>CM033116.1:16652618-18058868 GCA_019321725.1 Paulownia fortunei | reverse complement strand
GAGTGACAACATACAGGGCCATCTATGCATGTATTTTAATTTCAAGCAACACCAGTCCATTTTAGGATCCACCAAGATCTGATGTTAAAATTGCGATTTATTAGTGACATTCTAGCTAATACAGAGCTGCACAAATCTTATCGAACATGAATGAGAGAGGATCTCCCCACACTCTTACATTGGTAGTCTATTTCATGGGTGCAAGTTTTGAAGAATAGCGAGTAGAATGTGAAGAAGTTACATTTTGATTACTTATTTCTTATAGCACACTCTGTTATGATTTTATGCTTTTAATTATGACTTCTCATGTGTTGTCTAATTTTCTTCTGAAAGTCTTGTGGGAAAGAGGGTGAGTTCGCTCGAGAAAAAATGACAACCATTTAATCAGGTTAATAAGGGAAAATTTTGATTGAGAGAGTGGCATTTATATGGAACAGAGTGATCTTGCATGATGTTAGTGTAATGATTTGTAGTGCCATGTAGTTTCAGACCTATAAGAAGTGTTCTTTTTTCCTGTTTGGTGACCATCTCGAAAGGATATCATACTTAAGCTTATCAAGAAACATTTTAGCTCCTCCCCCCTCCCAAAAGCAAGCCCCGAATCTGATGACAATTTTAATGAGGAAGAAAAATGAAAAAACAATTTGCAGAATATGTTGATATATTGTTCTCCCTTGTGTGCAAGTGTTTAGAAACTTTCTCTTTGTTCATCTCTAAACTTGCCCTTTATTCATCCAAAAAATATTGCTTCTTGTTGCTCCCCATTTGCAGGAGGGTATCACAGCAGTGGAGAACCGTACTGCAGACATAATTCAAGAAACTCGTAAGATTCAAATAAGGAAAAAGAGTGGTAGCTCTACATCACAGAAGCAGGCTTCAAATCTTGGTAGCTCGCGGCAACATGCTATGATGCAGACTCGTATGCAGCCTCAGTCTCAGACGCACACTGATATGGAAACACAACTGAAGGCATCTCGCGACGTAAGGTGGCAACTGTGTTGCACTAGTGTTAAAACATAATTATTCTGCACTTGATGAATTGTCTTTTGTCCTTCTTTGCCATAATTAGTTAATTTGGAAAATTCTGTATTCTATACAACTTTTGTGCCATTATTAAAAGCGAATTCTGAATCTTTTTCATAAAGTATTATGGTATTGGTCATTCATTTTGGTTATATGAACAAAATTAATATTCAAGTGTGAAGCGGTTCAATTATGACAACCTTCTTGTTGATGTTAAATATTTCCACACAAGAAGTTCTACTTAACGTTAGGGATTCAAAAAAGGATAAAAAGACAATTTTTGGATGAATTGAAGTTGGTTGTACTTTATAATCAGACATTGTATAAATACAAGTTGGACAGGGTGAAAGAAAGCAAGAAAAAATTGGAGTCAAAAGGAGTCTAGTCCCAAAAGAGTTCCTTAGTGCAGGAAAACTTTTCTTGAACATATTCTTTTTGGGCTTATACCAATTACCTGGCAACTGTTGGAGCCAAAATATTGATGCAACCCTATAATATCAAGTGCCTCTTTTAACCTTATAGGTACTCTGGATTATATGCTCAGATGATTTTTGAGCATGTACCTCTTTGCTGTGCATTATACTTTGTAGAATGTATATACTGATGTTTGCACATTCTTGTCCTTGTGTCCTTTTTTCTTTTGGTCCGTCTTGTTGTCTGTCAAGGTGCTTCTGCTTCTGTTGGTCTCTTTTGAAATTTATAAACCAGAGATAAGCTGGCATCATTGCATGTACAGGGGTTCAATTTCGTGTATTTTTGTGAAGCCTCACCATACTGTTGTTTTGATGGTAACACAACCAAATAAGAAGATGGTGTTGGTAGGGAAAGCATCATAATTATCATTAAGTATGCTCTAGATATAGCTGCATTTTTCAGTGTTTTGACATCATAGTGGTGGTATTTGTGAGATGCATGATGAGTCATCTGTTCTAAATCTCAGGTTGCAATGGCAATGGCTGCAAAAGCAAAACTTCTTCTGCGAGAGCTGAAGACAGTCAAGGCTGACCTGGCTTTTGCAAAGGAGCGCTGTGGTCAGCTGGAAGAAGAAAATAGAATGCTTAGGGAGAGCCATGAAAAAGGAGACAACCTAGAAGATGATGATCTGGTAAGAAATCACTCTCCCTCCCAAAAAACTGAGAAAAAACAAACCTTTTTCTGTCCTAACTCCTAAACCTCTAAGAATCAAGGTAAAAAATCTGATATGTGCTTGCCTATGACATTGATCTCACTTCTTTAAGTGTCTCCGGAGCAGCATTTTACATCAGACATATACAATTAGTGCTACTAATTTTTTCGATCTTTTTTGAGTCCCAATTTACATCTTCTGACATTTTTGTACGGAGATACCCTAATATCCATCATATTTTGTTTGAATAACTCCATTTGCTTTCTGGGGTATAAGGAAATACAAAATGTTATATTTGATAAAGTGAAGACACCCATGATTCAAGGGATAATTTCAGATTTAATTTACTTCAACAGCTAATGAATGATGATGTGTCCATAAGAATACCAAATAACTCTAGAACTATTACAAGACCTTATGTTGAATGTTGTGCCGAGTAGAATCGAGCAACTCTGCCTAACAAAGGCTTTCCCTTCTGTTTATTGGCAAAGTTATTGAATTGTTCCTCTCTACTTGCACGAAGGGCCAGCTCTAAACTTACAGTTCAAAAACATGAATTCTTGGATAACCGCAGTCCATGTGATTTATGTTGCGTTTTCCTCAAAGTTCACTATATATATTAGTTCTAGGAATATTCCTGATAGATACATTTAGCAGATGTCTCTGCTGAATTTTCCAAACCTTCTTAACGGATTCTACCATCTGTCTGTGAATGATCACTGTACTAGCCAACTCTTAAATATGTAAGTGGCGCTTGGTCATTTCTTACGATGGCACCCACTTTTCAGGTTTTTTCTACTTCTAGATTTAGCATATATCCACCTTAGTGATTGTATCTTCGCTGCATAAGATTATGGACATGTTCAAGTGCCACTAAAAGTTTCCATCACTTTTCTCTATGAAGAAAAATCCAGATGTACAAGTCTTAATGATATTTCTCGATTTCAAAATCTTGAATATGGTTTTTGATATTAATATTTTATTTGATATTAATATTTTACATCTTGCTCATGAGTTAGCAGCTGGGTTCAAACTTTAGTTAAGTGATCATATTTATAATTTCCTCCCTGCTCTTGCCCTCCCATGCTTTCTTGTTCAGTCCCTCCACCAGTAGCAGCACCCCTTGCACTTAAATCCTGGTCTCCATCCCATCCACCTCTCCCCCCCCCCCCCCCCAATTTCATTTCAAATAACGACTCTGTTGTATATTTGAGCAGCAGCCCTTGCACTTAAAACCTGGTCTCCATGTCTCCATTCCATCCACATATCTCCACCTTCTGCATTTCAAATATCGACTCTGTTGTATATCTAATTAATACTTGTGCCACCTCTAGCATCATAGCTGAAACCATGTGCTTACCAACCTTTTGATGTACAAATGCATACTCGTGTGTAATTGATTTTCCGTGTTGGAACATGACCCATTATCGGAAGCGCAATGAAGTTTTATGTTGTTACCGAAAGTTTTCTATAAAAAACAACACGTGCTGCTCCAGAAGCAGAAATGTTTTGGAGGGGCAAGGAGGCTGAACTTTCTTATTTACATTTGTCCTACTTTTTGTGTTAATGAACAGTTATCAGATTACAATTGCTTGGCTATATCAACTTACTCTATTTATTTACATGCACATCTGTATTTTGGCACTGTGTATATGCTCCACTTTATAGGGTTTGGCTTTAAAATCAAGTATTGACTGACTGTTACTTCTCTTGTCTGATTCATCTCTCTGCTTATTGTGCTTCTGTTGTCTCTTTCTCAAAAGAATAGCTTCATTCTGCTGGCACTACAGATCTGATGTGAACTTGTTAATGTAGACATATTTGACAAGTCTTATGGCAATATTTGCTTATCAGATAAGGCTTCAGCTTGAGACTCTTTTAGCTGAGAAAGCTCGACTTGCACAAGAGAATTCAGTCTATGCACGGGAAAATCGTTTCCTGAGGGAGATTGTTGAGTACCATCAGCTCACCATGCAGGACGTAGTATACTTGGACGAAGGTAGTGAAGAGGTTACTGAAGTGTACCCCATCAAGATAACTACAGACGCTGATGCGCAATCCATTGGTACAATGCCTTCACCTTCTCCAATACCGACGATTCCCAAGGGTGCAATTTCGCAAGTTACTCAGAATGTCTATCCTGGTTCTATCTTATCCCCAGAGCTCAAAGAAACTTCCAAAATTGTCAACCCTGTGAACCCTTACATCCAAATGCCAGCAGAAGATTTGAGAAGACACTAAAAGGGTTTGGTGGCCCTGGTTTGCTTTCCAACCTATCAGAAGAGGTTTGAATTTGTATTGGTATCAGTTGCTTGTTTTGTTTTCATAAGTCGATCTGTACTCTCCTTGATTTGTTGCTGTATATTGCTGACAATCTTCACCTTTCAATCTGTTGTCATTATAAGATAAAGGGACTAAAGGGGGTCGTCGTGTGGGCGTTCACTTTGTAATATCTTCTTTTGTTTTTTCATGTTCTTGTCTCACTGGATGCTGATCTTGTGCTTCATACAAAATTGTGAAAATGCTGATTAGAAAGTGTATATTAACCACTGAATTTCTTCATTATCTTTGGCACAGAAATGGAAACAATTATACTCCTGCCCAGCTGTGACGCCTGTGGTTTTATTCACTATACTGTGCATTTTTCTTCGTGTTTTATTACTTCGTATTTTTTATGTTCATGTATTTTGTATCAAGTGTTTTATTACTTCGTATTTTTTATGTTCATGTATTTTGTATCAAGTGTTCCATTTAAGAAAAAAAATGAATATCGTGTATGTACTCGATGCTGGATGGTCCATTTGAAGTCACGGAAGATTCAATTTTTATCTATGACTTTTGCCTCTTATATTTCAGTTGCATTATTTCATGGAAGTATGGTTGACATCAAAATCATTGATATTCTCCTTAAAGTGGGAAAAGTCTATTCTTCATTCAATTATGAGAAATAGCTATTCCTACTGAAGTGGGATTGATTGGAATCATTACTAAGAAGGAAACTTACCTCCTTTTCCCCAAAATCTTTGATTATTGCATGTATATTCACACACACACACACACACACACACATACCTAAGTAGATATAGTGTGTATGTATATATGTATATAGTTTATTTATATATGTAAATATAAATGTTTGTCTATTCACATGTAGTGAGTCTAAGTATGTATATATACATATATAACTATATCAAATTTTATATAATGAGTTTTCAGATATAATTATGTGTAAAAATATATTTATGTATTATATGTTTTATAATCAAAACAATAACTATGTTATTAGCTATTATGCTCAAATTTTTATGTTTAAATATGTGTTTATTTATTATAGTTGTTACTACAAAAAGGGTACAATAATCATAACAAGCAAAATTTTATTCCAATCTAATTATGTATTTAAGTGAACAAAACAAAGGAATGGAGAAGATTTTCTAATTCTGGATTCAAATGGGTTAATTACAAATTTGCCCCAGCGAAAATACGAAAAAAACCCATCGAATAAAAAAAATAGCCTAAAACGCTCCCGTGTTAAGGAAATGTCTTGCAAAAAACTTGTCATCTGTAAAAGTTAATGGAAGTTGAAAGCACGCGCGAGTGGTATGAAGATGGCTATATATGCATATATTCTATTTATAAATTATAAATAAAATCACAAAAATACCAAAATTTCGTAATAACTACAGAAAATTCATTAGTGGATTACAAATAAATACATAAAATTAAAAATATTATAGAGAATTACGAAAAATAATAAAGAAAATTACTGAAAAAATACAAAAAAATTCTTCTACGGAAATTTCATTATTAAATACAATACTTAATATTTTTAGCCCATTCCCATTCCTTTAAATTACCAATAAATAATATTTTTAACTATAAAACCTTTCATACATTTAAAAATACAAAAAAAAAAACTTCCAATTTTAATTAACATCAATTTTTAAATTGATTCAATTTGAATTAAAATCAATTTTTAAACTTAATTATTTCAAAAGCATTTATTATTTTATTTTTTACTCTTCAATTTTATTTAAAACCAATGTTTGAATCTAATTCAATTCTAATTAAAATTATTTTTAAAATTTATTTAATTCAAAAGTATTTATTATTTTATTTTATTATTTTTTCTTTCTTCCCTTCATCTTTCTTATCCTACCACCACCACCACCACCGTCAGCCCACCGCCTGCTAGACAGCTTCAACCCAAATTCAAACCCCCCATCTTCCTCCCCAAAACTCTTCTTCTTCTAGATTCAAAACCCCATCTTCCCCAAATTTTTTTCTTCCAGATTCAAATTAAATTCAAAACTCCAAGCTTCTTCTTCCAAAAACCAAGATTCAATCCCGCCTCCTACCACTGCCACCACCACCCCGCCCCCCCACCAGGCAGCCTCCTCCTCCATCTTCAAAACCCAGAGTCATAACTCCATCTTCTTCTCCCGAAAAACTTCTTCCAAATCAGATTGAAACCCCAAGCTTCTTCCCAAAAACCAATATTCAGTCCTGCCGCCGCGCCTAGCCTGTTGTCATGCCCAGGCCCCCAGTCAGCTCTCTTCCCCTTCTTCTTCAAGATATATGTATATGTATTTGTATACTATGTATTTATATGTATATATAAATGATGACATATATATATATATATATATATATTTGAAAAGAAAACAAAATAAATATAAATAATAAAATAAAGAATAATATATGAACCATTGATTTTATTTTTAATAAAAACAGTTGATATTATTTAGAAAAAAATAACGATTTTTATATTATCATTTTAGATCCAACTGTTATAATTTTCAGGCATAACGGACATCTCTTATATTTATTAACGCCATTAATTTGTTTTACTCTTATTTACTTTAATAGTTTTCACTCAATTGTTTTGATGCAAATGTGTTACAAATATATTCTTTTTATTGATAAAAAATATTACTTAATTATTACAGTAAAATAAACATTGGGTTTGGTGGTTGGTAATTCTAACCATTTATAAGTGTGGCACTAGAGAATAAATTTATTTATTAATTTGTCCAAATCAATAAAATCTACTCAATATTCTATTATCTTTCTTTAATAAGATTGTATTAGATTATTTTCTTATTTAATAGAATTTTTTGCATTTTCACTCAAACATAGAGGGCATATATGCAATTAACCAGCCTCAAATAATGGTCAAACAATGGTATGGGAAAAATTCGAATCTTTTCTATATATATTACCAAATATGCTATTATGATACAAAAAATAAAAAAATAAAAAAATAAAAAAAATTACTAGAGCAAGCACAACTCCCAAAGAAAAAAAAAATTAAGAACTCAAATCAAAACTCGAGAAGATTTACATGATTTGGATAAGATAAATATTAATCTAAATTCCAGATCTTTCCAAACAATCTTTAAATTCTAATAATCTAATCTGTTTTGAGTCAAATTGTAACTCTTTTTCAAGGGTTGGGTTGGGTACAACCTCAATTCGAGTTTTTAAAATTTGAAGCGTGGGTCAATTTATAATGAAAGACACGTTGGATGGTTCCTAGCCAATATTTTTTAATATAAATAAAAATAATCACTATAAAAATGTATTTTTGGTAAAGGGATCAGGTAGCACATATTTTTATACAAATATTATCAAAAATTATAAATTATATTTTATCATAATATCTATAATTGAGCTATCAAGTCGAAACTCAACCTTAAATTATATTTTTTTATATTTTTTAATACTAAAGATAAAATTGAAAAAATGAAATAAATACCCATCATTACTCAATTAGTTGTTAAGAGTTTTGAGTAATAATTATGCCGCGTTATAAAAATAAAATATTTAAAAAATTAATATCTAATTTTGTATTGAGAGTCAAGAGCATTAAAAGTTCTTGGGAGCTTAATCGTCTGTCGCGGGTCATCTCAGCCGTTTATCTGGCCTGGTGATGCTTTGTGACTGTTTAATGATAAGAAGTAAAATTTTCTTCTAATCCAAAATCCAACTCTATACCATAGTGAATCAAATAAAGGAATGGAAAAAACTGTCCGATTCTAATTTTAATCCATGTCCATAACACCATTTTAAGTAGAATCTGTTTCCTGAAATAATTAATCATTTTACCGAACGATATACAAAAATAGAAAAATAAATTACTAGAGCAAGCACAACTCCCAAAAGAAAAAAAAAAATCAAGAACTCAGTTCAAAACCCGAGAAGATTTACATGATTGAGATAAATATTAATCCAAATTCAGTTAGGTTTGACTTCTAATAATCTATTCCCATACATTGTTGATATGGTGTGCTTATCATACATTTTTCCCAATGAATATGTTGTTTTGACGCTGTATTGTTCTCACCTATAAACGCAAAACACCAATGTTTCCCACTAACATCTACAACTGTTTCTACCTTTTGCTGGAGATGGGAGTTGCAGATTTCTACATTCTCCTAACAGTGGTCCCTTTTGTTCTTTCATGGTCTAATAATCTCTAGCTGAACCTTTCACCCTCATTGTTGGTTGCTTCTACAGTAATTACACCAGCGGTGGAATCTGCTCTCTTTGGGAACAGCTGTTTGGTTAGTTGCTCCACATTTATTTTCCTTCTCAGTTGTGCCTTTTGCTATAAATCTTAATTAGACCCCTTTAACTGAAAAAGAAAAAAGAATTTCAGTCAATCCAATGTGCCTCTGGTTTTCTTGCCTTAGTTCTTGATAAGAAAAATCCCTTTTTGGTTTCTCATAAATCTTCACGTATATGGGTTGTTATGGATTTATATTTGTTGGGTTTTTCTTTACATAGATTCCCACAGATTTGCTTGCTGGAAGAAGAGCAATGGCTATTTCTGTTCTTGTATTTATCAGCTGCAAGAGAGAAGATTTCTTGTTTCCTTGCCTCTGGTTTTGAATCTGGGATTAATTCCCAATGCTCCTTCCATATCTGTGCATGATTCTCTGCTTGCAAGTGGCCATTGCTCAATCAAGTAGAGTACTTTCAGCACGAGAACTCGATTCTCTGCTTCAAGACTCTGCGTTCAGGGCAGTTGTTAGGCCAAGAACCGGCGTAGTTTACCATGGTGACGCGCCCTCTAACTTGACCGGCATTGAAGTGGCGGCGCTGCGGCTGAGAAGCGGCGGCCTGCGGCGGAAAGGGTTCAGCAGCTACAAGGAGTTTCATATCCCAGTTGGTGTAGTTGAGCAGCCTTATGTGGAGAGGCTTGTTTTGGTATACCACAACTTGGCTAATTGGTCATCTTTATACTACCCTTTGCCTGGCTACACTTTTTTAGCACCAGTTTTAGGCCTCTTGGCATATGATGCTACTGATTTATCTGCTGCAAATCTATCAGAACTCGATATTCGGGCCTCAGGCGATCCCATTTCAATCAAGTTTTCCAATGTGCGATCAGGGCCTAAAGGGTCCTCGCCTATGTGTGTGTATTTTGGTTTAGATGGTTCCGTGGGATTCGACAATGTCGTAAAGGAAATAACTTGTTTGACAACTAACCAAGGCCACTTCTCAATTGTGGTGGAGTCATCGGTTGCTCCAGCACCTGCTCCTGCTGGTGGAGGTGGAGGCGGCAGCAGCACCGCCAGCATTGGTGGTGAAAAGGGGAGGAGCAAGAAAGTGCGAATAATTGTTGGTTCTGTGGTTGGAGGAGCATTAATTTTGGTTTTCTTGGCCATGCTATTTGGTTATGTTAAAAAGTGTAGGCGTCGCAGGAAGATAGAACGAATGGAAGAGGCTGCAGAGTGGGGCGTAGCGTTGCCAATGACAAGCATTGGGCACACGAAGGCGCCCGTGGCGTTGGAGACTCGGACTAGGCCGTTGTTAGAGAACGATCTTGTGCCTTAAGTCTTTGCTACTAAACTACATTTCCTTGGTTTCCATCTGACGTTCAATTCAATTTGATTCTTTCTCATTGCTTGAAAATTTGAGTAAATTATTTGTATTTTTCATTTTATTCTTAAATTTAAATCAATTCGTTTTTGTATCTTTGTTATCTGAAGTAGGGTTTGGTTGTCATTTTCAAGTGTTGGGAAGTGTTTAAAGTTTGTATAAAATTTAATTGGGTTAATTATAAAAATTACCCTACGAGGTTTGACGCATGTATAGAAATTATTTCTTTAAATTTTGAAATTACAAATGCCTCCTCACAACTAATGTATGTAAAATCAAATGAAAATTTACAAATGCTCGTTTCACCCTTTTTCCAATTAAAAATTCAAAAAGTATGGAAAGTAAAAATTAAAAAATGGATGACAA
Organism: Paulownia fortunei; assembly: GCA_019321725.1. Classification (NCBI taxonomy): domain Eukaryota; kingdom Viridiplantae; phylum Streptophyta; class Magnoliopsida; order Lamiales; family Paulowniaceae; genus Paulownia; species Paulownia fortunei. The sequence goes on along the minus strand of CM033116.1, from coordinate 18,048,466 downwards.
AAATTAATAAATAAAGACAACCATGGAGATGATAATAAGTTACTGTTGTATGCTACATAATGCCTCAGGTACTTCATTCTAAGGATAAAAATTAATCCCAGCTAGATTGAGGGGTTCTGTAAATGCTAAAGAAGCTGGACTAATTAAGAGATACAGCAATTGACTATCCTGTATTGGAATTAAAACTGCCAAAGAAAAAACCACTAAACTGCTGATGTTGTACGAATGAAAGTCAAGAAATGACTGTACAAAACTATGTCAAAATACCGTCAATGGCAGAACCATGAAAGCAAAAACGAAAACCATAAATTCACCTTGGTGTAATGGCGGGAACGACTCCACTGACAAGATCACTGCCAGAGACATCCTGCGAAACATAAGGATTTTTCATCGAAGAGGATGAAGATGGTGGAGTCACAACTTTTCCAGAATCAGTGACCAAGGATTCTGTTAAATTGGTGTCGGATTCTGGCATCATAAACCATATGTTTTCAAGTTCTCTAACCACTTCCGCCATTGAAGGTCGGGCCTCAGTCTCCTCTTGGCAACACTTGAGAGCCAGGTTTATAAACTTCTCCACGCATTCAGAAGGATAAGACCCCATCCGCTCATCAACAATAGAAAATATCATGCCAGAACGATATGCAATGTTAACCTGATGCAGATTAACCAACATTAACTATAACTGCACAAACAAGTCATCTATTCTTTCTTCTTTCAATGTTTTTTGTTTCTAGCGTGTATGAAAAAGTTCTCTGTCCAGAAACTTGGTTTAAAGTATTCTAGAATGGATAGTTAACGCAATGGTAAATCAGTACCATATTGTGATTGAAACTATATACGATATTGTAAGGTCTTGTATGCCAGAACCTTAAAGAAATCTCTAAATTCTATGCCTCACACTGAGAGCAATCTGAAAGAAATGAGAAAGTACCTCCCGAACAATGTTTTTGCCATGTGAAATTGGGTGCATTCCAGTCAACATCTCCAGAAATACCACTCCAAGGCTATAAACATCACTTTTGTCTGTCAGCTTATGAGTCAGGAAATACTCTGGGTCAAGGTATCCCTGAAAGAATCAGGTAAGATCATTTTGGAGCAATACATAAGATGAAAAAAATTGGACCAATTTACTAAATGATGGGGTTAAATCATTTTCTTGTCAAACAATTTGAAAATTGAAAAGCATGAGAATACTATAAAAACTGGATACTGCTTTCTATTTAATTATTTGAGCTTGATTTTATTATCATGCTCACCGGTGTCCCTTTTACAACAGTGGATACATAAGAAGGCACGGCTCCTTCAAGCTCTGGAACCGGAGCTAGCCGTGATAGTCCAAAATCGGCAACCTTGGCAGTAAATTTGGAGTCCAGCAATATGTTGGTTGCCTTGATATCCCGATGAAATATTGGAGGATTGGCTTCCGTATGAAGGTAAAGGATGCCTCTGGCTGAACCCAACGCAATTTTTACTCTCATAGCAAAAGTCAGCGGCACTTTAGACTTACCTGCAATACCATGAACATTAAATATTGTCATAGCAAAACAAGGTAATGGTGAATCAACATGCAATAGTAAATTTCTGTTCACAGCTCTTCCACTGTCCTCCCTGCAACCGACTATGATGAGAACAAAGGAAGAATGAAAGACCAACACGGGTATGTACAGAGAGAGGGAGACAGAGACAGACAGAGACAGAGAGAAATAGGGAGAAAGGACAGAAAGTCCTCGAAAATATTGAACACTGATAAAACATTCAACATTATTGTCTTTCATTGATGAAATTGGCTGGAGATAGAATGAACAATAAATCAGGTTGTGGTAGTGCCCACATTTATAGTTAGGCCATTGTGTTAACGGACTTTATGACGAGTAGACCCATTGGTAAACATGGTCATGAGGCTAGGTTCTGGATCCTTTTCGTTTAAAGACCCATTTAAGCACACACTCTTGGATCTTTTAAAGGCTAAAATGGGGACTTGGTCTTCCACTTCTACTAACTGTGGTTTTATTTAAGAGGCTAAATGAAGATAAGCAGCATGCTTCCGAAGATTGTCCTTTATTACATGGTATACATGCCCTAACACGGTCATGCAGAGTATTTGGATGATGGAACTTTTATTTTTTCCAACAGTCAGTGTCCCATGCATGGCTGGAAATCGCAAAGTTTCTAAAACCAATACAACTGAAATTTAATTTACAAAGGTTACTTTCAAAAATTACCAGATAGGTGATCCCTCAAGGTACCATTTGGCATGAATTCATAAATCAACATCTGCATCATGAAAAGAATGATAACATGAGCAACCAACTGCATTGTCAGAATAGCAAGTGCCAAACAAATGAAGAATAACTATTTATAGTTTGAAAAACAATTACTATTTGAAAATTATAATAGTCAATGCTATGGCCTCCTCTAATTCTTTTTCCATCATGACGTTCACTTTTCATGTCAGATTGGTACTTGTAGGGAGATCAATCATGTGGAGCTTCAGCAGCTTTTGTTCATCCATATTTTACGCACAGTAAAAATATTACTTATGCATATTAAGGTTTTAGCTTTCCTGCTATATCAGATTACATATCTACCATTTGCTTAGTGAAATGCATTTGACCAAGCTTGATTATATGGAGCTGGATATAAAAGCGAATCTTAAATTTTGTAGCAGAAAGGTTTTGAACCAGGTCAGGATCACCCAAGACCTCCTACCCTTACCCAAACCAGACTCTTAATTAACATGTTCGCCTATTCATCACAGATGAAAATCTTTGCTGAGTATTTGAATTCCAATTTTGACATTATGCTAGGTGTGACCCATTATTTTCTGATAAACTAAACTGTTTGTAGTTTTATACATGTGAACTAGTGTACCTGTTCACCTTCTTCATCACAATATCCAATCAAAGACACCAGGTTCCTGTGATGCAACCTCGACAATAGTTCTATTTCTGTAAGAAACTCCTTTTCACCCTGCAATGATCCCTCTTGAGCACGCTTTACGGCCACAATGGTTCCATCAGCAAGAACACCTCTATGAACTTTTCCATAACCTCCTTGCCCAACCACAGTTGAGCTATTAAAATCATTTGTTGCCAGTGCCATTTCACCATAAGTGAAATCTTTCACGCCATCAATTTTGATGGAGAGCCTTGATGCTGAAACATAATGTAAAGATAAATTTCAAAAATTAATTCTACTTCAAAGATGATACTTATATTACAGACTTGGCCAAAAGATGAACGACCATAGAATTGCTAATTTTAGAAGTCCAGAGAAAAAGACCAGACCGTGTCTTGTCATTGGTCAAAGTAGGCAATTAAAAATGCAAAAGAAAGATATAAATGTTGAGCTAATTGTTATGTACAAAAATGAGTTAATCAAGTTGTAATGCTCTTATTTTTCATTCTTTAACAATAGGTTTGAGAACAGCTATTTCCATTGCTTCGTATTCTATCCATATTTGATAAGCTGAAATAGATCCAAGTGCCAATAGTATTCTAAGGCTTCTGCAGGACCAAGTACATTGGGTGCGCATGTATTTGTGCCAACATATGTGAATGAATGTACAAACACTGAGTGCCAGGTACTTATGCACACATCAGTTTCTTAAGATATGAAGTAGAAAATTGGGATGGTGTTTTATAGTTGATTCAATAGTCAATTAGCTGAGGCCCAGCAATAGCAACTTAATATTGCAGACACCACAAAACAATACAAGCAGAAAAAGGTAATATTTTTTTAGAGTGACAAGAAACACAATTTTGTTATTCTACATTGGCTTAAAAGGGTCGCTCATTAGAATAGCATAACATCCTTGGACCAGATTAAAGCTGACTTGTTATAATGCAATTTCATTTGACACCAGATATCAGATAAGTCGAACAAAAACTCAAGCAAACATATAGGAAAATAAGTGCATGTTGCAGCTGATCAGCCTGGAGGAAATTTTTTTCATAATCATTTTACAAACATCATTGTTTCATGACTTTGGATTGTCTTATCAAACTCTTTTAACTATGTTCTAGATGCCAATAGACTAATCCAGTTTATCGAAAAATTGTCAGATTGAAAAAATCATCAAAAATGAAAAAGTCATTAAGATGATTAGGCATATATTCAATTTCAGTTTCAAATTTGCGAAAGTTGATAGCACCTAAAATCAGTTAACAAGGAAATAACTTGCTGCCTGTCTGACTTCAAAATCTGATACTTATCTCCACGTTTGTGGAAAAGTTAGTAGCAATAGCTTAATTATGTGATGGAGAAAACAGTACAATCAATTTATATCTACTTCACACCAGCATGTAAGTTTCTAGAACCCAATGCTGTAATAATTTCCCCAAACGTCTTCTAGTTGCATGACGCATCTTTCATTGCAGAATCAGTATCACATGCACGTCAAATTTGGCAAACAACATTTTTCTCCTTGATTTAGGAAACTGTGTCACAATAAGAAAATAGTTAACTACTCATATAGCCAAAATAAGAAATTGTATGGTACTCACATGGACGTCTCTTTGAAGATGTGTGCTGTTTCTGGATGTGCCGTCTCAAGATAAGAAGTGAAACAAATGCAGATAGAGTAACTGATCCAGCTATGGTCCCCAGTATAATACCTGCCAGTGCTCCCTTGCTCAAACCAGACGACGAACGAGGGGGAAATTCTGCAACATAACTAAGAATTAAATGCTGCTCCCCACAAGAACACAGAGGTATGGGGCTCATACTATCTAAACAACACAAGCCCTGTAATAGGGTTTTGCAAAATGGCCTTTTGCTTCAAAAAAGTGCTCAATTATAATAATTATATTAAGGTAAGTTACATCAGTTCTAAAGAAAAAGCATACAAACAAGCCACAAATTTTTCCTTGCACCCACAAATGAACAACCCCTCAAGTTAACCAAAAAGGAAAAAGCAAATATCAATCCTCACAGTATATGAGAAAGATAGATCAACTTAATGCAATTTTAGAAATTCAAACAAATTATGCAGGTTTGATTTGTTTATGTATAAAAAGAAAAATGAAAAACCTCCATGTGTTCAAGCCACGCACTATGCCAAGATGATCCTCACCAATTTGTGCAAGCAATGAGTTCAAACACTTAAACATATAAATAAAGCATGACAAAAAATACCATTTCATCAGGAAAATGTTTCAAAATTTCATTTGTTTGCTTTCTTTAACATCATAAGCATGGAATTAAGACAATAATATAAATTTGCATATCAACATCTGGGAAGATAAAGACATTTGATTCACTTAAGGCATATACTCTGACCTTTATTACTGATTTTGATTTGTGTAAGTCCTGCATAGGCAACATACCATCTTTATAAGGATCCAGAAGTGTGAAATTAAGAAACTCATAAGGTCCAAACACTTGATTATCAGGAATCCTCCATCCACTAAACATTTCACGAATCCATAAGACCTCGCTCCTGTTAAATAACCGAATACTATCATTGACATAAGCTGGAAAAATCTTTAGGTACATTCTAAGACGAGGTCCCTTTTGCCATGCCACTGAATCAAAGTCAAGCTGAGAGGTATTCAATTCGAGACCAGAACTTATGTACTCCTTGAAAGAATTTACATATGGAAGAAAATCTGAGAATCCAGGACTCTTCAGCCGGTATCCAACAAGCAGTGGAGCAGCACAAAAGCAGCGTATAACAGGAGATGCAGGGGCATACTCGTAAGGAGGTGGGCATGACTGAGGAGGACATACATTGAGATTTGTAACGTTTAAGGTATTGCTGAAATCTTCTTCATGAGGCCCACAGAACTGAATTAGATTGCTATTTGAACATACAGGATTTCCTTGAAGCCTGAAATAATTTATTCAGATAATTTTTTTATTTATTTTTTGGGGGGTGGGGGCGCACCAAAAATTTGTAAACTGTCCAGGAAAATGACCAATTTAGAAAGGGAAAATTCATAGATGAAAGATATATAACATGGCGTACCCAATAGTGACGTTGGGAGGGGTGAGAAGGCTGCCATTAATATTTGAAAACATATTGTACCCAAAATCCCTGCAAAGTTCATTATGTACAAATACATATTAGCAAATAAGGCTCAGCCTATCCCTATTAGAATGGAGTCTAGTAGAAACACAGGGTTTTTTTGCACTTGATCATATAGTAGTTTCAAGTGCCTTCTTGGAGTGGGGGAGAGATTTGAGAGAGTAGATCATATATATGACAAGGGAGGGGAGGTTACAGATAAAGGAAAGACTTTTTCTTTTTCTAGTTTCGGGGCTTACAGAATGAGTCTCTCGGTTGAGTTTAAAATCCTATTTTGCCAGATGGTGGATGGAATAGAACCACTCAATGAATTGTTCGCAAGTGACCTGCAAGGGGAATGGATAAAATTGAATCTACTTAGTTCATCACATTTTGGTAAGTAAAATTCAAGGAATCCAAATGACTTATTCACATATAAATACCATCAATTAAGAATATAGAATGGAATGAAAATTGATGATTGCTCACAATTTTTGTAAAAGAGGAAGCCTTGAAAAGCTAGCAGGAATAGTTCCATTCAGATTGTTGTTTGACAGATCACTGCAATATAGAATTAAATAATTGTTGCAGAAGTGAAATTTATACTTTTCTCAAAGTAACCTTCTATGATAGAGCTCCAAAGCAATATAACAAAGTCAGATTTGATTGCTTACATAGTTGTGATATTTTCTGAAATCACACCTGTTGGTATGGTTCCACTGAGCTGGTTAAGACTCAAATCTCTGAAATGCAGAGCATGTCCCAATTATCACAAGAAAAAGAAAATAAATAAAGGACATACTAGCATACTAGTTAATGACCCCAAAGTCTTAAAATGATTACATATGGTTCCTCTCACGAGAAGGAATATTCCAAATTTCACAAAGGCCAAAACTGTAGATATAGACGTAGAGTGTCCAGTTCAGAAATCAACTCACAGAACTCTGATTAATATTGACTTACATGTAAGCAATGTTTGGAGCATTGCTCCAATCAGGAATTGGTCCTTGTAGAGTGCAGTTCCTCAGACTCCTGATACAGCCAACAAACAAAACCATTACAAACATTATCTCAAAAAACAATTCTGAATATGCTTCTCTTCTTCTGGAACCTCAAAACTTCTGCGGAGAAAAACAAAGCATTTGAAGAACAAGTGCAGACCTGAAGCAGGGAAGAATCTACAGAGCTGAAATTGCTCATCTCATGCATACCATAAGAGAAATCAGTATATAATAGAGCAGAAAAGAAGATTGCATTTGCTTACAACTTCAACAGGTTAGACATGTTGCCATATGAAGACGGTATACTCCCATCAAAGTTGTTGTTATCAAGTTGACTGAAAACAAACAAAATAAAAAATAAGAGGCACTGAGTTGCACGATCCCCGACTTTTATAGAGAATTCCAAAAATTTTGTAAAACAAAACAAGGAAAAGAAACAAGCGAGGGAGCACTGACGCGTAATATATTTCAAAATTAACACCAGAAGAGGTTATCAGGGATGGATTAAGGCAGAAAAGGAAGATCAACATACGTACAGAGAGGCAGCTAAAGGGAGGGCAGGAGCTAAATAAGTTTAACTGGGAAAAGAACAGCTATGAACAAGTCCTTACTCTGAATACTAATGAAAAATTCCTTCAAGCAGGAACTTTGTCCAAACTGTTTTTGCAAAGGTAATGAATTTATGCAAACCAATTAGGCTCCATTTGGTTCTACCATTTAGTTTAGAAAAATAAAAGGAAAATCACATTTTTCTGAAGGATAAAATAAGAATTAATTTCATATACGTTTCAAATGTTGTTAGAATATCATGAAAAATCAAATGCAATTGGTGAATAAATTCATAAATATAGCTCATAACTATACTTATACAGATATTTCCTTCATGTTTTCCTTTAAAACCAAATAATAGAAAATATTTTCTTTAGTGTTCTCCTCACTAAATTTCAAAAGTCCAAACATGGCAAGAAACAATTCTGGCAAGGGAAAGGGCCAAATAAGAAATACATGACAATCGAGTGCTAAGAGAAACCAAAAATTTATGAAGTGACATGCCCTGCCTGTCGCTTTTAGATTCTCAGCTCACGGAAAGATTAGTTCACATCTATATGATCAATTGATCATCTCATTTGAGCAAATAAGATGTTGATAGAGCAAGACCTGAAACTTAGAAGTGATGGGAACAATTCATGCACAAAACCAATCATCATTGGTTACTTACAAAGAAAACATAAACTAATGAACCATTTTTCATGCCTCAGGCCTACAAGGGCGAGACATGCAAATGACACTGTGGCATAATGACCTTTGCTAACAACTACTTCGCAATTCACAGTAGTCCTCACTTGGCAAAAATTGTTAACCCATGTTGCAATAGAAGCTCATTGAAACCACTGATTAACGGTCCAAACTCCTTCGACAACCCATCTGGAATGACCAATCTCCCCCCCCCCCCCCCCCCCCACCCCAACATATGTAGTTAAGGTAGAGTTAGAACATCTAGTTAAGGCAGATTGTTCTGGACCTGTCTATGACAACCGAAAAGGCAATAATGTAGCATCAAGCAATAAACAAGGTAAATATATTGACTGAGGCAAAGATCTCATACAGTATTAGTAAATTTGGTGTTTCGGACAGTTCTGGCGGAAGATGTCCTGATAAGTTGTTATTATCAAGCAACCTGCAGAAACATTAAGTCAGTAACTAAGATCAGACGTTCCAAATGCCATGGAATTGTCAAATAAAGGAACATCCAACTTACAGATGAACAAGAATTGGAAGTCGAGACAGGTCTGGCGGTATTTGCCCACTGAGTGAATTATTGTTCATATGGCTGCTCAGAATGAAAAGTACGTATTAGATGACTAATGGTAAGGCAAGAACCACATCAGTTTTAATGTGTAAAAAATGAAAAATAAATAACAAAAATATTTACAAGTGTTTTGCTTTGCTCAAGTTAGCGAATGACGGGGGTATTGGTCCTGATATATGGTTCTGGTCAATCTGTATCCTGTCCAGGTTCGAAAGATAACCAAGCTCATTGGGCAAAGAACCTGTTAGATGATTTCCGTTCAGAAGCCTGTAACCAGAGAAGAAACTACAGGTAAGGAATGCAGAAATAAAGTGCACACCTTATATTGACTAAAAATAAAATGCAAGTGGTTTAATATTCATGTACAGGAATATTAAAAAAATAAAGAAATAATTTCTTAATGTGCTATACTGGAACTTTCTGATATGATTGAGCAGTCAATATAGTGTGCATCCCATCACGAGTTTGCAAGAATCCATTTCCATGACCATTTATCAAACACTAGCCAAAGTAGATTAAAAGTATCTGGATAAAGAATGGGAATAAAGAAACATTGAATAAAGAGCTGCTTCCACTCACAACAGTTCTAACGTTGCAATGTTGCCTATCTCCTTTGGTATAGTCCCGCTAATGTTGTTCCACATAAAATCCCTAGCAGAACAATAAACAGGAAGTGATTATAAAGGAGAGGCAAAGCCACCACAAGGTAACAATTAAAATAGCGAGGTAAACATGCCTCAGTGCATTTACAGAGAGTAGAATATGAAATTTGTTACTCACAATATCTTCAAATAAGATAAACGGCCAAGTTCTGGAGATAAAGTTCCTGTCAGATTCCTATTTAATAATAACCTGTTGAGAAAAGCAAAAACAGAGACGGCATCATTTGGAATGCAAGTTATATATGATGCATTCAAGAAGATGTAAACAAGTTAAATAATCCAAGATGTCCACCAAAAAATTGGATGAGGGAGAATGGCATCTCATACTGATAAAATGAAGGGTTATTTAGCTAACCAGCCCTCCACATTCCAGAAACATACCATGAATTATTCTTCTGAACTTGAGGAGATACCAGGCTCCTCTTTTGGGCACAGCTATTTATTGCACAACCTAGTTAGTCTAACCTAGAAAGTTAGCAGCTACTACAAATTTAAAGTTACGTTTTGCTCTCACCAGTAGATGTAGATGAAGCAGCTTTTTTACCAAAATTTCATTATCACAAATATGAGACGTCATTTCTGTGTAAAACAAGAAAGTCACTTTTGTCACAAGTGTCTTCTATTTGTCTATGGAATGAAAACAAGAAAATATGTCATGACAATATAATCCATGTTAAGCCAATATATCTAAGTGATATGGAGGTGGCAAACTCATTTTGTCAAAACTATTTCCTCCTCATTGACAACTTGTTCACCATCATCTTTATAAAGCTACTATGGATGGAAGGCATAGGTTTTAGCAGACAACTTTTACATTCCATAATTATATAACTAAGTAGGAATAATTGCAAAGGAATGAAATTATACAATTCTCTAACATGAAGGCGACCATCCTCAAGGGTTCTATTATAGCAGATTATCCCCGTCCAATTTGAAGTACATGGATCCCCCCTGTTCCAGCTGGCAAGGTTTCTATATGGATCAATCAAACTGTTCCTGATGGATCGCAATGCATTCACTGCACACAAAAATAAAAGTTAATCAAGATTTAAAGTGAAAATAAATATACATTATCTTGTCTTTCTGCATTGATTGTGTTCACTAAGTTCAACATGAATCATCCTAAGTTCCTTTTACCAAATTAGTTCAAGACTGACGCCATATAGATTAATGCATGGAATGTGAATAGGTCTATATCAAAACAATAATTTGCAAAGCTAGTTTGTAGCCAATACAATACGACAAACAGAATGCCTATTTCCTGCATAGCAGGTTTAGCCGAGTATCGGTATGCATTAAAGTAAGATCATTTCTGCACGCCTGAGGTAGAGTATGAGGCAAGATTTTGCACTGTGTAAAAGCACAGCATCTCTTGCTCGCTAACCTATATGCCCATATTCAAAGAAAAAAAGCTTGAAGTCATAAACCGAGCAGGTTCATGGCAACTTATGTATATTGCGGAACAACTTCGTGGCATATATTGCATCAACTAACATGTTATAAAGTCCAGTACAAATCCAAGATCTTAAGGTATCTACTTTTACGTAAATTTGGTGTTCTTATGCTTTTTCTTTTCTTTTTTTTATGACCCAGGTTCCACGTTTTATCCGACTAATTCTGAAAGATGACGGTCTTCCCCCCGGTTCGCCCTCCGGGTAAATCGGATGCGATCACAGCCTATTCACGGTTGGAGGAGGACTTTTGGATTAAGGTCAACCTTCCCAACAGACCTCCCTTTATGTCATGTGGTAGGGACCCCCGGAGGAGCAACACAGGCATGCCAAGACCTCTACATCCACCAGGATTCGAACCCCGATACTCCTTATTAACCTTCAACCGTCTTACCGCTGCGGCATGCCCGTGGGGGGGTCTTATGCTTTTTCTTGATAGGATGAATGACGACTGTATGCTTTTTCTTGTTAGGATGATTGATGGATGGTTCATTTGTGAGGCCAGATTACAAGAACTCAAAAAAACATAATAGAAATTACAGTATCATACACAGCTTGTGATAATAATATAAAAAATAAAATAAAATATTTCCCCACATATATTACGAACTTAAGAAGAAGAAAAAAAAGAACCGCAGGAAACAATACAAGAAAAGAATTTTGTTGGAAATTTTCCTTAACAAACCTAGAGAAATTTTGGCATAATCAACCTGCATGTATGAGCTGCTGTCATATGGTGTGCAAAAAGCAGCAAGTTATTGAGTTTAATCAACATATACTTTTGTAGTACTTTAGCATTCACTCCTTGAAATTTTATCCTTCAAAAGTGTGTGATGGTTTTTAAACCAGACTTCAAGGGGAACAAAATATATAAAAAGAAAAGAAAACTGATATTGGACATCACAGAATTTTACTCTATGATAGGACATGTAATGCTGAAGTTATAGTCAATCATTGTAGTGAGAACATCAAATCAGCATATCGCAAAGTAACCAAATGGAGATGTTAGACATATCAACAACCTTCATTCGGATCTGTTTGTTGTCTATCAGCACCAATAAGCAACAAATACCAGCATAAACACATAACTAAACTCATTCTAAGCTTTGCAGAAGTTAGCTGGGGCATCCCAAGAATCGCCATTTTCCCAAGATTATTATCTCTGAAAACTTAGCCCCGACCTGAAACAATTATCAAAAGAAATAAGAAATTTACAACTCAATCACACTCTCCAACATGATTAACCAAACCATTAATAATCAATAAGCAACAAAAATAGAAATAATAGTAAAACTTGTGAAATTTTAAACCACTTCAAAAGAAAAACCTCTATTGAAAGATGAAAAAAGTAAACCAAGAATACACAAAGACAGAGACATTTCAAGACAAAAACTAAAGATCAAATACAATACCCATAATTTCCAAACAACAAATATGACATAGCACAAAACACACAATAAAACACAAAAGGGTCAACAACAACTTGATTGAACATAAACTAATGGGCCACGAAAAATACTATCCATTTTCACATATAAAAGTACCTTCATTAACTACATGTCTGAACATAAATACGTACAAGAATACATACTCACAATAGGCAGGAGTTGCTGCAGCTGTTTTTAGCAACCCAAGAAAAAGGGGTATGAAATCTGGAAAGAGAGAATAAGAAGGAGCAAAAGGCAAGAAAACCGGGTGGATTTGACTGATTCTCCATTGATGGGTAGCTACATAGATGAATATTGATTCTGATGATGATTAGAGCAGCAGCCATCTTTTTCATATTTAGTGATGTTTCAACCGTAAAATATTGAATTGTATACACAAAACCCAGACCAAACTGTGGCTGGCTCACTATATTTTAGTCAGTTTAATGGGGATTGGCTTTATTGACTTTTGATGGGGAGTTGTTGTTGAACAGTTTTTCTTGAATATACTTTGTATAGTGGGATAATGATTAAGCAATAAAAAAAGTAGAGGGGCGACATGGTGAAATCTGAGGGAATGGAATCTTCCAAGTTCACATTTTGATGATTGGGTTGGGCCATGTTAGCCAGCTAATCTTTAGACTATTGAGAATTAGCAAGAGGATTTGAGGAAGTTGAAGAATATACATATATGTTTATATTTCCAGCAGTGGTAGAAGATTCTGATACGTGCTGTAGTTTTTGAGGCTGAAAGGAGGAAATCGAAACTTAAGAAAAAAATTCCAACTTTATTGTTGCTTGTTCTTGCGGAAATTTTAATCCGCCCAAGCCAATTAATTATATAATGAGTAAATTTTAATCCGGCTCAATTTAATTAATTATATAATAAGCAAATTATAATCGGGATGAATACTATTTTCTAACGATGATACAAAGATTATTGTATTCATTATCGAGATACAAGACGTGAGGCCTTTTAAAAATGAAAATTTAAAGATTTTTTTAAGTATTATTATTTCTAAAATTGTAACTTTTGATGTAATAATAAATTTTTGATCGTATACGATAATAATTGCCTTCGAACACGAAACTTAAGAAGAGAGGATTGTACGTTGATATAACAATTGCCCTACGATAAATAGATACTATATAAGTTGAATCAGGACCAAAACATAATACTTGACTATTATAAATAAATAAAAAATTATTCTGCATCATTACTAATAATTATAATTTATTGTTATAAAAATTTAACTACACTATTGCTAATAAGTTTAATTTATGGAACAAAGACATCCTACAATATGTCAACGAAGGAAAGATAAAAAAAAAAAAAAAAAATGTGTGTCTCAAGTTGAAATGCTACAGTTGTAATACTCCAATGTCAAACTTTAAATTTTTTCACTAACTTATTTTTTAAATTTTTTGGATAACTTTTATAGTACTGTCTTGTCCTCCCTTGCTCGCTAGTGAGGCCTTAAGACCCCATTTATAGCTAATGAGGATGGTTCGCATCTCATTAAAAATATAGGTATTTATTTATTTTTATAATATTTATTTAGTTAATTATTATAAATTATTCATTACCGATTATTAATTCATTGTAAATTGCTATCCAAAATAAATAATATATTTAATTACTTCACTTTAAAAAAAAAAAAAAGCAGTTTTCTTGAAAGCTAGCCTATTCCGTAATTCTTATGTTCTAAAATTTTCAAATTACAGTATTTGTTAATTTATTTAATATTTTTCGGATATCTTAAAATAAATCAACTAAAATTTTATTTATTATGATTAAAAAAAATAGTCAAATCACCAATAAAATAACCATTTATGTATAGAGGTAGTATATCATTTTTTAGGACTAGTATTAGGTAAAGAAATGTATATTAGGTTTTTCTTTTCCCTCTCTGCACTGGTCAATTTTAACATCCACTTGATAATAATAAATGTTCCATTGGACTAAATGTTGGCGTGTAAAAAAGGACAAAAAATAAGGTTTATGACTAAGTAGCTTTAAATCGTCATTTTAAGAAACATAAATACATAATGAGGCAAAAAGTCATGGTTGAATACATAATATATTGGTAACAAGATTATGGTTGGATTATCACTTAAAACTCATTATTTATTTATTTTTATACAAAATTAGAATTGTGAAAAACATTCATCCATAAGGTTTTGGAAATGAGAATTTATTTATTTTTTATTTTGTGGTGTTTTTTTTTAAACTATGTTTTCATACATTCCAAATACAAATCTTTTGTCTTGCAACAACACAATTTTTTTTTTAAAGTTAAATCATTCTTAATTTGATAAATAAAACTATCCCATTGCGTTAATTTATTATTATATTTTTTAAGAATTTGTTAACCATATTTATGACATTATGTATTAGGTTAACCCGCTAACGTGACTTCATTGATTATGTTTTAATTAATGGCTTTAATAGCAATGTAAGTAATAGAGAAAACTCCTTGTCTTTTCTTGTTTGATTGTGTATTCTTTAGTTTTATAGTTTATTATTATTATTATTATTATTATTATTATTATTATATATCTAAAAAATATGAAAAATTAATCACATTCGGCCTGATTACTTCCTCCCCCAGAAGTGACTGTCTAGATTTTCACTAAATTCTTGAGATATATTCATAGATTAGCTTGTAGGAAAAGGTTTATTAAGAGAAAAATTAGGACCATTTTACCCTTTAACAAGAGTCATTGTGAGATTTCAAATTGACAATCAAGTCATAGATATCTACATATTTATATCTTACAATTTTTTCTATATAGCAGTGACGAAATGTATAATTTTTATAATTTTTTTATTTTTTAAATCGATACAATTCATTCATTCATATAACTATTTATTATATCCCACATACTTTTGGAACACCTCTAATAAAGAGATAAACAGTAAGTTAAGAAGAAAATAATTAATGTTTTCATAATCAGATCGGAGACCAAATCAGTCTTGTTGTCGGTTAACGATTTAATCGATCGAACCAATTTAACTGTCGATCATACCATTCTAATGAAAAATTACTATATTTTTTATTCAATTATATAAAATAATAGTAGATTAATTGTTATGTACATGTAATCATATATCAAGTTTAAATTTCCTAAAAAAATAAAAAAAAAAACAGAAAAAGTGACTAGTTTGATTAATTTTTGGCCGATTCAACCTATTTTTGATTGATTTAACATGATTTAATTTTTTTTGTATTCAACAATTAGACCGACTATCTATTCAAAATTGGAGCGATCGAATCGATCGGTCCAATCCGATTTTCAAAACATTAAAAATCTAATACATAATAACTTTTTGGGTTTCAAACCTTAGCAAAAGTACTCACTACTCTATGTATCCAATTAATCTTTATACACTGATATTTGTGATGGCTTCACTTAGTACCATTGGACAAGAAGTTTCTTCCCACATTAATTTGCAAATTGAGATATAAATAATCAAATCAATGTACAACGATGTATGATGGTTTAGCAATTGTCTTTTCTAGAAGAGGGGTAAATAGAAAGATTCAAATGCTAGATCAAGTCTTGAACTCTAGAATCCTAGTGATGGCATGGCCATGACTTCTTGAATCTTGAAAGTGATTGCAATAGAATTTACTTAAATTTTGTGACAAGCCTATAAGTATGGAACCCGTAATTGAAAATTCAGTGTAATGGATTCCACATAGTTATTTTACGATTGTCATTATTATAATAAAATTTACTAAATTTATCACATGTAAGCTTATAAAAAACGAAGCCCACAATTCAAATTTCGGCCTTATGGGTTCGACCCAATTAATTTTTAATCATCATTGTTGGAATAGAGTTTACTTAAATTTATCAATATTAAACTTATAAGAATGGAGTGGAAAATTGAAAACTCAACTTAGTGGATTTCGCATAATTAATTTATAATCATTATTAATTTTCTATTTAAAATAGTTAAATCAAGTTACTAGACACACATATTAAACCTTCAACGTGATACTATTTTTATTGTTGTATTGTAGTATATTTTTAATCATAGTATTATGTGTTAATGTAGCATTATTGAACTTTGAAATCTTGCACCATGTTACGTAATACCAAGAATTGTTTTAATTTGCCCCTACAGTCGTGGCATAGTGTCATGACATAAGGGGAAAAATGTGAGAATCGTGGGTTCGAATCTATTTGATGACAGGAGTATCGCGTGTCTATTTCCGTCCATTCGCGAGTTTTGTTTGCACTTAAGTACGACCCAAGTATTCAGAAGATCGTCTACCAAATTTACCCAGAGATCGAATTAGAAAGAAAGACAGGTATCTCCCAAAATTAGTTCAGGCAATGCCACTGAAAACCTGGATTATAAAAAAAAAAATTACTTTAATTCTCGAAATAGTATTGAAATGGTCATGTTTTGCTATCTTAAGTGTCAAAAGAGAGAAGGAGTGCCATTTGAATTCAAAAGGAGTTGTTGTAGGGAAAAAGTTGAATAAACAAAAAAAAAATATAACTTGTTCCAAATAGATAGCATACCAACTTTTGAAATAAGTATACCACCTCTTGTTACACTTGGTATAAGAGAATATTCAAATGGAGAATTTACTGTTCTAAATTTCCACGTGATCACGCAATTTAAGTAGAATTATGTGAGAGACTCTGTAAATTGAACGATTAAGATAGATATATAGATCATTGACTTTTGTTTTGTGCTCTAAAGTGGTTTAAATAATAGGTGAAAATTTATTATTTTTTCTCAATTTTTTGGATTTTCAGAGTCGGCCAAATGTTCATTCTTATATATTTTATATATTAAATTAAATAATTAAGACATGATATTTGCAACAAAATATGATAAGTTAAGATAATTTATTGATAAATACCTTGTACCTACCACATTCGTTCGGTATCAATCAATATTTTTTTTTTAAAAGGAAAAAAATGTTTGCAACCAAATATTCACAAGTAATCATGCAAGACAAGCAAAAGCTAGATACCTATATAATCTCCAAAAGTTATAAAAAAAAAAAAAAAAAAAACCAAAAAGCGGATGCTCTTTGCCTGGAAAAGCCCACCAATATCCAGAATCAGTGGGCCAATAGCTGGGCCTCAGAATATGGACAGCTATTGGGTTAAGCAGGCCTCACTTGGTAGGGGACCCTGAAATATTATGAAGATGTGACCACCACAACTAATTTCACAACCCTTTAATAAGATTTTCTGAATTTTGTACTCAACTCCATCCACAAGCTAATAAAAGCAATGGTCCCAATGTACTAAACCAAGGCCCACTTATCACAATCAACCCCCAACTTGAATTTAGCTCTAATCTCAGTTCATTTCCTAGGACCTTATCTTCATTTTGTCAAGACAATGAAAGTATTGGTGATACATACTTATATAATATATATATATATATATATATGTGTGTGTGTGTGTGTGTGTGTGTTGTGTGTAGACAAAGAAGTAGAAGGATGCAAGATGTGGTTTGCAAGCTACTACAAACTCTTACAATCAATTATATCTAGACAATGACTATTATGAAAAATGGCAAATTTTTGAAGTGACAGCCTAACAATCCATGAAATTCACAAACCATGAATTGCATGATTATAACATTTTAAATTTCATGTTAAGCTCGTATTCAAACTAAGGGCTTAAAGTTGAATTAGCTCGAGTTTAAATCACAAAAAGCTAGAGTTTGCCCTAACTTTAGTGTTATTAGATTAATGTCATGGTTTAAATACAATAATTTTGTGGGCCAAATCTATTATACTAAATGCACCATAATTGCTAAATTATAGTGTCTACAAGAATTGTACGTAAATTCTTATATATTCTATACAACTTATTTTATTTTTAACCGTATGTTATGAGTTTTTTTTCGGATAGAGGTAGATATTTTTTTTTCTAAGAGAGCTTTTTCTTTTTAATAATTAATTGAAGCTATAGGAATAGTTTTTTTGGCAGAAAAAGATGCTTGATCCAAATGAATCATTCTTTCTTATTTTTATTCAGATATGTTCTTTATAATTATATCCTTCTTCTCTAGTAATTAAACAACGTAGATCCTGTGTAATTTAACATAATCGATCAATTATTGATTCTGCTATATTTTCACAACTCCAGTAATAAAACATCATTTTTTCTTTTTTGATTCGTGAGATGCCACTTAATTCAATCATATTCGATGATATCGATGTTATTTGGTAAAAGGATTGCTCTTTTAGTGACCAATGGGAAATAAGAATGGGATAGGAAATCGTATTCAAAGCAATATCCAAAAGTAGATAACGAATGAGGATAAATAAATAAATAAATATATATATTTATATAATATACACATATACACATATACACATTTGAGTCCAATGTATAGATGCACTATTCTAGTATTCTTTATGTGGTTGGATATCTGTGCCACTCACGAGAATGGAGGGGAATGAATAGGGATGCCACGTGTACAGTCATCATTAGCCAGCTTCAGATACTGTTATGGCCCACAATGTGCTTCAATTATACTGTCTGAAATAGTACAATAAAAGCAGAAAGTGGGCCCCAGTCACAAGTAAATACATGACGTGGCATTACGGCAACCAAGATTTTTTCTGGGTTGGTTGCTGGGGAAAAAATGTTAACCACTTGTTTGAGTGGCTGGAAATCTCTGATCTTTTCAAAGGCGTCCAGCCCACATGACTTGACCCAATTGTTGTACTCCTTTTGTCGTTAGGACCCAATAATCAGGGGGTGTTGGGGGGTAATGATGTAATTTCACTGGCAGTAGTTTTTAATAGGGCAAAATGGAAATTTCAGCTTTCCCTTTTTATCCTCCATGAATGCTTTGAGCTGCTTGCTCTATTGGTGCGTCAATCAACTTATTGAAGCATTAGTCATCTCGGCTTATCACTAATCACTTGAAGGATGTGAATTTCTTGGATCATCTTGCTACCATGATTTTTATAATTGGACTCAATCGATCGATTTGATTGAAAATCGATAATCGAGTGTAAAATATTAAAAATCAAATTGAATAGGTTAAAATCCATTCAATTGATTCATGATAACAATATTTATTTAATTATCAATTTAGTTAAAAAACACTATTTGGTATATTGTATGTAGATTCATTTGCAACTATTAGATCACATAAAATGCGTAAAAATTATGGGCGAATTTAATGGAACGATCAAACCTGAAGAACATTTTTAACGATGATATAAATTGCACTATATTGATTTATAAAAACAATATATGTTTTTTATCAAAAAAGTATTAAAAAGGAAAAATTCAAATGAATGATTTAGCTACAAATTTTCAAATATGATGCTAGGTCAATTATACAACACTTGCAATAAGAAAAAAATGATAAAAAGGACACAAGCCCATTTGAATAAATTTTGTTTTGTGGCAAGCATGGAACTCGAGCATTCATCCATTGGAGGATGGCAAGAATGTTTTGATTCAAATACAAAGAGAAGAACAAAATAGTTTTTCAAGATCATTTAGTCGCTATGTTTATTTGAAATAATTAAATTACTTTAGTTTTATTGGTCATTTAAATAAGCATATTCATATTGTGAAACTCTTTTTCATGATCGTTGAAAAAAAAAAAACTTTACAAAATTTCTATTTAAATTCTTGATTTGTTGTGATTCAGTGATTTGATCGGTCGCATCCATCAAAATGGACATATTAAATTGACAGTCAAATATTAACTGAATTAACCAGAGTCATTTTCTTCAGTTGATCACAAATTTGGAATAAAGGGGATGTCTAAGAAAAAGATAAGCGCACACCGCGGCTATCAGCTAAGGGATAAAGGGAATCTGCAGGGCAGAATAGACAATGGAATCATGCAACTTGAAAACTACATTAAAAAGTTGTTGTAGTTCTGAAAAGATGAAAGTCCCAATAGGGTTACAAAGATAAAAATCCTGTCCCCCTAAAAGCCAAAAAAGATTGTTCACACAATTAAAAAAAGTGATTATGTGCATGGAAAAAGCAACTTATCAAGATAAATTAAGCTCTTTAGACTTTATATATAACCCATTAAAGCTCTACTTATCATCTGAAAATCTCTATTCTTCTTGAAGTCAAGCTCCTCAGACATGGCTAACAAGCTCTCTCTTGCAATGGAGAGAACTGGGCAGTGGTAATTTTCTTGATTCTTTCAGATATAGTTTTTCCTGGTGTGATCTTTGCTGCTTGTTAATCTTTTTTTGGTTGATTTTGAGTGCAGGGTTTTTTCTCAAGAAATTCCAACTGATGTTATTGTTGAAGTTGGGGAAGCCAACTTTTCTCTTCACAAGGTATGGCAAGAGCCAGCAACCCATATGAGAAAAAAACTGATTCTTGATTATCTAAACCTTAATCTATTTTTCTTTGACTGAAATCCAATTTTTGAACTTGTGGGCTGTGGCAGTTCATGCTTGTAGCAAAGAGCAACCGCATAAGGAAACTGATTCTTGAATCAAAAGAAGCTGATTTAACAAGAATAAACCTCTCAGACATACCGGGTGGGCCTGAAATCTTTGAAAAAGCAGCAAAATTCTGCTATGGTGTCAACTTTGAGATCACAGTGCATAACGTGGCAGCCCTCAGATGTGCTGCTGAGTATCTACAGATGACTGATAAGTATTGTGACAGTAATCTTGCTGGGAGGACTGAAGATTTCTTATCCCAAGTGGCCTTAACAACGCTATCCGGCGCCCTCGTGGTGCTGAAATCATGTGAAGATCTTCTTCCCATGGCAGAGGACCTCAGGATTGTCCAAAGATGTGTTGAGATTGCAAGTGCCAAGGTACTATTAAGAATGTTATTTGCTACTTGATTGTTGTTTTTATATGATCTTGTTAATAGTTTGAATGATATGTACCTAGCATGTTGCAGAAAGAACAATAAGTTAATTGATTGTTGCTACTTTTTCACTTGATTAGGCTTGTGTTGAGGCTAATTTTCCAAGTCGTTCACCTCCAAATTGGTGGACTGAAGAGCTAACAATCTTGGACATAAGCTTCTTTGAGAAGATCATTGCATCAATGAAGTCAAGAGGTGCAAAGGGCCTTACTCTAGCTAGTGCTATAATCACATATACTGAGAGATCACTTCGTGATCTTGTGCGTGACCACTCTGGAAACGGCATTAAATCATCAGATTCCGGGGACTCTGATCTCAGAACCCGACAACGGGAACTTCTCGAGTCCATAGTTGCCTTGTTGCCCTCAGAAAAATCTGCTTTCCCCATAAATTTCTTGTGCTGTCTCCTGAGGACAGCAATTTTCTTGAGGGCAGACAATAGGTGCAAGAATGAGCTAGAGAAGAGGATATCAGTGATCTTAGAGCATGTGACTGTGGATGATCTTCTGGTCCTGTCTTTTACCTATGATGGTGAGAGGCTGTTTGATCTTGAGAGTGTGAGGAGGACCATAACAGGATTTGCAGAGAAAGAGAAGAACGTTGCGGTTTTTAATGCTGGTGATTTCAAAGAAGTGTGTTCTACAGCTATGCAGAGGGTTGCCAAGACTGTTGATGCATACCTTGGGGAGATTGCCACTTATGCTGACTTAAGTATTTCAAAATTTAATGGGATAGCTAATCTGGTGCCGAAGGCAGCAAGAAAGGTCGATGATGATCTTTACCGCGCTATTGATATCTACTTGAAGGTTAGTCTACCATGCCTACAATTGCTGATCCAGTTTTCACTAGCATGCCTTAAATTTAAAGCTGTTTGAAAATGTTTCTGATATGATCTGTGAGAGATAAACTATATTTTGATATGGTGTATGTGTAGAATATGGATCCAATGGCTGTATTCATGCTATTTATGATTCTTTGCCGTTTCATGATATCACTTCGGATCTTCTATTCCAATTTGGCTACGCATATCGTATTATATTTTATAGATACACGCCAACTATATAAAAAAGAATACGAATAGTCTCCATATCGTTTACATTCTATGTAACTGTCAAATAAGATCATGACTAACATAGGCATAATCCTTGTGATGGACATAATCAGTCTTCTGCTCCAAACTTACTGGTGATATGTTGTGATTCAGGCACATCCGAATCTAGATGAAATCGAGCGAGAGAAGGTGTGCAGTGTGATGGATCCACTCAAACTATCGTACGAAGCCAGGGTTCATGCTTCACAGAACAAACGCTTGCCGGTGCAGATAGTCCTCCACGCCCTGTACTATGATCAGCTCAAGTTAAGAAGTGGCATGGACGATCAAAAGACACCGGATGCCCTGACCACAAGAAATCAGCTGCAGGCTGATGTATCCCTTGTCAAGGAGAACGAAGCTCTGAGAACCGAGCTACTGAAGATGAAAATGTACATACAAGACATTCAAAAAACTCAGGGGACAACATCCAAAGGGAGTGCCAAGAAGCCTACATTCTTCTCATCTATGTCCAGGACTTTGGGAAAACTGAATCCCTTTAAGCATGGATCGAAGGATACGTCGAATTTAGAAGATGGGATGTCGGATTTAACCAAGCCTAGAAGGAGGAGGTTCTCTATATCTTAAGTTCATGGATTGCATTTTTCATTTTTTTTTTGTTTAAACTTTCTGATTTTTTGTTCGCTTGGTGTGCTGAAATTGTGTAAAGAGTTTGATGCTTCTGTTTGTTTACTGGCCTGAGAATCTGTTCTTGGCTACTTCAGTTTATCATATACGAATTATTCTTGGATTGTGGTTCATGATTTGTGTCCTCTTCTTTTGTTTCTAACTTCTTGATGTGTGTACAGATTGTCATAAACTATTTCTGCATGGTTTAATTGTCTGGTAATATTTATATTATATCTAATGTATTATATAATAAATATTTAAATAATGAATAAATATTTTATTTAATAAAAAATATAATATTTGTGTATAATTTATATACTCGATGTAACATGAAATAAAGTATTTCTCTATTATTCCGGACAAATAAAAACGACAAATAAAAATAACGTGAGTGACCGAGGTCGTTTTTATGGTTGACCCTTGACCAATCAATGAGTCCCGTTGGGTGGAAAGTAATATTGATCTTGGAATCCCATCTAAAATCATAGGGAGCATTTAGGGTTGTTGGGTTAAAAATCTTCTTTAGTATGAGGTCGGGAAGATTTAAAATGAAGTGTTCTTAAATTTACAGTATAATATAGTAAATGTGATTATTTTTTTTTTAAAAAAATAGAATATAAAATAATAAATGTGTAAGTATTTGTAGAAGATGGTCATGTAATGTATATTATATATGATGAAATCTTCAAGTGTGTTATTATCGACGGTCAAGATTTACTATTCAAATTGTTGTCATATTAAAAGTAGATCGGGCATGACCAACATAAAAACGCCCCGCCCCGATCATGTCTATTCGGCCTTTCTGACCTTTTTAACCATTGACCCGCATCACTAAGTAAAAGCAAACTTTCCAATTACCAAAAACACTTTTGGTTCGGGTAATCATACCTACACTTCCAGTTGAAGTGATATTTTCATTATAGATTCTTTCTCCAACATATTCCAGCCTGGAAAATGCTAATGTCATCATAAAAATGCTTTGAAATTTTAATTTTGCCTCGACTTTCTAATATCATATTTTTTTTTATTAAAATATTAAATGAAATTATTAATAATGTCATTTTTTACATGTGACATATAATGATGTTATTGAAATAAAAAATAAAATATTACCTAAAAAGAATGTGTTTGAAATTACAAACTTAGGGGCCAAATGTCATATTTTTAACCAAAATGGAAATCCCAACTAAGGTTATTTAATAATCCAAAATTTTTATACTTTTTAATCATTTCTATAGTATTTTTAGTTTAAGTAGAATTTTTAGATTTTAGTTCTTTTATCCTAGTTGTTAGTTAAATAATTCTAACATTCCAATTAAGAAGTTATAACTCTCAAATCATATGAAAAAAAGAGAATAATTACTTGGTTTTTTAATAAAATTTTAAGTTAACCATATTTTTAAACAATTTATTTAGTTTCTAACATTTCAAATGTTTGCATATTATAATTTCTCATATGAAAAAAAGATTAATTACTAAACTTAATTTTTATACCAATTTATTATTTTCTTAATTTTTAAGTAATTTATCTTATTTTTTTGACATTTAAAGATTACTTTTGATTATTGTAATTTAACTTTTTAATTATTGTAATTTAACTAAATAAATTTTTGACTATCAACTCTAATTAACATTTGTTTAGGAACTGATAATTATTCTCAATATATGATCAAATAAAGAAATTAAAAAGTAAAAAAATATATTAAAAAAAATCATTCTTTTGTTTTTTTCTGTCTTCTTTCTTCTTTATCATCCAAACTACCCCACCATCCTCAATCATTATGGATGTCAACGGTATGTTCAAACTCGAACACGTCTTGAATCTGTTCTGCTTGTGATGCATTCAAACTCAAACATGTCTCAAATTCATCTTGAATTTTTACTATTACAAATGAGTTTGACATTTTAAATTTTTATTTTTAAACCAACACAACCCTGAATTCGTCCAATTTAATTTTATTATTTTTTAAAAAATATAATATATTTAAAATAATAAATAGATGTGGGGGTATAACCCGTCAGGTCTAAATGTAGATGAATCTAAGTCTAAATTTTAAAAAATTTGATGGAGCACTAGTTTTAATTTGGCCAAACCCACTCCAATATCGTCCATATCTATCATCCTAAGACACCGCCACCCAACACCTCCTCCCTCCCACCCACTACGCCGCCACCCTTCACCCCGCCTCAAGTCCCAAATCCCACCCCTATGCTGCCATACTCCTGCACCCAAAAACCCCATGATCCCCCATCCTCCCCAACCTAGCACCGCAAATGCCTACTAGTCGTCCCATCCTCGCTGTCTTCAAGATCCCACCCTGCCCAATCCCAAATATAGATTTATATGTATGTATATATATATATATTTCCGTCTATGTATGTATATATATAATTTGGATCTTTGATTGTGATTTTGAATTGCATGTTACCTATCATATATCCACGCTATGTATATATAATTAATTGCAAGTATACATATGACAATGTGATATGTAATATAAAATTATAATAAAAAATTTTAAAAAATTCAAATTGGCATACATGTACATACATAAATATGTATGATATATATATATATATATATATATAAGAATGTATATATATAAGTATGTGTAAATATAGATATTTATTTCAGTCTATAAATAGATAAAAGAGAGAAGATAGAGATACTTAGAGAGTGAAATTGCCATTGATACTTAAATTTAAAAATTTATGACAGCAGGATAAAGTCATC
Source organism: Paulownia fortunei (assembly GCA_019321725.1). Lineage (NCBI taxonomy): Eukaryota > Viridiplantae > Streptophyta > Magnoliopsida > Lamiales > Paulowniaceae > Paulownia > Paulownia fortunei. The sequence continues at coordinate 18,022,792 of CM033116.1, read as the reverse complement.
CTCACAAAGTTTTTTATTCTGTCTGAATTCTTTTTTTTATTTTGTCTAAATTTATATATAAAATATCTTCCGTCTCTGCTTGCATGGATAGTTTTGATTGCATTTTAACACCAGTTAGTATTATGAGGAATCTCTGACTTTAATTCAACCTATTTCAGATGATGAAATTTGGATGGCTCTTAATAGAAATTGGGTCTGATAAGGCCCTTGGTCCAGATGACTGCCCATTTTTATCAAACATATTGAATTATCATCAAGAATTCAGTATTAATTATTTTATGCAAACTGGAAAATTGAATAAAACTTTTATTGGAACACGCATTATTTTTATTCCAAGAATTGAGAATCCTTCTACTGTGCATTATTTTCATCCCATCAGTTTATGTAACTTCGTTTAATGAAATTATCTCTAATGTTATGTCATGTCGGAGAAAATATTATGATGGTACATGAAACTTTTCCATGTTCATCACATAAATCGACTCCTACTCGTGGAATTAGACAACGAGATCCTTTATCTCCGTATTTGTTTATTTTGAGCTTAGAAATACTTGTTGAGAAGGTTTTACAAGGAAGCGTGGCAACTTGTTTTGATGCTTCAAGACCCCGTCAAGCTCATTGTTCTATTGAATGATGCATTTAATTATAATTTGAATTCAAAAAGATTTAAGATGTTTAGTTTAATATGCCCAAATTCATGGGTTCTAGAGGAAGTTATTCGTATGATGAATATATTCTAATTAAACGTAAAAAATATTAACTTTTAGTTCAATAAAACATACAAGTCTACGATGAGCAAAACCAGGCAAAAAAGTCTCGTCAGCCTTGTGAGGCTCAAATCTCAAGTTAAATACTTGGGGACCATTTACTTTTTTAGTTGAGATAAGAAATGATTGATAAAAAATATGATAAATTATTGGATATAGATTGATTTATTAATAAATTTTTTGTGTACTTTATTTTATTGTAAGAATGATATAATAATACAAAATGTTATCAAATGTGTACTTTGTATGATAAATTAGTAAGATAATTGTAATATGACTAATATATCCTTAATAAATTTTTCTTTTTTCTTTTTTCTTTTCTAACTGTTCATGCTTCTTCTTGATATCTCTTTTCCACCCAACAGAGCTCTCGTTTGTTTTCTTCTCCATTTTTTTGTATAACTTTCCCAATTTTTCTTTCAATCCTCCTTTCCATTCTTCTCTTATTCTTCCTCTTTTCTTCTTCATGTTTCTTATTTCTTCTTTCTTTTTTCTCATCTTTTTTATTTTCATTCTCTCCTCACGACAAGTGGAGTGAATTTCTTTTCTTCATTTTTTCTCTTTTCTTCTTCAAATCTCTTATTCCTTTTTTTTTATTTCTCTCTCCTCCCTCATTGGCCTAATATTATCACCGTCGCTGCCGACCAACGGACAGAAGTTTGGATTTGGATTTGTAGAGGGTTTCCAAAATGAGTTAAGGGTATCAGTTGTAATTCAGTATCCATTTTTAAGAACAATGGACATTTCGCATTATAATTTATGTTTTGGGTCAAGAATGATGATTGCAATTGAGTCTATTTTTCATATTACTACTGGCCTGGATGATATCTACCGGGCCTCATTAAACAAAATACACATGGGTTTGAATCTGATAAAATAGCTAATCTAGCCCAATTGGGCAAAGTAAACACGGCTTTAGGAGACAATTGATATGTAGGAATGAAATTAAATAGAAATATAATAAAATTAGGAGTGAAATAATGATTGGAAAGAAATGATATGAATATAGCATTTTCCACACTCACTATGTATAAAAAATAGAATCATAATTCCATATTTAATTTTAATATCATAATTAGTAATTAGAAATGAATAGTTAGAATGAACTAAAATTATTTTTGATAACTAAATTAACCTTCAATAGAAATTTTTTAGAATAAAATTAGTATTTAATATATTGTGCATACTTATGTTTGTTATGATTTTATCCAGTGTTAATAATATATATATATAGATAAAATCTCACAGTGATATAAATATTTTTTCATAAAATAACCAACACATAGAATTACTTTATATTATTTTTTATTGTTGATCGGATTGAAAAAAAGAGTTGAAGAAGACGATACAGAAAAATAAAATATTTTTATTGTGTTGGTTCAATTTTATTAGGAATACAATGAGTTCGAGTAAAATTGGGACCATCCTGAACCCGCCTTTCTTGAGGCAAGTTTTAAAATCACAAAATAAATTTCGAGGCGAGTTTCAAGTTTTAGTTTTAAAACCCAGTCCCTTAAAATATTACATATATTTATTTATTTATTATGTTTATATTTATGTGATGTATATTTATATATATATGAAAAAATATGTATCTTATATATTTACTCATAAAAAATATAAATATAATACTCTTTTAAACTAAAATATAAAATTAATAAATAGTTAAATAATAAAAATAACAAATATATTTGGAATTTTTAATTTTTTGAAAATTAAAAAAATGTATATATAAATTAAAAATCAATTATTTGTTAATAATATTATTTTGTCATAAGAAAGTTATAATGGTGTTATTTTTAAAAATACTTTTTAATATTTTTAAAATTATAAATTAAGTTTAATGGATCCAACCCATTGACTCTAGGGTTAGGGGTGAGTTCGGGTTCAAATTCATAAAAATTTTGAGGTGTGAGTTGTTGTTCCTAAAATTTTTCAAATACTTTTGTTTAGTTTAGGAGAATAATTTTGTCAAAAATAAATATAGGTTCAATTCTGACTGATTGAAAATGGTTAAACCCATGGAGAAAGGAATGAATGACTAAATCCATACATTTAGAAATTGTGATTTCTTTGAAAATATGTATTCCTAACAATAAATTATACCAATTATATATTTATAAATAAATTTAAAAATGGTCATTTCATTCTCATTCTATTCTTACATACCAATCATGTCATTATAAGAATATACCAATCATGTCATTATAAGTACCTGCATCCATGCTATTTTCACAATAAGTCCCTTTTACATCAAGCATTTATTACTTTCAGTCTTTTGCTTACTATCCTTTGCTTACTATCCTTTGCTCATTTTTTTTATTTTTTGATAACTCAAATTTCAAGCTTTGCTCGACTAATTTTGGGAGAGGCCGACCTTCTCCTCTAGTTCAACTTCAAGGTAAATTCAGATGCAGTCACAATTTATATATGATTGGAGTAGAACTTTGGTAAGGTCAATCCACCCAATAAACTCCCATTTACGTCATGCGGCAGAAATCCCCAGAAGGGTAATACAGACGCGTCATAGCCTCCACATCCACCAAGATTCGAACATCGATACTCTTTATTTAACTTCAACCGTCTTACCGCTACATTATGCCGTGAAGGTCCCTTGCTCTGTTTTTTAATTGAACGTTTTAGGGTTATCCTTAAGACAACTTTAGGAACCTCTAACCTTTTGTCGTTTTGCAGGTAAAAGCCATACAATAATCAATCCTTGATGAGGGAGACTCGCATGGAGATGATTCTCGAAAATTTGAAGTGATTCGAAAATGGATCAGTCAATATTATATATTGTTGATGAATGTCTACTATTCCTTAAATCAAATGTTAAATATGATACTAATTTGAAAGAAATTTTATAATCTTTAAATCTTTCTTTTTGGATTGAAAAATGAGAGGTATTAAAGTCTAGCTTTTATCATGGGCAGAGTTGACTCAAGAACGTCTACTGGGTATTATTATTAAATCTCATCCTACACCAGGATTGTTGGATAACTTTGACTAAAGTTCAAGAAAGTGCAAATGAACTTTCGTTACAGGGAATTGTATCAAGCAATTACCTTTTCGCTAAAAATAGGGCATCCAATGATCTTGGCAACGACCACTATGATTAATGTTTTTTTTTTTTTTTGTATAATATTTTGAATCAGGATCTTGCTGAGAATGTTGCTGGGAAAACTATGCTTCCCTTTAAAAAAATTGCAATTCTGGAATAAATCATACAATTCATTTGTACTAAAAAAAAATAAAAAAAATAAAAAAGAAAACATCAATAACATCAATTCCACTCACAAAATGTTCTTCCATTGAGACTAGGCTTTATAAGTTGTAAATAAGGAAACAAAACCAAAGTTATATAAGGAATTTTGATAAATCAAATAACTAAAATAGATATTCTTATTATGGAGTATTCAATAAATTAACTAATATTTTATTTTTCAACCACCGGATCATACACTCACCGACTCTATCTTAATTAGGTCAGTCATTGGAAGCTAGGGTAGCATATAATCAATATCTTATTATAGAGAAGAAGGTATACTCAATTGTCGAAGGCTCACAATCAGGTCGTCTTAAGGGTTCCACTCCAGTCAACTACTACTTGATTTTATATTAGTAGTGTAAGTCAATGTTTTTATAATCGGATCGATGATTAAATCGATTTTGTTATAATTAGTGGTTCAACTGGTCGGACCAGTTTAATAAAAATTAATTATATTTTATTATTTTATTATGTAAAATGATAATATAATACATTAATTGTTATGTAATATATTTTAAATATAAAAATAAATAAATAACTACATAAAAAAATATATAACAAAACACAAAATTCAAATAATCACATAAATATAACAAAATATCAAATTTAAACCTTTATAAAAATTTAATTTTTTTTTTAAAGGATGAGAACCGATCAAACCGGTCAAATAATTTTTGGGCCTAATCGGATAGGACCGACATTCGATTTTCGATTGAAGTAGCCGATCTAGTTTGATTTTGAAAATATTGATGTAAGTGATAAAAAAAATCTATTAGCATTTAGTTGCTAGAGTTAGCTCCTATTTGTCCTAATGTGCCCATGCAATTACACTACCATTAATCCTAGACATCAAAGAGCAGAAGTAGGAATTAATATAGGGAGTTTCCTTATTTTTTCAGAATATATAGAACAAAGAAGATGGTTTCATATCTAAAAATAGGGCAAGAACGTATCAGAAAATTATTTCAGACCACCTTCAAACTCGACTGAATGCGATTTTTTGGACTTTAAGCCCTTAGCCTGCTTGTAATTGTTGATACCGCATATCGATTTGAATTTCTCTCCCCAACCGAAGCCAAAACTTGAGCCCATTGAACTATTCCCTAGAGGAGGAAAGAAGGAGGAGGGACCGAGACCTTCACGCCTCCAAAGAATAGTTGGAGGCTCAATTAATGTTGTTTCCGTTTATTATCTAAGAATCCAATTGAAAATATTTTAAAATTAAAAAATAAAAATGAAATCAAATGAGACCTAGTTATCTTAATTTGAGGAAAATTTTCAAAAACCTCTTAAAATAATTATTTAATTAAAAAACCTAATTATTATTATTATTTTTTTTAATGATGAGGAACCTGTAGCTACTGTTTGAAGGTATGCATTGTGTAAATCTCGTTTTCGTACAATAGCTCACAAACTAAATGTAAGGATAAACTATATTAGACAAGATCGGTGTGTCGGACAAATATAGAGTGGTGTAAAAAGATTCGAATTTGAGACATTCAACCTCAAATTCCCATCCACTACCTTTCGACGGTGAATCAAGAAAATGTTTTCAACCAACTCATTCCATAATCTATCATTCCAAAAAAATATAACTATTAACTTTTATTAATGCTTACAAACTTTCCACAAAATTAACCTTGACTTCTTTGGTTGAGAATTAATAAATTGGATTTTTATAATAGAAAATTTCCTTGAAATTTTCAAATTGATGTATCATATAAATTAAAATTTTAATTTTTACTTTTGAATTTTTGCTATCTTCCCCAAAAATTGAAAAAGATTTATTTGTAGGTTAATTAACATGGTACGTTGAGTTCATACAAATTTGAAGTTTCATTATTCTAAAAAAAAATAGAATATTTAATATAAAAACATTAAAATGATTGTTATATGATCTATTAATTTAAAAAACTTTAAAAAAATTCTACAAAATCATTGATTTCTTAATTTAAGAAGCTAAGAATATAAAATCCCAAAATTATAACGATGAAAGTATAAAAGTTAACTGTTGGATTTTTCTAAATAAAATCTCATGGGGGTGGGAATTTTTAGATTAAAAAATATTTTTTAGAGACAAAACTATTTTAGTAATTTTCCCTAATTTAAGTAAATTAATAAAAACAAAAAAACACAAACAGAAGAAAAAGAAACAACAAAGGCGGTTTCCGTCACCACGTCGTATTCATACAACCTTCCTCCCAACTCAACAAAACCCCTCCCCACCGTTTCACCTCTTCCATAATAATTTCACCATCAATGGCCACCGCTATAGTTCTCGACCCGAAACCCTCACCATCCGAACCACCACCAACCCGAAAAAAATCCGAACCCGACCCATCTTCCTCCGCCGCAGACGCGGACGATGACTTCTACTCCCGCCTCAAGTCGCTGCAACGCCAGCTTGAATTCATCGAAATACAAGAAGAATACGTGAAGGACGAGCTGAAGAACCTCCGCCGCGAGCTGCTGCGGGCGCAGGAGGAGGTGAAGAGGATTCAGTCGGTTCCACTCGTCATCGGCCAGTTCATGGAGATGATCGATCAGAACAACGCCATCGTCGGGTCGACTACCGGGTCGAATTACTACGTACGGATCCTCAGCACTATCAACCGCGAGCTCCTCAAGCCCTCTGCCTCCGTCGCTTTGCACCGGCACTCCAACGCCCTCGTGGACGTGCTCCCACCGAGGCCGACTCCAGTATTTCGCTCCTCAGCCAATCCGAGAAACCTGACGTTACTTATAATGTAAGTTCATTTATTTGTTATTTTTTGGTTTGGGGATTTTTGAGTAAGGGCTTTTAGGGGTTCGTTCATTACTGATAATATTATCATCATTTCATTTTATGGTTTGGGTTGGATTGTGATACTTCAAGTAATTTAACCATGTGAGCTGATTAACGACTTATCAGGTTATCTGGTTGAGCTTATGAACATACTGTAGGAACTTTGGTTTACTATACTAGTAAGCAATTCATCAATATATTTGAAGTGATTTGATATTTAGAGAGTTTTGCAGTCCAAACTTAGCCAGTAATTCATGTACTGGTAATGCGAGAATTGATGTAGTATTTGTTGTAGTAGTCTCAGGTCCATTCCACTCTAGTAAGAATTGAGATGATATTTGTTCTAGGGGTTTAGGGCTAATTTATGTATAATCAGCAGGTATAAGTATCATGTTTAATTTACTTCTTGTGCTTTGTCAAGCTAAAGAGTGTTCTTTTATTCAGCAAAAATGAGGACCAGTTTGGTACTCCAATGCTTAATAAAAGATCTTAGCCAGTCTTGGTTAATCAGACAATTGGCTAATATCTTATCTTCATGACAATTATTAATATTAGTTCAAGAAAGTCCAATCATAGGATAATGTAGGAGTATCTGTCAGCTCTGCATCATCCTGCAAATCAAATGGGGTCTTGAGGATTTTGAGCCCCTCAGCTTACAGAATTTTTTTGAGTCAATTATTGTGACCATATGAATATTCGTACTTTCAATTGGTGGAGCTCTCAAACTCCCCCTATCTTACATCATGCGCGTACCTGCGAAAGACACCCTTTTTATTGTTTGAAAGGGAAGGATTATTGCCAGGAGAGAAGGGGTTTGAATGAGAAATCATGAGTCTCTGTTTGTCAAATGTAATCTTCTTTGCACATCTTTTCCTGGTGGAGGAATGACTGCATTCATGCATAAATCTTATTTAACTCTTAAATTAGTTTTCCTTTTACTTAGTCTATCTCATATGCTACATTTTTTAGAATTTAACAAATCCAGTGTTTCCAAGTACTTTTCCACTATCATTTTCTGGTCACTTCTTTTCTTATGGAATGTGGAAAATATTATTTGCTGTTCTTGGAATGCCTAATTTTTAGACAACAACTAACTCTCCATTCTTATTCCAAGTCCTCAACAATTCAAGTTACTTCTCTTACACTGAACTTGTTGATTGCTTGATCATTATTTCTTTTTTTTTCCCTGTGCTTTATCGTCTTGCTCGTTCTTCCTTCATCTTAACTATGGTCAACAGAAGAGCCTACTGTTTGCTGGCTTTTGTTGTCTTCTTCACCTGACCATAACCTAACATTCTCCATAGATCTTCACGCAAGCATACTTATGACATTAACTACCTCAAATAATCTGTTCCAACCCCTCGTCCCAGTGAGTCTACTTAGTTATGGAGCTGTTCCATCATGTATACTCTACATCAAAAGAATTCCAGGGGATCTATTTCTCAAGTGATTCTGTACACTCAGAAGGTGCTTGTTGCCTTTTGCATCACATTTGTCTTTCTTTACACAAGAATGCTTTGGCATATTGTCTCCCAGTTTTTTTCTCCCCAAATAATCATAATTTTCTGCGTCCTTTTTATATGAATTCATGTTCAGCAATGAATTTATTTCTCATTGTTAAAAAAAAATTATTTATCTTTGTTGATTCTGTCAGGATATTGGAGGATGTGACATTCAAAAGCAAGAAATACGTGAAGCTGTAGAGTTACCTTTAACTCACCATGAGTTGTACCAACAGATTGGCATAGATCCTCCACGTGGTGTCTTGCTCTATGGTCCCCCTGGCACTGGGAAAACCATGCTTGCAAAAGCTGTTGCTCATCACACAACTGTAGCCTTCATTAGAGTTGTTGGCTCAGAATTTGTTCAAAAGTACTTGGGTGAGGTATGCTATAGGATCCGTTGATTAATATGTACGCATCATCTGCTTATCACATATTTGGGAACTGCAATGGTGATTTTCTTTGATGCCCTAAATTTATTAGTAACCGTGACGAGTCGTTACATTTTACTGAACTGTAAGATATTTCATATGACTTGATATTACTCTACTTCCATAAAATTTCTGACATGACCATCTTTGTTGGTGATGAAAAAAATAATAGTAATTGGGAAACTATGGATTGGGGAAAGCATTTAAACCACCCCTCTCCCCTTCCCCCAACCAAACCAAAAAAAATTGCATTGTTTCCTGTATTGTTTTGTTTAAGGTAAAAATCAATTCAACACTCATAAGTTTTCATGCTATGATTACATTTTCTGATATCTGTGTACTACGGAATTGTTAAAACAAAGGTATTTAGCATTTTAGATTTTGTTGCTGACATGCTGTTACCATGTCCTTATAATTGATAAGACTCATAAACTGATTATATTATTGTAGTTAACTTCAGTTTAACAACATATGCAGGGTCCGCGAATGGTTCGTGATGTTTTTCGTCTTGCGAAAGAAAACGCACCTGCAATAATTTTCATTGATGAGGTAGATGCAATTGCTACTGCAAGGTTTGATGCTCAAACAGGAGCTGATAGAGAGGTCCAGCGAATTCTCATGGAATTGTTGAATCAGGTAGAGTTTGAAACTTAGATACTAGACAATGATGGTAAAAAAAGACATTAGAACTTCAAATTTTCTTTTTTCTAGAATGTTGGGTTGCATTACTCAATTGAATTCGATTTCATTGCCTGCTTGTATAAAACAGTGCTCATCCTAATTATTCCTTGTGTCACCCAGCATTTTTTACATTCAGTAATCTATATTAGTTGTCTTCTGCAGATGGATGGATTTGACCAGACAGTTAATGTGAAAGTTATCATGGCAACAAACAGGGCTGACACATTAGATCCTGCTCTTCTTCGTCCAGGAAGACTTGATCGTAAAATTGAGTTCCCTTTGCCAGACAGACGGCAAAAGAGGCTGGTCTTTCAGGTGAAGCTTGAAGACTTATGTTTGTTCTCTTTTTTGCTAGTTTTTTTTTTTTTTTTAAACTTTAAACAGCATGCTTGCCACCCCCCACCAAACCTTGCAAACAAAAAACAGTGACCCCATGCCCGCAACTAACTCCCACATGTAACGAGGAGGAAAAGAGGAGAACAAAAAATGGAAAAAGTAAAGGACATTGCTACTGGGAAAAAATGCCACCAATGAAGGAAATTATTCTGCATCGAGATAAAAGCAGATGTTTGAACTTCTCTACCTGTCTCTATTAGGATGGTTTTCTTGGATCCCTGTGGTTGACCATATAGTAAAAACTTCTGTGCAGGTTTGCACTGCTAAAATGAACTTAAGCGATGAGGTGGATTTGGAGGACTATGTGTCTCGTCCAGATAAAATTAGTGCTGCTGAGGTCAGTGATATGCTCAATTTGTGTCATGGGTACACTGAGTACAGTTCACATTGACATGTTACCGTGAAAACCAAAATTGTTTTTTTGATATTTGCCACAATCTCCTTGTTTATGAGTAATATCTCTGCTGCTTATAGTTAACACAAGTTTATTTTTAACTGTTTCAGATTGCGGCGATATGCCAAGAAGCAGGTATGCATGCAGTGAGAAAGAATCGGTATGTAATACTCCCCAAGGATTTCGAGAAGGGTTACAGATCTAATGTGAAGAAGCCTGACACTGACTTTGAATTCTATAAGTGATCTGTAAAAGTTCTTGAGGGATAATTTAAATATGTGCACTCTCAACCACTTCTCTCATTGTATCATATACCCCAACGAGAAAAGAGATGAGAGTTTCCTGATTATCTAGTATGCAACCAAAGTTGTAGGTCAAGTGTTTGTCTATATGCTGAAACGTTTGTTCTGAAATTTCCTTGTAGTTGCTTACATGAAGTCAATCATCAACTATCCTATTATGCAAAGGTGGAGCCCTTGGTTTGCATATTTCAAAGTTTTATCATGGCTTTTATGATGACCTATATTCGCATTTTAGCTTTGCTTTAAGTGTGCTATCCTATTTGCATTTCGTTGTATGATGGCTATGTTTGGATTTTGGATCTTGAATTTTGGTTGAGAAAAAAGAAAAGGAAAATAAGGGAAAGAATATCAAAAGGATAAAGCACAATTACCATCATTGAGTGAGAGTATTTTCCTCACTTAAATCCACAGTCAAATTTGTCTTGTGAGACAACGAAAATTCCTGGTTTCCAAGAGAAGTTTCTTACCTCTTAAAGTCTCCATTTCCTGGATTATATATTCTCTGTGCATTTCGTTTGTGATGCTTATCATGCCATCAGAATTTAATGTGACTGCAATAGATGTGAATAATGGTGCTGCTTCGCACTATATATTGAAGAAAGAACTCTTTGATGAGACGTCTTTTTTCCTTTTTCTTCAGCACATAGAAGATGCCTCTCGGTTATGTTACAATGTTTGAAAGATGAAGTTGATGTTTCCTATACACTAGTCGAGTGCATGTTTCCCGCCTTACTAGTTTTCATCCATTTTTTTGCCATCAATGTGTTTCTATGGATTTAGATGAGCAGTATATGTTGTATACAAGCAATTGATTTGGCATTTACAAACCAATAGTTAGCTGCAGGGTGTTGCAACAACTGCTTCATGTGTGCTAAAATGGCTTTGGAATTCTGCTTGGCTTCATGTAAATGGGGTTGGTTTTGTAGATGGGTGAAGATGTTTTCCCTACTCAGACCCATACCCATATGGTTTGGGTGCTTATTGGCCCTCTTTTATTTGGTCTATTGTGTGCAAGAGTTTTGGATTTATATGCTGTGTTCATTTGGAAAACACTTGCCTACATTGGGCGTTCGATATTGAATACTGAGGATTGTGTTCGATATCAAATACTGAGGATTATGTCAGTATATTTTCGGATTATTAGTGAAGTGGCGTTATTATTACTATTTGCTGTTAAATTATTTGATGTAGAAAAGAAAGGTTTCTCAATATGAAGTAAAGAAAGAAGGCTAGACAAGGCATTCAAACTAGGGTGGTTTCTGTTGTCCAAGATTGTTATAATTTGGGTAATTGTGATGTGTGAAAGTACTCAATTAGATGAGTAAGTTAGAAGTCTGTTTTTGGTGTGGTAAGAGCAGAGTGTATTGCTACCAAGCAAGAAAAAAACAAACTCTTAATAATGACAGAACATGAAATAAGTTAAAATGTCCAATTAAGAAGGTCAAAGGTAGAACCTTTAATACCAATTGTTTGAAGGTAGGAAATTGACAATTAAGCTAATCAAGTTTCTATGAATCACATTGTTATAATTAGGTCAAATATGCCAAATTTTGCTTATTTCTTACTGTTTCATGATTGAGTAGAATATCCTGTTATTATCTCTCAAACTGTCTTTTCAATGGGTTAAATGACAGACTTTGAAGAAAGTTACATAATAAATGCACATTTATCTTTGCATGCACTTGTTTTCAAGTAGCTGGCATCATGAATTTTGGCCAATCCTGAGTAGAGATGGAGCCGACGACAGTCACCCTCAACTTCATAAAACTTCATAAAAAATTTATATTAATATTAATTAAATATAAAAAAATATTAAATTGTACAATTTTGTTCCTGCTAAAATATTAAAAAATTTAAAAAAAAATCATTATCTAATTTTTATTTTCTGACTTTGTCTTTAATCGTGTGTGTTACGTACGACGTTTATCATATTTTGTGATTTTTTTTTTATTTTTTTTATGTAGAGTTAGTTGTATTCCATGCCTAGTTATTGAAGCAACCCCCATCCATGCATACACTTCGGAGGCTTGGAGTTTTCTCTTCCATAAGGTAGCAAAAAACTGAAAAAGATCTTGTGTGTGTGTGTGTGTGTGTGTGTGTGTGTGTGTGTGTGTGTTTAAAAAAAAAAAAAAGCAAAATGTTTAAATCTTGCAGCTAAAAGCCAGATTTACCTAATTTGCAGATGGCGCCACCAGAAAAATAGCCCTGTGGCGTTTGTCCACTTTAAAGGGCCATGGACGATTGGAATATAAGATGCAAGAATTAGGGGAAATGTAATTATCAAAGGTCCAGAAATGGGGCCTGAAAAGATTCTTCACATCACTCAATGACATTAGGGATTTGTTAGGGAGACATTAATTCTTCCAAGAATGATTGCAACGTAGGCTACATCCATCTCCCACGGAACTCCCCACATATTCCCGAGCGAGAGAAACGAACATAATGTTCATATCTCGCTTCATAAGAATACATGAGGAGGTTCAGGGGATATTTGAAATTTTTGAAGTATTTGAATAAAATATGACTATGTAATTTATAAATATTATTAGTGTTAATTTTATAATTATATGATCAAATTAAAAAAATTGTTAAAAAAAAAAGTTATTTTCTCCTTATTATTTTTTTAGTAACTTATAAGATCGTGACATCTTATATTTGGACTTTATAATTTTTCTTCCAAAAATTTTACAATTAAATGATATATGACACATTATTTTTAAACATTTTATAAGATTTGAAAAAAATAAAAATAAAAAAATTCCGTGAATCAATTGAAAGTCGATAACATGAGTTTTTAGGTCAAGATCATGTGAAGGATGAATGATAAAAGTGTATAGGACATAGTACATCATAGTAGTCAAGATATAGTACAGCTTCAACTTATGACTATCATTTTAATCTTCATTTTAGTTTTCACGTATGAGTAGAGATATATTTCCTAATTCTTAGAAAATTGCTATAATTGACCGTGTAGTTTTTATTTTAATTACGAGGGTATTTAGGTGAATTTATAAAAATTTTAAAATATTTTATAAGTTGTTTGAAAGTTTATTAAATATCTTAAAAGTATTTAATAAAATTTTTAAAAAATGAACTTACAAGTTCCTAATATGAGATGTCAGTGTCTTATAAATTACTTTGGAAAAAATTAAGAAATTCCTAATTTATTTTTAAGATTGTAACAAACTTATTTAGTTTTGATCATATTAATTATAAAATTATTATTATTAACATTTATAAGTTTCATGATTTTATTTTACTAAACACTTCACGAGTTTATTTTTAAAATAAAATTTATTATCTTATAAATTTTAAAAATATATTATAAAATATAGAAATAGCTTGTAAAAGTTTAGCCAAACATCTCTCTAAACGAAGCTTGATTAGGTATTTTTCTAATGTACAAAAGCTACGAATAAGCATAAGTAGTAAGATAGACTTTCAAAATTGATTATCTAAATGAATCTTTCTTTCTTTTAAATTTATTCTATAAAATAGTTAATTGAATACTGGCGCCTAATTATTCGAATTTAACGACTAATTTTCTAAATAATCATTCAAATTGAAATTACAATGAATTTTTTGCTATGTTGTGGACATTTGCATATCTCATCTACTCTAAGAAAAAAGATATATTAGTGAAAACATTATCGGATAATTTTAAAATTGTCACCAATAATATATATTAAGTGATATTATTTATTATTTTGTTATAATAATAATTTTCATAAATTTAATAGTGACAAAAATTGAGTTTTAAATTACCATTATTAAAATCATCAGAAAAATATATAGTATTTAGGTTGTTGCTATTCATGATTAATAACATATGTAAAGTGATAATTAAATATGCCAAAATTACTAATTTTCGTTGTCACTCCTATGTCACCTAATTGTTTAAATGACAATTTAAATACCATTCTTATAATTATTAAATATTTAAAATTAGTTTTTTAATAATTATGTGATTAATGGTAATATTCGTATTGTCACTTTACTACTATTCTCTTTTTTTATACTGAATAGAAAGACATTATTTGGACAAGTTTATATAGAGGTTTTGATAACGACCAGTCACCTGATGTTTGCTATGCATGGTGGTGGGACATTGAGCTTCACGGGTTGCACTTCTTTGTTAGCTTGTGGTACGTAGTTATTCTTCTTTGGCCGTGTGTTAAATATGTTGATATTTGTATTCCAATTTTTGTTTTTAAGTACTTTATCCATGTATAAAATGCTTAAAGAAATAACATATACGTGCGAAAGATCTAAATTCTCAAACGTCAAATCATTATAAACTGTAAATTTATAGATAGATTTTTATTAGCGATACATACAAATTATTAAAGTTTCAAAGTTTCTCGACAAAAATCGTCCAAAAATCAAATCAGACCATATCAAAAAAAAATTAAAAAGACATAACAAAAAGTTGAAAAATACCGATTTAAATGACATATCTTAAAAATGAAGGAGTGTGAAGGTATTTATAGTTATTTGAAGGATGTTTAATTTCTAATATGATAGAATGTATGAATCGATTGAACCTCTTACACTTGTAAACTTTGACATATTGGACTGAATTTATTAAATCAGTTTGAATTTAAATTATAATTGAATGACTCAATTGGGTTCTAATTTGGGAAAGTTGACACAAACAATTCTTTTTATGAACAACATTATCTCTCTATTTTCATTTCTTTTTATTGTATAATATAAATATAATAGATAAAATAGACTTGAGTATGCATGGCCCACTTGCATATCAAGTGGGATAAGAAAAGAAAATTATTCAAAGGAACATATGGTAGGGTCATATGTACAATTGTTCTATTTCTTCTTCCTTATATTTTGGAATATTATTAGGACATTTTGTTTTTTTTTTTTCTTTTACTGTGTTTCTATATTCATGATCTCATTAATTACTATTTTAGTATGAAAAACATTAATACATCAAAAGTTTTTTAATGAAATGATCAGAGTTGATAACTATAAAATCTGGCAACAATATTATGTTAATGTTAATGATGTTATTCATTTACAATATTCAACTTATTCACATACATACATATTATATATATATATATAGAGCGAGAGAGAGAGAGAGAGAGAGAGAGAGGCTTATGTATGTTTATCATATAATATAATTATATTTAACTGTCTTATTATGTTCCAATATAATGGTGTATGTGCATCAAATAATATAATTATATGTATACATATAGTAAACATGTAATCTCTTATGTAAACATGTAATTTCTAAGGCTGTATACAATTCGATTAATCGATCGAAGCGAAATTTCGGTTCGCACCGAAATCGAACCAAAAATTTTGGTTCGGTTTTTGATTTTTTTTTTTTAACTTTTCGGTTTTTGGTTCGATTTTGGTTTTTTTTCTTCTAAATTCGGTTAACCAAACCGAACCGAAAACCGAATTAATATTTTTATATATTATTTTTATATTATATTTTATACTATTTTTTATTTTAAAATTTATATTTTTATATTTATTATTTATTTTTATACTTTTTTTATGTTTTTCTCACTCATAATAAATAAAAAATATATTTATAATAATATTATTTAGTTTTTATTTATTTATTATTATTTTTTAAAAAAATTCGGTTAACCGAAAACCGAACTGAAAAATAAAAAAAAAAAATCGGTTAAAACTGAACCGAATTAATTAATTCGGTCCGATTTTTTATTTTTAATTTTGACGAATCGAAATTTCGTTTTGATTCGCTTCGATCGAATCGAATGAATACCCCTAGTAATCACTATGTATGCTAACACATATAGATTAATATGCATACATATGTATACATACGTTCCCATGTGCATGCATAAATATTTATATACATATATATTCATGCCTATGTGTGTATGTATTATATATATACCACATACGTACATGTAATATTATGATGAATATAATACATATATATATATATATATAACGTGCATGTATCTATGCGTACAAAAAAATAAATAAGCAAGCAAATAAACACAAATAAATAAATGATCAATTAATTAGATAAAAAAAAATTAATGACAACATTAAAAATCTATATATATATATATATATATATATGTATATATAGAACAACAACATAATGACAAGTGTCACTATGAATTTTTCTAAAATCCAACTAATTATTTTTGGGATTTTTTCGTAATGTAATAGTCCTTCCAAACACATTATCCTAAAAAAAGCATATATCGCATCAATAGTTATCATTACAAACTTAATCGTACAAAACAACTCATTTAAATGTATTTTTAAATAATTTTTTATTCTTATAAAGTTTTTTTTTTATATTTTTTCATAGAATTAATTTTTTAAAACATATATACCCATTCAATCCAAACCCTAAAATTTCACATAGGAAAACGAGTGAGAAGATTTAATATATTTATGCAAGTTCATAACTTGATCACTCTATATTTTAGGATAAGATTGTAAAAAAATATAACTCAATAATAAACAGGCATAGAACATGTGACCTCGTCGTAGGGTTTCGGCATACGACTAATCTAGTAAGGACGCAAAATAAAATTGGAGGTTAAAATTTATTTATTTTTTAAAATAATAAATAAAAGAAATATTTTTAATTTTTTTTAAAAATAAAATTTTAAAATTTAATTATTTCATATATAAAATTTATATTAATTTAAAAAAATTATGGAATTGAGGAGACGGCGTCCGTGGTCAGCCCCCACTCCGTCCCTATAATCTGGTTATTAATTAATCAACTCAAATTATCTAATCTGTAGATACATATATAATCTCACGTCCAGAAATTACTATAATTGTAGACTCGTCCTTTTATTTATTTATTTTTGTTCATATGTTGAGAACAAGTTGGAAGACTGTTCTTAACTAAGAAACATGATAATATAACAATTTAAATATTTATTTTGATTTACATATATGATAAGAGTACTTCCTAATTCTTAGAAAATTGTAGATATGTAGGAAAAATTTAAAATGTGTAATAGTAGGAAACTCTTTATATTTAATTTTTTTTTAAGAAATTTATAAGATCCCAATATTTTATTTCACAAGCTCATAAATTTTTTTCTTAAATTTTTTTGGCAAAATACTCTGCAACATTGTGATTTTTTTAAAATATTTTAAAAAGTTAATAAACTTCGCAAAAACCTTCGAAAATAGGCCGTTATGCTATAGAGTAGTGAATTATTGACCACTCACACCCATTAATTCAAATTCTAATTGTTTGATTTTCAGATAATAATTTGAATTGAAATTACAAAAATACCCTCCAGTTCAAAATTCTTTCTATATATGTTATGGACATTTGCATGTCTCATTTACCAATTGAAGCCTGAAATAGAAAGACATATTACCTCAACAAACTTCCTTTAGAGATTTGATAATCACAAGTCACCTAATTAGGTTTGCCTTAAAATGTTGGTTTTTTGTGTTATGTTGTCTTTTTTTCGTTGTCTTCACCACCAATTGCTGCTTTTTGCTGTGCTTGGTAGTTGGACATTGAGCTTCATTGGTTGCACTTCTTTGTTAGTTTGTGGTGGGCAGTTATTCTTCTAATGCCCCGACAGGTGTGCTTAAGTATTTTTATAATTGGATTGGACATGGTGGTTGAATCAAAATTGATGATCAAATTGATTAATTTAATTATAAATAATTAAAAATTTAATTAAATTATCTTTAGTCGGATAAAATTGGTAAAAATCGAAAAACCAACTAGTCTTAAATAATTTTTTTTATAAAACTTAAACTTAGTATTTTGTTATATATATTTAGTTATTTGAATTTTAAATTTTGTTAAATATATTTTTTTTTATTTTTTTTTTACTTTTAAAATTTAATACATAACACTTATTCTATTAAATTATTATATTATATAATATACAAAAAAATGTATAATTAATCTTCATTAAATCCAACACCCCAATTGGTTGGCTTTATTATAATGTCTCTATGTTTTCTCCTCTTATTTAATATGACATAAATAATAAAGAAAATGGACATGAGTAGGGCCCATCAAATTGGGTGGGGAAATATTAAATAATACAAGGGGACACATGGTAGGGCCATATCTACTCTTGTTCTATATCTTCTTAAGACATTTTGGTTTTTATTATTGTTTTCTATATCATGGCTCATTATTATTTTCGTGTGAAAAACATTAACACAACAAAAGTTTTGCACTATGTTTGAATTTTGAATTTTGATGAGAAAAATAAAAAATAAAATCAAAATATAATATATCAATTACTATCATTTAAAAAGAAAATATTCTTAATGTTTTTCTCATTAAAATCCAAGTACCAAAGATGAAATCAGAGTTTAAAAACAACTGTAGAATCTCAAAACATTATGATGTTAACTATTCATTTACAAACATTGAACTTATTCATATATATAGAGAGAGACGTAATTTTTTAATTATGTATTCTTCTCAGTGTAATTTTGGTCCATCACTATTTATTCTTTTATACAAACTTTACGTTAATTAGAATAATTAATCCAGTAATATTGGCCATTTTGCATTATCCAACTTTGATTTAAATATTCATTACTGAAATAACTAAATTGTCATTAATATGAACTAGTTAGATTTTTTTAATTTTATTTCGTTAATTCAACGCTAATTCCATGGATTTGTACTATAATGAAAAATATAAGCATCACATATAAATATTGTAAACCTATAATACACGTAAACACAATATTACTGGAAAATCTAAGAAATTTGTACACATATAATAAATGTACACGCAAATAATATCAAAATATTGGTGTTTGTTAGAGTACACATTCTAAACCTATTAGCAAATGTTCGTACTTCTAATGAGTCATATATATTTCGTATTATACACGAGCAATAATACTTTATTTTTACTAATATTTTAGATTTATACGAGGATAAAAATTTCATGACACGATAATATTTTATATAACTAATGAGAAATTAATATATATATCAACGAAGACTAATTATTCAGTTTAATTAGTGATATAATAATATTTGCATGATAACAAATATAAAAACATGCAAAAAAATTTAAGAAATATTAAACAATTAGACAAAAAAAAAAGAAATCAAAATGAAGCAATTAGACAAGGATATTGCCCTTAAATTTGTCTTGAAGCAACATTGGTAATGTTTCGTAATATTCAGACAAGTTCTTATGCAAAGGCCATAAAATAATTGACAGAAAGATCCTATTAGATTTTCATGTTTTTACTTTTGTATTTTAAATTTACATGACCCACCAAAAATTAACTAATTTAATAATTTATAGTAAATATAATTAATAATTAATTAATTATTATGTAATAAGAGGTTATTAATAAATTACTAGGGCAACTTTCAATTCTGCTTTAATTTTTATTTTTTTTAATAGAAGCGCAACACTTTAATATTGCGCTTTCTCTCGTACTTGCGGTTTTAATAATAATCAAACAGTTAATAATTGTACGGTTAATTTTTTTGGATAATAATTATAATATTGAATATATATATATATATTATAGAAATTTTAAAAAATATAAGAATAATAAAAAATTACTAAAAATAACCACAAGTGCCACAAGTATATCGGTGGCACTGTCGTCTATTTCGACGTTCACCCTCATCAACAGCAGCAGCATCAGTATTATGTGACTAATTTTGGGTCAAATCATCAACATATATACTATAATTTAAATTGAAGCTTGACCGACCTAATGAAGTTGTGGAGCTCGACTCTCCACGATTATGATACTCACTGTCTAAATGTGGAAATGCAACAGGCGAGACAATAATTTTTTCACGTCCAGAATTATATTCTGGACTAATTTAATAGTTTATTGTAAATAAGATACGATTTTGGTAAGTAGCTTCAGCATTCATTAGGTAGAAAGGCATTACTTCATAACAGAAGATGCATTGATCAGTGACAAAGCTCATTTTCTTCTCATCCTTAGGTGTCAGCCTTATTTAGATATATCCTTGATATGCATCAAAGAAACTTAATAGTTCACAGCCCGAGGTTGAATCCACTAAAAGATCAATTCGAGTGAGTGGGAAAGGATCCTTGGGGCACACTTTGTTCAAATTTGTAAAGTCTACGCAGAGGCACCATTTATTCCCAAACTTTGGCACTAAAACCACATTCGCTAGCCATTCTGGGTAATGCACAGGCTGTACGTATTTTGCTGACAACAATTTATCTACTTCTTCTTTTATAAGTTTGCATCTATCAGGCCTAAATGTCTTCCTTTTTTACTTTACCGGCTTCATATTCGGATCAACATTCAAGCAGTGAACTGTAAATTTTGTTGGAATTCCTTATAGATCATCTATTCCCCACACAAAGACTTCCAAATTCACTTGGAGGAAAGCGATCAATCTTCCTTCTTTATATAGTTCAAGGTTAGAACTAATTTTTACTGCTTTCTTGGGGTCTCCTTGCACCAATTATAAAACTTTGAGTCCCTCCACTGCTTTCAGTCTGTCTTCATTTAAGTTTCTTTTTAGAGAATCTAAAAGCATCATGTTTGCAGCTTCATCTTTCTCTACGGAATACACCACTTTCACTTTGCCTTTATTTGGTGTCGGGGTATCAACTTTCTAGCATTTCAACCTCTTCGAGCTTCTCCGCACGATTGTGGAATAACATTCTCTCGCCATCTTCTGATCTCCAATATCTTCTCTGATCCTTTTTGTTGTTGAGAATTTTATCTTCAAGTGATACGCAGAAGCAACAACACGAAAAAGATTGAGACTTGGCCTTCCTATTATCATGTTGTATGCAGAAGGGGCCTTGACCACCAAAAAATTAATCATTTTTGTTACCTTTTTTGGATATGATCTCAACGACAAAGGGAGAGAGATTTCTCTTAATGCTTCTACTATCTCTCTACTGAAGCAAGTGAAAAGGGTGTTCATTTTGCTGAGTTGTGTGTTGTCAATACATAGCCGAGCAAATGCATCATAAAAAATAATGTTTGCTAAACTTCAACTATCCACTATTATCTTCTTAACCCAAAAGTTGGATAGGGTGGCTGAAATGACCAAGGCTTCACTGTGCAATTCTCCCGCAAATCCAAATCTAGGGGTGGGCATTCAGTTTCGGGTTTTCGGATCTGGGTTTTTTTTTTAAATTGGGTTTCGGGTAACCTAAAAACAATTGCATAATTTTTGGATCGGTTATCGGGTAGAATTTTTCTACCCGAATTATCCGATCGGATACCCAAAACAAATTTAAAAAAAATAATTTTAAATTCTTATCATCATCAACACACACTCTCAGTCTCAGCTCTGTCCTAAACCCTCAAATTTATTCTCGATTGAATAGGAGAATATAAAAAGAAAGGGAAAAAGAAGAACAAGGAGGAATTCAAAAAGAAATAAATCAAAAGAGTATAAGAAAAATAAAGAAAGAAGAATAAGAGGGAGAGGATGAAATCTGGAAGAAAAAGAAAAAGAAAAAGAAAGAAGAGGATGAGGAGGAAAATGGGGAAGAAGAAAGAGAAAAAACATAAGAAATTGAAGAAGAAGAAGATGAAGAGAAGAAGGGGAAGGTGATTCGGGAAAGGGAGAAGAAAGAGAGAAGAAGAAATAGAAAAAAGAGAAAAACAAAAAGAGGGGAGTAGAATCGGGAGAGGGGATGAGAAAATGAAGAAGAAAAAAGAGAAATCAGAAAAGGTAGAAGAAAAAGAGGAAAAGAAAATGGAGGAAAGAGAAAAAGTAAAAGAAAAAGAGGAGGAAAAAGGGGAAGAAAGAAAAAAAAGAGGAAAAAAGAAAGAGAAATAGTCAAAGATGCAAGAATAGAGGACTCGGCACTCGAGAGAAAAATAAATAAATATAATTTTTTTTAAAGAAAAATCCAAAACCCGACTTATCGGGTATCCAAAATTTTTGAATACCCGATAAGTCGGATATCCGATTATATCGGGTTCGTGTCGGGTAAGAAATTTTGCTACCCGACATATCGGGTATCCGACCCGATTGTCCAAAAATCCGACTACCTGACCCGATGCCCACCCCTATCCAAATCTATACTACTGAAAGAAATTTCTTCACTAGAGACTTGAATCTGAGTTACTTGCCTTATGGAACATCCAAATTGGAAATGTGTTCTGCTAACATATCACAACAAGGCCTTTCGTGCATTATGTGAATCCCCACTTGTAGGTCCGCCAGAGATTACACCTATAACTTTTGTTATGGGTGGATTATCATCTTCTCGGGCCTTCCTCCAGCTACTACTCGATTTCTATCCTCGGCACATCACAAGATTGAGTATCCCTATGGTGATCACTGGGTCGCTTTTCTATGAATTCTGCCAAGTAACTTCTCCGAATCAATTTTTCAATTTTACTTTTTAAATGATGACACTCATCAGTGGTATGTCATTTATCTTGATAGAAACGACAAAACTTATCAGACTTCATTCTCTTGGGTTCTCCTTCATTGGTCTTGGCGGATGAATCAATCCTTGTTATTTGGTTATGGCCAATACCTCTGTCATCCTTGTATTAAGTGGGGCATAATGAGTATAACTTGAGGGAGACAAGTGCCACCGTACTTCCTTCTTCTTTTCTTCACTTCTTTCCTCTTCTCTATGCTTTCTTTTTCCAATCAAATGTGTGCTGGTAGTCTCCTCGATTCGTATATATTTTTCAGCTCTTGTTAATAATTCTTCCAAAGTGCCAGGGGGCTTTCCACGATAGACTCTTTAAACTTCTCATAGCATAAGTTTTGTTGCATAATGCTGGCAAGTAGTTTATGGTTTAAATATGGGACTTCATGCATTGCTCCTATG
This sequence comes from Paulownia fortunei, assembly GCA_019321725.1. Taxonomy (NCBI): domain Eukaryota; kingdom Viridiplantae; phylum Streptophyta; class Magnoliopsida; order Lamiales; family Paulowniaceae; genus Paulownia; species Paulownia fortunei. The sequence continues at coordinate 17,999,469 of CM033116.1, read as the reverse complement.
AAGCGTTGAACATACTCACAGAGTGGCTCCCATTCCCTCTAAGTGACGGTGAACAAATGTGTTGTTGTCTTTGGATATTTGCAATTGATTGAAAACTGATATAAAAATTTTTGCGTCAGCTGCTCAAGGCCGGTAATGATATCAGCGGGCAGTTGATTAAACCAAGTCAATTCGTGCTTTGATAGAATGATACAGAAAATCTTACAAAATGCAGTACCACTTAAATCATATAATGCAACACCACTTAAATCATATAAATTTGCCTTGGCATGTGTTCTTATCGGTCGCTAGTCCCATCGAATTCTGGTAGGTTCGAGACCTTGAAATTCGCAAGGAGTGCTTCAGCTAGTTAGTACAATTTTGTTATTATACTATTGAATAAGAAAATACTGAATTATTAAATTCACTAAGCGAGTTAGTTAATGGCTAGGGAAATATAAAATATATATAAAACCCTGCCTGAATCTAATTCGGGTTCAGGATGGAAGAACTGGAGGGGAAAAAAATAAAATTCTGTGAGATTCTGTGTTTTTTATAAATAACTTTGCTCATAAATAATGTTCATAAATTTAATAAGTCAATGCTCATGGTATCCTAAACTATTCAAGCATGATAATTGGGGTCTATTCATCATATTTAGTCATCTAATAATGTTTGCTTGATAATAGTCATAGCAACATGCAAAAGAATTTAGAAATATTAAACAATTAGCTAAATAAATAAAAAAAGATCAAAATGAAGCAATTTAGACAAGGATATTGCCCTTAAAATTGTCTTGAAGCAACATTGGTAATGTTTCATTATATTCAGACAAGAAGTTGTTACATAAAGGCCATAAAATAATTGGCAGAAAGATCACAAGAAATCCTCCTATTAGATTTTCATGAATTCCCTTTTGAATTTTAAATTTACATGACCCACCAAGAATTCTAGAATGGTGCATCTCCTGTATTTACTTATTTATTTATTATGAAAAACAATCATCAAGTACATGATTATATTGAGATATTATTTAATAATTAATTAAGTAAAATAAAATCAAGTCATAAAGCCTAATCCTCCAAGACATCATTATTACAAGTACATAAGGCTCATCTTTCATGAATTAAGTTAGGCCTTATTTGGTGTGCATTTTCCTTTATCAACAACAAACTTATTCTATTTGAATCTTAAATTATAGGGATGAAAAAATATATTCATAAAATATATTTACCCACCTTATATTTTGGGGACCATTTCTTCTGTATAAGGTGGCTACTGCCACATACCCAACTTTTGGGTTTTTTTATTATTAATTTTAAATATTTTTTTTTAGAATTTTGTAGTTTAAAAAAGAACTATATTTAGTGCTAAGATGCACTTATACTCTTAAAAATAACACCATATAGTATTGGATATTCTTGAGACACAAATATAATTATAATGTTGTAAAAACTTATTTATAATTTTAAAAATTCTTTCTAAATAAATTAATTTTAAAAACTCGTTCTAAATAAGTGAATTTTGGAACGAATCGAATTTATATTCGCCCCATTTTCATCCGAAATTGAGAGTTCTGCATTCAAATGGGCAAGAGAGTAAGAAATAAATGCCAAAAACTATTTTTTGGTGCACCAACTCTTTGAGAGTAAATACAAACCATGTGTTCTCTTTCTTAAATAGTAATAGTGATATTATATTTGACACAGCAAAATTTTTAATGAAATGATCAGAGTTGACATATAACTATATATAAATTCTCAAAACATTATTATGTTAATGTTAATGATATTATTCATTTACAATACTCAACTTATTCACATTGATACCTATTCCATATATATATATATATTGAGAGAGAGAGAGAGAGAGAGAGAGAGAATTAACTTTCTTTTTATGTTCATCATATAATATAGTTATATGTATACATATAATAAACATGTAATCTATATCGATTTTAACACATATGTATGCATATAGATATATACGTTCTCATGTGCATGCATAAATATATATATATATACATATATATATATATATATATTCATGCGTACGTGTGTATGTATAAGATATATACAGCACATACGTACACGTAATAGTATGATGAATATAATGCATATATATGCAATATACATGCATATATGCGTACAAAAAATATAGATAAGCAAGCTACAAACACTAATTATTAAATGATTAATTAGTTAAACATACAAATTAACAAAAACTTTGGTAAGTCATCAAAGAAATAAATAAGTTAATATATAAACACATTACAAAATAATAAGTTATTCATTATGTAGTTATACATATATATATATATATACATACAAACTTATATATACAAGTATATATAAGTTTGTATGTATATATATATAGAACAGCAACATAATAACACTATAAATTCCTCCAACAATTAATAAATAAATAATTTTTTTGGAATTTTTTCATAATGTCATAGTCCAACCAAACATATTATCGTAAAAAAGAAATATCACGTCAATTATTTTCATTATATTCCCATTCAATTGAAATAATTCATCCATATATATTTTTAAAATTATTTCTCATTCCTATAAAGTTTCTATTTTATTTTTATTTTTTTTGTTTCATACAAGCAATTTCTAAAAGGATATTCTATTCAACCAGAGCCTTTAAATTTCATATAATGAAAAAAAAAAACTTAATATATTTATGTAAGTTTACATCTTAATGACTCGAGATTTTAGGACAAGATTATGGAAGAATATAACTCCATTCACAAACTCGTAAGTTTTTTCTTTCTAAAATTTTTATCAAACACTATGCAATATCGTGTAAAATTTAAAATATAATATAAAATATTTTAAAAGTTTATAAGCTTTGCAAATAGGTGCGCAACCACTCACTCCTATTAATTCGAATTCTAATTGTTTAAAATCTACAGATATTTGAAGTGAAACTACAAAAATACCCTCCATTTCGAAATTCTTTCAATGTAATGGACATTTGCATGTGTCATTTACCAATTGAAGCATGAAATAGAAAGACATATTATTATATTTCCTCAACAAGTTCCTTTAAAGGTTTTGATAATCACCAGTCACCTAATCAGGTTTGCCTTAAATTGGTGGTTTTTTTGTATTATGTTGTCTCTTTTTATTTGTCTTCACCACCAATGGCTGCTTTTTGCTGTGCATGGTAGTTGGACATTGAGCTTCATTGGTTGAACTTCTTTGTTAGTTTGTGGTAGGCAGTTATTCTTCTATCGCCACGACTCTGTGTGCTTTAAAATTGGATCGATTGGCTCAATCAAAATTAATAATAAAACTGATTTATTTGACTATAAATAATAAAAAATTTGATTAAATAATCTTTGATGGGATAAAATCAATAAGAATCGAAAATTCGGCCAGTCCTAATATTTTTTTTATGAAGCTTAAATTTAGTGTTTGAATATATATATTTAGTTATTAGAATTTTAAACTTTATTAAATGTGTTTTTGATTGATTATTTATTTATTTTTTGACAAATTAAATTTAATATATAAAATTTATTTTATTAAATTATTACTTTATATAATATATTAAAAAAATATAATTAATTTTTAATATTGAGAAATCGATTTAGTACAACTCACTAATTGGTTGTTTGGCTTTATTGTATTGTTTCTATGTTTTCTCCTCTTATTTAAGGTAACATAAATAATAAAGAAAATGGACATGAGTAGGGCCCATCAAGTTGGGTGGGGAAATATTAAATAATACAAGGGGACACATGGTGGGGCCATATCTACTCTTGTTCTATATCTTCTTCCTTAAATTTGGACAATTATTAAGACATTTTGGTTTTTATTATTGTTTTCTATATCATGGCTCATTACTAATTTAGTGTGAAAAACATTAACACAACAAAAGTTTTGCCCTATGTTTGAATTTTGAATTTTGATGAGAAAAATAAAAATAAAATCAAAATATAATAAATGAATTACTATCATTTAAAAAGAAAATATTCTTAATGTTTTTTTCATTAAAATCCAAGTACCAAAGATGAAATCAGAGTTTAAAAACAACTGTAGAATTTAAAATCCAAGTACCAAACATTGAACTTATTCATATATATATATATATATATATATAGAGAGAGAGAGAGAGAGAGACGTAATTTTCTAATTATGTATCACTATTTATTCTTTTGTACAAACTTTATGTTAATTAGATTAATTGATCCAATAATACGATGTATGTAGTTTTTTATTAGAGAGAGTAACTTCCAAAAATTCATTATTATTGGCCATTTTGCATTATCCAACTTTGATTTAAATATTCATTACTAAAATAACTAAATTGTCATTAATATGAACTAGTTAGATTTTTTAATATTATTTCATTAATTCAACACTAATTCCATGGATTTGTACTGTAATGAAAAATATAAGCATTACATATGAATATTGCGCACCTATAATACACGTAAACACAAGTAATATTATTGGAAAATCTAAGAATTAATTGTGAAATTTGTACACATATAATAAATGTACAAGCAAATAATATCAAAATATTGGTCTGTATTTGAGTACACATTCCAAACCTATTAACAAATATTCTTACTTTCAGTGAATCATATATATTTCGTATTATACACGAGTAATAATACTTTGTTTTGATTAAAATTTTAGATCAGACGAGGATAAAATTTTCAAGACACGAGTATATTTCATATAACTAATGAGAAAATAGTATATATATATCAACGAAGACTAATTATTCAGTGTAGTTAGTGATCTAATAATGTTTTTATGATAAAAAACATAACAAGCTACCGTGGATGGTCTTAGTGTTGGGTAGGAATTTAAAATCAAATGTTTCAAATTCGAATTCTCTGCACCAGTCGATCTTTGTTCGTCGCACCTGATTTGCCTAGTATGACTTAACATTTCGTGTGATTTATGGGCTATTATACGGAAGCGGAGTTTACCTAATACACACCTTCGGATAGTAATTATGGGTTACTTGTCATTAAAAAAAAAAAACAAATATAACAACATGCAAAAAAATTAAGAAATATTAAATTATTAGACAAAAAAAAGAGATCAAAATGAAGTAATTAGACAAGATTATTGCCCTTAAATTGTCTTGAAGAGACATTGGTAATGTTTCATAATATTCAGGCAAGTTGTTATACAAAGGCCATAAAATAATTGGCAGAAAGATCCAATTAGATTTTCATGTTTTCCCTTTTGTATTTTAAATTTACATGACCCACCAAAAATTCTAGAATGGTGCATTTCCTTTACTTTTTTGTTCTTTCTTTTATAAGAAAAATAATCATCAAGTATGTTATTATATTTAGATATTATTCAATAACTAATTATGTAAAATGAAATCATGTATCAAAATGGAAATAAAGTAAAAAAAAAATGTATATATTTATATTAAATAAATACCCACAAATTTGATACGATTCGACCTCAAGACATCATCGTTGTAAAGTCCAGGATCCTCATCTTTCATCAATTGAGTTGGGGCTTATTTGGTGTACATTATCAACAACAAACTCATTCTATTTGAATCTTGAATATTAGGAAGCAAAAAAAAAAAAAAAGTCCTAAAAGATATTTCTTTTTGTTTGATTTAAAGGAAAAAGAAACACAAGAAAATTATTTTTTTATTTTTTTATTTTTAAGTGAAGTGATTAAGTATATAATTACATTAAATATTAATTAACAATGGATCAATAATTATTAATAAAAAATTTACAAATATCAATTATCAACCGAACTACTATAGAAGCAAACAAATATCTATACATTTACTGTGATTCGAATTGAAAATTTTAAAATTTTGAGAGCTCAATTTTACTACTTAAGTTAGGCTTCATGGGCACAATAAATTCATATTCTATATTGAGTCACTTTAATAAAAAAATATTTATACCTTATGAACAATATTTTAAAAAATATATATTTATACCTTATATTATTGCTCAATATATTCAAATTCAACATGATTGCAGACAAGAAGGTTTGTGACAGAATGTTCATTTTACCTTGAAAAAAACAAATACTATAATTATACTTTTGTTGTTTGACTGTGATGACAGCTAATAAACCCTCAACAAATATTTACCCACCTTATATTTTGGGGACCATTTCTTCTGTATAAGTTGGCTACTGCCATCACACTCAACTTTTGGGGTTTCTTTTTATTTATTTATTTATTAATTTTTTATATAATTAAAAAGAACTATATTTAGTGCTAAGATGCACTAATACTCTTAAAAATAACACCATATAGTATACACAAATATAGTTATATGCTCCTCAAATTAAAATAATGTATTCAAAATCTAACTAAATAAATATAAATACGTGCACATTATTAAAATAAACAAATTAATTAAACGATATAAAATAATGAATATCTGTCATAATATGTTATTGTACATAATTAAGCAAATGTTCCCATTTTTTATGGAACTTAGAATCAAAAACTTCACCAACTAGAAATCTAAATCTTTGTCCATATCTATTGATAGACATGAAATTATAGATAGATTTGAGTTAAATTTGTCAAAACTCAAAATTCAATTCATTAAAAGTTTTAAGGATTACAACTCAAACTCTCCGAATTTGTGTTATATATGTTAAACCCGATTTATAATTTTAAAAATATTAAAAATATATATTTTTTATAATAGTACCATTAATTTTTTTAATAAAAAAATACTATTACATAAATACATATAAATTAAATATATAAAAATATATAAAAAAAAATAAACGGGATGGGCAAGTTTAAAAATAAAAAATTAAAATTTATCTAAATTTGTTTATAACAATTAAAACGCCACCTAAACACAATTAAATGATTTATGTTATAAACGAATTTAGATAAATAAATGCCAAAAACATTTTTTTTGGTGCACCAACTCTTTGAGAGTAAATGCAACCATGTGTTCTCATTCTTAAATTGTAATGGTGATATGATATTTGACACATAAATCATGCTGGAGGGGCCATTGCTGATAAATATACACATGATGTACGTGTGAGATCGTGATTTGTTTCATTCTTTCTCGTTCCTCATCAATTCATACTTGAATTAATTAGAGTATTATGTATATTTAATATTTATTTTAAACACAATAATTTATTTATATATGTTTTAATAAGACATAGATATTGTTTCTATATGTGTGATATTTCTTACTCTTATTATTCTTGTTCATGATTTGCATTCATGGTTCGAATTAACTTAGTTTGTTTTTGGATTGTTTGGATAATTTTGGATTCATAATAATAAATTTATTAAATTTATTTAAAAAATTTTAAACTATAATAGATTTTAAATTCTTCGATATTCACTTCGAAATATTTTTTCTACTATTATGATGGATTTGAAATTCACCAAATACTTAAATCAATTTGAAATCTTTAATTCTAAATTCTCTTATCAAATTTAAGTGTGTTCATCCGGTATTAATATATTGAACATACTCAAATTTTGATGGTATGCTAAAATAGTTTAGTTCAATTGGATAATTATCTTTTTTTTTTTTTATATTTCGGTAACCATTTTAAAAAATAAGAAATATTTAAAAAATCAAATGTTATAATTATGGTTATATTTTTTTATTTTTGGTGAGTAAAAAAAATTAAAATAGTATACAAATAAATAATAAATATTGATGTACTAAGCATCAAAATTACATTAGTACCCTTTAAATATCATTAAAATATTAAAAATACCTAAAGATCTGCATATTTTTTATGTCGACTCGATCCGACCCGATATTGAATTCGAATCGATCCGAACTTCCGACCACCGATGAAGCAAATCAATGAGATGTGTCAGTCAACCTGATCATGACATCTGAACCCTAACCTGTACGATTTACAGGAACTAATCAGTATAAATATTCGGCGCACGGATCTCATATAGTAACTTTTGCATCATTTACTTAATTCGCTTACCAGTTTTTTTTTATCTCAAGACTAATTTAAGTATTGAAGGGTTTTAGTTGAAAGCCATCCTAACAAGTATAACGTGTGTCTTTTTCATGTTCTCCTAAATTCAAGTACCGAACTTAGATCATCTCGACCTGAATTCAGGTATACTGATTTTACTTCTAAATCAAATATAAAATATGTACATAAAAATTAACAAAATTTAAAATTTGATCAAATATCAAAATAAATTTTTTAATTTGATTTTGATATATATTAAATTTTTAATTTTTATTCTATCCGATGTGTTTATCGAGGTGTAAACACCTCTAGTCTAATCTAAAATTTTCAATCGTCACGTGAACTGAATGAGTTTGGCTTCGTACAACAAAATGTATAGTGAGGATTTAAAAAAAAAAAGTGTTAAAAGTCAAATCTTATATGATTCTCATTTTGGTGTACTAGATTTTGCAGTGCCAAACAATGATGAAAAATTAAAATAAAATAACTTTTTGTAAAAAATTAAAATAAAATAAAGTGATGAAAAATTAATAATGGGCCCTTTTATTCCATCTATTTTCCAATAATTGGTGCTGCACATGTGCATAGTCAAAGATTTTAAAATTGGATTTACAAATTGAGGCATATCTAATTTTTAAGGTTTATACTTTAAAGTCCCACTAATAAATGAAATAAAATATTAACTGTCCTTTTCTATGCACTATGCAACTATAATATGATTGTTTAATTGAAGGGCAAACTTGTCATTTTCCACATGGATATATATATATATATATTAAATATTGTGTTAGTAATTGGATTTTGCTACTAATGTTAAATTAATATATGAATTTATATATCAATAAGTGACTTTTTGCCGTAAATATCAAATTGGTATATTTGGATTGACTGAATCCGACTTTCCATCTAAATTTTTGTAGTCATGGATATGGTCCTTTAAACTCTAATTTAATTTCAAGTATTCATTTAATTTTTCATGATATATTTATTTAAATAATAAATATTATATTATAATAATAATATAAATCTAAAATTAAGTAATAATAAATAGCCATCTAAGCAAGATATGTGACATTTCATAGTTTCATAACGAAATAAAAAATTAAAATACTCCTGTGTAGAGAACAATAATTTGAAAAATAATAATTTATAAGATAAGATTTCAGATTTAATTACTAAAAGTTGAGATTTAAGAAGAAGCGTAAATAGAATGATTTGCTTTGCTTTTATTGCATTTTGTTCATCTTATTCTATCTACTTTTTTCTTAAACCTAAAGTTTTTCTAAAAATTAAATCTAAAATTTCATCAGATAAATTTTTATTTTGAAAATCATAGCTTCCTGTCCAAGAGTAATTTAATTATAAGTTTTGTTATTAAAATATTAATAATTATGTATCTTATATGGTTGTTTACTCATTCTATATTTATACTAATATAATGACATGATTTATGTAGTAATTTGAATATATAATTAAAATTAAATGGATACTTGAAATTAAATTAAGGCTTAATGATGTAAATGCATCGCTGTTATAAATTATTTTAAATGGAAAATCAAATGAAATCCATTCACTATATACCAATTTTGCATTTATGATACAATTCAGGTGTCAATAAATATTTATAAAAAATCAAGGATGAATTTGGAATAACAATAAAGCTTATGTACTTAAAAATTTTAGGAAATATTTGTTTTTGTTCCAGGGGTAGTATTTTATTTCCCCGAAATAGAGAATACATTTATTTTCTTCTTCCAAAAAAAAAGATTTTACTATACATCAACTTCATTATACTATTTAATTATTATTTTATTTTAAATATATATCATCATCTTTTTATATTAAAATATAATACATAAAATTAAAAAAAATCGATATGACATCACTAAACAGATAAAAAATTATATAATAAGATATTTACAATAAAAAAATCTACCTCAAAATAAATTCAAATATTATTTTTATTTTCAAATTCTTTCGCCCAAAAAGATATTCTCGAAAACACAAAAATAAAAACAAACATTGTCTTACTTATATATATGAATAGTTAGGACAAATCACAATAACAGGAAGAGGGCCCTTCTATTTTTTTCTACCAAAAAGGGTGAAATAGGAAAAGAAGAAAAAACCTAAAAAAGATTAATAAAATAAATAGTTCTGTTGACTCATTTTTCCATATATGTACCTCTATTTATTTTGTCAAACGAATAGACCTCTCTGACCTTTGAAAAAACTATGATTTGGTGGAGGTCAAACCAATTGACTTATGTACCCCTTTTGCATATTAAGGCTTACTGGGCAAAATTATGTCTCAAAATAAAAAAATAACACTATATTTGGTGTCATTTCTAATATTCTGGATAAATATGTTCAGAGAATATATTTTAATTTGTCGGAGTATGTTGAGAATACAAATATATTTGAATATTTTATTTTAAAAAAATATAATATAATATATTTTAAAAAATATTTTCAACTATTGACGTCTTATCAATATTATTTTATTGTGGTTAGTATGAGATATTTTTAACTATATATAATTTATCAATATTCTTTTATTGTAGTAGAATATAAGACTATTTAAATATTATACTAAATAATTGATATTTTCAGATAATAAAAATGCTACTCCTCTTAAATACAAATGTCAAAAATATTTTTGTTTCGAAAGAAGAAAAATGAAATCTAAAAAATGAAACCAAACATTGCGTTGGTATTACTTTAATTTCAATATTAGTAGTTTCTTATTTAGTTTTGTGTTAAGAATTACAATTATATTCAATTTATTGTTGATGGATATTCTTATTATGATAGTGAATTTGGCTGTTTTATTGAAAAAGATAAAAATATTCATAGTTTCTTTAACATAGAAAATGGAATGGTCCCTTCTTCTTTTATGATCAGGAAATTGCAATTTGACTAGCATTTGTAGAATATTTGGAAAAATAATTGGAGTGGTTACATCTCTTAAATATACTTAAATTGTTATTGGTGTGACTTTGAAATTTCTTGAATAGCTAGAATCCTATGGTTTATATTGATTACTTTCTTCATCTTATGATTGACTCCATAGTCAAACGACAAGAGCAAACATACGTTGAAACTTATACGTTAATTTTTAATAATTATAATAATACCGACAACAATAATAATAATAATAATAAGCAATGTACTTTTATTTTAGTTTTTATTTTTAAAATTTTTTTATTCACTGTAGTGATGTATAAGTTCCTAGTAAATTATACCATAAAAAATATTTTGGCGCAATTTTGCTTGTGTGACAATTATTATACCCTCCGGGTGTTGTACCCACCTATCATCTATGTCATAATTAAGTTTTTAAAAATATAATGATATTAACATTGAAATTTAATTTTTCCAAAATAAAGATAATATAATATGAGCTTATTTGAAAATTATAAAATATTGAATTCGGACTGTGTGCACCCCTAATATCCGTATCTAATAATTTCAGACCAACCATTCAATATGGTAGATTAGTTGTGTAATAATAAAAAACCTTCTACACTATCCTAAGTTAATACCAAATATTTATTAAAAAAATAATGCTATATACAATTTTTAATATTTTATTTAAAATAAAAAGAAAAAGGCGAGGCTCTTTATTAAAAGTGATAATGTTTAGTGAACAAAAACCCCACTCTACAAAACGAAGGTTCTTTTATTTCTTCTCTCGTACAACCACCCCACCCCACCCCACACTCAGTGGTTGAGTGAATCAACTTCAGTCACTGGCTCTTGCCTGCCCCCCTTACCCCCACCCGTCTTCATTTTTCTTTTATTTTCCAGCTCATTATCAAGAAAAAAGCTGCACAAAGTCCAGCTGAGAATTATTTCTGGGTTCATTTATGCTCTTGGATCTTGAAATCTCATTTATGGTGTGAATTCTTGACTAAAATGCGGTTGCCAATGCTGCTGCTTCCTCTCGGTTTCAGTCAGCTAGAATTCTCTCTTTCTGCTGCATTCATTAACTTCAGTGTGAAGATTGGAAGAAAAAGCGCTGATTTTGACTCTCAAGTTCACCATTCTCGATAAACCCCTCAACCAAAACCTGGAATTTGCATTAAAGAGTCAAGAAATTTTCTGGGCTCCTCGGAATGCTTCAAGGTCATCTTGGCAAACCCTTTTCTCTATTTTTTTTTGGCTCCGTGTGTGCGTGTGTTGTGTGTGTCTGTGTGTGTGTGTTTTCTTTTCTCTCTCTCTTCCCAATTGGTTTAGTTCATGGCAAGAAAGTTTACTGGCAGATCTGAGTGAGTGAGTTTGTACTTGTTGCAGAGGTGGTAATGCTGTGTTATTGTGCTGAAAAATTCAGTGCATTTATTTACTGCATTTGATGCAATTAGAGACAGTTTGGAAATTTAAGTAAAATTTTTTATGCCAATTTATATTAGTGATGTAAGCTAGGAATCTTGGTTATTACCATGAAGATAATATGGATTTGGGTTGTTCTACAACTAACCAAAAGCACATTTTTACTCTAGGATTCTCATCAAAAAGTTTTCTAGGATTCTTTTCGAATTTTCATGCATTTTCCTCTTTTTTTAGTTAGTTTGGTGGAAGAGAAAATGTCATGGAAACTTGACACCAAAGATCTCTCATTACTGCAAAACTATTAATGTAATTCTTGTATGTTTTGTCTTCTCGAATTAAGGAATGAGAATTAAGTCGGGAGAAAGGTGGGAATTGAATTTGTGGCCTGTTTTTTGTTGAAACTGTGAAATTCACTCTACATTTAAAATTTGGTTAATGATTAAGTCTGCTTTTGTTTGCCACACTACCAGAAGCTTTTAATCCACTTTCTTGCAAAATAAGCTTGTTAGATTACTCTAGTGAGCTAGAAGATTATTGGAAAAGGTGACATGCCTTTGCCTTTTCCTTTCTGGTTTTCTTTCATTTTCTGCTGTTCCAAAACTTCTTTAAACAGGGGCTGCCAACAATATGCTTTGCTCTTGATGTATGCAGTGTTGTGAAGATCTCAAATTGTTGCACCAAATTTCAAATTTTTAAAGTTTTCAGTGGCAGAAAGAAAAAAACATTTTTAACCCTTCTTGGCCGCTAAGAGAAACTCAGAACTTAAATTATTAACTTCATAACTGCAGTTTTTTGTCAGAAATATTTTTTACTTCCCAAAAGAAAACCCTTCTTTTTGTCAGCTGCAATAGAGTCTTAATGCCTTTTGTTGAAAGTGGTTCATCATATGAGATATGTCTTGACTACCTTTGTGAAAGAGAAGTTCTATTCTTTATGCTAATGAAGTAATATAGCTGAATACAATTAAAACAAGTTGGTAATTTTTATGCTGGAATTCAATCAAAGCAATTTTATATTTATATCTGATAAGCATGTGAAGTTCCGCAATTCCAATTGAAAAAGTACGAGCACACTGTTTTTTGTGTTAGAAGATCCTTGTCTATTTTCTCTTTTAATTTTTCTAAGAGCTATCATGCATTTCTAGCTTGGGTTGACTGAAAATGTTGGTACTTTGACTTGATTTTCTACTTCACTTATCATAACATGCATATTATGCTTATAATCACATAATAAGATTGTCACTTTGCCTACAAAATTCTTGTTTCTCTTCACTTTGAAATTTGCTGTTATTATCTAAAGAAATCTTTCTTTTGTTTCTTCTCCTTTTGTGAATACTCAGAACTTGAATTTTAATGCTTCCATATTTGGATTCCTTGAAATCTCTTTGTTTTGTGTTGTTTTTTAATTTCAATTAGTGTCTTTTTTCATCTTTTAATAAATTGCTTTATTGTCTCTGCCCTGCCCTTCCTCAGGAAAACCACGATCCCTGCCCTATTTTTGTGCTTCAGTGGATTTTCTCATGAAACACTGCTCTGCCCATGTAATGCTGTCTTCCCTCTTTGTCATTGTTAGTCTTCTGCCTCTGGCTTGTGGTGACTTGAGCTCAGATAGGCAAGCCCTTCTGGCATTTTCCACTGCCGTACCCCATGGCAGAAAGCTTAACTGGAATCCTGCTTCCCCTGTCTGCACATCGTGGATAGGAATCAATTGTAGTGTGGATGGTAGAAGTGTGATTGGTGTGCGGCTTCCTGGGGTTGGACTTACTGGTCCAATTCCAAGCAACACTCTTGGAAAGTTGGATTCCCTGAGGGTTCTCAGCCTTCGATCCAATCGCCTCAGTGGTAACCTGCCTTCTGATATCCTTTCACTCCCTTCTCTCCACTACCTCTTCCTCCAAAATAATAACTTTTCTGGTCATATTCCAACTTCCCTTCCCCCACAACTCAGTGTTTTGGATCTGTCATTTAATTCATTGACTGGAAGCATTCCACTAACAATTCGGAATTTGACCCAACTTACGGCATTGAGCCTTCAGAACAATTCACTTTCTGGACCTATTCCTGATCTAGGCCTATCACGTCTCAGACGTTTCAACCTAAGCTACAACCATCTTAATGGCACTATCCCATCTTCTCTACAGAAATTTCCAAATTCTTCATTCATTGGAAACTTTTTATGTGGGCCACCTTTGGATCCTTGTTTCCATGTTCTTCCGCCTTCTCCTTCCCCCAGTTCATTATTCCCACCTTCAGGAGGTCCTCAAAGACAAAGCTCCACGAAGAAACTTTCACTGGGAGCTATAATTGCCATTGCAGTCGGAGGTGCTGTACTGCTATTTCTTTTAGCTCTAGTTTTATTTTTGTGCTGCTTTAAGAGAAAGCAGGATGACGGTGGTGCTGTGCCAAAAGTTAAGTCTTCTGGTGTTGGGAGGACTGAGAAACCAAGTGAGGAGTTTGGCAGTGGGGTGCAAGAACCCGAGAAAAACAAGTTAGTTTTCTTCGAAGGCTGTTCTTACAACTTCGATCTTGAGGATTTATTGAGGGCCTCAGCGGAAGTTCTGGGAAAGGGTAGTTTTGGGACTGCATACAAGGCAGTCTTGGAGGAGTCGACAACAGTGGTTGTGAAAAGGTTGAAAGAGGTAATTGTGGGGAAGAAAGACTTCGAACAGCAAATGGAAATAATCGGCAGAGTCGGACAGCATCCAAATATTGTGCCTTTACGTGCTTATTATTACTCCAAGGATGAAAAGCTCCTAGTCTATGATTACTATCCAAGTGGTAGCTTGGCAAGTCTGTTGCATGGTACGATTCACTCTCTCTCTCTCCAATTTCCTTTCTGGGACGTCCCTTGATCTTTTTATATCAGGCATCTTTGTTAGTCTTGAAGATAACCCTTGATTTAAATCATTACTAGATATCTATCAGTAGACTGAAAAAGGATGGTTTTTGCGAGTAAACATGCTTCACAAACAAAACAAAAATGGCAAAAGATAAAAGAGGGGAATATGAGAGAAAAATATGGATCCCTGTGATTTCTAAAGCTGTCAGTTAAATTGAAGTACGGCAGAAGTTTGGTGGTTAAATGTGAAAACTAATGTTTTTAATTGTTTTTTTTTATTGGAAAAACATTGTTCTATGTGGACATAATACACCATCTAAATATGTAGGATCTGTTTTGGAGAGGAGAATTTGGCAGGGTTAACCTTCAGCTTGTTATTCCAATAGACAAATATTGAAAATAAAAAATAAACAATTATTGAAAATGAAAAATAAACAAATCAAAACAATTAGAGAGACAAATTGAAAAGTTATAAATATTTTTGATATAAGAAAATCATCTTCTACATGGCCTTCATATTTTGGAAAAATTGGCCTAAGTCATGTTATTTTGTTGCAAATTGATCTTTTTATTAGGACACCATTTTGAATATTTTAAATCTTGCTATATCAATCTTAGTAAGTTAATTTCAATGACAGTGACCCTTTATCTGATAAGTAGATTGTTAGAACACATGATGCTGAAAATCCATGATACTATAAGCTGAGATCTGTCATCAGGAAACATATTTATGTTGATGAAATATCTGTTTGGTAAACTTTTATCCTCTCTGTTTGACTTTTTGTGCAACTTCAACTGAACAGGAAACAGGACTGCTGGAAGAACTCCACTGGATTGGGATTCGAGAGTCAAAATATCCCTGGGAGCAGCAAGAGGCATTGCTCATGTGCATTCTGTGGGTGGTGCAAAATTTACTCATGGAAACATCAAGTCCTCAAATGTCCTCCTGAACCAAGAGCTAGATGGATGTGTCTCTGATTTTGGCTTAGCCCCTCTCATGAACTATCCTGCCACATCATCTCGGCATGCAGGATACCGCGCTCCAGAGGTGATTGAAACGCGAAAACATTCTCATAAATCAGATGTGTACAGCTTTGGGGTCATCCTACTTGAGATGCTCACTGGAAAACAACCAATTCAATCTCCAAGCCGTGATGACATTGTTGATCTCCCCCGGTGGGTTCAGTCAGTTGTCCGGGAGGAGTGGACGGCTGAGGTTTTTGATGTCGAGTTAATGAGGTTCCAAAACATTGAAGAAGAGATGGTGCAGATGCTGCAAATTGCCATGGCCTGTGTTGCAAAGGTGCCAGACATGCGACCCAACATTGATGAAGTAGTTAGAATGATTGAAGAGGTGCGGCAATCTGACTCAGAGAACCGGCCATCTTCAGATGAAAATAAATCCAAGGACTCAAATGTGCAAACCCCTTGATTCTTTGAAAAGAATGTTCACTCATTTAAATTTCTGATTTTTCTTGTTCAAGTTCTGAGAAATTCATCTGATTGAAGAACATCATTTGATTCTTACATGCCTTCCTGTGCATGTGTGCCTAGTAAGAGTGTGAATTTGTCAGTCATTAAATTTCACAGGAATGCACGTAGTCTTGTAGTGTATGGGTTCTTGCCAACTCTTAAAGTGTCTTGTTTCTTTTTGTACACCATTCCCTCATTTCTTATGAAAATTTATATCTAGTCTGCAAAACGACGTACCACACCTCATAGTGGATCCCCATTACATTGTTCTATTTTGAGAGGTACTGATATATCTGCCGAATTCTTGGAATGCCTTGTTTTAAATTGTTCTCTGATTTTCAATACATTGTGCTGAAAAAAACCCAAATCAATAAGATTCAAAGTGGCGTCTTTATTAATAGCTGGGTAGCTAAGCCAGTAGTTGTCCAGTTCACGTCTAAGGCTCAGATTCAATGGAAGAAGATTGTTTCCCACCAATGAATCTTGAATTATAGGCATTTGCGGGCAGCCTCAGATTTTCAACCTGGCAACAAATGTGCGGCCATCCTGAATTTCAGAACCCAAAACAGAAAACGCTGTAGAGGAATATGAGCTCCAAAACTCACGTTTTCCCCTTCTTTTTCCAAGGTAGATTGTGGCATGCAAGTGTGTTTGATGTTCTCTTGCAATGGCGGGCTCAGCTTCCAAAGGCAGTCGAACCCCGCTGCAGAAGAACCTCAGCCGCCGTGTTTCCTTCAATGAAGCCACCCTCACAAAGGCCCAGGACCGCCCCAAGCCACCCTCCGACCACTACGACAGCAGCGACACAGAATCCCAGAGCGAAGGCCGCCCTCGCCGCGGCTGCCTCTCCCTCTGCAACTCCTGCTGCGCCTGGATCTCCTTAATCATAGGCATCCTCCTAATCTTGTTCCTCCTCCTCGGAGGCATATATTTCGCTTTCCTCCAATCCAACCTGCCGGAAGTCCGCCTCCAGCGGCTCGACGTTTACAGGGTCGACGTCTACAACACAGACAAGGACACAGTGGTGGTGGCGGACATTGAGGTCCGCCTCAACACCACCAACGGAAGCGGGAAGATCGAGCTGGGCTACAGCTCAATGACTGCCTCCATTTCCTCGGCAGGAGTCGACTTCGGGGAGGTGAAACTGGCGGGCATGCGTCAGCACCCGCACACGACGACGGACCTGAAGGTGCGGCCGGCGATGAAGAAGTTGTCGGTGGAAGAGGCGGCGGCGAAAGAGCTGCAGGACAATGCAAGGATACACATGTTGGTGGTTGATGTGGTGGTGAAGGGAGAGATTGATTTCTTTGTTGGAGGGAAAAGGATGAATGGTTTCCCTTTCAAGATTGATTGCCATAGCATTGATCAGTCGGAGATTGACGATGGACATGCACCCAAATGCAATACCAAAATGACCCCTCTACAGTAAGTGTGTCCATTGCTCATTAATTATTACAGTTTTTAATTCTCTTTGATTTTGATATTTTTTATTATTAATATTATTGTATCTGCAAAGCATATACATGACACCAATGTAATGTAATAAAATATGCAATAAAATTTACAATAAAAAATTCAATCCATTTTATATTTATTCCTTTTCAATTAATATATTTGTCGTTTTCTTGTATGGTAAGAAAGTGTTACGCGACATGAATGAAAAGGGTTCATTTAGGGGTGTGTTTGGATTCAATAATTTGAGGAAATATTTAATGTTTAGACTCGTCGGGATATATTTTTTGAAAATATATTGATAAAATTATTTAGAAATGAAAAGTTTAACGAAGCATAACTGCAACGTTTGAATGAGTGAATTGTAACTAGTTGAGTTGATTGATTGATTTAATATTTTATTTTGAGAAAATATACTCAATTTATGTATTTTTAAATATAAAATAAAAACTAATTTCTAAAAATGGGATGTATGCTTTTGAAAAATAGAGTACGGAATTTGAAAATAAAGTTGAAAATTAGAGTGCAGGGCATGAAAATATGATTGGTTTTTGAAAATATTTTTTGAAAACGATTTCCTGAAAATATCCCAAATCAAAGACGTCACAATTTTGGGGAAATAAATCCAAATACTATTATAAAACACCTTCTCTAAAGTTTTGACTTTTGGTATTCACATCGTAAAATTTAAATTTTTAAATATCTTTAATACTATTAGATCAAAGGTTTTATGAAACACATAATTAGATGGCTATCATGTAATGACAACCATTGCTTTCTTGATGAATGTATCTTTAGATTCCATTTTGGTTCCTAACTTCTTTTTTAAATTATTTGTTGCAGTTGATCAACTAACAATGCAAAGACTTATGGGGGTAGACATTGTCACCTTAATTTTAGACACAATAGATTCATATTCTTTGTTTCTCCCCTCCTTTTTTGGAGGGGTTTTCAGAAGTCAATGGACTTGGTTTCTTTATTTCTTTTTTTTTTTTTTTTTTCCTTTTTTAAGTTTTTATCAGCTCCTTTTTTGCTATTTTTAGAATGCAGATTGTAACTTGTCAGCACTGTTTTTTTTTTTTACTCTCCTTTATGTGATTTTTTTTGTTTGGATCTTATAATTACTATAAAATATGAAAAATACTAATGTGGAAAGAACCTAGCATTCGGGTTTTTAAGTGAACAAGTCTCTGCACAAAAGCGCTGGAAAAAAGGTTGAAAATAAAAAATATTGGTTTGACTTAGGGTTTATAATGAATTTTAAAAAATCGTCCGAACCGGCCGACTATATTGCACCACTACGTTAATATTTGAATTCTTAAACAAAAATTGTACCACTCCGATGGCGATTTGCAAGCTTAAAAAATCAGTATTGTAATTATAGTGCCTTTTTATATAAATTAAGTAATTAAGTTTATTACTTATTTCTTAATATTATTAATTATTTAACGAATCATTTATTAATTTCAATCAAAGTCAAAGCCTTAGTGCTCAACATAGTTATTGTATTAATTAATATTAATTATTATTTTTATCTCGTTTTATTTCTGTAATGCAACTTGTTCTCAATATAGCTGTTGTTATTTTGAAAATTAACCCTTGTATTTCTATTTTGAAAATATTTCATTGTTATTGCTTGCATATATTTTTATGTTATTTAATTTTTTTCTAATATCGTGAAATTGATAAATGAAAAAAAAATAGAAGAAAAATGGGATGTGGAAAAATGATTTTCTCCAATGAAAATATCCTTTTGATGATGATAATAATAATAATAGTAAAAACAAAATTATAGATTATCTTCAAAGTTATGATCGAAAACTTAATTAGGTAATATGGTTTTAATACGATTATATTGTACTAATTTATTTTTCTATTTTTTCAATAGATAATATAATTTTTATTGACAATCTTTGCATATAAATATATTATTTTTTATAAAATAATTAGGTATTTTGTATGTATATATATGTGTGTGTATACCTGAATTAGTGGCGATTTTTGTTATGTGAACGAGATTTTATTATTTTTTTAAATTATCATGAATTATGAATTTTAAGAGATAACAAACTATTTTTGAATGCCAATTTGTTACTATAATTTTACAGCCTAAATTCAATTTCATTATAATTTATAATCTAAATTTTTGACGGATTAAAGATTGGAATTCAGTAAAATACTCTATCCATTCCAAATTTACTATTCATTTTTTCTTCTTTTTTTTTTTGTCTTCTCATAATACGATTGTATTTCTTGAAATAAAATTTTTTCTTTCGAATCTATCATTTCACTTTAAGTAATAATGTAATATTATTAACTTTCAACAACTATTTTTTAATAAAACAGTGTAAAAATATACAAAAGTTTTATATTTGGCCATCATCTAAAATTATATAAATCGAGGATATGAAGAATTTGTTAGGCTTTATTTGCATTTGGTTTTATTTCAGTTCTACAAGTTTCTGCATTTTCAAAAAATAAAATCAAACATGCAAGATTCAAAATCATTTTCATCATTTTCAAAATATTATAAAGAAAATTATTATTATACATACATATATATTTACATCATTCATTATATTAATTTAAAAATAATATATAATAATATAAAATGATGATGCGACTCATAACCAAATAAGACATGACATCTATAATAAAAATTGTATTCCTCATAATTAAAATCAAATATGCATCGCAATTTCAATATATTTTTAAATAATAAAATTTTCTATTATTTTTTATAAAAATATTAAAATTAAAATCAAACTAACTCCAAATAAAATCTTAGTAATCTTTTCTAATGTGGCCCATAGTTTACCCACCCTCGGGCAATTGTGTGGCACATAGTTTGAGCCAGGAATGCGTTCTTTCTGCTTTGCACGCTTGTAATGTCGCATTTGTGTCATTTTTAATTATATGAAATACCGCTTTCCTTAAAAAAAAAAAAAACCAAAGCTAGTAATTAATTTATTTTAACACCAACACAAGTTTTTATTGATTAATTTATTAAGATCATACACATTATCTTGCCACATTTATCATTTAATACGAAGGGCAATATAGAGAATTTTAACTCGAAAAAAAGAAAAAAACATAATAAAAAATAAACTCTGCATTAAAAGTTAAAGATTTTCCAAGTAATATAAACTAATACTATTTTCCTTTTTTTTCTTTTTTGGAAATTCGGTCTTCGCTTTATTGCCATCACACTTCCTATTTTCTAATTTATAAGTAACTTAATTATATATTTAAATAGTAATATATTTCCTTGTAAGTAATCTAATCACATTTTTTTTTATCATGGAACATTGATTCCATGCAATTTTTAATCTCAATCAGTATTTTCAACTTATATTCCATTTAATATTAAATGATTTTCCATTTGAGAATGGATACTATTGGAGTCTGATTACTCTGAGAAGTTTAATTTTTTATTCTTAATTGTTTTTAATTTTTATTTTGATAACTTAAATTTATTTATTAATTATATTAAATAAAAAATTTGGTCGTAACATTCTCATCTTAAAGTTCTATTTTATTTTTAAATTAAGTCCGAACTTTAATAAGAAAATATAATTTGAGAATAAAAAAAATCATATATTATAAAATTTAAGAGTGCTCGTTCGATTAAATCAAAATTAATAAACAAAGTTTGGCTAAATCGTAATTCAGTAGCAAATTAATCAATTCAGTCCAATTATTACCATTTTTTTTGTTTTTGGTTTGATATTTCGATTAACCGAATATTTCTTTTAAAAAATAAGAGATAGTTTGAAAGTTAAATATTAATAATTCTTTTTTTTTTCATTTATCAGTTTTTATTTTGATAAGTAAAAATATAAAAAAAAATAATAGATATATAAATAACATATAAAAAAATTATAAAAATAATAATTCGATATTGAATACATTTATAAAAAAATATTAATTCAATATTGAGTACCTCAATAAAAATAATAATTTGATATTAAATACATCAATGAATGTAATTCGATTCGATTTTAATATATATTTAATTTTTTATTTTAATTCGATTCTATTCTAATATATATTTAATTGTTTATTTGGATTCGATTCCATTACATTCTCTACCAAACTGTTAGTGATTAAGCCAAACTTAAATTTAAGCAAGGGTTGCCCTTTTTTTGGGTCTTGACTGACGCTTCATCGGGTGTGAAAATGTCAATCCAAACGCAGCAAAGAATGTGGACAAAAAGGGTCGGGACCCGTGTCCGAAACGGTGCCTCCCATCCCCTCTCCACAGGGCAACGTATAAAGCTGAAGAAATGGCGTTGATTGCACGCCAAATTCTTTATTTATGACTCCCCCGCACAGAAATTTCTAGAATACTATCTGGACCCCCCACAGTAAGTAATTATTCTACAAGAATCTGACCTATTATAAATAACTCTTATTTCCTTCTTAATCCCCTCTTCCATGCCTCATCATTGGCTCAAGTATTCTGCTGCTTCTCTGCAACTCCGCCTCCCCATTTTTCCATTTGTTGAGAATCAGGTAGGCACTACTTCTGTTGGGTTTGATTATGATGTGTTAACTTGCTTGTGCTGATGGTTTTTGTGTTTCTTTTTGTTGTGGAGATGGGTTTTGGATCTTTGGAATTACGGCTTGATTTTTTATGTTCATGGGTTGGGTTTAGTTATGAGGTTATGAGGGTCTCTGCTGATGGTGGATTTTTTTTGGGTTGTTCTTTGGTAGGTTAGGGTTTTGTTGTGAAGGTGAAAAGGGTTTTTAATGGCGTCGAAAAGGATACTGAAGGAGCTCAAGGATTTGCAGAAGGACCCTCCGACGTCTTGCAGTGCCGGTATGCTAGCTTATATTTTTTGACGCTTTGGTTTTTTTAATTTTGGCTATCAGTGTGTGTGATGTTCAGCATGTGTAGATGTATTTCAAACTAGTTGGTTGATTTTGCTGGACACTAGTTAGTTGTTATATGTTGGGAAAATATCTTGTGTTGGATGCTGATTTGTTGTAGGTTTGCTTTCTGTTCTGAAACTGAGTATTGTCATGTAGTGATTTTGAGAGTTGTTTCAGTTCTTGTTTTGGGTGATTTGTGTGTTAAATTGTGTTTAGATTGCTTGTGTGCCTTGTGTGAGCATACTTGTGAAGGAATGAAATTTGTTGGGTAGGAAAAGATTGCACTAAATAACCAACTACTAATGGCTATCCAGTGAACTAAGTTCCAAACATAAGTAGAATGAGTTGACAGCAATTAGGTTTGTCCAGATTCGACTGAAGTACTAGGATGCTTAGAAGGGATAATTGTTTTCTGAAATTGAATGTGGCAAGATTTGATGATGATGACCGGATGAATTTTTCTATGCCTTTCTTTTTTGTTCTTATGAATTAGGTGGAAATCTCTGTAGTTCAATTCAACAGTTATATACTACCAAAATAACATCTAGTTACTGTTTTATTCTGCTCCATTGATCTCGTCTGATATTTCAACTTTGGACATCTGACCACTTTTGCTTGTAATGATGCATGCTCAGTCCCATTGCTTGATGATGCTTCATTTGTGTTTAAGAAAAAAATCAAGAATAATCTATGACTATCTTGTATTATCCTTATTGTGGGGGCCTTAATTTATAGTATAATTGTTATAATTACTCTGCACCCTTTCCGCTATTGGGAGCATGTTTCGTGCATGGACTGATGTCTAGGTATGATCTATCTTCTTCCTACAAAGCAAATATTTGGGTGCTTTATTTAACCTCCATTATCTAACAAATTGTAGGTCCTGTAGCAGAAGATATGTTTCATTGGCAAGCCACGATTATGGGGCCTACCGATAGCCCTTACGCTGGAGGTGTATTTTTAGTTTCAATTCATTTCCCTCCTGATTATCCTTTTAAGCCACCAAAGGTATGGCTCTACTCCGTTTAGGAGTTTTCCTTTTAGATGCAGCAATGGGCCACTTTGAGTTGTGATGACATGAAACTTTTCATTAGTATACTCCAATAGAGTAATTTAAAGGCTACTAGCTTTTTTCTAGACTTATATCGTGAAAGCCTTCTAAAGGCAACAATACAAATGTAAAACCATCTGTTATATGTTGAAATTACATGTTTTGGCTAGGTTGATGTCAAAGAGTATCAATACTTTTGTTCTTTTATGTTTGGTCTGTTATTAGCATATGAGTGGGTATTTGAACCCCTGAGTATTCTGGAAAAAGCAAGAAATTAGTTAAAGTTCACACTTGCTGCAAGCAAACATATTAATGACAAGGAAGGCACTCTGTTATGCTACCACTATTTGTACTAAAAGTTTGTCTTCTCTTGTCCGGAAGTTGTCGCTCACACCAATGTAAAAATGCACACAACATGTTTTTGTTTTGACAGCATATTTTTGTTGAGCCCAACTACTTTTTAGCTTTGTGGCGAAATTGAAGCTTGGGAAAAAAAAAGCTACATTATTTATCTTGTGTTTGTAAAATTTGACTCTTGTGGAGTAAATTATTTCCTTATGTTAGTTGTATGAAGTTGACTGTCATAATTTGAATAGTATGATAAGCATTTAGGTGGTACTTAGATTTTGATTGGTATTTGGAGTTCTGTGGAGGTTTTGCTGTCGCCCAGTGACCTGAGAAAGGTGACTATTTTATTATTATTACAGGTTGCTTTTAGGACAAAGGTATTTCACCCTAACATCAACAGCAACGGAAGCATTTGCCTTGACATTCTGAAAGAACAGTGGAGTCCAGCCTTGACTATATCCAAGGTATTAAGTAGTTCTTGCTTTTCTGTCTCAGCCTACGTTTGGAAAGTCCTTTTTTGGGAAAATTTCAGTGACACAATGCATGACTTATAAAACTCTGATCCATATAACAATGTTACAAAATGATGATACTACTAGGTATATCTATAAGGATACACTGTTCACATGAAAAACTTTTCCATGTATTTATTGTTAAAAGCAAAAACAGAAAGATCTTATGAAATCCTGTAGTTTTAAACCCCCTAGTTTCACGTTTTACACTGTCTAATATTTTTTAAAGTATTTTTGGGAGTTATGGAGTGAACTTTATCAAAACTTTGAATCATGTTGTCAATATCGGGTAGAAAATTGTACTGTGTATTTTATGTCCGGATCTCATCTTTTAGCTGATGATCTCTTTCAATGCTTGAATGGTTGAATATGGTTGAATCCTTCAGAATATGCCAACAATTGCCTGCTTCTTTCTAGAAAAGTAAAAATTGATTAATTTGTTGCTACATTTGTTGGATAACTGTTCTCAAGATTCAGAAAATTACTTTCCTGATCCTGTTATCTTGCGTACATCTTTCATCTCATGAATGATTTTTGTACCTATGTTCTTAATGGTCTCGGGGGAACTTAATATTAGGTGCTGCTGTCTATCTGCTCGTTGTTGACGGATCCAAATCCTGATGATCCGCTGGTGCCAGAAATTGCTCACATGTACAAGACAGACCGGTCCAAATATGAGGCTACTGCCCGCAGCTGGACACAGAAGTATGCCATGGGATGATGCTGAATGAGTGCCTGGCATCTCCGAAAAACTTTGCAACTACACTGTTTTTCGTTAATGCTTGGTTGAAATAAAAAGTATTGGTATGGTACTTTGCTTAGCCGTGAACTCTTGGATTAAAGCTGGGAATGTATTCAATCTCTCAATTTGTGAATATACAGTTGGAAGATTGTTAGGAAGGGAAATGGATTATGTACTTCGATGTTTTCAGATGTCTTGGCGATCAATGCATTTTTTATCTTCTATAAATTTCATACCTTCGATTAAAGGGCAAGAAAAACAGCTTCATCAGGCGTATGGACGCTGTTCTTGATCATAAACTAAATCCCATTTCTTGAACTATATTCAAAATGTGCAGGCGTTAGCCTTTCGGTTATCCGTAAACAACTTTCGGTGTTTATCCTTCTTCAATCATGTTGCCCTTGTGATCATTTTGAATCATTACATCGTCGTCCATTGTTAAAACTGAAGCTGCATCATGATGTTTCCACTGGTCTAAATCCTTATGATGCTGGTCTCTTGTATGAGAAACATGAGTTGCTTGATATAACTAAAGATGTGGTGATGGTGTGTTGATGCATTTTGTTGTTTCCACTTTCTTTTGTTGCATGTAATTGTTTGCGAGGCCCAGCGTCAGATGGTCAATTAGTCTGCAAGCATTTTGGTGCATTGAATCTCCTGATTTTTCTCCTTGTTTTAGGGCTTTTCCCCTTCCCTAATTCCCTGCTTTACTTCCTTTTCATTGCTGCATAAATTAATTAGTATCATAATCTGAAATTAGTAGCATTTTTAATCTGTGTTACAAGCTAAAACCCGAGTGATAAAGATTTAATAAAGATACATGTTTGAAAAACTAGATATTAATCTTAAAATATAAATTATGCATATGATCATCTGGGCTTCTTATTGCCACAATTTTCTTTTTGGGATGTCTTGAAACTATATTTCGTTTCTTGAAATAAAAGTTTTTTTTTTAAAATATTTTTACTTAAAACTATTGAAACAATTAATACAAAATAACAATAAATTTTTATTTTTCTTTTTTTTTTTACCCTCATTTGAAACTTTGGGACGGATGTAGTACATATATGCAAGAAATTTGATTAATAAAATGTTTAAAACAGTCTTAATAATAAATTTTAATATGTGTTTCCTCTTATTCTAACTAGACTAATGTTTTTTTATTTCATTGAGTTATACTTTTACATGATTTATGTATTTCTAGTTTATAAACATTAATTACAGTTTAATGTCTTGCCAAGCCGAGAATATTCTCAAATTTTATATGCAAATTAAATGAAAGCTTAAATTCTGCAATTTCTTTAAATTAATAATTTTATTTCCCATTTTGAAATATCTATCTATTTCATCCTTAGGGATCCTGACTCCATTTTTGAATTAAACCATGATTACTCTGCCATATGACAATACGACCACAAGAATTAAATAAATGATTTAGGGTAATATTAATATCAAAATTCCACTATGATTGTTGTGAGATAATAAAACTTCACAAATAATTAATACTTGGTTGAGAAGCAAGAGCTGAAATATGCACACATGATTGGGCAATGCTTTCCTTTGCTGCTTCTTCAAGTAATCATGAGCCAACAATTTCTTACTTTCAACACTATTTGAATTGACTTTGGGTGTTTTTTATTTTTATTTATTTATTTTTTTTATAAATTTAATTATATTCAATATGGAGTCACATTTTTCGAACAAATCTAAAGAAAGAGGCACTCATGAAAATCATAGTTTGGGTGGTATTTTTTTTTTTAATTAGCATAAATTGTTAACCATTATAATTTGTACTTAACTCCTATGTTTCAACATATTTCAATTTTTTAAATTTGAGGGGAGACATCTCTGTATCATTGTTACATGAATCTAACATGAAACATATAATAATTAACAAGAGACCCCCCCCCCCCCCCCTCCAACAAAGACCTTATTACTTCCTTAGTTGTTCATGGTGAATTCTTGGCTAATACATTTGGATTTTCAATTTTAATTTGTATTTTATTATATATTCTTCTTTACGAGTATATATCAAGTGTATATGATCGACAATTCACAACTAAGTATTTATGGAGAAAATATTTTATATATTTGATATCTATTTATGATGAAAAATAAAAGATGAACTGAATGTATATTAGGGTTGCAATTTTTGGGGACTTAGTGCTAAATCAAACCCTTTATTCATGTATTGGTTGACTTCCAAAAATTTGTCTAAATTTTCATTGAGAATTAAGAGTTGTTTGATAGTTTAAATTAAAAATCACTTTTAGCTATCTAAAAGCATTAACCAAGTTTTGGAAAAGTTATGGAATAATAGTTTTTTGACTATGTGAAATTTATAAAATAATTTCAAAATCAATCGTACTAAATTATTATCTTTTAGAAATAATTCTTTAAAAGTTGCGCCAATTTCACCCCTCTAGGTTAGGGATGTCAACGCCGGTCAGATTGGACCTGACACTTGCCCCGTCAAGAAAAATATAAATCCGAGACCTGCTCCATCCTGCTTTCATTTAGTTCTGGATCCGTCCGAATCCATACCCGTACTTGGCGGGTCTAACCCGTCAAACCTGCTACTTATTTTATTTTTGAAAAAAATCAAACAAAAAAATAGTTAAAAAATAGTTAGAAAATAAATAATTATTCCAATGTATATTAAAAGTATAGAGGCCGAAAAAAATGATGGTGGAAGGAGAAGAAGAACAAAAAAGTCAAACACATAAAATCCTAATTTATTTATACACCTTATATTCGAAGTGGGTTCTTCCCTCCCGACCCGATGGTACTAAAAAAAATAAATTCATTACCCATTTATTCAATTCGAATATGACCAAAACAGAATGAGTTTGTGACCTGTTCGGGTCCACTGACATACATGCTCTAGGTGCTTCTAAGTTCTAAGTTCTAAAAGTGTATTTTAATTGATCTAAAATGTATTATTGTCCCAATTTATCCAACTTTTTATCGATATAATGTAACTTCAATAGCACCTCTTTTAATTTTTTCCAAAAGAGATTTTACTAGGACAATCTCGAGTTCTTTTTCAAATTTATTGATTAGGGCTCTGGTTAATCTTGTGTATTTTTCTTTTGCACAACATTAACCCTTTGAAAACGTTCATGAATTTTTTCTTTCTTTTCCTTTTTTTTTAAAAAAAAAATATTTTGGTCGTTTTCCTAATATTAAAAAAGTAATTCAATAGTTTTAGGTAGGTCAAAGGGTCTCCAAGACTAGAGACAACATTTACCAAGAAAATATCTTGAAGCTTGCACTCTTTACTCTTCACTCTTCAAATAAAAATAAAAAATAAAAAAAAATCACTGGATTTTCAAACTTATTTTTCCAATTCGTTTGTGATGTGGATAGGTATCTAATATATTGGAATTGTTCAAAGATATTGACTAAGCATCTGCTTTACTATACATTCTAGTATAATAATAATAATTTACGTTGCATTTGGATTTGGATGGAGATTAGGATACAGATAAAAAAAAATTAGAATGAAAGATTCAAATGATTTCAATATTAGAGGAATTTTAAATTTATAAGAATAATGGAGAAAATAACAAAAAAAGTTGCTAAAAAATTGAAATTCACCATAGCTTTAAATTATTCAAAATAGCTCATTTGATTTATTATCACGAATTTAAAATTATTTTTAAAATTATTCAATCCAATTGTACTCTTAGTGTTTTTATGCCTCAAGTGACAAATTTGATACTCTTAGGTACATTGCATTGAATCCCTGACCTCTTACATAAATGTGGGACAGTACCATCAAATTTGTCAGGAATGTGTGAGCATCTTTATTGGTATAATAGTTGGTTATTTATAATTGTTATTTGTAAAATATTAATTAATGATTGTTGAACTATTTTTAGATCATATTTAATATAATAATATATTTGATTACTTCGCCCATAATTTTTTTTTCATATATATTCATAATTAAATAAATGGTACATCACTCATCTCAAATTTCACTATTTTAGCATTTTACCCCTCAAAAGTAATTGAAAAGTACTTTTATCCATCAATTTATATTTATTATAGCATATTACTTCATAATAACATTTTCAAGCCAATTTTTTTGTTGGAAAGTTCTTTGTTAGCATTGCATCCCCTTTTTCCCTCCTCTTTCCTATTCAAAAGCTAAACAAAAAGTATCATAATATTTTTATATTATTGTCAATATTAAATGCACGACAAACATGGTACCTTTGCTATAAATAGTGTCAATCGCACCACAAGAAATAAATTAAGTGGTTGTAGATGACACCAATGAAAAATGCAATATTTATATAGTTAATATATAATATCTCGACCGGTACGAATGACACTACTTGCAGCCACTATTTACAACTATTTAGTTTGTTTCTCGTATTGTAACTAATGTTATTTGCAATAAAAATATTACTATTTATCGTGCCTTCACCACCAACAGTAACAGAAAAATATTACGAAATATTTCTTATGAGTAAAAATGTACAATTTTTGTTGGGAACCCGAGAGCCAGTTGAGGCATATCTCACGATTTATCCCCTTCAAGGTGTTAGGGGCAGGTGTGTTAGAGGTTCAGGATTAGTTCGGCGAAGATCGGATATATGTATCATAAAAAAAAATATTACGAAATATTTTCCTTGTATTGTGAGTGGAAAATAGGGAAGAAGAATGTGTGACAATGACTGTAAAATAATTTTTCGGTTAACGTGTGATGAAGTGTTGTAATAAATGTAAAATTGAAAAGGTAAAATACTTTCATGCTGCTTTTGAAATAAAAGTGCTAAAATGATGACTTTTGGTTTGTCCTTGATAATTAAAAAAAATAAAATTAACTTTCGAAATGAAGGGGTCTAAATAGAAACATGAGGGATCCACTGAATAAGATCTTTCTCATTTCTTTTTTTCGGAAGAAAAAGCAAATCCGAACAAAATCGATAAATATTTCGATCTCCAAACTTCAAAATTTCAGCCAACTGAACTAGGATTACATAGATCCTTTAGATAAATGAAAATTATTTGTCCTTAATTATTGTTGTCTACATCTGTCCTTTGTTTTGGTGTTTTCTATATACATATATATATATATACACTAATTAATATATATACACTAATTAATAATTATTGCTTGAATTTCAAGATTTTCATTTTGCATGGACACAAGTCTCTTAGTCTTGGTATTTAAATTTGTAATTAGTACTCAATTAACTTGTGCCCCTCCCCATGAAAATCCTAGCAATGCATATATAGTAACTTATCCGCTAACTAATAAGTTTTTCAGTTCGTAAACTTACTACCATCAACCATTTTATATCCGTCTCAAAATATTTTATTATGCATTAGTGCCACATTAAATCATTTTTAGTTCATTAAAAAAAATAATTACAATTGTTCTATTTGTAAACCCCACATAAAATTTCAAATATCAACAATTGAAATTATCTGATCGAGAACCTGCTAAGATCTTTCCGTGTTATATTCACGTAATACTAAATAAATGACCTATGTCATTTTATTTGACCTTAAAAATAGTTTTTAGTCAAAAAACAAAGAAAAAAAGAAAAACAACAAAAAATTAAATGAAAATTGAAAAATACAGTATGAAAAATAATATACACAAGTGTAGAATCCCCCCCCCCCCCCCCCCTCCACGCCAGACATAAGACACGATGTTTTTATAAAAATTAAAAATACCGCACGATTCTAACACGAGTATTCAATAACGCCAGGCACAATGCTTGAAGATCAAGGATTTTTTTAAGTAGAAGGTAGAAGGTGGGAGGCGTGGAACTAGCGCTTCTCACTTACCTTTCTGCTATAGTTTTGGAACCTTTTAATGTGTGTATTCAATTCAAAATAAATTTATGGATATATCTATATGATTAATAAAAAATATATATATTTATATCAATGATTGTGTTAGAATTCTAGTGTTGTGATTTGTAGATTATATATTGTTAGAAAAAAAAACGACTTTTTTCTATAATAAAAAACTAAAAAAGAGAGAAAAAAAAAATTTAAATGAGGTAACATTATTATTTTGAAGTAATTTTAGAAAATTTTAATTTTTTACTAGTTTTTTTTGTTACTCTTATACTTTTTCAAATGTGTTTGACACATATCAAAGACATATACATATATATATATATATATATATATATATATGTCCAAACGTACAAAGTCACATCATTATACTCTATAGTTCAAAAATAGTGTAAGTTTTCTTTATCAAAACTTCCTAAACCAAGATCACTAATAAGAAAAGAAAAATGAAACTAAAATCTTGTTTCCTTCTTTTATTCTAAATTGTATTTCCGATTATATTTGTATAAAATGCACTTTAAATTTTTTATTTTAATTTAATATTTTACCCTATAAATGCTGGTAAAATATATGTATATATTATACCAAATGTATATTTAAGATATACATGTATTAAGTGAAATAAAATACTAAATTAAAACATAATAAAATGAAATTACTTGCTTGCATGATGTAAGAAATGTGATATAGTACATATACATGTATGATTGTATAGTGAGAAGTATGCCTACTTCACACCACCAGGTGCTGCACCGTCTTAAAAGCCGGGTTGCCCTCCTTTCTCCCCAAATCTTCTGCCCTTTCTCCATTTATTATACATTAACATATAAAACCTATTACTCACAGTTCTGAATACAAACACACACACTCACAGAGACATACAGCTCTATTGTATCTACTACAAATCTTCAGGGGAGAGAGACAGAGACAGAGACAGAGACAGAGACAGATCCTTGAGGAGACTTATGGGTGAGTTGGGGCCACTGTTTCCCGCCAAAAAACAAGAAAAGCTCTTCGCAGCTGCAGAGTAACTTCACCACCTCCCCCCCCCCCCCCCCCACTCCCCCACCCTACTTTTCCCTCTCTTTCTCGAAACCTGAGCTCACGCCCTGGCCCCTCCTGTTCTTTATACCATAGTTACTATATATACACATACATACAGACTGCGTATAGATTCATGCCCTCAAATAATAACTGATACAAGTCTTTTGCCTTAATGCTTCGATCTCAGTCTCAGTTTTTTCTCCCATTAAAGACCCCTCCGTTCTTCTGTAACCCACTCTCCACTCCTCTGTTCAAGCTGATTCATCCCCTTCTCCAAAGATCCTCCCTTTCCATCACTCTTCTTCACACAAACATATAATCACCTATTTTCATTCATCCCCCTTAGATTTCTTTGAAGAAATCAGCTGGTATTTTCATCTGGGCTAGTAATGAAAACTAGCCGCTTTAATTTTCTGTATATCAATCTTAAATTCCACACACACACCCATATATATATTACCGGTTGATCTTTTTTCCAATTTCTTGAGTTCGCCTTGAGCGAGCTTCAGTAAACTAGTAGTTTCTAAACTCTTTACTGTTCCGCGCATTCCCCATGGAACAGCTACAGCCGCCAGTAAAGTTCACAGAACACATAGTCACAACTAGCAAGCTCATCAATCGCCGGAGAGCCGCCGCCGCCGGCCGAAAAGTTGTCAGAATCATTCTCACGGACGCTGACGCCACCGACTCCTCCGACGATGAAGCGGACGCATCAAGATTCTTCTCCCTCAGAGTCAAAAGACACGTGGAGGAGATCCAATTCAAGACACCAGAACAAGAGGACCACCACAATCATAACAAGAAGAGGAGGTGGAATTCGCCGGGAAATGATGTCACTCGCCTGAAAAAGTTCAGAGGCGTACGGCAGCGGCCATGGGGGAGGTGGGCAGCCGAGATCCGCGACCCGACCCGCGGGAAACGGGTCTGGCTCGGCACGTACGACACACCCGAGGAAGCGGCCGCCGTTTATGACAGAGCCGCCGTTAGAATTAAAGGCGCCCACGCCGTTACGAACTTTCCAAACTCCGAGACCGCCAACGTTACCGAGAGCGACGGCGTCTCTTTCGGAAACGACGCCGCTTTCTCACCGACGTCGGTTCTCCGGTACGAGGACTTGACGCCGTTTGACGGGCTCGGTTACGTCGGCGATTATGATTTCGGGTTCGACGTCGACTGGCCGCTAAGTTTGCCGCAGATTGGGATTTCGAGGAATTGCTGCGCCGAGCAATTCGGCGAGTTTGAGTTTGATGATTTCATTGATGACGTAAGGTGACGCATGCCAATGGACGTGTCGTTTTATGATTGGTCGAAATCTCAAGGTGATGTGGCCAAGTTGGCGGGAATGCTCGCGGATTTGTTGACAGTATTGTGTGTGTAAATCGGGATTTTGAGATAATATATTCAATAATATTAAATGAATAAATGATTGATAAATATTATATATTATGATATTTATTTATCATCTGAAAATTCGATCGAATATATAAAGAATATTATTATATTTACCGATGATTTTGTGAGAAGATATTTTTCTTCTAATCTTTTATGATACATAATATTTTATAATAAAATTATTTTATATAGACAAAGAAAAGTTACGACGAAAATATTTTCACCATTTTTATGTTGGGTTCGAAGAATAATAGGATTTTTGTATTGTGTATTTGAGAAATTGGACTCTTGATCATTTAATTGAATCATACGTGCTAATTATAAAATAAGTAAATTACACTTATATTAAAGTAGTTGACAGAAGTCGAGCTAATCAAATTTAAATTAAAATTTAATATTTTGAGAAAAAGAACTGAAGACATCTATATGCATTATTTTTGTTAGATGTCACACCTATGGATGTTGAGTTGATTTTTGTTAGATGTCACACGTATGGATGTTGCGATTGAAAAAGTGAATGATATTTTAGTTTGTAATAATATAGAAAATATCTACGTCCATGCAATGAGAATGGTGAACTTTTATGTTGCTTTTCTTCTTTTCTAATAATGAATTTGATTAATTAAACTATCATCTTCGTATTGTTGTGAATGTCAAAATATCGTTACATAATTTCTATAGAATATTGTTGGTAATAGAAATTCAAATATAAGTATTCCCACCTTACTCACACCAACCTAAAATAGACGGGGATATACTTGATTTTATTTTTGATAATTTTTGAAAAATTATTCTGAATGAATTTATCTTAGTAATGAGATTATAGAATGTGCAGAGAATAAAGATATTTTATTGAAAAAAATAATATGATATATTTTGAGAGTCAATTGTATATGTCTTTTCTCAATACTTAATAACATATATTTTCAACTGTAAATATTTATTAATATTATTTTATTATTTAATTGTGTTTAATGAAAAATATTTTCAATTATAAATATTTATCAATATTATTTTATTTTAATTAATATGAGTACAATATGATATATAATTATTTAAATATTATAATTAATGATAAGCAAGTTTTTATTTAGTGACAAACAAGTTTTTATCTTATCCAAAAAAAAAAAACTTAGAAAATCAAACCAAACATAGCCAGGGTTTTTGTGGAGTATATTTGATATTATTGGACAATTTGGGCCATATCCATGCATGATTTGTGTTGGATATTATAAATTATATATTAATTTATAATATTATAAAAAAAAATTCTAAGTCCATGTAATAAGAACAAGAAAATGAATGATGTGGTCTATTGATGAAAGTGGCGTAGTGGGTATCACCATTTCAATGTTTTTTGTTTATTGCGAACAAGTGATTGAGAAAACACCATGGCATGGAGAGAGACTCCATCTAGGATTTGCGATGTTTTATTATTCTCAAACTCTATACACAATTTTTGATTGTATGCATTTTGATGCAGATAAATACCATAAATATCAAATTGGTACATGATAATATTTAAATTAATAAATATGTATTGGATTTATTGTCAAGTTGGTAAAGAGCATCCAATTCTCCTTCCAATTTTTTTTTTAAATATTGGATTTTATTTTAAAAATAATCTCTCAATTATTTGGCTAAACAAGCTCCAAAGCTTGTAACAATGTTTTTAATTAAGTAATAATATAAATATTATAATTCATACGGTATAAAATAAGAAAGTTCGTTAGATCTTAGTCTCATAATACCTAATCTATGATTGTAACGTGCAGCAAGCCATTTCTAGGTGCTTATTGATCAAGTTGGTATAAATTATTACTTCTTTTTTTGTTTTGCAAATTTTATTATTTCTTGAAGGCATTAATTTTTATTGTTATATTAAAAAAAATCATCCACAAAATGAAAACATAAATAACATACAATGAATGACTTCTTCATTTGACCATGATTTTTATTTTTTATTTTTTATTTTTTATTTTTTATTTTTAGATCGAGTTGTTCGAGTACAATAATCATTTCTCAAAAAAAAAAAAAAAAAAAAAATAGTATTTTCTTTATGAAGAAGTCATATGAGTGGATTTAGTCTTCATGTAATCCTTCATTTGGGCATGGCGTTTGCCACTCCAAGTTCCTTCTAACGACTTAAAAATAAGAGTTTCACTTTACTATACTCTAAAAATTTTAAATTTTACACTAAAAATTGAAAAATTATAATTAAAATTATAAAAAATCTTCATTCATTATTATCATTTCATTGACAAAATTTTCAAA
Organism: Paulownia fortunei; assembly: GCA_019321725.1. Lineage (NCBI taxonomy): Eukaryota > Viridiplantae > Streptophyta > Magnoliopsida > Lamiales > Paulowniaceae > Paulownia > Paulownia fortunei. The sequence goes on along the minus strand of CM033116.1, from coordinate 17,963,382 downwards.
AGTCGGAAAAAATGAGATATAATAAAGGAATGTGTTGGCAAGACAGAAACTGATAATAACTTTTGTAGTTTGGTAAGAGGGAAAAATAAAAAACATGAAGAATTTGTTTACTAGGAATTTTTTTAATAATTTTAATCTTTTTCCTTTCATTAAACTTAAGTACTTTTGAGGTCCACCCCTCATTATACAATTTTCAAGGCCATGCGAAAAGAATAATCATTTTAATTTTGCTTTATTAGGTTAAATATATCAAATATACATTAGGATACGAAAGTTGCTCATGTGAAATGCGTTATAATAATTATTGTAATTTTTATTTATTTTTAATAATATTATAAATCATTTTCACTTCAACGTTCTCCACTCCCACCATCGCTCTCTTACTCCCACTTTTTGTGATTTAGGACTTCACCTTAACATAACCTCATGATAATTTAAGAAAAGTTGTGGATATTTTTTTGAGTTCATTATTTTATTATTATTATTATTATTATTTTCCCAGAGTCTCATCGTTGAGTTATGCAATATACAAAAATATTATCATATGAAGCCTAAAGTTAAATAGAAGTAAAATAAAAAATAAATAAAGCCAAAAAATTCACTAACGGCTCACAAAAATAATAAAGAGATGGACTGCTTTTTGTACTTCAAACGAACTTCAACCCTAATTAGTTCAATGATGTAAAAGTGCTTAACAATCTCTTTTATGCATGTTTTTCTTGTTTTATTGATAAAAAAATGTCTCATTACATAGTTACATTTGATATGACATTGATACAACTTAATTCCATATTTTCGATGTGGAAGTCCTTTCTAATCCATCTACATCCTCAACTATGTCGAATGGGTAATTAAGTCATGCTATGCACCATCTTCCACCAAGCTACTTTGATATAATCCTAGGATCTATATTACACTAAATAAGGCTTATTCCTCGATTGATTCCATACTATGTGCATGTGTATTAACAGTATGGATTCATATCAACTGACTTATTTAGTGTTAAATGGGATAATTGACAGTAAACGTAAATTGTCTACAATTAGAGGATAAATGAATTCAGTTGAGTCGAACAATTTATTATTAAAATTTATTTGAATATTTATCGAGTTTAAAAAATTAAGTTTGTACTTGGTTTGATTGTCAATCAAAGTCGAGTTTGAACGAGGTATCGAGTCGAATACGAATTGAGGTTAAATAGTTTGATCTTTTTACCCATTTCTTTTTTACTAATTGACTTGAATTAGAGTCGAGGTTCACATTTTATTGAACAAAAAATATGTTTAAATTTAATTTGTTAAGTTAATATACTAAATTCAAATGAGCTTTTAACTATCAATTTCAAATAGTTTGATTTATTTTTTCAATTTTAATTACAACATCTATAAATAATATTCAAATAATATTTTCTCATGTATGAGACTAAGACATAATTTTTTTCCCACATGACAACATAAAATCAATATCCTTTTTTGTCATTATGTATCGACCTATCTTATCAAGGTATTTTAATCAACAAAATATAAGGACAGTTAAGTTAGGAGCAAAAAAGTTCACTAATTTTTTTTTTATGTCCTCATTTTTCATCCAAAACCCTAATAGAGGAGAAGTTTAGTGAACTGGTTAATTTAGAGGGAGGTTTTTGTAATTCTAAGAGGAATGTAAGAGTTGATAATTAGCTATTTCAAAGGGAAGGAGATGTAATTATCTTAAGATAATAATGGGCTGACTGTGTTTCTAATTCTGGTCTAGTGTGGTCAAATCTAACTAATTACTATATACAATCAAATTATATTTATTATCTGATTAAATATTTATTTTTAATAAAAATTAATTTTTTGAATCTTAATATTTGTCATATTATTCAAATAATTCTTCAAAATATTTTCTAAACTATTTATAATTTCAAAAAGAAAAATAATTATATTCACTAATTAATTGTACAAAGGGAGGGGCTTTTTTTTTTTTTTTTTTTTTATAGAGTTGAAAATAGACCCATAAAGTTTCCACAAAAAAACAAGCTACCGGCGGCTGCGGGTGCAAATTCAGAATAATTGGGCACAAACTGACAAAAGACTAAAGTGGAATAAAAAAAGAAATTTGAAATGGCATGGAAAAAAACAAAGGTGATAAGAATAAGGTTTTTGAATTGATGGGTCCCAACGGTTGGTGACCAAACAGATTTGAAAGCAACCACACCATAACTATGCCCAATATCATTAGCCGCCTCCCACTAAATCACACAAGTTGCTACAATCTCAAAACCCCATTGCACCATGGCAAACAAAACAAAAATGCTCATATCCTCTTTTTAAAACTCATCTTTATAATATTCCTAACATTTTCAAAATTAAAAATAATTTTGTTAGATTTTCATGTAAAAATAAATAATATATGTTTTGATTAGTTATGTTTTTATATCAACAATATATATTTAAAAATAAAAATATATTTATTTTATAGTGTTTTCTGTATAAAAACACGTAAAATATTAGTAGGTTTGAAAATGAATTTTGATAGATGTTGAAAAGATGTTAGATTTTAATAAATTTAAAAATAAAAATAAGTTTTATTTTTGTTAAAAAAGAGTAAAATATATATATTTTCAAAATTTTAAATAGTAAAAACAGAAAAATGTCATTTGAAATGGAAAATAAATAAGAACTAAGTAACCATAAATTAGGATGATGATGGTCAGGTTTGGCATGGATTTGCCAAGAATCGACACTCAACCCATTAAATTTTTTATGAATTTGGACTTTGACCCATCTTTAACTTGAAACTCCATTACATTGTTTTATAATTTAAAAAAATATTTTTTAAAAATAATATCATCATAATTTTTAAATATAAAAAAATAATACTATTAACAAAGAACTCATTATTTAGAAATTTATATTTGTATGTTTTGGTGTTTCAAAAATTAATAATTTTAAACATATTTGTTACTTTTATATTTGTTTAAAGCATATAAATTAATTTTTAATTTTATATTATTATTTTAATTCATAAAATTAGTATATTTAAGGTTACATGTAAGTATATATTTAATATACATATTATACATGTATATACATCACAGAAATATATAATAAATAAAAAAGTATATGCAATATTCTAAAAAAATCAGGGATTGAAATCTAAAATTCAAGACTCATCCTACATATTTATAGTTTCAAAAACCCACTCCGATCAAGGGTGGTTCGACCAAATTCGAGTTTTGTTTGAACTCATTGATATTCCAATTGTAAATTCCAATTAAGATGTTGGAAAAACGGGCAAGGTGATGTTTAAGTTTTACCATTTCATTATGTAGAAGTGGATATATGGTAAATTTCAGTTATGGTAATAGTCTTTTGGTGAAGTGAAAAATTTATGTTCCAAAATTTTACTTTAAGGATGTATTCTTAATTTCCATGCCAACATAGAAATGCTTTCAAAATGGAGTGAATATATTGAAAGATTTTTTTTAATAGAAAATGACCTCCTTAACTTATTAGGGGTCATCAAATAATGTAATAGGCCATAAGAACTGGGGAATGGGATATCCTTACTTGCATATGTTTTGTTACAATTTGAAGTATTGAAATCAAATTTTATCTTCATTATTTTCATAAAAGAAAAATAAATTTTGTAACTTTTTTATTAATTTTTATAACACCCCATTTAACACCATTATTTAAAATTTAATTTTTTGTTATTTCATCTTTAATCCTAGCCCGATAAATCAATGTCCTACGGTTTAGGAAAAACACATATAATCATTCTTACATTTTTTATATTTTACCTATTATTTTTTTTATTATTTTCAACAACGTGATAAGATTTTTTTTGCTAGTTCTTATGATTGTATTCATAATAAAAAACAACTTTATTGAATTTTATCTTGGACTATGGTGAGCTGTTAGTACTTGCATAGAGGGAGACCATCATAATTTTAGAATAGCATCAAATGACGTGATTCTTACATGTATTCTGTTTTATTTTTAATAATTTATATATTTTTTAAAATTATTATAAATTATATAATTTTTTATGCTTTATTTGCATTAAAATACTTTTTATTTATTTTTATTTAAATAAAAATTATTTTCAATAAAATTTAAAATATTCACGACAGTCTTAGCTTTATCCATAAAACTAAAAGTGTGTATGTTTAAATGATACCAAGTGTCCAATCGTCATTAGTAGGGGTTATGCAGTCAATTACTTTGGCCTACTAGTCTACAAGATATCCAAGACAACAGAAGTTCCAAGTCCAATCAATTCATTGACTTTTTTAATAGTTTATTATTGCAAAAATAAAAAATAAAAATAAAATACCGTAAAAAGTTAAATCTTAACTTTTCTATGGTAAATCATCGATCATGTCAACACTTTCATTCCATTTTTTTTTTCACTTTTACATTTTTTTTATAATAAAAGCTGACAACAATGCATTCTGTGTTTTCTTTATTAATATTTTTATTTTAAATCAAGAAAGAAAAGTGAGTTGGAGTCTCCCTTCTCGCTTTTTAATTTTTGAAAATTAAAAAACATGCTTCCAATTTTTATTTTTATTTTTAAAATTGAAGGCTAACTTTTTATATTTTGATTTGATAAACGCTTTTTAATTTGATTTTTAAATTTATTAAAAGGGTTAGCCGTGGTATTACCTTATTTTTAAAAAGTAAGATTTGACGGTGACAAATTTTAGTTAAAAATATATTTGACAATAATATTAACAAATTTGAGATGTCAATTAATATTGAAATAATAAAATTTTTTTAACAATGAAAGTTATTTAATGTTAATAAATTTAAAGTTGAGATCATAATTAATATTGAAATAATAGGATCTATTAACCTCCATCCAAGAATAATATTATGGTTAGACATATCATCTAATCGCCAATGTCATTTATTTATGGTCTGACGGAATCAACAAATGATTATATAATATACATAACATTTTATTGAACAAAGTAGTGACAATTTAAAAAAAAACAAACATATGGATATTTTAAAATACATAGCAAGTAGCAAATTGTAATAATGTTTCAGTGCCACAACCACGTAGTTTTCATTACCCTTGACTTCTTCGTCCCCTCAATAGTTGAATTATTATATAAATGACGTTGTATCTAATTAGTTTGCGTTTGATATCTATTATAAGTACTGAAATTTAAAATTTTGAATTAATTTTTGACTTTTTTAGTACACTAGTTTGAATTCAATGCATTAGTTTCAAAGGAAATTAATGGAATTTAATTTACAAAATATTTTTGCATATTAGCGTACAAGCAAAAATATTTTCATGGGTCAATTTTCTTTTAAATGCCTAGAAAAATATAATCCACCTTCTCGTGTGGTTGGTAATTGAGTTAATTGCTTTAAAATGTGCTTAAAAACTACATGCTTTATTAATTGCATCATTTTATGTGATTATTACTTGTGATGCAATTGAATTTAATTGCAGCAGTATGAATTTGTTATTGTGCATATTTTTTGTGGTCATGCAAATTGAATTTTGTTTTACTATATATAACTGTGAGAAATAATTTGTGGGAAAGGTTGCAATACGATATCCCTAATTTTTATTTTTTGAGTACATTAATGTAGCAAGTCTTGAATCAATATAAAAATATTCATATTATTTTTCAAGACATGTATTTTGGTTCATATTTTTTGAGGCCATGTATTATTATTTATATTAGGGATATTTTGCTGTTGTTTACCACTAGGCCAATTACCTCAACATAATGCACTAAATATCAATATGGCCCATTTCGGGCTTTGTTTCTTATTCATATTCCATATTTGCATGCTTAAACTATAATGGATAAATAGTTATCTAATTCATAATTAATAAATTTTTATCATGTCTTTTAACTCAGTATAAGATAACTAATAGTTTGAGTTGTGAATTTTTTTATTTTGTTGGGTATAAAGAAATAATAAAGAGTTTATTTGAATTTAGAATAAAATTTATGATCGATACTTACTTTTTATGAGGTTAATTTAGAGATTTTCGACCAACTCATCAATTCTATATTGTAAGCCAACTGAGCATGAAAAATGGACGAGTTGCATAATATTGTCATGACTTAAAAGCTCACAATCAATGAGTGGATCAAGATTAGGTATGCATTTTAATTTGTTTAAGATGCAAGCATGAGAATTTTAAGCAAAGGGGTTGAGCTCTATTTTACCAGGGATGCGTATTGCTTATGCTATCACATATTACTAAACCAAAAGTTTGATAAAAATTGTAAAACTTAAGGCTGAATGTTGAAAGTTAGAATATGCACATGTAGTTTTACTTGTCACTAATGCTGATCAACATAAACCAATTAGGGTGAGTGTTGGGATAAACAAAGAGTAGCTCAATAAGAGCATCAATAAATATCAAGTTCTACGATTATAATGAGATTGGTCATTTCACTCGTTATTGTGCAAAACTAAACTTTGACTACCCAAAAATCTCTCATCCTTTTATTTGCTAAGTCACTAATTCTCTTCTTTACGGATAGTAAATATTGGTGAGACATAGCATGTGTCTTGAAATCAAGCAAATACATAAACTAATATCGACTGTTGTGCAACTATATGTATGAAAATGATGCACATAAGTAGGCATTATGAGTTGAGAAATATTGCCTCAAGCTCACAATGGATATGAGCTACTTTTTTCAGCTCAATAATCGGGGTGTGATATTCATTGGAAATGTAAAAAAGGTATTAGTTATCTGAAGTAATCTAATTTGGATTGATGCTTATATAAAACCGTATTTGAGTAACTTAGTTTATCCAGCTTTCTTAAAAAAGACCGTTATTATATTGGTTGCATAATGATATCTTTATTATATAATTAGATTGTGATTATGTTACTTATACTTCTTCCTCAATTGATATTTTTTTTTATACCACGGCATACGAGGTTAAGAAGATGATTATGCCAGCTAGAGTAGGTTTAATTAGCTTACTCGCTAAGGTTAACCTCACTTTATACAAACTTTTCTAATGTCAAAAACTTGCTAAAAAAGACAAAAGAAAGGTTACTTATCCTCTAGGACTAATCACCTAAGACAAGTATGGACTTATAAGTGTGAGGTACTACATAGTGCATTCTATTTTTTTCTTTCATTATTATGCTATAAGTTAGTATATCACTAGTCAGAAGCACTAAATTGGTTAAAGCTATTCTTGATAAAGGTGGAGAACTGACCGAACATGAACATTGAGGTTTGAGGTTTTATGTATTGATGAAAATGAGAATACTATGTCTAATTTGTTTGGATAAATGTTTGAGGAAATAAGATTGCAAGTTAGTTAATAATTTCAAACACTTCATAGCTTAATGAGCTGGCGAAAAAGGAGAAACACTTTTGGAAATAACTAGATTTATGATGAATCAAATTGATTTTGTATCTCATTAGGAAAGATGCAATCTTGATTGCAACCTACATTATAAAATATGTGTTTTCCATAATTTCTTCAACTCTCTATACACTTTATCATGACAACAAGCCCAAATTAGAGGGTTTGTGCTCAGAAAAAATAAGGTATATCCTTATAAAGTAAAGAATACCTTGATGGAGAAATTTAGTCACGCAACTTAAATTTCTTCAAGGGGATTTTACGAGCATATGTGAAGTCAAAAAAATCTTAAGCTACTTGAGTTGAAAGATACTCGAGGAGACGCTCTTTTCTCTAACAAGGGTGAGGTTTTCACAAACTCATCTAGTAATTGCTGGAGATAATGGGACGGATCTCAAAGTCAGTGAGAATGTCTCACTTGAAAAGGTTCTCAAATTCTACAAGTAAAAATAAGTAAATAATTTATTCTCCATCGGCTATAAGAGATTAAGTGGGCATGCTTCACGAGTACTTTTGTGGATATTGGTGAGTCAACTTAGAATTTGTGACTTCACTTAATATTTTAAGTAGTTAGCCACTATAAAGGAAAATATGAGCATAATGGTTAAGAACAAGTCTAAGAGCTAGTTGTTTTCTATCTAGGTATAAGACTATTAGAAATATATAGGTCAAGTGTAAAGTAAGTGGATTGATTGAGAAGTGTAAAGCTCGACTATTAATAAATATTTATGCCCAAAAAACAAGGTTAAAGATATTCTCCTTAAGCGGTGGGGTTTGCCTCCATTTGTCAATATGCTATCCATTATTGTCACTTTCATCTAGAATGTCTTGGATAATGAAAGTTAACATATTTGAATGAGAAATAGATGAGAAGATCTAAATAGAATGTCTAATGAATCAAGAAGTGGGGCAAGAGTGCAAAGATGCTGCTTGAAAAGCTCCATTTGCAACTTAAATTGTCGTTCAAGGAGTGATACTATGAATTTCATTGAACTGTCAATTTGATAGGCTAATGATGATAAAGTAAGATCACTAAATGTATGTCAAGATAAGTGAGAGGATTTAACTCTCATTGTATATGGGTGATATGATGGCTAGAAGTAACATAGAGATATTGCTACTTAGAATCCGTTGTCTTTTACATTTGAGATGGACATAGGAGAAGTTGAATGCTACTTGATGTTGAGACACTGAGATTGTTCTAGAATATTTTGCTCTTAGAGTAATTTTATACTCATCATATTAATTCGAATGGTAAGTGAACATTAGCGCAAATATTGGATGCAGTCAAATGGATACTTAGATTTCTGAATAGAGTTGTATGAGATTAATTTGCTATTTGGTTAGGTGGCATTTTTTGAAACCATGTGCACTGTGGCATATATTTGCGAGGCTGATGTTATCTTTGTGATAATTAAACTATTAGATGAATATGGGTGCTGAACATTGTTGAAAGACCAAGCAGATTTATGTTAGACATTCCTTTAACAATAAGATTATTGCATATAATTAAATTATTCTCAGTCATATTTCTATGAGTGGTATGCTGAGTTGTGCATGTTAGAAGCCTATTTATAGCTGAACATGCAAACTACTATAAGTCACTTTAGAGAGTGATTTTCTAGTGGTGCACAAGTAAGGCGCTTGGATTGTGATTGGACTTAAAGTTCATATTATGTTTAGAGTATGATTTGCCCAAATTAAGTAAGAGTTCCATCATAACATGTAGTCATACTACATGTGCTTTGAGCGACGTCCTAAGGAAAGTGACTGAATAGCTACTACTTAGTTACTGTGTGAGCCATTGTTTCTTATACCCTTTGGAATTTCAGACCATGTGATGAAGTGTATGTTTGATGACGTTACTTTAGCATATTATCCAATGGCCATGGATGATAAAATTTGTGAGATCATGTCTAGAAAAACTGCCAAGAGTAAGTTGATTGGCATGAGAGGCACAAAAATAAATAAGCTTGTAATACACTTATGTTATATGGATAATAGTTTAGGCGACTATATTGAAATGTGTTTGACTTGTCATGAATATAAACACATATTTGAGAGAGTCGAGCATATTCTACTTATTTTTTATTAAAGAATTTAGAAATACTTAATTATGTGTGATCACATGATTTGGGGTATACAATGAGTTATTGAGTTGTAAGATTACATTAGTTCAATGATAATTTAATATAACTCTCATCATCTATTCATTTCTCGCGTAGTAGTGCACCTTATTTCCTCTTTGAAGAGAATGACGTGAAATTGAAAAATTGTATGTGGATAATATTCAAGAAGATCGAGTCAAATATATATGAGTGGGAGATGTTGGTCAGGTTTCTGACCCATGACTCGATTATATCCATATTTGAATTTAATTTTAATTTTTAACTTTATAATTTAGGCGAAATTAGAATCTTAATTAGATTGAAATCTCCCTTTATAGGAAGAGATATATACCTATATATTTCAAATCGTTGTCTAATTCCATAAAACAATTAACAGTGTTCTCTCCCCAAAGGTGGACTCTCTCTGAAATTTTCTATTTACTATTTTTCCTAAAGCATCACTAATGAATCGATAGATTTGAGGTGAATAAATGTATGGATTGCTCTTGTAGTAATCCACCATCCTAAGTAAAGGTATTTCTAATTGATTCAAAAATAAGTATTTGTAATTCGTTCAAAGCAAAAGCGAGATATGTAGACGGACTTATTTTATTCAACATATATAAATCGACATAATTTCATTACTTATTGCTAAACCAAATTTACATTAATAATGCTTATGTGTGATTTTCTAACACACTCCATATTCGCATTTCAAAAGTTGAACAAAGGAAATGAGAACTGGTTTTTGGCCAGCTAGGTTTTACATTTATTAGTGATTTTATTACATATATCTATTTGACATATCACACAAGACATGTGCAAAGAAAAGAAAAAAAAAAGAAAACTCAATTTAGAAAAAGGCCACAAAAAGCAAGACAGTGGCTGACAGTGCAGTGAAAATTGGAGCTGAGTTTACTCTGGACCCATCAGAACTGTATCTACTGACTCCGGTAAAACCTGCAGGCGCAAAATTGGGTTAGTACCAGCCACATAATTCTGAAAATTATTCAATATCTTGACAATATGTTAAATTTAAAATTGTGGGAATTATTTAAAGAGCCATGAGTGATTTTGACAAAGAATTTGGCAACAATTTTTTTTAAGAATAACAAATTATTTGATTAGTGGTTATATTGGTTTTGTCAAAATTGGTCGTGTTTTTTGAATTTAATTTCAAAAATAATTTTTGCATGTAAATTAAATACTAATGCAAAAGACTATGAGTAAAATAAAAAATCATTCAATGATATTAATATATCAATATTTTAGCGTATCACAATTCAAATGTGAGTCAAATCTGAAACTGTAAAACTCATCCAAAAACAGTATTTGATATCATTAATTTTGCCCTTTGATTCTTTTATTTCAATTTTGTTTTTCATCTCGTGTTTTATCTCGTATTTCTTTCTATAAATATATGTCAAATATTTATAAATATTTTACACTAAATGTGTATAGAAAGAAATATTTTATCAACTTAACATGCATGTATGATGTAAATTACAAAATAAAATATCAAAGTAGAACATATTGTGAATTTTGGTGATTAAATTCTCCATCTATTAAAATGAAGTGAACGTAAATAGTAACAAGTAATTTGTTACGCTTCAAATACATTTTGGCGTTTCACAATTCAAATGTGAATCAACCTAAAATCGTAAAACTCATCCAAAAATAGTATTTGGTACCTTTTATCATATTTTTCACTTTAAATATTATGTTTCAATTTTGTATTTCATATCGCATTTCATTTCATAAATACATGTCAATCATATATGATCCATACCAAATATGTATTTAAAAAAATATTGTATACGCTTGACGTTAATTTCATTTATAATATATTTTACAATATGAAATATTAAATTAAAACAGAGGATATATTTTGACGATTGAATTCCCGTTCAATTAAGACGAAGTGAAAATAAATAGTAACAGGTAAGTAATTTGTTACAATTCAAATATAGTGTTTTTTTGTGTCTATCTTTCTTGCATACCTTGAGGAGAATTGCAGCCAAGGTTAATGGTGTCATTGAGATCTTTTATAGTAGCATGGTTTTCAAACAAATAGTCTCTTTTGACATACTCAAGGCAGAGGAGCACCGCCCTGGTGTGCTCTGCGCACCCTCCCGCCTCGCAGAACGTTGGACCATCGGCGTGGGTTACGTTCAGCCACCCGTCATCGCTCAGCGTATATTTATCGAGGCAGCTATCAGATATCTGAAAAATTATCGAAGTAATTCATACCATTTTAATATTTACGCGCATGTATAGTTCTAAATTTAATACGAATACTATTAATTCTTTCTTGTAAAGAAGTGAATTTCGAAATAAATTACTCGTCAATAAATATATTGACGTGACTGATGCCATATGCCAAAAAAGTGCCATGGAATATTATTTGTTAGGGTTAAAAAGTTAGTTAATATTATAAATGATAAATTATAATTATTTTTAAAATTTAACCTAATTATCCAAAAAAAAATTATTATTTAAAATTATAAATACCATTTCTTGGAATTTGTCTTTATTTTTACAAATATCTCATCTGTAATTTGTAAAATAGAAATAAATATCAAAAAGGGTATTTGTAATTTTTGTAAATTAAATATTTTTTCTATATATAATCTGGATATGAAGAATAATTTTTATAATTCACTCTATTATAAAATAAAAAAACAAAGAAATAAAAATGGAAGGCATGAGCAAAGAACACTTTACATTCTGCAGGCAATATTCAGCACTCCTCCAAGCCTGGATTGGACTCAAATTCTGATTGGCTGTGGGGTATGTTTTGTCTGCACCAAAAATGCCCTTGATCAAATTTATAGTAGGTTAATAAAAATAATTTCCACAAAAATTAAGATCAATACAAAAAAAACTTTGGAACAATTAAATGGGCCATATTCCAATATTCTTTGGTCATGCAGTTCGATTAAATTCAAGTAATCACATGACATATATGATATTATTCGTCGAGTATCTCGAACAACCACATAACATATGCAATCCTACTCAATTTGTATAGTTTAAAATCCAATCATTTAAATATAATTAATGAGATTAATTTGATAACAAAAAAAAGAAAAAGAAAAAGAGAAAGAAATTACTCTCTGCTTTGGCACTGCAAAGGAGAAGGGAAATGATCAGAAATAGCCCAAGGGAGGTTGCAATGCTGCTAAGATTCTGCCATTGTCTTCCCATTTTTATTTTCTTTCAACTCAATAAAGGAAATACTGAGAAGCAAAGTGAATGTTTTGAACCATAAACTGATACACAGAGTCATTATATACATAGAAGGAATGAATGTTTTGAAAAGTGGAAAGAGAACATTAGATTCTCCAAAAACTAGGAAAGTACTCACACATAACTAATAAATGGGATATGCTTGGAATACATAGATATTTGTGACAGAAACAAGAAACAAGAAACAAGAACTATGTGATAAAGAAATACAACTAGCAAGATTACTGTTCCATAGCTGTGGAGAGAGAGAGAGATGAAAAAAAATAAAAAATGACAAGGTTTTGTCCAAAACAAAAAGACTAGATGAAACCAATGGGCACCCATGTTTTTTTGGGCTGTTATGATCTTAATTGTGTTCCTCATCAAACAGATTGGATTAAGGATGCTGGTTTATAATGTCTTTGCTCCAATTGGTTTTGGCTAAACTCAGATTAATTATGAGAGTAAATTATACTTGTTATATATGATTGATATATTATTATAACAGTTAATCTACAATTGAAAAACTGACATAATAAATTTTGTTAATAACTATTTTGTGATCGTTCTTATTTTACGAAAATAATTAACTTAAGTCGCTGTAGAAACACAAACAATAAAAAAAAAATCAATGTGGCAAGTTCTCATGTAATTTGTTGGGTCTAATCAAATCCTTTGTTGTTGGGACAATTCATTAATTCAATTCAAAGATGAAGAATATTCGTCTTACTTTTCTTGTTTTTTTCCTTAAAGCCAACATTAATTTTGGGATTTTAGTAAGAAAAATATTAATAAAATTTTGGTTTTCTTTTACCTTTTTTCTTCACTTAAATCTAAGGTCTAAACATAGCGTAAACAAATTGGAGGGTTTACTTGGACATTTATGAGTAATTACCGTATATAATTCTTTGCTAAAGCTATAGAAAAATCGAACTGATATTTCATTAAGTTTGGTTTTTCCACATTTTATTTATTTATTTATTTTTCTGTGTTGATTTTGATAAGAGCCACACTTTAGTTCAATTCGTTCATTTTATTTATATTTCATTAAAAATCTGTATTGCAATCCATATTTAAACCAATTATTGTATTAGAAATAAAAGATTAATTAAATACAAATAATGAAGCATGCATTGAGGAAAAAAAATTATTATTATAATATATTGATACCCACGTTTTAACAGAACTCAAACCCTAAACTCATGAAGTCAAGTAACGACTTATTGAACACTTTTCGAGTCATAGAAATCACTCAAATAATACAAGCTCAACAAATTCTATTTTACAAGTAATCCCAATATATATCAAATTCCTACAATAATAGAATAAGTAAATCAACATATTCTCTTAACACACTTTCTCTCTATATTTTTCTTTATACACTTTTTCTCTACCTGTCTTCTCTCTATACATTTTTTCTCTCTACATTTTGCTTGAAGCATCGTCATAAAATTTAAAAAATTTGAGGTGTGTAATTGAATGAATAATTATTATAATTTATTATTTATAAAAAAGATATGTTCATAATTGATTCAAAGAATACTTTTGAAAACATATTCGGAGTTGGATCAAAATGGTTGTAGACGAACTCGATTTGGGACGTGTAGAAATCAAATCCACTATTTATTTAATCAGATTCCATTACATGATTTTATGTAATGGAATCTGATTAAGATGTCCTAATACCAACTTTGCATATCTTAAGTAATTCATTTTTTAATTATTCTCTTGACTGAATATTAATTAGTTTCAAATTAAAATAAAAGTATTACTATTTAACCTGAGCACAATAATTCAACTTCTGGGCCAAGGTCCACACAAGAAAAATCTCTAATTGGAATCAAATTCTTCCTTGGGCTCTGTCTAGTCCATTTCCCTGGATCAACTACTCATTTTTGGATTGTCAATAATGGAGATGGTTTGATTATTCGAAATAAATTGGGCGGAATTCAAAAATTGATTGATCCCATTATTTTAAGATTCTTATGTGTAACTTTTAGGTATTACGTAACAATAATGCTCGGTCTAAATGGTAAAATTGAGATTTTAACATTTAAAAAATTTTGGGGTCGAATCCCATAAAAAATGGACATTATAGTAGTTTTTTTACATTAGATTTTATAAGTTTTTACATTTTATAAGATGTTTTTTAGAATTTATAAAATATTGAATCTTTTAAAAACATGTTCTTGAAGTGTTTTAAATAAAATAAAATTATGAAACTTATAAAATATCAAATTTTTAATTAAAATTATTAAAATTATATGAGTTTGTTAAAATATTAAAATAAATTAGGATCTCCTTAATTCTATTAAAGCAACTTATAAGATTTTAACATATTATTTTAAGAGTTTATAAGTTTATTTTCTGAAAAATTTACCAAACATTTAACACATGTTATAAGATATTTTAAGGATTTAATAAGCTCACCCAAACACTCTCTAAATGCATTATGCTTTGTTAGAAGATTAGTGGTTGTACTTAATTAGCCATCATATTATACTCGTATATTACATATACATATTAATAATAAAAAAATATTTTTATTTCCTATACACAAAATTGCTTAATAATACTCGATACTTTTAAAATGAAATGTTTAGTACTCGTATAATACGTGGATAATAGCACTCTATTTTAATAAATATTTATAAAATTTAACTATAATTTAAAATTTATTTAAAAATTATTTGTAAGTATTGATAAAATATTATATGAATAAAAAACAAAAATTCTAATTATTTATGAGTATACTAATATTATTACATAGTTATCCTTAAGTTATTTCATAATTATAAATTAAATAATATAGAAATACATATCAAATAATTTTTTTATAATTTAAAAATAAGTAAAAAAAATACAATTTATATAAAAATAATATCAAAATAAATCTTATTTTTACTCCCAAATAATTATTTTACACTTGTATTTTACTCATAGATCTATAAATTTGTATATCATCCATTTTTGTAGTTAGCCAATTTTTTTACCATAATTTTTAATACAAATTCATAATATACTGATACCGTATTAAATGCCAAAAAAATTTGATCCCGTGTTTAACTACATCCTATTTAGCCTTTAATATGATAAGTTGATTTAATGAATGATGTAATATATCACTCCCTGTATATTAAAAAAAAAACTTTTTGATATTATCTGATTAGTATGTTATTCTAAATTAAATTTGATATACATCTAATTAATTACACTATTTAAGTTCATATTTTATTGTAACTTGGTTTATTTTCAAATTCGAATTCAACATTAGTTGTTGCAATAAAATATTTGGATCTTGATCTTGCATTATGATTTCAAGGGTGCGAATGGATGCTACCCCATTCCAAAAAATCTTGTTTTACAGATTTTTTTTTCACAAACCCTTGTTTGTTTGGATTTTGATAAAAACTCTAAAAAAAGATAATTTCCCACAAAATATGCTAAGTGCACTTTTTTCTTCAAGAAAATCTCATTATGAGAGATAAAAATCTTTGATAAGGAGATTCGGTTATCATATCTTTCTTGCATCATATTTTTGTCAAAATATCTTTGATTCTTTCTTTTTAGACAATAATTAATAGAAACGACTTTCTATGTTTTTTGAAAACTTGTTGCATGTTTAAGTATTATTTTTATATTTTAAACACATCAACTTTTTTTTACCGGAGCTCTGTTTAAAAAAATTGAGTTTCATTTACTCTTAACTTTAGAACAAAATATTTTAATAGGTTGTTTTTTTTAAAAAATTGATGATCAATAATTTTTATTGAACAAATCATTTGAAGAGTACAGAAATATTTTCAAAACATAAATAATTAAATTAAGCATTATGTATTATTTACAAATGTTCCTAATGAAAATACAGTTATTAAATATTGTGCTTGCTATAAATTCTATGGACGCTTTTTAGATAAATAAAAAGAAAGAAATATACATATATCATACATATATATATATATATATATTCACATTGGTGTATGTATATGTATATACATACATATATGTATACAAGGTTCCATAAAGATAAGTCTTACATAGATTACACAATAGTTTTCTAAATTACAAATCCCTTTACAAAATTGTACACACATATATCTATATTCATATCCACGCACATCAAGTTCCAGCAACTGATAAGTACATATTTTTATATTTATTTGTATTAATTTTTTTATGTTTTTTTTACTTTATTTTTGTTAATAATATATTTTTATTAATATTTTGTGTGTGATAGGAGTTTGAGAATAAAAAGATCGGAAATGAACCAAAACGAAATTAAAAGAAGCATTTTTGGGCCAAATTAATATGGTTCCACTACGGCAGTGTTTGTATTTTGAGCATAAAAGTCTTATCCAAAGCTCAATTAACCTGATTCTTGTCTTATTGAAAATAAAAGAGATGTATCTACAACTTTTATATTAGAAACTTTTGCCAATTCAATTGATTTTAAAGAGTAAAATTCGGTTAAAGAGTCAAACATGTATTGAAATATCCAGATATGACAGTTTTTGTATATCTAGCATAACTTTCTCCACAAATGTGATATTGATCTGATTCAAGTGGATACAGAGATCTAACAAATAGAGCTACAATTGTTGTGAAGACATAAAAGGTCAATTCATCCTAGAAAGATATCAAAAATCAGTTTAAAGGAGATACACAGTGTCAGACAGCCGTTTTGGAGAAGAAGAAAACAGAAGTAAATAAGGCGTCGTGCTTATTGTTCTCTTCGAGAAATATGGCGCCTGGGCGCTATCATGTGACAAAACTAATGCTTTTGGTTGGAATGGTGGTAAGTAACAATCCTTTACACCTTTTGACACATATTTGTGATATGTATACACTAGATACATATATCATACCACACACATTACTCACTTTACACCAAATGCACAACACACCTTACACCAAATGCATAATACACATTCATCACTTTACACAAAATACACAACATATCTTACACACTTTATACCAAATCACATCACCATCTTACACTTTATAAAAGGGCACTATCATTTCAACACAAACATCAATTTTCAAATTCACTCACTTTCTACAGCATTCACATTTTGAAAGCACTGTTGGGGTTTTTGGAGCTTTAAGGAAGAAAAAGTAGAAGAGGTTTGGAGGATGAGACATTCATAATCTACCATCAACTTCAACTATCTTCTTCAATCAATAAGTTTTTTTGATTCCCAATGTTGCTAATTTTTATTCTCTTGTCATTTCTTATCATGTTAGGCTAAACTTCTTTATTGGTTGAGGTTGATTTCAAAGCCCTAGACATAAGTTTTTGTAATTGAATATTTGATATTATTGTTCAATTTTTTAATTGAGGTTGTTTATGTTTTTCTATACTTAATGTCTTATGGGTATTTTCTTGCTTTATTTGGGTGCACAACCAAATCGGGTTTGAGAATTCCCTACAACTAGATTAGAGATTTTAGATCCGTAATTGTCTTGAATTTCTAATCATGTGTAGTAAATTGTGATTAATGATTATGAGATATTTTTGTTAAGTGCAATGGAAAATATAGCCTAAGTTAAATAACTCGAGTTTGTGTGGTTGTTGCTTAAATCAATCAATCTTTTTTATTTTAATGCATCCATTGGATTAAAATCTAGAGAGCTTGTTCTAGGTTGTTTGGTGGGTAGAAAATTAGATAGAAAGCTTGTTCTATCTAACGAGAAACTAAAAAAAGATTGGGTAGTAGAGCTTGTTATTACCTACGGTTGATAATTTTATTGGTAAATTATTCATAATATTGATATGAAATTAGAACTCATTATCTAGTGGCGATGAATGAAACCTTAACCTATTTTAATCGATTGTTGATTGTTGTTTTGATTTTAATTGATTTATATTTTAATTTATGTGACTTAGTTAATCAACTCAATCCCCCAATCATTTGTTGTTTATTTCTAAAGTTTGCTTATTGAAGTTTTAGTTTTAAGCTAGTAATTTTGAAATTAAAATTTTTAGTTAGTTGAGTCGATAGTAAATCAATTACCTTTGATTCTCGTGAGATCGACTCTTACTCGCACTATATTCATTAAACATTTATTGAAAAGTAAAGTTTAAATTTAGTAGACTTACGACAACCGACCAACAATACATAAAAAAATTATATATGCATAAAAAAATAAATACGTATACATATGTAAACATAATTATATTTCTTCAAGTCTTACAAACTTATAAAAGAAAAAAATGATCTAAACCATAAATACAGAACTAAAAATATTTTCATATACATATTTATGTATATGTACTCCTTAAACTAATAAAACAAGCATGCATTATAATATCTATATGTAAATATATGTACATGCAAATGTTATTACTCTACGTGTAAGTAGTATGTTTCCGTAAACATAAAAATAATATCTAGTTTATAGACATATACATATATATACATATACACATAACTTTGGTTAAATCACATTGTGCTACGTATTCATAAAAATTCTTCAAAAATTACTAATCAAACATATTTTAAATTTTTTTTCCATAAAACAATCATCCAACTAAACACAATCTAAAAGAAATATATATATATATATATCATATCAAATATCATCATTATATTTTTTCTCAAAAAAAAAAAAAATCTATTCAAACACATATCTCATTTTAATTCTCATTTATCCCAAATTATTTATTCTCACTTTTTCTATCTGAAAACAAATGTAAACAACATTATGAATCACGTATTCATATATATATATATATGTATGTATATATATAATCAAGTTCATTTACAAGTTTTCTTAATATTGAACTACGAGTATATTTTCAAGGCTCAATACTCTAATCAACTATAACTATATTTTTTTTGTGGTGATAAATAACTACTAAAGTTATTCACATATTTACACACCTCAAATCTTTAAATTCGTGGTGGTGAATAACTAATAAAATTATTCACATATTTAGACATCTCAAATCATTAAAATTCTATTGCTCTAATGAAGACTTAGAGAGAAATTATATCGAGATAATATGGAAAGAGTTTTGGAAGACTACGAACCGGGATTTGATAGAAAGAATTACAGTTAAATTAAAAAACTCAATTCCTCCCTATTTGTAATTTGATTGGAAGAATTACAGTCCAATTAAAAAACTCAATCTCTTCCAATTTGTGTAGATAACATTCAACTCAAATAAAAATATCAAATTGGATCAAAAGCATTAAATTTGATTCAATTTTCAATACTAACAAAATCAATTCTTTGAAAAGAAGTGGCCAACCAATGTCACCCAAAATTTTCTAATGATCCGATCCAACAACGAGACATGAGTATCCGACCAGATTCGGCTGAATCTGGATACCAAAAATAGAAAATCGAATTGGATCTTGTAAGCTTTCTATGAAAAATGTATACTTTCTCTCAGTGTGAACAATAGTAAATAAATAAAAAAAACATGTTTACTTGATGAAGCTAATTAAATTATTATGAAAAATAAAACGAGCAAGTTAACAAATACTATGAGTTAACAAGTTAACAAAAATAAAACGAGCAAGTAATTAAATTATTACTGTTGTCCATGAATTATGAGGTCTTAGTTGGAATACTACTTAAATAAAAAAATCTGGAGAAATAGTAATATTTTGTGTCTACTTTAATAATAAATGAATTATTCTTGATTGCTAATTAATTATTCAACATTAATATTCATGACGTAGTGTTTTTATTAAAAAAAAAAGTCAATAATTGTTGAATAAGAATGTGCAAGGTGGCAATGAATAAGCCGTAAACATGTGTTGATCTTATGAAACAAGAATTAGATAAACTAATCTAAAACAATTCAAAGATTTTTTTTTTTTAAAAAAAAAAGCCTAATGAATGCACCTAATTATTGCAGTTTTTAAACAAAAAAATTTACATGGTCTAAGGATGAAAATTGATTCTTATGGCTCGTGCAGTTATTTATTTGAATTTCAAGCGAGAAAATATTGAAAAGGGAGGGAATCAATGAACCATTACATGTATTTTAATTGAAAATGTAACTTCTTTTTATTTATGACTATATTACGAGAAATTTCACGTCATTCATTTGAATAATATTTAAATAAGTTTATAAATAATTAAATTTATATATGATAATGCCACAAAAAAAGATATGATAACATTCCAATAATTTTTAATTTTACCTCAAGTCAAATTGGTTAATTTATAATTTTTCCTTAATTTGGTAGAAGATCTATACTTGATATAGAGAAAATTATATAATTTTAGGTAAATTTTGCTCTTGTTGTTAGAATGTGACACATGTATATATAGAGATTTTTTCTGGTAAGTAAGTATGCACCTAATAAGTCAATAGATGGTACATGTTGGGGGATGGACCTTATAAATTTTTTTAAACCCTTTCCAAAAATGACGAGTATTGAACTTGTACTATTTTTGTTTATCAAATAGTATCCTCAGTCTATTGGAAATTTTAAAGATAGATTAGGTTGTATTTGTATTGAAGAATTTATATTTGAAGAAAAAATTTAAAGTTAAAAAAATAATTTAAAATAAGAGATCAACGATTTAAAATTTATTATATTGTGAAATTATCGAAACAAATTAATAAATTTATTATTATGAATTATACCTTCAAATCCAACAATACAAATGAAGGTGTGATAAAATGTTGAGTTTTGCAGCTGAATAACATTAAACTCTTAGAATTATTCAGGCTTCAGTTTATATGCAATGTGGTTGAGAAAATGCAATAAACATAAACAAAATACCGCATAATTTAAAATGCTGGAAATGTAAATGAATATAATATATTTTTATAGTGGTTCGAAGATGTAGCAACCCTTCTATTTCACTTTATTTAAATACAAGTCAGTTCTGCAACCTCTGAATTAATTTTAGCTTCTTCTGAGCCTCTCGCTCTACAAAACTCTGCTGATAATGCATCTCCAAGTCTTCATGCACATGTCGATTTTAATATGAATCTTCCCATCCATATAGGTCGGATTCAAGTATTGATCCACATAGAACTCAGTACACTACGTTTCTTCTTTGGTTTCTTTAAAAGTGATAGATGTTATCACTTAGCAAGCTGTTTGGTGCTCTTTGAAACAACTGAGTGATTGCATTTCAGACTACCTTGAACTTAGGAGAATTTTAGAGAGCTTTTTCGTTTTGTATTTCATTAGTTCTCTCTTCTTTTTTTGCCACTTTTTTTATAGATAATTTTTTTTTTCTGCTGGTGCTGCTGATATGCAACGCTATTTCTGGAGTCCGACTTTTGCAGCCTATTGTTCTTTTCGCACTGTTTGGCTCGTTTTTGAAATATAGAAGTTACTTTTGACTGTAGTGCTTTTATCAATACGAGGTGATAGATCTGAGTTGATCCCATGAAAATAGCACCACCCTTACTCGTCGTGACCGTAGTCCAACTAAGTCTATTGCTCTAGTTTTGGACTCCGCTGCTTTATAAAACCTTTTTAGTCGATGATTTAGCTCAAAATTGTGGACTTATCTGATCTTTAAGTGAGTTTAATTTCTTACTTGGCTGCCTTCTCACTCTGCCGAAGTCTTTAGACCTGCAAAGCCTTCTGCTCGTCTTGGATTTGGCTGCCTTGGCCTTGAAGTTTTCATCATTCCATATATAAACAACTTGTTTTCAATCCTATTTTGTAGTCTTATCTGTTCAATAAAGTAGTCTTTACAAAAGTTCTAGTAGAAGAAAAAAACTTCAAGAGTTTTGAGGAATCGAATTTAGTCTAGCTATTCATCATTAAAATCTACACAAAATATTCCTAAGGTTGTTACATTTGACGTGTAAAACAATGTTTGTAATGTATTCTAGTAATCAAACTCAATTTTGTCACACCTCGTTTAACTGATTTTGGTAGAATCAAAACAATTGATTTTTGTTAACAATTTTTTTTTACCCTTAAACTCACAAATAAATAAAATATCTCGATTGAAAATTAATCAAGAAAATTAATCCTTCAAATGGAGCAATTGTCTTGCCTTTCTTTTTCTACTCTACTTTTGACAAAATCAAGCAAACATTTCGTGGAACATCTCATGAATTAAAGGTACCAAGCTAGAGGAACTAGGAGTGGGCGTTTGGTCGAATTGTTCGGTCCCGATTCTATTCAATTGGATTGAAAAAAGAAAAAAAAAAAAAAAAAAAAAGGTCGGACTTCAGGGATCCCATAACTAACAAATTAACTCATAATTTTACCATCCTACCAACTAACTAATTAACAAAGCATAAGTATTAATTAATTTTAATTAGAAATTGTAGCCAACCCATAGATGTTTTCTGTATACCTAAAATAATTTCATGTATTCATTAAATGCCACATAATTAGTAACAAAATATTATTCTCAATAATTTATGGAAATGTAAGTTGTTTTCTAATAATAAACACAACAAGGCATGATATATTATAGTTATATTTTATTCATAGAAACAATGTCACAATGTGAACAAAAAAGAAAAGGCCAAGAACAGGAGTAGCAAACATAATATAATACCTGAACTAAGCAATTGACCCTCACAACATGGTGGGATTGCATCTTCTCTTATTTTATTTATTCAATCTGTCAGTCCCTTTCAAGATTGATCCTCTCATTTATCAATCAATGTATTTTAGTTGGACTGATTCCTTTCTTATAAGAAAGTTGCAGATTTTAACTTAATTATAGTAATAGTTCTGAAATAAATCATCTCTTTAATGGAAATTTTTTAATTTGAGTGAAAATTGATATAGATTTTGCTTAGTCAGTCAAAGTCAAATTATGACTAAAATCGAATATTAGCAGACTTTAATAATTACGTCCCATAAAAAATTATTACTCTAGTTATTCCGTCTCATATCTCTTTCCTTTTCTACTAAAAACATAAATTTATTACTTTTATTTTTTTTTCTTTTTCAGTAGAAGTAATAATAAGACATCATTTTTTAAAATAAATTTTTGAAAACAAATATATCTTGTCAATTAAATTGATATCACTACATTTTTAATTCTCAATCATTTTCTTTAAAAGCAGTAGCATAAAAATGCATAAAATTTATATTTTTTTATTGACATTTAAAATTTGATATGGAGCCAAATTAGCTCATAATTTTAGGACAAGGAAAAACAAAAAGATTAA
The DNA here is from genome assembly GCA_019321725.1 of Paulownia fortunei. Classification (NCBI taxonomy): domain Eukaryota; kingdom Viridiplantae; phylum Streptophyta; class Magnoliopsida; order Lamiales; family Paulowniaceae; genus Paulownia; species Paulownia fortunei. The sequence goes on along the minus strand of CM033116.1, from coordinate 17,939,566 downwards.
AAACACTTTGACTTGGAACAAATCCCTTCTCATGTGTAGAAAACTTCAGATATGGTGTGTTGCCCTGCCCGTCTTTTCCCACCGTCTCTTTCCCTCTCTCTCTATCTCTCTCTACACCAAAATACAAAATAAATACAGTCCCCTCCATCTAAAAACCAAAATAAATACAGTCCCCTATATACATGCATATTTTCTGTCTCTCTTGCCGGAGCTTCACAATTTTGTTCTTTTCATAGGCTTTTGTTGCTTTGTCTCTCTAGGGATTTTCTTCTATCTTTTCCTACTATTTTTCAAGAAATAGTCAAAAAGGTGATACATTTTCTGAAGCTCTCTTTTTCTTTTTGCCCAGTCGTCTTCATTTCCTTTTCCCACTATTTGAAATCTGACTTTTTTTCCTTCTTCTTTTTTGGGCATTTGTGGATTGAAAAGATGGGTTTTTGTTGATAAAAATCCCATCTTTTTTTATGAGTGCCCACAAGTTTTTTCCCACTGCTGATAATCTCCTTGCACTCAGTTGCTCCTGATCTGAGGTATGTACTGAGAGGTCTCTCTCACTCAGTGTGTGTGTGTGTATGTGTGTGAAAATCTTGAAAATTGATGCTTGCAGAGAACTTCTTGTGTTTTTGGATCAGCAAACCCTCATTTCTTCTTTACTTGTTATTATTTTCAAATTATTTTTTTTTGGAGAATAATTTGTTCTTGAATTAATTGTTGATATGTCAATTTTTCTGCTTCTGTATGTAGGGGCTGTAAGTTTAAGGAACAACCCTTTGTTGTCCACCTTCATTAAATTCTTCCACATGTTAACTAAGGCATTGTCTATTGATTTTTCTGGTGGTTGGGGCATCCCTTTTTCAGTAAAATAAATAAATTAATAAGTAATTCATTTTTCTCTCTTTTCTTTGGAACTTTTTCATTAAATAAGGGGGAAAAAGCCATCTGTTGTTTATTTTTCTTTCTTTTTAATTAAATCCTTACAAAGACAGTGGTTTCTTCTATGTACTCTTCATAATAATTTAATCCCTTTAGTTAATTTTGGTTTTTATAATTGGAATTTATTTAGATTATAGAAAATTACCCCTTTTTAAAAGAGAAAAAACATTAAAAGAGTAGTTAAGGTTATGATGTGAAGAGCACGACCGGCGTGGATATATAGCTGGTTTGTGGGAGAGTACAGATGTGCAAAATTTCAGGCTTTCAATAGATTAATATTATAGTATTTCTCTGTGGACTTGAATTAGGCAACGCGCACTTCGTGCCTAAGTGGTATACACGCCCCATTTCTTCACCCCCCCAAGTTTTTGGGTTGGGGGTGTGGATAGGGCCACAGGGGTGGGTTAACTTGTCCTCCATGCTAATACTAGGGCCCCTAATTGCAATAATATTAGTCAACTCACTCAGTTATTGATGCAAGAGCAGGCCCATCTTGTAACTTTTCTGGCCCGTTAATATCGATTTCATTTAATTATTTGGCCCGCACAGCATTTTCTCATAATTTGGCTACCACAACGCAATTGCTGTTATTTTGTATGTATGCATGTTTTTGAATTATAATGGTTGAGAATGACGAGTGTAAATTGTTAAGCCTGTGTGCGTGTCTAATATTGTTGCTGACTGATGAGTTTTTTGTACTAATACATTGTTCTAGCTTCAAGAAATACATGTCACTATTGTTATGAATTCATTTGATTGATGTATCAATGGTTTTGTTATTTTAAAGCCATATTTCGTCTTAAACGTATATCCGTTATCCATCCTAAGTTGCAGGTAGTCAGCTTCTTGTTCCGGCCAAGGTTTTTGGATCAACTATCAAGCTTGCAATAATGGCATCAGCCTTTGTAAGAAACCAAACTCCATGTCTTTTTATTCAAGAATTTAAGTGGAGTCCTGCTGGCTTAGGCTTGTTCGTTGGAGTAGTATCTTTGTGAAAGGGTTATTGAAAGTAATAATTCTGAACCATAATTTATCTGCTGATCTCATGAGAGCCTCAAGTAACGAAATAATGGCTCAAGACTTGCTCAATTGAAAAATTTGTCAGAACGCCTTAGTATTAGTTTTAGATGCTGGTGTTTTGCTCTTTCTTGAGACGATCTTTGTTATGTTGTTTCAGGTGAGGTCTAATAGAATGAAGAGGACTGAATCAAAGAAGTCTCACTCCTGGTGGTGGGATAGCCACATTAGTCCCAAGAACTCTAAGTGGCTACAAGAAAATCTTGAAGGTAAATCATTTTTGTAATTCATGTCTACATTGTTAAAAGACGAATCATGGCTATTAAGTTGAGTCGAATTCAAATAATGTCATTATATTTTCCATCTAATAGCTGAATATTTTGTCCATTATCTAAAATATATGCTTCATTTTCTTTTGAGATAAAAACATTTTGCAATCCAGATTATATTCGTTTTTACACTTTATCACCTGAATAAATTTTTGTACACTTTGCCCTCCAAACTATCTGAAAATTACATGGTGCCATCTGTAAGTGAATTCCGGTGGAATATTCCCTCGGAATTCAGCTCACGTGCACGGCACACTTGATTTCAAAGGTAAAACCATCAAAATCAAGTTAAGATTTTCACACTTTGCCTCCCAAAACTTTGCACACTTTCTCTTGCCAGCCCCACTTAAAAAATATGCACAAAATATGTATACACGAGTATTTCATTTACTCAATTCACAAAAAAAAATAAAAAAATAAAAACAGACTTAAATATTATTTTATATAAAGGAAATTGCAAGTAAACCTAATTTTTGTTTTGTTGATTCCTTTTCTGATTCCTTGTTGAATTACAATTTTTTTTATTCATTTACTTTATCAAATCTTGAATTTAAATAAATTATAATGAATTGTTAGATCCTATACCAATATGTAGTAATATGAAATTTAAATATGAAAATAATCATTTCCACTAAAATCACAATATTTTTAGTTTTTTCTATTTTTTTTTTCTCAATTTATTCAAGTTTAGACTAATTTGTTCTTCAAAGTGCATTTTAACATGTTCAACTCTACGTGGTGTATATCTGTAGTCTTCAGATTGACTCAAGTGTTCTTACTCTGGTCAGACTAATTATTATTATTGCAAAAATACTTTATCCCCGAAATTCAACCAGCGACAAATTACATAAGTCGATGGGCCAGTTTGGATTCATTTGTAATAAATATGTTCGCTTTTCAAATCAAAAATTGGTATTTCTCATTTTTTGAGATTTTTATTAGGATATTTTTAGAAAACAGCACGTATTTTTAGCACTTGCACCATTTTTAAAAGTATATACCTCATTTCGAATAACAATGTTCTATTGCCAAAAGTGCTCTTTATTAAACAAATAAATCAAATATTTTTTCTCAAAATAACAAATCAATATGCCATTCAGTTGATCAAACAATTTACTAATTCAAATATATTTTCAATTTTGCACAGAAACCAAATAAATCTTCTAGAACTTTTTCTAAAAAAAAAGATATACACGAACATTATTTCAAACATTACCTGTATATTTGAAAAACTTTGTAATAATTTAAATTTTATATAATACTAGTTATAAAGTTAAATTGTCAGTATTTCGGAACATAAATTAATTTTATAATCTCATGCTGTGTATGATAATTTTTAAGTCGGGTTGCAAAGTGAGAAAGTGCGCAAAGTTTGGGGGCAAAGTGCAATAACATTGACATGATTTGATGGTTTTGCGCTTCAAAATTTGGTGTGCCGCGCTGGAATTCCTTGGGGATTCAGGATTTTCGCCTCTAGATGGCATTGCTTAACTTTTGCTTAGTTCGGAGGGCAAGGTGTTACAAAAGCTTGTTTATTTCGCAAAGTGTAAATATGGGTATAGTTTTGATCTTTTTTCTTTATGCAAGACCAGGTACTAATCAACCAGCCAACTCCAACAAATAATGCCACTGATTAATCAACCAGCCAACTAATTGTTCTAATTAAGATTTATTCCTTCTATGTTTTGTGTAAATGTCATGCAGCACTACATGATTTTGGGTTAATGTTGAGTCATTTTATATTTAGTTTTTATTACATAATTACCATCCATGAGATGTGTAAGCTTGGGGTATAAGATTTTCTGAATAGCGTATATCACAAGGACCTATGTTAATTTACTTTTATTTGGATTCTGGTATCTGTTTACCTAGCTATGGTGGTTAATTTTAGCCACTCTTCTGAAGAAGGATAATATGTCGTGAGTCTCATGACAGTATCCTTATTCAAAACATCATGGGAGAAGTCAGACTGTGATGGACCTATGTTTTGAAATGCCATTTACAAAATTCTTGCATGTTTTGGACCTATGTTGTGAAATTTCCGTTACAAAACTCATGTATATTATGTTTTTTGAGTATGTCTAGCAAAAAAATGATGAGAAGATTATTGATCTCAGAAATGGATCAGCATGTCAAAAGGATGTTAAAACTCATAGAACAGGATGCCGATTCCTTTGCCAAAAAGGCTGAATTGTATTTCAAGAAGAGGCCTGAGTTGATCAGTCTTGTTGAGGAGTTTTATCGAATTTATCGGTCATTAGCCGAGCGGTATGATCATGTGACTGGAGAACTCCGAAAAAACATTCCCTCAGATCTCCAATCTCAGGGCTCTGGGATATCTGATGTTGGATCTGAACCACCTTTCACTATGCCATCACCTGATCGAAGGCCAAGTCGTACTAAATCTGGTCCTCGTGCTGCTGGATTTGACTTTTTTCTTGGAAGTGGTGGAAGTGGCTCAGACTTAAATAGTAAAGAAGGCGACGAATCATCCACTCTGGATTCTGAATCAGAATCAGATGATTCCTCTGTTAACAATTACTCTGGCACACAGAGCAATGGTGAGGAACAGGGTTTGCGCAGGAGGATTATTGAACTGGAAGCTGAGCTTCGGGAGGTGAAAGAGAAGCTCCGGATGCAACAAGAAGAGTCTGAAGGTTTTAAGAAATCCAATTATGAAAATTCTGAAGTTCTTGCCAAAATTGTAACATATGAAGAGGACCTGAGAGTTGCAAAAGAAAATATCCGACAATCTGAAGAAGAAATTACAAGTTTGACAATTGAGCTTCAAAAGTATAAATCTCTGGGAGATTCAAATTATATGCTTTCTGAAGGTGTCATAAAGCAGCAAGATTCCAAAGTCTTCGAATCCAGCAGAGTACCAGAGAAAAATCAGGTCAGAGAGCTTCAAGAAAGTATCAGTGGCTCAGAAGCCGAAGTGGGCTTGGCGCACACAATTCTGACCCTTGAGGAGGACCTTAGAATCACACAAAAGAAGCTTCATAAGTCAGAAGAGGAAGTAGCAAGCTTAAGGCAGGAACTTACGAGCAAGGGCTCCTCCATACAAAATTTGCAAGATCAGCTTAAATCAGCCCAAAAGGAGGTTCCTGTCTGGAAAAACAAACTTGACAAAGAGAAACGAGAGGTTTCAAAGCTGCAGGACCGCATAATGAGGTACAAAACCAATCTCTCGGACCGTGATCAAGAAATTAGAGGATTGAAGGAAGCAATATCCAATGCCAACAAGAGCTTATCTGAAGAAAATGAGCAACTAAAAGCTGAAATGACTAGAATAACAAAGGAGCGAACTTATTTGGAGGATAATCTAAAAGAATTGGACTTACGTTGCCAATCCTCAGAAGAGGATGTGAGACGAGTCAAGGCTGCAAAAGCTGAGATGGAGGTTATATTAAGAGCTCAAATTGAGCAGTTGAAGGCTGACATTGCTGAGAGAGATGATCGTGTGGAAGAACTTAAAAAAAAGCTTGATGAATTAAAGCTGAAATACGACATGCTGATGGCTGTCAAAGACGATCTAAATGCTAAGATTGCTGCGCTTGGTGCAGAGATGAGTTCTAAAGATGATCAGATTGCTCAAATGAGCAAGCATTTGCATCAACTGCACATGCAGCATGTTGAATTGATCGCTGGTGCTGAGGGAGCACGTAGATTGGCAGAGGAGCTGTGCTCTAGAGTTAAAGAACTCGAAATGGAGGTGGAGAGAAAACAAGAAACCATTCTTGAAGGAGCAGAGGAAAAACGAGAAGCAATAAGGCAGCTTTGCTTCTCGCTTGAGCATTATCGCAGTGGGTATCATCAGCTTCGGCAGGCTATTATTGGACACAAGCGACCAGCTGTGATGGCAACTTAAGTTACTAGATGTGATATGGAGTACTATATTTTTTCAGCTTCCATGCGGCTTATCTATTCAAGTCTCGTTTTTGTTCTGCTCCTTTACTTCTCTGCTTGTAGTTAATTCTGTAGATTTGGCCAGATATGTCTCATGGTTTTTGCTCGTGTTTGAAAATATTATTGTATGATCATCGACTTCAATGGTTTATTGTACTGTTAAATTGAGTTTTTAAGAGAATAAAAACCATTATCCGAGTTACTTGTTTAGATTCTGCAAGTGGTTTGTTTTCTCTACCAGAAAGTTACATATGATAAGAAGGGTAAAGCCTCCCTTGTTACAAGGTTTGCTTCTACTTTGTCTGAATAACAAGAAAAGTTGAGCTGCACAGCTACTTTCAAGAAGTTCCTTCTGTCTTCTATGTAACCAGACGACACCTTTCCCTGTATAATTTGTGGGAAAATTGATCTTCCATTAACTTAGAAACTGATCCAGCTAGAAATAAATGAGTCATGAGCTTCATTTACAAATTGTGTGCTCATAGCTTTCCATCTCTATAGAGTTAAAATGGCTGTATGTTGCTAGTCGTTGCTACAAGTGATTACATTAGCAGCGTAGAAGTACAAGAAATTAGGAATGATTCAGATCAATCAAACTTTGTATGGACTTGGACTCGCTCCAAACCCGGGATCCAATTAATGCAGGAGCCATCAATATATGCCTGTACTTGTCTTCCACATTTATTAGGGTATATCCAACCAAAAAAAGCTTGGCCCACAACTTTGGCTTCTTTACAAGGCATCTCCACTTCAATACCAAATTTCACCATTAACACATTATATTTAGTATTTATGCTCTTCAACCTAACACCAATTCTTACACCAAATTTAATATAAATAAATAGTACTTTGGGGTAAAATTTTATAAATTTAATCTAAAAAATAAAAATAAAATTATTTGATATAACTGGTTAGAGATAATTTACGCTGAACAACAAATTTGATATAAAATTAAATTTGATGTTGTGGGTTGAAAATGATCAAATAAAGCTTCCATCTCCTCCTTCAGTCCAGCATATCCAAAACAGAAACTTTAAAGTCATCAAATTTAATATTTCAGGGACAAAGCTAGAAATTTGAACTTTGAGAATGATATTAAATTTTTTTAATAACAATGAGCAAAGATATAGTTTAATCATAAGATAGATAAAATTTAAAAATTCAATAAATTTACAGTTAAATAAACTTGAAGGGCGGCTGCCGTTGTGAGTCCCGTGACTACATCCTTGTCTAAGAGGCTGAAAGTTAAATCAAAATTCATACGACAATTTTATAAATCCGTTTGTAAAAGCCAATATTTTGGGCCCACTGATCCTAGGATTTCTTTAGTTGCATCCATGGAAGTGTTATGATAGAGATTTTCAATGTTACACAAGTTACTGATAAACAAGTTAGAAAACTTAATTTTGTATTATGGTAATTGAACATTCAAAATTGAATTAGATGGATTATATCTTATCCATCTACCTCTTTATTTAGTTACAAGGGTTTTCATGTGATAACCTCTTTACCGAAAACTTTAATGAGCTATATAATGAGATTGTACATAGTATTATATTTAGAATAAATGCAAAAAAAAAAAAAAACTCTTATATTTATCGAAGTTGCTATAACTTTCTTAAAAAAAAAAAAATAGTCAAAATACCCTCTTATGTTAATGAAATTTTCCTTCATATTTAACCCTAATACTATTATTTTTTAACACACCTTTCTCATTATACCCTTATATATATATATCAAGAGTTGAAATTTGTGACCATTCATCTCTAAACAGAAAAGAAGAGTTTGTCAATTCTACTGATGAAAACAAGAAAGTCGACCCGTGGAAGGGTTTTTTTAATTGAATATTGTATATTTTAAAAAAAAAATACAAATATTATAAAAATAAAAAAGTTAAAATTTTATGCAAAGTCGTCCATGTGGGGGGCGACCTTGCTGAGAGTCGCCCACAAAATAGGCGACTTTTGCTTACTTTGCAATCAAAGCTGCAGCAGAAATGCTGCACCTTTGACTAAATTCGCCCCATTAGATCTCATTTTCGCTCCCTCACCTCTATAAATTATTTTTATTCTTTCATTCCTTTCTCATTTTGTTTTCTTCACCATTATATTCATTTTCATTCCTTCCCTTTTGACTCTCATTTTCTTTTATTTACCACCATCTTCCATTTTTTTCTTTTTTTGTTATTTTTTAAGGTATAATTACTTTATTTATTTTTGTTTTTTGCTTTTTAATAAATTTAAAATTTATTATTATTTTTATATTTTTTGATGTATTTAATAAGTTGTTGATTTTGAAAACGAGGAGCATTTCAACCTTGATAAACTTTAAGTACAGTTACAAGACTTTAATTATACCTAAATTATATAGTTTTTGTATTGTTGTAGTTGTACGTAGTTTAGTTGAAAAGAATAATAATTTGATAAATTAGTATGTTGATTAGTTGATTTGATATGTGTAAATGATTATAATTATACTTTTAGATATTATATGTAATGATGCATATTTGTTATTTTTGATGCATGATTTGAAAATTATAATTAAGCAACAATTGAAATATTAATAAATAAATAAAAACTTCTTAATTATTATAATAAAATAAAAAATATTTTAAAATTCAAAAAATTAAATTAATAATTATAAAATTAATTTTAATGAATAATAATTTTAGTTAATTAGGAATGATAATTATTAGAAAGTTCTTAATTATTATAAAAAATAATAATTAACTAACTATTTTAAAATAAATAATTATTTGTGAATGCATTTGTTCAAAATAAGTATTTTAAAATTTGAAAAATTAAATTAATAATTATAAAATTAATTTTAATGAATAATAATTTTAGTTAATTAGAAATAATAATTATTAGAAAGTTATTAATTATTATAAAAAATAATAATTAACTAACTAATTAAAATAAATAATTATTTGTGAATGCATTTGTTCAAAATAAGTATTTTTCAAAAAATTAAATTAATAATTATAAAATTAATTTCAATGTCTAATAATTTGAGTTAGTTAGAAATGATAATTATTAGAAACTTCTTAATTATTATAATAAACAATAATTAACTAACTAATTAAAATAAATAATTATTTGTGAATGCATTTGTTCAAAATAAGTATTTTAATATTCAAAATTTTAATTTTAATCATAATGATTTTAGTTAATTATGTTAATCAATATATATGTTAATATTCAAAAAATTAAATTAATAATTAATAATTAATAATTTTAATTTGAATGAATAATGATTTCAGTTAATTAGGAATGATAATTATTAGAAACTTCTTAATTATTATAATAAAATAATAATTAACTAACTAATTAAAATAAATAATTATTTGTGAATGCCTTTGTTCAAGATAAGTATTTTAAAATTCAAAAAATTAAATTAATAATTATAAAATTAATTTCAATGTATAATAATTTGAGTTAATTAGAAATGATAATTATTAGAAACTTCTTAAGTATTATAATAATAAATAATTAACTAACTAATTAAAATAAATAATTATTTGTGAATGCATTTGTTCAAAATAAGTATTTTAAAATTCAAAAAATTAAATTAATAATTATAAATTTTAATTTTAATTTAGTTAATTAGGAATGATAATTATTAGAAACTTCTTAATTATTATAATAAAATAATAATTAACTAACTAATGAAAATAAATAATTATTTGTAAATGCATTTGTTAATGAATATTAGTTTTAGTTAGTTAATCTTATATATTCTTAGTTTTGAAGTTATGTCAAATTCGAGCAAGATCGGTGTTTTGGTATATTTCGGTGGTCAAATTTTACAGAATGATTATTCTGTGACATATGATCGTTCTGCAATTGGAGGTAAGAGGATATCTCGTAGGACATACTATTCGAGATTGTTATTGATGTTGTATAAAATGATGGACATTGATAATAATCAGCATTTGTTGAAAATATCCGCCAAGTACTGTGAAAATAATGTCACATCTAATATCAATCAACAATGACGAAAATTTGTGGTTTTTCTTTGATCCGGAGGTCAAAAATCAATCTGTACATCTTTATGTTCAAACTGAACAATTGCAGCCTAATATTATACCAGATATCCTGACAAGCAGTGAGCATTACCAATATGTATCATATTTAAGAGATAATACCATTATTGATATGCTTACAATCACGCAAGAGATGACAAGTGTCGGGATTGAAGATCAGTGTGCAGTTGTTTCAAGCTCCAGCCAACATCAACATGTTCATTTTGAAAGTATATATGCAGAAGTTGCAGTCGATAGTTTTGATGCTCAAGAATATGTTGATTCTGAACCCGATGAAAGTGGCTCTGATAGTGAAGTCGATGGTGATGATGAGGTAGATGTTGATGACATGTAAGGAATGTATAACCAACATGATGAGGACATCTCATCCCAACAGCACGTGCCAGTACTAGTGTATACCTCAATGTCCTTATTGACTTTTGATTATGCGATGTATTCGACATCTCCATTCTTCAACACAACTCATCCGGAAGTACTTGTGGACTCTATTGATATTTTGAAAAAAATAAAGTTTTATGATTCCATGAAATGAGAACTTGAGAAGGGTATGGTCTTCAAAGATAAAAAAAAATTTACAGTCTGCGGTGAAAGATTTCTCTGTGTGAATCGCAAAACGCAAATATCGAGTAGTTGAGAGTATACTGAAACTATGGAAGGTCGAATGCAAGCATAACACATTGGGATCGTGGTGCGGTTTAGGGCTTCGAGCAGGTTTTAAAGATAAGACCGGTTTATGGCAAATCACCAAGTATGGAGGCCCTCATACATACCTGATGAATGCAGTATCCGTAGATCATCGTAATCTATGCAAAAACATGATTGCTACATTACTTGCAGGCATGGTTGAGTGTGATCCTACATTTGAGATTAAGTATGTCCAACAGACAGTTAAGGATAAATATGGGTATGAAATTTCATCCCATAAGGCATGGCATAGCTTGGTACGGGCGAGGGAGAATGTTTATGGAACATAGGAGAGTTCTGTAAGATAGTTGCCTAAGTACATGGCAGCCCTATAGAAATACAAACCAGACACAATTGTCGAGTGACATTACATTAACACTGAAAATCCTGAAATCAATATGTTGAGATATGTATTTTTGGCTTTCAAGCCATGTATCGATGGATTCCAGCATTGCCGCAAGATTATAAGTGCTGATGGAACCCATCTTTACACAAAATACAAGTATAAGATGCTGGTTGCTATTGGGGTAGATACAAATCAACATGTTCTCCCTCTTGCATACACACTTGTTGATGAAGAAACCATTACATGTTGAAGGTGTATGTCTTATTTCTGATCGCCATGCTGGTCTTATTGCAACAGTTGAATACATACTGATAAGTGCATATTTTGACAAATTTTTATATTAAATCCTTTATACTTTTCTTGTTTTATTCTTCTTAATATTATTGTTTTATTAATGTTTTGTGTTAGGGAATAAATGGAAGCATGTTTCCAAACTTGTATAGTTTTTATAATTTGAGCATCACTTCATGGTGCCCTATGGACCTGAAGCTTATTTCATTTGAAAGCCAAGAGATAGAGGTACAATTTTTATGTTGGAAGCTCAGCCCAATTCAATCTTGATGATATCAGAAAATTAATCCAAATAGTTGCACAAAATGAATCACCAAAATTCGGATAAGAGTTCAGCCCAGTATTGACTTATTTTACAAATTCGGTTATATATCTTGAGCCCAAATTTATTTTGGGTTGACATTCGGATATGTTATACCCAAGAGGTAAATAAACAAGTTTTCTGAAGACAAGATGGTGTGAAAATGTGTTGAAATGGTAAAAACATAGGCTGCAAGTTGTTGCTGCTGTTAAAGGGCGACTTTTGGACATAACTCGGTAATTTGACCATATCTCCTTCATCCGACTGCCAAATTTGAAACAAGATATATTAAAATATATTAGCGTTGAAAGATCTACAATTTTGATTATTTACATATATTCAAAATCTGGCTGTATTTGACCGAAAAATATAATTCAATTCAGTGGGTGAGAAATTTGTGTAACAACTTACCAACTCTTGACAACTAGCATACCACTTGATTAACCCCTCCATTATTTGTTTGGCCTCTAGCTTACTCTAAGTACTATAAATAGGTCGTGTATTAAGCTTGTAAGAGGAGGGGGGTAGAGGGTTTCTTTAGGCTAAGTTATTTAGTTTGTATGTTTTATAGTATTGTAAGTTTTCTAGTAGTAATAGAAATACATTCTCTAGTTTCTCTTATATTTTTAGTCTTTGCTACTTTTATTATGTCTTTCTAAATTTCATTTTGGTGAGAAAAAAGGGTGAATCTCTTGATGGAGGAAGATAAATGGTTATAAGGGTAGAAATTGTTTAAGTATGTTATATATATTATTTTTATTTTTGATCTAAACCTTACTTGTTTTGTGGTGATTCTTAATTTATGTATCTCCAATGGCACAATAAATACTTGGGTTCATTTAGCTTATTGTACGGTTTTACCTCACCGACTGCTAATGTGAAACCTTGATTTGTTGTTGACGAAGGTGTGCATAAATGCTTGATCCCATAAATAAGTGTTGGCGTTAAGATATAATTTGCAATAGTAAGACATTATCATGATTACCTTATTGCATGAGTTACTTGATAATATCTTCCCATTGGAACCTTCATTATGTATGGATTCCAATTGTGGCAATTAATAGAGGTAAAAAGAATAAATAACCATTTCTCTATGTAAAACTCAAGAATGGATCCCTAATCCTCAATACTTTTATTACTTCGGTTTTTCTTTAGTTACATCATATATTAATTGTTCATATATTTTGATTCACATAAACTCCATCTTTTTAGAAATATAAACTTGAATTCTTCAAACAACTTCCCTGTGGATCGACCTCGAACTCACGAGAAATTTATTATTTACTACAACCTGCACTTAGGTTTGCAACCTTAAAGTTGTAGCAAGTTTTTGGCGCCATTGTCGGGGAAGGTAAGGTAGGTATTCATGTTTGTTAATATTTTTTCTTTGTAAATATAGTTTGTTTATTTTCTTTATGGATATATGGTTATATGGTATCGTAGTCATAATTCTCGACGTTTAGTAAGAAATAAATCCGAAACTTTGTTTGGAAATTTGTTTGAATCATCTCCACACACTTCCACCATGGTTGAAAATGAAAGTGTCCAGGATGAAAATGAGAATCAACAGGTGCGTACCATGCGTTATTACTTGCAACCTCCTTGAAATTCTTCTCCTTCTTGTTTCATTTTTTCTTTAAATGCAAATAATTTTTGATTCAAGTCAAGTATGATCCCTTTACTTCCTAATTTTCATGGTTTAGACTCTGAAAGCCCTTACTTGCATTTAAAAGAATTTGATGAAGTATGTGCCACTTTTGATGATCAAACTTGCACAAATGAGATTGTTAAGCTCAAATTATTTCCTTTTTCTTTAAAAGATAAAGTAAAATATTGGCTTAATTCTTTAAAACTTAGGTCAATTGGCACTTGGCAAGAAATGCAAGCTGAATTCTTGAAAAAATTCTTTCCAACTCATAAAACTAATGCTTTGAAAAGACAAATTCAAAATTTTTCTGAAAATTCGAATGAAGCTTTCTTTCAATCTTGGGAAAGATTAAAAGATTTGTTGAATTCATACCCACATCATGGTTTTGAAAAATGGCTCTTAATTAATTTTTTTTTATGAAGGTTTAACTCCTGAAACAAAATAATTTGTTGAAACAATGTGTAATGGTGAGTTTCTTGATAAAGAACCTGATGAAGCCCTAGAATATCTAGATCATTTGGCAGAAAACTCTCAATCATGGCATAGTGTTAATTCTTCTGAAGGTTCTATTAGATCTAATCTTGCTAATAGTAATAAAGAAAAATATTACCTTAACCAAGAAAAATATTACCTTAACCATTTGACCGGTCAAAACCGGCCAAAACTAGTTTTGATCGATTTTTATGTTTTTTTTTTTATTTTTGTTTTAAATTTTTATAAAGGTTTAAATTTGATATTTTGTTATATTTATGTAATTATTTGAATTTTGTGTTTTGTTATATGTGTTTTTATGAAACTATTTATTTATTTTTATATTTAAAATGTATTATATAACATTAATCTATTATATTATCATTTTATATAAAAAAATAAAAAAATATAATTAATTTTCATTAAACCGATCCGACCGGTTGAACCGCTAATTTTAACAAGACCGGTTTCATCACCGGTCCGATTATGAAAACATTGATTTGCAGCAATTGTGAACTTCTGGGGCACTCCATCAATGAATGTCCAAACATTCCAGTACAAGCAAATTTTATGAACACATTCAAAAAATCTTTCCATTCTCCATATTCTGAAACTTACAATCCACAATGGAGAAATCATTCAATTTCAGTTGGCGAGATGATAGACGTGCCCAACCACTGCATTCACAAAAACCACCAAACTTCATTCTTATCCAACTCCACATACAAAATCCATTGAGGAGACTTTGCAATCATTTATACATGAACAAACAAACATCAATAATCAAACTTCACAAGCTATCAATGAGATCAGAAGCACACTTTCAACACTGACAGCTTCTTTGCGTACTCATGAAAAAGGTAAATTTCCTGCTCAACCTCAACCTAATCCTTCCACTCAGTGTCATGTTTCTTCTTCAGGTGAAAATGCAGTCAAGGAGGCTAATTCAGTTACAACTCTTCGAAATGGAAAAATTGTTGACAAGATTATTCATCCCAAAGACAAAGTTTCTAATCCACCTCCAGAAATGAAAAATGAAAATAGTCTTGACGACGAAGGTAAGTTTGAAGAAGGTAAGAGTGAAAATGATAAAAAAGAAAAATATTTACCTCCAGCACCATTTCCTCAAAGATTGCAAGTAACTCATAAATTAAACTCAAATGCTGAAATTTTTGAAATTTTAAACAAGTCAAGATTAATATTCCATTGTTGGATGCAATCAAGCAAGTTCCACCTTATGCCAAATTTTTGAAAGATTTGTGTACAATCAAAAGAAAACATTATGTACAAAAGAAGGCATTTTTAACTGAAAGTGTTAGTTCAATCATTCAACAATTCACTCCACCTAAGTACGAAGATCCAGGTTGTCCAACCATTTCATGTATCATAGGAAACACTAGAATAGAGCGTGTTTTGCTTGATCTTGGTGCTAGTGTAAATCTTCTACCTTTCTTAGTTTATGAACAGTTAGGTTTGGGAGAACTTAAAATAACTTCTGTTGTATTCCAACTAACTGATCGTTCAATTAAAGTTCCAAAAGGAATAGTAGAAGATGTGTCGGTACAAATTGATAACTTTTACTTTCCAGTTGATTTCATTATTTTGGACACAGAGCCTGTTGCACAAACACATACACAAATTCCTATCATTTTGGGTCGTTCTTTTCTTGCAACTTCAAATACTTTGATCAATTGTAGAAATGGTATTTTGAAGTTATCATTTGGAAATATGACTTTGGAACTAAATGTGTTTAATGTTTGTATGTAACCTGCAGAAGATGTCGAAGTACATGAAGTGAATTCAATTGAGAAACTTGTTCATGAATACTTTACTACTACTAACTCTTCAAATTCTTTGAAAATTTGTTTTGAAAGTGAAAGTATTTGTAAAAAGGCACACACTAATACTATCTCTGAATTTTTGCAGGTACAAGAAAAATATTTTTGGAAGCCAAGGTTCGAAGAACTGTCATCATCAACAATAAAATTTATTCCATCAAATATTAAAGCTCCCGTGGTTGATTTGAAACCTTTGCCAGTTAATTTGAAATACTATTTATTGGGTGAGAATGAGACTTTTCCAGTAATAATTCTTCCAAACTCGATGCATCTCAAGAAGGTAAGTTGATCGAAACTCTGAAAATGCATAAGAATGCTTTAGGATGGACCATTGCAGATATTAAAGGTATTAATCCTTTTATTTGCACACATAACATCTATCTAGAGGAAAATGCTAAACCTTCTAGAGAAATGCAATGAAGGCTAAATCCTAATATGAAAGAACTAGTGAGAAATGAAGTCATTAAACTCTTAGATAATGGAATCATGTATTCTATTTCTGATAGCAAATAGGTAAGTCCTACTCAAGTTGTACCTAAGAAATCTGGAGTTACTGTAGTCAAGAATGAGAATGATGAATTAATTCCAACTAGGACTGTTACTGGTTGGCGAATGTGCATTGACTATAGAAAACTCAACTCAGTTACTAGAAAAGATCATTTTCCATTACCTTTCATGGATCAAATTTTAGAAAGAGTTGCGAGACACGAATTTTATACTTTTTTTAGATGGATATTATGGGTATAATCAAATTGCAATTGCACTTGAAGATCAAGAGAAAATAACTTTTACATGTCCTTTTGGTACTTTTGCATATCGAAGGATGCCTTTTGGATTATGTAATGCACCAGCTACATTTCAATGATGCATGCTTAGTATTTTTAGTGATATGGTTGAACGTTTTCTTGAAGTCTTCATAGATGATTTTCTATTTTTGGTAATTCATTTGATGATTGCTTATCTAATTTAGAAAAGGTTTTGATCAGGTGTAAAGAAAAGAATCTTGTGCTTAATTGGGAGAAATGTCACTTCATGATAACAACTGGATCGTTCTTTAACACATTATATCATCGGAAGGTATTGAGGTTGACAAATCTAAAATTGAGTTAATTGCCAATTTGCCAACACCAAAGACTGTGAAGGAGATTAGATCATTTTTAGGACATGCTGATTTTTATAGAAGATTTATCAAAGATTTTAGTATAATATCTAAACATTTATGTAATCTTCTAACAAAAGACACTATTTTTGAATGGACTGAAAATTGTAAAAATGCTTTTGTTAAGCTTAAAAGCAAGCTTACGTCTGCTCCAATCATGCAGCCTCCAGATTGGACTTTACCTTTTGAAATAATGTGTGATGCTAGTGATTATGTTGTTGGAGCTGTCTTGGGACAAAGAAAAGATAAAAAACCACATGTTATTTACTATGCAAGTAAAACTTTAAATGGTGCTCAATTGAATTATACAACAACTGAAAAAGAATTACTTGTTGTAGTTTTTGCATTGGACAAATTTCGATCTTATCTTGTTGGCTCACTAATTATTTTTTTCAATGATCATGCAGCTTTGAAATATCTTTTGTCAAAAAAAGATGTTAAACCAAGACTGATTATGTGGATTCTCTTACTCCAAGAATTTAATGTTACTATTCGAGATAAAAAAAAGATTAGAGAATGTAGTGACTGGTCATTTGTCGAGACTTGTTTGTGATGACTCATTTCAAACCACACCTATTAATGACACTTTCCCTGATAAACAACTATTTAATGTTTCTATTTTACCTTAGTTTGCTGACATTATTAATTTTCTTGTGACAGGAAAGATGCCATCGCATTGGAACTTGTAAGACAAAAAGAAGTTTTTGACTGAGGTTAATTTTTTTTATTGGGATGATCCATACCTATTCAAATATTGTCCAGATCAAATCTTTCAAAAATATGTGCCTGACAATGAGATAGGTAATATTGTCAAATTTTGTCATTCAGAAGCATGTGGTGGTCATTTTTCTATAAAGAAAACTACTGCAAAAATCTTGCAATATGGAATTTATTGGCCAACTCTTTTCCAAGACACTTACACTTTCTGCAAAAGTTGTGAAAATTGTCAAAAGTTAGGGTTCTTTTCAAAGAGAAATATGATGCCCCTACACCCTATCCTAGTGATTGAAATATTTGACTGTTGGGGTATTGATTTTATGGGGCCATTTCCATTATCATTTGGTTTTCTTTACATATATTGGTTGCCATAGATTATATTTTAAAATGGATCGAGGCAAATCCTTGTCGAAATAATGATCACAAAACAGTGATAAAGTTTTTGAAAGAAAATATTTTAAGTCGATTTGGAATTCATAGATCTATTATCAGTGATGGGGGAAAATATTTTTGTAACAAAGTTTTCAGAACTTTAATAAGAAAATATGGAATCATACATAAAGTTGCAACCCCTTATCACCCTTAGACAAATGGACAAGTTGAACTTGCAAATAGGGAGATAAAATAAATTTTGGAGAAAACAGTTAACCCAAACCGTAAAGATTGGTCTCTTAGACTTATCGATACACTTTGGGCATATAGAACTGCTTTCAAAACATCATTAGGCATGTCTCCTTATAGGATAATTTATGAAAAACTTTGTTATTTACCTGTTGAACTTGAACATTAAGCTTATTGGGCAATCAAAATATTTAACTTCAACCTTGATGAAGCTTCAAAATTGCGCAAATTACAAATCAATGAACTTCAAGAACTGAGAAATGATGCATATGAGAATTCTAAAATTTATAAAGCAAGAATCAAAGATTTTCATGATAATAAAATTTCAAGAAAAATATTTGAGGTTGGTCAAAAGGTTTTGTTTTATAAATCTCAATTGCATTTGTTTCCTGAAAAATTGAGATCAAGGTGGAGTGGTCCTTTTGTTGTAAAAAAAGTATATCCTTATGGTGCAATTGACATTGAAAATCCTAAATATGGTAACATATTCAAAGTAAATGGACAAAGAGTTAAACCATTTCTAGAAAATCAATTTTTACAAGAGGAAATTCTTTTTCTTTCTAACTCTTGTTATGATTAGTGTTGTATATACTCATTTTCTCTAACATTATTTTTTTTCTTTTCCCGATTAAATGGCGGATAACGGTACTCGGTAGCTATAAAAGTCGGACTTGTCAGTTTCCCAAACAACTGAAATCTTTGTACAAATTTTCTTTGCTTTTCTCATTCTCTTTTCATGTTCTTTTCAAAATGAGTGACATTTTTCTAACTCTCAAGAAGCGATTTTCTTTTCTTCCTAAAAATGCAATTTTGAAAATTTATAAAATCAGGATTGAAAGATTGAGGATGCTTATGCACAAGGGCATTCCGGAGGACATACGATGGATAATTGAAGCAAAGGTAAGGGCAGGTGAGTTTTCACATGAGTTTCCAGATTTGCTTACTAGATATATGTCTGGTTTTGGTAAAAGCACATATTCAAAAAAACGAAGGGCGAAAAAAATGAAAGTTTATCATATTTGTGCTAGATGGACTTGTAACACAAAGTGTCGTTCTTTAGGAATGATCTCTAAAAATCGAGAAGATAAACTTAAATTCATTATGGATAGATTGAGTAAGGAGTCTTTAGATCACATTATATTGACTCTTGAGACGCATTCATGTGGATTGGTACAACGTGCAATTCTTGATTTATGGGATCCTTTTCGAAATGAATATGAGTTTTATAGTCTTGGTAATCTGACATTAAAAGTCCCTATTTGCTAGTTTATAAGAAAACTGGATGGGAAGCATATCCTCGACCCATAGAGGGCGTTTAAGCCGTTACTAGACGTAAAATCAGATAAAGATGTGAGCCACAATCACAATTACATGTACATACACGTGTTAGTAGGTAATTTTTAAATTTCGTATGTGTCCTTATTTCAACCTTTTTGACAAAAGAAAAAGACATGCAATAAATGCATTCTCTGTTCACACCTCAATAAATATCACCGTACTCACTCTATTTTTGCACAACTTATTTTCAAAAAAAATAAAAAATGGAAGTTTCTTCAACTCACAAATTTAATTCCATTTGTGTTTTTTGTGGATCCAATCTAGAAAAAAAATAGTGAGTTTATAGGTGCGGCCAATAACCTTGGTAGAACTTTAGTAGAAAGAAAAATTCATTTAGTGTATGAGAGAGGCAGTTTGGGGTTAATGGGGAGTGTTGTATTTCTGTTTATGTAGGAGGTGTCAAAGTTTTGGGAGTTATCCCAAAATCTTTAACAGTACAGAATATCACAGATATGATAATTGGAGATGAGCTAAAAGTGTCATATATTCAGGATAGAATGCCTAACATATTAAACAATGCGGATGCATTCATCATTCTACCTGGCAGTTTTGGTACACTGGAGGAATTATTCCAAGTTGTCTCTTGGGCACAACTCAACATTCACCAAAAACCTATAGGTATTCTTAATGTTAATGGTTTTTATGATGGTTTGCTATCTTTTGTAAATCGTGCTGTGAAAAAAGGTTTTATTTCAACTTCTGCGAGAAAAATCATCATTTCTGCTCCGACACCTGACCAGCTGATTGATCAACTTCTAGCATATGTGCCAGAACCTGATCCAACCTTGGCCAATGTGGATTGGTCCAACAGGAACAATGATCGAAAATGCAAATCGAATTTGACTCTTAGTCTGTGATACTTATTATTAATGATTTTATCTAATAGTATGTGTTTTTTTTGTTGTTTCAGCTTTAGGTGATATCTTTCAAACTCTACTTTCCTATCTATTTTTGACATTGAGGACAATATTTCGATTAGGTTGGGGGGAGGGATAATTGATATCATGACTTGTATGTTCAATGTGTGTTTTTCTAGTATTGAAAAAAATAATAATAATAAAAAAAATAAAAAATAAAAAAAATCAAGCGTTTTTTTTATGGGTCCGTTGAAAGAATGAAAAAAAGGTGACTGAGTAAAGGGTAATTGTAACACTCTTGAGACGCATCCCTATTTTTTGCATAACATGACAGGTTTGTGAATTACCATTTTTTTTTAGTCGTAGAGGTTCTTCCAACTTCAATGATTAATTAAGTATGAATAATATGGTTTGATTGATGATGGGTGTTGTTTTGGACTTTGATGTTGTTATTTGGTTAATATATTTTTGCGATAATTATACTCAAATTTTATTTTGCACAAATAGTTATGTTATTTAGTGTGAAGACAATCATGTTAAAATAGATAGTTCTTATACCCTTGCACTAATCATCACTTGAATCTTCAACATGTAGGGGTTGAGTATTAGAATTTTTACTTTTGGTCTGTCGAGGCGAACGACTGATAGTGCACCAGTAGAAAAATGATTAAGGTATTAGGCTTTCTAGCACCATTGCCAAATAGCTTGTTCCCTATATGATGTTTCAAGAAAACATCCCCCTAGTAAACCATTTTGAGCCTTACAATAAATAATTTATTTTTTTTTGTAACCATATCTTTTTACCTAGCCTAAATACACTATTATCCAACCTTTGTTCTAAAAATGATTGGAGTTTAAGAGACATTTAATTGACAGTTTGAACTTACAAAAGAAATTCAGGTTGGAATAGAAGATAAGTGTGGGGGAGTTTCTTTTAAAAGAAAAAAAAACAATAATAATAAAAAAAATAGAAGAATTTTTTTTTGCAAAGTGCTACAAGTTGTAACTAAAAATGAGATGTTGTAAGATGAATAAGAGGGGTCCAATTCAATAACAATAGACTTTAGTGTGAAATTTGTGGAGTTTGAGAATTCTTCATCGATAAATTCTATGTCTCTAATTCCATGAAGTTTTTAGAACCTTTGCTGTATCCTATCCTTTTATTTATTAGCTACATCACCACCCTTTGACCCCATTACAACCTTTGTTGAAAACCTTTTGATTTAGTGTGGTACCTTCAGTGTAGTGGAGATTTGCACCAAAGGAAGAACCTATGATGTTTAACTTTTCTGTTAGAGATTGGGTGATGGTTTTTGTAAGGTTTTATGAGAATTCACTTATTTGAAGCATACATAGTTTCATTACTATTGACATTAACTGTCAACACACATACTTGAGTATGCTTATTGTGGAAATGTATTGATTTTTGAATGACTAAGAGTTAAACTCGACACTTGTTTGATTTTATTTCCATATTACTTTGTTGCTTCATGAGAATAAAAGTTGGAAGATAGTTATTATAGGTGTTTGTAGGTATCACTGTTGGAAACCTTCACGAGACTATAACTCGTCCTCTATGGGCCACCTAGGGGTTTAAAGGCTTGTTGCATATGTTAAATGCAATCGTGATTTCCTACGAAAGTGGATTAGTTTATGTTTGTTTTAAGCTTGTTCGAGAACAAGCAAGGGTTAAGTGTGGGGGAATTTGATAAGTGTATATTTTGACATATTTTTTTATCAAATCACTTATACTTTTCTTTCTTTATTCTTGTTAATATTATTATTTTATTAATGTTTTGTGTTAGAGAATAAATAAAAGCATGTTTCTAGACTTGTACAGTTTTTGTAATTTGAGCATAACTTTATGATCAAAAGCCCTATGGACCTAAAGTTTATTTTATTTTAAATCCAAGAGATAGAGGTACAACTTTTCTATTGGAAGCTCAGCCTAATTCAATGTTGATGATAGTATAAAATTCATCCAAGTAGTTGCACAAAATGGATCACCAAAATTCGGATCAGAGTTCAGCCCAGTATTGACTTATTTTACCAATTCTGTTATATATCTTGAGCCCAAATTTATTTTGGGCTGACATTCGGATATGTTATACCCAAGAGGTAAATAAACAAGTTTTTTGAAGACAATATGGTGTGAAAATGTGTTGAAATGGTAAAAACATAGGCTGCAAGTTGCTACTGCTATTAAAGGGCGGCTCTTGGATATGACTCGGTAATTTGACCATATCTCCTTCATCCGACCACCAAATTTGACAAAAGATATATAAAAATATATCGGCGTTGAAAGATCTACAATTTTTATTTTTCATGTATCTTTAAAATCGAGCTGTATCTGACCGAAAAATATAATTCAATTCAGTAGGTGAGAAATTTGTGTAACAACTTACCAACTCTTGGCAACTAGCATACCACTTGATTAACCTCTCCATTATTTGTTTGGCCTCTAACTTACTCTAAGTACTATAAATAGACCATGTATTAAGCTTGTAAGAGGAGAGGGGTAGAGAGTTTCTTTAGGCTAAGTTATTTAGTTTGTATGTTTTCTAGTATTGTAAGTTTTCTAGTAGTAATAGAAATACATTCTCTAGTTTCTCTTATATTTTTAGTCTTTGCTACTTTTATTATGTCTTTCTAAATTTTATTTTGTTGAGAAAAAATGGTGAATTTCTTGATGAAGGAAGAGAAATGGTTATAATGGTAGAAATTGTTTAAGTATGTTGTATTATTATTTTTATTTTTGATTTAAACCCTACTTGTTTTGTGGTGATTCTTGATTTATATATCTCCAATGGCACAACAAATACTTGGGTTCATTTAGCTTATTGTATGGTTTTACCCCACCGACTGCTAATGTGAAACTTTGATTTGTTGTTGACGAAGGTGTGTATAAATGCTTGATCCCATAAATAAGTGTTGGCGTTAAGAGATAATTTGCAATAGTAAGACAATATCATGATTACCTTATTGCATGAATTACTTGATAATATCTTCTCATTGGAACCTTCATTATGTATGGATTCCAATTATGGCAATTAATAGAGGTAAAAAAAAAAACCATTTCTCTATCCAAAACTCAAGAGTGGATTCCTAATTTTCAGTACTTTTATTACTTCGGTTTTTCTTTAGTTACATCATACATTAATTGTTCATATATTTTGATTCACATAAACTCCATCTTTTTAGAAATATAAACTTGAATTCTTCAAATAATTTTCTTGTGGATCGACCTCGGACTCACGAAAAAATTATTATTTACTACAACCTGCATTTGGGTTTGCAACCTTAAAGTTATAGCACATACCTGAGTTTAAGCCCTCTCGTGGAGTGCATCGTTTCTGTTTAAGACATGTGTGTTCAAACTTCAACAAGTGGTTCAAAAGCATCAAGCTGAAGGACATGGCATATAATGCTAGTTCAACGTTGAGACATACATAATTCGTGAATATCATGGTACAGATCAAGAGTCTCAGTGAGGATTCATATGCATATTTGGATAATATTGATAAGTCTCAATGGACCATTTCTCACTATGAAGGATGGCGTTGTGGCATAATGACAATAAATTTATCGGAGTGCTTTAATGGAGTGCTAAAAGGTGCTAGACGGCTCCCAATCACTGCTATTATTGGGATGATAATTCATTGCTCTGCAAAATATTTTTTAGATCGTACATCAAAGGGTCATCAAATGATTGAGAAGAACCAACCATAGCCCGATAAAATATTAAGATAATATGACACTTTGTAGAAGCAGTCCATAGACCATACTATACATTTGTTTGATTACACCGAGCAATCTGCTTCGGTAATAACGTGCCAAATCGGATCATCAAACATTTATGCACACATTGTGAAACTAAAGTTGTCGGAATGCTTATGTGGATGGTGGAGGCACACTGGAATTCCATGCTCACATGCAATGCAAGTTTGTCGACATTTTGGAATTAACCCAATAGTGTTCTTGAAATCGTACTACAACATTGCTTCTTATGTGGACACATATAGTAGCACGTTTGAACCATTACTAGATGAAGATTGTTGGGACACCCCATATTTTGAGTTGTGCCACAATCCATCTTTGCGAGTTCGGAAATATCGTGGATGATATACTACTACTTAAATTCTGAACGAGATGGATTGGCCTCAAACACGTGATAGATAATAATATCGTGCAAGCCAACAGGGCGATACATCACAACATGGGACAACTAGTCGACAATGTAGATGATGTTGTTATGGACTAGTATAAATAATTGTTAGTTTGTATTATTTTCGTGAAGACTAGTCGATGACTTGTTAAATGACTTTATTGCATATGATATTTGTAATTTTTATCTATGTCATTTGATTTGACTTGTTTATTATATGATTCATAATTTGACTTGTTTAATTTATGCAGTTATTTAAATTTTGTACATCATTATGAATGATATGTTTATTTCACAACTCGAGTTATTAATTAGGATTATTATTATTATAGGATGGCGATACGACAATTCCTTGTAGACAAGCATATCACCAATCTGAGAATGTGTTTTTGGGTTCTATAGATAGCATCTTATCTGCTAGATATAGAATTGGATTATTTTGGAGACTTGACGACGGTGATGATGATCCTGATCTCAGACTATATTATCGTGTCATTCATATATTATTTGACATGAGATTTTATGGAGTTTATAGGTGTGGATATTTTGATATTGATTGTTATTTGATCACTGCACTTGTTGAGATATAGAGTTCTGAGATCCACACCTTCCATTTCCGAGTTGGTGAGGTGACTGTTATATTACAGGATGTAGCAGTCATTTGGGGGCTACCAGTTAAGGGAAAGCCCATTATTGGCATGGATATTAAGAGATCGAAATCACAGTGGCAGCAATATTGTCTCAATTATTTAGGATTCACATTTGATGATGACCATTTGTATGATTCACGTATTATATTGACCTCCATCATGTATTACCTTATAGCCCATTCAATGACTGATGACACCCCAGATATAGATTTGGAGAGATACGCTCGATGATGTGTTTTAATTCTTATGGGCAGTGTCATTGCTGTATTTTCATCATATGGAGCATATTGCAAATTGTGGTAGATTCAGTTGGGGTAGTGCAGTCCTCAATTTTTGTACCGTGAGTTATGCAACGCGAGTGCTAGAGGAAAGAAAGATGGTGGTGGAGCCACGCATCTTCTACAGGTAAATTTAATTTTAGTACCTCATACCTACATATACTTTTATTATGTCATAATTAAAGTAATTATATAGTGTTTACTTTCTAATTGAATTGTAGATTTGGGCATGGTCGCGTATTACTACTTTGGTGCCTATACAATTACGTAATTGGATTAATATGGGACCAGTTGTAGGCGATGACGAGCATGAGCTTCCTATTCCTCCATATGGTGCCAAGTATCACTTGTAATAATTCATATTAAATTATAAATAATGTGTTTATTTCTTAAATCAACTAGTTCATATATACTTTCATATGTTATATTGACATAATTTGTACTATGTAGGTGGATACAATGCCATAGCTACACACATACCACGAGGCATTCTATCAGGGTCGTTAGGGATATTCTTGACAGAATGGCTGATAAGCAGGTAGGCGAGCTCGAGCTCATTTTTAATTAATTTAATTACATAGCCTCATTGTAGTCACTAATTTAAAATTATATGTTTTTTAACAATTTATTTGGCAGCCGTATGACCTTAACTGGCCTGAGATTTAAATTCTTGGAGATAGGCATATTACAAATATGTAGAGATCATTATGTCCATTGATTCACTATACCATTATAGAGCTCTATCATCCTGAGCGAATTATGCGATAGTTCGGCATGACCCACTGTATTCCTCGAGATATACCTGCGCATCATGGGACATTACACGATGTTGATCACAGGGGACGCTCTTCTCAAAATTGATCTCTTTATCACCAACATTATGTGGCTTAATGGACAGATAGACATGCACTGGTTGTATCCATCCCTTATAGTATTGGGGCTAACAGTATTAAGATGGATATTTATCATGGTGTGATTGCATTACACACCATTTTATATCTCCTACGCACTTGTCTTTACATCAAGGATATCAACCTTTGGATATAGCTACATTGGCTGCTTTGGTACGCTTTTGTACATATATCTTCAACGACATTTATTTTTATTATATAAATATTGATAATTAATAATAAACTTGTTTATTCGTATTTCAGGAAGGAGCAATTGAAAGAATGAGGGTGAGTGTCAATGAGGATGATGATGTTGGGGAACCTCTTAGGAGGTCTATTGATAAGATTTATGTTGAGGTCAGACCTTTCTTTCAACGTCATCGACATTCAATACATGTGGCTCCTCAACAATCAACTTTGCTTCAAGAACAAAGTGCTCACTGACGTATGGGGACGAGAAGATATAGTAGTGCAACAGAGACAAATGTGGCAGATCCATATACTTATCGGGGTCCACCTGTAGTTACTAGTTATGTCTTTAGGTCTTACAATATCCCTCATCCATATACTACAGCTGATATGACAGGTCCATGTATTTCGACACTTCCTATGTTTTATAGTATGAACAATGTTGCTGATTATTACGTGCCTCAGGAGGCACAACTAGATGAGTCTTTCACTCCATTTTGGGATATACCGCTATATACGCAATCATTCTCGACACTACTTAGTTCTGATCTTGATATGGGGTACCCATCTACACGGCAGCAACCAGGATATAGTACTCATCGTCCAGAGTTTGTTGTTTCTCCTATACCATATCCACCTACATATAGTGGGTATCATGATCGTGGAGAGTCGAGATCCACCACATCATCAGGTCGTCCATCTTTTAATTTAAATTATATTACAAATGTCGATGATGATAGACAACAACAAACACATGAAATTCCTATTGCTAAAAGTAGACGTAGAGATAGGAGACATCGACATCGACCTCGACCTCGTTGTGGTACAGGAGGATATTTATAGGATTTTTTTGTTAAATATTCATAAATTGTATTATATATTTTTATGATTTTTTTGTGTTAAACATTCAAAATTTTTGTTTTGTATATAATAATCATTGTACAACATTATTTATAATATTATAAATTATTTTTTAAAATTTTAAATTATCTCATTATTATTTAATTATTTTTTAATTACTTTGTCATTATTTAAACTAATTAATTATTATCTAATGATTATCTAATTAAAATATTTAAAAAAATATAATTATTAACTAAATCATTACCAATCAATCATTGATAAATTATTATTTAAAAATTAATTATTACAACATAGCAAAAGTTGCTACATTAGATACCTAATTTTTTATTACAATTTATGGTATTCATATAATTTTTTTAAAAAATTACAATTTTCAATTAAAAAAGCTTGAATTAGATATGTGAAAGAAAAAAAGAAGAAGAAGAAAATAACTCCAAAATCAAATAAAAAATATTACAACAATTAATAAAATATATATTATTATGTTCTTGCAATTATATCAAATAAAAAATATTACAACAATTAATAAAATATATATTATTATGTTCTTGCAATTATATCAAAAAGTCAACTCTTGATTCTTAATGTTAACAATTTTATTGATTGTATTCTTTCTATCACAAATTTAATTCATTTTAATATACAGCAAAAATCCAATTGAAATGGAGAAAACAATACTCAGAGTATATAAATAAAAATATATAAAATAAAATTCACTCATTTAAAATTAAAAAAAAACAAAAAAAAAGAAAGAAAAGAAAATGAAGAATACAAAAGCTTGTTGTCAATGTCTGATGCTGCCGCATTGCAGCATTCTGCTGCAACTTTGACTGTTGAAGCTGCAGCATCAGCAAATTCATCCCGAGTTTATATAAAATTTTAACTCCTTTATCTTCATGATATTTGTATAATTTTTTTTTAAAATTACAATATTCAATTAAAAAAGGACCATTGAAGACTCTAAAAATTTCAATAAATTTTTCTGTTTTTCAAACAGGTTTAATTGTTCCGATTTTTCATCCCATTTTCCGATTAAATTCAATTCTTATTCTTTAAATAGAAGTGGGTTTTTTTATTTTCGGTTATTAATTTGGCCACTACTCATTTTTCTGATAACTCTTCAACCAACACATATTTATCTTCTTGTTAGTGCATACAATTAGACTTTTTAATTACTGAGTTAGGGCAAAATTTTAATTTTTTGCCCTAATTTGTACTTTAATTTTTACACTAATTACTGAATTTGAGAAAATCCTATTTTTCCCCCCTAATTATGGAATTCGGGATACACTAATTATGTTTAATTATGTTTGTAGTGTGTACAATTAGGCTTTTCAATTACTTAATTAGGAAATAATCCTGATTTTTGCCTTAATTATTGATTTTGAAAAAAAATCCTTTTTTTTTTTGTCCTAATAACTGAATTCGGGAAATCCTAATTTTTGTACTCTATTTTGCTCTAATTTTTTGATTTTGGTTGTAGTTCGTTTTTTGTAGTGCTAACCAATTTGAAAGATATAGTTTTCTATTTTTTAAGTTCTGACAGCAGCAGATGATACTTAGACTGCTAATTTTAACACACATCAATCTTTTAGATATTGAATCCAAATTAGTCCCATTGTGTAAGGAGTTTGAGGATGAGGAATATGTTTGGAAGAGAATGTTAAAAAAGCATGCTAAGGATTGTGATTGGGCTAATGTATCTACTGATTTTGACAAAAAATTAAATTTATTATTACATAAAAGATAAATTTAATATTATACATACCACATTTAATAAATTGATTTTTCGGTTTACGGTTTATTGGGACAAAGCAGCAAATAAGATTTTTACTTCTACTGCATTTTTAGAGTTATTATCTTGAGGTATGTTTATGTTTATGTTTATGTTTATTTAATTTAAATAAAATATTTTAATTGAGGTATTAATAATGTATTTTGTGATACTTTTTCATGATAGATTTATTTATCGCATTAAAAGGGAACGTAATTGTAAGAAAATACGCCGCTTGTTCAGGACTGAAGAAGACCACCCGCCGCCCCTGTCGTCCTCACCCTGTATTCAAGATATTTAGGGATTGGTTTGTTGGTTTTATTTTTGTATAATTTTTTTTTATAGTTTGGTTAATTTTTTTTATGGTTTGGTTTGAACAATAATATAGGTTTAATTCTGATTTTTAAATAATATTCAGTTTGTTTGTTTGTTTGATTATAGTTCTATTTTTTTTGTTTCGACAGTGTTTTTGGTTTGGTGGTTTGGTTATTTAGATAAATTATTTAGACAATATTATTATTTAGATAGATTACTTAGACAATATTGTCGGACTTTTGCTAGAATTTTGTTGGTTGTAATATTAATGTAGTTTTTTTATAATTTTTCTTGCAATTTTCTATAATTTTGTATTTTTCCTTGTAATATTCTTGTAATTTTCATTATAGTTTTTCTGTAATTATTTGAAACAGTTATGTAATTTAAAAAAAAATTGGAATTGTTATTTGTTTATTTTTTTTGTAATTTTTGTAATTTTATTGTAATTTTCTAGCAATTTTCCTAGAATGTTCACTATAATTTTTCAGTAATTCTTCAGTAATTTTTTGAAATAGTTATGTGATTTTTTTGAATTTTTGTAATGTTAATGGAATTTTAATGAAATTTCAGTAATTTTAATAGAATGTTTTAACTTTTTAGAGAATTTTTATAAATTTTTAGTGAATAATTTAAGAGTTTTGTTTTTAATTTTGTAAGCAAAAAATAAATTTTATTGAAATAATTTCAAGTTAAATATAGGACTTTCAAATGAGATATAAAAACAGGCAATTATATATTATTTTTGATTTGCAAAAATTATAAAAAACTCAACTAGCTAAAGTAATTCAAATAGAATCATATTATATTAATGGATCAGAATCTCAATTAGCTCAAACAATTCAAAAGAATCATATTAAATATATTTTTACTATCAAATTAATTCAAATTAATTCAAATAAAGAGTTTAGGGAATCACATTCTCATTTAGAGAATTTCAAGTGCGAGCACAACACATCTGTCAACTTTGACAGAATAGAGATTTTTGTGCAGAAATTTTATTAACACTATGCATTTTTATATTATTTGTTTTAACAAGGAGGATTTTTAGCAACTCTACTAAAATACAGGATTTTTTTTTTGCATTTATCTCTTATATTTATGGCATATGGATATGGTTGAGTTGATTTTATTCTATGCTAAAGGTTGTTAGAAGTAGAGGTAGTGGTGGCATTTGCAATAACTACAGCCTATGTAGGGAGTATTTTGGAATTTGGCTTCTTCTTTTTTGGGTCCCATATATGGTAGTAGGTAAACATCAGAAGTTGTCTCATCTTCTCAATTGTTCTACTCCACTTCTGCCCATAAAACTAAGTACATCATCAAATATGTTGTTGTTCAAACATCCAATTTGGCATATTGACCTAGTAAAACAAATCCCACTTGCCCTAATCAATCAACTTTACATTAGAAACTAACTATAATAGCATCATCATCTTCCCAATGCAATTTTGTATATTTAAATGTTAAGACACTTGGAAACTTTGGCCATTTCTAGTTGCAATAGAAAAATTTGTGAATTTTCAAGAGTAATTAATTATATGTCATTTAGTTATTCCTTAACTAAGTACGACATAGGTTATGCATGCTTGCATTGCGAATTTTGTTGGGTTATAAGCCCAAAATAAGTTTAAAAGGTTAAATAAAAAAGTTCATTGAATTATAGGACGAAACAGAGACAAAACCTGATAAATTGAATTTATGGGCTCCATAAGATAATAGACAAATTAAACAATAATAATTAGACTAAACACATTAGATCATAAAACCCAATTTCACAAAAATCTACATATCAATACTATAAATATACTCAATTTTTATTATTAAAATGTAGGCGATTAATTACGGATATATATATACTTTTAAAATTTTTGACTTGTATCTATTTTCTTTGGAACTGATTTGAGCATTTGAAGATTTTCATCGAGTCAACTTACGATATTCCTAACGATTTTTATAACGTATGTAGTGATCACTTTTCAAAATGTTTGTCCATTTATACATGAGGAGAAACTTATGAAACTGACAATTCACCCTTTACTTTTGACTTTTATATAGAATTAGCCTGTTAATATTTTAAGAAATAGTATATGGAATTATTACGTGTGTTGTGCATCATGATATATGTAGCATTTTCCCTAATCACATTCATAAACTAAGCATTAATGATGATCGTGCCCACGTCAATCAAAATAAGAAGATATAATGTTTTGATAAACATTTAATAATATGTGAGGTTATACGGATAGTGATAGAATAACATAACTCTTTTTTTTTTTTTTTATTTAAAAGAGTAATTATTCTGTCGAAGTCAAGAGTTTGATCAGATCTTGTGATATTATAAATAACTTAGTGGAGTGTTAGCAAGGATATAATATAATTGTTTCGTAAAGTTTTCCACTAACAAGGTGGAAATCATATTATTTTTTTTGCATGTTTTCTATACATTTAACATTTATTTACGTCTAAAAAAATATAATTATGACTGCAAATAAAATAATCAAAATAATTTTCTCATGATTTAATAAATTCTATAAGTACAAAAGTAGTTTGACTTTTAAAAGCCAGCCAAAAGATCGGTTTCAATCCTTTAAATAATAGCCATGTTGTCCATAGCATGTAGTTTAGACTTTAGGCAATAAAAAGTATTTGAGAAAATGAGTTTATTATGTTTTCTTCTAAATTTGCATACAGTTTTTTTTTTTCATTCTACTTTGTCAACTCTTACCTTGGCATTAAGATTCTATAAGAAAAAGCAAATTTTTGCCAAGTTTGAACTCAGTTTAGATCTTAATTTTTTTTTAGAATAATGGTTAAAATATTTTACTAATTAAGTTAACATATTAATTTGATATTTGAAAATAGAAAAAATATGGGATTCACTTATTTAAAAACTTTTAATAAAAAGTATTTTCTGAAAAGATAGTAAATTTTCTCAATTTGTGGTGTATTATACGCTTTGTCTACAGGACATCACTTTTCAAATTAGGTATTACATTTTCTGAAATATTTCCGAAACACAATCAAGAAATGGGAGAAAATAAGTATATTTTCTTTTTAAACTTTTAATGGTTGAAAATAGAAAATAATTCAAAAAAATAAAACCAAGTTAAAAAGCCCTTGTGCTTTTTAAGTTAGGAAATTTTTAAATTCGATCGGACCCAACCTCCGCACAAGTGTAACTATTACCAAAACTCAGGCTGATAATAAAACAAGTATCGAATATGATTATGGAGTATCCAGAAATTGAAAGTAAAAAAGACAAATTGAATATGGTATTATAGATGGAGGAGTTTCCAATATGTTTTGGATGTTAGGGCCACATTATGATATTTGACAAAAAAAATGGGGTGAAATGTAAAATACAAAATAATAAACTTAATTTTTTTTTTGAATTTCTTGAATAACTTCTTTTAATTCTCATCTTCTATATTATTTTTATTCTTTTACTTTCAATTAAGGTCAGAGCAACCAAAAAATAAAATAAGATTATGAGGTTAAAAATTAATTAAATGAGTTGAATAATTTTACATTGTATTCCTATTATTAACTTTCTAATGTTTGATATTTATATATATAAATATATAATATTATCAACTTATATTATTTTTTTATAGTTAAAAATATAGGTTTTTATTAGATAAACCACAAAATAGATAGAGCAAGTTTCAATAAGGAAAATTCAAATTTTTTTGGTTCTAGACATGAGTGGTAGTTCATCATTATAATTTAAATATCAATTTATTGTTGTGTATGTATGTATATGTTATTAATTAATGTTATTATTTAATATATATTTGTCTTATTCTTGTTATAATTAAAATGACGAGTTTTTAGTAAATAAAATTGATTGGTTAATATAAATATTTTTTTTCTAGTAAAATGGTAAATAATCTAGTCAATTTTTCTCCATACTATTTTATCAAGTGGTACATGTTTATAAAAATACACATATTATAAAAATGATTAGACTTTGAATGTTACAATATGAAAAGTCACAAAATAATTACATGTATGTTGCAAATTCAATAGCTAGTCGTAAGTTATAAAATGAAATGTTACATAGACAAATACTCATTACATGTAGTCATGATCACTACATATAATGAATAATAGTGGGTATTTATTCTATCAAATTGATTAAATGAAAAAGCATTGAACTTATATATATACTTATGTGTGTGTATATTTATATGCATGCAGATAAAGAAGATAATTGTACACAAGCTTCTTTTTTTATATCTCTCAAATAACTTTCTCCATGTAAAATATATCCTAAATATTTAAGAAAGCATATGTGTGAGCTTTAGAGGATTTTTCATTTGTAAAATCTAGTTGAAGTACTTTTTTATTTTTCATTTGTGTATATCAAATTATATAGACATTTTTTGGGAATTTAATTATAGTAATTTCTAATAAAAAATTTATCTCTTTCACACAGAAGGGTGAAACACTAGAAGATCTTTTAAGCCAATTTAGAAAAAGTAAGAACTTCTTAATTTATTTTTAAAATATCAACAAATTCATTTGACTATGGTAATTATAAAATTGTCATTATTAATATTTTATAAGTTATATAATTTTATTTTATTCAAATATTTTAGAGTTTATTTTTACAATAAAATTGAGATAATTTTTGACTAAACTTATTTACAAAATTTTATAAGTTCCTATATCTGTAAAATATTTTTGAAACTTTTAAGATGCTAAATTATTTGATTCTCACATTCCGTCAATACTTTCCTTCTTCTCATCATATTAAAGGAGCGTTGCTCTATGAAGCTTGTACCATGGAGCAAGCAGGGAACGCATCAGCACTCCTACAAAAAAATAGCCTAGTTGAAGCAACCCTTACTGAAAATTCGAAGAAAGCCTTGATATGAAAAAGATGCTTATTAAGCAAATAGGCTTAGGTTGGAAAGCCATAAACTTATTTGTTACAAAGAAGTAGATTTCAAAATTAAGATAAGGGAATGACGAATATGAAAATAAGAGTATTTTCCTTTTAAAAATATATTTTTGAAATATTTGGATAAAATAAAATTATGTACCTTATAAAATATTAATATAAAAATTTATAATTAATATAGTTAAATTTAAAAGAGTTTGTTAATACTTAAAAAATAAGTCAAAAACTCCTTATTTGTTTTTGCAGAGCTTATAAGATCATAATATATTATTTTAGAATCTTATAAATTTTTGTTCTAAAAATTTTATCAGTTACTTTAAAACATCTTATAAACTCTTAAACTTCTTACAAGATATTTTTTTTAAGCTTATAAACGCACCCAAATACCTTTTTAGTTTGGATAGAAAGTTATAAAATGTTTTAAATAAATTTATCCAATTACCCCCTACTATATTAAAAACTTCAAAAATATTTTATAAGTTTTTCTAAATAAACACCATTACGACAAAGTCGTACTTTGAACAATATTTTTGGGCAAACTCAAGCCTCAAGGCCTTGCTAGATCCAAAAAGCGGGAGTCAAAGATTATCTTCGTGGAGCGATATACTTCATAAATTTGTAAGGTGGGACTTCACTAAAAACAAAAAGAATGGAACTTTTTTGTTGAGACTTTGTTCTTGCACAATAGATCATAAATATGTGAAATTCAAGTAGAGATTATATCTTAGACTTTTGGATAGACATAAGCTAACTGTGTTTAAGTTTCAATTGGAAAAAAAATGGGGAAAAAAAATTAGTGCCAAATAGCATGTTTATCTACATTTTGTACATCTTAGTTATTGTCTTATAATTAGATTGAAGGATTTAAAATGAACTCCCAATATTTTTATAATTATCGTGATTTTTTTTTTTTGCTCTTCATTTCATGTGTGATTTTAAAATTTGTAAGCTTATTCCCATGCTATAATAATCTTATATTAATGAAAAATAAACGACGAATGCGGAGTAGTGATATGAAAACGACAATGTCACATGCTTGGCATAAGGGAAGGATTTAGAAATATGAGAAGAAGAATGAGAGAGAAAAAAAAAATCTTGAATAAAAAAAAAGGTTTTGATTTGATCCCATAATAATCTCAATAATCATTACATTATGTTTGATTGGCATGAAAGGCTTTGTGGTGCATATTTGGATCTATTATGTGCTTTAATAACTCAACTTTAGCAACATATCCATCTTATAAAGTTCAAAAGTGCTTTAGATATGAGCTATATCTAATATTAGATTTTAGGTCATAGTGGTGGTGTCTAGAAATTTTACACTTACCACAAGATAACAATGTCAATTAACACTAGAGAAAAATTTAAATATCACTTTTAAATGAGGAAAAATTAGTAATTAAACATAATAAATACATATATATTTACATGCTAATAAATAAATAAAATCACATTCAGATCATCTTCATTCAATTTTATATATCAACTATTGTCATAGTTGCATTCACTATAATTAGTACCTAGTGCTTGAAACATCCTCGTAAGAAAAAAATGTTCTCACTCTCTTGAAATCTAAATCGACTTATGATAGTAATTTATGAATTAGGCAATTCTATAACAAATGAGATCTTGTAGTCTCGCTCTTTAAACATATTTATAACTCAATTTGAGCGGCGAAAAATTTCAATATTCACAGTTAAAGAGTTGTTGTCTTGTTGTCTCTCTTCTATGATTTCTTGTGATTTTTTTTTTATAATTTTATTATTTATTTAAAGATAAAATAATATTAATTAATTAATTAGACCCAATAAATATTGAATTATGAGAATTATCAAATATTGGAGTCATGGAAGCCAACTAATTATGTAAATAGTATAAAAAGTAGTTGCCCAATTGCAAATACTATAAAAAGTGGTTGACTTTGTGTGGCTCACCAAACCCGCTTACCTACCCCCGACCCTTTCCTCCACTCACCACACCTCAACGCCAGTTTTCCGTCATGTTCCTCCGTTAACTCTGACGCCGTCAAATCCCCCAATCCAACTGGGTCCCACACCCTCCACCTCCCCTCACTTCCACCTAACAACTGGCCTTTACTCTATAAATACCCCGCACCCTTCATCAACTTTCAAAGCAGCTCCACCACCACTCCTACCTTTCCAACCACCATTCGACCACCGACCTCCACCGCACAACTACCACCATTTCCAGCTGAACAGCTCTTCTCATCATGGATCTTCATCTCCTAGAGAAGACCCTTATCGGCCTCTTCTTCGCCATTGTCGTCGCCACAATAGTATCCAAGCTGCGAGGCAAGAAGTTCAAGCTTCCTCCGGGGCCTATACCTGTTCCTATATTTGGAAACTGGCTCCAGGTCGGCGATGACTTGAACCACCGTAATCTCACCGACTA
This sequence comes from Paulownia fortunei, assembly GCA_019321725.1. NCBI lineage: Eukaryota > Viridiplantae > Streptophyta > Magnoliopsida > Lamiales > Paulowniaceae > Paulownia > Paulownia fortunei. Next base: position 17,902,619 of record CM033116.1, on the reverse strand, counting down.
CGCCAAGAAATTCGGCGACATATTGCTGCTCCGAATGGGGCAGCGCAACCTGGTGGTGATCTCCTCCCCCGACCTCTCCAAGGAAGTCCTCCACACTCAGGGAGTGGAGTTCGGGTCCCGGACCCGGAACGTGGTGTTCGACATTTTCACCGGAAAAGGGCAGGACATGGTGTTCACGGTGTACGGTGAGCACTGGCGCAAGATGCGGCGGATCATGACGGTGCCCTTCTTCACCAACAAGGTGGTGCAGCAGTACCGCCACGGATGGGAGGCGGAGGCTGCCGCTGTGGTGGAGGATGTGAAAAAGAATCCCGAGGCGGCGACAAATGGGATTGTGCTGAGGAGGAGGCTGCAACTGATGATGTACAATAATATGTACAGGATTATGTTTGATAGGAGGTTTGAGAGTGAAGATGATCCCTTGTTTGTGAAGCTCAAGGCCTTAAATGGGGAGAGGAGCAGATTGGCACAGAGTTTTGAGTATAATTATGGTGATTTCATTCCCATTTTGAGGCCTTTCTTGAGAGGGTATCTCAAGATCTGCAAGGAGGTGAAGGAGAGGAGGCTGCAGCTGTTCAAGGACTATTTTGTTGATGAGAGAAAGTAAGTTCATCTTTTTCCCCCTTCTTTTTCCATGGTATAGTTATATATTAGATTTCTGTAGTTGCCTTTTCTTAATTCTCTCATTTGTTTCCTGATCCTGCTTGCTTTCTTTCTAGTTCTGTTGGGAACTTGGGATACTTTTCCTTTTAAAGGAAATAGAACTATCTTTTGTCTCCCTTTATTATGCAGTGGGTTGGTGGGGTATTCATTTCTGCACTTTTATAGCAATTGGAAGTGACCCTGATTAGGCAGAGATGCTATTTTAGGAGTTAGGAAACTTAGAGGAAAAGGGGTATTGAGTATAAACCATAATATATATTGCAGAGGATTCAGTTTTCTTGACATATTGGTTGGAGGTGCTGACGGGTCGCCCTCAACTTTGAACAGTAACTGTGGCTCAATCGGTCGCCCTCGCCTTTCAATTTGAATAGTGCTGCTTTTACATTTGGATGAAACAGAATGAGTTATAGACTTGTGAATGTGAATTAATCTACCTAGTGAAGTTCTGTGCCAAACCAATTGTCCTCAATGATCTCTGTTTTTGAGTTTTAGAATCAATTTTGTCTCTTACCATCAGTGATTCAATATGAAAAGTCAGGACCACCTGAGATGTAGTAGAATCATTTAAACAGGTATCATTTTAATAAGCGTTACCCATCTGTTGTGTATGGTCCATCTACTTACAGTTTGGTCTATACTATAAAATTTGCTGCAAATTTTTGTTAAATGGATTTAAGCTGATTGCGAAATTTGTTTGGTGTCTTATTTGCTTGAATACGGTTGCGATGTTGGCAGTCCGAATCCTTCCAAGTTGTTTTTCATCTCTTATTCCGATATACATATTAAGATTTGTGGTTGTATCATATCCTTATTGCTCGAGTAATTGTTGAAAGACAACCAATGCAATTATTTTGGGAGTTAATCAACCTTCATGGTTGTTACTCATATGAGTCATAAGAGCCTTCCCCCTTCTGTTTGTTTTCTTTTTTTTCTTTTTTTTTTCTTTTTGTTTATTCAAATTCTTAAAAACAGATTTTACTTGCATTAGATGACTATTGTGAAGGAAGGATTCTAATTGGTACTTTTTATTTTACAGGAAGCTTGCAAGCACAAAGGCAATGGACAATGATAGCCTAAAATGTGCTATTGATCACATTCTTGAAGCCCAACAGAAGGGAGAGATCAATGAGGATAATGTCCTTTACATTGTTGAGAACATCAATGTTGCTGGTAATTTTCTATTTTATTTGGTATATTTTTTCTGTTTTCCTTAAAAGCAAAAGCAAAAAAAAAAAAAAACAAAAAAAAAAAAAACCAAGATAAACGCTCCACCCTCCTTTGTTCATTAAATTGACCCACATTTACCACTTAATGCACCATATATATTAGCAGATATATATCGTCATCAACCTATGACCGCCGATTTAGGTATAATGGTCGCATCAAATTAAAGAAAAGAAGGTTGTATAGTTGAAATGTACTTAGTCTTACACTTATGTTATTGAATTTGAATTTTACAAGTTACTGATTATGACAACATCATCAATAGGTTGAACCTGAATTTGAGGATTTTGTAGGTTTGCTTTGTTGATAAGGATAAAAATGAATTGGGACTTTGGGATAGACACTTCTTGTCTAATAGGGACAATCATCTTTTGTCCCATTTGTATAAGTGACGATGACCCAAAAACTAATTTAATGGTTCTGTGTCATTCTTTTGTCAGCACCCACAAAGAAATAATATGTGCACCTGTGGGCTGATAAAAACAAGTTCTTAGGTACGTAGGCTTTGAATGATTTAAAAGAAGAGGCATGCATGAATTGCTTGCTAAATTTTACTCCTTAAAAAAATTCATTTTGTCTTGGGAATACTGCACAAGTTGGATTTGGAATCACTAGTTGAATGTTCTTAAATCATTTTTGTGGAAGAGTTGCTGTGGAGGATATTAAAGAATTTACATGGTTTCAATTAAGATATCTCCTTTGGTTGTGGGTGGTAGTTCGCCATCCACGTGACTTATGTTATAAGTGATTACAACCCCCGTACCTAACTCTCTTGAATTTATTTTTATTCTTCATAATAATCATAGGACTTGCCCAAACTACCTTGTGTAGAAAATATGATAGAGATTTATTTTTCCTCCAAATATATAACTCATATTTATCAGTAGGAGGATGAAGGGTGGTCGCCTATGCAATGTTAGCATAGGGAAAATAATATGAAAAGAGTATACAAGACTTTATTGCAGCAAAATTTAGCCAAGTGTACGATCGGGACCAGAAAAATCATATCATCATTTGCGCTTCTTGAATTTACTTTTTGTGGGTTCATGTATACTATGTTTGGTCACCAAGTTGATGATGAAGTGTTAGGTGATGACAACTTAAACATAATGCTTTGGAAATCGAAAGTAGTCTCGCATTTGAGTTTTTTTCTAAACTATTTAGCACATCTAAATGGAGAATGACTTCCATATGCTGATATTTACTATCACTCTTTAGTTTTTGAGGCGACACAGCCAAATGAAGTGCTGACATTTATTTCCATGGACAGCAATCGAAACAACTCTTTGGTCAATTGAGTGGGGAATTGCTGAATTAGTCAACCACCCTGAGATCCAGAAGAAGCTTCGAGATGAGATCGACGCTATGCTCGGCCCGGGAGTACCATTGACGGAGCCCGATACCTACAAGCTCCCGTACCTTCAGGCAGTGATCAAGGAAACTCTTCGCCTTAGGATGGCCATTCCCCTTTTGGTGCCCCACATGAACCTTCACGATGCCAAGCTTGGTGGCTATGACATTCCTGCAGAGAGTAAGATCTTGGTCAATGCTTGGTGGCTGGCTAACAACCCTGCACACTGGAAGAAGCCAGAAGAGTTCAAGCCCGAGAGATTCTTGGAAGAGGAGTCGAAGGTTGAGGCCAATGGAAATGACTTCCGATATCTTCCATTTGGTGTTGGCAGGAGGAGCTGCCCTGGAATTATTCTTGCATTGCCTATTCTTGGTATCACTTTGGGACGCCTGGTGCAGAACTTTGAGCTATTGCCTCCTCCAGGACAATCGAAGATCGACACCACCGAGAAGGGGGGCAGTTTAGTCTGCACATTTTGAAGCACTCCACCATTGTTTTAAAGCCAAGATATTTTTGAAAATTTTTACACGTTTGTTGAAAATGTAATCGGTGATGCAGTGATTCAGTATTTTGTTTTGTTGCTATTTTGCGTGTGACTGAATCTTTTAGATTTGCCAGAAACATCTCTCTTTGTATCTCTGGTTCTCTTATCATATTGACCAATGAAATTATTCTGTACAATATAAGTTCACATTAATTATTTGTTGAACTAATTTATCATGTTGGGATTAATCTTGAATAGAAAACCATGTGGTTTTGGCAATTTAGCCTTGATTCATGGACAAAATGTCTAAAAGAGTTCAAATTATTTTATTGTTCTCTGAACATGTGGGAAATTATTAGATCCAAGAAATCACTCCTATGAAAATCGCATCTGTAATATCAATTATATCACAAAATAAAGTGACTGTGTTGACGTGGAATAACAAAGTGCAGACTATGTTGTGATCATAAATTTACTTTATTCTAAATAATTTTGATGTCCAATATGAAAGTGATGAAAAGAAAAAAAAAGAAATAACATATGAAATGACTAGGAAACAGCACTAGTGTGTCTACCATATGCGTTTTGGGTTGGATCAACCTCAGCATATCTGGATCTTGTTGCCCTGTTCACTTTGTGTGATGGGATTATGGCCGTACAGATTAGTTGTTGATTATTTAGTACAATTTAGATCGTATTTGGTAAATTGTTTAAGAAAAGTGATATTCCCACTATGCAGACCCAAAGCCTTTTTACAAACTATGTCAAATAGGCGCCACAGCCTTGATTGTTATATCAGAGGTGCTGGCTTGGATTCTCCTGGATTCCATAATCATAATTATCAAAGTACATTTGTTTAAAAACACTTCAGTTCCATGGGCTCAAAACCCAACGATTTAAAAGGCCAACTAGAGTATGAACCAACCACACAAAAGTATAACCCTCATTCAAAGTGGAGGGATGTCTTTTAAGATGGCATTTTATAGTTTTTTATTATTTGTTCTAATTCAAATTTGATGTAGGAGGATTTTCGTTTGGGATAATCCCCAAACACCTAAACACTTATTCGTATTGCAAACAAGATCCTATTCAATAGTTGGTAGTTTACAAAAAATTAACTCTCGAGAATCTAATATTTTTTCATATTATTTTGGTGCCGTCTGTGGACCCTATCTAAATATTGAGAATGCAAATTATATCTAGAACGAGGAAGACCAGATAAAGAAAGAGCCAATAGAAATAGAGTAGAACAACAACAAAAACCTCTTCCTCAGCATGATCCGTCAATTCAGCATATTGAAATTACAATGAATACCTATTTATATAAATGAATTGAACATGTGAAGAATAAGAAAGTAAGAAAAAATTGTTCATATCAATTTATATACAATCATATATTTAGTAAGGGTCATTGGAAGCTTCAGAAATTGATATCCACTTCTGTATTTCAAGAGCAGAATGAATATTGAAATGTCACACACCTATAGAGAAGGCAATCAAATTGGGGACATTTTCGCTAATCATGCTTGATCCTCTCAGACTACGGTACATGGAGTCCAGATGCATTTCCTAGTTAGATCAAAGGCCACATTAACATGGACAGATGGTAATTCCCTAATTTTTTATTTTATTTTATTTTTTTTATATATAAGGGTGTCGTACTCTTTGTTTAGATTTCTTGTTTCAAAATTTCTTGTATTCTCTTTGAGTAATTTAATAAATGGGTTGGAGAGTCGATGCTAAACCACCCGCCTTGACATAGGCGGCTTTAGTAAGAAAAATAAATAAATAAATATTCTACTATCTCATAAATGATATGTTATTCATAATCAAATTCATTATCTTCTCAACACTTTATTGCAAGTTGAATGTGGAAATAATTTGTTAAAGTATTCAGCTTGAACAATAAAAATTACAGCATTGAGAGTTGCTTTACTCCATGTGATAGCAAAAAAATAAAATTATTGAGATTACATCATTTTGTGAATCTTGATCCAAGTCAAAAATTAAAAAATGAAAATAGTTGCAGAAAATGAGTAATGAGCAACCTTATACATTTAAATTACGAAAAAAAAAACAACTAGCCTAAGTTAGGAGTACACAATCAAATATAATAATATACAAATCAGAAAAAAAGTGTGCTAATTGATTAGCCCCTACAAAGAAAAATTTAGATTTAATTTTCTAAGATTATCCAAATATTGATGCTGGAAAATCACTGAAAATCAATGTTGATTTCCAACACTACCCTCAAGCTGGTTGATAGATATCCTTTATTCCCAATGTGTCTATGAACTCTTGAAATTGATTTCTCGGCAAACTTTTTATCAAGATATCAACTAGTTGCTTAATGGACGAGATATTGGACAAACACACAAGGTCATTTGCGGCGTTCTAATTGACCAAGTGACAATCAATTTCTACATGTTTGGTCCTGTTTTGTTGATCGGTGTTGTGAGCAATGTTAATGGTGGCCTTGTTGCCTTAAGAATAAGAGTCTTTTGTGGGCATTGTCTCAAGATATCTAAGGATTCTAAACACCGTCTATAAGTGATCCTCCTTAGGGTTATGCATGAACTGGCTCAACATGCTCATTGTAAATGAAATATCTTGATGAGAATGTGAGAGGTAAATCAATTTTCCAATCAATCTCTGATAACTCACCTTATTTACTCCTTTAAATCTTGGTCGTGTGCCCAACTATATTTACATCCATTGGTGTTTCAAAGGGTTTACAACCTATAATTCTGCTTCTTTAAGTAGGTCCAGAATATATTTTCTTTGACATAAAACAATCCCCTTCTTTAATGGAGTTACCTCAATGCCCAAAAAATATCTCAATTTCCCAAGTCTTTGATTTCAAAAGATTGTGCCAAGGACTTCTTCAATTTCCTTATTCCCTACTCATCATCATTGGTGAGAATAATTTCATCCACATAAGCTATCAAAATAGTTAGCTTGCCTTCACTAGAATGCTTATAGACATAGTGTGATCTGTCTACCCTTAAGAATAGCCCATGCTCTTCACTGACTGAATATACTTCTTAAAATACACATGCAGAGATTGGTTCAAGTTATAAAGAGGTTTCTTCAATTTATGCACCTTACGTATACCAAGTCGTTTTTCCAAACCACGTATTAACTCCATATAGACCTCTTCTTCCAATTCTCCATGAAAAAATGCATTTTTCATATCTAATTGTTGGAATGGCCACTTCAGCTTTGCAATTCTAACCTTGGTCATCTTTGCCATTGGTGTAAATTTCACTTGATAGCCAATACTAAAGGTTTGTATATACCCCTTTGCAACAAGTTTTGCCTTGTGTCTTTCTATGCTCCCATCAGCTTTAAACTTCAATGTGAAAATCCATTCACAGACAACAAGTCTTTCATTGGTTGGCAACTAAGTAATATCCCAAGTCTTATTTTTGTTGAGGGCTTTCATCTCTTCATAAACTGCATCTTTCCATTTAGGGACTCCCAATGCTTCTTGTATATCATTAGGTACACTGATTGAGATAAATTAGAAGTAAAGACTTGAAAAGAGTTACTGAGTTTGCTAAGAAACAAAACGAGCAATGAGATGTTGAGTACATGTTTAAATAGACTTTCTAAGAGTAATTAGCATATTGAGATCATCAAAGTAGGTGCAAAATTACCTTGAGTTGACTCACTCACTGTGTCAAGAAGTTGTATAGCCGGTGATGAAGATTGTGCAATATCATCAAGAGGTGGTGGAGGCTTTCTTTTTCTTTTGGATTGTATAATAACTTCTCCCATTCTTCCTTTGTTATCCAATTCCTGAACCCTCTCTCCCTCTCCCTACTTTACTTTCCAAAATTTTCCCATCTACCTTAACACCTTTTCCTTGTTCATTATCACTCTTAGTTATGGCAATAGGAGTTTCAGTGGTGGAGAGAAAGTAGATTGTCAATGAATAATTTATCAAATTTTTTCTTTGTTATTGCCCTCTCTTTAAAGGGAATTTTCTACTGTATAAGGTTGTTTTTCAAAAGACACATCTATAGAGATAAAGTATTTATTGGTAGGGCCATGATCAAAATTATACCTTTTTTGTGATTGTGTATATGAACAAAGACCGTGCAACAAAAAACCAGAGTTATGGATGAGAAGAGATGGTGAGATGTAGGGTAGAAAGATTTTAGGGTGTTAATGAGTGTCTTATATTTTAGTCACAAGTTGGCGTTTGATTTATTAGGTAGGATGCTATCAACACTGCTTTCTCCAAAAAACGCTTGGTACTTTAATTCGAAGTATCATAACATAAGATACTTCAAGAAGGCGACAATATAATTTTTTCTTTCCACACCCCATTTTATTGTTGAGTATCAATGCAAGATGAATGATAACTAACACCATTTTTTTGCCAATAATCACCCAAAATGTTTGATAAATACTCTTCCCATTGTCAGTACGAAGTTTTCTAATTGTGGTTTGGGATGAGTTTTTATCATTTGGTGGAACTACATAAAAATAGTGGATGCTTCAGATTTTTCTTTTAAGAGATAGATCCAACAATTCGTAGAATAATTATCAATAAATGTCACAAACTAATGGGAAACAATATGAGTTTTGATACTAGAATGACCCTATAATCAGTATGAAACAATGAGAATGAACTAGATTTTTTAGACTTGAGCGAAAAAAAAAACTTTAACTTGTTAAGCATACTCACAAGTTGCACATTTAAATAGAGATAATCCTTTATTCTTAAAATGCATAGGAAAAAAAGTATTTTAATACAAGAAACTAGGGTGCCCTAACCTTAAACGCCACAATCAAATTTTTTGATCTTTACCATCCACCTTTTCAATTTGATATCCTCTCCCAAAATTCTCCAATATTATCTCATCTTTTGATTTTTGTTCGAGAAAGAAGAGTTCATCAATCTCTCTAGCACTATTGATCTTCTTTTCCATACATAGATCCTAAAACACAAAATGAGTTGAAAAGAATTTAGCAAGCATTTTAGATCTTAAGTAAGCTTGCAAATGGTGACAAGGTTGTAAGATAAATTTGGCACATCTAAAACTTAATTGAGAAATATTTTTTTTTTGAAATTTTGATAGTCCATTTTCCAAAAATAGATGACAAAGAACAATTATAAATTTTCACTTTTTTATGAGTTGAAGTAAACAACTTTAGCAGATCCTATCATATCCAATGGTTAGAGTTTTGAGAAGTAACAAGAGGACATTGAATTTTCTAGTTTTACCAAAGTAACATAGAGAGCATCAAATTTCCTAGTTTCACCAAAGTAATAAAATCGGGGCACCCTGAATTTGTTGTCTTTGGGGTTTGCTTACAACTTGAAAAACTTGGTCTCCTTTATTGCTATTATTCTACTCACGACTACACTTCCTCCATCAAAATTTTATGGTCTGCTATTTATTTTCCCACACATTTCACATGTATGTCATGATCTTTGACAATGATCACACTAAAGACGGTCCTTGTCATCACTTTTTTACATATTTTTCTGCACACTAACATTGGCATATAGGTTTCTAGAGTTACCTATAATAGATTAACTTTGTTTTGATACTGTAAGTGCTAAGCTTTCTATTTGGGATGCTTTTGGTTCAACCTTTTGGATGACACTAAAGACTTCATAAAGGGATGGAGTTAGGGTAAGGCTAAAAATCTAACCTCTTTCTTGATCGAATTTAGCTTGCAGGTCTGCTAATTTTGTTTGACATGGTCCTTTTCAACAAATTTTCAGCATAAGGTGTGGTCCTCCAAATCTTTCAATTTGACCTTATCAATTTCTTTATACAATACATTAAGACCAATATGATAGGACATTATAGGAGAATCACCTTATTTGACTGCTATTGCTTTCTCACTCAATTTGTAAAGCTTGGAATCATTTTCCTAGTTTGAGTACATCAAGTTTACTATCTCTCAAATCTCCTTTGTGGTTGTTTCTAAATTATATCCTTGGCTGATTTTTAATTCCATCGAATTAACCAACCATGCCATAACCATGGAGTTTTATGCATCAAGTTTGGTAGCCCTTATCTCCTAGTTTTAGTAGCTTTACAGTGCCATCAAGCAGTCCCATCGTTCCTCTGCTACTAACAACAAACTTCATAAACTACGCCCATCGAAGAATGTTCTCTCTATCCACAGATGTTTTTCCCATTTCTTTGCCATAATTGTAGGCTACTTTTTTTTTTCTTTTTCTTTCAAATGGTGCTGACACCATGTTAAATTTTGAATTATAAAAAAGAATTTAAGAGAGAAAGAGGAACATGGTTCAGCCATTTAGTCTACATCCATAAATAAAGTGCTCGAGCTATAATACTTATATTATTCTCTCTTAATTATAGACTACAATAAACACCTCTTTCTGAATTAAATATGTAAAGAAATAAGAAAGGAAGAAGATCACTCATATCAATTTAGATACAATCAAACATTCTACTATTCCAAGAATAGCATTGATGGAAAAATTTCAAACTAGGCTCAAGCGTCATCTGATTATAACTCAATAAGGCACTAAGACCCAAGCGGCCTAAGTCACGAAATAGGCTCACACGGTCCCTTGACATCAAATACTAGTCTAACAAGGCACATAGGTCTATAAGACCTAAATCATATCAAAAGTCCATGTTCCACTTAAACAGATATAAATACCTCCCTCCTTCTCATTTACAATGTAGGCAATTTATTTGCTCATGCTAGCTTTTTCAGTTATTATTTTCTCTCTAAAACTAATGTTGACTTAAGCATCGAAGGGCTTTCCCAAGACACTCTTGAAGACCTCTTAATGGTTTGTTCTTATTGTAGACATAAATCCTGCTATCTAATAACTGCTAGGAAGGATCAATTCTGTAGAAGCTGATCGTATCCCAACCTCAGGCAATACACCACTTCAGATACGTTGTTCATAATCAAATCCATTTTGATTTGATTAACATTCTCAACAAAATCAACTACTTATTTTATGCTATAAATCAAGAGGACCTAGTTTGTTAGCTTACATTTACTTCATTAATGTTGTGATGCTGCCTTATGGCAATGCCTTACATTTTCTAAGTAAGGTGACATTGTTAAAAAAGCTTCTTTGGATTTTTTAGTTAAAATAAGTTTTGAAGTATGTTTTCAGATTGTAAGAAAGAAAATTATTAACATATATTGTTAGATCATACACAAATTATAGTTGCTTCGGTTGCTTATATAAGTGCTAAGATTTTTTTTAGGTGTGGGGATGAGAAAATTGATCAAATTTTGTTGAACGAAAAATATAACATTCACTAAAGACAAATGTTTTAGAGGTTTAGTTAACATAAGATGATGTAGTCAATATTTTTTTATGTTGATACCAATGGACATTTTGGGGAATTTACAATTTAGTTAACTAATTTACTCTATTTCTGATGCTAAAATTTAATGAAATTACGGTATTTGCTTTGGACAAGGTTTACTTGTGTCTTTGGTATTTATTAGGCCACTTGTAAACTTGATGATGAAGTTCATTTAACAAAACACATGCTATTTTTGGTGAGTTTGGTAAAATTAATTAAACTCAAAGTTTCTTGTTTGTTTGTGTTTTTTCTTTTTATGACAGGCAATTGCTACAGATGTAGACTTTTTTCACCATTCTTCGATACATGAGCTCAATTTTTTAATTTTTCAGTATTCTCTTTACGTGTGTGGTAGCGCAAAGATGTCTATCTCCAATCGTCATCTAATTATTTTTATAAAATAGATAAACTATATAATATGTATTTTCAAACATGAATATCATGGATGCTGATAAATACACTTCAGATATTAAAAGCATTTTATGTATGTGAGTGAACTTTACTAAAATCAGTAATTTATTGTGATTTCTTTACATTTTGATACGATATTACCTTGAAATAAGTTTAGGATGATAGAACACAATCCTCCAGGACATGATATATCCTTTCAGATAGCTGCTTACTAGTTAGATCACTATATGTTCAGTAAACACACTTCATATATCACAGACGGTTAAGGGCAGATTATCCCCGAAAAAAATCTTCCGATACTTAAATCATTAAATGTTTAGAGAGAACAAGAATTGAACTTGAAAATGATAAAGCGACCACAAATCTTGCAAATAATATGGAGGGGGTATTTATAGGTGTTTTACTTGGGACTTGGGCTTTACGGGCTTCTCATATTTAGGGTTCATGGGCTAATTTTTTTATAGGGTTGAAATTAGGTTTTTTTTGGCTTAGCTAAACTATGTCATTCATACAATCCCAACTCCCCCTTAGGCTGTGGAGTTTAGGCTGGTCAAGAGTTAAATAGAGGATTAATCAGAGAATGATTAGTTTTATTTTCATAGTTTGTGAGTATAAGCTATAACTTAGGAAGAAAAGGGACTTTTATTAGACGATCGTAATACTCTTGTGCTAATTAAGCAATTAAATCTTGCATGTAGAGTGATCTAATATCATGGCGTCCATTTGCTAAGATTCTGATTACATGATAGCAGTGAGCGAGGGCTGGCTTTGGCCGTACAATAGAGAGGTAGCAGCCAAGGCAAAAGCTTTGGCTATAGGGTGATCGACAGCCTAGGCATAGTCGGCCATATAGTGGTTGGCAACTGAGGCCATATCTCGGCTGTAGGTTGATGGGTAACCAAGACGTCTCAGCCGTGAGATGGTAGCAGTTGAGGCATGACAAACAACCAAGGTATTATCTTGGCTGTAAGATGGCAAGTACCTAAGCATTGCATTAGCTGTAAGATGCCGGGCAGCCAAGGCATTAAGTCTCTCAGGCAAGTATGGCTTTTTTTCGACCTCACTCATATCGGAGCATTCTAACGTAGATGAGAGCCCCTCTAGGGGACTAGTGCTTGGAGAGCCTTCGAAATCTCAACTTTGCACATAACCATTTTAGAGTAATGGCTTATTCTCAGCCTTCCATCTTAGGCCCGCTATTTTGTGTTTTCGGGAAATGTGTTGGACAAATTTCCCTTTATTTTACTCATCTTTAATGTTAGTTTGTGCTTGTGAAGGCTTTCCCCATTTCGCCCTGCAACACTTGTGTCGATCTAATGCTTTTCACTTATGTTGTTATCTACGAGACTTTTCTCGATGCTAGTGGTTAACTATTCAAGGACAGATTCACCACGCGGTGTATCCTGTAGTCTTTTACAAGTTAACATATTATTTAAGATTTTTGCTACGAACTATGTTGTGTTTTCTAGAAGCTTTTGCCTCGGGCTGCACTACACAACCTTTTATTATCAACCAGACTTAAGCTTTCACCATGGACTATATTGCACAGCCTCTTACCAACTACTGCTCTCTTTGTCATTGCCAAGTGTCCTCTAGGCTTCTTATAGGTAGATATGTGAATCCATGAAAGTATGATTTTCAAGTCCCATATAAAGTCATGTGAATACTTAGTGAATTCAATAATATTGCATACAACTGTGTTTCGCAGACAAAGTAGGATTCTTCAACACAATAAGCAATTCCAAAAGAAAGAGCATGATATAAATTGTAAAAGACTTTGTTTTTTCCTACTACCTGTTATCCTTGCCTTCTATTATGGGTAAATTTTTTGAGATTGTCCATATTCCAGGTGCACGACACACTACGTCGGTCTAGGCACTGCGGCATGTAGGCTCACGCTCTTATGATCTCTGAGGTCTTATAAGGCCTTCCCATTTAGCATCTATTTTTCAAAGGGCCCTGTGAATTCTGTCTTCCTCAGCACCAAGTCCATAAATTGGAAGCTTTACGGGCATACTTTACAATTATAAGCTTTTGCAATTTTGCATTTGTATATTTTGGCTAAAACAGAGGATTTTTCTCTTAGTTCAACGACCAACTCTAGGTTGGTTCTCAGACTTTGGTCATTTATTTTATGGGCATAACACGAGATCCTTAGGATTTTCTCGCCAACTTATACTAAGACAACTGCTTTTGTTCTAAATAAAGATTAAATGGTGATTCCCATGTTGCCGTTCGTGGTGTTGTTTGGTATGCACATAGAATGGATGAGAGTGTACACGCCTAAGCTCCATTCGCAGCTCCCAGTCGAGTTTTCAAGTGCTGTAGGATAGTGTAGTTGGTAACTTCCACATACACCATTCATGGAGCTTTGCACTTTAGAAATGATAGTTTCGTTATCTGAGACTAATACTCTAGGAAGTACAAATCTACAAATAATGAACTTCTAGAGAAATTTAAAGACTTCTTTCTCAGTACTTCTACCCACTTGGTGAAGTAATCCACCACCCAAAGGTGATAGAAAATAGTCCCACAATATCCATGCGCCACCAGGCATATGGGGATAGACACTCGAGGGGTTGTAGGAGCTCTACTGGTTAATGTGGTATGTTGCCATGCTCCTGACAACCTAGGCAGCATCAGACCAGGTCATTGGCATATCTTTGAGTATGGTAGGCCAGAAGTATCCTTACCTCAGGGTTTTTCTAGCTAGGCTCATTCCTTTGAGATGATTAGCTCAAATTCTTTCATGGATCTCCCTTAGGATGTAGTCAGACTTCTCAGGAGATAGGCATTTAAGATAGGGCTGAGTGAAGCCTTATTTGTAAAGTTCTCTATTTATTAGCACGAATTGCGCCACCCGGGCTTTCAGTTTTTATACTTTATTGGATTCTTATAGTAGAGTCCTAAAACTAAGTATTGGACAATTTTATCTTTCTAGCACAGGCTTCCTCACTGAGGTCCTCTGCTATCTGGTTGTCGATCTTTAGCTTGCTGGAAATAAGAAAGGTTATCTTCATGCTTGTGATTGCTGCCATCAAGCTGGCTAATTTGGCTACCTGGTCTGCCTTTTCATTCTTGCTTCATGGGATTTGCTTTATTAAAAACTTTTCGAACTTAGCTTGCAAGTCTTTAACAATGACAAATATTTCACTCTTATTTTGCCCTTCTTTTAGAACCTCTCTACCTGGTTGACTACCAACTTAGAATAAGCAATGAGCTTTCATGCTCCGACTGCTAGTGCCAACTTTCAACTTACTAGAAATGCTTTATATTTTGACTCATTGTTGGAGGTCAGAAACTTGAATTTTAGAGCATATTCGAGCTGATATCCTTGAGGGCTTTTTAGCATAATCTCTACTCCGCTTCGTGAAGATATGGGTGAACTGTCTATATATAGGCTCCATAATGGAAGCAAATTTCACACCTTGTTCGATGTCATCTCTACGAGGAAGTCTGCTAAGATTTGGGCTTTGATAGCTCATCGGGGTAGTTTACTATCCCATACTGCCATCTTGGTGGATGCCCCCAAATTAGATAGAACTTGCTTCAATGGGTGATTGGTCAACACTACCACTTGATATGATTGGAAATATGGTCTCAGTTTTTGAGCCATTGAGACTAATGCTAGAGCTAACTTTTTTATCTGTGGTACTGGATTCTGGGCCTTGTAATATGTAGCTAACGAAAATATAGGGCGGTGCTCTCGTTGCTTCATTTTGACTAGAATAGCACTTATGGCTTCTCAAAGACTGCTAGGTATATGAATATGGCCTCTTCCTCTCTTAGTTTTGTTAATAGGGACGGTGAGGTAAAATACCTCATCAGGTCCTTGAATGCCTGCTAGCAATCAAGCATCCAATCAAACTTCCCTTTGGCTCGAAGTAGTTTAAAGAATGGGAGTCCCTTGTGTGCCGAACTTGAAATAAATCTGTTTAACATGGCCAAGACATTATGCTAGCCTTGGTATTTTTTTGACCATTCTTGGTGGGGACATTTTCAAGATAGCTTTGATCTTGTCTTAGTTGGCCTTTCGAATATCATGTAGTTTAGGAACTCCCCCATGCACTATAAATATGCATTTGGCAGTATTCAACTTCGTTCTACAGGACTTGAGGAATGCGAATCACTCATTCAAGTCCGTCACGAGGTGGCTCCTTTGGGTACTCTTCACCAGTATGTCATCTATATATAACTCCATGTTTCTACTAATTTGGTGTTCGAACAGTTGGTTGACTAGTCTCTAATAAGTGACTTTAGTCTTTTTTAGTGTGAAAGACATAACCTTGTAGTAGAAGATTCCCTACTTAGTTATGAATCTTATTTTTTCTTGATCTTTAGGAGCTAATTATATCAGGTTGTAACCTTGGAAATGCATATAAAAAAACTTAACACCTCGTAGCTTAAGATTGTGTCCACTAGCAAGTCAATTCTTGGTGAAGGGAATTATAACACCCCCCAACACTAAATATAGATATTGGTATAACAATAATTTTGACAAGGTAGCGCATGTTTATGCATGTATATATATATATATATATTTACTTTTTTCAATTGTAGTACTTTGAGAAACAGTAAAATATTTTCTCACATATAACCCTGTATATAGAAAAATCACCATTTATATAAAAACACAACACCCATCACAGTCACGCTATTTTTAGACTGATTTACTATCAAATTTCAAGAGTTATATATGACACAACATCTCAAAGTTATAATACGATAGATTTAAAAATAAAAATAATAACCTTTACTTTCGAAAGAAGTAAGAATATTTTGCATCTTGTAGCCTTTTATATATAATCAATAATTTACATAATAATAATAAATGTAAAAATTAGAATATGCCTACAACACAACTTAACATGTCATCATTTATGTACACTGATTATCAAAATCTGTGGGAACCCAAACGGCTTACCCTGTAAGTATATGATATCAAGTGTCACCAGACTCACCTACAATACATAAACTATATGAGCTAACGCTCAACAAGTAAAGACTATGCATGTCAAAGAATAATCCACAATATCAAGTCATGAATCTCAAAATGCTATGTCCACAATGCAATTTCATGCATCAAAATATTTCTCTAAAAATCATTTCTTTCTTGGGCCCCTAACTAATGCTACTATCCCGTGCACCGAAAAAAGAATTCTACGCACCGCCATAATCTAATGACCAATAATGATATAGCATGCAAATCCATGCATATTCATAAGCAAGCAAATCCGTGCATATGAACCTGCAAATCTATGCATACAACCATGCAAATTCATGCATGCTTCGGTGCACTAGTAGTGATCAATAAAATATTTTTCTTTTTCATCATCATGCTGTGCAATGCAAGATTTATCATAATATTCGTATATGATGCATGTACGTGCCAATGCCCATGTATGTATGTTCAATGGACATGAATGATAGTAATGCGTGTTCTATGCTATGCACATATAATCTATAATATTATATATAAACACACATTTACTATGTCTATGTATTGTAGTTGCAAATGAATCTTTACTTACCTTTGATTAGTTGTGTGTTACTTCTAGGTTTCTTAAGTATTACTCCTCAATCTTAGATGTGAAATAATCTGTAAAAATACAAGATATCAATCACCATCCTCAATTAACAAGTTCATTATACCTAATATAGTATAAAGATCTTGAATCTCAATTTAACTAAACAACCTTACCAATTAGAACTATAACCGAATACAACCTTCTATGTACCTTTGTTCCACATCTTAAATGTATACTAACTTCATTTAATTGATGTATTACAACTCTTATAACATCCCCCTAAATATTAGGGATTAAATGCACCACATCTATATTGGAACATATTAATGAACCAAATGGGACAGATTCACAATTTCATATTCTTTTGTTGTTATATTAATTTGTATAATGATTTTTTATACCTATAGACATATTCATTCACTCCCCAATTTTTATCACACTTATATAACATCAAAACCAATGTAACCATATCATAGAATGGCTAAAAATCATGGATATAGCTTCTCAAGTTCAGCTCCTTTCACAACATATTGAAACAAATTTTTCCTACCATGACAGTTTTGTGCACTTCATGACATTAATGGTTTTGGCACTCTTACATATATTCAATCACTCCCAAATTTTTACCAAACTTAGATAAAATATACACAGAGAAAACCAGATTATATTCTTGCCAAAACTAATAGATTTAATTATGCAAAACCAGTCCCCTTCATATAGGACGGAATCTGAAATTCATTGGTGACAATTTTGATCATCTTTTTAATATCATGCCCTATTTCAATTTCTAACCAATAAAAATTTATTTCAATACTCTTAACTCATATATGAACATGTATATGATTATACTTATAGGTTTTATTTAAGAAAACCTATAACAACAAAGTGACAATTTCTGCCACAAGTATTTCCTATTAAATATTTATCATTAAAAACCCTTTCTTTATGTACCAAAGTCTGACTAAAAACTTTATAACACATTTATAAGAGATATTGAAAGCTTAATACACAATAAATCCATTCAGAATAATCTGAAAACCAAAGACAAAACTGTAGGTAAGTGTTACCTATGTAAATTTTGAGGTTAAATTTGATGGTAATCATTCCTCCTTTGCTTTTCTTGCTTTTATTTCAATTTGGAATCAATTTGGAGCACTTGAAGACCTTAAGGTGTGTATTTGAAATCTAAAAATAGCTGAAATGAGGGTTTGGTCGTGGCTTAAGGGTGAAGGAAAGCTTGAGGCGGCACTTGAGGTGCTTGCTTAAGCTTGGTAGCAAGCATGAGTTATCAAGTTGTGGTATAAATCTGACCTTTCACTCATCTTTCAAGCCTAAATCAGATGTATCTTACTATACATTAATTTTATTGCAACCTATTTTAATTACCACAAGATCCCATAGATAGTTCATAAGTTAATTTTCTAGCCGTTCATTTAATTTCTTACCCGATTGTCACCCGATTCTTGAATAATTATTTATATTAAAAATTATATAATCTTATACATAAATGAATATTCTAATACCACCTTTCAATCATAGTATTTTATATCCAATGTCCCAAATATGCAATTTACCCATATATACTTTTGAAATAATTAGATGAAATTGAATCAAATTGTATAAGTTTACTAGTAACACTTTTAACACTTCCAAAATTATAACCTATATATTTCATCTATATCCAACATTGATCAACCACATTTTTTTCTTATTTCAATATAAAATCAACTACTTAAATTATAAAATCCAATAACTAATACCATGCAAGAGCTTCAGAATTAAATTTAATATTCAAAGAATGTCGTATAAAATGAAATAAATTATGCAATATCAATAGAAATGCAAGTAGCATATAAAATTGACACGTAATGCATGAATCATATTAGCCAAGTGAGTAGTGTGAGGCTTGACTATTACAAGAATAGATCTTTAGGGTAGGGTTTATTCAGGCCTGTGAAGTTGATGCATAACTGCCGTTTTCCACCTGCCTTCAGCACCAGAACTACATTTGCCATCCATTTTGGGTATTGCACTGTCAGATGTATTTAACTACGAGCATCTTGTCCACCCATTCTTTGATGAATCTGCTCCTCTCGAGTTCAAATGCCTTTCTTCTCTATTTTACCAACCTCAAGTTATTGAGATGGTGAACTGTGAATTCTGGGATATTCCTTGCAGATATTCCACGCCCCAGGTAAATACCTCTATGTTATCTCTGAGAATGAAAAATTAGCTCTTGCTCCACAGTTGCATCTAGGTGAGATCCGACATAAATCGTCCTTGTCTCATCTTTAGGGTTTAATTCAACTACTTTTAGCTTTTCTGCCATCTCTAGTCCAGCATTTTCTTATTTTTTCACATCAATTCGTTCCTAGGCAGGTTGTTTTTCCCTCTCATCAAGCGCGGTCAGAAGGGCTTTGGCTACTTTGATTTTTGGGTTCGTCTCCAACAGAGGCTTGGATCAAATGTTATGCTAAGACTCTTTTAGGTATTATTCTTTTTGGAGTGGGCAATTTCTACTTTATGTGGTAGGTGGAGGAAACAACATGGAAGAAGTTCAGGTCAGGCTTTCCTAGGATTAAGTTATATGGTGATGGGGCTAGAACCATCTAGAATCTCACCATCTTTATTACACTGTGGGAATACAATCCCAATGTCAGGAGGAGGAGAATTTTCCCCAGTGCTTCCACATCCTCATTGTCAAGTCTTATAAAAAGGGGATTTATTTGGGTGGGAAACATCAATCCCCAACTAGATGAATGATTTCTTGATCCAAAAGTTTGACGAAGTAGTAGAGATGACTAGGGCTTCGTCATGTACTCCTCTTTGGGGCTCCAAGTCTTTGTTGTTAAATGAGATCTCCTCATGTCCCTCTCGGAGGTAAAAATAAAACCTACCTATGTGGGGAAAGATACTGGAAATGCATCCCCCTGGCTATTTGGAGGATGCTTTCCTGGAATTAGATGAGTCTCCACATGCCGGTCCTCCCAAGATCACTCCCACTACTGCTGTCTTCTTAGAGCTGAGATGGAAAATGCAGACATTTGACCTCCTCTTACAACTCTGGGACTCATTCAGTATCGCATTATTTCTCTTTCGATTTGCATTCTCAACGTCGAGGTAGGGTTCCCACAGACAGTGCCGATATATACCTCGATATAAGATTAGGATGGCATAATGCAATTCTCTAAGATATGATCTCCTTTGATGCAACTGCTTGCTAGTGGGGTCCCTTCCTATGATATGGATAGATGGTTAGGGACTCCGAGATTGATCCGAAAAAAATCTTTTAATACTTAAATCAGTAATTATTATAGAGAACAAGAACTAAACTTGAAAGCAATAAAGTGAAAATAAAATTACGTACTTTAAAAATGATATGGAGATAGGTATTTATAGATATTTAGCTTAGAACTTGAGCCTGAACTTTTTTATTTGTAGGGCTAAAATTAAGATATCTTTAGACTTAGCTAAAATATACCCATCACATTTGCAAAGAAAAGTTATCTTGTAGAGATAAGGTATTACACTATCACTGTAGTATATTAAGAGAAATGGGGTAATAATAGACTAGTGAGATAAAAGATTAGTGGAAAGAAAATGATATGCAACCATTGCAATGTGTAGATTTCTAATTAATTACAAACCTTGCTGATATGGATCCTATCACTGCAAAATTTACACATTTATATCCATAAATCTTGAAATATTGCTGTTAAAAATACATAAACAACCACATTTTTATTGTTTTTACATTTTTTCGTATTAAGAAATCCAAAAATTACACTGAACCAAATACAATCTCATTCTCATACCTTTATTTTTTTTATCTATATTTATTAATTTAAACATGTTTTCACTTTCACAAGAAAACCAATATAACAACAAAAATCTCATTGAAAATTTTCTATTTTATAAATTTCATTGAAATTAAGGCGAAACAAGTCATAGTACTTCATTTTTACCTTAAAATTTAATATATCAACTCATTAAGTAATAGATAAAAAGGAAAAAAAAACTAAAATCTATTAAATATACACGTCATAATGAACCTTTTTCTCTAAATCGAATCTTGGAATGTGAAACTACTAGAGATATTCCTAAAGAAGTTTTGTTCAGTGAGGTTGATTAATAAAATATTATGAAATTATGAATTAATGAATATAATCCATAATAATTATTACGCAGCAATTATGTACTTCAAATCAACTCATAAAATAAAATGAAACCTGGGCATGCTAATTTTACATAAAAAACCAATTTGCTAGTATTACTTTTTTCTTTAGAAAATTTGAGATATATATATTAACACATCTTATATTAATTCCTTTTTAAGTCACAAGTAAAATGTCAAGTTCAATCTTCATATATATATATATATATATATATTATATATATATATAATCATTTGGGCATTGTAAAAACTCACTCAAACTCTGTCCATAGACTTTTTACAAACTTCTCTTTTGTGTTTTTCTTATATAAGTTATGCCACTAGGTTAGATGCTAGCTATAGAGCTAGAAACCTTACTATGGGGAAGAGATTGGAATTGATTTAAAAGGGTTTGGGTCTTATTCCCATACTTGGCTGATCGGATTACTATCTCATTGTTTGTCCAAAAAGAGAGATTGGCCACGACCACTTTGGGTATACTGAGTAAGCGGCCAATTCTACTCTTATCACAATATTTTTAAAATTGGATCGAACTAGACGGTTAGACTGGTCCGACTCTGAATCAGGAGTCTGTCCGGTCCAATTAGCCTTAAATATCTATTTTTCCAATTCAACCGATTAAAATTGATCAAAAGTCAATAAAAACTAGTTATTTATTTATTTTTTATTTTTATTTTTTTCATGAAGTTTGAAACCTTAAATTTGGTATTTTATCATATGTATGTGCTTTGTTAGATATTTTTTTAGTTGGTTATTTTTTTTTAAAATGTATTACATAAAAATTAGTATATTACATTACCATTTTATATAATATAATAAAAATATATAATTAAGTTTCATTAGGTGGTTGAAACGGTTCGATCGGTTGAACAATTTACTGGCAGCAAGACTAGTTTAATTACCGATGCGATTATGAAAACACTGCTCTATCGCATATATGTATAGATTTATATATATATATGTATAGATTTATATATATATATGTATGTATATATATATATATATGGTGGAATGAGAGAAGATTAATGAAAAATATGATGAGGTGTGAGATTGAGATTAAATCATCTAATAAAAGTCATGTGTAATTGATATGCTTATTTGCATGATATTTTAGTTCATATTCTAATCATTCATGTAATTTGATGGATTATTGTCTAGATTATTGTAACTTTGACTAATTTATCTTGCTAAAGTAATATTGTAGTGTTTTTATAAGCAGATCGATGACCAAATCGATCTTACTATCGATTAACAGTTCAATCGGTCGGACTAGTCTAATGAAAATTTTCTTATTATATTATGTAAAATGATAATATAATAGACTAATTGTTATGTAATACATTTTAAATATAAAAAAAAAATAACTACCTAAAAATATCTAACAAAACACAAAACTCAAATAATTACATAAATATAACAAAATATAAAATTTATACTTCTTAAAAAAAAAAAAATCGATTAAACTGGTTTTGACCAGTTCTGACCTGTTTGATCAAACCAAAAATCCAATTTTATATGTCTAACCCTACCGACCTCCCTCCAATTCCTGATTGAATCAGCCAATCCAATCCAGTTTTCAAAATATGGATATATGGTTAAATTAATGGGTATTATAATTTAATCACATTAAAAAAAATTTGGGGAGAGAGGGTGATTGTTCATCTCAGCTCATAAATGGGATGTATAATCCAAACAAAATAGTGATTTAGACCTTCAATTTTTATCATAGGTCTTCGTAACTAAAATGAATATCCAACCTAGGCACAGGTTCATATAGATAGGTAGGTAGATTGAAGAAATTGGCCATTGGCCCGTGGGCAGTGGTACATTAAGTAAGCGATCAACTCTACTCTATTCATATAATATATATATATATATATATCTAAATTTCTATCTAGCTAGCTATCTCTTTATCTCTCTCTCTCTCTCTCCCTCTCTCTCTCTCTCTCTCTCTATATATATATATATATATATAGAGAGAGAGAGAGAGAGAGAGAGAGAGTTGATTCTTGGTGCCATTGTAGTTGTAGGCTTTAAAACAAAGTCCATTTCTGCTAGGGACTAGAGTAAGTTGAGGTGAACCAAACTAGCAGCATTAATTCAATTGCTTGCTGCCTGTGAACCTTTCCCTTAGCTGCATTGTACTCATATTCCACAACACACCTTTACCCTCATATATAGTAGTACATACCTTGCTATTATCACACTTATTATTTGAACTGAATTTGGTATCAAGATTGAATTTTTTAATGATGTTCACAAATAAACCAGTTTGGATTTTATTTTTAATTTGATGTTGCTTTATCCAATTTAGCTCTTAATACAAGATCATCCAAATCAGGTTTTTTTGTTATTGGGATAGGTGAATTCTTATAGATTCACTCCCGGAGGAACCAGACATGATAATTTTTTATCATCCGGCTCGAACAAGGCTCAAATAAATCCATAAAAAATTTATGTGTTGGCTATATCTACACATATATGAATGATTCAATGTAAGTCTTATATTACACCATAAACATGAAAGTGTATCTGATTTACAAAAAAATTATATTTAAGAAAATATTTTATATACTTGATATGTATAAAGTAGAGATTGAAATGGAGGATCAGATGCAAATAAACAAACACAAGATTAGTTTATAGTGATGATAATTATATTGAAGAATGAAAATACACACATACATGATGATAGTATCCATATGCATGTAAATAAATGGACAGTAGCTGCATGCATGAACCTTATTGAAAGAAGTTAAATTTCAAACACATCTTGGCTTCAAGACAATGGTGGAATGGTTCAAGATCCGGGTAGCGAACTGCCCGTTGTTCTCGGTGGTGTCGATCTTCGACTGCCCTGGAGGAGGCAAAAGCTCGAAATTCTGCACCAGTCTTCCCAAAGTAATACCTAGAACAGGCATTGCCATGAGTATTCCCGGCAGCTCCTCCGCCCAACTCCAAATGGGATGTACTTAATGTCATTGCCAGTAGTTTCAACGTTAGAGTCCTCTTCCAAGAATCTTTCGGGCCTGAATTCTTCGGGCTTTTTCCAATGGGCCGGATCGTTGGCTAGCCACCATGCGTTGACGTAGATTCTACTCTCTGCAGGGATGTCATAGCCTCCAAGCTTGGCTTGGTGGAGGTTCATGTGGGGGACTAAACAGGGAACTATCATTCTAAGGCGAAGGCTTTCCTTGATCACAGCTTGAAGGTACGGAAGTTTGTGAGTATCGGGCTCTATCACTTGCTCCCCTGGGCCAAGAACGGTGTCGATCTCGGCCCGAAGTTTCTTCTGAATCTCAGGGTTGTTGATCAGTTCTGCAATGGCCCATTCAAGTGCCCAAACAGTAGTCTCTATTGCTGGTCATTCACATATAAACTTGTCAGCCAATTTAAGAAAAATGATAGGATTCCCTTCGCCTTGAAATTATTAAAATTAAAGCTCCTTTTTAAAGGGTATGGCTGAAAATTAAAAAAGTAAATATTTTATATAGCTTTAAACTATTGTCTTCTTTAGAGTAGTCATTAAAAAATCATCATTTTAAATGAGAAGATGCTTTTGAAAATAAAATTTTTATTTTAAGAAATAAAATCTTATTTTGGGATATTCTGAAAAGAAAATAGGAATGATAAGAAAAAAAAAACACTTAACTATAAACAAGAAACGTACCAGCAACATTCATGTTCTCAACAATGTAAAGGACATTGTCTTCATTGATCTCTCCACTCTGCTGAGCTTCAAGAAAATGATCAATGCCACATTTAAGGCCATTGTTGTCAATGCCCTTTGTGGAGACAAGCTTCCTGCACTTGAGATGAGAAGTATTAGAGAAGAACTATGGAACTTAATGTGAAGACTAATTTCAAGTTAACAGTTAGGTGGTCCTAATCCCATAGTCTCTGGGACTTCCAACTTGTGAATTCTATTTTTTTTTTTTTAAACATGCCAAAGTTGATATGTAATGCATAATTTATGAATCCATAATTTACTTAAACTCAAATTTTAAAATGGTCTTAATATTTTTTGAAAAATTCTAATTTCAAACCTAATTTTGATTGAAATGATAACTTACTTTATAATTGTTTATAATTGGTGTACGTTTTAAAAAGATTGATCAATTAGAAGTCTAGTGTTACAATTCGCACTATGTAATTAATTAAGTTTAACTAAATTGGCTATGAACTAGAATCTTCCCACCAACAAAAAATTCACAGTTCGAAGACGAATGGATTAAAATAGGGCACTCCAAAAATACAAAAGAAAAACATGTGGAGTGAAAGCCAAACCGGAAAAAAAAAAAGGAAAGAAAAAAAACAATGAAAAAGGTAGACTTACTTCCTCTCTTCAATAAAAGAGTCTTTGTATAAGTTCAACCTCCTCCTGGTCACCTCCTCGCATATTTTCAAGTACCCTCTCAAGAAAGGCCTCAAAATTGGTATAAAATCCCCAAAATTATACTCAAGGCTCTGCCCCAACCTACTCCTCTCACCATTCACACTCTTAAGCTTCACAAACAATGGATCCTCCTCACTCTCAAATCTCTTGTCAAACATGATCTTATACACATTATTGTACACCATCAGCTCCAGCCTCCTCCTCAGAACCACCCCTTTTGTCGACGCCTCCGGATTCTTCCTCACATCCTCCACCACCGCCGCCGCCTCCTTCTCCCACTCTCCCCGGTACTGCTGCACCACCTTGTTGGTGAAGAAGGGCACCGTCACAATCCGCCGCATCTTCCTCCAGTGATCACCGTACTCAGTGAAGATCATGTCTTGGCCCTTGCCGGTGAAGATGTCGAAAACGACGTTCCTTGAACGGGAGCCGAACTCTTTTCCCCGGGTGAGCAGAACTTCCTTGGCGAGCTCCGTGGATGAGATGACTGCGATGTTGCGTTGGCCCATTCTGAGCAGGAAAAGTTCGCCAAATTTCTTGGCGTAGTTTGTGAGGTCGTGGTGATCTAAGTTGTTACCAACTTCGAGCCAGTTTCCGAATATGAGCAAGGTGAATGGCCCTGGAGGCAGATTCAGGCGCTTTCCGCGGAGCTTCGAGATCACGATTGCGGCTGCTACGGCGGCCAAGAGGCCGACGAGGGCTTTCTGGAGGAAGAGAAGAAGATCCATGGGGAGGATAAAGTAAGCTGGAAATGGTGGTGTGGTGAAGTTGTTATGAGGGTAAGGTATTTATAGATCTTTTTTTTTTTGGTATATAATATTATAATTATTTATTGATATGGTAGTTTAGGTTTTGAAAAAGAATTCGCTCTAAATACAATAAATAAATAAGGCATTAGAAGTTAAATACCACAGATCAATGGTCCTTACCTACATCTCATGTTTTAAACCAAACTGTACGGACCATGCTGTACAACATTAAAATCCACTTTGTACAAACATACCGTGATTCTTACGACATGGTTAGTACAAACGAATGAAGTAGAAATGTAACACATATTCTCAAATTTATTTTACATACATACATATTTGGTATAATTTAATAGTAGAAATTTTTATTTTTAAAAGTATAAGATTTTTTGTTATTCCTTTTCCTTTCCAAGAGTTCAAAAATTCTCAATTATTTATAATAACTCTTTATTTATTTTTAATAAAATTATCCCCGTATACTTAATAAAAATATATTGTAAAACTAAACCAACACAAAAAAATTATCATCTCCGTATTTTTCTACTCTTTTTATGAGTTCCATCAACAATCAACACCAACTACAAATATGATGTCCTCTTCGTCTCTCACTTTCATCTTCATCTTTCGTCTCTTAATTTATTTTTTATTGAAAATCTAAAACCCTAAACCATGAGATTTAACCTCAGTACTTAATTGATGCATGAGTCATGAGTTTTACCACAAGATATTTATCTTTATCCTTTCCAAATATTTTGTTAATTAGAAAGTTGTTATTGCTTGATGAATATGCGCTTTTTTTTTTTTTTAATCATAAATAGTATTGGGGTAGGGCGCCTTGTGGACCAGAAGTTATTCAGAGGTACACGTAGAGCTTTTTTAAGATGCAGTATCAATTGTTGATCATGTACATTCATGTGATTAAACGATTGTTCATTAAGAATTACCCACTGTTAAAACATATGATTTAAGCCAATTAAATCGATCAAATACCATTTTTTTATTTTTATTTTTTAAGAATCTTAAACTAGGTATTTGATCACATATAATAGTTATTTAGATTTTGAATTTTGTTAAATTTATTTTTTAATTATTTATTTATTTATTTTTATCACATAATAATTAATTTATTATGTTATTATATTATATAATATAATAAAAAAATTATATTCAATTTCATCATATCGATCATATAAGTGGTTGAGCATATTCGACCAATTGAACCGCTGATCGATAACAACATCAATTTAATCAGCGATTAAATTATAAAATTATTAATTTTAACATTATATATCCAAGGACGAACTAATATGAAAGTAATGTGCTGATGAGGTTGACTTGGATCACACACCAACAAATCAATTAAATGAAGAATAATTGAATATGAAATTTGCAACTTTAGTCTATACCTTATTGCTTTGTAGATCGCTGATATTTGAGATTATTGGGAGAAAAAAATTGATATCTTTCTCGTTCAAATCTGGCACAGTGAAAATATGTATTATCAAACACAACAATAATTTTCATAGAATTCATACAGTTATATGAATTTGTAATTTTTAATCAATTCTAAATAATATACAGTTATTTAGATGATTTAAGAAAATTTAATGACTAATAAAAGATGATTCTTTTCTTCTTATGTTGAACTGTGAACCTTCAACTCCAAACTTCAATATGAGTGCACAAATTAAGTCTTTCTATCCAAGCCTCCATATCAATGGAAACGAGTAGGCATTCTATAATCTTTCTTGTGATATTTTCAACACAATGAAATTATAAGAGTGAATTTAGGAGAAGGGAATGAGAAATTTAGCATAATTTATGAGATCTCTAAGGCTCAATCAAATGTCCATCACCAGGAGAAAAGAATAGATCCCTCTTTTATACTTTGTTGAATCCCTAATTTTTTATTTTTTTTCTAATTCTAATTGGAAGATAACTATATCTAATAGAAAAGTTATATTCATCTTTCTTTTTGTGATTATCTAGAATTCATATTTCTAGATAATACTTATAAATATTAAAATAAATATCTCATATTTATTTATTATTCATGCAGTAATATGATATATTATCGGTAATCTTAATATTTATAATAAACACCCAGTTTGGAAAATAATTTTCTACAAATAAAAGTGTAATATAATTTGTAAAGTATTTATGAAGGTGGATCGGAGACCTATAATCCTAAAATTACAAGCTCTAATAAATTTTAATAACTAAATAAATTCTTTAGTTAATTCATTCAATTTATTAATTCTAAGATTACTCCACTAAAATTTAAATTGCACTCTTGTTATATATAACAATTTACTCTTATCAATACTGACTAGTTCATCAATATAATCATTATATATGATTTGGCTCTCTATAAATAATTCATAATTAGAGTTAGGTTTTCTGTTAACCTCAATATATCTTATTCTTTTCCTACTGTGAATCATTAATTTATAACCAAATTATAAATTGAGTGTTCAAAATATTCAGTTATAGAATTAAATAGTCAAGAGAACCGTATTTTCACTTCTCACAAAAAGATAATGAATTTCGTATCTATAAGTTATATTTCCAACTAACTATCCCAATATAATCCTAAAATGTAAATTTTTAGGCGTGTTAATTGACAAATAAATCAAAGATCATATAAAGAGGAGTCTGTAATCACTCAAAATTAAGGTCAATTATTGTATGATCATCTATTGATGTTATCCGAATTTTTAAAAGATAAGAAAAGTATGTGAAAAATCAAATTACATTTGGCCCACTCCTATATAATCACATTATATAGAATGCCTCAATTTAGATGTCATTACATCAACAGTCTCGATAAGACCATTACATTCTTAATGTTAGTGCACAACAATGATAATGATTTGATTAAAGATCACAATTTTAATTAATATTATTGTAAAGCAATTTATTTTATTATCCATAATTTTAATCATATCATAAGCAACACTTATATACTAAGAGTAAAATTATATTAATAAATAGGATTTTTTTTACATTCATAAGTATACCGATATACACAAAAATAAGTATAAACTATTATTTTATTAATTCAACAAATAATGTACTAATATATGCTTTTAAGAAACTATCACTAACAATCTCTCACTTATCCTAAAGTAGGTTAGACATGTTTCTCAATTCTATTCCCAACTATTATCACAGTGCAATGTAAATAGCTTATCCATATTTGGAACAACTTTTAGATTAGTAAAGAGTCTTAAGCCAAACTGTTTCACAAGCTACTAGATATTCAGCCTCCAAAGTTGAATCCTCACTGTTGGATTGTTTAACATGTCTCAGACTATGGCTGCGCCACTCTAGTTAGATGATGACTAAAAAAGTCTACTTTCAATTATCATTTTTTGATTGAACAACATAATCAATATGTCCAAGGGGATTCAGGTATGTACCTGAATACACCAATATATAATTTCTCATTGTCCTAATATACTTGAGAATATTCTTTACCATTAACTAGTGATTTAAACCTGAATTTGGCTGACTATCCCTATCTCATAACAAATATCTAGACTTGTACATTACGTTGCATACATAAGGTTTCCTACTATAGAGGCGTAGGGAACTCATGTCATATCTATTTTTTCGTGAGGTGTTTGAGAACACTACTCATTGGGGAGAACGTTTCCATGTTGGATTGATAGGCAATCCCTTTTGAAATTGTGATATTAGATAATATTTGGGAATGAAACATTTCTTACTTAGAAAATGATCAAGGAGTTGAATTTTAATAATTATTGGAAATTAATTAATTTTGGCTTAAATTAATTCGGGAAATTGAATTATTTATTCAAATAAATAATTAGATTATTTATTTGGACTTAATAAGATTAGGAAATCCAATTGGAGTGGAGAAATTATTTGATTAGATCAATTAATATTGCAAACCATAAATTAATTTAATTATTAAATTAATATACTCAATTAAATTTATTTAATTGGGCCTAATTTGATTAGGTGGGTTAGATGTAATTTATTAATTGAAATTGAGTTTAATCAATTAATTGAATTAATTATAGGATTTAATTAAGAGTCCAAGTCCAAATCACAGAGGCCCATAGTAGAGGCCCACAAGACTTGTTGAAATAAAGATGGAGATCTAAGAATGGAAGGTTCTTAGAATTATCTAATTAGATTAGATAATAATTATCTCTTCATATCTAGGGAAGACAAGAATAGATAAAGTTGGAGATATTTGGAAGATTTTGTGATCAACTACAATCCTCCAACCAATAAAGCAAGAGGCTGGAAATACCAACAGTGGGACTTTTGGAATTTTTGGCCCTTAGGATATATGCACAAGGGCCAAAAGTTTAAGGAGAGAACTCTCAAAATTTTCGGCCATCACCCTAAAAAGAAAAAGTAGTTTTCTTCTCTATCTTTTTTCCTCCAAGAATTCCATATTTTTATCAAAAGTATTAAATTCTTTTATCACAAGTTGATATTAAGAATTAATACTAACCATACATACTACAAAAACTAAATTAGTAAAGGAATCAGAATTACTACAGAAATTTTGATTCTGTGTTCTTTCTCAAAGTGTGGTTTGCTTTAGAAAAGAAACACTTGAATCCTTGTGAATCAAAACTCAGAAAGGGGCTAGCAATTGATTGTTTCGAACCTTACATCAATCAAAGTGTGTTGAAAGGTATGAATTGATCTATTTTATTTTATGCATAAAACCAATTGGATTGCAAAATCGATAAAATTCACATTGAACTTGGGGTGGTATTATAATTGTTGTAGCATGTATCGATTAAATCTCTATATATTAATTTGATCTAGCAAAGTCTAATTCTATTCACCGAATTTAAGTTCATTATTTCAAATAGTGTAAGTTGTTAATTATTAACTCTATATAATAAAAGACCAAGTTAAAATAGTGAATTTAATGAATTTAAACCAAAATCACATTATTCAATCGATTATTTTATATTATTCTATCCTATTCTATAAGCAATCTCATATTAAATATTTAATACGACTATCAAGTATGCATGACATTTTTAATGATTGCAAATGGGTATTATAAATGACATAATATTATGCATGGTGATTTGTATCTCATACAAGTATCAAATAAATAAACCAAAATTAAATAAATAATTTTTTGGATGGATTCCCTAAGATAATAAAATTATAAAAATAATAGAAAAAAAAATCACCAACTGGCAATGTGGTGCTAGCTTTATGCGCCGAGACATAATACTTACCAAAGTCTGACGCTGTGACATTGTGGCACCAGTCTTTGTTTTTTAGGCGCATGAATTTTTTGACTTCTTCTTCTTCACCATCTTCATATGATCTTCATCATGCGGTGTATGCAAATTGGACAAAAATTATAGATATCTCATACCCATAGTTTAGGTTTTATATATAATAAAAATAATTACATCAATTATGCAATCATAGGAAACCAAATAATAACATAAAAAAATATCACCATACATCCATCACATGATTTAATCATTCATAATAGTAATCAATGCATTCATATGATTAAAATTACAGTATTCATACAAACTGACTCTCATAACAATTGTGGAAAAATTAGATACCTTTAAAGTATTCAAAAATTTATGCAAAAAATTGGTAAATAGAAAGAATAACTACATTGGTAAGATAGTTAGAATTCCAAGTGATCATGGTAAGGAATTTGAAAATATTGTCTTTACCAATTTTTGTGAAAAATATAGAATTGCACATGAATTTTCAGCTACAAAAACACCACAACAAAATGGTGTTGTGGAAATGAAGAACATAACCCTTCAAAAGATGGTTGGGGTAATGTTAAATTCTAAAGAAGTAGCCATCCATTTTTGGGCAGAAGTAGTCAACACAATATACTACACCATCAATTGGGTGCATTTGGTGTTAAATACTAAGAAAACCCCATATGAGATTTTGAAAGGTAAAAAAACCCAACTTAACTACTTTCATGTCTTTGGTTGTTCATGCTATGTGCTAAATGATCATGAACAGTTAAGAAATTTTGATGCTAAGAGTGATAAGGGATTTTTCTTGATTATTCTTTGAATAATAGGGTATATCGTGTTTTTAACATGAGAATCCTAACTTTCATGGAATCCTCAAATGTAGTTATTGATGATTTTCATGTTTTTATAGGATTAACAGCTGAAAATGAAATTTTCAATCTCAATAAGGAAAAATAAAGCGTTCAAGTCATCACTAAAATTGATGTTGCAACAATCAGGAAAAATATTGCAACAAATGAAACTAAATTGGGATCGAAAATTATGATAGTACTGAAATATGGGGGAAAAGCTTAAGGTAAGCTTCCGAGATATGGTAAGATATGTGTGCTTCATCTTTTCAATAGAACCCAAGAATGTACAAAAAACTTTACTTAATTTTGGGTTATTGTTATGCAAGAAGAGCTACAATAGTTTGATAGGAATAATGTGTAGAAACGTGTACCTAGACCTGAACATACTAATGTAATAGGAACCAAATGAATTTTCAAGAATAAAAGTGGTTAATTTGGTAATATTACAAGAAATAAGGCTAGGTTGGTAGCTCAAGGTTAAATTCAAGTAGATGACATTGCTTTTGATGAAACATTTGCACCACTTTCTAAGTTAGAATCAATTCATTTGCTTTTAGCAATAGCATATTTGTTAGGTTTCAAATTGTTTCAATGGATGTAAAAAGTGCTTTTCTAAATGGTGTTTTAAATAAAGAAGCTTTTGTTGAACAACCAAAAGATTTTGAGAATTTACACTTTCCTAACTATGTTTTCAAGTTGAAAAAGGTTGTTTATAGTTTGAAATAAGCTCCAAGAGCTTAGTATGAAAGACTAACAATTTTTTTTTGTTGAAAAGGTCGGATACAAGAGAAGAGAAGAAAATAAAAACTTATTTATCAAAAGATTTAAGCATGATATAATCATTTCACAAATCTACGTTAATGATATTATTTTTGGGTCTACTTTTCAACTTAAAATTGATAAATTTGTTAGTCAAATGTCCCATGAATTTGAAATAAGTATAGTTTGTGAACTTAATTATTTTTTAGGTTTGCAAGTGAAGCAAATTAAAGATGGAATGTTCATTTCTCAATCTAAATATGCTAAAAACCTAGTTAATAGATTTGAACTTGAAAACACCAAACCATTGAAAACTCCAATGGGGACAAATGAAAAATTATCAAAAGATAAAGGGGAAGTTCCAATTGAACCAAATCTTTATAGAAGCATAATAGGCAGTTTGTTATACCTTACTGCAAGTAGGCCAAATATTTATTTTAGTGTTGGAGTTTGTGGTAGGTATTAAGCTAATTCAAAAGAATCTCATTTGAGTGATGTAAAATATGTCATAAGTATGTTAATGGTACTGCTGATTTTGGGATTTAGTATTCAAAAGACATTAACTCAATTTTTGCAGGCATTAGAGATGCAGTTTAGGCTGGAGATATTTACAATCGAAAAAACACAACTAGAGAATGTTTTTATCTGGGAAATAACTTGATTTCTTGGTACTTCAAAAAACAAAATTACATTTTAATGTCAACAACAGAAGCCCAATATATTGCAGCTGGAAATTGCTACTCTCAACTACTTTGGATGAAATAGATGCTTGAAGACTACGGTATTGAACATGAATGTTTATATATTTATTGTGATTATTCAAGTGCAATTAACATATCAAAAAATCAGTTCAACATAGGATATTGCAAATTATGGTGATTGACTATATTGCAAGAACAACTTGCTAACACATTTACCAAACCTCTAAATGCAGTTCATGTCGATTCCTTGAGAAAATCTATGAGTCTGTGTGATCTAATTATATGAACATTCAAAAGAAAAAAGGAATTTGTTGCAACCATATTGCTTGCATCTTCATCTATACTTGTTGCAATAATTCAATAGTTGTTAAAACATATTTTGCATAACATGATAGGAACTGCATTAGACATTCTGCATTTATTCAACATGTGTTTTAGATGGTCAAATTTTCAAGCCTTGGTCTACTGAATCTCATTAGAAATTAACTGTTTTATAAAATTTTGATAAATGTTCTATCAAATGTTCTTTGATATTATGCTTATTTGGAAAAAGCTACCTATCCAATGGTATGGAGCTAACCATGTAAAAATATATCTTGTATCTTATGATTTAAAGAAAATAATTTTTCATATGAAAAGAACTACCCTTAGAATAGAATGAAAGCTATGGACTGGCTAAATACAATTCAAATACGAGAGAAAAAAGCATTTTACATTAAAAAAAAAAGAACAAAAAAAATGCATGAAATCTCTCTTTCAAAATATTTGAGAAATTGAATTTGGAATGTAATCAAAATTTTCTTTTGCAGGTATGTTTGAAGAGATTTTCGAACCTTAAGACATAAAATATTTGATTTTTTTAAAATACGTGACACATTTTATTATGTCAAAATTCATGCATTTTGATATTTTCTATTTCATAGGCATAAATTAAGAATTTGTATGTGCTTGGAAATGTATAACAAGAGATTTGGATAAATGTGAATTAATTTGAAATTATTTACTGCAACAAAATCTGCCCACATATATGATTTTAAAAAAAATCCTAATTTAATGATTGATAGGATATTGAATGCAAGTAGAAGTCTTGTTCTAAATAATTTACCAAATCGAGCAACTGCATAGAAATCAGAGTATGGCTAAATAAATTGGGGCTTTTGAGTTGTTGTGACATTCAGAAACTAAAAACCTTAATTCTTCTTATTTCTATTTTTCTCTATTTCTTCTTCGATCAACAATGTTCTTTGTTACCTTTCTCTTCTATCTCTTAGGTTTTAATCATGGTGAAAACCAGATGAAGCTCCAAAAGGGAGGAACTTCAATAAGAGGTGGACAAAAAATAATGAAAAGAAAGGAAAAGCTCTTCATCTGGCCCTAGTCACTGGAGGCAACCAAATGTTGAACTAGAGCAGCCTCTTACACTTGTTATATACAATCCAATCATGGTAGATCCCACTATGCCCATTAGACTGCAATGGTGAGAGGAGGCTGCAGAGAAAGAAGTTGCTGAGGGCGAACCCATGGTGACAGATGAAGGAGTTGGAGATGACACTCAAATATGAGGGAATGAGGTTGTGTTAATTGGAGAAATTGCTGATTCAATCAAAAAATGTTTTGATGGCCTGATGGATATTTATCAAACTTAAGTAGATATTACTTAGTTTTTACTTTAGGATCTACTAGAAGTCCACTTGTTGCAACTCAGGCACAATTCTCTCATCTAATTGCAATAGAGCCTGAGGAAGAATCTATTTAGTCACTTTCAAAACCTGCATCCTGAACCTAAACTGGAGGACCACATGCTAACCCATCTTGGTTTTCTGGGTTTCCATATTCGATGAAAATTTCTGTAGTTGATAAAGGAAAAAAAAGTGGTTGATAACAATCCAACATATGACCTTGAGGAGAAAATTCAGCAAACTGTGCTCCGACGATTGTCAAGGCTAAATAAGAATGCTCAAGTCATAGATACTTCAGATTCTGAGTCAAATCACAGTCATAAAGGTGCTTCCCAGACTAAATTTGCTGA
This sequence comes from Paulownia fortunei, assembly GCA_019321725.1. NCBI lineage: Eukaryota > Viridiplantae > Streptophyta > Magnoliopsida > Lamiales > Paulowniaceae > Paulownia > Paulownia fortunei. Next base: position 17,866,722 of record CM033116.1, on the reverse strand, counting down.
AGAAAATGTTGAGTACGATTCTCTCTATGAGATTAGTCATTTATTCTCTTCTCTTTTATATTCAACTAAGAATAAAAAATTCTAGAAGAAGGTGTTTAAACAAAAAATTCATTTTGAATGACCTATTGACTCGTTGCAACATAAAGAATTAGGGATTGTTGATTTGTTGAAACAAAGAGGATTGTTGGGAACTGTTACTAAACCTACACCACATGTGAGGGTTGTGGTTTATGACATTTATCCTAAAGTGTCTAAAAAGGTTAAGGACATTGACTCACACAGGTTTGGAAAGGTTTTTGTTCGAAACAAAATTTTAAATTTTTACCTCAAATGATCAATAAGTTTTATAGTTTATGTGATCAAGAACATGTGGCTTTTCTAGAGAATTTTGGGATGACTACTTTCGAATTGACAAGTGGCCAAGTTAGTGCATGGCCTAATACCTCTATTATTCCTACTGCTAAACTCACTTTGAAGTATGCTTTGTTGCATAAGAAAGGTATCAGTAACTAGACACCAACCTTGAATATCACTGTTAATGTAAATGAGCAAGCCACTATCTTATTTTGCATCGGAACAGGCTTTTCTGTCAACATAGGAAAATTGATCTTTGACATTATTATTTGGTAGACAAATCACAAAGGTATCCTTTCATTTTCTTATCTCTTTTATATATTGTTGCAATCACAAGGTCTCAAGAAGAAACCTATTGAGATATTGGAACCACTGCGAAAGAAGATCACTTTCTCTTCTAAGCTGCTTAGTGGGACACATCCTGATGATCTCAAAAAGAAGGCAAAGGGAAAGACACAACTGGAAAAAAAAGCTCCAATACTGCATCTGTTGCAATAATTGTTTTGACAACTTTCTTCTTGCTTGTTGAAAAGGAACTTAAGGAGGCCAAGTCAGTAGAAAATATTCTATTAAGCTAAGGAAAAGAGGCTAACCTCTTGTTGGCGTCTCTCCAAGCCTCTTCTCCAAATTTTTCCAAGGATTCAAGTGATGAAGATGATGATGATGATTTAATTGGGTATGATTCTCCTTTGCCATCAATTGGTCAAAAGGGGGGAAAAAGATGTTGAAGTTGCTGCAAATTCTGAGGAAGATGATTTTGCTGCTGAAGATAAATATGAAGCTTTTTGAATTGATTAGACTATTTTGATATTTTTGTTGATCGTTTGAGACTATTTAAATTATGTATAGTTGATAGGATATTTTGTTTGGATGTTTTTGAATCTAACTATCTTAAGTAATATGATTTGGATTCTGTTTTTCAAATACCTATTTTTTTATGTAGGGAAAGAATGTGAGTTGTTGAAACAAGTGGTTGGTTTGTTTCAACATTGTGTTGACTGATTCAACATAATTCTTGAACTTAAGAGAAGTAGATTTATTTTTATAAGCTTTGAATTCAGGGAAAGTTGGTATTTGGTTTTCACCAATCAATGTTAAAGGTAGATATTGATAGAATCATAATTGATTATAATAAAATCATAATTATGATTGTGAAAAAATTATAATTAATTATGATTTAATTAGTTGACATTGATTGACAACTTATTATCTTGCACAAGATTTAATTGATTTAATTATTTTACCTTATTTATCTTGTGCATATTTGATTGCATTACATTGATGGAAAAATTTGAAAATTTTATTTATAAAGATAAATTGAGATCTTTTACTAATAAAAAAAAGATCTTGACATAGTTTGTATTATTCTATACAACATATTTAGACACTATTAAAGTAGAGATTTGAGCTCAATTGATGTTGCATATAAATCTCAAAAATTGAACAAGTATTACACATGCCTTGGAGTTAAGAAGTGCACGGTTTCAAGTTTTGAGATTGATCTCGTTTTCATTCATTCTTCGAGAGAATAGGGTGAGCCTTTTGGGAGATTGACAAAAAATTTTGATAGAAGAATTTGAAGATTTTCAAAAGAAAGTCAATTTGCCGTTTGAAGAAATTTTAGTATTGAATGGAGTTCAACAGTGTAGACTTAAAAGTTAATGGGATCTCAATTTAGATTCACTAATTGATTTGTTGAAGAACGGTTTCATTAGTAAATAGATGAAGTCTTTATATTTCGAATAAGTCTCATTATTGTAACTGTAATCTGAATTAGTGAAGTATTTATTGATTGCAGGTGATGGCCTCGTGCATGTAGAGTACATTTGTACTTGAAGTACGTAAAATTTTGTGTGTCATTTATTTTACTGTCATTTACTTATTCCAACAAATTGTCCAAATTGTTACAGCAATTGATTCTAATTAACAAGTAAAATTGATATAATACTAAAACATATCTAACAAGTAATTTAGCATATCTAGTACATAATCAAGCAGAAATGAAACCAAAATTAAAAATAACTAGAAGCATAATGAAGAAGAATGTAAAGCTCATATTCGTAGGAAGTCATAAAAAATTTAATCTTTTCTTGCTTTCCCTTTTTCTTATATAAGTTTTTCACACACCTGGAACAATCCTAGCTAATGAGAAATTAGATGTCATCGAACTTTGTTATGGTTTCTAGCTCTATTTATTAAGTATAGCGATAAAATCGAAACACTCAATTTTCTATTTATTTTGTGATAACATAAATATTATCACAAAGTTATCGTGTGAGAACTATTGTTATCGATGACTTATTACTATATTTATATTTGTGTTACTAATTTAACTATAATGATAACTTATACATCAATTAGTGGAAAGAAAAGATATGGAACGATTATTAACAAGCCTTGTTAATGAGGTTTGTTTTACTGGTCAAGGCTGAGGTTTTAATATTTCACAAATATGAGATTTTGATTTCAAATTCTACTACACGTTCAAATATTTGTCACATTTATGTAAATTTATTGTTCATTGTAATTTGTTCCTTATTATTTTATTATTTTTAATAAATTCTTGGTTATTTATAAATGTATTGAATTAATTATTAATTGACATTGTTATGCATCGAAGTAAATAATTTTATTATTCTACTATGTGGTAAATTCATTCTAAGGTCCACTATTGTGTATGGATTTGTGTTGGGGATTCTTTAGATGATTAGATTCCGATCAATGGTCTTTTCTTGGTATCATTCGTGTAAGTATACTTAGTTGTTTTTCTTAACATGTCATTCTTCTTAAAATAATTCGTGGATTATTTTACTATAGTTCAAGAATTGTTTTAACCATGGTTAGACAATTCTTAAACTTATATGAAGCATAATTGTAGATTGAATTCAAATATGTACATTGAGTTTCTAATTTGAAGTGCAGTCTACTGTTGAAACTCATCCAAAATTAATCCAACATGTTTTTTTTTTTTTTTTGTATATATAACATATTAAAAAACTTATAAGATCTTAGTATCTTATTTTAGAGTTTATATTTCTTAAAAAAATTATCAATATTTAAAAAAAATTTATAAACTTGACCGAACGCCTCTAAATATAATTGCGTTGTGTGAATGAAAATGACAAAACCACAACTCGAGTTTTAGCTTGTTTTGAAAAGCGTAATCTTTTTTTCTCCATATTGTTATGTTAAACACACTTTATCATATTGATTATTAATTTTGGTATAAAGATATTTTACTGAACATCTGAACTAAAGTTATGTTTCCCTATATTTTAATTTCCGAATAACTAATTACATTTTGATAATCTTATATTAAATTTAAAAATGAGGTGACCCAATTCACATAATTAGGTAAACCCTGATGCAGGACCTAAAATCTTAAGGTTTAATAATTAGAATTAAACAAAATCAAATTGATGAAATATCATATTAAAATTTCAAATACAATTTAGTTCATGCCGGCCTGTGTTTTTTTTTTAGCATCAAACCTCATGATTCACCCACCACATATAGATGCTTTTAGTTGGCACAAACTAATCAAAATTGTTGCCAAGTTCATGCTGCGGGAACACCTTATAATAGACATACACACATACACATATGTACATATGTATGTATGTATATTTTATTCGTCTCAATCTTATGTATCCAATTACTTAAGACTATTTAATTAAGCATGATTACAATAATCTTACATTAGATTATTAAAAGTAAGTTTATTATCTTATATTTTTTACAGCGCAAAACATGATAATAAATGTCAACATTAAGCATTTATCAGTAGATAAAAGTTATAATTGTTAATATAAATCTAATTTTATTTTCTCATACTTTTGACAATACAAAACAATGCACTAAGACAACGATCCGCATAATAAGGTGGTTGTGGCTTCTTAAACATTGATGGTTAGTATTCGGCCAATAACATTCTCTTTAATATACTAACAATTAGCAGAAGGCATTTAAAGAAAAGAGGTTTTGCTTAATTAGGATAATTAACGAGATTTCACTATGCAATTAGGATTTGATGACTGGATTATATGAAGTAAATTTATTTAGAAGGATAATTCGAATTTGCAAGTGACCAACTACGCTTAAGCAATGTAGTTAATGGCGAGCTTATCCAACTTTCAATTTTCTAATTTTCAAATATATATAAATTTCATTATTTCATATTCTAGTTTTTAAGTATATGAAATTCGTATATTATTTTTTTCTATTACTGATTTTTTTGTTGAGTAATTTCTTTTTGAAGTTAGATCTTGTAATTTGGATAATATAATCACTTATTAATTATTCCTTCCGTCACAAAAAAAAAAAAAAAATCAGTTAATTTGACACAAACTTTTAGCTAATAGGTAAAAAGTAAAAAATTTATGTATTTTTATATCGTTGTCCTCTTAAAATTTATGTTATATGCAATAAAAATATGTAATATTAAAATAAATTTTAATATTGATGTGGCATGATCCTTGTAATTTGGTTTCAAAAGTCAAAACACCCAATTTAAGTGAAAATTATGGTGTTTTAAATTTTAGTACCTTTTTTATTGTATTTAGAACGAATAAAAAGGAAGAAATAAACTAATAGTTTGATTTGGGGAAAGGCGTCAAGACCCAAATTGCTATGTTTATAAATAATTTTAATATGAAATACCAACTAAAAAAAATGATCTATAAATACCTTACACTCTGAGCAATTTCACCACACCACCATTTGCAGCTCACTTTCTCCTTCCCATGGATCTTCTTCTCTTCCTCCAGAAAGCCCTCGTCGGCCTCTTCTCCGCCGTAGCAGCCGCCGTTCTGATCTCGAAGCTCCGCGGCAAGCGCCTGAATCTGCCTCCAGGTCCATTCACCTTGCCCATATTCGGAAGCTGGCTCCAAGTTGGTAACAACTTAGACCAGCACGACCTAACAAAATACGCCAAGAAATTTGGTGAACTTTTCTTGCTCAGAATGGGCCAACGCAACATCGCAGTCATCTCCTCCACGGAGCTCGCCAAGCAAGTTCTGCTCACCCAGGGCAAAGAGTTCGGCTCCCGTTCAAGAAACGTCGTTTTCGACATCTTCACCGGCAAGGGCCAAGACATGATCTTCACTGAGTACGGTGATCACTGGCGGAAGATGCGACGGATTGTGACGGTGCCCTTCTTCACCAACAAGGTGGTGCAGCAGTACCGCGGCGAGTGGGAGAAGGAGGCGGCGGCGGTAGTGGAGGATGTGAAGAAGAATCCGGTGGCGTCGGCAAAAGGGGTGGTTCTGAGGAGGAGGCTGGAGCTGATGGTGTACAATAATGTGTATAAGATCATGTTTGACAAGAGATTTGAGAGTGAGGAGGATCCATTGTTTGTGAAGCTTAAGAGTGTGAATGGTGAGAGGAGTAGGTTGGGGCAGAGCCTTGAGTATAACTTTGGTGATTTTATACCAATTTTGAGGCCTTTCTTGAGAGGGTACTTGAAAAGATGCAAAGAGGTGACTTGGAGGAGGTTGAACTTATACAAGAACTCTTTTGTTGAAGAGAGGGAGTAAGTCTAACTTTTTCTTCATCCAATTTTTTTTTCTTTTTCTTTTTTCTTTCATTCCACATATTTTCTTTTTCTTTTTTTAATTTTTCTATTTGCTTATTCTAATCCATTTGTTTTTGGATTATGCAGTGAATTTTTTCTTGAAGGAAAAATATATTAAGTATTATAATACATTTTTCTTGAAATGTTCACCGATCACATGATGATTATAATTTATTTATCACATGGTTTCTGGTTTCAACCAAAATTAAATCGGGAATTGAATTTTTCTACTTAGTAAAATAATATTAAGACCATTTCTTCTAGTTTTTTCAATAAAGTTTGAGTTTAAGTGAATGCCGTACATATCAACTTCTGCATGTTTTGGAAAAATGAATTGATGAAATTTGAAAGTCAGACAGACTCTGCGATCCCCTTGGTTGTGCCCCTAGCTTCAACCAGTGGATTAGGATATAAGTCTTAACTTGAAATTAGTCTTCACGTTAAGTTCCATAGTTCTTCTTCAGTACTTCTTATCTCAACTGCAGGAAGCTTGCATCCACAAAGGGGATAGACAACAATGGCCTTAAATGCGGCATTGATCATTTTCTTCAAGCTCAGCAGAATGGAGAGATTAATGAAGACAATGTCCTTTACATTGTTGAGAACATGAATGTTGCTGGTATGTTTCTGGTTTATAATTCAGTTTTTGTTTTTCTTGTCACTTCTTTTTTTTTTCTTTTTTCGAAAATCCCTATTTTTTGAAATGAAAATTTTGTTTTCAAAATACTCTTTTGTTTAAAATAATAATAAAATACTACTAACTATCAATCACTAATTTTAAGAGCAGTAATATAAAACTGTACAAAACCATCTAAAATTCTATACAAGTCGAATGAGAGCAATAATTTTTTGACATGGGAGTCCTATATATCATTTTTCTTAAATTGACTAACAAGCTTATATATATATATATATATATATATATATGAGCAGCAATAGAGACTACTGTTTGGGCACTTGAATGGGCCATTGCAGAACTCATCAACAACCCTGAGATCCAAAAGAAACTTCGGGCCGAAATTGATACCGTTCTCGGCCCAGGGGAGCAAGTGACAGAGCCCGATACTCACAAACTTCCATACCTTCAAGCTGTGATCAAGGAAACCCTTCGCCTTAGAATGATAGTTCCTTGTTTAGTCCCCCACATGAACCTCCACCAAGCCAAGCTTGGAGGCTATGACATCCCTGCAGAAAGTAGAATATTCGTCAACGCATGGTGGCTAGCCAACGACCCGGCCCGTTGGAAAAAGCCCGAAGAATTCAGGCCCGAAAGATTCTTGGAAGAGGACTCTAAGGTTGAAGCTAATGGCAATGACATTAAGTACATCCCATTTGGAGTTGGGCGGAGGAGCTGCCCGGGAATTCTCATTGCAATGCCTGTTCTAGGCATCACTTTGGGAAGGCTGGTGCAAAATTTCGAGCTTTTGCCTCCTCCAGGGCTGTCGAAGATCGACACCACCGAGAACAACGGGCAGTTCGCTACCCGGCTCTTGAACCATTCCACCATTGTCATGAAGCCAAGATGTGTTTGAACTTTAATTTCTTTCTATAAGGTGCATGCATGCGGCTACCGATCCATTAATTTCATGCATGTGGATGCACCATCAAAAAGTGTGTGTATTTTGATTCTTCAATAAAATCATCATCATCAGTATAAAATAATCTTGTTTTTGTTTATTTGTGAACATCATTGAAAAATTCAATCTCGTGATACCAAAATTCAGATCAAATAATCAGTGTGATCTTAAGGTAAATATACAGTTGCATAAATAGCAAGGTAAATACTATTATTTATGCTCGCATAATTTTCTATTATAAATCTTATTACAACCTATATTGTATTTTATTAAGTATTTTACAAGTATAAAATTTTATCCGTAAAATATATATATGGCGACAACTGCTGTAATACAATTTAAAGTGCTTATATGTATGTGTGTGCATATATGTATGTATGTATGTATGTATATAATTTGTAATATTTTGCAGAGTTTTATCATTTTTAACCCAATTGAAAATAAAAAGTGAGAAATTTGATAAAAGGGGTCAACATTCTTAAAGGAGGAAATTTGAAACTTTACTAATGACTTAAATTAATATAAGATAAATATGTAGATATGTCTCAAATTTTCCAAAAGAACAAAACTAGCAAATTTATGTATGCAATAAAAGGTCAAAAAAATCAACAGGTTTTTGATGTAAAATTAGCAGTTGCAGGCTCGGGATGTATTTCATTATTTTATGATTTGTTTGAAGTATATAATTTCTCCATAATAATTCTTAAGGTATTATATTCATTATTTTTAACACATAATGTGAGAGTATTATATCAATCAACCTCATTGAACAAAACTTCTTTTGATAGAAATATCTCTACATATGTAGATCCAAAGAAACGATGTATTGATACAGATAATTAATTGGAAAATTTTGAAAATTAATCTCTTAATAAAAGGGTAGCAAACCACGTCTTGTTTGAATTTGAATTGATAAAATTATGCTACAACTACTAAAAAGTCGTGAATTGAGTCCAATATGACTGACAAGTTGAAAATTAACCGGAAGATGTCAAGTGAAACACACTAGCGGCCAAAATTTGGAGATTTTTTAACTTGTAGCCAGTTTTAATTAGCAGACATGACCCTACTAAGTTGGCGCCTAGACGGAAGAGTGAGGAAGATGAATTGACTTTAAACAACACATTTAAGCAAGTTTACTTGGAAAAAACAACACACCTAAGCACGTTTTGACGTTTAATTAATGTAATTCAATTATAAAATAATTTTTAACTAGTTAACTAGCTAATTAATTACATTTATATTTAATTAATAACTTTAAATAATGTAATTCAATTATAAAATAATTTTAAACTAATTAACTAGCTAATTAATTTCATTTATATTTAATTAATAACTTTAATTAATATAATTTATTTATAAATTAATTTGTAATCAGTTAACTAATTAACTGTTTTTGACACTTAATGAGAACTTTAATTTATATAATTCAATTATAAATTAATTTGTAATTAATTAACAAATTAATTATTTTTTAACTCTATGATGTGGTATAGGTCGGGACTGACACACGTGGCTCAGGTCATAAATATGAAGTTGGTGCGACCTAAGTTGGGACGGACTTGCACAACTCGGATTATGGTGATAGGAGTTAGATGGATAAAAGTCAGGACGAGTTCAGGGATTGACCGATCTACAGGTCGGATTAGTTCAAGGGATTGACTGACCTCCAGGTCGAGCGAGTTCAAGGAGTTGACTGACCTCTAGGTCGGGCAAGTTCACAAAAATAATGAAGAGGAAACGGTTACGGTTAGAAAACGACAGGGAATCTTTTAGGGGCAAATCAGAGAATATGGGCACGCACACAGTAATCTGTTATAACAGATTGAGGTTTGAAATCTCTTTTCTACCTTTATTTGACATCTATAAATAAGAGAATACCAAGCATAATACAGGTTACACTTTTGATATATCAAGAATACACATATTCATCTATTTTTCATCATCTTCCAAAGGGCTGTCACTGACTTTAGCATCGGAGCTCTTACGCCAGGTCATACCGGCGTTTTATGCAGGTGTTCCAGTTGGAGAAAGAGAGCAGAAGCAGTGGACTAGGACTTGGTGTGCATCTCCTCCAATTGGTGCATTACAAGTTTTCCCCATTTGTGGGAACATTTGAGTTAAGACATGAGATGGCAGGAAAAGGATTACTGGGCGAAGGAACATCCGGTGAAGCTCCACCACCAGTCGTCAGGCGCAACCATGATCCAGAGGTTCAGGAGTGGGGGGAGAATGATAGCCCACCCCCGGTAACACCTGGGATTCTACCACGTCGAACCATGCAGGCACCCTGCGTAAATTTGGTGTCGAAATTCAGAGCAGAAAATGCCGGCCAGTTTACTATGGAGCAGTTGACAAATCTTATCACAACTGCGGTGGATGTAGCGTTAAGAAGGATGGATGTTGATCCACCACCACCACCGCCAGGGCTACCGAAAAAATCACTCCATCCTGAGAGGTTCGAAAAAAGTCATACAGGGGAGTGTCGGAGTAAAATGAAAGAGTCAGATGTGTCGGAAAAATTGAAAGATTTACATAATGAACTGAAAGAGATGAAGAAGAAAATGGCGGAAAGGAATACAGTAACCAAGAGAGAAATTCTATTTGCTGAAGAAGTGATGATAGACAACCTACCAGCCAATTTTAGGTCCTTAAATTATGATTATGATGGTACCACTGACCCATGGGAACATCTGTGCAGGTTCGAGAATTCAGCTCTCTTGCATAGGTATTCCGATGGGGTTAAATATAGGGTATTCCTAACTACCCTGTCAAAATCAGCCCAACAATGGTTTACCCAGTTGCCCTCCAACTTAATTAACTCTTTTGAGGAGTTTAGTTCTGCCTTTTTGCATCAATTTGCAAGTTTTTGGAAATATCAAAAAACGTCCTTGACTTTATTCAATATAAAGTAGAAAGACAACGAGGCTCTACGAAGTTATATAAAAAGATTCACAGCTGCTGCCTTAGAAGTACCCTCAGCCACGCAAGAGGTACTCTCCAATGCCCTGACCCAAGGTTTGCAGGATGGGGAATTCTTTAGGTCGTTGGCTAAGAAATCAGCCAAAAGTTTTGATGACCTGTTAGTCCGAGCTGAAAAATATATTACATGGAAGAAGCTCAGTGAATGAAAAGAGATGAGGGCGAGAAAAAAAGAGATAGAAGAGAGCCAGACAAAGGGGATGAGGTTTTGTCAGAAAGCTAAAGCTGGAAGAACGACCTCTTTTACCTGTTCTGGGGAAACCTAGACAATACACTCCCCTGGTTACCCCAAAGGCACATGTCTTGATGGCTATTGCAAAGTATAAGGGCTTAAAATGGCCATATAATCATTCAGCAACTCCAACTAAGCCCAAGTCGAATCTATTATGCGCATTCCACAATGAATATGGGCATAACACAGAGGAATGTCGGCATCTAAAAGACAAGATAAAGAGGATGATAAGAAAAGGGATGGTTGGATGACTGGGTAAAGGAACAAGAGGAGAATGAAATGATTGAATGTAAAAAAGCACGACCGACCTGGATAGAAAGAGATACTAAAGAAGGGAAAGCTGGAGCTGCCCCTGGAGAAAACCACTACCATGCTCCGAGAGGTTTCATCCAAATGATTCTAGGAGGTCCTACAGATGGAGACTCCAATCGAGCTAGGAAGGCGTACGCCCGATCTACCCCAGGAGGTTTAAAAGAAGAGGTCCATAAAATTAATGAATGACCGATAATCTAATTGGGCCCCATGACATGAAAGGATTGCAGACACCACATAATGATGCACTAGTCATCACGGCAACCATGGCTAACTTTGACGTAGCCAGGATAATGGTAGACACGAGTAGCTTAGTTGACGTCTTATTCTATGAGGCGTATAAGAAGATGAATCTAGATATAACATTACAGACAGTAGATACAGCCCTGTTCGATTTTGGCGGAGGAGTGGTAGATCCAGTGGGTCAGGTCATCCTATCGATATCCTTAGATACTGAACCCATGCATAAGACTAGGATGGTTAAGTTTTTGATAGTTGACTCCTTTTCTGCTTATAACATCATCCTGGGAAGACATTCGCTCAACACCTTCCAGGTAGTGGTGTCCACTGTTCACATGAAATTGAAATTTTCTGTGGATGAAGGGATAGGAGAGGTAGAAAGAGATCAGGGCTCGGCTAGAAGGTGCTATGTGGAAGCTGTTAGAAAAGCTAAAAGAAAATAAAGTACAGAAGGGAAACCCCCACCGAAAGTTATGAAAACAAATGAGGCAGAAAGGCCTTTAGTCGAGCAAAAACATGTAATGCCAAATGAGGAATTAATCAATATAGAGTTAATACCGGGGGATGGGACCAGAACTACTAGGATTGGCACACAGTTAAGTCAGGAATTGACAGATGGCATGACTCAATTCTTGAGAAACAACATTGATATCTTTGCGTGGAATGTACGGAACCAGGAAGGAATTGATCCAAGTGTGGCAGAACATCACCTCAATGTTGACCTAGCATACAAATTTGTCAAACAGAAAAAGAGGCATTTTGGGCTTGAGAAAGATAAGGTTATCCAGAAAGAGGTAGAGAAATTACTGGAGGCGAGACACATCAGAGAAATCCAATTCTCGAAATAGTTGTCAAATATCGTTTTGGTCCCAAAAATAGAAAAAAAGTGGAGAATGTGTATTTATTTTCGAGATTTGAACAAAGCATGTCCTAAGGATCATTACCTGTTACCGCGAATAGACCAGTTGGTTGACTCTACCTCGGGTTGTGAGTTGTTAAGTATGTTGGATGCTTCGCAGGGGTACTATCAGATCATGTTAGGACCTGAAGATCATAAGAAAGTAAGCTTTATAACTTCCATAGGGACTTATTGTTATGTGGTTATATCTTTTGGACTAAAAAATACAAGAGCTACATATCAAAGGCTGGTCGATAGAATATTCAAAGAACAGCTCGGGTGGAACATGGAGGTATACGTGGATGATATGCTGGTAAAGAGTACAAAGGTTGAAGCTCATATTGCTGACTTGGTATAAGCTTTTAGAGTTCTTAGGAGGTATGGTATGAAACTCAACCCTTCTAAGTGTGCTTTTGGGGTTAGATCTGATAAATTCTTGGGTTATATAGTGACCGAGAGGGGTATAGAGGTGAATCCTAATAAAGTAAAAGCAGTGCAGAATATGGCTCCTCCAAATAGTATTAGCAAGGTGCAACAGCTCACGGGAAGGATAGCAGCTCTGAGTCGATTCATATCTAGATCGGCAGAGAGAAGCTTGCCTTTCTTCAAAATCCTGAGAAAGGCTGACAAGTTTGAATAGACTGAGGAATGTCAGAGGGCTTTTGATGAATTAAAAAACTTTTTAGCCGAGTTGCCCTTGTTGAAAAAACATGTGCAAGGTGAAACATTATATATGTATCTGTCAGTAGGGACGTCGACCGTTAGCTCAGTGTTGTTAAGAGAAGAATGAGCTAAACAGAAACCTATTTACTATGTGAGTAAATTATTAAGAGGGGCAAAAATTAAATATCTTGAGATAGTAAAAGGAGGGTTAGCCCTAATAATACTGCCAGACGGCTTCGGCCATACTTCTTATCCATAAGATAGTGGTTCGAACAAACCTACCATTGAGGCAGGTGCTAGGTAAACCAAAAAGTTCAGGAAGGATGGTGAAATGGGCAGTAGAGATGAGCGAGTATGACATAGATTATCAGCCAAAGGTGGTTATCAAGGCGCAAGCCTTGGCAAATTTCTTGCAAGAAATGACACCTATAGATGAAGTCCCTGAAGTATGGTTGCTGCATGTGGATGGCTCGGCTACCATATCCGATTGTGGGGCAAGTATTTTGTTAACCAGTCTAGAAGAGGAAGAACTGGAATTTGCAGTAAGATTTGAGTTCAAAACATCCAATAATGAAGGTGAATATGAGGCATTGGTGAGGGGATTGAAGATGGCTCTGCAGCTGGAGGTTAGACAGTTAAGTGTCTTTTCTAATTCCACGTTGGTCATGTAGCAGGTTGGAGGAGAATTTGTAGCCAATGAGGAATTATGTGGAACAGGCATCCCAGCTAAAAAAGCAATTTACAAAAATTGATCTAAGTTATATACCGCGGGCGAAGAATGCTAAGGCTGATTATCTTTCTAAAATTGCAAGTTCTACCACTAATTGCAAGACCAGGAAAATCACATTGTTAATAGCTTATCAGCACAGTATGGTGATAGAAATAGCCTCTATGGAAGAGAAAGAAGACTGGAGGACCAACATCCTGAAATATCTGCAAGAGGGAGAACTGCCACAAAATAAAAAGAAGCTGTTCGATTCCAGGTACGAGCTACTAGATTTTGTCTGATTGATGGTTTGTTATATAAGCGAGCTTATTCTACACCATACTTAAGATGTTTATCACAAGAGGAAGGAGCCTATGTATTGCGAGAAATTCATGAGGAAGGATATGAGAGCCATGGTGGAGGCCGTGCTCTGGCTTGTAAAACAGCAAGGGCTGAGTATTTCTGGCCTTCATTAAAAGAGGATGCGCAACATCTGGTTAGAACATGTGAAAAATGCCATAAGCACGCCTCGTTGATACATAAACCAGCAGAGGAGCTGAAGGTTATAAACTCACCTTGTCCCTTTTTCAAATAAGGAATTGATATTGTTGGACCCTTTCCCCTAGCGATAGGGCAAAGAAAATTCTTAATAGTGGCAGTAGATTATTTCAGTAAATGGGTAGAAGTTAAGCCTGTAGCTAAGATCACAGAGTCACAGGTCATGAAATTTCTGTGGGGAAGCATAGTATGTAGATATGGGGTTCCGCACGACCTAATATCGGATAATGAAACTCAGTTTTAGGGGAAAAAGATCCAGAGCTGGTGCGCTGAGATGAAGATCTAGCAACACTTCACTTCGGTGGCCCACCCTCAAGCCAATGGACAAGTGAAGGTAACCAACCGAATAATACTGTAAGGAATCAAAACCAGGCTAGACAGATCTGGAGGAGGTTGGGTGGATGAGCTAGAGTCGGTATTATGGGCATATCGTAGACGCCAAGAACTACAACTGGAGAAACTTCGTTCAGCTTAGTATATGAAACAGAGGTTGTTATACCAGCTGAAATCGGAATGGAAACTCACCAGATCCAGAGCTATGATGAAAAGGAAAATAATGAACTCATGAGAGAAGCATTAGATTGGATTGATGAGAAAAGAGAGAAGGCGTACCTCCGCATAGAGGCATACAAAAGTAGAATTTGAGCTGGATATTCCCGAAAGGTCAAAATAAGAAATTTTCAGGTCGGAGATCTAGTACTACGGCGAGCAGATACTTTGAAACAAACTGGCAAATTAGAAGCAAATTGGGAAGGGCCTTACAAGGTAACTCGGGTGATAGCTGGAGATGCCTATGAGCTAAAAGATAAGAAAGGAAAAAAAATATTGAGACCATGGAATATTTGCCATCTGAAGAAATTCTATATGTAATTTTAAGTTTTGACAAAAGAAATGAAATGAATTTACTTGGTATATTGAGAATAATTCAAGAAAAAATCCTAAGGCAAGGCCAATTGAACTGGACCTACCTGGGTTCCTTGGAGGGTTCACAGAGACCGACCTCCTTGGGGAATGATTCAAGAAAAAATCTTAAGGTAAGGCCAATTGAACTGGACCTACCTGGGTTCCTTGGAGGGTTCGCAGAGACTGACCTCCTTGGGGAATGATTCAAGAAAAAATTTTAAGGCAAGACCAATTGAACTGGACCTACCTGGCTTCCTTAGAGGGTTCGCAGACACCGACCTCCTTGGGAAATGATTCAAGAAAAAATCCTAAGGGAATGCCAATTGAACTGGACCTACCTGCGTTCCTTGGAGGGTTCGCAGAGACCGACCTCCTTGGGGAATGATTCAAAAAAAAATTCTAAGGCAATGCCAGTTGAACTGGACCTACTTGGGTTCCTTAGAGGGTTCGTAGAGACCGACCTCCTTGGGAAATGATTCAAGAAAAAACCCTAAGGCAATGCCAGTTGAACTGGACCTACCTGGGTTTCTTGGAGGGTTCGTAAAGACCGACCTCCTTGGGGAATGATTCAAAAAAAAATCCTAAGGCAAAGCTAGTTGAACTGGACTTATCTGGGTTCCTTGGATGGTTCGCAAAGATTGACCTCCTTGGAGAATGATTCAAAAAAAAAATAGTTTGATTGTCTGCCTACTTGAGCTAGATTATCATTTTATATTAGAAAACAAGAATATGGTTAAGACATATAGCTCGGTTGTGAAACTTGGAATGTGTGTCATAAATATTATGAAGAATATTACTGAGAAAATTACAAACACGGGAAAAATAAAGACAAACAACAACAATAAAGATGAAATGATATTATTATAAACTGTTGCAAAAATATATACAGCCTATTCTATTCCGTAATCAAAAACACTAAGGGGTTCTATAGCAGCACCCTTATCATCTAAATTCCCGAAAGGGGAAAAACTATCATCCTCGACATTGGTGACAACTCGGGAGTCAAATTTGAAGGAGCAACAGTTGTGGGAAGAGCAAGAGATGAAAGGGCAGAATGATCTCCCGAAACTGTGGGCGCAACTGATGGTTGTGAAGGATCAGTTACGTCAACAACAGGAGCAGACCTATTGTCAAGAGGGGGAACACTTTCGACAGCATGATCCATGGTGGTTCCTCAATGGCCTTTAGCATTTGATTTTCCATGTTGGTTCTATCTTGCTCCACCACAGTTATCCTCTCCTCCAAGGAAGTGTGTTTACCCCGAGCTACCTCGAGATCTGCTTCCAACTTATGGGTGTGGGCTTGGGAGCATTGCAATCATTGCTGCGTATCCTCCAATTATTGCCTAAGCTTCTCTTCCTCCGAAGAGGGTAATCCAGACCGCATATCGGCCATTAAGGAGCTCAAGTACAATATAGCCTAGAAATAGAGAAGGTTAGACAAGTTGTTGATTATTAGAATAAGTGATGGATGTTAAGAATGGAGCATTACCTTAGAAGCGTGATCGGCAAGGTTGCCTACCCGGGCCTCATAATCCATGGATCTTAAGAGGTGCTGGTCCACCGAGTTGGGTATACCCTGAAGCACACTCAGCACAGACGTTTTCGTCCCGAGTGTCCAGTATCGAACTGCTAGTGAAAAAAGAAGCATTCAGAGAAGCAGGGGCATTGAGATGAGGACGTTGGGACGGGCCTGAACTACCGCTGCTTGCAGGAGCTGGGCGTTTCCCCCTACTTCAAGAAAAAATGGGGGCAGCAGCCGCAGCAGGTGGGGAAGCAGATAGGGATGGTGCAGGAACTGCGGATTGATCTCGGGTTGTGGGCACAGGTTGGTGATCCATAGGTGCACTAGTTAGGGAGACTCAAGATTGACCTTCAGGCTGTTCTGACCCTCTTGTGGCTTAGGCTGCTATGATACGGGACTCCATCAGTTGCTCTGAACAAAAGATATACTGTTAGCATTTTAACAAATATGAAGTCGCAAGCAAATAGTTAAATAAGATGGTACCTATAGGTTGAGGGAGTGGAATAAATTTGGGGCTCAGTTGAAAATGGTGAAGTAAAGGTCAGGAATCAGCTAATAATCCTACGTGGTAGGGACTGTGATTTAATTGACGAGCTAATGCCTGGGCGGCCAAATCCAGGGCGGGCGCGCGACCTTGGTGAGGTAAGTCGGTGATCCAATTGGTACGAAAATTCCAAGGATCAGGAGATGAAATGTAAAAATACTTTTTCTTTAAACCCTTAAGCGAGCTGGATTTTCCTTGTAGAAATTTAGTTACTCCCCGGGAAGCGAAATAAAATAAGTCTGGGGAAGTAGTTTGGGCATGAAAGAAAGCTCGTCATAACTTATGGGTTGGTTCGTACCCAAAGTAGCTAACTACCATCCAAAAACCGACTATGAGTTAGAAAAAGTTAGGGACTA
The DNA here is from genome assembly GCA_019321725.1 of Paulownia fortunei. Taxonomy (NCBI): domain Eukaryota; kingdom Viridiplantae; phylum Streptophyta; class Magnoliopsida; order Lamiales; family Paulowniaceae; genus Paulownia; species Paulownia fortunei. The sequence goes on along the minus strand of CM033116.1, from coordinate 17,849,301 downwards.
GCTGCATCAGGGGAATACCGAAACTCTTAGAGATACAGGAGAATAGGTCAGGAATGGGAAACCTAAAGCCGGCCTTTAGTTAATTTACAAAAAAAGTGACATAGCCAGAAGGGGGAGCATGAGGTCTGTTGCGAGGACTTGGCAGGACCACATTAAATTCCTTAGGTATTCCTGTATTTTCCCTAAGGTTTGCTAAGCTTATCTCAGATAGGGTAGTGGCATGAGTCATATAGGCCGGGTGATTAGCTGGATTAGCCATCCTAAATTCAGTTGGGTGATGGGTAGACAGTTCAAGTGCTAGTTCACGAACGAATATGCCGGGAGGAAGAAAATGGGGAATAAATGACAGAGGTTCTGGAGAGGCAGTAGAAGTGGACATCAAAAAATGACAAACCAAATATGCAGGAAAAATAAAGATAAATGAAGGGCAAAAATCAGAAGACTTGGTTTGTTGAAGGGAGAAAAGAAGGAAATTGCCGGAAAAATAACAGAGGATGATCGCTGGAGAGCAAAATAATGGAAAGAGAAAGAAGGAGAAGAAAATAAAGGAAGAAGGCCTTTTTATAGGGAGGCGGCACTCGAACGGGTAGAAAGAGCCCTAACTTTAGATGATAAAAAAGGAACACGTGTAGGGGTGGATGAGGATAGTCAGTTGATAAGACAGATATTTAAGTTGCAGTAATGGACGTAAAAACCAAAGGGGTGGAATTTGAAAAAAGACTCACGTCAGCCCTAGTAATCAAGATATTTTCGTATTCTGTCTGTCCTGTAAAAGCTGCAGGGCAGGCAGAGTAGGGGGACTAGCTGATGTGGTATAGGTTGGACTGACACATGTAACTCAGGTTATAAGTATGAAACTGGTGCGACCTAGGTCGGGACGGACCTGCACAGCTCGAATTATGGTGATGGGAGTTAGATGGATAAAAGTTAGGACGAGTTCAGGGATTGACCGATCTACAGGTCGAAAGAGTTCAAGGATTGACTGGCCTCCAGATCGGGTGAGTTCAAGGGGTTGACTGACCTCCAGGTCGGGCGAGTTCAAGGAGTTAACTGATCTCCAGGTCGGACAAGTTCACGAAAATAATGAAAAGGAAACAGTTACGGTTAGAAAGCGACAGAGAATCTTTTAGGGGCAAATAAGAGAATATGGGCACGCACACAATAATCTGTTATAACAGATTGAGGTGTGAAATCTCTTTTCTACCCTTATTTGGCATCTATAAATAAAGAATATCAAGCATGACACAGGTTACACTTTTGATATATCAAAAATACACATATCCATCTACTTTTCATCTTCTTTCAAAGGGTTGTCACTGACTTGAGCTGACCCAACATTTTATGCAGGTGTTCCACCTAAAGAAGGAGAGCAGAAGGAGTGGACTAGAACTTGGTGTGCATCTCCTCCAATTGGTCCATTACACTCTAATTAATATAATTTATTTAAAAATTAATAACTAATTAATTATTCATTAACGCTTCATGAATAGAATTAATTTATATAATTCAATTATAAATTATTTATTAATTTGTATGCTGATTAGTTATTTTTTACACTTAATGAATAACTTTAATTAATATAAATCAATTATAAAGTAATTATAATTACTTAAGTAACTAATCATCAATTAGAGAGTAAAAATTTAACATTATTTATTTTAAGAATATAATTAATCGTAAAAATTAAAAAATATTTAAAATGTAATAATAACTTTTTAAAAAATATAATTAATTAAAAAACTAAAAAAGTTATAACAACAAATTTTATTTTCTTTTATTCTATTATTTTCTTTTCTTTTTTTTTTCCTTTCCATTCTTCTTCTTCCTTTATCTCCAACCACCACACCACTGCCGTCCACCACCACCCCAACCACCGTGCCGCTGCCGTCCACTACCACATCCAACCCACAAGTCGATCACAACAAACTTAGCCCCTACCCCCCAAAATCGACCACCACAAAGGCCACTACAAAAACCCCACAAATCAACCGCCATAACCCCCACATAAATTTATCTTACCGTTTTCTTCCTCTGGCTTCACCATTTTGTTCATCGTTTGGATGGAATGCTGGGTTTTCTTACCGTTTGCTATGTTTGAGTGGCTTTGGGGATGGGCAGTCGCCTGCGGTGGTTTGAGTGGTTGGGTGGGGTAAGGGATAGCCGTTGTTGGCTTGAACTTTTTTTTTTTCTGTTTTTTTTGGGCGGGGGGTGTTGTTAATGTTTTTTAAATTTTTATTGAATTTATCATACTTAAAATATTAACAAAGAAAAAGAAAAGGATATGAATTTGGTTTTTTGTATTTTTCCTCCTATTTAGCAAGTTTAGGTATGCTTATGAGTCATTTTTAAGTCCACATCATCTTTCTCTAGCAACTCAGTTGGGTCTTGTCTACAAATACTGGTTGGAAATTATAAAATTTTTAATTTTTAGGTGTCATGTGCGTTGCATGTGACATTTTTCGATCAATTTTATATGGCCAATTTTGAAATTGCACGTCAAATTTGGATTCAATCCGTAATTTTTAGTAGTTATAAGTAATTTTGTCAATTCAAATTCTACCGGGACGAATTTTGCCACCTCCTAGCAATTATGGAACTAATTTTTCAATTTTACCTAATTAGTTTCATATTCCAAAATTTGATCAAGAGAAAAAGGGAGATTATGATGATGTGGATATTTAATTAATTTTGGGCTTTTTGTATCTTTTCATTAATTAGTTAATATCTTAATCTTTAAAGTAATAATAAAGCATGTGCCTCTCACATGTCAAAATTCATTTCAAAATCTTGGATTTTGCCACTTCATACATATACATACCATTTTTCATCAAAAATTTGACTGTGGGATCAAATGCAAAAAGGCTAATATATGGGGGCGGAAAACAATAATTTTTTCATACACATTTCAAGTATTTACTATACAATTTGAAGGAGCATGCTTTTTGTCCCCTAGTTTTGGGGCGATTTTTAAGCATGTTTGGGTTTTTAAACCCATCTCATGGTCATCCTCAATTATTTTTACATTCGTAGATCATGATTGTAATTAATATGGAAAAGTTTCAAATTTTAAGAGTTAACTCATCGTGAGCAATCAACTTCTGAGTGGGCTGGTCTGCAACACAAATAGTGTTGATAAAAAAACCTCTTACGCTCAAATCATAACTAAAGTAGAGAATATTAACAGATAATAAAAAGATATAAAAATGTCAAATGAATGTGAAGTCTGTCAAAATGATAGGGATGAGAGGTATGCATAGTTGTTTGGATGGTGGTCATGTTCCGATGTAGCATATTGCATGAATTATAAGGGATTTTTAGATCTATGGACTTGTACCAACCTTTTGGGACCTCTTAGTAGATTTTTTCTTTTTTCTTTTTTTTTTGAAGGCATAGCCTCATGCATGTGTGGTATCTTGTACTTGAAGCACATTAAAATACTTTTGTGTCTATTTTATTTTCAATACATATTTTAATCTGACGTTACAATACTGTTAACAATACTAATCAATTGATGTTATACCGCTGAGCAACATATTTTGTAACATACGAAAACATATTGGATTATTTTTTAATGAATTTCAACATTAGAAAGCCCTTTAATTTGAAACTCAATATATATATATTGAAAAATATTTGAGTTGAATCTAAAATAATGTTTCATATAGTAAAATAATCCACCAAGTATTCTAAGAAGATGATATGTTAATAAAAACAGCTGTGAAATATACTTGCTCAAATCATATCAAGAAAAGACCATTAATTGGAATATAATCATCTAAAGAATCCTCAACACAAATCTGTACACATTAGTGACCGTAGAATGAATTTACCACCTCGGTAGAAACTACAAAGGCTTGTTATGAATTTCATTAAGGTTATATTTGGATAGAAGCATTTGAACTTGAGGGAAGCATTTCAGCGAAAGATTTCAATTGACTTATTTTAAGATAAATTTAAAATCCATCACAATAATTTTAAAAATAGTTCAAAATAGGAGATTAAAAATTTGAAATCCATTGAATCATAAAATTATCCAAACAAAGTCAATGAATTTGTTATTATAAATTTAAAATATTTAGATTCAAATTTATCAATTCAAATGAAATCTAAAGAAATTATAATTATTTTATTACATAAATATATCAATCAATAACTAATTCAATAAATTTACCAACAACCAACAAATTACAACTAACAATGATATAATAAATTCACCTAAGTAGACAAATACTTATACCGTATTGTGTTTCTCAAAACCTCATAGATGAGTATTGTGTTTTTTTATGTCAAAATTCTTTCTAAAATCTTGAATTTAACGCTACACTCATATCATATGCTATTTTTCATTAAAAAAATATAACGGCAACATCAGTCGTTGATCATGTAGATTCACGTGATTAAACGGTTGTACCTGAAGAATTTTCCACTGTTAAACCGTATGATTTAAACGTTAAATATCCCAAGGATGAACTAATAAGAAAGTAGTCTGCTGATATGAAATTTTCAACTTTAATCTATACCTTATCGCTTTGTAGATCGTTGATTCTATTTGATCCAACGGTTTTGCTTAGAATAATTTTATAGGCGCAATCATGTGATTAGAAGTGTCAATATTCTATTGACAACTTGATATCCAATTATTATGTTGACTTAGGTTGACTTAAATATCAATGAAGATTTGCTCAAATGTTAAAAAAAGTATCAACGTCATGACGAATTGTATTTTATATATGCATGTTAAATATATAAAATATTTTTTTAAATATATGTTTAATGTAAATCATATACACTATATTTTGTTATGTTTTTAACTGTGATTATTTATTTATGTAACACTAAATTTCAATTGTGACTTGATCTCGTAGAAGCAGAGATGCTGCGTGTCAGTCAACGTTATTTGCATCTATTCTGCATTCAGCTTCATTTACATGCTCCTTTTATATTATTGGAATTTGTCTTATTACTTGCTTTTGGGAATTCTGAAAGTAAATAAATGGCAGCTCTCCCAGATTGCACTTGTCTGGCCTTTTGGAGGTTAGTAGGGACTAGTCCAACTTTTGTGGCCGGAAATTTCATCAAGAAGGCTCAATGTTAGAGACAATATGGGCTTGTTTTTAGCATTACTTTATGAAAAGATAGTCTTCTTCTCATCCTTATGATGATAGGGCTATGTAGCATGATATTATGATAGTCTAATTGGTCTGACTCATTACTTTCTATAAGGACATCACGAGTTAAAACATATTTGTGGTAATAATCCGTGAACTAATCACTTTTGTGGTGGAAGAATTTTCAATCTCACTGATATTTTGATGGAACTACTGTAACGGGTTGAATTTTTTGGCAATTATTTTGACTCAAGTCAAGCATTCTACAACAATGAACGACTCATGTGGTCATATAAGGACGTCTGGAATGTTGGCCCCTTTCCCTACCTTTTTGTTGTTTTAAAAAAAGTTCGATTTTGACAATTAATGAGACCAAGACAAAAATTTCATAATGTATAAATCACACATACCATTGGAAATTTTCCCTAAATGAGAGTTGTAATGATACTATGAATAAAATTTGGGCTAACCTCATAGGCTCTCGTGAGAATCAAGATAAAAGTGCATGCCCGTTAATAGCGCTAATATGCTCCAAACGTATTGAAGTTTGGCCATGGAAACTGTTTTAAGGTGTAGTCTATTTAGGTTGTCTCCTCTAGAAAATCATCAACACTAAGTGTAGACTCAAGCCGCAAAGGCTTCTACTCCCATTCTGTAGTATTTCATTGCCCTTCTATATTTTTCTTATACATTATTTTGAAGTTTTAAATTTTTTGAGGGATTATTGTAATTTGAAGTTTTAAAAATCTAGAGTCAAACTAATTTTAGTTATTTTTCATTAAAAAAAATAAATATATAATCTTCCCATACCTCTATAACGCCCCACTAAATTAATAAAGTTATTTGCATTATATTTTTTAGTGTTATATGTTTCATCCTAACACTATATGTTTGAAGAATCTAGATAGAAACACACAACTATTAATTCCACATACCATTTTTTGGCAATGTGACGGGATCTTTTCATTAATTTTCTTGTAATAGTGCTCACTATATGAAACATCGACAATAATCTTTTTTGATTTTATTTTTGGGGTAATTGTGAACCACCAATACTTGTATTGAGAGAAGATTTTTTTTATAGATTTTATCTCGATTGTTACATACATAGACTTTTTTCTCCATTTTATAATGCAGGATCTCATTTTTTCTATTTTTCAATAATTAATCTCTCTGTGTGTAATAGCACGACATGTCAGTGTCCACAAAAAAGATCTTGTATAATCGTCATTTATTATTTTTATAAGAATGAGAAACCATATAATAAATATTTTCGAACATGAATATCATGGATTCTGATAAAACACACTTCAGATATTACTAAGCATTTTATGTACGTGAGATTTCTTTACATTTGCAAGGAAAAGTTACCTTGAAGAGTAAGGTATTACATTTACCAATGTAGAATATTAAGGGATAGTAATAGACTAGTGAGATAAAAGATTAATGGAAAGAAAAGATATAGAATCATTATAAAGTGTCGATTTCTAATTAATATCAGGCCCTGCTCATGAGGGTTTTTTCCTATTGGTTAAGGCTGAGGTTTTAATATTCCTTAACTATGAGATTTTACGCCTAGATTCTACTAGACTATCAAGTATTTGTCTCACCTTTATTATTTTACTGTTCATTATTGATTATTAATAGATGTATTAAATTAATTATTAATTGATATCGTTACGTAATGAAGTTATTAACATTTCTCAAAAATAATAATAATAATAATAACAAGCCTTTGTAGTTTATACCTCGGTGGTAAATTCATTGTAAGGTCAACTAATGTGTATAGATTTGTGTTGAGGATTCTTTAGATGATTAGATTCCGATTAATGGTCTTTTCTTGGTACCATTTGTGTAATTATATTTCATAGCTGTTTCTCTAAACATATCGTTCTTCTTAAAACAATTCGTGGATTATTTTACTATAGTTTAAGAGTTGTTTTAACTATGGTTAGACAATTCTTAAACTTACATGAAGCATAATTGTAGTGAACTCAAATGTTTTGTGTTTATATATATATATATATATATATATGTATGTATTGAGTTGCTAATTGAAACTCATCTAAAATTATTCCTCCATGTTTTTCGTATGCATAACATCTTCAAATTTATAAGATCCTATATTTTATTTTAGGGCTTATAAATTCGTTTTTTAAAATTTATACCAGACAAAAAATTTATAAACTCGACCAAATGCTATCTAAATATAATTGCATGATGTGAATGAAAATGACAAAATTAAAATGTGAGTTTTAGCTTGTCTTGAAAAGTGTAATCTTTTTTCTCAATGGTGTTAATTATCATTGATGCGTGTCACAATAACGTGTACCAAGAAATCTGCTTTAGCACCAAATTCCTCCAAGAGCATCTTCAAAACAAGAGTTACCGGCTTGGGTGTTTGCTCAACAAAAACTCTCCATTATCTAAGTTATAATGAAGTTTTGAGAGTGAATAATAAATGACTGAATACTGTAGAATTGAGTAATATTATCAAAAAAAAAAAATCATATCTTTTTCTGTACCATGTGTATATTTAGGTGTAAAAGTGATTTAATCCTTTTAGGATTTGATTTCCTTACACATATATACCTTATTAGGATAATATTTTTTAGATAAGCATCAATTAAAGTTTTGCAATTAGAATCTGAATTCAATTAAGGTAGGATTCTCATTCCTTATCAGATTTTCGAAAATCTCTAAGGTATTTTCTTAACGCACGCTGAGTAGATGTGCATTCAACTGAGACACACCTATCTTGGTCAGTTCTAAAAGGCCAATTATGATGTTTTAACCTGAATACCAAGTTAGCCCACACAACTTAAGTCAACCCAAATATTAGATCTTCATCTGAAGACTTGGGCCTACTCTATTTATCAAACAATTCAACTTTTAAGCCTTCTTTATAGACCGAATTCAAATATCCAGAATGTGGCTAAACACTTAGGCCTAATGACTAGGTCTGATTTAGGACACTTCATCTAGTCCTCGTACTCTAGCTAAGCTAAAGTAATAGGATATAACGAGTAAGAGTTTAGCTTACCACACATCGAGGACATACTTATAAGAGTTATGCTCATCCAAGCTTCTGAAACATACACAAACTTTCTACTAAGCTAGGGAACCTGATTAGGGTTTCTCAAAACTCGTGCTTTCAAATTGGAAAAGCATGTGTCATCATTTGAAATAATCCCATGCTTATCATGATTGTAATTAAATAGTTATCATGCTAAATGTTGTGGAAGATTTACCCACCAACGTGTCCCTTAATCTAATCAACAGGCTTCCTTCAAAGAACATATTGAAACCGCTCCGTCATTATCCCTTCTGCTTTTATAAAAGGGGTCTAGGGTCTTCATTCATCCCTTTACTCTTCTTGTCACCAGAATCCCTAGCATTTCTCTTTACTAGTTGGAGACATACTTTCCAACGAACAACCAAAATGTGTTCAGAGTTTTAAGTAAAACATACTAGTTGAAGCACCCTGATGATGGTTTTGAGTAAAACATTTGGTCAAACACTTCTAGCCATGTTAAGTTCCACAAAATCTAGTTCCTCTAGTTTTTCTTCTAATACCTAGGGTGCTTCAAGTTTGCCTAAAGATTCCCCGCCCCTAGTCTTTATAGCCTATGGAGAGGTTGCTCAGGAAGAAGTTGCTCTCCCTTCTCAAGAGAGAGAACTAGAAAATATTTCCTCTACTCTTTCACAGTATAATATAGAGGCTCATTTTCTCTCTAAGTATTCTAAATCCAACAAAGGTTGGAAGAAAAAATGCCTTTTTTATCTCATCTCCTACCCATTGGGGTTTTCATCATGGAGGTCAAACCTGCATTGTTATGACAAGTATCCTCTAAACTGCCGACTTCCATCTCATATTCGACTTTTAGCTCTGACTCAACCAAAGCGAGTATAATGTAAGTCTGCTCACTGTAGACTCTATCCTGTACCATTATTGGTTAAGCCCCAAGAAAGTGGACCTCCATAGGTCTCTGAGTATATATACCACCAACTCAGTGATTTTTATTAGATTTGGATAAATCTCTCACATAATTTTTTGTTCTTTGTTTCAGACAAGACATTCAAGAAATACCTGTTGGATCTCGACAACTAGCCTTCTGGTCAGGCTCCAGCCAACAACCCTAGTACTTTTGTTTGAGCTCTTACTTCTACTAGGCCCCAACATTCAACTGCATGCCCTCCTATCACTGAGCGTCCTACCCTAATAAGCTCCTCGATTGACCAAGTAAGGAATGTGGCCAAACAATCTGCTCCCTATCCACTCGCCAATTAAAGTAGAGCTAAAGATCATCCTTCACCTAACTAGGCTCCAAGTGGCTCTACTATTGCCCCTGGCAGCTCTCTCTTGCCATTACGCATGGAAGACTTTTATTTGGAATGGCTGTAGGACTTAAGATCTAATGTGAACCAACAGAAGGTGTTCGAGATGACTAATGACCGCGTCTTCACTGTTTTTTCGGCAGCTCAGGTGAAGGTACATCCTTTTGAACACATCTGTTCTTTTTTGTATATTGATCACGGTTAACATAGGAGCTCTGGCACCAACTAGTTGAAAAAGATAAATAACTAGCTTTGAAAGATATAGAGCTGACACTTGTGAAGAAAGAGACCTTTATTCTCCAAGCTCAGAAAAAAAAAAAGGCAATTTAGGAGATTGGCCAACTAAAGTTCAAAAAATCCTCCTTAGTAGATCGAACAAAATATCAAGAGAATGATGTGAAGAGAATCAACCCACCAGCTCCAGGAGGCTCTCAACTCCTTAATGAGAAGCTAGTGCAAGCCTTGGAGGTAGGGAGGCCCTGACTATATTTTGGTGACACACCTAAAGGTTGTACCTTTTTATTGGGAGGACATGAAGATGGTGTGGCTAAAGTCCCCTGAGTGAGTTGCACAATTTAATCCATGTAAGCGTTAATTTATTTCCACGTCAACAACACATGTATTGGATCCCATCCACCTTGACAAAATTGCCAAAATCCAAAAAACCCCCCAAATTTTATTTGTCATGTGCGATGTATGTAACTTTTTCCGGTTAAATTGGAAATTTCAGGTCAATTTAGGACTCAATCCGCGAGTAATTAAAAAGTACAGGATTAAATCAAAATTCTAAATTACATGAGGACTTTTTGGGCCACTTCCTTAGTTATGGGATCAATTTTACAATTTTGCCCCTCATGATTCATTCACCCACCACATATAGATGTTTCTAGTTTGTACAAACTTACGAAATTCACGCCAAGTTCATGTTACGAGAACACCTTACAATATATATATATATATATATGTATAAATCTATATTACCTTTGTTTTAATTTTATGTATCTAATTTAATGAGATGTAGAGTTTTAGATTAGAGTTGAGATAATATAAAGTTTTGCGCACATTTTTTAAGTTGGCATGGTCAGGCAGAGAGTTAGTAAGATCATATCATTACTTTCAGTGAGATGATATTTATAAATAAAATATTATAAAAAATAAAATATTATTTAAAATATTAAAATATATATAAATCATAAATTTAGAAATGATTTTTTTTGTTTTGTTTTGTTTTGTTTTTTGTTTTTAGTAATCAGACGGCATGCAACTCAACTCCACGTGGACACCACATCTAAAGATTATAAGGAAATCATTTTGATATTTAAGGAAATCTTTTCGATATGGCTCCTAAAAAATTAGCCCATTTTAAATCCGAGACTTGGAATAAAATACTTTAAGTATGGATTATACTAAGTGTAGAATGAATTATTTTAATTTTAAATATACTTTACCCTATTATCTTATTCATTTTGCATCAATTACCCATCTTTAATAATAAAACCATCAAATACCCTCTTAAAACATTAAAATTTATATTAATGGGCAAAAATATCCTGAAATTAAATAAAAAATTAAATTCATTTTGCCAGTATAAATTGTAGAGTATTTTTACCTCTCTACAATTAAATATCAATTATTTGATCTCATATTTTATTTAACACTAACTTTATTAAATAAGTTAATCTTTAATTAAATCTACAATAAATAAGTAGCAAAATATAATAAGACACATTAAATTTAAAATAAATATATCAGATATATTTATACAACATTTATTTATTTATATATTTCTTTTATGAGTAAGAATTAAAATTTAGAATCAAATTAGTTGATAATATTTAATGGTATAAATAATGCTATTGTAAGGTGGGCATTTGTAAGTCAAATATATCAACGAATCTAATGTAAATGTGTATTTATTTTTTGTAAAATAAAAATAAAAATCTCATAAAGTATATTAATGCAATTAAGAAATTTTGAGCGAAAATATAAAAAAAACTATGAGATGTTTTCTAAGACAACATATATAAGATATTAGTAATATAAATTTATGTTAGATAATTTATTTAAACTTAATGTGCCTTCTCTATATTAATAAAATTATATTTTGCTATTTTTAGTTTTTATTTAATTGAAGATTAATTTATTTAATAAAATTAGTGTTGAATAAATTTTGAAGTCAAATTAATTGGCATTTGATTGTCAATGGAGTAAAGTATACACTATAATATTTTTTATTTTTTAATATTATTTTTCTTTCACAAATAAAAAACCACATATTGAATTTAGATTAATTCATATGTTTGACCTACACATGCGCACCTTACATAATAAAAATATTTATACATTTTTAATATCAACTAATTAATCCTAAATTATAATATTTATTTAATAAAACACTTTATAAATAGTAGTAATATAAATTTATGTGACATATTCTTTTAAAACTTTAATGTGTCTTCTCTATACTATTGAAATTATATTTTTGTTGTTTGTTTATTTTATATTTAATTGAAGGTAAATTTATTTAATAAAGTTAGTGTTAAATAAAATATGGTATAAAAAATTAATATTTAATTATAGAAGGGGCAAAATCCTATATAGTTTATGAGAAAGGGGATAAAGTGAATTTAACTTTTTATTTAACTTAAAATTATTTTTATCCATCAATATAAATTATTATTTTATGAGGATATTTAGAGATTTTATTAATAAAAAAGGTAATTGAAACAAATCTAAAAATATAAATGGGTAAAGTGTATATTACCCATTATTTTAAGTTGATAATGCAAGTTGTTGCTGGGTGATGTGAAAGTTTTCTGTACATAATAATTTATTAGACTATTTAATTAGATTGAAAAGAATAACAAAGCATGATTATAATATTTATTATTAGTAGAATGTAAATTGTACTACTAAATTATAATAGAAAATTGGCACTGATAAATCTTTTTCTTTTTCAAAACACATTTGCTATATGTAATAATAATATGACATACCAACTGAAAAAACTATATCTATAAATACCTTACCCCCGTAGCAACTTCACCACACCCCCATTTCCAGCTCAATTTCTCCTCCCTATGGATCTTCTTCTCTTCCTCCAGAAAGCCCTCGTCGACCTCTTCTCCGCCATAACAGCCGCCATCCTGATCTCCAAGCTCCGCGGCAAGCGCCTGAATCTGCCTCCAGGCCCATTCACCTTGCCCATATTCGGAAGCTGGCTCCAAGTTGGTAACAACTTAGACCACCACGACCTAACAAATTACGCCAAGAAATTTGGCGAACTTTTCCTGCTAAGAATGGGCCAGCGCAACATCGCAGTCATCTCATCCACGGAACTCGCCAAGGAAATTTTGCTCACCCGTGGAAAAGAGTTCGGCTCCCGTTCAAGAAATATCGTTTTCGACATCTTCACCGGCAAGGGCCAAGACATGATCTTCACTGAGTACGGTGATCACTGGCGGAAGATGCGGCGGATTGTGACGGTGCCCTTCTTCACCAACAAGGTGGTGCAGCAGTACCGGGGCGAGTGGGAGAAGGAGGCTGCGGCGGTGGTGGAGGATATGAGGAAGAATATGGAGGCGACGACAAAAGGGGTGGTTCTCAGGGGGAGGCTGGAGCTGATGGTGTACAATAATGTGTATAAAATCATGTTTGACAAGAGATTTGAGTGTGAAGAGGATCCATTGTTTGTGAAGCTTAAGAGTGTGAATGGTGAGAGGAGTAGGTTGGGGCAGAGCCTTGAGTATAATTTTGGTGATTTTGTACCAATTTTGAGGCCTTTCTTGAGAGGGTACTTGAAAAGATGCAAAGAGGTGACTTGGAGGAGGTTGAACTTATACAAGGACCCTTTTGTTGAAGAGAGGAAGCAAGTCTACTTTCTTCTACATCCATTGTTTTTTCTTTTTCCTTTTGATTTCACTCCACATATTTTCCTTTTGTACTTCTAGATTTCCTTGTCTAATTCATTTGTTTTTGGCATTTTGTTGTGTTTTTCTTGGTGGAAAAGTCGGACCGGAGTTAACATAAATTGAGATTTCAACTAATGGATTAGTCTTCTCAGTAAGTTCCATAGTTCTTATTTAATACTTCTCATCTCAACTGCAGGAAGCTTGCATCCACAAAGGGGACAGACAACAATGGCCTGAAATGTGGCATTGATCATTTTCTTGAAGCTCAAAAGAATGGAGAGATCAATGAAGACAATGTCCTTTACATTGTCGAGAACATGAATGTTGCTGGTATGTTTCTGATTCATATGTTTTTTCTAATCACTCTTAATTTTTATTTTATTTTTATGTTCTAAAATAAAATTTTCTTTTTTTAAAATTTTGTTTTCAAAAATGATGTGATATCTCAAATTTTCATTTTACTACTTTCAAGGTTAATAGTCTGACATAATGATTTTATATGTATTACCAGCAATAGAGACTATCATTTGGGCAATTGAATAGACTATTGCAATGTTGTATTAGCTATAATTGGAGGGGTATACGCACCGAAAAATTAAAATTTTTATCAAACATAAATTTAACTCCTTTGATTCGAAATCGATTTTAACGATCGCGCTTATTCAAGTGAATATATAAATAAATATAAAATCGGATTATACTTTTCATGCACTTCGGTTGTTGTAGGGAATAAAACAATCAATTACTTATCCTAGACTATCTGAACTCGCAGAGATCTTAGTGTCTCCCTTCTATCAGGTCCACAATACGGAAAAGTAACACCAATCAAAAGGATTCGCTAGTATCCTTTTAATTGTTTACTAATCTAGAACCGGAGTAAATTTTCAAGAACAATAAAGATTGATTTTTTAAGTTTTTGAAACAATAATATGAAGAAAATAACAAGAAACTAATTTTTTTTTTCTTTCTTTTCTTTTCTTGGAGAGTAAAAATAGAAGATTTTAAATAAAATAATTTTTGCTTAAAATTTTTTTGAATTGAATTATGTAATTTTCATCTCTCATATATATAGTGTTGAAAATTTTAATCCCTTTCCAACTTTTGGAAAGTTTTTCAATTTAGAACTACTTCAAAACCTTATTTTGGAAGGATTCCAAATCTTCCATGAACTCTTCTAATTTCTCTCTCCTATTGTATGTAAACTAATTTGAGACTACATTAATCATCAAAATTATCTACATACATCGTTAATATTAATTTGAACTCTTCAAATAATATCAAGATAGATATATATTATATATATATACTATAATTATATTTATACATAAATTAAATCTTAGTGGCCAATTTTATCCCATAAAATTGGTCACTATATTTATTTATCTATAAATATGTTAATTAAATAAATCATATTTATTTAATTTATTCTCTTTATATCTTAATGGGCTTCTTAAGTGATCCACATTCATTTTAGACTTGGACTCAAAAATCCCCGAATCAATTCAATTAATTCAATCTCAATTTAATCAATCTAATTGATTAATTTAATTTACTTCAATTAGGCTTTCTAATCAAATTAGGTCCAATTAAATAATTCAATTACTTAATTGAATAATTTTATTTAACTATTAAATTAAATAGAACCCTTAATTAATTAATTGATCAGTATTAATTAATTAATTTCCAATCATTGGATAAAATCTAAAATTAGAAATGTTATTTTTCATAAAAATGTGTGACCTTCTTAGATTCACTACTAAGATAATAGTGGGTTTGCAACATTTGCAACTTATGAATAATAATTATTTTAATTAATTAATTCAATTAATTAATCCGCTTGGAATTAACTCCTTAATTTCAAGAATCTCACTCTTCATGAAAATACCTAGCAACTAATAATGACAAACTATTCTTAGGCGAAATAGCGAGTAAACCTATTTTAGTTGCGAGTACCATACACGTACGGTCCTTTCGATAGTTAATCTTCTGATTGAATCTAAGGCATGGATTATAAGTTAAAACCCTAAATGATTCAATAACTGTGATCCCATTTCAAGTTCCAATGAATCTTGATGAATCACAATTCATACTACCTTGGCCAAGGTCTTTGAATCACGAACTATGAAAATATATGAGATTCCCTTGTTTAAAAAGACAAGTGTCGAATTCTATGTTGGCCACTGATAAACCTCCATGCATACCAGTGCAACACCCAACATACCCCATTTGTGATTGTCAAGCAATCAGAAGATATATCAAAATGTTGCAGGATGCACACAAAGCTACCATCATGCCTCAAGTCTGAGGACTAGTCATGTACTAACACAATAAATAAATTCTTATTTCAACGGGCAAAGCCTCCAACTAAGAATTTCTTGCGGGTCATGTTCGGTGTACTTGTTTCCTAACAAGCACCCACATACATACACTTACGTCTCTACGCTAATACCAATGGAATTAGACATCCTCGTCTCACGAGCATACATCATATGTACGAGTCTTACTGAATTATTTGATGTTCCATCTCAAAAATCTCTCGATTCGAAACTTATTTAAAACCAAAATCTTAGAGGCATGTTCCATGATCGCCATCATATGCGCGACCATGTTCCGTAGCTAAATTTCGTCTAAGGACTTTATTTAATGTGTAGAAATAAAAAATGCAAGACGTAAGATAAAAAAAATATTTTTTATTAATATGATTCCCAATAAGATTGTTTTTACAAAAGTAAAAGAGTATAATACATTTAATCTAATTGGGGCATTGGGCATCCTACTATAACATGCAGAACTGATCAACAACCTTGCGATCCAGAAGAAACTTCGGGCCGAGATCGACACGATGCTTGGCCTAGGGGAGCAAGTGACAGAGCCAGATACGTACAAACTGTTAGAGTAGGATGCTCAACGCCCCAATTAGATTGGGTGTATTATACTCTTTTGTTTTTGTAAAGACAATCTTATTGGGAATCATATTAATAAAAAGGCATTTTCTTTATCTTATGTCTTGCATTTTTTATTTCTGTACATTAGATAAAATTCTTAGACCAAATTTAACTACGGGGCATGGTCGCGCATATGATGGCGATCATGGAACATGCCTCTAAGGCTTTGGTCTTAAATAAGTTTCGAGTCGAGAGTTTTTTGAGATGGGATATCAAATAGCTCAGTAAGACTCGTACATATAATGCATGCTCGTGAGACGAGGATGTCACATTCCATTAGCATTAACGTAGAGACGTAAGTGCATATATGTGGGTGCTTGTTAGGGAACAAGTACACCGAATATGGCCCGCAAGAAATTATTAGTTGGAGGTTTTACCCGTCGAAATAAGAATTTTTGTGTTGCGATAGTACACGACTAGTCCTCAGACTTGAGGCACGATGGTAGCCTTGTATGCATCCTGCAGCACTTTGATATATCTTCTGATTGCTTGACAATCACAAAGGGGGTATGTTGGGTGTTGCACTGGTGTGCATAGGGGTTTGTCAGTGGCCAACATAGAATTCGACACTTATCTTTTTAAACAAGGGAATCTCCTGTGTTTTCATAGTTCATGATTCAAAGACCTTGGCCAAGGCAGTATGAATTATAATTCATCAAGAATCATTGGAACTTGAAATGAGATCGCAGTTATTGAATCATTTAGGATTTCGACTTATAATCCATGCCTTAAATTCAATCAGGAGATTAACTGTCGAAAAGACCGTACGTGTATGGTACTCGCAACTGAAATAGGTTTACTTGTTATTTGACCTAAGACTAGTTTGTCATGATTACTTGTTAGGTGTTTTCATGGATAGTGAGGTTCTTGGAATTAAGGAGTTGATTCCAAGCGGATTAATTAATCGAATTAATTAATTAGAATAATTATTATTCATAAGTTGCAAATGTTGCAAACCCACTACTGGTCACACATCTTTATGGAAAGTAACATTTTTAATTTTAGATTTTATCCAATGGTTGAAAATTAATTAATTAATACTGATTAATTAATTAATTAAGGGTTCTATTTAATTTAATAGTTAAATTAAATTATTCAATTAAATAATTAGATTATTTAATTGGACCTAATTTGATTAGGAAGCCCAATTGGAGTAAATTAAATTAATCAATTGGATTAATTAAATTGGGATTGAATCAATTGAATTGATTTGGAGATTTTTGAGTCCAAGCCCAAAATAAATGTGGATCACTTAAGAAACACACTAAAGTATGAAGAGAATAAATTAAATAAATATGATTTATTTAAATTAATATATTTATAGATAAATAAATATAGTGACCAATTTTATGGGATAAAATAGGCCACTAAGATTTAATATAATTATAGTATATATATATTATATATGATATATATCTATCTTGATATTATTTGAAGAGTTCAAATTAATATCAACAATGTATGTAGACAATTTTGATGATTAATGTAGTCTCAAATTAGTCCACATACAATAGGAGAGAGAAAAGAGAAGAGTTCTTGGAAGATTTGGAATCCTTCCAAGATAAGGTTTTGAAGTAGTTCAAAATTAAAAAACTTTCCAAGAGTTGGAAAAGGATTAAAATTTCCAGCCCTATAATATATGAGGGATGAAAATTACATAATCAATTCATAAATTTTGAGCAAAAATTATTTTATTTAAAAGTCTTCTATTTTTACTCTCCAAGAAAAGAAAAGAAAGAAAAAAAAATCAATTTCTTGTTATTCTCTTCATATTATTATTTCAAAAACTTAAAGAATTAATCTTTATTGTTCTTGAAAATATACTCCGGTTCTAGATTAGTAAACAATTAAAAGGATACTAGCGAATCCTTTTAATTGGTGTTGCTTTTTGTATCGTGGACTTGATAAAGAGGAGACACTTAGATCCCTACGAGTTCTGATAGTCCAGGATAAGCAATTGATTGCTTCATTCCCTACAACAATCGGAGTGCACGAAAGGTATAATCCGATTTTATATTTATTTATATATTCACTTGAATAAGTGCGATCGTTAAAATCGCTTTCGAACCAAAAAGGTTAAATTTATATTTGATAAAAAATTTAATTTTTCGCTGCGTATACCCATGCGATTATAGCGAACCCAACAGTGGTATCAGAGCCACGGTTTTGCTTATTTAGTGAATTTCGAATTTATGAATACATATTTTTAAATTGTTTAAATTCATGTTAATTATGTAAAATTTGATTTTGCATATTTTAAAAAATTTTAATTGGAATAATTTTAATTGCTTATTTAAATTGTTTAAATATGAAAAAAAATAAAATCACCGGCGGACACCCGACGGCTGTGCGCGCAGGCACCCGACAACGGGTGCCGGCATGCCCACGGGCGTCCGTCACCCGGTGCTGGGCGCTGGGAGGGCACCCGGCGCCCGGCACCCAGCGCTAGGTGCCCGTTGCCCGTCGCCCCGGGCAGCAGTGGTGCTGCTCGTCGTGTCGTTCTAGGTCCATTTTCTTTTTTTTTCTGAAATATTAAAATTAAATGTTAATTTTAATTATTTCTGAAAAATTATTTTTAAAGCAATTAAAAATTATACCAAGTTAAAAGAAAAATTGCGTTTAACAATTTGGTAAATTTACATGTTTTGATAATTACATATGATGTTAATTATGAGCTTGTATGGGATGATCATGAGCCAATGGACCAATGTGATTGGTTTTATTTAATATTTTTGGGTTTTAAAATGGGCCTGCGAGCCTCTTATTTCATTTATGTAAGTTATTTTATTTTCTGTAAAGAGAGTAGAATAGATGGTAAGGTTTTTCTTTTTCTTTGAAAGACGAAGGAGAATAAAAAAGAAGGTCCATGTTTGTATGGGATACAATTATGTAATAGAATAGGTTCTATTCCATTTTATTACCTTTAGACTAACCTTAGGTCCATTTTTGACTCAAATGGACCGCATAGGACTGGTTCATGATCATCCATTTATTTAAGTATGTTTAGATGCATGCTTAGGATTTTATTTAATTCTTTTATACTTGCGGAATGATATTATGATGTCATGCATTAAATAACTAACCTAATTTAAATTATGATGATGTCTTGGATAAAATTAAACCCCACTTAATTTATTAAAATTAAGTAAAAGAATTTTTTAAAAATTCGATTTCAAACAAAAATGGACAAGTTAGGTAGGACCTATCGTTCCATGCCTACCATCAAAGATAGAGACATGACGACCGCTACCGCACTTGATCACTGACCATGAGTCATGGGGTGGTCTTGTGTTGGAAAGTTGTGATCTCTACCAAGCATTGAGATGCTCGTGGGATGGAATCGTCATTATGTTGGTCATGAGTTGTGGGACATCTTGATGCTCTATCTACACGAAAGTTTGATGGGTATTGTTTGACATTTAGTACCATATGGGTTCATAAAATTGGGGTATATGAGAAGAGGTGAGGCAAAACAAACTTGAAGGTTGTATAGTGATACAATCGTCAAAGAGTTGACTACCGATAAAATATTTCATGGGCTCATAAAATTGGGGTGTGAAATATTTCCATTGGACCTCAAACTCACTAGGAAATTTGATTTCCCGAAATTCCATTAGGGGTGATGGAATTCGAAAAAAATAGTGGGAGACATTTAGTATTAAAGATCTTATATTAAATGAATATGTTTTTCTCATAATTTACTCATTTTCTGCTTCGTGCATATTGTGTAGATTATTCTACTAAAATGACAAAGAATCCACTTGCAACAATCCTTGAACAAAACAAATAAACTGGACCTAATTTTCTCGATTGGCTAAGAAACCTGAAGATAGTTCTTTAGTCGGAGAAGAGGGCATATGTCATCGACACTGCACCTCCTTCGGTACCACCGGAGGATATTACTTCAGAGGATTATGTAGATTATTTACGTCATGTTGATGACAATCTGCAGGCTCGATGCTATATGCTGGCTCGATGTCAAATGAGCTATAGAGACAGAATGAGGATCAAGATACTGCCTATGGGATCCTCATTCACCTACAAGAGTTGTATGGTGAAAGAACTTGGTAGACAAGATATCAGATCTCAAAAGAGCTTTTCTGATGTCGTATGAATGATGGCTCTTCAGTCCATGATCATGGATTAAAGATGATAGCCCTTATTGAAAGGCTAGCGTCCCTTGGATTCGTTATGGAGAACGAACTCTATACGGATCTTCTGCTGCAGTCTCTGCCTCCATCATTTGACACCTTTGTTGTCAACTTTAACATGCACAAAATGGAGACTAGTCTCGCTGAGCTTGTGAACATGTTAAAGACGGCTGAGTCCACCATGAAAAAGGATAAGCCGGTTCTGCTTGTTGGATCTTCTTCTGGATCAAAGGCTAAAAAGCCCAAGAAAGGAAAGAAGAAAGGAAAGGGTTCCTCTAAACCCAACAAGCTGAAAGCTAAGGGCGGTGTCAAAAGGTTTCTTCTCAAGCCAATGACAAGTGCCATTACTGCGGCAAACCAGGGCACTGGAAGAGGAATTGAAGGAGTATCTTGCAAGCCTGAAGAGTTCAGGTATATATTTTGTTGAAGTTAACTTGTCGGTTAACAATACTTCTTGGGTATTAGATACCGGTTGTGGCTCACATATTTGCAATATTTGCAGATAATGTCAAGAAGTAGAAAGCTGGATGGAGGAGAGACGGTCCTTAGGATGGGAAATGGAGCAAGAGTTGCTGCATTAGCTATAGGGACCGTTAATCTGGCTTTAGAGAATGGTTATGTAATAGTTTTAAATAATTGTCGTTTTGTTCTGGATATTATTAAGAACATTATCTCTATTCCAGTTTTGGATAGAGAAGGTTTTAGATTTACCATTGAGAATGGAAATTGTTCCATTTTCAAACGTTCTGATTTTATATATTCTGGTTCTTTGAAGAATTGTTTATATACTATTACTCCCCATAACCCCATTTTCACAATTTAACAAAATAAAAGAAAATTAGATAATCATAGTTCAATGAGCCTGTGGCACGCAAGATTAGGACATATTTATGAGAAAATGATTAACAAATTGGCACAATTGGTTGATCTAACGAGAGAGCAAGAACTACCAACTTGTGAATCCTGCCTCAAAGGAAAGATGACCAAATCTCCATTTGTTGGACAAGTGGAGCGAGCCAAGCATCTATTGGATTTGATCCATACAGATGTATGTGGGCCACTAAATGTTAGTGCCCGTGGGAACTATAACTACTTCTTAACCTTTACCGATGACTTATCTAGGTATGGTTATGTGTATCTTTTAAGGTACAAGTATGAAGTATTTTGAAAAGTTCAAAGAATTCAGAACTGAAGTAGAGAAACAAATTGGATTAAGTATAAAAACTCTTCGATCTGATCGAGGAGGTGAATACTTAAGCACAAAATTTTTAGATTATCTAAAAGAGAATGGGATTTTCTCACAGTGGACTCCTCCTGCTACTCCCCAACTCAACAGAGTTGCGGAACGCAGGAATCGAACCTTGTTGGACATGGTTCGATCTATAATGAGCTTCACTTCATTACCTCTTTCATTCTGGGGCTATGCCTTAAAAACGGCGGCATACCTATTAAATAGGGTGTCATCCAAAGCCGTGCCCAAAACACCATATGAGATGTGGTATGGAAAGACACCTTCCTATAAATACCTTAGGGTATGGGGGTATGCTGCTTATGTGAAGTTGGATATGAGATCCAGCTTATGCAAGTTTGTGGGGTATCCAAAGGCTATTGGATACTATTTCTATGATGCCACGGAACAAATGGTGTTTGTTTCGAGGAATGCTACCTTTCTTGAAGAAGAATTTTTTTCAGATGGAAGTGACAATGTCGTAGAACTTGAAGAGGTTCAAGAACCATAGAACACCCCAACTGATGCAATAAATGGTACATCAGCTGATGCTGGACCCTCTAAGGCACAATCTTTTCGAAGATCCGAAAGGGTCTCAAGGGTACCTAAGAGGTACAACTGTTGTTAGAGAACAAAGAAGAGGGACTCTCCTTGGATAATGATCCAAGAAGCTATGGAGAGGTGATGTCTGACATCGACTCAAAAAAGTGGCAAGAAGCTATGCAGTCCGAAATGGACTCTATGTACTCCAACAAGGTATGGACTTTGGTGGACCCACCACAGGGAATTGTTCCCATTGGCTGCAAATAGGTCTACAAGCGGAAGCTTGGAGTAGATGGAGAGGTAGCGACCTATAAGTCACGATTGGTAGCAAAAGGTTATATTCAAAAGCAAGGAATTGATTATGAGGAAACTTTTTCACCAGTAGCGATGCTTAAATCCATACGGATACTGTTAGCCATATCTGTATATTATGACTATGAGATATGGCAAATGGATGTGAAGACCGCTTTCCTTAATGGAAATATTAAGGAATAGATCTATATGAAGCAGCCAGAAGGCTTCATATCCAGCGGGAGCGAGCAAAAGGTTTGCAAGCTTCAGAGATCCATTTATGGACTCAAACAAGCTTCGAGGAGTTGGAACATCCGGTTTGATGAAATGATCAAAACGTTTGACTTTCATAAGAACCGAATGAACCATGTGTCTACAAGAAGGTTAGTGGGAGTGTAGTTACATTTGTTGTGCTCTACGTTGATGACATCCTACTTGTTGGGAATAATGTAGAGATGTTGCAGTCAACGAGGACTTGGTTATCTAATCAGTTTTCCATTAAGGACTTGGGAGATGCATCTTTTATCCTAGGAATAAAGATATATAGAGATAGATCCAGAAAGATGATCGGACTATCCCAGTCCATGTACATAGACAAAGTGCTAAAAAGGTTTAGCATAGAGGAATCCAAGAGAGGATTCCTGCCTATGAGTCATGGGGTTTCACTCTCTAAGGTTAAATCTTCTAAGACACCTGAAGAGAGAGAAATGATGGCTCACATACCTTATGCTTCTGCAATAGGGAGCATAATGTATGCAATGTTATGTACAAGGTCTGATATAGCACATGCTCTAAGTGTCACGAGCATATATGAGTCCAATCCAGGAGAAGAACACTGGAAAGCCATTAAGATGATCCTCAAGTACTTGAAAAGGACTAAGGATATCTTTCTGATATACGGCAATGGAGAACTAAAACTGGAGGGATATACAGACTCTTGTTTTCAGTCCGATATAGATGACTCAAAGTCCATGTCCGGATACATATTCACCTTGAATGGTGGTGCGGTCAGTTGGAAGAGTTCCAAGCAAGAGACGACTGCAGACTCTACCACCGAAGCTGAATATATTGCTGCATCAGATGCAGCAAAAGAAGCTATTTGGATTAGAAATTTCATCCAAGGGTTGGGTGTAATTCCATCAATTGTTGATCCAATTATGATTTACTGTGATAATAATGGAGCTATTGCGCAAACAAAAGAGCCAAGATCTCATCAAAGATCCAAGCACATAATGAGATGATATCACCTTATCAGAGAGATCATTGGTAGAGGCGACGTCATTGTGGATCGAGTTGTCTCAGCAGAAAATGTAGCAGACCCACTTACTAAGCCCTTAGCACAGAAGATATTCAACGGACATCTTGAGAAGATGGGCCTTAGATACATGGGAAATTGGAGCTAGGACAAGTGGGAGATTGTTAGAGTAGGATGTCTAACGCCTCAATTAGATTAGGTGTATTATACTATTTTGCTTTTGTAAAGACAATCTTATTGGGAATCATATTAATAAAAAGGCATTTTCTTTATCTTATATGTTGCATTTTTTATTTCTGCACATTAGATAAAGTCCTTAGACCAAATTTAGCTACAGGGCATGATCGCGCATATGATGGCGATCATGGAACATGCCTCTAAGGCTTTGGTCTTAAATACGTTCCGAGTCGAGAGCTTTTTGAGATGGGACATCAAATAGCTCAGTAAGACTCGTACATATAATGCATGCTCGTGAGACGAGGATGTCACATTCCATTGGTATTAGCGTAGAGACGTAAGTGCATATATGTGGGTGCTTGTTAAGGAACAAGTACACCGAATATGGCCCGCAAGAAATTTTTAGTTGCCTTCAAGCTGTGATCAAGGAAAGCCTTAGCCTTAGAATGATAGTTCCCTCTTTAGTCCCCCACATGAACCTCCACCAAGCCAAGCTTGGATGCTATGACATCCCTGCAGAGTAGAATCTACATCACCGCATGGTGGCTAGCCAACGACCCGGCCCATTGGAAAAAGCCCGAAGAATTCAGGCCCGAAAGATTCTTGGAAGAGGACTCTAACATTGAAGCTACTGGCAATGACATTAAGTACATCCCATTTCGAGTTGGGCGGAGGAGCTGCCCGGAATTCTCATGGCAATGCCTGTTCTAGGTATTACTTTGGGAAGGCTGATGCAGAATTTCGAGCTTTTGCCTCCTCCAGGGCATTCGAAGATCGACACCGCCGAGAACAACGGGCAGTTCGCTACCCGGATCTTGAACCATTCCACCATTGTCTTGAAGCCCAGATGTGTTTGAAATTTAATTTCTTTCAATAAGGTGCATGCATGCAGCTACTGTCCATTTATTTACATGCATATGGATGCAATGCACCATCAAGTGTGTGTATTTTCATTCTTCAATATAATCTTCATCATTATAAACTAATCTTGTGTTTGTTTACTTGTGAACATCATTTAAGTAAATTTAATAGATTACATGAAAACTATAATGCATATACGATTCCGAAATCTTGTAACTCATACATTTGTCCGTACTTCACTGAAATTAATCTTGTAACTCATACATTTGTCCATAGGATTCACTGTAGATAATCTCTATTATGTGAATCCTCTCGACGAAGAACGATTTCTATCTCTTAAGTCATGGATATATGGTGTAAGAGATATTGTACTCGGTGTAACATGAATGGAGTTAGCAGTAATAATCCAATACAATTGCAATTTTTTTTTTAAAGCGTACAACTACAATGATACCAAGAATCCTCTCGCTCTCTCACTATATATATATATATATATATATATATATATATATATATATATAAGAAGTTTGTATAAAGTCTTCAATTTACAATGCCCAAATGATACACAAGTATATAAACAGAGAGAGATATACATGATCATAATTGGTAATATTTTACAAAGTTTTATCTTTGTTAACCCAATTAATAACAAAAAGTGAGAAATTTGATGAAAGAGGTCAAAATTCTTAAAGTGAATAGAATTTGCACTTTACATGCGGCCTAAAAGGAATTAATATAAGATATATAAGCAGGTATATCTCAAATTTTCTAAAGAACAAAGTAATACTAGCAAATTTATGTATACAGTAAAAGAAAAAAAAATATAATTGCTTCCAAAATTTTGGGTTTAGCTACACGCACATTACATGCCATTTTTCATCAAAAACAATTGACTGCGGATCAAATGCAAAAAGGCTGGTATGTGAAATTAAAATTTGTTAGAATTTATTGCTGCTATTATTTAGCAAGTTAACAGTTTATCATATTCGCTATATTTCAATTAATGTTATAACACTAGTTATAATATAAAATGAAGTGCGCAATGAAAAATTAAAATTGAAACCACTAATTTTATTGAGATCACGCACAAAAAGAAAACAATCCAATAATACTAAGAATTTTACATAATATAGAATTTGGACTTATAAAATAAAAACTAAAGACTCCCTCCTTTTTGTTTTGATATTGTACTTGTATTACTCTAATTGTTAACTTGTTTGCGAAATCATCTTCAACGTTGATCATGGTCAGATTGCATAGCACTCTCTCCCAATAATTCATCTCCTTCTTCTCAAAGAGATATTCCAATATAGTTTGGAATAGAGTAAAACTCTAAGTTGACTTGAACCTAGAACTTTTGATCAACGATCTATGTGCTCTAGAGTTGGGAATCTAATGCCCTATCATTATGAATGTTTTCATGAATTTCCAACAACAAAATAATTATAAGTTTGTGCTTAAATACATTAGCGACAAACTCTTCATTTCTTCGCTATTTTTCCTTTTTTTGTAGTGACATAAATTACATTAATTAGATTATCAATCTATTATATAGAAGGTTTTCTATTCTAAGTCAAAAACTTTCCTATTACAGCCTTCCTAAGTCTTTAATAAAATCATGAAATTTATTACAAATCAAATTCTACACTAAAACACAAGAAATGAGATACTCAAATATTGTAGGAATTTGCGCCAATTAGAAAACTTCCATGGGTCTTGATTATTACATTGGATAAGGTAAGTCCAAGAAAATCAATATTATCATTTATTGGACATATATTTATTAGGAGATATCTTGAGAATTTATTTTTATGCAATCTTATCTCTTATTCAAATCGTCTAAAATTGACATGAATTTTAGTCCTACAAGGAAATAAACATGAAAAGAATTAGACTTTAATTAAAACTCATGTTTAAAATATAAAAACTTTTAACTTACCATATCACAACCAATAATTATTTTGTACAAAGTAATGCCAATCTAACAAATTGTGGACTTAATAAAAATGAATTTTTTGAAAATTTGCAAATTCCCATATTTTATGGGACTAAAAAACAATTATCTCATGCTTGTATTAAGTGGTCACTATAAAATTTGACTTGAATACTTAATTGATGCGTGAGTCATGAGTCGCAAATTCTCACATATTATGACAATAAAAAAAACAATTTTCTCGTCCACGTTTCAAGTGCTCACTATATTATTTGACTTAATACTTAATTGATACACGAATCATGAGTTATACCGAAAGATATTTATCTTTATTGCTTGAGAATAGAAGTAGGGTAGGGCACCTTGTGGGCAAGAAAATCTTCAGCATATATATATATATATATATATATATTATATATATATATTAGATGCATTATCAATGGTTTGATCATGTAGATCCATGTGATTAGACTGGTTTACCTGAGCTCTGTGATTTGAAGGTTAATATTCTAATGATAACTTCATACCAAATTATTGTTTAGATTTACGATGACTTAAATATTAATAAGATTTTGGTTAAATCAGTGCATTTATAACCTATTCATAATCAAACTGATTATGCTATCTTTAGCATTTTAATCCGTTTTACAATTTATCTAATTAAAAAATAATAATATAATAAATTAATTATTATATATTAAATTTTAAAGATAAAAAAAAAATCAACTAATAAACACATATAACAAAATTTAAAATTTAAATAATTAAATATTAAATTTAAAATTTAAATTTTTTAAAAAATACAAAAAAAATATACAAAAAATACATAATTTGACCAGTGCTTGGCCTATTTTTTTACCGATTTTTGACGCTTCGACCTTATTTCTGATTTTCTTTATTTAATCGAATTGAATCGATCATTGGTAAGTTCAATCTAATTTTAAAAATACTGATTTAAATGATAAATTTGAACTTTCATAATTCTATACATCTTGAGTTCAAATCTAACCACGTATTGCTATTAATCTAATGTAAGATTAGTTTCTTTATACCAATTAGTATGCTTTGATACAAAATTATTGATTGTTATTTGTTTGGTTTTTTATATACTTAATAAATAATATAATAGATCGCTTCTTAAGAAAGGAAATTCTCGAATCAGATCGGACAATGAAATTAAATCATTGAAAAAAAAAATTCAAGTTGGATTTGAAATATTTGATTACAATCCACGCAAGCTGAATTCTTTGCCAGGTTTTTATAGAAGTTAATGCTAGTCAACGGCCGGCAGTTGGAGCGAATGTCAATGTCAATGTTATAAGTTTTGATGTCCGTGCAAGGTATAGTTTTATTTTAAAAGTAACAATTGATTATACTAATTAGGATCTAGTTTTATAAGACTACTATTGGGCAATATATTTGCAGTGGTCCAAATGATCCAAAATTATTGGCCAAGCATTTCCCTCTCTATCTCGTTAAACATGTTATAAATATTTATGATCTTCTAACGAAATTTTCCTTAGTCCTTTCATTTTTTCTCTATTGATTCATCCACTCTTCTCCAAATAATTTAAATTTATGATCAATAAAGTTATAAGTACAAAGTATTTCTTCAGGACTTTTCCTTAATTTTTTTTTTAAATTCGTATGTGTGGACAGTTTGATATGAATTCCTGCTAGTTTATCAACACAATCAACGAGAATACAAGTATTTTTTTTTAAGATGCTTTCCTTATTACAATTGCTTATCTAGCCATATCCTATCATTGATTACTTCTTTAATGAACTTGGCCAGTTCCTTTGACATAAATTTACTTATTAAATAAATCATAATTTTGGAAGATATATGTCATGTAGCCGTTAGCAATGTTTTCATAATGATGATCAAATTGATATTAATGATCGGATCGGTTCAATCGGCGGTCGGACCGATTTAATGAAAATTAATTATATTTTTTTATTTTATTATTTAAAATGATAATATAATAGATTAATTATTATGCAATATATTTTAAATATAAAAATAAATAAATAGTTACATAAAAACACATATAACAAAATACAAAATTCAAATAATTACATAAATATAATAAAATATCAAATTTAAACCTTTATAAAAATTTAAAACAAAAAATAAAAAAATAAAATTGGTCAAACCGATTTTGGCCGATTTTGACTGGTTGTTTACCGGTTTTGAACCGATCAAAATAATTTTGGAGTTTAACCGGATCAGACCGACATCTGATTCTCGATTGGACCGGTTGAAGCGGCCGTTCCAATTCGATTTTGAAAACGTTGGTCGTTAGTATTATAATTAGGCTTAATTGATTCTTTCCTTAGTAATGACATAAGGAGCAAGTTAGTTGGTTTGCACACGCAGCAGTGGTCTTCTTAGCACGAGTTGTGGTAGCAGTTTGATCGACTAGAGTTCTTTTAAGTGACGTGATTAGTACCAATGTGGTGGAAATGTAATCCATAAGTTTGCTGTCCAATGAAGAGGAGTTTCTTCATAAACATATTTCTAGTATGAGAAATGGCCAAAAACGCAAAATTCAATAAGATAATTCAAACAGGCCCATCAAGTTTGATGATGTGCACTAATTAGGGCTTTATGGAAAAAGACATTATAACCCTTAAATAAGAGGACATTACCAAACATTGTTATGAAATTTTTATTTATACAAATCAAAAATATAATTATGCATAAATATTAATGCCCAAGATTTTAAAACTTCATGATTTTCACAATACATATTTCTAAGAAAATATACATTACTCCATGATTAGTATTGAAAACAATCACAAAAAAGAATTTTAGAGAAACTCAAGTTTTTCTTTCTTGACTCCTTTAGTTTTTACTATACTTTTCTGATTGAGAGAAAACTATCAATGAGTGGATTGAGAGATAACCGATTTCTAATTGACTTTATTTATAATTACATAGTCCATCAACATGTGCATAATTAGAAAATCTCTCTTTATTGATCAATGGTATTTGACATGTGGTAATTATCAAATCATATTTATCTTTTAACTAAATTAAAAGATAATTAATTTAAATAAGATGATTATCATGCCATAATTATCTCTTAACTAAATTAAAAAATAATTACCTTAAATAGGACACGTGGGACATGAAATATCTAACATTCTCCCACTTGGCCCATGTGGCATTATTTAACTTAATAGTTTAATAATAAACATAATGTGCAATATAAGTCAACTGATTTCTTAATTGATCAAATCATAAATTCATCATTACGTAAAAAAAAAACTAGTACAAAATATGGCGGTTGTACATCCTTAAATCGACATATTCCCTTCCATCTATTACAATATCAATTTTATACTTAAAGTGACATTAATGAGATATGTCTTAATGGTCCAATATTAATATCTCATCATAGACAAATCCTATTAGTATCATCATAATTTATTCATGTATATATATATTAACATAATGAAATAGGATGCATTAATTTATTAGAAACATTCAATAAATGAGCACATAAATAACATAAAACATCATCATAATGTCAATAATAGTTGTCACTAATACCCATTCTTTCGACATGTTCATTAAATATCTTTGGTGACAAATCTTTTGTCAATAGATCTGCAATCATAAGATTGGTGCTAATGTGTTCGATTGACACTCTTTGTTTCTAAACTTTTTCTTTAATAGTAAAGCATTTCAATTCTATGTGTTTAGCACCTTTGGAATACTTGTCGTTTTTAGAAAAGAAGACTGCTGCGGAATTATCACAATAAATTTTCAGCCGCTTAGCAGTATTATCGATAATTCCAAATCCTGAAATAAAGTTCCGCAACCATGATCTATGAACAGTGGCCTTAAAGCATGCCATAAATTCAGTTTCCATAGTGGATGCAGCAATAACAGATTACTTCGTACTCTTCTATAAGATTACTCCTCCAGCTAAAAGGAACAAATAGCCGAATGTGGATTTTCTAGTATCCACACATTCGACATAATCTGAATCTGAATATCCTTTCACCTCAAGATGATCGGATCGATTATACATGAGCATATGATCTTTCATTTCTTGCAGGTATCTCAATACTTTCTTTGCAACTTTTCAATGCTCCATTCCAAGATTACTTTGATACCTACCCAACATGCCAACAACAAAACTGATGTCTGGCCTGGTGCAAGTCTGAGCATACATCAAGCTCCCAATGATAGATGCATAAGGAATTTGTTCCATTTATTTATATTCCAATTCATTCTTTAGGCATTGCATAAGACTCAATTTATCTCCTTTCTGAGTTGGAACAGCAGATTGAGAACACTTTTCCATATTAAATCTTTCCAGAACTTTATTGATATATATTTTTTGAGATAATCCCAATAATCCTTGTGATCTATCACGAAATATTTCAATTCCTATCACATAGGAAGCCTCACCCATATCTTTCATTTCAAAGTTCTTGGAAAGAAACTTCTTATTGTCATTTAATAAACCAAGATCATTAGTAGCAAGTAAGATATCATCAACATACAGAATCAGAAATATAAACTTGCTCCTACTGACCTTTAGATATATACACCAATCAATAATATTTTCCTTAAATCCAAAGGAAGTGATAGTATCATTGAACTTAAGATGCCATTGTCGGGAAGCTTGCTTAAGTCCGTATATTGACTTCTTAAGTTTATACATCATGTGTTCCTTTTCTTCAACTGAAAAACTGTCAGGTTGTTCCATGTACACCTCTTCTTCTAAGTTTTCATTCAGAAAAGTGG
Organism: Paulownia fortunei; assembly: GCA_019321725.1. Lineage (NCBI taxonomy): Eukaryota > Viridiplantae > Streptophyta > Magnoliopsida > Lamiales > Paulowniaceae > Paulownia > Paulownia fortunei. The sequence continues at coordinate 17,817,795 of CM033116.1, read as the reverse complement.
TTTTCACATCTATTTGATGGAGCTCTAAATCATAATGAGCCACCATTGCCATGATAATTGTCAATGAGTCTTTCTTAGAAATCGGAGAAAAGGTTTCTTTATAGTCAAATTTATTTTTTTGAGTAAAACCTTTGGTAACAAGTCTAGCTTTGTGTCGTTTGATATTACCATTAGAGTCACGTTTGTTCTTAAAGACCCACTTACACCAAACTCTTTTACAACTTTATGGCAATTCTACAAGATCCCAGACTTCATTATGAGCTATTGATTTCAACTCTTCTTTTATGGAATCTAACCATTTAGTAGAATTAGCATTTTCCATGGCTTGTGAAAAAGAAACTAGACCATCATCAATTCCTATGTCAAATTCTAACTCTTATAGATAAACCATTTAATCTTCAGAAATAGCAGGTCTTTTATGCCTTTCAGACCTTCTTAATGCCATTTGATATGATTCATCTGTTGTAGGTTTATTGACAATAGTTTCATTATTGGAAATTTGATCATTTATTTGTTGTTCTTGTAAGTTGTTAAACTGTTCAACAACTGTGCGAATAATAACATGAGAATAAGTTTTAGATAAAAGGAATCTCTACCCTAATTTCTTGAATTTCCACTTTTCGTGGTTCCACATTTCCACTAATTTCACTATTTTCAATAAACCTAGCATTTCCAATTTCAACAATTCTTATACTATGGCTAGGACAATAAAATATATACCCTTTCGATTTTTCTGGATAACCAATAAAAAAACCACTGGTTGTTCTTGAATTCAGTTTCTTTTTATGTGGATTATAAATTCTTACTTCTACCAGGCAACCCCAAATATGCAGGTGCCTTAAACTAGGTTTTCTTCATGTCTATAGTTCAAAGGGTGTCTTTGCAACTGCCTTACTAGGAACCCTGTTTAATACATACATGGCGACTTTAAAGCATGCATCCACAACGATAAAGGTAAAGAATAATTACTTAACATACTCCTAACCATATCTATTAAAGTACGGTTACATCGTTCTATAACACCATTTTATTTCGGTGTATGTGGTATTGTGTATTGAGCACAAATGCCATGTTTTTCAAGAAACTTAGCAAATGGACTTGGACGTTGTCTTGTTTCATCATATTTTCTATAATACTCACCACCTCTGTCGAACATGATAACTCTCACCTTTTTGTCTAATTGTCTCTCAATCTCATTAATAAACACATCTAACGCGTCTATTGATTGAGATTTATCATGCAACAAATAGACATAATCATAACGTGAAAAATCATCAATAAAAGTGATAAAGTATTTTTTCTCCACCAAAAGATGGAACATCAGAAGGTTCACATATATCAGTATGTATAAGTTCAAGGAGATATGTGCTTCTTGTGGCTATTTTCTTAATTGTGTGTTTTGTATGTTTTCCCTTAATACAATCCACACAAATACCAAGATCAGTAAAATTCGAATCTAGAAGGATTTCATTCTTTACTAATCTTTGTATTCTTTCTTTGGATATATGACCCAAATGCTTATGCCACAAATAAGCAGAACTTTCATCAACTAAACTGCGTTTAGTGCCAATATTATGATACAAGGTCAATAGAGTCTCAGCAAAAATATTATCAAGCTTTAATTTGTATAAACCATCACAAAGAATACCGGAACTAATAAAATGATTATGTTTAAATAAACTGAAACATCTATTTCCAAACTTAAAAGAGTATCCAACTGTATCAAGTTTAGATAAAGAAACTAAATTATGAGAAACAGAAGGAACATAAAGATTTTGAAAAAGATCTAAATGATGTCCAGTATCTAAAATTAAATGATATGTTCCAATGGCTTCAACTGGAGCTTTGACTCTATTCCCTATAAACACAAAATTTTCATTTAGGTTGTAAGAAATCCTTGCATCGTATTTGAAACAAAAGTGGTGCAACCAGAATCAATCCACTAAGTATTATAAGAAACTTCTGCCAAATTTGATTCCAAACATATAAAAGCACTAGGCTTACCTTTCTTTTCGAACCATGCCTACATTTCAGGCAATCTTTCTAATAATATCCAGGCTTTCCGCAAAAACGACACGTATCATTCTTTCATTCCTTCTTATGGATTTGGACAGATGACCCATTAATCTTTAGTGGTCCTTTATTGCCCTTTCCATTCTTCTTTACTGGTTTTTTTTGGCTCCTGACTGATCCACGAGATTAATTGAGTGAATACATTGCTTCTTAAGTCTTGACTCCTCTTGAATAAGCATACTTTGCAATTCAGTCACATTTCGTTTATCTTTTATGGTGTTGTAATTAATTTGAAATGGACTGTATGCAGGAAGTAAAGAGTTAATGATAAATTGCACAAGGAAGTTATCACTCACTTTCAATCCCATGGATCCCAATCTTGTTGCTATATTTATCATCTTAGTGACATGTTCATGCATTATATGAAAATCATCAAACTTCATGGTGGTTAACGTACCCATTAGTGTTCCAGCAACTAACTTATCAGCAAAATCAAACTGAGAATGATATTCAACAAACTTCATAAATTCCTTAGCACTATCAATTTTTGGAATCATTAACCTAATATTCTCTGCTATTGTCATCCGCATAAGCATAAGGTTCAGTCTGTTAGATCTTTCTCAAGCCTTATGGAAAGACCTTTGTTCAGTACTGCTAGCATCATTAATAGCAGTGGGCTTATCAGTCGTGAGTGCCAAATCAAGATCCAGAACACCTAGGTGAAACTGGACTTGTTCGGACCATTCAGAAAAATTAAGCCCATTGAACTTCATAATATACAAAGCTTGCAAATGAAGAGAGACAGAAATATGTGCTGCAAAATACATAAACACATAATACAGATTCATACATTGATATTCATGAATATAATAAATGTATATTGAAGGTCACTGTTGGGTGATCCAACAATATACTAAATAAACATAATTGATGCTAGAATTTAATTTCATATAATTATTAATTAAATATACTCTAATTAGACATGCTTGCTATCTTTGGATATACTAAACATATCTAATCAAATATATTAATTAACCACGATCATGCTCATGATTATAAAATAACTTATCAACTTTTCGTTGATCCTTAAATATTTTGTAATTAATTAACTTCAATATACCTATAAAATTATATATCATCATGTCATCTCATAATAGCATCACATAATCATGGGTAATTAAATTTTATTTAATTTGACATCTATGAAGACTTTCTAATTTGGCCACTTTGGTGAGTAACAAATTATTCATAATATAGATATGAAATTAAATAATAATCATTATACAATTTGATAGATATTAAACTTTACAGTTTAGCCACTTTGTTAACTGACAAACCATCTATCACATAAATTTGTAATTTATATATAATACTTGAATTATAATGAAATTATGCAATCTCAATTCATAAAAAATATTCCAGTCGGCATTACATATAAAACTTTATTTACGTAATCTCTAAAAGTAAATTGATCGTCTATTATTGAGATTCATTAGTATAAAAAACACTTAAAATTGAATATATAATATTACGTTAAACTGGAGATAAAAGTCTGACATCATATATGTTTACACATGCATAAATAAGAGCCATACCAGATTGTCATGAATTAGCGTAAGGGACTGTAGCATATAAAGAAGAAACCATCAATCTAGTAGACAGAAACTTTCGGCAAGTACATGGAATTCACTTTTCTCAAACATATTCAGTTGTCTCCAACAAACCATCTTCACGCCTCAACATAACATAAATTGATTGTACAAAACATTATTGTTTACATACTACAATCATACACACACACACACACGCTATCAAACATCAAATGAGTATCTTTCACCAATTAATGTAAATAGCAATGAAAACGTAATTCATAAGATTTCATAAATCCATAAGAGATTAACAATTTTTATTGGAAAATCATAACTTCCTAATCCAAAGGCTCTGATACCACGTGCTATGAAATCTTTAGTTATGCAAATCAAAAACATAATTATGCATAAACATTAACGTCTAAGATTTTAAAACTTCATGATTTTCACAATACATAATTGTAATAAAACATATTTTGCTCCATAATCAGTATTGAATACTATCACAAGAAGAATTTTAGAGGAATCTGTGTTTCTCTCTCTTGACCCATTTAGTTCTTACTATACTTTTCTGATGGAGAGAAAACTATCAATGAGTGGGTTGAGAGAGAATCGAGTTCTAATTAACTTTATTTATAATTACATGATCCATCAGCATGTGCATAATTAGAAAATTTCTCTTTATTGATCAATTGGATTTGACATGTAATAATTATAAAACCATATTTATCTTTTAACAAAATTAAAAGATAATCACTTTAAATAAGACAATTATCATGCCATAATTATCTCTTAACTAAATTAAAAGATAATTACCTTAAATAGGACACGTGGGACATAAAATATCTAACAAACAGAATAGGATCCGTATAAGAAATCGTGGATTGAACTCGATCCGAACTAGACTCGAATTGTTAATCACATATGTTGCATACTATACTTGAACTGAAAGACTCCATGTGTCAACATTACATCCTTCAGCTCCCCCATTTGAGGTAAAACCTAAAGTAATTAACTACCATAAAGATCTTAAATATATAACTCTAAAACCCTTGAGACCTGACTTTACTATTGGAGAGTTTTAGTTGAGGGCAAGTTTGATGAGTTCTTTCTTTTTCAGAAACTAAGGAATCGTCATTACCAAGTTCGAAGCATCTACATCTTATTGGTCAGGAGGCTCGAATCGAGGAGATCTAGATCACAGAGATATTCGGAATTGGGGACCAAATCAAAGTTGATTAATTTCAATGATCATATCAGGCTCATATAGTCTGCTCATCACCCGACATCAGATAACTACCCTCGTACAGAAATCTATAAATATACAATCCTATTATTTTTCTAATGTACACAATTTATTGCATTTCTATAGATCTAAGTTCTTTGCTCATATATTATCTTTCTCTCTATTTTTGATTTAAATGTCATGGGTTTTCATCGGAACGGAACAACCCAACAGCCTTAATGATTTACTGTAATGCAAGTAGTTATCTACTTTAAAGTTGACACCCCTCTTGAAAATTAAGGAATTGATGTGATATCAAGATATGAGTGTGCATCCCCAATATTAGAAGTATAGTAACTAATGAATTAATGGTTAAAATTCTAAGTGAAAGTTTAGGTAGTGTAGTAACCTTATTTATAAATCGAACCAATGTAAAATCGATGTGTCACTTTTAGAGCTTTCTTTGTTTCATTTCTATATTATTTGCATCTGAACTTTCACTAGCATCAATAATTCCAAGCTTATTTTAATTGAAGCAATATTTTGTATTATTTAAGTTATTATCCTTATAAAATTGCATTTGGCTATTTTAATTTTTTCGTTGCGTTCTCAAAATTTTTAAAAACCTAATTTACCCTCTTGTTAGGCATTATTTCCCTCACAGATGTAGATATGAAGCAAGAAAATATGGGCATTGGTTATGGGGAATTTGTTAGAGTAGGATGCTCAACGCCCCAATTAGATTGGATGTATTATACTATTTTTCTTCTATAAAATAATCTTATTGAAAATCATATTAATAAAAAGACATTCTATTTATCTTATATTTTACATCTTTTATTTCTACACGTTAGATAAAGTCCTTAAACCAAATTTAGCTATGGGACATAGTCGCGCATATTATGGCGATCATAGAATATGTTTTTAAGGTTTTTATTTTAAATAAGTTTCGAGTTGAGAGCTTTTTGAGATGGGACATCAAATAGTTCAGTAAGACTCATACATATAATGCATACTCGTAAAACGAGGATGTCACATTCCTGGCATTAGCATAAAGACGCAAGTGCATGTATGTGGGTACTTGTTAGGGAACAAGTACACAGAACATGGCCCGCAAAAAAATTCTTAGTTGGAGGTTTTACCTGTTGAAATAACAATTTCTACGTTGCGATAGTACACGACTAATTCTCAGACTTGAGGCACGATGGTAGCCTTGTGTATATCCTACAGCACTTTGATATATCTTCTAATTGTTTCATAATCACAAAAAGGGTATGTTGGGTGTTGCACTAATGTCATAGAGGTTTGTCAGTAGCTAATATAGAATTCGACACTTGTCTTTTTAAGCAATGGAATCTTTTGTGTCTTCATAATTCATGATTCAAAGACCTTGGCCAAGACAAAATGAATCGTGATTCATTAGGAATCATTGAAACTTGAAATGAAATCACAGTTATTGAATTATTTAGGATTTCGACTTATAATCTATGCCCTACATTCAGTTAGAAGATTAGTTGTCGAAAGGACCTTACGTGTATGGTACTCATAACTGAAATAGGTTTGATCGCTATTTCACCTAAGTTTAGTTTGCCATGATTGCTTCCTATGTATTTTCATAAATAGTGAGGCTCTTGGAATTAAGGAGTTAATTCCAGGTAAATTAATTAATTTAATTAATTAATTAGAAAAATTATTATTCATAAATTGCAAATATTGCAAGTCCACTACTAGTTTAGTAGTGAACCTAAAAGGGTCATACATTTTTATGGAAAGTAATATTTCTAATTTTGGGATTTATCCAATAGTTGAAAATTAATTAATTAATATTGATTAATTAAATAATCGTGGGTTCTATTTAATTTAATGCTTAAATTAAATTATTCAATTAAATAATTAAATTATTTAATTGGACCTAATTTGATTAGGAAGTCCAATTGAAATAAATTAAATTAATCAATTGAATTGATTAAATTGGGATTAATGTGGGTCACTTAAAAAGTCTACTAAAATATAAAGAGAATAAATTAAATAAATATGATTTATTTAATTAACATATTTATATATAGATAAATAAATGATCGATTTTATGGGATAAAATTGGTAATTAAGATTTAATTTATATATAAATATAATTTTAGTATATATGTATATATATTTGATCTATATCTATCTTGATATTATTTGAAAAGTTCAAATTAATATCAAGAATGTATGTAGATAATTTTGATGATTAATTTACTCTCAAATAAGTCCACATACATAGGAGAGAGAGAGAGAGAGAGAGAGAGAGAGAGAGAGAGAGAGAAATAGAAGAGTTGTTGAAAGATTAGAAATTCTTTCAAGATAAGGTTTTGAAATAGTTCAAAATTAAAAAACTTTCCAAAATTTAGAAAAGGATTAAAATTTTCAATCATATACACATGAGGGATGAAAATTACATAATTAATTCAGAAAATTTGAGCAAAAATTATTTTGTTTAAAATCTTCTATTTTATTCTCCAAGAAAAGAAAAGAAAGAAAAAAAATTCAGTTTTTTATTATTCTCTTCATATTATTATTTCAAAAACTTAAAGAATCAATTTTTATTGTTCTTAAAAATTTACTCTAATTCTAGATTAGTAAATAGTTAAAATGATACTAGCGAATCCTTTTGATTGGTGTTGCTCTTCCGTATTGTGGACATGATAGAGGAGAGACACTTGGATTCCTACGAGTTCTGATAATCTACGATAAATAATTGATTATTTCAGTCTTTACAATAATCGAAGTGCACGAAAAGTATAAATAGAATTTTATATTTATTTATATACTCACTAAAAATAAGCGCGATCGTTAAAATCACTTTCAAATCAAATAGGTTAAATTTATTTTTGATAAAATTTTAATTTTCTACTGCGTATACCCCTACGATTATAACGAACATCACAGTGGTATCAGAGTCATGGTTTCGCTTATTTAGTGAATTTTGAATTTATGTATGCATGTTTTAAATTGTTTAAATTCATGTTAATTATGTAAAATTTGATTTTACATATTTTTAGCAATTTTTAATTAGAATAATTTTAATTGCTTATTTAAATTGTATAAATTTGAAATTTAAAAAAAAAAACGACAGCGGCGCATGCCCGCGGGCACCCAACGGGCAGCAATTATATTGCCCGTCGTGTCATTCCGGGTCTATTTTTTGTTATATATATTTTTTTAGTTTTTTGAAATATTGAAATTAAATGTTAATTTTAATAATTTCTGAAAAAATTATTTTTTCAAATATTTAAAATTATCTCAAGTCAAAAATTGCGTTGAACAACTTAGTAATTTACATGTTTTGATAATTATATATGATGTTAATTATAAACATATATAAGATGATCATAAGCCATTAGACCAATGTAATTGGTTTTATTTAATATTTTTGGATTTTAAAATGCGGTTTGCAAGCCTCATATTATATGTATGCAAGTTATTTTATTTTCTATAAAGAGAGTAGAATAGATAGTGAGATTTTTCTTTTTCTTTGGAAGACAAAGGAGAATCAAATAGGAGATTCCAAATAAGGTTCATGTTTGTATAGAATACAATTATGTAATAGAATAGGTTCTATTCCAATTTTTTTACTCTTAGACTAACCTTATGTCCATTTTTGGGTCAAATAGACCGCATTGACTCGTTCATGATCATCCATTTATTTAAGTATGTATTAGATGCATGCTTAGGATTTTATTTAATGCTTTTATGATTGAACAATGATATTATGATGCCATACATTAAATAACCAACCTAATTTAAATTAGATGAGGTCTTGGATAAAATTAAACCCCACTTAATTTACTAAAATTAAGTAAAAGAATTTTTTTTTAAAAATTCAATTTGAAACAAAAGTGGACAAGTTAGGTAGGACCTATCGTTTCATGCCTACCATCAAATATAGAGACATGATGACCGCTATCGCACTTGATCACTGGCCATGAGTCGTGGGATGGTCTTGTGTTGGAAAGTTGTCATCTCTATCAAACATTGAGATGCTCGTAGGATGGAATCGTCATTATGTTAGCCATGAGTTGTGGGACATCTTGATGCTCTATCTACACGAATGTTTGATGGATATTGTTTGACACTTAATATTATATGGGCTCATAAAATTGGGGTATATGGGAAGAGGTGAGGCAAAATAAACTTGAGGGTTGTATAGTAATACAATCTTTAAAGAGTTGACTATCGATAGAAATATTTTATGGGCTCATAAAATTGAGGTGTGAAAATATTTCCATTGGACCTCAAGCTCACTAGAAAATTTGATTTCCCAAAATTCCATTAGAGGTGATGGAATTCGAAAAAAATAATGAAAGACATTTAGTATTAAAGACCTTATATTAAATGAATATATTTTTCCCATAATTTACTTATTTTTTGCTTCATGCACGTTTTGTAGATTATTCTACTAAAATGGCAAAGGATCCACTTGCAACAATCCTTGAACAAAATAAATTAAATGGACCTAACTTTGTCGATTAGCTAAGAAATCTAAAGATAATTCTTCAGTGGGAGACGAGGGCATATGTTCTCGACACTGCGCCTCCTTCGGTTCTACCAAAGGATATTACTTCAAAGGCTTATGCAGATTATTTACGTCATGTCGATGATAATCTGCAGGCTCGATGCTACACGCTGGTATCGATGTCAAATATGCTGCAGAGGCAAAACGAGGATCAAGATACTACTTATGGGATCTTCATTCACCAACAAGAGTTGTATGGTGAAAGAACTTGACAGACGAGATATCAGATCTCAAAAGAGCTTTTCAGATGTCGTATAACTAAGGGCTCTTCTGTCCATGATCATGGATTAAAGATGATAGCCTCATTGAAAGGCTAGCGTCCCTTGGAGTCGTTATGGAGAATGAACTCTATACAAACATTTTGTTGTAATCTCTACCTCCATCATTTGACACCTTGGTTGTCAACTTTAACATGCACAATATAGAGACTAGTCTCGCTGAGCTTGTGAATATGTTAAAGACGACTGAGTCCACCATGAAAAAGGACAAGTTGATTCTACTTGTTGGATCTTCTTCTGGATCAAAGGCTAAAAAATCCAAGAAAGGAAAAAAGAAAAGAAAAGGTTCTTTTAAACCCAACAAGCAGAAAGGTAAGGGCAGTGTCAAAAAGGTTTCTTCTCAAGCCAATGATAGGTGTCATTACTGTGGCAAACCAGGGCAGTGGAAGAGGAATTGCAAGGGGTATCTTGCAAGCCTAAAAAGTTCAAATATATATTTTGTTGAAGTTAACTTATCAGTTAAGAATACTTTTTGGGTATTAGATACTGGTTGTGGCTCATATATTTGCAATGATTTGTAGATGATGGCAAGAGTGGGAAGCTGAATGGAGGAAAAATGGTTCTTAGGATGGGAAATGGAGCAAGAGTTGCTGGATTAGATATAAGGACCATTAATCTAGCTTTTGAAAATGGTTCTGTAATAGTTTTAAACAATTGTCTTTTTATTTTAGATATTATTAAGAATATTATCTCTATTCCAGTTTTGGATAGAAAAGATTTTAGATTTACCATTGAGAATAGAAGTTGTTCTATTTTCAAACGTTCTAATTTTATTTATTCTGATTCTTTGACGAATTGTTTATATATTGTTAGTCCCCATAACCTCATGTTCACAATTCAACAAAAAAAGATAAAATTAGATAATCATAGTTCAATGAGCCTTTGGCACGCAAGATTAGGATATATTTCTGAGAAAATGATTAACAAATTAGCACAATTGCTTGATTTGAAGAAAGAGCAAGAACTGTCAACATGTGAATCTACCTCAAAGGAAAGATGACCAAATCTCCATTTGTTGGACAAGTGGAGTGAGCCAAGCATCTATTGAATTTGATCCATACAGATGTATGTGGGCCACTAAATGTTAGTGCCCGTGGGAAGTATAACTGCTTAACTTTTACCAATGACTTCTCTAGGTATAGTTATCTGTACCTTTTAAGGTACAAGTCTGAAGTATTTGAAAAATTCAAAAAATTCAGAACCGAAGTAAAAAAACAAAATAAATTAAGTATAAAAACTCTTCGATCTGATCAAGGAGATGAATACTTAAGCACATATTTTTTAGATTATCTAAAAGAGAATGGGATTCCCTCACATTGGACTCCTCCTACTATTCCCCAACTCAATGGAGTTGCGGAACGTAGGAATCAAACCTTATTGGACATAGTTCGATCTATGATGAGCTTCACTTCATTGTCTCTTTCATTCTAGGGCTATGCCTTGGAAACGGTGGCATACCTATTAAATAGGGTGTTATCTAAAGAAGTACCCAAAACACCATATGAGATGTGGTGTTGAAAGACATTTTCTTATAAATACCTTAAGGTATGGAGGTGTGCTACTTATGTAAAGTAGCAAGTGAAAGATAAGTTGGATATGAGATCCAACTTATGCAAGTTTGTGGGGTATCCAAAGGACTCTATTGGATAATATTTTTATGATGCCACGAAACAAAGGATGTTTGTTTCGAGGAATGCTACCTTCCTTGAAAAAGAATTTTTTTCAGATGAAAGTGGCAATATCATAGAACTTGAAAAGGTCCAAAAACCACAAAACACCTCAACTGACGCAGTAAATAGTACACCAGCTGATGATGGACCCTCTAAAGCACAACCTCTTTGAAGATCCGAAAGGGTCTCAAGGGTACCTAAAAAGTACAGCTTGTTGTTAGAAAATAAAGAAAAGGGACTCCCCTTGGATAATGATCCAAGAAGCTATGGAGAGGCAATGTCTGCATCGATTCAGAGAAATGGCAAAAAGCTATGCAGTCCGAAATGGACTCTATGTACTCCACCATACCTTGGTGGACCCACTATAGGGAATTATTCCTATTGGCTGTAAATGGGTCTACAAGTAGAAGCTTAGAGTAGATGGAGAGGTAGCGACCTATAAGATATGATTGGTAGCAAAATGTTATACTCAGAAGCAAGGAATTGATTATGAGGAAACTTTTTCACTAGTAGCGATACTTAAATCTATACGGATACTGCTGGCCATATCTACATATTATGACTATGAGATATGGCAAATGGATGCGAAGACCACTTTCCTTAATGAAAATATTAAGAAAGAGATCTATATGAAGCAGTCAGAAGGCTTCATATCCAGTAGGAGCTAGCAAAAGGATTACAAGCTGCATAGATCCATTTATGGACTAAAACAAGTTTCGAGGAGTTGGAACATCCAGTTTGATAAAACAATCAAAGTGTTTAACTTTTATAAGAATCTGAATGAACCATGCATCTGCAAGAAGGTTAGTGGAAGTGAAATTGCATTTGTTTGTGCTCTACGTTGATGATATCCTACTCATATGTAGAGATATTGTAGTCAACGAGGACTTGGTTATCTAATCAGTTTTTCATGAAGAACTTGGAAAATGCATCTTTTATCCTAGGTATAAAGATCTATAAAGATAGATCTAGAACGATGATCGAACTATCCCAATTTATGTACAGATAAAGTGTTAAAATGTTTAGCATGGAGGAATCCAAGAGAGGATTCCTGCTTATGAGTCATAGGGTTTCACTCTCTACACTTATGTCTCCCAAGACACCTGAAGAGAAAGAATGGATGGCTCGCATACCTTATGCTTTCGCAATAGGGAGTATAATGTATGCAATGTTATATATAAGGCCTAATATAGCACATGCTCTGAGTATCTCGAGCAGATATCAGTTCAATCCAAGAGAAGAACACTAGAAAGTCGTTAAGATGATCTTCAAGTACTTAAGAAGGACTAAGGATATCTTTCTAATATACGATAATGGAGAACTAAAACTAAAGAGATATACAGACTCTAGTTTTCAGTCCGATATAGATGACTCAAAGTCCATGTTCGAATACATATTCACCCTAAATAGTGGTGCGGTCAGTTGGAAGAGTTCCAAGCAAGAGACGACTGCAGACTCTACCACCGAAGCTGAATATATTGTTACATCAGATGCAGCAAAAGAAGTTGTTTGGATTAGAAACTTTATCCAAGGTTTGTGTGTAATTCTATCCATTGTTAATCCAGTTATGATTTACTGTCATAATAATAGAGCCATTGCACAAGCAAAAGAGTCAAGATCTTATCAAAGATCTAAACACATAATGAGACGATATCACTTGATTAGAGAGATCATTGGTAGAGGTGACGCCATTGTGGATCGAGTTACCTCAGCAGAAAATATAGCAGACCCACTCACTAAGCCCTTAGCACAGAAGACATTCGACGGACATCATGAAAAGATGGGCCTTAGATATATAGGCAATTGGAGCTAAGGCAAGTGGGAGATTGTTAGAGTAGGATGCCCAATGCCCCAATTAAACTGGGTGTATTATACTCTTTTTATTTTGTAAAGACAATCATATTGAGAATCATATTAATAAAAACACATTCTCTTTATTTTATGTCTTGCATCTTTTATATCTACATATTAGATGAAGTCTTTAGACCAAATTTAGTTATGGGGTATGGTCACACATATAATGGCGATCATGGAACATGCCTATAAGGCTTTGGTTTTAAATGAGTTCCAAGTCAAGAGCTTTTTAAGATGGAACATCAAATAACTCAATAAGACTCGCACATATAATGTATGCTCGTGAGATAAGGATGTCACATTCCATTAGCATTATCATATAGACGCAAGTGTATGTATGTGGGAGCTTGTTAGGAAACAAGTACACCAAACATGGCCTGAAAGAAATTCTTAGTTGAAGGCTTTGCCTGTCCAAATAAGAATTTTGTGTTATAATAGTACACGATTAGTCCTCAAACTTGAGGAACGATGATAGCCATGTGTGCATCCTATAACACTTTGACATATTTTTTTATTGTTTGACAATCACAAAGGGGGTATGTTAGGTGTTGCACTAGTGTGCATAGAGGTTTGTTAGTAGCCAACATAGAATTCGACACTTGTCTTTTTAAGTAAAAGAATTTCTTGTGTTTTCATAGTTCATGATTCAAAGACCTTGGCCAACGCAGAATAAATCATGATTTATCAATAATCATTGGAACTTGAAATGGAATCACAATTATTGAATCATTTAGAGTTTGGACTTATAATTCATACCCTAAATTTAATCGAAAAATTAGTTGTCGAAAAGACCTTACGTGTATGGTACTCGCAACTGAAATAGATTTGTTCGCTATTGCACCTAAATCTAGTTTGTCATGATTATTTGCTAGGTATTTTCATAGATAGTGAGGTTCTTAAAATTAAGAAGTTAATTTCAGGTGAATTAATTAATTGGATTAATTAATTAATTAGAATAATTATTATTCATAAGTTCCAAATATTGCAAGGTCACTACTAGTTTAGTAGTGAATCTAATAGGGTCACACAACTTTATGAAAAATAACATTTCTAATTTTGGAATTTATCCAAGGTTTGAAATTAATTAATTAATATTGATTATGAGTTCTATTTCATTTAATGCTTAAATTAAATTATTCAATTAAATATTTGAATTATTTAATTGGTTTTAATTTGATTAGGAAGCTTCATTAGAGTAAATTAAATTAATCAATTGGATTGATTAAATTGGGATTAAATTAATTAGACTGTGAATTTTTTAATCCAAACCCAAAAATTAATGTGGATCACTTAAAAAGCCTACTAAAATATAAAGACAATAAATTAAATAAATATGATTTATTTAATTAACATATTTATATATAGATAAATAAAGTAACCGATTTTATGGGATAAAATTGGCCATTAAGATTTAATTTATATATAAATATAATTTTAGTATATTTATATATTTGATATATATCTGTCTTGATATTATTTGAAAAGTTCAAACTAATATCAAGAATGTATATGGATAATTTTTATGATTAATGTACTCTCAAATAAGTCAACATACATAAGAGAGAGAGAGAGAGAGAGAGAGAGAGAGAAAAGTTGTTGAAAGGTTAGAAATCCTTCTAGATAAGGTTTTGAAATAGTTCAAAATTGAAAAAAATTTCAAGAGATGGATAAAATTTTCAACTTTATATATATGAAGAATGAAAATTACATAATTAAATCAAAAAATTTGAGCAAAAATTATTTTATTTAAAATCTTCCATTTTACCCTCCAAGAAAAGAAAAGAAAGAAAAAGAAAATCAGTTTCTTGTTATTATCTTCATATTATTGTTTCAAGAATTTAAAAAATTAATCTTTGTTGTTCTTGAAAATTTACTCCGGTTCTAAATTAGTAAAGAATTAAAAGGATACTAGTGAATCCTTTTGATTGATGTTATTCTTTTATATTGTGGATCTGATAGAGGGAAGACATTTAGATCCCTGCGAGTTCTGATAGCCTACGATAAGCAATTGATTGCTTCATTCCCTACAACAATCGGAGTGCACGGAATGTATAATGCGAATTTTATATTTATTTATATACTTACTTGAATAAGTGCGATAGTTAAAATCACTTTTGAATCAAAATGGTTAAATTTATATTTGATAAAATTTTAATTTTTCGCTACATATACCCCTGCGATTATAGCGAACCCTACAGAATTTCCATAATGTTTTAAGATCACATTAAAAAATGTTTTGACAGTTATTTTTGTGTATATCATTTTGTTATAATCACCTCTACAGTTAATTCCCTAGTTAGTTAAATAAGAGATAGGAAAATTTTGATATTTAATATATATAAATAAATAATATATTTTTATTAAAAGTTATTATGAAAAAATCGACAAAAAATGCAAAAATAGTTAATATATAGATTCGTAGGCAAACAGATAAAATATGAATGTAAAAGAATTATTCAGATAAAATAGTATATTCATAAATTATTAGATTTTTTATTTTTTATCTATATGATATTCCATTAATACTTATAAATAATTTATAAGATTATAATTAAATATTACAAATATTTATTAAAATAGAACATTATTTTTCATGTATTATACAGATAAGTATAATATGTGTACAATATTTCACTTCAAAAATACAGAGTATTACTCGATGGTTCATAATGTGTACAGAAAATAAAAGAATTTATTATTTATTATTATGTACATGTATATACGAGTATAATACGAGTTTTAACTAATAGAGGTTAATTCAGTCCAAACATGATTTTCTTTTGTTTATATTTTCTAATCATGATTATTGAAATTGAAACTTAAATAAATTAAGTTAATTTTATAATAAAATCATTTTTCAAAATTTTGTTCATTTGAAATCAATTTCCAAAAACTCTACGAAACTATCGCATGTTTTAACTTAACTTGTGTCAAATATAATGATAAAGTATATAAGCATTTTTTAAGATAAAACATGTGCGTGATAAAATGCCTAAGAGCGGGAGTGAATTAAACTTTATAATATTTTTAAGAATGCAACGGAATCTAAACATAGCTGACGCAATATTATAACAATAATTGATTAAGCACAATAATATTGATAGAATCTATTGTTCAATTTTATTTAAAAATTCTTAATATTGTGTGAAAAATTACAACATCAACTTGTAATTTGTTATAATATTTAGTTCAGTAGTTATGTTAATAGTGTTGTAATATTTAGTTCAGTAGTTATATTAATAGTGTTGTAACATTTAGATACAACACGCAGCGGAAAAAAAAATACTAGAATTTTTATATGATTCAACTATAAAGTAGTATACATGCACGAGATCACGTCTAGAGAAAGAAACAATTCATTAATTAGTATCAATTTTACAGAATACAATATATGACATTAAATCAATTTAAAGACTCCCTAAATAAATATTATTCTTTACATTCAACTAATTAATTGTTCATGCCAACTCCCCTCAACTTTAATCAGCACTGTTGGACTTCATTTAACTCTAAACTCGTTGATGCGGTCATCTGCCGAAAACCTTTCACCTTGTACTTGAGGATGTTGATAAATCTATTATCCATATAGATTTTATCATCTCTGATATTGAAAATGATAGAAACATCTCTATCACACAAGAACAATTATTATTGGTCATTGGACATGCACTCAATAATGTAAAAAAGACACTTGATCCCATATCGGATTATGCTCACTATGCTTACTATTGGGGATCACCTATACTTCTGGAGCATACAAATACATGACATAAAAAAAATACTTATTTTTGGATCCTAGTTGAGTAAAGAAGAAGTCTGGCTGAATACTCTAAATTAAGCGCTTCTTGGGAGGCAACCCAAGTATTTTATATTTTTTTTTTTATTTTGTAGTTTTTTTTAGTTGTTTAATATTCATTTTTCCTTTTAGTTTGATAAAAAAATTTGTTTCTCATTTCAGGATTCAACTCGAATTTGAGGGAGAATTTGTAAAATAAGGAGTGATATACCACCAACTAATAAATGCACATCTATCGTTGTTCTGGAAGAAAATGATAATGAAGTTGATGCAAACTAACATCGTTAAGGGAAGTCTTCTATACCTTATCTTACTTTATTTAACATTGAGAACAATGTTAGTTTAATGTTTGGGGGTGAATGTATGTGCTTCATTTTCTTTTGTTTGTTTATAACTTTTGAAAATTGATGAATATTGTGCGTATGTATGTGCTTGACTCTTGTGGCATTTTTTTACCTTTCTTGTATTCCTTTGACATATTGAGCACATAGCCTTGAATATTTGAATTTTCTTATTTAGAAAAAAATTATGTGAACTCAATACTTTTTTTTGCGATATCATATAATTCTAGAACTTTTTTGATTGTCACTCAAGGTGAAACCCTAGGCTACATAACATTAAGAAAGTGATTTAGGTTATTTTTGGATCGTTTAAGCCTTTTAAGCCATCCTATTTATAGTGTATAATCCCTAATGTCCCCCGTTGAGCCTGTTGAGCCATTTTCTTTGTCACCCTACAAATCAACCTCAACCAAAGAATAAAAAAAAATTATCTTACATATTACCCATACTCAGCTCATTGCTATTCTAGTAATATCATTTTGAACAATGAAAGTGGTTTGAAAAAAAATGACAAAAAGAGATATAGCGATTTATATAAAACTCCCAAAAAAAGAGTAAAAAAATATGAGAAAATAGTGAAATACCCATTGTTCATAAAAATAAATAAGTTGGGGGTGTAGCACTTCAAAAAAAATATGTGAAAAAAATAGAGTTTAATGAATAAAGTGGTGTGACAAATCAAAAGAAAAAAGATTCATGAAGATGTGAGGAGAAGATATGGTGGTACTCATCAACAAAGTTTTAGAATAGTTATGTGCTATGAATAATTTGAACTACTATATTATTTTTTATCCTACAATTACCTTAGTTGCGCATTACAAGCTTTCAAAGTCCTAATAATCCTTAATGTTGTGTTAATATACATTAGTGGAGAGTGACATGAAAAGCAAGTCTATGGAATTCTAAAATACATAAATAAGAGATCAATAATTTTATTGTGAGTTTGCATAAACAAATCCGAGCAGCGAAGAGTTAGATGTAAAAGGCTAGACACACACACTCAAAGGATTTAAAGATGAGTGAATTTGGTACTTAAGTTGAAATCATTCATTTTGATGATATTTTGATATTTTCTTAACTTATAAACTCACAACGATTTTTTAAGTCCATTTGGTTAGTAAGTTTGATTATCATTTATTATTTTATTTCTTTCTTTTGCTTATGGACAAGCGAATGTTTAAGTTTGGCGGTATTTGATGAGTTGGTTTTATACCAACTATTTCATATCCTTTTACTTAATAATTTATTTATCTTCAAGTATTTTATGTCAATTTTATATATTTTTATGTTACTGTATAGATCTCATGGAAAATGAGAAAAAAAATTGAAAAACAAAACAAAAATTCATAAAAAATTTGAAAATCATACCACAGTTCAATAAATTTGAGTCATAGTCCTTGAAAATGGAGCTCTAGCGCCAGTTAGAAAGAAGAATAGACTGTTTGGAGCCGCAACCATAGAAATTAGAGTCACGGTGCTAGTTGGACAAAAGTTTGGAGCCATCGCCCCAGAAATCAGAGTCGTGGTGCCAGTCCATTTTGGCTGAGACAGATAGTTTGTCGCGGCCCCAAAATTCAAAGCCACGGCCCCAGTTCGTGAAAATTTTAAAACATGTTTTTAAAGTCCAATTTTCAGATTTCTTTTTGGAGGACTATAAAAAGCAAACTTCCAAGGCACATTGAGGGTTCTTCTTGGGGCCAAAAAATAGAGAGAAAAACAAGAGGAGAAGGGAGCAAGGCTTCAATATTCAAGATTTTGGGCTTCTTCAATATTTCAGAGTTCTTTCTTTTCTTCTCATTTTCTCTTACATTTTGTTATGAATTTACATTTGTCTATGGATTTGATAAGTATGCTTAGGGGCTAATTTTCTTATCTATAGTTTTGATGTAACCTAATGAGAATGATTTGAATTCATTTTTCAATTCAATTGAATGTTTATTTGATGTAGTTGAGTTTCTATATGAGTCTTAATGTTTTCAATTAGTGGGTCACTAATTGAATAATTTGCTAATTATATTGACCTGAAAGGTGATGTATGTGTCTAGTTTTATGTGTACAAAATTATAAATTACATGTAAGATAGGAATATACTTGCATGATTTGTGTAGTTTTGAATTCAGATTCATAGAGCCCAATGATTTATTGATTATTTAATTCATATAAAAATACAGTAAATTAGCAATTAGCAAAATTTTCATTAGACATTAGGAGATATTATTGAATAATTGAGAAATTCTCGACTATCAACTAAAAAAATAAATTGAGATTGATGCGATTGAGTATTCAAATCAAACTAATTATAGTGAAATCATAACCCTAGGTCTTAAAGTCATTGAAGTTCATTTTTATTTATGTTTGTGTATTACTTTAGTGACATTTTATTTTAGTTTGTGCAAATTACCACTCAATTACGATTGTTCAAATAAAATTAGAATTAATCTAATTTTTATTAATAATTTACAGTTCTCGTGGGAACGATACTTTATTCATTTATTTTATTACTTATTAACAATAACGTGCATTTGTATTTGCTAAAATCACAATAAGAAGAACGACGACCAATGGAGAATTGGAGGATTGGGTGTAAATTACGGTGATATTTCTTTTTTTAATTATTTTTTTAACTATTTAAGAATTGAGTTACAATTGCAACTTAAAATGTAAATAAAGAACAACATATTTTGAAAACAATCTTACGCCAAATTTCCCTTTTTCATGGATGTTAGTTTGGGCTATAATTTTGAAAATCTTCAATTAAAGTAAATTAGTCAAAATCACAATAATTCGCATAATGAATCAAAATATATATTTGATAAGAGTCTTGATCAATATAATCATACAAATGAAGTATACATAAATTTATAGATAATATAATATTAATCTCACATTTTATTATATTTTTCATCAATTATCTTTGTCCCAAACCAAAGCTTAAGACCTGGTATAGATAAGTTTAACAAATTTTCAATATCAGTTAATTATTCGATTTATAAATAGAGTAGGTTTTGGCTAGAATATTCAATCCATTTAGCTTTTTGAAGTCTCCACTCTAGATTATTTGACTGGAATACTTAATTGATGCATGAGTCACGAGTTATACCATCAGATATTTTGCTTGATTCTTAATTTCCACACAGTTCATGAGGAAGCTTTTAAATGATTGCAAGGCGAATGCGCGGGCCATTCTTGTCAGGTTTTAGATCCGCGACTTTCAAAATATTATGGTCTTCAATCACATGAGATCTATATGTGGTGTCCATACATGAATAGCATGGGCTTTGTTTAATATTATTTATGATATTTTAAGAAAATTATTATGCGATAATGTATGTTGAGCGGTAGATTAAAGAATTTGTGGTAAATAAGAATGTATTTAAATATTTTGTTTAAAAAAATAATATAATATATTTTAAAAAATATTTTTAATTTTAATTTTATCAATATTATTTGTTGTGATTGATGAGATTCATTTTCAATAATAAATATTTTATTAATATTATTTTATTATAATTAATAAAAATATAATAAAATATATAATTAATTAATTAAAGTAATAGATAATTTTTTTGGAAGAATGAAAACTTGTTCTCCGAAATAGCATTCCCCAAAATGTTTTTGGGGAAATAATACCAAACAAAGCCTTGATATTTAAGAACTCATGGATCTTAGTATTGGCAAGGGTTACTCGAGAAATGCACCCTTTGGTCATGGATAGAATTGTGGTAGCAAAACTAGTTGTTTTGATAATTAACATTGACCGAATGGGGGTTTTATGCAGATTTTTTGGTTAACACAAAGGGTATTAAGATATTTTATTGAATATTGAGGGATTTTTTGTAATTTCGCTAAAATACAAGAGTTTTTTTGCAATTATCACTATATTGTTTAGGGAATATTACTAGAACACCGAAAATAAATTTTTCAATCAACAAAAATCATTCCACCAACTAAAAGAAAAAATCCAACAATTGAATCTCTACTACTATTTTGGGGTGATTGTTATGTAGGAATATAATTCAATAAAAATAGAATGAATTTAGAAATGAAATGATGATAAAAATGAAATAATATGAGTATAATAATGCATGTGTTTGGTCTGTATAAAGAATAAGAAATGAATGAAATTGTTATTTTTTACTTGATTCTAATTTTATGATTGGTAATTAGGAATGAATGATAGGAATGGAACAAAATAATTTTAAAGACCAAATTACCATTTACTAAAAAATATTAAAATAAAATTATATTCAATATATTATGCATAAATAAATCCACTATTATATTAATCAATCTTAAATAATATATGTATACATACATATGGAATATGCATAAAATATATAATGTTAATGAAAAAATTCAAAAAATCGACAAAAGTGGTCTCAGAGCAAGTCTCTGATTTTAATTTCTAAACTCAAATAGGATATGATACGACTCGTTAAAATATTTTTTATATATATTTTTTATTTATTATGTATGTATTTATGTGAAGTATATTTATATATATATATGCATGTTACTTATATACTAAAATAAAAATCTATTACTATCATAATAACATTATAAAATTAACAAACAGTTTATGCTAGTATATGTAAAGTAATAAATATGTTTGACATTTTTAATTTTTAATAATTAAAATATAAATAATTAATCTTTTACTAGTAATATCATTTTTTTTCATATATCGAAAGTTATGATGATATTATTTTTTTAAATAATTATTAATATTTTAAAATAATAAAACAGGTTTAGCGGGTCTAACCCGGTATATCTCGAGTTTGGAGTGGATTAGTGTTCAAGTTTATGAAAATCTTGATGAGTCAAATTTTGAGTTTTATCAAATACTTTTATTGTTTTCAGAAGGATAATTTTGTTAAAAATAATTATGAATTTATTACTAAGTGATTGAAAATAGTTAAACCCATAGAGAAAAAAAGGGAATGATTAACCCATTCTTTTGGAATGAAAATTCTCATGGGAATGAATATTCTTATACTAAATTATACTAATTATATGAGTGATAATAAATTTGGAAATACCTGTTTAATTTCCATGTATCAATGATGTCATTAATTTATAAAGATTTAGTAACCAAATTAGTCTGTCTTCTTAGATGAAGAAATTAATGAATTGGAATTCTTAAAGAATTTCCCTGTTTTTTTCTTTTGCTTTGGGCTTTTCAAGTTGATTAATTGTATGAATTGTAATTTTATATAATATGAACTTTTATTCTTAATTATCTTTAAGTTACTTGTCTCTTAATTTTATATAAATCTAATTATTCACATAAATAACTTTATATTTAACATACAAGAGGGCATATGAAATTCTTCAATGGGACAAGTCTCTTCTATCCTTATAGGCGCAGATTATTACGTGCCGCTTGTCAATTTCAGAAATTCAAAGAAAAAATCTGCAAAAAGAACTAAATTTATTAATTTCTAATATAAGAAGTTCAAGAATAATTTATTTCAAAGATTATAAATTTCGATTGTAATAAAAGTTAACTATCAAGTTTTTTTTAATGAAAAGTTAGAGAATTAATTTTGGGATTGAAAAATATTTCTTTGACTTTTTTAAAATGAAAAACATTTTGAAAGGGTTTTGAATTTTTCCCATCTTTTATTTTCCTATAAGAGATAAATAGTACTTAATATCTTCCTTCTAAATTCTTGTTTTACTTCTGTATAACTTTGGATGTTTGTGCACGTATTTGGAATATTGCAAAAAGCCCTTTGTGTTTTTGCGAAAATGCAAAAAGAAAACCCTGTATTAAAATATAGTCTAAATTCCCCTATAAGATCTCATCACTTTTATTTTTTCCCCAATCTGAATTTTCATTCTTTCATTTTCTTGTACATGTTTCTTATGTATTTTATCTGTTATGTCAATGGTGATGACATTTCAAGCTTGAGTTTCTTAAGATTTTGCCCTAGTTGATGAAATTAGGGCAAAATGTGTATTATAACTACAATCTGGGATTTATTTATTTATTTATTCCTAATTGATGAAATTAAGGCAAAGTGTGTATTACATATATGATAAAATGCAGAAAATGTAATTATGAAATGCAGAATTAATTAATGACATTAGGTATTAAGTGATGAAATGAAGAACTAATTAATGAAATTAAGGCAAAGTGTGTGTTATAGATTTTGTAATTCAGAGTGTCCTAATTCTCCTAATTCTGCTTTTTGTTTTTTTCTTTACTTTTGTTTTGTGTGAATTAAATTTGTTTTGTTTGTTAATTTTTGTGTTTTTGTTTTGTATTGCCTTATTTTTTTTATTTGTTCTTGATAGTGTAAAGTTACTTGGAGAATTTCTTTTTTGTGGATAGCTTTATTCTCCAAGTTGATTGTGCCTCAAATTCGTAAGGAATTTGATAATGAGAACAATATCTAGGAGAGAATGTCCAAAAGTAATGATGAGCAATGTGCTTGGGCTAGAATATCTAGTCAAATGAATTGATCAATCGATAAATTTATAATGAAATAATTGAAGGCGATAGGTTTTGTGAATGGCATATACTTTTTAGTACACTAATTTCTCAACTTGTGATTCAGTATCAAATAATAAACAATATTACCGAATCGACTTTGAAATTTATATCTTGTGGTATGTTTTTATTTAATTTAAATTAAATATCTTATTTCCAATATTATTAATAAGAATTAATACTTGCATAAGATGTTTTATTACCATGACACAATCACTTAAATGTTGGGATATATCAGTTCCAAGAAGAGCACAATTGGGAGAAGCAACTCTAATGAAATCCGACCACATTGAAGCAAATAAGGAAGTCATTGTCCACAACGGTATTGATAAGGATGAGGATGAGGGTATGATAGAGAGTTTGTAGTGATGGTGGTGTTTTTGTTTCTGTTATTTCTTCATGGTTGGATATTTTAGGTTGTTTGTTGGCTTATTGAAGTGTAAGGTTGGATTTTTTTCTAGTGGAGGATGATGAATATTTAGTGTTTTATGACCATTTTTGAAATTTAGATTTTCTGAAATTTTTTGAATTTTTCATAATTATTAGATCGGCATGGGTATTTGAATTTTATTGAAGGGTACTTATGAATTTTGAATTTCAGAAAGTTTATGAGTTTTTAAGAATTATTGAATCTGCATAGATATTTATGAATTTTAGAATTTCTGCAAATTTATGGTTTTCTTCAGAGTTATTGAATTGGCATGGATATATGTATGTAATATTTATAAGATAAATTAAAAATTAGTACATTTTTTTTTTTGGATTTTTTCAAATTGAGAAAATATTTTATAGCTAAAAAATTTATATATTGAAATAAACCAAAGAATAGTATATCTAATATATATATTCAAAGAAGACGAAGAAAAGAGTTGAAGTAGAAGAAAATAGGAGGAAGAAGGAAGAAGAAAATTTCCAAACGAGAAAATGAAAATTCAATAATAAAGGAGAAAAATGAAAATATAAAAAGTTTAATTCTTATTCTTATAAAAGGATAAAAGCATTTTACGATCAAAATATACCTACTCAAATGAATGCAATAATAACAGATATTGGGCAAATTTTCTATTGTGTAGTTTTTATATTTTTCACAAATAGGGCAATTTTCTATAATCATAAAAATTAGAATTAAATATAGAGGTTTTTTTTCAAAAAACAAAAAACTGTCAAAAGCATGAACTCGTTAGGGTTTTTTTCTAAAAGTAACTGAAGAAATCAGGGGTATTTCTATAATTTAATTTATCATCAGCCTGCATATATGAAAACCATCAGTATATTGGTCAATTCAGCTCCATGATCGAGTCAAAGTGTATCAATAAACACACATTTTTGCATTATTGGCGCATGTTTTGCAATTCCCATTAACCTAGATGGAATGAGGATTTTATACAGATTTTAGGTTATATTTTTTAACACAAGAACTTCTTTTTATATTTAATATTCATTTTCTAGTTCACTTTCATTCAAAGCCAACTAAAAAATTAAACAGATATAGATAAGTTTAAAAAAAATTCAATATTAATTAATTATTCGATTTATAAAAAATGTCGGTTTAGACTAGAATATCCAATCCATTTAGCTTTCTTTTTTAGTATTTTTTTTAAGCTCATTTGAAGTCTCAACTCTAGATTATTTGACTTGAATACTTAATTGATGCATGAGTCACGAGTTATACCATTAGATATTCTGCTTGATTCTTAATTTCCACATAATTCGTGAGGAAAAATATTATGAGGGGATATATGTTGAAGAATGGGATTAAAAAATTTGTGCAAAATAAGAATATATTTGAATGTTTTGTTAAAAAAAAATAATATCCAGTCAAATATATTGACCAATCTATAAATTTATAGTGGAACAATTGAAAGCGAAATTTGATAGGATTTATGAATGCTATATACTTTTTGGTACACTTATTTCTCACCGATGGTTCAGTATCAAACAATAAACAATATTATCGTATCTACCTCATTTGAAATTCGTATCTTTAGGTATGTTTTTATTTAATTTAAATCAAATATCTTATGTCAATTATGAATGAATATTACTGACAATATTTATTCTTGCATAAGATATTATATTACCATGACACAATCACTTTGATGCTTGGAGAAGATATGCAGCTTGTTCAAATATTGGTTTTCTTTAGAATTATTCAATCGGCATGGATATATGTATATAATATCTATAAGATAATTAAAATTAGTATATAGTTTCTTTGGATTTTTGCCGATGGAGAAAATATTTTACAGCTAAAAAACTTATGTATCGAAATAAAATAAAGAACAGAATAATATATATATATATATTTAAAGAACAAGAAGTAAAAATGAAGAAGAAGAAAAAAAAAGGAAAAAAAAAAAGAGGAAGAAGGAAGAAGAAAATTACGAAATGAGAAAATAAAAATTCAATAATAAAGGAGAAAGATGAAAAATACAAAAAGTTTGATTTTATTCTTATAAAAGGAGAAAAGCATCTTATAATGAAAATATAACATACGCAAATGAATGGAATAATATTAGATGTAATAGGAAAAAAAATCTATTATGTAGTTTTTATATTTTTCACAAATAGGGCAATTTTCCATAACTATAAAAATTAGAATTAAAAATTTAGAGGTTTTTTTTTTTTTTAAATAGTCAAAAGCATCAAATTGTCAGGGATTTTTCTAAAAGAACTCAAGAAATCAGGGGTATTCTACATTTAATTTATCAACATATATGAAAGCCATCAGCATATTGGCCAATTCAATTGCATGATTGAGTCAAAGAATACCAATAAACACACATCTTTTTTTCAATTCCCATTAATTTAGATGGAATGAGGATTTTATACAGAGTTTTACATTTTTTGGGGGATTTTAGGTTATATTTTAAATACAGAAACTTACATCTTGGACAAAATGCCATTTTAGTATATGCCTTGTGATTTGAAAATTATAATAAATTAATCTTGTAATTATTTCATTCAAAAGTAGTATTTGAATCCCAGACTGCATATAAATTCTTTGAGAACTTTTGTGTTTCTAGACCAACAAGAAAAGCTAATTTTAACTAATTAGTTTTTTTCTAGAAAAATCAAACGGGATTCTTAAAAAATAGGTTCACATAGCAACTATTAGTGCTATAAGCACAAAATCAGATAAGAGATCTATAGTTCATGAAATAGTTCCATGAAGAAAGATATGAAAGTAGAATACAATTAATTTTTCAAAATGTTTACAAGACAAATAGTTGGATAATAAAGTTGATAATTAACTCTGAGAAATGCAAGCAATGAATTGAAAGAAAATTACAAGAGGATAATTTAATTATTTTATTATAAAATAATTATTCTAAGAAAAAATCACGTAGAATTATGAACATTAAATGCAATTGCATGTGAAAATTGATGGAAATCTTCGATATATACTTAATATATGTATGTATGTATATATATATATATATGTGTGTGTGTGTGTGTGTGTGTCTACAGAAGTGTTTGTATATACTACCTTTGTCCATGTTTAGAAACTCTTTTTAAAGATATTCGAAATAATATTTTAAACTACTTTGTACGGTTACCGTTTAAAAAGATAATGATTGAATGTGATTACCATTTTTTCTACTATTTTGAAGGGTAAATTGTAAGATAAATTTAATTTGATTCGTAGAAAATATTAGATTGAGTTGAAAAAGTATAAATTTTGTATAATTTTACAATATTATCTTTAGAAATAGTAGATAAAAGTTTCAAATTTTTATATCACTATTTTCAAAATAAATGGCACTTTTACCTCCTAAATTTAGCAATTTTGGTATATTATTCCCCAAAAGTAAATTTCAGCACTTTGTCCTCTTAAAATTAATTACTTTGATACTTTATTCCCAAAAGTAAATTTTAAGCACTTTACTCACTCAATTTATTTTTATTGTGACATTTGTCCACCAATATTAATTTCAGATCAAATTTCATTAGAATGTTCTCTATTAACAATTGTCATGCATTTTTCTCCGATCTCTCCATGCAAAAGTAAAAAACATATACTGTAATATTTTATTTATTATTGTCAATGAAAAGGTACGATAAATAGTGATATTTTTACTATAAGTAATATCAATCACAATATCATTAGCAAAAGTACCATGTAAACAAAAGTATAACTATTTATCATATTTTCATCATTGGAAATGATAAAAAAATATTACGATTTAATTTTTTTATTTGTTGCATAGAAAGATGG
Source organism: Paulownia fortunei (assembly GCA_019321725.1). Classification (NCBI taxonomy): domain Eukaryota; kingdom Viridiplantae; phylum Streptophyta; class Magnoliopsida; order Lamiales; family Paulowniaceae; genus Paulownia; species Paulownia fortunei. The sequence goes on along the minus strand of CM033116.1, from coordinate 17,789,759 downwards.
AAAAAAAGCTTAGAACATTTCGTTAAAAATTTAATTTGAAAATAACATTGGATGAGGAAAGTGTTATAATAAATGTAAGTTGAGTGTACAAAATGTTTAAAATATTTTTAGGGGTAAGTATCAAAATGATTAGCATTTATTTTTTGGGAATAATATACTATAATGATCAAATTTAAGGGATAAAGTGTCATTTGCCCTTATTTTACTTGACAAGATAATTTTTAAAAAAAATATATATTTTAAAAAATAAAATCTTATTTCGAAACTTGTGAGAGTAATAAATTTTCAATCTCAATTAAAATTCCATATCAAACCAAACAAATATTCAAATTTGAAAGATGGTGTATATGATTCTGTTGTTGGTATGATGATCTGTTAAGATCAATCCAGAGTTGACCTTTCAATATAATGCAAGAAAGTATGGCCTTCCACACTGGTTCTTTTGAATACCTTATTCAATTTTTCTCTTTTGTTGTTGCATATTCTTTCTTGAGAATTTTTTACTTTTATTTATTGGGTTTCTTCACTACTTTTGCAATTACTTCTCCAAAAACTCTTTTCTCCTCTTGCCAATATTCTTTCCATTCCTGACAACTTTAACCTTGTCAACTTCTAACCTCAGACCTTTCAAGTCTCAGCACCAAGACTGCACCCAATTTAACTCGATCTTGTTGGCTTATTGTTTAGTCAAATTCTTGTCCACAAAGTCTCGAGATTAAACTAGCTAATTGTTTAACTTGATCTGGCTGTCCAAGAAATCTTTAGACTAAAACCAATCATGTTTAATAGAAGTACAATGAAGTCATAAATTGACAGGTGAATCATATTCACCTTCCTTGAGATTTGTTCACATTACTAAACTCCTCTCTCAATGTTTTGAAATTACATACAACACAATCTCAACTTTGTGGTGACTAATTATTTTTAGGTATTATAATATTATATTGAGCCCATGCACAATTAGATTTGTTAATATTTGACAAAGGGTGAAAAAGGAGTTAAGCCAGCTCGAATAAGACCCATCTTGACTTAAGCTTATAAATGAATCAAGTCCAAGCCCTCGGCTTGGGATCTTTACAACCACAAAAAAATATCCATATTAATGACAAAATATCAAGAGACAAGTTGTCACTAATTTTTACCCGTGCTCATTTTGTTGAGGTCAAATTGAACCAAATCAAATTTTAAGTTAACCAAAAATTCGATTGGCAAAACTCATGAATCGAATACCGGACCAAATAGTTTGATTCGGTTCGGTCTTAATCGATTTATATTTTGATTTTTTCTGTTTTACAATTTGGTTAACGGAATTTAAAAGGAGAAAGAAAAAAAAAATTGATGTTCTTATTATTCTGTTTGAAAGCATGAGCACAAGATCCTCTTCTCTCTCTTATCCGTCTCATACTTCTACATTATCAAATGTCCTCTATGTTCCTAACATGAACACAACTTGATATCTATGTTACAATTTTGCTTATTTAATAATGTCTCTATTGAGTTTTTACCTCACTCTTTTCTTGTGAAGGACCTACGGACCGGATCAAAACTTCTAAACAGTAAAACTAAAAGTTGTGTGTGTTAGTGGTCGGCCCCCATTGTGACCTTTAAGCCTTTAATTGTATTCTCATTCATTTGAGCTCCACATTGTGATTGGCACAATCACCTTAGTCATCCATCCTCAAAAGTTCCAAATCATTGAGTGTCTTCTAAATCTCTTCAATTATCTTCTAGTAGTCTTAAGCATTTTTCCTGCAATTCATGTTCTAGTAATAAAAGTTAAAAGTTACCATTTTACGAATCGTCCTTGTCTAATATCTCTCCTTTGCAGATTGTTTATTTTGATGTATGGTGTGCTTATGTTGACTCTTTTCATGAAAATAAATATCACCTTACTTTTGTTAATCACTTTACAAAGCATATATGATTTTACCTACTTCAAAGGAGATCCGACATTCTTGATAATTTTATACCTTTCAAATCTATAGTTGAAAAATATTTTAATTGTTCTATTGTTCAGTTATACACTAATAGGAAGAGTATACACGCCTTAAAAGATTACCTAGCCAAATCCAATATCTCACATCTTACTGTTGGAAAATTATGCAAATTCCTGATAAACCAAATTAATAAGAATGCGAAATAATAGCAGAAATAATACACATAAATTTGATAACAGAGTTCGGTCAATTGTGTCTATGTCTCCAAACCTACTGCAGATCGTTTTAATAAAGAGAGAAAATATCCAAAATATTTACGACACTTACAATTCAACCCACACCCAATTATACCCAAGAATTTTTTTTCACAAAATTCTTCACAACTTTTTTCTCTTAAACTTTTCTCCCAAATTCTCTCTAGTTCTCTAATTTTGGGATATTCTACAAATGAGAGCTAAGGGGTTTATATAACCTTAAAAAATATAGGTTGGTAGAATTTAGACAAGAAATTAAGCAATGATTAGCCATCTTAATTGATAATTGCCTAAGTTAGGCACCCTTTGTTTTTTACCAAAAATGGTTTGTGCTCATTTTTGTTGACAATCTCCCACTTGAAAATTGATTTCAATCTATCTTCACATACAGTGAGAGTATTAAGAAATTCCTCCCACTTCTCTTGACATACACACAATGATCTTCCTCGATCATCGTAAAGCCTATCGTAGTGATAGCTCGATAAAATCGATGGTACCACTGTCTGGACGATTGTTTCAGTCCATAAATAGAATATTTCAAGCGGCATACTTTGCGCTCTTGTCCCATTTCCTGAAATCCAATAGGTTGATCCATGTAGATCTCCTTGTCCAACTCTCCATTGAGAAATGTTGTCTTAACGTCCAGCACAAGCTGATATTGATGCATTTTTTATTTGCATCCATATTTGTGATTAGTTAGAGTTCTATTTGGCTAAGGATACGTCCAGCTTCTTCTGCTGCAAAAATTCACCTTGTCGGATAATGAGGACAAAAAGGTCAAAAGCTTTTTGCTGTCCTAATTTTATGTTTGATTGGATTGTAAGGAAATATGTGGACTAGGGGTAATAAGGTAAATAGAGATGGTAATGAGGCGGCTAAAATTTTATTCCATTTTATTTAGAGTTCGTAACGAAGATTATAAATGAGTTTAGAATGAATTTTGAGTTTTTATGAATCGGCTCAAACTCAATTCAATAAAATATTTTATATTCTTTAATTTTATATATTTATTTATGTGATCAAATTTTATATATTCTTTATTTTTATGTATTTATTTATGTGATATATGTACGTATTTATATATGAAATATGTGTATATTACATACACATATAAAATACAAATATAATACAACACTTATATATTATTTTAATTTATAAAAATAGCTTTAGTGAACGAGTTCAGAACAATGAAAATCTGACTCATTATCATCCTTATTGGAACTCAAAGAGTGATAGGAATAGATAGAATCTTTTTTGTTATCTCTCTCTACCACTATAAGATATCACAATGATATGTAATTTAACTAACAGAAAAATATTCTCTCTCCTCGATATTCTCTCTACGTTTATTTTTGGAGTATTACCAAAAGCTTAGAAATCTTCACGGGTTTAAGGTGTGTAGTTAGAAATTTAGTAAATGCTCTAGTATTTACTTGAGTGAGAAAGACTGTGGTGACATTATTGGGAGGCTTATAGGTAAGCTGTTCATCCGTAATCAAACGAATTTCCGTTGCTGAGTTAATATTGATTCAATTATTATTTATATGCGATTATAAATTGCTTATAGTGGTGTCAGAGACATTAGGGCTCGACCTCGCCTTCGTGATTTAAATTCAATCCTGAAAATAGACTTTGAAGATTATATACTATATTTGTATGTACAAATGCATGTTTAAATTTAAATTTAATTGATGCATAATATTGATGTCATGTTGTAAAATATGAAAAGAAAAAAAAATCGATATATTATGTATCAAAAATGAATTTGTATTGAGAAAGATATTTTTTTTGCTGGACATTAGTGTCTGCCGAAAAAGCATGCCGGAGAACGACTGCCCACGAAGCGTTGATTTTTTCCTTTATTTAAAAAAAAAGAAAAACGAAGAAGGTTGTTGCTGCTGCACTGCGCCATATGGCGCAGTAGGAGAAACAAAGCCAGCAAATGGCTGGCGTGTGCCAGCATGTCAGCACAAGCTCGCCTGCCAGCTGGCAGCCCGGTGGCATGCAAGCCAGGGGCCTGAGAAAAAAAAAAAAATTTGCCAAATGGACAGAATTTAATTTTTTATTTTTTCTGGTCTATTTGATCATATAGAATTTATTTTTTAAATTCTAAAATTATTTTTTAAGCTTAAATTTATTTTAATTACATTGTTTTGGTGATTATGTTATTTTATCCAATGCGATTATTTATCAATATGCATAAAATGAAAGTTGACATTCTAGGTGCTCATGTATGTTATGTTTTTATAATTATTTTATTTGAGAGATAATTAATGAAAATTGTGGTAATACAGTATTCCAATTTTAGATTTATGTAGTAGGTTTTGACAAATATAATTTTTTTTGGCATGTATTTATGATGCCATTTTTTTTTTAGGCCATGTATATATATATTTTTTTGATATATTTCGTTAATTACCACCATAGGCCAATAATTTTCTCGACATGACGCACCAAATGTCAACTCAATATTATTATTCGTATTTAATGTATATATTTTTTTATGGATATTTTTAATTTTATTCATGGATCAGTAATTTTTTATTGTGATTTTTAATTCGATAGAAGATGATTACTAGCCTTGGTGGCGAAATTTTCAATCTAACTAAATTAAAGAAAATGATAAATATTTACTTGGATCCGGATAAAATTTTAGACCAATACCTAACTTATTGCGTATATTATACAGTAATGGATGTCCAAGTAGCTTTTTCTGATCTCTATGGTACTGGCAAACTTGATGGCCAGAACTATGCAATATGGCATAGAAAAATTTAATTTTTGTTGCACAAAGAAAAGATCCTTGATCATCTGACCAATACTATGCCTATGCCAACTGAGCCAGAAAATGGACCCAATATCGTCGCGATATAGATGCGTACAATAAGTAGGTTGATCAAGATAAGAGTGCACGTTTTACTATGTTGAGTTGTATGCACGATAATCTGATTCGTGAGTTTGAACAGTATCCTACAGCTAGAGAGTTGTGGGATGTGTTGAAGGTCACGTACGGTACCACTTCGACTACAAGACTGAGGGCACTAACCCTTAGGTTCAACCAGTACGTGCTTGACCCGAAGCACTCGATGACCCAACATCTTGATGTGATGAAGGATATGATTCGAGAGCTTCAAAATGCTAGAAGTGAGCTCACTGATGAACAAGTTTTGGTTGTCCCTGAGCAGACTTGGGGACATGTTAAGCTTGTGCTTACGCATAATGAGCAAATCCAGACATTCAACAGTATCGCCAGTCATCTCAAGCTTGAGGCTGACCGTCGAGAGTCAGAGCAAGCACAAGCAGCAACTCTTGTCGCACATGCTGGACAGCATAAGCCCAATAAAGGCAAATGCTGGAACAAGCAGAAGAATGCTGAACAAAGTAGTGGTCAAAGCCAGAACTTAGCCCCACAAGGTGACAAGTCTATAAAGCGTGGCCGAGGCAAGAGGGGTGGAAAGAAGAAAGATAAGTGTTTTAACTGTGGAAAGTTGGGTCACTTCGCTCGTAATTGCACTGAGCCGAAAAAGGTAAGACCCACTCCTAGCTCTCTTAGTTCATTCGTATGATCGCATATTTTTGTTGCTAATTCTCTCCTTGGTTGGATTGTAGACACAGGGGCAACAAAACACGTGACAAAGGATCGAGCAGGATTTGTAGATTATCATCGAGTGTCAGCATGCAGCCATTACATTGCTATGGGGAATGGCGCACAAGAGGAGGTTCTTGGATTGGATCATACCAACTCAAGCTCGGCACTGGGCGAGAGCTACTCCTTAGTGATGTGCAATATGCACCTAACATTCGATGTAATTTACTTTCAATTAGTGTACTTTCTCAACATGATTTTTCTTTCTTGTTTGAGCGAACCAACTTGTCTATCTTTTATGGCAAGGACATTTATGGCTTAGGATTTATGAATAATGAATTTTTCATGTTAGAATTATCCAATGATTGCGTTTCTTATGTTTCTTTGACTGCTGATGCTATTTCTGATTCTATTAAGTGGCATGCAAGATTATGGCACATAGGACAAGAAATGATGACTATGTTAGCTCGAGAAGGTTTTTTAGGCCACCTCGCTAAAGTCAACCTTCCTGTGTGTGAACTATGTCTGGCAGGAAAAGCTTGCCGAAGCCTTTTGGAAAGGCAAAGAGGGCTACTCATCCTCTAGAGTTAGTCCACTCGGATATATGTGGACCCATGAATGTGAGGGCACGACATGGTGCATCTTATTTTCTCACTTTTATTGATGATTATTCGCGTTATGGGTCAGTATATCTCTTGTCTCATCGATCAGAAGCATTTGATTGTTTTAAGCAATTCTTAGCAGAGGTTGAGAACCAAAGAGATAGGAACTTCAAAATTCTACATACTGACAGAGGGCGAGAATATTTGTCTGATCAGTTTAGACAAATGTGTGAAGAAAAAGGATCATCAGATAATTGAAGATTCCACACACTCCGCAACAAAATAGGGTTGTAGAGAGAAGGAATCGCACACTTCTGGATATAGCCAGATCAATGATGGCGCAAGCAAATCTTCCACTATCATTTTGGGGTGATGCAATTTTGACTATTGCCTACATATTGAACCGTGTGCCTTCTAAGTCAGTTCCTTTGACACCCTATGAGATGTGGTATGGCAGAAAGCCTAGTTTAGAAGGCTTGCGTCTTTGGGGGTCGGGTGGGTTTGTTCACAACACTTCTCATAAGCATGGGAAGCTTGGCCCTAGAGCGGTCAAACATATCTTTATAAGGTATTGTGATCATTCAAAGGGCTATGTGATGTACGGTGAACACCCTGATGGAGGAATGACTGAAATTGAGTCCCATGATGTGAATTTTCTCGATGAAGTTTTTCCGACCATCGGTGAAGTCAAAGGAGCCCTTGAACTGTATGAGTTGCAAAATTCTCAAGGTGGCGCTCCAATCCCTGGCGAGGATGAAGCTTCGCAGCCTTATCCAATAATTGATGGGGATAATGCAAGCGACCTTAAATCAGTGAGAGTAACCCACTGGAAGAAAACTCTCAAAATCTATAAGCACGTAAGAGCAAACGTGGAAATATACCCCATCGGCGTTATGAAATCGAAAGGCAATCTTTCATGTGTGCTTCTGTAGATATTGATGAGCCAGCCACTTATGAAAAGGCTATGACTTCTCCAAATGCAAATGAGTGGATAGCTGCTATGAAAGAAGAGTTGAGCTCGATGGCTAAGAACCATGTTTGGGACCTAGTCGATCTTCCATCTGGATGCAAGACCATTGGGAATAAATGGGTTCTAAAGGTCAAGCGAAAGTCAGATGGATCAATCAACAAGTATAAAGCTCGACTTGTGGTGAAGGGTTATACCCAAAAAGAGGGTATAGATTATGAAGAGACATTCTCCCTAGTGGTGAGGTTTGCCTCTATTCGCCTCATATTAGCCATTGTCGCCCACCTAGATCTGAAATTATTTCAGATGGACGTTAAAACAATATTTCTCAATGGAGAGTTGGACAAGGAGATCTACATAGATCAACCTATTAGATTTCAAGAAATGGGATAAGAGCGCAAAGTATGCCGCTTGAAATGTTCTATTTATGGACTGAAATAATCGTCCAGACAGTGGTACCATCGATTTCATCGAGCTATCACTACGATAGGCTTTACGATGATCGAGAAAAGAAGCCATTATGTGTATGTCAAGAGAAGTGGGAGGAATTTCTTAATACTCTCACTGTATGTAGACGATATTTTGTTGGCTGGGAATGATGTGGAGATGATTGTCGCCACTCAGAAGTGGTTGTCCTCTACTTTTGAGATGAAGGACATAGGAAAAGTTGAATACATACTTGGTGTTAAGATATACCGGGATCGTTCTAGAAAACTCATGAGTTTGTCTCAAGAGGATTATAGAACGCTTTCGTATGCATAATGCTAATCCTATTGACACACCCATGGATAAGAATTGTGTTCTTAGCAAAGAATTGTGCTTAAGACAGAAAAAGAAAGGGAATGCATGGCTAAGGTTCCATATGCGAGCATGGTAGGGAGTCTGATGTACGCAATGATGTGTACTCGACCAGACTTGTGCTTTGCAGTTGGAATGGTGAGTAGATATCAAAGTAATCCTGGACACGACCATTGGGCCGTGGTCAAAAGGATACTTAGATATTTGAAGGGAACAAGTGATCTCATTTTGTGCTACTACGGAGGTGGTTTAAAGCTAATTGGATATAGTGATGCTGATGGATCAACGGATAGAGATGAGTGCAAATCCACATCGGGATATGCATTCTTATTGGGAGGCGCTGCTATCACATAGTGTAGCAAGAAGCAGCCATGTATCTCTTTATCCACCATGGAGGTCGAGTACGTTGCTTGTACATTAGCAGTCCAAGAGGCTATCTGGTTGAGGAGATTCCTGCAGAGTTTACGCATTGCGGCGCATATTAATGATGCAGTTGTTGTCTATTGTGATAATACAGCTGCACTAGCATATGCTAAGGACCCCAAGTATCATGGGCAGACTAAGCATATTGACACCAGATATCACTTCATTCTAGAGAGCATTGCGCAAGGTCAAGTTGTTCTCAGGCATATTCCTACTAGCGATGCTCGCTGATCCTTTTACTAAGCCTTTGCGGAGAGATGTATTCCAAAGGCATATTAGTAGTATAGGACTTCGTAGGATTTGAGTTTATAGGCCTGTATGAACACTTTGTTGATTAATAAGATTTTTTTTCTGTTAAATTTATTAGTGTACTGAGTCTATTATGAATATCACCAGGCTTAGATTGACCCACTCACACGCGCAATCACCCTGGTGCTTTGACAATGAGTAGGATGAGACTCAAAGATCATGTTCGCACCATTGGGAGGGGCGTAAATGATCGCCTTGACGCTTGGAATAGCGAGGAAGGTTAAAGTTTAATTTATAGTCGTTTGGCATGAGGCCAAGATGAGATCATACTTGATCAATTATGAAGTATGTCCAAACTTCATAAAAGCCTGTCTATAGCCGAATGTGCGAACTACTACATGACACTTTGGAGAGTGACTTATGATGGTACGCAGGTCAGGCGCTTGGATAGCGACTGGACTAAGATTCGTATGATGTTAAGAGCGTGGCATGCCCAAATTGAGTGGGAGCTCCATCATAGCATGTATTCATACTACATGTGATTTGAGACAATCTTATAAGTGGAGTGACTGAATGGATCCCTGCTTCGTCACTGTGTGAGCCTTTAATATGTTTTTTCGTACCATTTGGGACTCTGGACCGTGTCATGAGGTGTAAGCTTGATGACGCTACTTTAGCATGTTTTCAATGACCACATTTGATCCGATCTGTCAGAGCATGACTAAGAAATCTGTCAGGACCAAGCTGATTGACATGAAAGGCCGAGAAAGAGCTAAGCTGGTAACGCACTTTTGTTTTATGGCTCATTGATCGACCGACTAAGTTAAAAATATGTTTGGCATAGTCATGAACATAGATACATAGCTAAGAGAGTCAAACATGCTCTACTCATTATAGAGGGATCAGAGATGCTTGATCTAGTGTGACCACATAGTTTGGGGTACATAGCGAGTTTTGAGTTGTAGAGTTATGTTAGTTAGGTGATGACTTAATATAACTCTCCTCACTTGTTCCTTTCTCGCTTGTCACACGCCTTATTCCCTATATGAAAGAATGGACGTGAGATGAGAATTATGGGATGTGATTCAAATGAGTCAGGTCAAATATGTATGAGTAGGAGATATTGATGTATTTTTTATTTGTATCCATATTTGTGATTAGTTAGAGTTCTATTTAGATAAAGATGATGGTTATCAAGAAACCTCTCCTGATCGGACTCAAAGAGTAAGGGGGATAAAGAGAATCTTTTTTGTTATATCTCCCTATCACTATAAGATATCACAATGATACGTAATTTAACTAACAGAAAAATATTTCCTTTCTTCCATATTCTCTCTACATTTATTCTTCGAGTATCACCAAAAACTTAAAAATCTCACGAATTTAAGGTGTGTAGTTAGAAATTTAGTGAATGCTCTAGTAGTATTTACTGGAACGAAAAAGACTGTGGTAACATTATTGGGAGGCTTGTAGGAGAGCTATTCATCCGTGAATCAAACGAATTTCCGTTGTTGAGGTAATATTGATTCAATTATTATTTATATGCAATTATAAATTACTTACACGTCTGATACTTCTACATTATCAAATGTCCTCTATGTTCCTAACATGAACACAACTTGATATCTATGTTACAATTTTGCTTATTTAATAATGTCTCTATTGAGTTTTTACCTCACTCTTTTCTTGTGAAGGACCTACGGACCGGATCAAAACTTCTAAACGGTAAAACTAAAAGTCGTGCGTGTTAGTGGTCGGCCCCCATTGTGACCTTTAAGCCTTTAATTGTATTCTCGTCCATTTGAGCTCCACATTGTGATTAGCACAATCACCTTAGTCATCCATCCTCAAAAGTTCCAAATCATTAAGTGTCTTCTAAATCTCTTCAATTATCTTCTAATAGTCTTAAGCATTTTTCCTGCAATTCATGTTCTAGTAATAAAAGTTAAAAGTTACCATTTACGAATCGTCCTTGTCTAATATCTCTCCTTTGCAGATTGTTTATTTTGATATATGGTGTGCTTATGTTGACTCTTTTCATGAAAATAAATATCACCTTACTTTTGTTAATCACTTTACAAAGCATATATGATTTTACCTACTTCAAAGGAGATCTGACATTCTTGATAATTTTATACCTTTCAAATCTATAGTTGAAAAATATTTTAATTGTTCTATTGTTCAGTTATACACTAATAGGAAGAGTATACACGCCTTAAAAGATTACCTAGCCAAATCCAATATCTCACACCTTACTGTTGGAAAATTATATAAATTTTTGATAAACCAAATTAGTGAGAATGCGAAATAATAGTAGAAATAATACACATAAATTTGATAACAGAGTTCGATCAATTGTGTCTATGTCTCCAAACCTACTGCAGATCATTTTAATAAAGAGAGAAAATATCCAAAATATTTACGACACTTACAATTCAACCCACACCCAATTATACCCAAGACTTTTTTTTCACAAAATTCTTCACAACCTTTTTCTCTTAAGCTTTTCTCTTAAGCTTTTCTCTCAATCTCTCTCTAGTTCTCTAATTTTGAGATATTCTATAGATAAGAGCTAAGGGGTTTATATAAACTTTAAAAACATATGTTGGTAGAATTTAGATAAGAAATTAAATAATGATTAGTCATCTTAATTGATAATTGCCTAAGTTAGGCACTCTTTGTTTTTGACCAAAAATGGTTGGTGCTCATTTTTGTTGACAATCTCCCACTTGAAGACTGATTTCAATCTGTCTTCACACCTCAATCTGCGCAGCAGATCTTTTCAATCTTGCAGGCCAACTGAAATTGAACACAACGTTAGTTTGTCGATAGTCACCGTCTTTATCAACATATATGTTGGATTCTTACTTCCTTGGATCTTCTCCAGTATTAACAACTCATCTTCCAATAAAGATCTGATAAAGTGATAACAAAGTCCAATATGATTGGTTTAAGAATGAAATGCTAAATTTTCACCAAGTGTATCGCACTCTGACTATCACTATGCAGAACATTATTCTCCTGTTTGAATTCCAACTCAGTTAACAAACCTTGAAGCCATATCATCTCTTTACTGACTTCAGTTACTGCTACATACTCAGCCTTTATAGTGAATAGAGTGACAAACTTCTATAACTGTGATATTCAACTAACAGTTGTAATTCTAATATATAACCGATGGTGCTTCGTCGATGACCAACTTCACATCCAAAATATGCATCTACGTAGTCTTGTATTTTAAATTCTCATTTACCAAAAGACAAACATTTCTCTACAGTGCCTCGTAGATACCTCAAAATCACTTAACTACTTCCCAATGAGTTTTCCCTGGATTTGACATAAACCTGCTAACAACTTCCACTGCATGGTCAATGTCTGGTGTCGTACAAACCATCGTGTACATCAAACTTCCAATAGCTGAGGCATAAGAAACCTTAGTCATGAATTCTCTATCTTCTTCCGTCTGAGGGGACTGATCCTTGAATAAGCGAAAGTGACTAGTCAAGGGTGTGCTGACTGGCTTAGCGTTGCCCATGTTGAATCTCTACAAAACACGATTGATATACTTTACTTGAGATAACTGCAAAAATCCTGGATGTTTATCTTTTGTGATTTGTATTCCAAGAACCTTTTTTGCTGGACCCAAGTCTTTCATGCCAAACTCATTTGACAACCTTTTGATATCATCTATATCTGAACCTATTACTAACATATCATCAACATAAAGTAGTAAAATGATGTAACTGGACCTATATCTCTTGAAGTAGCAATAGTGATCGGCGTTGCACTTCTGAAAACCTTCATTGTGCATGAAGCCATCAATCTTTCTATACCATTATCTTGGAGCTTGTTTCAGACCATACAAACTCTTCTTAAGTCTACACACCATGTTTTTCTTCCCTCTTTCTGAGAAACCTTTTGGTTGGTACATATATATCTCATCATCTAAGTCTTCATGAAGGAATACAATCTTCACATCCAACTGTTCAAGATAAAGATTTTCAATCGCAACAATACTCAACACTGATCTAATAGTATTGAGCTTTACAACGGGGGCAAAAATGTCGGTGTGATCAACTCTTTCCTTATGTTGGAATCCTTTGACAACTAGTCGAGCTTTGTATCTCTTGGAACCATCATATTCTTCTTTCACTCGGTACACCCATTTGTTGTGAAGTATTTTTTCCCCACGAGTAGTTCAACTAGTTCCCATGTCTAGTTGGAGATCAGAGACTCCATCTCATCTTATAAGGCAAGCTCCCACTTGTTAGCATCTTCATTCTGATAAGTTTCATCATAGCATTCAGGCTCCCCTCCATCGGTCAACAACAGATAGTTCATGTTTCTTTTGTTAGGCACATAAGGTTGAGAAGACCTTCTCAATACATGAGCTAGAGTATAAGGCTATGGTGTGTTGGACTGTTGCGCACTGCTTTGTCCAACGATTTCCTCTAGCTGAGAACTTGCTACAATCGGCTCCATCACAGGACTATCTAGGACATCATCTGCATTTACATCGACAAATACTAGCTCACTCTGCATTGAGTCGTTGGAGTTTGTTTTATGCATATCCTTGTGCATCACCCTTTCGCCGAAAATCACATCTTTGCTACGGATCACTTTCTTATTTTTGTCATCCCAAAATGTAGTAGCCAAACTCATCCTTGTCATAGCCAATGAGGGTGCATTTCCTGGATTTGAATCAAGCTTATTTCTACCTTGATCACTAATATGCACATATGCCACACAATCGAAAACTTTTAGATGTGATAGTTTTACCTATTTTTTACTCCATCCTCCTCTGGTATTTTGTGCTCCAATGAAGCCGATGGGCCTCGATTGATCAAGTAAGCTGTTGTGTTGACTGCTTCTGCCTAGATCTACTTCAGTAGACCTGACTGTATACAAATACTTCTAGCTCTTTCTATAAACGTTTGGTTCATACATTCAGCTACACCATTGTGTTGAAGTGTACCCAGCACAGTTCTCTCCATTCTGATACAATGCTCATAACAGAACTTTTTGAATTTGGTGTCTTTATATTCACCACCATTGTCAACTCTGAATTTTTTAATCTTTAGACCTGTTTCATTTTCAATCATAACATTCCATCTCCCGAAAGCCTCAAACGCTTCAGACTTATACTTTAGAAAGTAAACACATATCTTTCAAGAGTGATCATCGATGAAAGTCACGAAATAGTATTTCCCACCAATGGATAAGACAGTCGTTGGTCCCCAAACATTAGAGTGAACGAGCTCTAGCATTTCCTTCTTCAAAACCCTCTAGCCTTTCCTTATTTAGTTCTACCACTTGTCTGAAAACTGACCCTTTTTTTATTTTCCAAGTATGCAATCTTCGCACATGTCTATATCAACTGACTGTAGACCTTGATGTTTTTCCCTTCGAGTGCATAATTTTCATCCCATTTTCACTCATATGGCCTAGCCTCTAGTGCCACAGATTTGGAGTTTCATTATTTGCTGCAACTACAATCGAACAGCATGCCCCTGCTGTCATGTAAAGAGTGTCATTCTTCTTACCTCGAATAATTGTCATTGCACCCTTTTGAAATCTTCCAATCATCACCATGAAAGATCATAGTGTAGCCTTCGTTACCCAACTACCCAACTGAGATTAAGTTATTTCTCAGGTTATGGATATGTCTAACATCTTTCACCTCTCAAACAGACCCGTTCAACTTAATCTTCACTACATCTTTATCAACAATAGCACAAGGTTGGTCATCACCAAGATATACCTTTCCAAGCTTTTCGGGGGCATATTTCTCGAAGAATTCTTTCTGCGAAGTAGCATGGAATGATGCTCCAGAGTCTAACACCCAAGACTCCCTTTGCTCTGTAAGAACATATCAACGCATCATCTCCTCTTGAGGTGAAAGTAACATTTGCCTCTACCTTCACTTCCTGGTCCTTCGGTGCATTCTTGTACTGATTTTTGTAATGCTCGATCTTCCCGCAGTTCCAACATTCAATGATTTTCAAGCTATGGGAATTATTGGGATTCCTAGATATAGACCTTTTATTCTTTGATTTACCTCAGTAGTTCGATCTGCTACATCCATTCCCTTTGGTTGAATTTCTATATCTTGACTTTGTATGCAAAAGTAAAAAGGTTGATGATTCACCCGACTCTCTCTATCGAATCTCTTCACTAAAAAATAGATCACAAACATCATCAAATTTTAACTTATTACTTCCCAATGAGCTACTCACAACCGTGATAGTAGCATTTCAGTTTTCTGATAAAGAAGATAAAAGTATCAAAGCTCATACTTTTTCATTGAATTTAATTCCAACTGAACTCAATTGAGTTATGACAGTGTTAAGTTGATTGAAATGTTGAGATATCGATGCACCTTCCGTCATCTGCAAAATGAACAAACGTCTCATCAAGTGACTTTGTTTGAGGCCGATGGCTTCTCATACATATTAGAGAGCCGCCATAAGACCCATTGTGTTCTTTTCCTTTGCTAAGTTGAAAGCAACATTACGGGATAACGTCAATTAGATAACTCTAAATGCTTGTTTGTTGAGAAGATTCCAATCTTCTTCTTTCATAGCCTCTGGCTTCTTCCCTAAGAGAGGTTGATACAAATTTTTTTTATACAAATAATCATCTATCTGCATTTTTCAAAACCTAAAATCTGTGTCATCGAATTTCTCGAGTTTCACATTCTCTTCATTTGTGGCAATCGCTCCCATTCGAATCTGACTTCCAAATCGTTTCTGACTATTTCTGTGAACCACCATGTATTAGAACACCTCCGTCGACAAACTAATAGTGCCAACAAATTTTCACTATTCACAAATTCACTATTCATGTTAATAGTAACCTTACAGAAAATTGACAGAATTTAACACAAAACCAGGCTTTTAATACCAGTTGTTGGGAAATTATACAAATTCTCAATAAACTAGATTAGTGAGAATGCATAATAATAGCGAAAATAACACACAAATTTGATAACAGAGTTCGGTCAATTGTGCCTACATCTTCAGACATGCTACAGATCATTTTACTTAAGATAAAAAATATACAAAGTATTTACGACACTTACAACCCACAAGCCACACCCAATTATACCCAATAATTTTTCTTCACAAAATTATTCACAAGCTTTTTCTCTTAAGTTTTTCTCTTAAACTCTTTAATTCTCTAATTTTGGGATGTTCTACAAATGAGAGTTAAGGGGTTTATATAGCCTTCAAAAACATGGGTTGATAAAAATTAAGCAAGAAATTAAGCAATTGTTAGTCACCTTAATTGATAATTGCCTAAATTAGGCACCTTTTATTTTTGATCAAAAATGATTGGTGCTCATTTTTGTTGACACTTACCACTCATCCACACACGCCAGAACAATATGGGTATTTTTAAATTGACATATTATCAAAACCAGTCTGATACTACTCAACATCCATCCATGTCCATCTCAATTTAGCTAGATACATTTGCAAATGTGGTATATCTTATTAATTATATGCCTAAGATCAATCTAGGATTCCAATCCTCATTTGAAAAGTTATTTTTGTATACCACTCAATCTTAAGAATGGAGGGTATTTAGTTGCCTATGGTACCCTTGGTTAAAACCATATACCTCTAATAAACTGGAACTAAAATCCAAACCATGTCTTCATTGGTTACATTTTTTGCTGAGTTCTTATCATTGTCTAGATACAGTCATAAATTAAATCTCGATCTCCCGTCATGTTATCTTGTTGACTCCAATTTTACGTTTAAAAATCTCGCAAATGTCTAGCAGTTCGTTACATGAGCTCTAACCTACGTCATCTCGCTCATCTGGTGATACCATTGCTCCCCATCATATCTTGTTGTCAGTTTGCCATTGTGATGAATCATAATGCAATCGAAGGCCCGATAAGCCAACAAGGACCTCCATCATCCACCTCACCTCAAGCTGTCATGAATTTTTAGCTTCAGCTATTTCCCACTCTCTCTCAATTAGTAGGTTATCATCTCTTTCACCCTTGCTTCCCTCTAATTTAAGCCACAGTACTCTACATCGTACTCACCCTCTTCCATAGCCCAACAAAATCCTACCCCACCTCCCAATCAAATACCATGACCCCATATCCCGAGCCTTCCAATACACACCCAATAGTCACCCGCTCCAAAGCCAATATCTTTAAACCATCGAAGCAAATTACTATAATTGTTGCCTCAATTTCTAACAATCTCGTAATTTTCAATAAATGTAGTAAGACAATTAAAGTTTTAATTTATACATTTTTATGCACTCCAACTATCGTAGAATTTAAAACAATCAATTGTTAGCCCCTTTTTCGAATTTTGTTTATAAGGATCAATTTGATTTACAGGGATCTACGCATCTCCTCTCTAAAATGATCCAAATTGTGTGTTTCTTTAGGATCACAATTAAGCTGAAAATGTGCTTGCAACATTTAACACTTATAAATAATAATATTTTTTTTGATTTTTTAATCCAATTAGTTAATTTACTTAAAATTAAGTTCTTAATTTCAAAAACCTTACAAGTCATGAAAAACACTTATAAAGTGTATCATAATTACCTAGACTTATATGAAATAACAAATGAACCTATTCCAATTACGAGTATCATACACGTAAAATTCTTCCGTCAATTAATCTCTCAATTTAGTTTAGGGCATGAATTAATAATCAAAATCTTAATTACTCAATAACTATGATTTAATTTCAACGAATCATTAAAAAACTCCGACTAACATTCATTTTGTTTTGGTCAAGACTTTTAAGAGTTTATAAACTCTCAAAATAATTTTTTAAAATGTTAAAATCTTTCAAAATAAAATTACCAAATATTTTTTGACACCTATAAATTTTTAAGAGTTTATAAATTGAACCAATCAACGATCAGTGTTTCTTGGTCACAATGCAATCTCATTGTCCTAAATCAAATAATCGCTTCTCAACCGAAGTATAGTGTTGTTGCATCCACTAATGCTCAAGTAACTTGGATTAGGTCGCTAACCCTTTATGTTCCTTCATCTCCACCAATATACTAATCCAGTTTTTCATTCCAAAAAGACATTGCTATAAATTATCAATTTGTGTACTACAAGTCTCTCATGTCTCTTCAATGGATTGTCCTCAACTTGTCTCTAGCAACTCAAATACAAGATTGGAGATCATTAGCCCTACATCTGTCGGGGGCAATATAAGCCCCTATCTCATTGATTCTGTAAATGTCATTTATAAAAAATATTATATTTTCTTCTTTATATAAATTCCATAGTACATAAGATATTACCATTTCCTTGATTTTATTCCTTTTATCTTGCCGATTGATTGTTATCAATACCAATAGGTGAAAGCCTTCTTTTTCAATCTTTCATTAGAAAAGTTAGTGACCAGAATATTAATTAACTTACTACTCCAAAACAGGTAAAATTAAGAATTACCTAAAAACATATAATAAAAACAAGCTCCCAGTCCCATCTACCTGTAGATTGGTTTAAATTATATGTTAATTGTTTCTTAATTTTAAATAAGAAAATTAATGTTAAGACAATTATAATCTTGATGTTGAGGAAGAGGAATAAATAGAATTATTCTAATTGAGATTATTAATTGATCGAGAATGTATTTTATTCGAATACTTCTAATTATTTTTAGTTTATTATTTTTTTAGAGTTTAAAAACAATTAGATTTGAGAGGCAAGGATGGTTTTCATCACCAACTCCCTCAACGACAATCCATGAATCTCACGCATAATACTAACAAGATAAATCACATTTAAATCTATAAAAAAATTAATATGGTTTACTGACAAAGCTCTTGCAGATTTAGAAATTTTATTTCATTGTTTAACTGTCGCAGTTTTTGTAATGATATCTTATGAGATTTCTAAAATAAAGAATTGAGTCAATAATAAGAAGAAAAAAAATTCTGGAGAAGCAAATGTAACTTACCCAATTTTGTCCAACTTTAGTTGTGCTAAAAAGATGTGGAATTATCACCATCAAAGACTCCGATTTAATAAACAAAAAATGAAAAAACTAATTAAATAAAATCTATTAAAATATTGAAAATGTGTACAAATTTCAAACCCAAAAAAATAAAAAAAATAAAATCTTGTATATTAAATTGAAAATTATCATTAAAAAAACAATCATGTAAATTCATATATTTCTTCATAGCCAAATCTACACAATTTCTTCATAAATTAATTTAGTCGTAGAATTCACATTAAAAAAATAAACTAGCCCTTCTCTAGAACTGCAATTACGAAACCACATAAAAAAATAAAAAAAACGAAGAAGAAGTTGAAAAAAAAAAATATAGGTCTAAACCAGGCCCCCAAATCATGAAAAAGAATCAGAGAGAGCAGACATGCCGACCTTTAATATTCATTCTCTGTGCACATTACCATGCTTCCTTCATATTTTCATATCCAGAGCATCGGCTTATTGTACACAGATTCAACCAAATATCAATTCAAGAATATATATATATATATATATACATATATGAAAAATAAATAAAAATAAAACAATTAAATTTAATAGAAGGGAACTCTGAATTTTACCATCTTTTGTCTGTTGACTGATGCTATCATTGGAGATGGTTGAAGATTTGTGAGTGTTATTTATAGGCGAGGATCCGATATCAGCTAGGGTTTCACTGCCGTCTAGAAAGATTGATGCATTACCGGAAATGCCCCTTTTATCACTTTATTCTATTTATTAGGCCTTAACTTGGATCTCTGATCCGACCCGATCATGGGTCACAATGTTACTTTTTTTTTTGGCCTTGTTTGATCTCCTTTGGTTTTCTTTTCAGGATTCATTTTCAATTTTCAGCATTTTTAGTGTTTTTAGTTTTGTATTTATTTTTTTATGAAAATTAAAAATATATTTAGATTAATAGTTTTATATTAAAAATACATAAATTTGGAAAAATTTTGGAGTTTTAAATGGAGTTCACTTTGAATATTTAATTTAAATATAACAAATTAGAATAATACGTAAGTGGTGGTTCACATTGAAATAATATTATATAAAAATTATAATATATTATTTAAATATAAAATATAGTGGTGGGTTTAATTTGAATTTTAAATTTAAATATAATAATTTATTAAGAAGATGTACAAGTTGTGAAATTTACTGAAATGATGTTTTTTTAAAATAATAATATATTAGTTAGAAGAAATTAATAGTGGTGAGATCCAATTTGAATATTTAATTTAGATATAAATTTATTATAATAATATGTAGGGAATAAGTCTCGTTGCAATGATATTATTTAAAAATAATAATATATTATATAGATATAGATGGTAATGATGGATCTCGATTATATAAGATAGAGTTGAAATTAGAGAAAATAAAATTAAAAATTAAAAATATAGGATGAAGAAGTATTTTTTTTTTATGGAAAAATAGAAAAAAGAGAAATAAGATATCCAATGAAATGGGATAAAACACATAATAAAAATTGAAAAAAAATATTTTGAAAAGAAAACAAACATGGGCATTTGTCTCTTAATGCAAATATACAAAAAAGTGGGGCTACGTTGTCATACGTTGTCAATCATATGCATAAGACTATAATCAAATCGAATCGAGCCGAATAGGAAAAAATTCAAATTCAGCTTGTTTGAATTTTTCATAAGCTCAAACTCGATTCGAACTTTTATAATTAAGTTTGAATTCAATTTGTTTGAAAATTATTAAGGTAGAATTCGATTTGAAAATGACTCGTTTAGTATTTTAAACGAGCTTAATTCTAGCTCGATAAGCACATTTCACTTCAAAAAATAAAAAACAACACCTGTAAAAACCAATATAATAACCTAAAACTAAAATCAAATGTACAAGAGAGCTAGAGAAATATAGATATTGTTGAAAAAAGCGAAAAAAAATAAATAATATTATAACAAAATGAACTACGGATGAGACCTCAATACAAGTTGGCAGCAACTTAAAGTCAAACACAAAATGTTATAAAACAAGAAGAAAAAAAATCTACTTTCAAATATGATTTTTCAAATATATAAAATCTACTTTTTAAATGTATAAAATTTATTAATTTCAAATTAGTCATACTCTAAATATTTCATAAATCATACTAACAGTTGATTGTATTTGATTAACCTAATTTTATTAATTATTCTAAATTTGTATTCTTAATTTATAAATTATCTTGGTTATGTATAATTATTTAATTAATTATTCTAAATATACCATTATAAGATTTGCATTAAATTTTATTCATTAATTATGTTAGTCCTTAAAAAATATTTAAATATTTTTTATTGTACAAAAATATAGTTGGCTCAATGTTCAAAGGTGTTGTGTTTGATTCCATTGAAATTTTTGTGTTTATGATTGTTATAATTTTATCGAACTTATTATTGAACTTTTAAACGAACCGTTCGCGACCATATTTGTAAACTTATCAAACGAGTCAGACTAGCGAATAAGTTCGTGAGTATATAAACGAATTAAGCTCAAACTCAAACTCGCGAATAGGCTCATGACATTATAAACGAGTAGGCTCGCAATCTAACAAGCTAAATACTACTAGACTCGAATTTGGCTAGATAAAATTTTCAAACTCGAAATTGAGATCGAACTCGACTCGTTAAAGTTAACGATCGATCTCGAATGAATTTTTTTTCGACCTGAGATTCGAATAGTTCGCGAGCGACTTGATTCGTTTACAACTCTACATATGTATGTTATAATTTTCAAGAAAACTCATAAATAGTGGTGCCACAAATTAAAGAAAAAAAATTATCACATGAAGCAAGTGATCTATATTTTTAAAAGTGATAGAAATATGGATTTTTAAACAAATTTATTTCAAAAAATGTAAGCTTCCGCCTCACTTAGTTGGAGCATCATGCGTTCATCAAATCATTTCATTTAATTTCGATTTTGACAATTATTTTTTTTATCGAGAATTGAATAATAAAATATGATCGTAATATTATTTATAAAATACTTATAAAATAAAAGCATTACAAGACAAAAATGGGGTAAAGGACAGTACAAGCTTACCAAAAAAATGACTAAAAGATTATGTAAGTATGACAGTGGGTTTAGATAAAATTCGGATCCACTCCAAACCCGCTCTAATTGGTGCGGGTCTCAATAGTATAAATAGGGGTCGGGTCTTAAGTTTACCACTTTCAAATCCGACCCAACCCTTAATCGACCCATTTAATTTTTTATTTTTTAAAAATATTTATTATGTATATTTATATAATATTATATTTAAAATATATATTTTTTTAAAAAAATTTAATAATATTATTTTTAAAAATATAATTTTAATATTTTTAAATTATAAAACAGGCCTAACGAGTTTATTTATTGGGTTCGAATCTAGTCCTTAAAAACTTGACCCAAACCCGACTCACTAGCATTTCTAGGATTACAAGTGCGCTATAAAGTAAATAAAGAGTATAATTATTCTTATATTTTGTTTTGACTTTTTTTGAGCTTCAATGAAAAAATATTTTGAGGGGGTGAAGTTCAATTTTTCTTTAAAATGGATATGTTAAATTTTCCAAAATAATGAAAGTTATTCCCTAATCAATTGTAGGTGGACATATTCAGAATAATGCATGTTTAGAGGGTGAAGTTTAATTTTTTTGACTAAATAAATATGATAAAGATTAGAGGGTGAACATATTTTATAGAATGCAAATTTAGGGGTGAAGTTGCAATTTTCCCTTAAATAAATATGATAAATTTGCATATTAGCAAAATCGCAATACGATTCTTAGGGGATGAATAATGAATTTACATATTATGTAGGACAATTCGCATACAATACTTTATAAAATTTTAGTTAAGGATGGTAAAAGGGCGGATTCACACCTAAACTCATAATAAACTCGCCCCATTTGGGATGGATCCAAACCCGGTTAAATGGGTTTCAAGGCGGGTAACGGGTCTACTTTTTAAAATCCGAGCAGGTCCAGGGTGGATAACAGGTCCGACTAAACCCACCTCGTACCCGCCCTATTACATTTAATATTTAATATTTTTTAAATATATTTTTTTTTTATTTTTTTTTTAGGAGTAGTGGAGAGTTAGTTTAGTGTTTGGAAATTTCATATTTGACTTTTAAAAGCCACTAGCGAAGCCCAACAGCTGTCCTTTATTCATTTTTAATTTTTCTTCTTCATCCATTATTTGTTTGCCCTTTCGCCATTACTTGTCACAACAAGCTCACTGCAAGGCCCCAAATTTTCCAGTGAAGCTCACGCCATGGATATTGTACTACAGCGGTAAGAGATTAGACTCGTGCAGTTGTGAAAAAAATTATTTAGATAGTATTGTAACTTTCATTATGATGATGAGAATGACTTTTTACAAATTTATATAAATGATGGGACTACTCTATTTTCTTTCAAAAATATTATTTGTATTTGATTTAATTTAATACATGCACTAGTATGAATCTATATGAATAAATATATTAAATATTGAGTATTAAAAAATAATGAGTACTTAAGAGTATGGGACAGGACGAGGCGAGGCGGGGTAGAGTTTGACTTCTTAACGTTCCATTCACTAGAATAGGGATGGAGATGTGGGCAAGGGTGACTACGGGTTTGGGGGGAAGGAAGATGGACAGTCTTACTTTTTTTTGGAACGTAAAAAGAAAAGAAAAGAAAATATTTATTTCAATAAATTTTTTAAATTAATTATATTTTTTAAAATTAAAAATATTTAATATATTGTATAAACTTTTTTTTATTTTGTGTATTATTGAAATTAAATAATTTTCAAATATTCAAATATGAAATTCTATTAACAACTTATTTTTTATTTTCACTAAAATTTTAAATTATTTATATTTTTGAAAATTAATAAATTATTTAAATATATTATGTCTACTTTCTATTTCATTTATTATTGAAATTAAATATGTTTTCTAACTATTAAATATAAAATTTTATTAAGATAATTTTTTCTTCATTTTATGTGATATTTTATAAGTAATTTTATTTTATGAAAATTAAAAAATTATCTAATATTATGTAAAAATATTTTATATTTTGTTTATTGTTGAAATTAAATACGTTTTCTAATATTAAATTCAAATTTTCTTAACATCATTTTTTCTTATGTTCTATGAGTTTCTAAATATTACTTATATTTTTGAAAAATTAAGAAATCAATTAAATATATTATATAAAATATTTATTATTGTATTTAAATACTTTTTAATTACCACTTATAAAATTTTATTAACATCATTTTTTATTTTAAGCAAATTTTCTAAATTATTCACAATTTTGAAAATTAATAGAATAAATAAATGTATTATGTAAACTATTTTCTATTTGGTTAATTTTGAAATGAAATATATTTTTTAATATTTAAATATAAAATTTTATTTGCATCCTTTTTTGATTTTTTAGTAAATTTCTTAAATTATTTACATTTTTGAAAATTGAGAAATCATTTAAATATATTATGTAAAAATATTTTCTACTTTATTTATTGTTGAATTGAAATATATTTTTTAATTATTAATTAAAATTTATTGACAAATTTTTTTATTTTCTATAAATTTTCCAAATTAGTTATATTTTTAAGAAATTATGTATATATAATATGTAAACATTTTTTATTTTTTCCACTTTTAAATTTAAATATATTTTGTCTTCCTTTGTCCACATACTAACCATATCATTGATTTTCTCTTCAAAACTTAAAAATTTCTAAATTTCAAGCTAAGTAAGTTTCGGCGCCAAATCAGCAATTTCCGAGAGAAATTGAATTTTCTAGGCAACATCAGACTAAATTTGCATAATTTTAAAAGTTAGTATATGTAAATTGTTGATCCAAAAAAATAAAGACAAAATCTATATATATGCCAATATGGAGAACTACTTTTTTAATTTTGCTAATAAAAATAAATCTGAGAATCTAATGATTTTTGGAGTGTAAGTATCAATTCTCAATAATTATATGCACTCTACTTTTACCTCTTAAATTAAGATTTAAAAATAACAAATTGTCAACTTAAGACAGCATAAACAAAATTGCTAATCGAACTAGTTTTATAGAAGATATTATATGAAAAACGAAGCAGATAAAATTTAGTGATCTTATATTTCTACTTCTTTAAAGCCGTGGGTAGACATTAAGTTGAGTTTGCTTATTTCACATTATATATGTGTTAATAACTAACATGTGCAGAAATTAAAAAACAGAACATACATTGTTGTAATCATTTAGTTAATAAAAATAGTAATTATAATTTTAGTTGCTGTTATATCTCCACAACTTAACAAAATAAATAATATACATAAGAACTAGTGTATTATCATATTTGAAACATATATGTTGTACATAAAACATCAAAACTTAAAATAAAACTATGTTAGTGCCAATAAATAAATAAGCCATAAGTATACAAATAAGTGATTTAAAACAATCGTTCAAATTTCCAAAAATCTGAAAAACAAAGAGAAATTATGAGGAACAAAAAATTACAATAACTAAAATAAAGAGAACTAAAAAGAAATAAAAAATAAAAATTGAAGAAAAAAGTTCAAAATATCGTAAAAATCAAATATGAAGAGAAAACTCAATATATAGTTATGAGAATAGTTGAAGAAATTATTTTCTAAGTAATACAATGAAATAAAATCTTAAATTGCATTAATCCATACCTTTTTTTAATTTCAATGGACCCACTTTTATATAGATACTTTTTGGATATTGAATTATATCATGCACTTATAGAACTCAACCTTAACTTAAAATTGGCAAGATAAATACATATTTGTCAACCCAAATCCCTCTAGTTAAGTGTTAGCAATTTAAAAAAAGGTTTCCTCTTCAATGGGCCACATATATACATTCATTCTTTTTATTCTTTTTTTTGCATGAGAACTAATTCAAAATTTTAAGATATAAGAACGATATCTATTGAGATAGAAAAGTAAATATTTGATCGAGAATGAAAATTATAAGAATTGATATCACTTCTCCAAATTACACTATTGGCATGTTTTTCATTACTTAAGAAAAAACACATATTAAAGTTTCGTTTTTAGGGGTGTTTAATGATAGGGGTGTTTCTAGTCATTAAATGTTAGAAACTTTTCAAGCACTTCGTAAATACTATAAAAAAATTATAAAATTAAAGAAACATACATAGTAATCATAAAAAAATTAAAAAAAATAAATACTTATTCAATTTGAGCATATGATCATAACTTTATAATATTCTCAGACAAACGGATTATGTAAGGTAGGATCCCTACTACAACTAGATGATACTAAGTTATTATATGACATAGGATCCCTGTTGCAAGTAAATAATATTGTAGCAATTAACATTATCAATTATTATTAAATAAAATAGTGTGTGACACCATAAATAGAAGATAAGAGTTTGTCTATAAAATTAGGAACACAAAAATAATTCTTAGGAAAATTAAGAGAAAAGGAGAGTTTTGAAAGAAACTAAGAAAATTTCTAACTACCTTTCCACTGAATTCGAAAATGGAAGCTTTTCCATGGTATTAGTGGAAACATATAAAAATAGGCTTAATTGTAAAATTAGTTCTCTAATTAAGGGTGTTGACATTAGTTCTTTTATTTTTTTCAACTAGCAATTTAAAATATTAATTCTAAAAAATTTGCACATTGAGGACAAATGTGAGGAAAATTGGAATTTTTGACGGAAATTGTCACATGTCGGTCACGTGACTCCAACAAATTGGGGATTTTCGATTGCCAAATTAGTTGAAGGGAAATGAATAAGACATTGACTAAGATGCTTACCTTGAAAAAATTACCATATAGGCGGATGATGTGGTTTCAGCAGTACAGATGACCAAGTTTAAAAATCCACACAATGTAATAAAAATATATTTTTAATTCTTAATCAATTTATTTTAATTTTTTAACACTTAATGAATAACTTTAATTAATAAATTTAATTACAAAAAATGGTTTTAAATTAATTAATTAATTTATCAATTGAGGAATAAAAATTTAACATTGATTATTTTACAAAAAAACTTAATTACCAATTAGAGAATAAAATTCAACATAATTATTTTAATTAAAAATAATAAAAATATATTTTTAATTCTGAATTAAGTTATCTTAATTTTTTGACACTTAATGAATAACTTTGATTAATATAATTCATTTGTAAATTAATTTTTAATTAGTTAATGAATTAGTCATCAATTAGAGAATTAAAAAATACCATTAATTATTTAAATATAATTAATCAAAATAAAAATAAAAAAATATGATAAAATACAATTAATTATTTTATAATTATTTATTTAAAAATTAAAAAATTATTATTCCATTTTTTATTAATCAATATAATTCAATTTTCCATCTTTTCTTCTAATTAACGTTACTCAATTCATAATATAACATTTAATTGGTCGACTAATTAATTGTCAATTGCAAAGTAA
This sequence comes from Paulownia fortunei, assembly GCA_019321725.1. Classification (NCBI taxonomy): domain Eukaryota; kingdom Viridiplantae; phylum Streptophyta; class Magnoliopsida; order Lamiales; family Paulowniaceae; genus Paulownia; species Paulownia fortunei. The sequence continues at coordinate 17,762,477 of CM033116.1, read as the reverse complement.
AAGTATAATTAATTAAACAAAAAATTTAAAAATATATAATACAACATTTAGTTTTTTTTTTTTATATTTTTTCATTTTCTTCTTCTTTTTCCTTGCACACCACCACCACCATTTTTTATTTTCTTCTTCTTCCACCACCACCATTATTTTTCTTTTCTTTCTTCTTCTTCCTTACACCACAATTATTTTATTTTTTTTTCTTTTCTTCTTTCTTACACCACCACTATTTTTTTTCTTTTCTTCTTCTTTTTCCTTACACCACCACCGTCACAACCACCCCAACCTTACTCCCGGTTCATATTATCCCCAAAACAAGATTTGTAGCTCAAACCCAGCATATTTTTGTCCTTTTAAATTTTGTAATTTATGGTGAACTCCCAAATTGATGCATTACATATAGGTGTGTTGGCAGGAGCTTGCTGTGGTGTTGGGTTTGGGTGGGGGGATTCATTGGTGGAAGGCTAGCACGGGTTGGTGGTGTGGTGGGTTTTTTTTCAAAAAAGAAGAAGAAAAAAATGAAAAAAAAAATGTAAAAGGGCAAGAATAAAAAAATGGATTTTCTTTCCATGTCACAATTTTTCATAATTCTTGTAGATTTATTTTTGTCCACATCATCAAAATCAGCCGAAAAATTAAAAAATCCCCAAATTGCTTGGCCACATGACCAGCATGTGACAATTTTCAAGTAAAAATTTCAATTGGCAGTCAAATTTGTCTTCAATGTGCGATTTTTTAAGAGTTAGTATCTTAAATTGTCAGTTGAAAAAGTACAAGGACTAATATTATCACCCCCTTAGTTAGAGAACCAATTTTGTAATTAAGTTTATAAAAATATTAATCATGAGAAAAATAATAAATTTGGAGCGCTAATTTTTATAGTACAAATACTAATTTTGGAAAATTAAATTTAAAAATAACAACTTGTTCATTTTAAGATAGTATACACAAAATTATTACTTAAATCAATTATATAATTTAGTGATCATAATAAAACATTAGTTAGATTAGGGATCATATCCCACAATAAAAAATATTGGAATTATCATGGTGTGAATTAGAGAATTCTCTAATGTATAGGAAAGTTTTAAAAATTTTAAAAAAGTATCTTTTAGTATCCCATGTGAAAAAAAAAAAAGCAAAGTAAGCAGTAAAGATGTAGAACTCTCTATGGTGCATTATAATGAATCTTGGGCTAACCTAAGAGCTACAAGGGTGGTGCATTGAAGCACTCAAGCCAACATACAACCGTGCACGTCATCAAGGTTGCATAGGGCAATTTAGGGTGTATTTTGCACTTTGAACTTTGCACTTTACACATACACACCGGCATAATAAGTTGAGGAACCTTACTTTTTTTAGATAAAACTGAGGGTTCGATTCCGTGGCTCAGTGATGTGGTGACAGCTTGATATGGCAGTAACATAGCAGATATGTGAAGTTGGTGCTTGCATAGTATGGCATTGTGCTGCTAGCTGCCGAATGGATGTGACAGTTCCTACGGGTGCTAACGATGCGCAAGTGGATGGCTGCAATTGGTCACTAACATTGAAGGGATGCGGTGATTGGACACCTCCTTTCGAGTGGGAAAAGTACATGATAAGGTTGTGGACCTTTATCGAGGGATGCAATATGAATCAGTAGATCGTGATCATATCTTAAGAGATGCGATTCAAATTCCAGATTGATCTAGATCAAAAGAATTGGCTATTTATGATTGGATACCTAAACATATCTATAAATAGGCCCCTTAGAATTTATTTCAATCATTCCGAGAAAAAAAAACTCGAGTTAATTGATTTTATTTTCTCTTCGTCCTTTTTATTCTTGCTAAATAATCTTTGATTATTTTTGCACTTTTATTATTCTTAGAAAAAGAATACAATCATATATTTTTTATTCGCCCGGCAATATTAGTATCATGCTATACTAATTATTGTAAAGAAGTGTTGTATCTTGAGAGATAGATATCTATATTCTTGTTGACACCAATGCAGGGGACGAAATCTGTCTAAATGAAATTTATTTCGTGTATACCTCACTTCATTCCGATTATACTTAAATCTTCTTTCGACAACAATAATCTTAATATAAATCTATTGGTGCAATTATGAGATCAGTAGCAACAATCATTCCACCAGCTCATGCAGAGGAATTGGAGAATTTTTTCGGAGCAGACTTCAAGAGATGGCAGCAAAAACTGCTATTTCACCTGACCACCATAAACCAAGCTAGATTCTTAACCAAAGATACACCTACTATTACGAAGAAAGAAAATGATCCCCAAAAGAGAGCTACGTTCGATGCATAAAGCCATAGCAACTTCATATGCAATAACTGCATCCTCAATAGACTGGATTATTAGGTTGGTTTATCTCATAATGAGTAATAGACTGGATTATTAAGGTTGTTTATCTCAGAATGAGTATGCGGTGAAAGTTTAAAAATTCAAACACATGCATAACAATAAAATCTATAATTCCAAAAATCGATATGATTTTTGTGAATTATACCTAAATAAACACTCCAATTGTATGAAACAATTCGAATTGATAGTCGTGGATCAAAAACTAGTTCTCAATAAATTTAATCATCTCCCCTTTATATGTATCCATACCTCAAGCAAATCCATAAGACTTGAATTATTGCCAGAAAATTTAAACTTTTTGTTTATAATCTAAATTTGAGAATGCGGAATTAATTCTTAGTTGAATTCTTAAATCAACTAGTGATTAAAAGAATTAATATGAATAAAATGGAACCTTTTGTTGAAACAAGGGGATAATATGTAAGAGGGAAGGGCGGTTTTGGTGACTTCTAGGGGCCGAAATTTTGCTTGTAAAATCAAGTGAAAATTTGATCCCTATTTTTGTGTGTCTATAAATAAGCTTGTTCCAATCTTAATCCTGTTAGGTTTGAATCTCTTTCATTTCTTATCTCATTTTATCATTTATGTCCATTAACCTTAGGTTTTAATTAACTCCATTTATTTGATCTCCATAATTTAATAAGTTCAATTTAATAAATTGATCAAATAAATAAATAAATAAATTAGTTCCACTTAAGCCACCTAAATAAATTAGGCTCAATCAAATAATCTTATTTTTCAATTAAATTAATTTAACTCCTTAAAGTAATTTATGCATATCTTAGTTATTTGATTTAATGAATTAACTAATTCACTCATATGAGCTTCTAATCTTATTAAGTTCAATTAAATAATAAAATTAATTAATTTGATTTTTAAATTGATTATAGCTTTAATTAATTAATTTAATTGAACTCCTTGTATTACCTTTCAGATTAGAAATGTACTTTCCCGATTTATGTAAAACATCTTACATTCATATTTAAGTTAGTAGTAAGCTTGTAACTCTTGCAATCTAAGTGAGTAAATATTTTATTTTGATTAATTAATTCAATTAAATAATCAACTTAGAACTATCTCATTAATTATTAAAACCTCAAAATTCATGTGAAGCAACTAGCAATGCATAGTTTAAGGTGAAATAGCAATAAATCTATAAAAATTATGAGTACTGTGCAAATACGATTCTTCTATCTCCTAATTCCCCGACTAAATTTAGAACATGGATTATTAATCGAAACTATATTTGATATAATTATAATGATTTTATTTCGAGTCTCATTGACTATTTGACAAATCATTAGAAAAATCTAGTTTAATATTCATTCTGTCTTTGTCAATGTTCTAGAGTCAACGATTTAATATTCATCCCATCTTTGATAATGTCTTTGAGTCAACTATTTAATATTCATACTATTTCTGCCAATGTTTTCGAAGTCAATGACTATGAAAATATAGGAGATTTATATGTTCTTTAACATAAACAACCAAATCATTTATTGTCCATTCATTAACCTTGATATACGAAATTATTACACCCAATATATTTTCATTGTGATTGTTAAGTAGTTGAAAAATAAACAAAATGCAACATTTCGTACACAAGGTTATCATGATGCATAAGTCTAATGACTAGTTCTTATATTATTATAACTAAAAAGAACTCTTTCGATTCATGACTCACTTAATCGGGAAGAGTGCAAGTCCAAAGATAAGACCCCAAAAAGAAACCTTATTCAACAAATAATATTTTTAATTAAATTTTTTTAATGAATTTATTCAGTGTACTTATTATCTAATAAACATATGCATTATGAAACGAGACATTCTTATTTTGAATATACATTGTGTGCGCAAATTTTGATGAACTTCGATTTGAAACTAATTTAAAATTAAAATTATAGAGACATATTAAATAATTGTTATTGTACACACTTTTATATAAAGCTATACTAATGTGTAATATTAATGAGAATATTTTAAAATGATTTAAATACAAAAATATGTCAAGCAATAGCTACTTTCATAATCCTAATAGTATGTCTTGTTTTGGTCGTTATAAGAATGTAAAGAGCTTATTATGGCAACATCCTAGCATCCGTAAGCCTAAGATTTTTTTATAAGCTAAATCATCTTGTTTTATTCAAATAATTTAAGCTTTATTTTGATTGATAAATTTGAATAAAGAATTTTAAATTTATAATAATAAATTCATTGAACTTGTTTGATAATTTTAAATTTTAAATTTTTTATTTTAAATTATTTTTTAATTATTGAAGTGGATTTTAAATTCATTTTATATAAAGTCATTTAAAATTTTTGACTCAAATTCTTCAACAAATCTAAATCATTTCATCCAAATGCAATTTAAGAATTTATTTTAAAATAAGATTTAATATTATATAAAATTTTAAAATAATTTATAAAAGATTATAAGATGTTTCAAATAATTTTAATCATTTTCCGTCTTAATATAAAATACTGGCATTCTTTTTTGATGAAAGTGAAAATAGTAAAACAGAGAGAGCAAGTGTACTACAATTACCAGCACTGACTTACCGTAAGACTTGACCTTTTTTACCCTGAGGCATTGGAATCTACGAAACCGTCGAGCCATCGTATCACTGTCTGAACGCCCCAGAGGTCGTAAATCTTCAAAAGAAATCATAAAACCCCAAATGAAAACACAAAAAAATGGTTTGGGGCAAAACTACATAGTAGATGAAATGTAAGTAGACGAAGCCGGGTCTTCAAGTGTCGTGCATGCATTTTGTTGGACCTATTTTCTTCTGCATGCACACACGCTTTCTCTCTCCCCTCCCCACTCTCTCTCTCTAAACATATAGATACACCTCCATGAATCTATCATACAGGCTCACGCATCTTCTTTTTGATTTTATTTTACTCAATTTGATTTAAGTCTGGCATTAGCGGAATTGGCCACCGACCGCCGCCGTTGTTTTCACTTTGGTTTCTTTTGTTTTCTTGGTTTTATTTGTCTCATATCAATCCAAGATTTCAAGTACATGGTATCAGCAATTGGGCACATGGGTTATATTTCTGTTTAAGGATGTTCGCATGCGGACGTTGCATTTGATAGATTTGAACAAGGTGAGTGAAAGATGATTTTTTTTTTGTTTTTTTGTAATTACTGAAAATTTTCAGTTTGAGATATGAAATAGTGCTCTTTTTCGTGATTTAAAGATATGGGATTTCTTGATTTTATTTAATTTTTTTGATCTGGGTCAACAAGATTTAGTCGATGGGTTTTTAGGGTTTTGATGGTGATGATTTCTGTTTGGGGTTTTATAGGAATTTTTGAGTTCAAGAATTGAATTTGCGAGAAATGGGGTCCAAGAATTGCATGAATGAGGTGTGCCTTGCAACGACGTCGTCTGAGTGGAAGAAAGGTTGGAGCTTGAAATCAGGTGGATTTGCTACGCTTTGTCACAACTGCGGGTAATTTCTTGAATACCAATTCTGGCCTTGTTCAATTGATATTGGTGTTCATCACCGCTGCCGGGTTTTGGTTTCAAATTTGTGAAGGGTAGTTTGGGGATGTGCAATTTGGATTCCTAAAATACCGCTACACTGGAGATGTTTTCGTTTTGTTATCATGAATAGCTTCTTTGTTACTGCCATTTAATTGTTTTCTATATTTAGGATATTTTTTGTTTCAATATTCTGGGACAATTTTAGCCTTTTTCCCAAATTGTTGAAGTTTAGCTTCGTGGCATTTTGGTATTTGCCTCTTTTATTTTGTATATGTCAAAAAAAATTGCCTTTCTAATGGGATTAAAAATGAACTGATGCAAAATTATATTAGTGATGGGACTATTTGAAATTTTACATCCATGCTAATCAGCTCAATGAGAATCTTATGAATCGTGATATGAGAAGTCAAAGTATGTAATGTTATTGTAGCTCTTGTATAACTGGCCTAAGAGCATTTCAGATGGTTATGCCTTTTTGTGTGTTTTCTCCATAAAAGGTTTTCATCCATAAATGTCCATGCTATTCTAATTTCTTCGGGTTGTTTCTGCTGTTAGGTGAAACAGATTCGACGGTATGACTTTTGAGGTTTGCTATTGGTTATAATGTATATATCTCTTCATAATCTTGAATTAAACAAACTTAAGAATTTTTGTTTTGCTTGAAAGAAACATAAGAGTAACACATTTAGCATTATTATGTCTTCCATTCTTGTACATGAGGCTATATTCTCTCCTTTTGGCTGATGAATTGAAGTCTGCATTAGTTTTATTTTAAAAAGATCTTGATTAATTGCTATTAGAGTTGCTAGTGTCGTTGGCTCTAATATGTTGCATATTGCATGACAACATGTGATTACATTTCATCTGCTTTCTAATAACTTGGAATCAGAACTTCATTAAAAGTAATTTCACTTATTTTTTTAGGTCAACTTGTGTATTCCACCATCTGCATTTTCTGCTTGGTTCTTGCTTTGACATGGCCTAATGTGGATTTCAGATCTGCCTATGAGAATGCTGTTTTCTGTGAAAAATTCCACTTGGAGGAATCGGGTTGGAGAGAATGCAGAATATGTGCGAAGGTAATAATTTTACATCCACATCTTTTCGATGTTACTCTGTTGTATTTGTCTAACCATTTTTATTTGGCATGGCAGAGTGTCCACTGTGGATGCATTGCTTCAAGATATCTACACGAATACATGGATTTTGGAGGTGTTGCCTGCATAAGCTGTGCAAAGTGTTTGGAAATTCATCCTGTGCAATCAATACAGGTTATAGGTCACTAGAGCTTGAAAGATGCTACCGCTTTACTTTTAATTTGAATGTGTGTATATGTGGACTGATTTTTTTTTAAACTTTGAAAATAAATGGATGGTAATAATATGCTAGGAATAATGATAGCGATTGTGTGCACTTCACTATTTCTGGAAATTCTAGTCATGACATTTCATGACTTTTTCCAACTTCTGCTCATGTAAAATCATGCCTGTGGATTGACAATTGAGTAATTAGATACTGTTTCACTTCCCATTCTGTCCATTTTATCTCTTGCTTTCCTCGTGGCTGTTGAGATAAACCGACTCTAAGTTTGTTGTTGCTATATGATGCATTTCTGCCTATTAAAACCTAATGCCCTGCTTTTAAATTTACTTTTTTTTTGTTTTTTGTTTGCTATTCCATTGAAATTCACTTATTTTGAATACTGTTTCCTTGTGTGACATATTTTCCAACTATCATTGGCATTTTCTTCGCACATCACGTGCAATAGTATAGAGGACTTAGTTTTAGCTTAATATTCACATCTAGCTTATGTGGTTCTCAGATACATGAATTGGTTTTGCAGATTCCTGGTGATATTCCTAATGGCACATTTGTCACCAAAAATCCTGTTAGGGATGCTCATCCTATAGTTGTTGAGAATAGAATTGATGAAGACAAATTTAGCACAGAGAGGCTTCTGCAGTTGACCAAGGCCATAGGGGTCAATGACGTATCTTCAGCACTTGAGCAACTTAAACGAGAAGAATCCGCGCTTAAAACTGCGGAAAGTGGCAAGCGTGTACCAAATCCCCCCCTACAGTGTTCATCATCTGCTTTTGTCAAAGCAGACAACAGCAGACCAAAACAAGGGGTTAAGGATATGCATGAATCTCTAGCTCAGCCATCTCTAAATTTCTCTTTGACCACTCCTTTAGGTAGTTCAAGCACTGTGCTGCCTTTTATTGACGGAAGTGAACAGAGTAAAGGTTCTTTCCAACATGGGCAAAGGACACGCCATATTTTTCCAAAGCCCCCCAAACCCAGCCCCATAGGAGGCTCGGAGACAAATAAAGGAGCTGTTTCACAAGCACGTGTTGCTAGGCCTCCTGCTGAAGGGCGGGGCCGCAATCAGTTACTTCCTCGTTACTGGCCTAGGATCACAGACCAAGAATTGCAGCAATTATCTGGAGAGTATCCATAATAATTATTGCTGCGCTGTTACCTTCTTCTCCTTTTAACTCTGTATATATATGACTTTGATGATTTTGTGCCTGCTTTTTTATGTCTTTTGATTTATATCTAGTATTTGCCTTAACTATCAATCTCTAGTTTAAAATCCACTATCGTACCATTGTTTGAGAAGATTCTGAGTGCCAGTGATGCTGGCCGAATTGGTCGCCTGGTCCTTCCCAAAGCATGTGCTGAAGTGAGTATTTAGTTTTGACTTTGCACGATGTTACTTAGAAGCATGTTAAAAAATGGAACTTTTCTTTTCTTTTTTTTCTTCTATATTTGTGAATCAAAATAATATGTTATGCAGGCGTACTTCCCTACTATCAATCAATCAGAAGGTATACCAATAAAGATTCAGGACATAAAAGGAAAAGAGTGGACATTTCAATTCAGATTTTGGCCTAATAATAACAGCCGGATGTATGTTTTGGAGGGTGTAACCCCTTGCATCCAAAATATGCAATTACAAGCCGGTGACACAGGTATATCCTTTGTTAATGTATTGTGCTGAACATAGTAGTTTTTGAGAATGATACACTGCTTCTTGAAGTTATTTGTCTATCCATATGTACGTGACCCTTATTATCCTGATTCTTGACATTTGACAGAAACCCCTTTCACTTTTGTATGTCAGACAACTTTTGGCACCTGCACATATTAAATAATTAATACCCCTCTTATTACTGCCTGTTTTGATACTCTCATAGACTTTAATGAAACATTTTTGTTACTTCATGAGACAATTTTTTGGCAATATTTTCGAGACAAATTTTCATTTTTCCTTGTTTTTCTTCTTTCTTTCTTCTCACTTTTTTTTGGATGGGATGAGCTTACATAATTAGCACTGATGTTATAATAATTTTGCAATCATCTAAAAATATGATCAAAATGTATGTTTGGAATCTTTGAATCTTAAGCATTTGGTTTGATGCTAAGTCTTGCCGTTTACCATTCAAAATCATTTGCTACCTCTTTTATAGCATATATGCTGTTTCTATGTCATGGAGATTAACCCCCTTGTTATCTTGCCTTCTTTATCTTTTGAGTAGTGATATTTAGTCGGATAGATCCTGGGGGTCAACTTGTCATAGGCTGTCGGAAGGCAACAAACAATGTTGATGTGCAGGTCAGAAATTTTAGGCATTGCCTGGTTTTTTCTCTTGCCTTTTTTCTGTTTCTTTTTTTTTTTCAATTATGGAAAATTGCTGACATATATTGTTTTTGGCAAACAAGTAGGATTCCCAAACGCCTGCCGTTCCAAATGGTGATTCTCCAGGAGAAACATCATTTTCTGGTGTTGCTGATAATCTGCTTTCAGTATGTTGTTACCTGCTATTTTCCTATCTTATTTCCTCTATATATTTTTAACTCTATTCTAATTGAGATACTCCGATGTGCCAAATAATGGGAAGAATGGAGGCAGAGCGTCTGATGATTCCCTACTGCATCATATGACCATGTTAGAGAAGAAGAAGGCAAGAAACATTAAAAACAAAAGGCTTCTCATGCACAATGATGATGCTGTGGAGCTGAGAATTACTTGGGAAGAAGCACAGGAGTTGTTTCGTCCATCTCCATCTGCCGAACCAACTGTAGTCATGGTTGAGGACCATGAATTTGAAGAATTTGAAGTAAATAAATTTTCATGCAACCATCTTTCGTTTTTCTTTGTAGAAATGTTTTTCTTGTTCATATGATTTTTGAACCCTGATTAATGCTAGTGTTAGGGGATAGTGGCATTTTGTTTTCGGATTCACATATCTTTACTCTGGTACTCTGTGTTTATTATTATTATTATTATTTTGTTTAGGAACCTCCGATTTTTGGAAAGAGGACAATTTTCATTTCTCGACCATCAGGGTAAGGATTACCATATTTGATCTCTTAAAAGTTCAGTTACTTCTCTGGAACGAAATTCAAACTAGACTAGGTTTGACTATAGTTTCTTGTGAAGTCTATCAGTCCTGTGTGTATACATGATCCCCCTCTCAGTAATCATGTTGAAAAAGTTATCCACGCAATGTTATTTGCGGGGTGAAAACACTTCCCTAGATGGGATTTTTTCAAAAATGAAACTAAACATTTAACTCCAAAAATCTCTCTTCCCCAAAATAATTAAAAAAAACTCTAATCATTGTTATACATATATGTATCCCATTATTATATATCTATATATATCTTTATACATATTCCAATCAGTATATCAGTAGAAAATACATATATGTACATCTTTTAATCATTACATTAGTATAAAATATATATCTTCCAATCTTATCTTAATATAATAATCACAAATAATAAGAACAAAAAAAAACTTGATGTGACACGACAAAAATTAGATGAAAAGAGTAGAAAATGTTTCCCCCCAAAACAGAATCAAACATCCTTTCATTTTTCACACATTCCCAATATTTCTCCGAAATGTTTTCCCCAAAACACTCTAAAACAACACCAAACATAGCATTAGATCTCCAGATATCAATGCTAATTTTTTGAAATTTTCTTAGTTGAATTTCAAATACCAAATTACCATCAAACATAGGATTCGGGTTAAGAGGGCTGAGTCATAGTTTAAGATGTAGACCCTTCTAACCAGATAACATTTGGCCTCGGGGCTCTTGTTTTTTGGATGGGCATAGACCTTTTGGCAATTCATAGTGTTCTGCAATTATATTAGATGTGAAAAGTTGAAGGGATGTTCAATTGACTCGTGCTTTCTTTAGGCTTCCTGATATTTCAACAACGAGATGTATGCGACAATTACTTCAAGTGGTTGAAGTTTTATGCAAGGGCTACATATCATATGACTAACTGTGTGCTATGTTTGAATACACCATCCTGATGTGACAATGTTGAGTAATCTTATCAGGGAGCAGGAACAGCTGGCTCAATGTGACAGTTGCTCAAAATGGCGAAGGTTGCCTGTGCATGCTCTTCTTTCTGCAAATTGGACATGTTCAGATAATGTCCGGGACTCAAACAGGTCAGCAACTTGCAAAAGAACTTGCTTAAGTGGAGTTGAAAATAGTACAATAAATGAAGATTTTTTAGATAATTCCAAATTTTCCAGGGACACAGATGCTAATTTTTTGTGAGAGTAACTGGTGAAGCCTCCAAGTAGTTGAACTGAAAACAAAGGATCAACCTCTTGTTAAAACTTGTGTCCAGCTTGTGTAAAGGAATAAGTTAATTTCTGATGGCCAAAGATAATTCCATAATTATGTTATTGATGGGGGATGAGATCTTGCTGCTAGGAACAAAATCAAAGTAGAAAAGGCTATGTGGTAAAGCTGAGAAACAATTTTGTGCAGAACTCAATTACAGTATATTAGTTACAGATGGGACAATTTAGAATTAAGAACTGAATGATAAATCAATACTTATGAGTTTCTTGGAGCAATTTTAGGACTGATGAAACTCTTTGATTCATAATACCGGAAAAAGATTAATGATTTAAGTCCAATTCTAACTAGGAAAAGTGAATTAATGCAATTCTGAAACCTTACTGGGAAAACACTAACATAGTGTTTGATTAGAATTAAAATTAGTAGCTATACATCCAAACGCACTATAAACATAATCAGTTCTACCAATACGATTTCTTAGTAGCTACTGCTGCTTGAACAGTTGATTTCTGATCCTGCATCAACGTCCCTTATACTTTACGAATTATAGATAGTTCACACAGACTCGGGTCGCCGGGTTCCCTGTAATAATCTGAATCTTTAATGTTAATATCCTTCTAAATCTGGTATGGCTAAAATGTTGTGCTCCTTACTAACGGAGGCAGAATAAAGAGAAATTTTAACTTATATGATGATGATTTGTTCCAGGTGTTCATGTTCTGCTCCAGAGGATATAAATCCGAGGGACCTGGATTTCTTTAGAAATAACAAGGGTATGAACCAGGGGTTGGTCTCATTTACAGAAATCTCTCTCTCTCTCTCTCTCTCTCTCTCTCTCTCTCTTTGGCACTCACGCATTCAAACACTTAACACTCTCACACATGTACTGACCTCATGCACAGACAGCACCTTTGCACGTGCATGGTAACATCCTTTTGTTAGAGTGTCTTTTTTGTTGTTTGTGTCTGTGTACATTGAGAAGAACAGTACTGTATGGACCATCAATTGGCACCCCGTGGGTTCTGCAAAATCTTTCTGGGGTGCAATGATGGTTGATCATTCAATTGCTTTAATTCATTATTTCACAAAGAATGTTTTGCATCTGCTATTTTAATTTCTTTAAACATTTGAATGCACTCTCATGCCAGTTCTGCTGAGCAAATTATAAGTGTGGTGCAAAGATAATTGCTTATCAAAGTTTTCTAGTTTGTAACTTTAGCCAGATTACTTGCCCTAGAAAAATTAAAGATGACCGCAAATCAATTGGCAGAAAAATGTTCAGCCCCTTTTCTAAATTAGATTGCAATACTTCCAATCACCTCTTAATACATTCTCTTTAAACATATGTGATGGCTTTTTGTGTTCTACACTTGAAAAGGAAAATGATTTCTCTCGTCAATGGCCCAAAGCACTAAATGGAATTAGACGTGTTTTTCAACTCCTCATATTAGTGCTAGCTAGTAAAACATCAATGGGTGGTTAGTAGACGATGTAAAAGAAAAAATTACTATTTGTATTCTTCATCACGCCCTCCCCGATCGCCAACCCCATCTTCCCCTTCCAGACTAGCCCAAGCCCTAAGAAAGTAACCTAAGATGTTTGAACTTGTGTTATCTAACATTATCACCTAAACCATGTAGACCACACAGTGTCAGACCTCTTTTCAAGTGTGACATTCTCTTTGCTTGGAAGCTTCACTTATTCTCGGTTAGGTTAGTAAATTAGTGTATATATATGTTACATACTTTCTCCTGTTTTACTTGTACAAAACGTATGAAATAAGAACTACGCATTTGTCAGAGGATGGGTGGGATGAGCGGATCATTATGTTTATTATATATGTCTTTGCACAATGACTCCGCATCGTTATATTTTTGTATGTTAGTATTAACATTGAAATCTATTGTATGAATCCATGCCCTTTTTTGTGAATTTTGATATTGAAACACATATATTCAGGCAAATTGAGAATTTGGGACAAAATAATTTGGAAAGAGTTCCTTTTTTAAAAGTTGCAATTAATTATATTGGTTTGTCAGCTGTTGATCTGTTAGAAAACTTTGGGACGGGAGAAGATAATTTGGAATTGCTTTAGTTGTTCTAGAACTACCTTTAAACAAGAATAAGTATTTCTAGTTTCTGTGTAATCTTAGTTAAGTTCCATTTTTAACAAGTTGGTCTAAACATAATTTTTATTTGGTGAATGAGGTACTAATTATGTATTGCTATTGGTATAAAGAGATGCATGTAATAAAAAACCCAACTCCATTGGCTTCTTACCTTGTAGAAAAAAGTAATTGTGGAACAAATGGATAATTTTTCCAACCAAAATCGATCAGCTAAGCTTTTGGGATCGGATCAGATTCATTCTAGATCTAAGAGTTTGTCAAACATTTCCTGTGTATGCGTCTTTTCATGCTAACTATCTGGTCACTTAGTCAATCTGGGCTTGTGGTTGTTTATATTAACTTTGCTGAACAATGAATCTTATATAATTTCTGAAGATTTTTTTCGGTTTTATCCAGATTATAAGAAGCAAAGAATTTCAGATAGCAAGGCATCCAGAGAAGGGGAGCCTTCTGGCTTAGATGCCTTGGCAAATGCTGCAGTTCTAGGAGACAACATAGGTGACATGGGAGAGTATTCGGTTGGAGCCACCACAAGACATCCTCGGCATCGTCCTGGCTGCACCTGCATTGTGTGCATTCAGCCGCCAAGTGGAAAGGGGAAGCATGAGCCTACGTGCAAGTGCAATGTGTGTTTGACCGTAAGACGTCGCTTCAAAACACTAATGATGCGTAAGAAAAAGCGACAATCAGAACGTGAAGCTGAGCTTGCCCAAGAGAAGGATAAGACTCCCGCCAAACTTGATTTCGAGAGGGAAGATATTGCTGGACATGCACTCCTGAATATGACTCATCCAGAAAATGAAATGAACCACAATGGAAACCAAATGGATTTAGAAGACACGAACAAGGGACAATTGGACTTGAACTGTGATCCTCACCATGAAGATGACATTCTGGCAGAAGCAGCTGGAATGAGCTTGACGACGTTGATCAATGCTGCTAGCTTTCCTGTAGATATGTACTTGGGGCAAAATGGTCTCCCAAGCTTAGGACCTTCTAACCTCTCTCAAACTTCGGCTGCTATTGAAGAAAATGTTGCTGATGAAGGAGGATTCACATCTGGAGATGTGGAACAGGAGAACAATCGCGAAGATGGGTAATGTTGCAACTGTTTTGACCTCATATAAAATTGTTAATACTATTATACCCTTTAGATCATAGATTTATCTTGTTACACTATATAGATGTATCTTTTTGTAATCTCAGAGTCATGTTTCCTTGGCTGTACCCTCCTCACAGCTGTGTCATACACCTTCAAAGTGGAAAGAGTTCAGTTGATTTCGTACCCATTACGCCTCCATTTGTGGTTGGAGTAACTTGGATGTGTCTTTATAGTTGACAGTAATAATGCAAGTGAAGAGTGATTTTCCTGTTGATTTTGTACTCTTGCCTTGTGAAGAAGCTGTTCGTTCGTTGAGTCGAACAATACGTGGTTTTGAGTTTAATTTAAATTTCTTATTGAGTTTGAAATGGTCTTTAGTGAATTAACTGAGTTGGAGATAAGTTGAGCTTTAATGTCTGGATATCTTCTTTTGGTACAACCGATTATTGTTTGGCTTATTGAGATGAAATTGACAATCTAACCAATTGTTAAAAGTGTCCAGAATTTAAAGTTTTAAGTTGATAATGGAGTGTCAATAAACTTTATGCGATCAAAAATACGAGTATCCTTGGCAACAAGGTTGGGTAAGCTGATGTGGCTGCTGTAAGAAATGAGGCAGGATTTGATTTTGACCGAGCTATTAAGTCCTTAATAGAGAAGGCAATGAATTTGGGTTAAATTTGGATAATCTGTTTTGGTGCAGGTTTTGAGTCCACGAAAGGGATATGCGGCGGGTGATTTTGGTGTTATTGGATTGTGGAGGGTTATAGCACTTGTCAACCCATCTCTAACCCATCCTGCATAAATTATATATATATATATATTATTCGTATTACACTCATATAATACAAAAATATACGAATAATAGAAAAATTCTTTCATTTCACGTGCATATTCTAAACTAATCTTTCATATCTTTGAAGTGAAACGTTTAATATTCGTATTATATTTTTCGTATAATAGTTGACTAATAATATTTTATTTTAATAATTATTTATAATATTTAAATATGATCTAAAAATTATTCAAAAGTTATTTATTAGTATTAATAGAATATCATATAAATAAAAAATAAAATTTTTAATAATTTATGAATATATTATTTATTATTAAATAATTGTCTTCAAGTTATATCATAATTATAAATTAAATATTATAAACATACTTATAAAATATTTTTTGTTTAATTTAAAGTTAAGTACAAATACAATTCAAATTAATATAATATTTGAATAAACCGTATTTTTTCCTCGAACAATTTTTATATATTTGTATTTTATTCGTTCGTCTACGAATCCTTATATTACCGTTTTCGTATTTTTTGCCTACTTTCTTACCGTAATTTTTAATAAAAATTCATAATATACTTGTATGTAATAAATGTTGGAAGTTTTATGTCCCGTAATATATATGTATATATAGTGTGTGTGTGTATATATATATATATATGAAATGTTTATATATGAAAAGATATGTGTATATCAGATACACACATATAAAAGTATATATAATATTTTTAGAAATTAAAAAAGGAGCAGGATACTCTGAAATTCAAGTATATATGAGAGATTATTTAAGTATTATATCTCGAAATAAATTGGCAATATATATCTATATATATATATATATATATAAGCATGTAATACTTTCTCTATGAAGATATACAATTTGTCCGCTAGAATTAAGAAAACATAATTTATTTTTCAATTTTAACTCTATTTAAAATATTTGAGAAAATATTGAAACTTCAAAATTTTTGTTTGAACTTAATAATATAAAATAATTAATTTAAATTAGACTAATTATAAATTATCATAGTTGAGTTTTAGTGTGATATCCCATATTGATTGTGGGAGAGAAATTAGAACGGTATATACATAAATATATATGTAAGTATAATGAATTTCTATAACAATTTGGATTAATAATTTTTACAAAATGAAAACGAGTGTGAAATAGTTGTTAGTAAAACTGCGTCTTGCTTTCGAACCCTTACTCTATAGGTTTAGGGCAAGACATTTATACTTAAATTACTATTTATAAAAATATTTTTATTTAATAAATTCATTTCATTCCTAATTATCATAAATAGTAATAACATTTATACTTTGATTACTACTTACAAAAATAAATTTTAATTAATAGATTCAATTATATTTCTAGTTATCATAACTACTCGTTAAGTAATTAATAATCATTGGGCCAGCGGAATGAAACCATTGTTAGGAAAACAGTAGGGGTGTTTTTGTCATTGACACCTGCTCGGTGGAAATAGGGGTTGCTGGATATGTTTATCTTGACTTCCTCGTACCTCACTGAATTAATGATTTCTCTTTTAACATAGGACAAATACATGTTGAGGCCGAACAGACGACGTTGTTATTGATTGACTTGATATTTTCAGCTCAGATTAGTGGACACAATGTTCTTTCTTGTTGCTGCAATCTTTCTTTATTGCCAGGTTCTTATCCAGATAATAATGAAGCATGGGTGAGAAAATGGGTCATGACCCGATGGCCCAACTGGGCCTACTCGACAAAGAGCGGGTTGTGTTATAATGATTGAAGTAGTCAATTACGGGTAAACAGGGTTAATGTAGAATCACAATTGATTATTTGCAAAACTATCTTGATGTTCCATCACTGTAATTTAATATTTGATTTTATAAGTATATGTTCAAGGAAAATGAGCAAATAAATAAAATATTAATATTATGGAATACTACAAGATAAAATATTAATTTAAATAAAATTTGGGACCCATGCAATCCAACCCACTGGAATGTCCAAACCCAGTCTTCGTTTTGGAGGAGAAAAATGTAAAAACATGGATGACCCAACTAGTTCTTATTCTACCCATTTTTAACCATTTAATTTCAGCTTGTTTTTAATCCACTAATTCTTTCTCTTTTTTTTTTTTTGGACCCCATCTTAAACTCCATAATTTTGCTTCTTACCCGATTAAATAAAACTAAAATTAAAATGTCAATCTTAAACATCATGAATCTTTATAATTTGATTCTGTTAAGGAGCATATATGAGGTTCTAGGAGTGATTGATTACTGCTCTTTATATATATATATATTGTAATTTGATACTTTCCTATATAATAGGAGTTGAATAGACAACTTTAACATGTGTAGAGATAATCTCTAGGATCTGAAATGATCTCTCTTGTATATAAATCCTTCTTACAATTTAATGGGATATACAAATTTTACAAAGCAAACCAAAATTTCAGATTCTTTGCTTGAATATGCTAGACACCCCCAATTTTCTGAAATTTCTGTGATAGAACAATAACAACATAGTATTATTCTCTCAATTCACTATGAAATAGGATCAAAATCAACCTTCAAAAAATAAAATGAAAAAAATAAGTTTTTTGAACTTAAGTCACTAAATATCTTTAATATCTCAACAACCTATAGTTATTAGCAGTCGGCTATCGTTCCTCTCCCAAGGACAGGTTCTTACACGTTAACTTATTATTAATACGTCCAGCATGTGCCTCGAGGTAAATTTTTATGCAGCTAACTAATTGATCATCAAGGGACAGAAGGAAGCTGTATATACTACCAATATGTACACCATTGACAACTACAAAGCTAAAGAAAACCAGCATATATATGTAGAGTGTAGCAACCAATGCAAAGGTTAGGCCTGCATGCATGAAACAAAGATTTGTTTAACTACCTAGTTTTCAAAGCCATTTTTAAACTCTATCTTCCAAAAGAATTAATGTTTTAACTGCCCTTTTGTATGTACATGGATAACGCGTAACCGGCCTAACATCTTGGCCATTTTCAACTCCCCTCCTCCATTACATAATGCCAAACACACACACACACACTCACTAACACACAATTTCCTTTGATTTCTCTTAGGAGGAAGAAAGAAGAAAGAAAGATTGTCTCCTTTATTACAGATGGGAGACAGGGAAACATTAGCAAAGGCAAGAAAAGAGCTGGAAGAATTGTATCTGGGAGTGCCAGATGACTCAGTGAACCTCACTTTCCAAGACTTGGCTGAGGTGAGGCAGCAAAATGCAGACAAGAAGAAGGCATCTCCATCCCCAACAATGGAAGCCATATTGGAATCCAGCCCGAAAGACCAGGCAGATTCTTCATCACCTTTAGCCAAACTTCCCAGCCTAGACTTTAACAGAGGCTTAGAAGCATCTTTTCAAAGTAATACTACAAACAATCATCACAACTATAATCATCAAAATCATCGTAGCACTCCTCACCATCTCCACCATCACCAGCCCCAGGAGGGCGATTTTCGGGGCCCACAAGGTCATATGTATGGCCATGATCATCGTCGTCATCATCATGGAAGCTTTTTACATAGTGGGGATCATGGTGGCGGTTTTAGGCATGCAGTGGGCACGGATCAGAGGAGCTTTGCTTATGACGATATAAGCCATGTGAGTGGCATGAGTGTGGCTTATGGCCAAGAGAGAGGTGGAAGGCGGTGGCCTGGGATTCCCCACTCCAATGTTTGCACCGTTTGCTGTAACAAGATCTACATGTTTCGCCACCGTTGCCTGGTAACTTATTTGTCCCTTTATTGTACAGCCCTTATATACAGTTATCTCCTGGTAACCATGGTACATGTTCTCATATTATATGCACTGGTTTTTCAAGAAACTTTGAGATACATGGCATGCAGTGATTATTCATGCATATGTGTGGCAGGTATGTGGAAGAGTTTATTGCAGGCAATGTGTGAGCATTGGAATGGGAGAGATGACAGAAGGAAGAAAGTGTATTGAGTGTTTGGGAAGAAGATTCAGCCAAAGGTACAAAAACTAGTTAATTAAGCTCAGTATCTTCTTACTTGGTCCTGGCTAAATCTGCTTGTTTTCAAGAACAAAACATTGTTTTAAATCCCATTAAAATAACAAAGGAAATGCAATGACTCTATGCTAGGCGTGCAGTTACTGATTGAGTTAGCTGTAGAATATTGTAGCATTGCCTAACATTTATCTACCAAACAGTGAATATCTAATTTGGACAGCAATGACTGTCAGATGTAGCATAAAATCATCGGCGGCTAGTTTTTCTACTGTCTTAAACATGTGGCCAGCCAACAATTCCATGATAACCAAGCCTTATCTCTTTTGATTCTTATGTCAAAATCAGGAGCATAAATCCTACCTACATAATTTATTATAATACAGATTGATTGATTAGTTGCATCTTGTAAGCAACAAGCTATTAGACTCTATTAACAGTTGTAAGGGTGCAACTTGTGACAGGTACATTCAAAAGGCAGGAAATGTAGGGTGCTGTATGGGATATCGATCTACGCTAAAACATCAAGAGCTCAAGTGGGCAGAGAAAGGGCCGAGGAGGAGTGGTGAAAATAGATATGGTCATAGCGTTGTGGTGTCGAGATCAAGAAGCCCTGGCACCCCAACAACACCCACCAGGCAATATTCGCCTAGCAATCCCCCTTCATTCGTCATGAGCTCGCCTTATTCACAGACTAACCACCATCCCTTGCCTATCTAGTGCTAATTTCTTGTGGTTTCATTTCTCTAAAGAAGAAAATTATAGTTTCCTTTCTCATCTCTAAAGCTTTTTTGAAATGTTCATTTTTTAAAGTGACTATTTGTTTCACATGCTTCTAGAATATTGCAGTATTGCAAGAATTGAACTTCGGACTTACTCTTGGAGAATAGAAGTACTCTTTCTGACAAACTGTTAAAATACCATGACATTAATTGCACTTGTTTGTTCAAAGTGACTAAAGTTCGATCCTTGTCGACTAATTAATCCACCAAAATTTCAAAAGGATGGAGACTAATGTGAAATCGTACTTTCAGACATTAGGAATAAAATTTATGAACGCCCTAGTTCAGCAAGACTCTGTCCTCTGAAGTGAATATCTACATGACTATTGTTATCCTATACCATCCTATCATTTTATCCCTCCAAAGTTGCCCACTGTCCTCTATGGTTTCCCTGATTCTGCTCTCTTCCAAAAGTGGCACAGGCATATTGGGTTGAGGATGTCACCAATATGTAAGACCAAGCCTTGTCGACTCGTTGTTCTGCCAAAAGCTAGTCATTAATATTGGTTTCCTATACAAATTTTTAGACATTCACAGCAACCCAAACACCACGTCTCAATTGTGAAGACTTGACTCGTACTCCAGTACAAGGGCATTGTTTTTATACTCAAACCAATGCAATCCCACAACATTTAACATATTTGTTTGTCATACGAACCTAACGACAAATAAACAAGTTGGGGTCATCGATTCAACGGCACAACCAATAATTCCTTCTGGACATTTCAAGTAGATGTGTTTAGTACACAAAACAAGAAGTTCAGGTTTGATATCCACTAAATACATACTCCATACACACAAAGAATCTTGGATACACAGAACTTCAATTCATGCTCAACTATAACATTCTGAATGCCCCCAAACAAGACACTCTACCTGTGAACACAACTAAATAATTTGAACCCTCACATGCTCTGCACTAGCACTCGCAGAATGTTCGATCAACGGCTGCCTACAAGTAGGACATGAGGAATGTAAAACTAACCATCTGTCTATACACTTAACATGAAAACCATGATTGCATCTAGGAAAAATCCAAACATCCTCTCCTTCTATGAACTCTCCAAGGCATATGGGGCAATCTGTGGCCGGAAAATGCAGTCCCGACTTGTAAACCACCACCGGAATCTGACTCAACGCCTCTTTCTTGAGGCTGGTCGAAGCTAAACGCGCAGCAACCTCATCAGCAGTATCATAGGCAAATGTCCCGGTGCACCGCAGTGCGCAACGGACGATTGAGTTTAGCCCGAGAGCACATATCAATGCACACAGCAAAGCTGCCAAGATTATCACCATATTGCCGTCGAAATTCGTGTCCCCATTGTAAGTGCCATTTGTCTTGTTACCATAGGTTGGAGGGACAGTGATATCTGAGTCGAGCAGCAGGCGAGGCAGATGATATCGATAAGTCCCCATTAACCTTTTATATATCTTCTTCACCAGCACAAAATTTTGTACATGAAGCTACTCACTGCCAAATGCAAGGCAACTAACTCCCTTTATCCAAGCCATTGGAAAAGCTGATGAATCAAAGTGTGCAAAAGGGAAGCAGGATCAAGAATAGACAAGATTGATATGCCAAGAAACAGTAATGCATCAGAGGAAGCAGAATAGCTTGTATCATCCTATACTGGATTATGTGAGCCAAAAACTTGGTGGGCTTTTAAGCCAAGCCATGGAGTGTTGGAAGGATTCCAACAGGATAGAAACATAGAAAAGGTATCCAAATTGTCATGAGGATAAGGAAGAAACTGAATAAAGGGGCTCTCTTTTATTGGTTTTTGGGACCAAAAATCTTGATCAAAAACTGGTCCTGCAAGCATAGCATAATTCAACTTCTAGAGAGAGAGAGAGAGAGAGAGAGGTTTCTTTACCTCAAATCAGCCATTGCCAAGGTTGGGGAATGAAAATCTCTTGCCATATTCCTCAGGATACAATGGTACAACATTGAACAGTGACTTCTGTGGCATATGGAGACTGGTAGGCTACTTATAATTGCAAACTGACAGATTAGATATTTTTGAAGCTGGAAAGTATAGTGAGATTTTTTTATGGTGAGCTATCAATCTTTCAATGATTAAGCCCCTCCTGTGGCAGATATTAAGGAAAGCTGATATGGGTGTGTATAGCAAGTTGGATCATAAAATTTGTTTGTTTGCGTGTAATTTTTAAAAGCTTCCAGCTCCGGCAGATTTCAAGAGATTTTGACAGTGTATCTGTGCGTCCCACATGATAAATAGTAAAGATCTCTCGAGGACCAGCCAAGGGAAACTTAGCAGGATTCAAGAAATTTTGACCGTTTATATATGGGGCTAAAAAATGATCAATATTATAATAATAAATTCAGGATTTAAAAATAATTTATTAGTTCTTAAAATTTATTTTTAAATATTATTTTTATTTAGGTTAATTTGAAAAAAAAAATGACAAAATCTCACTTACATATCAAAAACATCATCAAGTTTACGATTAATTTGAGAATATATGTATACGAAATACCTAATTACTTATAGTTGTCAATAAAAATTATATTATCTATAAGACTACATGTATGTATTGATAAAATATAAAATAAATTAGCATAATATAATCTTATTAAAATATGTATAAAGTACAAAAATAAATAGATCTGTTAATGAATTATTCAAAAAAATTTAGAACATTATTATTTTTAAAAAATATATACAAAATTCCAATATTTCATGAAAATATTATGTTTTTTTTAAAATTATTTTTGAAAATTCAAAAAAAATTGTTACTATAAGGCAAATTATGCAATTGACCCACCAATGTATAAGTCAGTATACCTAATGCATTTGCAGGTTGAACCAATGGCAGTTCAACTAAAAATGACAAGGCTTATCCTTTATGATGCATTAAGTAATAATTTTAAGTGCATAACATTCCATCTTATGATTTAAACGTTGATTTTTCTTAATCGAATTTACTTTATAACTCTCATGTAATCTGTATAGAAAATCGAAATAACTAAGAGATGAAGGAAAATAAGTAGATAAGAATCTATTCCAATATTAAGTTTACATATTGTTGATTACATAAGAAGTAATATTTTCTCAATATCAGAAGAATGTGATCATCCCAAAATAAAATTTTATTTCCTAAATTGTAATTAATCTATCCAATTGTAATAATGACACGACACAACTAAGTCTCAATCTTTTAATGGTAACATTGTAAAAAAAAATGAAACTTAAAACTTTTTTAACTGTTATCCAAAATTTCGTATTTGATCTAAAATTCCATGTAGAATCCAACTAAACCCGTAATTTTAAGACAAAGAGATAATAATATTAAGGAATAAAGATGAAAGAGAAAAGAACATGGCAAATATATATAAGTGAAAGATAATAATGACATATATTGCCATGCTATTTTTCAATCAAACGCGTTTCTCCACAGGTCCCCTTATATTGACAGGATACAAAACTATGAACAATTAAGAACTGTTATGTTTTCCCAATGAATACGTTGAGCCATGAACAGTTTAGAGCTGTTAAGTTTCCTAATATACAACTGCATTTAGTGTAAACCAATAATTTTCGGACACCCACCTTTCCCACATTTCCTTACAACAAGATCCTCGAAAGTTTCAGTTAAAACAAGAATGAAAGAGGGCCTCACTACCTGCAGCCCGCCACATCCTTTATTTCCTTTGGATGTAAGTTCCTTGCAGCCCTATATGCTGGGATAATGCAATTGAGAGAACAATGGGTATGTGCCTACTAAAACAAAGCTGCATTCATGGCCTTGGAGAACCCAGAAGCAACAAATCACCTAAAACACTCAAATCTACACTCACCATCTTTCCACATCGTTCAACGATATCGTGAAATGCGTGTTCATATGGGATACCAAGTTGCTACATCTGCATATCATACCAGCAGTTTGGAAAAAACATGAACAAGAAAACCTCTCTTCTAAGAGAACCTGTAAGAAAGATTTCAAACCATGAAACTCTCCAGTGTACAAATTATCTCCTCTGTGGGTATGACCTGTTGACTCTCCCGAGAAATTGTGAAGTCGTCTAAAACTGGTAGTGGCTACCTGTGATTCTAACTGTCGTACAGATTATAGCCTCCATGTCTGAACTTTCCATGCTCAGTCAAATAGAGTTGTCTTGGCAATAGTGTAGGCACTAAAGTGTAACAGTCCACATCCCCTTCATTCTGTAAGAACATAGGGCTTCAGAATACGACAAAACTGCAGCGAAAGTGCAGCCTTCGGAAAAAACCAAGTTACTAAAACCACAATATGGCATATTAAACTATTTACATAAAATGTGGTGGCAACTGTATTCCAACATGAATTAAGTACTTAAATATTCTGTGAACAGACACTATTTCTCATCCATTTTTTAAGCACCAACCGCTGACAAACCTTATAGCAGATGGCATCAAAAGATATCACAGATCTGAATCATCTTACTAAAAAACTCCTATCCTCATTTTTCCAGTCTGAGTAGTTGTTGAACACTTTCAATCCCCAAATCAACAATCATTTTGAGAATTCCATAGGGAAACATGAACATTTTTCATCCATGAATTTTGTTTCGTGGAACAAGGTATCTGGAAACCTAATGTAAGACATGGTAAAAGATAGATAATAGTTCCACCAACATTACCAAAATCACTTCACATTCCTGTGCAGTGATTTAACTTTCCAGCTAGCAACTTGTAGTAAAAACCTTCACCAATGCCACTGCTACAGAAATTCTTTCCTCTCACAGTAACCAGGCAAAAACTGATCAAAGAGATTCAGCTAAACTTGAAATCTAAATTCTCACCAAGCACAGTTCACGTAATCAATGATTCACTAATTGCAATTTGAATCCACGGAGATTAGCGTCATTATCATTTGCCAGCTTTTTTGCATGCCTTCACACAGGCAGAAACTACAATTAGAGTGCCCGCTCCACAGTTGATAAACTATTTCATACCCCTGCAACTTTTATTGGCCAAAAAAGGGTTTCTGTGCTCAATTTGATACACTCTCTGAGTACTGCAATTTCACCATATGATATTGTTGCATTTGAGCTGGAGATGAAGCACAATATTGTTTAATCCAGTTTCTTTTTAGCAGGAGAAATTGAACACAATTATGGTTAAAAGTAATCACTCTCTGGTCCAAACCTCCCAAACACAGTATAATTAATCTTCTGTCAGCCTTATGAATCAATTATACAAATAATCAATGATATTGTTTCTAACTATTCATTCATTAAAAATCTTATTGGAGTCTATGCTGACAAAAGTCCAGACATTTTTGTATATCACCAACTGCTAATTAGGTAGAAATTGAAAAGAAAATGCTTAAAATCAGTCAGGAGAACTACCATCACAAAACTGCTTGATGCATTATTTCATCACTGGCATCTAGAAAGAAATCAGCTCAGGAGAAAAAGTCACATAAGCTTCTTTATGTTAAGGACAAATGGCAACCAGAAGAGGAAGCAGTGAATTAAAAAACAATCTTACATATCATATGGTAGCTACCCACACAAAATTCAACTTAGCGATATTTTGTATCAAAATTTACACCTTTCCTTTCCTGATTAAGCAAAATGAATAAAAAAGATTATACACTAGTCATTTTGCCAAACTACCCTAAGCATGCTTGAACCTACGCACAACAACAATTATATTGACATCTATCAGCATATTTCTCAGTAATATACTGATAATTTACAATTCCATTTCTCCATTATGGACACTTGTTACGTCAAAAAGCCCATATTAGACGTTGTACCTTTACATTAGAAATTCTATCGAGTTCTCAGTAGCGTGTCAGGTTTCTCCACTTGTCCTTCAAATCAACCTGAATTCAACAATCTTCAATAACTTGGATAAAACAAAGATTAGAAACTAACACATAGTGATAAGCTAAAAGCATACTTACTTCAGTTCTATCTTCAAATATGTCACGGTAGACAGTGAGGATGACCTTCCAATTTCCTTTTCCATACCTTCAGGATATTAAAACACTTATATTAGCAAATTCCTAGTAAGTCTATAAATTACAGGACATGATTTGGACGGAGTTCAATGTGAAAAAGAGACGAGAACTCGAGCTCAAAAAGTACATAAGGGGAGAAATCTTAGTAAGAACAGTGTGAGCTTGTAATAACTATAACAAATAGAAAAGCCAAACACCA
This sequence comes from Paulownia fortunei, assembly GCA_019321725.1. Taxonomy (NCBI): domain Eukaryota; kingdom Viridiplantae; phylum Streptophyta; class Magnoliopsida; order Lamiales; family Paulowniaceae; genus Paulownia; species Paulownia fortunei. The sequence continues at coordinate 17,736,017 of CM033116.1, read as the reverse complement.
AATATAATCAGCCAATGAAACAGGTTCTTTAACCAAAGAAAGGGGATCCTCCAAAAGCAAAAGCTAGAAACAGCATAAAGACATTGATATACTAAATATCCGTAAATAAACAAATTTAATTAGAGCACATACTTCTGTACTCCGGTCCTCAAAGTGTCTTCTTCCTGAAGACTCCATTTCCTACCTTTCCTCCTCTTCTTTAAATTTTTAATTTCATATCTGTTTAGAGGAGAAACGTTTATCGTCCTTGGGCTAGGTAACAGAAGCCTACCCCTGCAAGCTGGGTCTTCTTGAGATCCATCAATTGATTCATCCCACTGCAAACAAAATCCACAAATTACAATAAACTATTGCACCCTACAGAAACAATATAATATCTAAATAGTGTACGTTTCTTCACAATAATTGACTTATGGACAGATAAGTGACTAGAGACTCAAGAAACTTCCTAACCAAAACATGAAAGAACCTAGAAAAAATCACATTATATAGCAAAGCATATTTTGTGTACTTAAAAAGTGAAAATTAATTGCATGATTAGCATGAGTAGAAGTCAACACTTCACATTCAACAAGGATCATATGGTAATTATACCAAACTTTGAGGACCCAGTTGAATTACACCTTACATACCAAACTTGTTGCCTTGTTATAATATTTGGATAATTAAGATGAGGACAGCCCATTGTACACATGGCAGCCTCTTAACCGTCCATAATAGGAGTGAGAGAAGCAAACTATGGAGGTGGTGACACCTCACCTTCCACATGGCAGCCCTTAAAACCTTTCTTAACAGTTAACAAGCATGTACAGCTTGTAGTTAAGGAGGTTACAGCTCATCGGAGTACGCGACAGCTTGTTCAACCTCGAAAACAATCTTTAGACATATGTAGGACATGCAACGAGATAGGCTAGACAGTTGCCCTTATGGCAACCTTTTCTGACTTATCTAGGAAAGTCATAAAGCTAGGATGTCCCAATAAATAGGGACCGTCTTTCTGTTTTTGAGGGCATAACAGAGAACTATATACAAAGTGTAGCCAGGTTTAAAAAGAGAAAATAAGGAAGATGATCTGTCAGAATAGTAGTGTGATGGTCTTTGAAGGCAAGAAGACCTCCACATAAATTTTGGTAGTTCATATAGTTATTAGCCTTAGGGCTGCAACACTTGTTTTGCATGTGGTGATTGATGTACGTTCAAGTGCTGTGCCATACTTCATCTGTCTATCTAATCCACTTTGTTAGTTCACTTTCAAATGACATAACCTTGCTACTATGCTGCACTAAGTAGTTTTATCCATGATATTACACATGATTCCGTGAGAGATGAAGATTGGTGTGTGTAATTTATTGCACACTTAAGCCAAGTGTAATAACCGTGTCACATGAATTGTGTGTAGAAAAATGGGCGCAATTCAAGCAAAGATAGTTGTTCAAGATCAACTCAACAAGCAACAATCTTTGTCAGTTAGATTTGATTGTCCTAAGTCGCCTAATTTCTTCGCACACGAACAGAGTGTTACATGGGTGGAGTCAAAGAGCAAAGATTAAGTCATATACCTAGGATATGATAATGTCGGTGAACAAAATGAGTTACAATTTGAGGAGGCGACATAATGAAAAAGCAAGATAAAGAAACTGTTTATCCTTTCGAATGCATGAATTAGGTGCTTTAATTTGCACAAGACACAAATATACGCACCTTATGACTATAAGTGGTATTTCTTAAAAAACTGTTAGTGCTGACTCTCTTTACAAACTACATTTAGGGGAAACTAGAGATAAGGAAGCCCAAGAAGAAGGTGCGTGTAAAAGGAAATTCTGTACCTTTTGGGTAAACTAGGTTAGGTTGGAAGGTGCTTTGTGTAGGTACTGGTAGAAGTATCCACTTCCTTTAGACTAGATTAGCATTTGTACTTTATCTATGCCTTTGGGTATTCTGGATCTATATATCATATAAGTCCTCTTATTAGTGCTTAATTTATTTCAAGCCTGCTCCTAATTAACTTTGAAAATAAAAATTGACACGGAGGCATGGCATCATACTGAAGACATAAAGGTAGATTGATCATAAAAGGACTAAAGGGTGGGGGAAGGTAGTTTTGGTACATATTAGAACTATTTGACCTTAACTCAGCAGCAATGGAGGATCTCATTCTCATTACTCAGGGGCTGACTATGAACAAAGAATCAAAGATCTTCCCATCTTCTTAGTTATTACAATTACAATATATTGAAGACCTATAAATATTCAGTTCATAAAAACAAATGGAGTAAATAAAACAAGTACGAGCTTATCACCTCATAGGTATGGGCAGAACTGTTTCGTTCCATCAAACTTGGCCTAGGCACATTGCTCACATTACGACCAGTTGATTGAACAACTCCAGCACCATCCACAATAAATAGGTTGGCCTCAACATGATTCTCTTCTACAGGATCACGACACTTATTTTTACTTGCCATGCCAGAGATTGCTTCCGCAAGTTGTAATGCATCAGGAAGGGGATCCTTCACAACTGCTTGGAGCTCCAATGAACTTGACTCAAGGGCTTCCCGAACTCTATTAACTTCTGCGCTACATGGAAAACTATAATTCCTATATGATGGCCCTATTGTCATTTCATCAGAATCAACAATTTTGACTCCTCTGGAATTTCCAGATGCCAGTCCTCTAGAACGTCTCAAACCAACAAGCTTGTTCCTGAGCTGAATTTTTTTCTTTTGCATTTCTACAAGAAGAAATGCCCCAAAAATAAAAAAGAAAAACAGTAGAACACCTAAGCATAGGGAAAATACATGAAATCTAATAAATGCAGTAGCAAAAAGAAAATGCAATCCACTAACTCTACAATCACATCAGGAAAAGTCAAACAGAAGAGCAAAAAATGCAATTATAGCTTTTAAGCCCCAATTTGCTAACCAGTTTGTTTTATTTTTTCTTTAAAAATAGAAATCAAAACTATGTTTCTGTTTTTTCCAGAATAAAACATGAACACCATATGCTTGGTAAAATAAGTTGTTTGTGATTCCGTTTATCCTTCGACTAATTGACAGCAAAATTTAATTTTTCTACCCGAATAGACTTATACTCCCTTTCTTCCTTTCCCCAATCCGCAAAACAGAGAATAAAAGCAAGGAAAAAGTGGGGAAAAATTTGCTGTAAGGTGAAAAGAATCCACCGTAAGATGAATAATACATTCATCAGACACTAGCTCCATAGACCAAATCAATCTACTAACTGCATCCACAGATTCGTGATTAACTTCCACTGTCAGATTTCACTATTTACTCTCCTTTTTTCACCAAACCAATTTTATTATGGTGCAACTACAAAATCCAAACATTCTGCTCCTCCTTTCCTATCAATAAATTATTATGGCAGTACAGTCTGGATGACATTCTTTTCCTCCGCAGATGCTATTTCTCTGACCTTCTAGTAGATCGTGCAGTTGTATATCCATCTTCAAAAACGTCAACTGGATTGTTGCATGTGGAAAGAACGGGGTGCCCTTAGCACTGGATTACAGACCAGCCTATAGCATTTAGAACTGGAGTCTGAACACAGACAAAGGGGTTTGATGGTGGGGATGCGTGTAGCGGTGCTGTTGTAATAATAGGTGAGTGAAAGTTATGAGATACCAAACCAAACATGTTTCTCAGTTGCGGTAAAACCCCCAAAACATATAACATGAAACAACTGAGTTACCAAACGGGCTTCAGTAATTACTTTTATATACATTTAATCCAAAACCTATAACACTACATGAAGTATCATAAGACACATTGAATAATGAAGATTCTATTAAAAGTTATCTTGAAAAGTTATCTTGGCAAGCCTCGGTTACGATTTCACTTTACAAGCCACCAATAAACATACATTATGTGATATTTTACAGAGTATAATCCAATAATTCCAGCTAGCCCACGAACTCTCCAATTTCACAAAGCATTTACCAAATTCATCAACTAAACAAACATAAACTTACCATTGCTGCCATTACTTACATCCGCAACCCGACCAACACTAAGCAAAGGTGCTTCTTTTCCAGCTCCTCTTTCGACAGTCCCCAATCCTAGAATTCCCTGCATAACCTCATCATCCTTCACTCTCGCGGCCACCAACTCGAGAAACGAAGGACCCATTTTCTCCCTCTCTTCCCTCAGATAAGCCTTAACTGCCTCGACCGCATTAACTCCCCCACTCTTCTTCACAACACTCTCATAAACACTATCCTCCCACACAGCAGCCTCAATCTCATCTTTCCACACCCACAGCTCTTCCGAACCCAAACCCCCTTCTCTACCACCTTCTCCATTCTCCCAATTCTAACCCTCCACACCCTCTTGACCGCCTCAAAAAACTTGAACTTGCTACTATTATCCCCATCATCTCCAATTGCCAAAAGCTTCACCGTGCACTCCACTGCCACTGCGCAATACGCGCGCTTCATGGTATCAGAAACCGTTTCACTCCCTTGTCGGAATTCTATTTCCTCCAATTGCTCCAACAATTCTAGCGTGCATTCAGAAATTGAATTGCGCGAGACTTCAGACTCGAGTTTCTTCAACAAAAGCGATTTTTTCAAATTTGGATTATTGTTTGGGAGAGGCAGAGCGCGAAGCAGAGAATTCAATGTCCGGTCTTCGAGCGGTTGTCGGAGAAGGAACTCCAGAACCCAATTCGCGATGTCTGGATCGATATCCATCGAAGAAATACGAAGTATCAAACCCTAATTTGCAGAAAAAAAGAGGAATCTTTTGTAGGAAAATAAATCTTGCTGTTGTTGCTAGGGCTTTGTTTTGAATTGGGAATTTTAAAGCCAAAACGCAACGGCATATGTCCCGAAAGAGAGGAAAAAAGCTTAGCCGAAGGGAATTGAATGATTTAAGGGCCTGTTTGGTATGGGTCTTTTTCAAGAATGCTATGTTTAGTTTTATTTTTGGTGTTTTGATGGAAGTGTTTTAGGAAAAGGTTGGATAAATATATAGAGGAATGTAATTTATGTTTTGATTTTATTTTAAAAATATTTTAGTGTGTAATGATTAAAATATTTTGCAATATTTTAGGGAAAAGAAGATTGTTGTGGAGGAAAATGTATTAAAAAATGTATAATAATATTTAGTTTTATTTAAAGAATAAAAATAAAAAATGAAAACATAAACAAATATAGCCACATTATGATTTATAGGCTAAGGTTGGCTCTTATGTGTCATTTTCAAATTATTCTTAAAAAAATGAATACCGTAAAAAATTTGTATTGCAATTTATTGTGAAGCGTGTATTCTCTATTAAAGACGCGCCTTCCAATTTTATTTTCTTTTGGCATTTGCCCTTTTGTGGAAAGTGTGGCCAGCACCTTTCATTTAGTGTTTTTTTTTTTTTCAATTTTTTTTCTTTATTTTTTAAATGGGTTGTGTTAAATTATGGGTTAAATACACTTTACCCATGTATAATTGATTTTGTATCAAATACTCCCTTCTACTAATAAAACTTTCAAATACCCCCTAAATCAATAAAAAATATATTGATGGACCAAAATACTCCTAAGTTAAATAAAAGATTAAATTCATTTTGCCCCTCTATTATAAATTATGTAATCTTTATTCTCTCTATAATTAAATATCAATCAATTTGATCCCAAATTCTATTCAATATTATTTTTTTAAATAAAATAATGTGAAATAGAAATAAAAATTAAAAAAAAAACTTATAAAGTATATTAATGTAATTAAAAACTTTCGAATGAAAAAATAAAAATAAAAGTCTAATAGATGCTTTCTAAAATAATATATATAAGATGAGAGTAATATTAATTTATGTGACATGTTTTTTTTAATTTAATATGTCTTTTCTATATTATCAAAATCATATTTTATTATTTATTTAATTAAAATTTATTTAATAAAATTAGTGTTAAATAAAACTTGGAATCAAATTAATTGACATTTGACAAATAAATCACTACAACTTGGAATTTAATTATAGATTTATTTATTTAATAAAATTAGAGTTAAGTAAAATATGGGATCAAATTAATTGACATTTAATGTTAAAGGGGCCAAAATGAGATTTAATATTTTATTTAGTTCAAGGGTAATTTTGTCCATCTATATATTTTTATTAATTTAAGGTGGTATTTGAAAGTTTTATTAGTATAAAGGGGTTTTGATGCAAAATCATTAGTACAAAGGGTAAAGTGTATTTAACCCTTAAATTATTGTGTGTGATTATTTTAATTAATGAAGTTGTGCGTGATATTTCATTAATTAATTTAAATATAATTAAAATTTATTAACTAATTAATAATAATTTCTCTTTCAATTCTTATAAGGTAATGAAAGTCATAACAAGGAAATAATAATTTTTCATCTCATTTTAATTTGACTGAAAGAACATAAAGAAAGTATTATACCAATAAAAAATGAATTAATAATTTATCATTCTAATAATATTTAATAGACGTGACTTAAATAAAATATTAGGATCCACAAATTATCACTCGTACAATAAAATATTATTTTTAAGAAAAAAGAATATATTTTTTGTATCTGTATTTTATAAATAAAATATTTTTCATATAATATTATTCACACTTTTATTGCCAAGCATTCCATTAGTTTTTTTTTTTTTTTTTGGCTTTGTTTCTTTATTTTTTGAATTGCAAGAAACGGCATAAAATGGAAGGAAAGTTGAATTTAAAAAGGAGGAAGAATTCATTGAAGGTAACAAGGTCGCTTCCTTTGTGTATGGTATGTGAGCTTTTCTGTCCAAACTAAAGTCCCAATATTAACAATGGAAAATAATAAAAATAAAATGAAAGATTAATGACTAAAATTGTAACGATGATATTATATGAATAAAAAATATTTTAGTTATAAAGTACAGGAACAAAAAAAAATATTTTTTTCCCTGAAGATGAAAATAATTTATGGATCGTAATAATTTATTTTTGTCACATTAATTAAATAATATTATAATAATAAATTACTAGTTAATTTATTAATGGCATCATTACTTTTTTTTGTGTCCTTTCAGTCAAATTACATTAGGATAAAAATATTAATTTATTATTGTGGATTTTATTAACTTATATGAATAGAAAAAAATATTATTTAATTACTTAAATAAATTTTAATTATTTTAAATTAACAAAACATAACACATATTAATTTAAATATTTTTAATTTAAAAATGATCAAACACGATCATTTCACTAATTTAAAATAATCACACACAACCAATTCCAAAAACAAAGAAATAAAAAAAAATTAAATCAAAAAAACTTAATGGAATGCATGCCAGAAAAGGGGTAAAGAAGACATGGACACCGTACATGCCTTTCAAATGTTATAAAAAGAAAAACTGGAAGTTGTGGAGTCCATAAAAACCGTGGATTTTGTCAATTGCTTTTATAATAAAAATGCAACACACAAATTTTTTATGATATTTTTTATTTTTTATTTTTTTTCGTGATAAATTGTCAAAAAAATCCTCATTTTCAAGAATATGTTTGTTTTATTTTTTATTTTACAAACCAATATTAAAAAATGTATGTAATGTTTGATTTTTTGCTTTTGAGATGTTTTGGATAATTATTTTGGGAAAATGTATTGGGGAATATGTACCATGTTTGCTTTATTTTGGGAATGATTGGCTGGTATATTTTGAAGGAAAGTTATGTTTGTTTTATTTTGGGGGAGATAATTTCTATTGTAAATGTTATATCTAGTAACATTTTGTTTGGTTAATGATATAACATCAATTTTTTTATTGTTTATGTTGTTGTTATAATAATATAAAATTAGATGATTATATTTTTAATTATGTAATGATTAGAAGATGTAAATATATATATATATTATTGACGCAATGATTTGAATACGTATAACCATATATATAAAATATATAATAATTAAAATGTATATATATGTGTGTATATGTAAAATAATATTAGAATGTTTTGAAAATATTTTGGGCAAAAACAAAATGTGTTTTGGAGGGAAAATCTTATTAAATATTTAATATTATTTTGATAAAATAAAAGTTATTTATGGGGGAAGGAAATAAAATATTGCCATAGCCATTAACAAGAACAAAAATAGAAGTGTTTTGTAAAACAAAATCTAATTTATTTATCAATTACAAATAAACCGTACACCAATTTTTTTTTAAAGCAGTGTCTAACATGTCAATTAGTGGTCACTTCTATACACTTTTAAAAATAATTTTATTCAAAATATATTAATAAAATTGGTATTTATTTATTTTCAATTGTACTTAGATAATTAGATAAAATCTCAAAATCATAATTAGCTATGTGGTATAGTCGCATATATGATAACGAACATAGAATATACATCTATAGTTTTAGTCTTAAATTAGCTTTGGGTCGAGAGTTCATTAAGATGGAACATCGATAAGCCCAAAAAACTCACACACACGATACATGCTCGAAAGAAGGATGTCTTGTTCTATAAGCATCGATGTGATGATGTTAGTACATGTGTGTCGGTACTTGTTGGAAAACAACTACACTGAACAAGTCTATAGGAAATTCTCAATTGAAAAAATTATTTATTAAATAAAATTTTTTTAATTACAATAGTAACGAGGCATCATAACAATCTTGTATATTGACATATTATACTTTGATGTATGCTCCTATAACTTTACAATCACAATGAGAGTATGTTAAGAGTAGCATCCTCGTGTATGAAGATTAATATTCCATCACGTATTTGATATAATATGTAAATTTCCTATACATTTCATTGCCCTTAACTCAGAAGTCTTTGGCCAAAGTAAGATGAATATTAACGGAGGATTTTGTAATAATTCATCAAGAGTTAATGAGACTATAAATGAAATAATAGATATTAAATCAATTAGGGTTTCGACTAATAACTCATGCCCTAAATTTAATTGGGAGATTAGTTGACGGAATGATCGGACTAGCATGATACTAGTAATAAAAAAAATATGTTCACTTGCTAATGACATTTGAAGTTCTACGAATGACGAAACTAATTTTAAAATAATTAATTAATTGAATTAATTAATAAGAATATTTATTATTTACTTAAGCTGCAAGAGTTCCAAACCCACTACTAGTTTAATTGTAAACCATACTACACAAAAATCGAAATAGTGCACTTTTAATTTGAAAGTAATCCATGGATCTAAATTAAGTTTATTAATGAATACTAATTAACTAGAGTTAGAATTAAATTAAGAATTTAAATTAATTCATCCAATTATATCATAAAATTATTTAATTAGACCTAATTAAAATTAAGAGCTCATGTGAATTAATTAATTAATTGGATCAATTAATTAATTTAAATTTATTAATGGATTAAATCAATCTAAAATTATTTAAATTAAGCCTAATTTAATAAGATTGTCTTATGAAACCAACTAATTAATTAAATTGAACTTGATCTGAGAGGCACCATCTCGGATTGGGCAGTGGTTTTGGATTCTTCTGACTTCCTGATTCAGCGAACAAGCACAAAAAATAGAGGAGAAGAAATAGGCAAAAAAAATGTTGGGTAGGACTAAAAAAAGAAGATGGATTCCCATGTTACCTATGGCTCTGGTACCATGAGGAAGTTATGATCTGTTTTTTACTGAGAAATCGATGATAACACAAATAGAGATGATTAGGGCTTATATAGTCTACTACATCTGTACATTAGAGAAAGAATAAATATGTCGCTCCCTGAACACAGGTCAACTGGTGGATCAATCAACATGTTTCTCGCTTCCAACATTAGAGTGGAGGTTCGAATCTTGGTGGGAATTTGCGGCTGAATTTCGGTATACAGCAATTATTGTGCTGCCATTAGGATTTAACGGCCGGAGTTTGGTATGGAGCAATCACTTTGGAGGCGACTCTTTATGCGCAGAAGTGTACCTCCTCCTAAGTGCTTGAGCTGGTAGTTAGAAAGTTTAGGATTGATTGGTGTAAGTCAGAAACCTGAATATAAAAAAATAAATAAATAAATAAATATGCCTAATTAAATCTGAAAAATAAAAAGTCAAACATAATCATTCCTACTTTAGTGCTATACACTTATTTCCTATGATTCTCCGAGATTTTCCAACAGTAACATTTCTTTATGCCTTGACAGTATTGGTTAGGGTTTTGTTAGCTTCTCAATTGTGTCTTTGGCCATGTATGCTCTATCCTCTATTAGTCTGTACCACTTGGTTGTAGTTTGAGGCTATTCTGGAGTGAAATTATTGCCACATAGGTAATGTCAGTTGGGTGATCATCTTCCAGAATTCAATGATATTTTCATGTGAAAATGTTGTACTAATCATCTTTTATCCCCTCTTGTCGATGACTAGGACATTTATTTAGTACATCAGTGAATGCATTACTGCTATCTGTGGATGTTTTCCTAAATTCTTGATACCATACACAGATTCATTTTGTCTGATATATCCTGTCGAGGTGCCAAATGACTTCATCGATAAGAGCTCTTGGGAGTCATCAGCCTGCATGTTATCCGTGGCGTACCTTTGATCCATTGAGCGAGAGCCCTTCCACACAGGACTCCCAGATCACTATGGCCGACTTTCGTGTCTGTTCAACCAGTCTGTCTCACAGTCGGGCAGGCTTATATTATTACGCTCACGAGCAAAAGCTTAGCTAATTGAGCTACGTTCGCACACGTCTGTTACTCTTTTTGCCTATGAATCCTTTGAAAATTACAGAAATGGTTTCATGGGGAAGCTTCTTGAGAAATATATATCCTTCTCTTTTACATGAAACAAAAAGTTTTTGGGGTCAAATAGTATGCATTACTTTATTACTAATCTGTTGTGCAAGAATTTCAGCATTTTTAGTAAACTACAAGATAGTGGAAATGTTTTAAGCAACAAATGAAACTTCAATATGTATGAATAAGTAAACACATGTCCAATGTCCATTTAACTTATTTGTTTACTTAATTTCCAGTTTTAATGTACTATGAAGTGTGAAAAGTTTTGATTTTTGGGGATATTTTGTCATCTTACATGATGTTTTGCGGGAGTCTGGTTCTAGGAAAACCCAGTTTGCATTTGAAGTCGGTGTTCTTACCTGCAATTTCAAGTTCCCGAAAACATTCTATATTTTGGATCAAGGTCATAAATTGGAGCATTAATGCTAACTTCATAGCTGGGATGCATCAAGACCACCTAGCTACGTTAGTCATGATATGCAACCACAAAAGCATGGGTGGAAAAATTGAAATCTACTTTTGTCACAAATTAATGGAGGGAGACTTTGAATCGAGAAGGAAGCTGAGGGGCTTAGTGGTGTTCAGAAGAGAAATATTGTTGAATGGTATCACGCTTATTTAACGGAAGAAATTCATCCCACTTTCAAGTTTAATTTCATTTTTCTCTTTTCTCATTAATTATGTTCATATATATTGTTAAGTTGTTCATTTTTACTATCATAAACTAATTTATTTTTTTAGAATTGTGATATAATCTAATTATGATATTTTGAATATTTGTATTATTGATGCATTTTTTATTTGCATCCATATTTGTAATTAGTTAGAGTCATATTTTGATATGAATGATGGTTATCAAGAAACCTCTCCTGATCGGACTCAAAAAATGATAGAGATAGAGAGAGTCTTTTTTTGTTATTTTTCCCTACTACTATAAGATATCACAATGATATGTAATTTAACAAACAAAAAAATATTCTCTCTACGTTTATTCTTGGAGTATCACCAAAACTTAGAAATCTCAACGGGTTTAAGGTGTGTAGTTAGAAATTTAGTGAATGCTTTATTAGTATTTATTAAAGCGAAAAAGACTGTAGTGATATTATTGGGAGGCTTGTAGGCGAGTTGCTCATCCGTGAATCAAACGAATTTCTGATGTTGAGATAATATTGATTCAATTATTATTTATATGCGATTATAAATTGCTTACAGTGGTATTAGAGCCATTAGAGCTCGACCTCGCCTTCGTGATTTAAATTCAATCATGAAAATAGACTTTGAATATTATATATTGTATTTGTATGTACAAATGCATATTTAAATTTAATTGATGCATAATGTAGAGTATGAAAAGAAAAAAAATTATTAAATCGATATATTATGTATCAAATACGAATTAGTATTGAGAAAGATATTTTTTTTGTTGGAAATTAGTGTCCGCCGAAAAAGTGCACCGGAGAACGGTTGTCCACGAGGCGCTGAATTTTTCCTTTATTAAAAAAAAAAAAGGAAAAAAGTTGCTATTGTTGCGCCATGCAGCGCAGCAGGAGAAACAAAGCCAGCACCTGGCACACGTATGCACAAGTTGGTGGCCCAGTGGAGTGCGGGCCAGGGGCCCGCGTAAAAAAAATAAAAATTTTGCCAAATGGACAGAATTTAATTTTTTATTTTTTCTGGCCTATTTGAACATATAGAATTTATTTTTTAAATTCTAGAATTATTTTTTAGTCTTAAATTTGTTTTAATTGCATTGTTTTTGTGATTATGCTATTTTATCCAATGCGATTATTTATCAATATTCATAAAATGGGAGTTGACATTTTGGGTGCTCATGTATGTTATGTTTTTATAGTTATTTTATTTGATAGATAATTAATGGAAATTGTGGTAATACAGTATTCCAATTTTAGATTTATGTAGTAGGTCTTGAAAAATATAATTTTTTTTTGCATGTATTTATTAGGCCATTTTTTTTGGAGGCCATGTATATATATATTTTTGGATATGTTTCGTTAATTATCACCATAGGCCAATAATTATCTCGACATGATGCACCAAATGTCAACCCAAGATTATTATTCGTATTTAATGTATGCATTTTTTTTATGGACATTTTAAATTTTATTCGTGGATCAGTAATTTTTTATTATGATCTTTAATTCGGTGGGAGATGATTACTAGTCTTGGTGGTGAAATTTTCGATCTAACTGAATTAAAGAAAATGATAAATATTTACTTGGATTCGGATAAAATTTTAGACCAGTACCTAACTCATTGCGCATATTATACAGTAATGGATGCCCAAGTAGTTTTTTCTGATCTCTATGTTACTGGCAAACTTGATGGCCAGAACTATGCAATTGGCATAGAAAAATTCAATTTTTATTACACAAAGAAAAGATCATTGATCATTTTACCACTATTATGCCTATGCCAACTGAGCCAGAAAATGGACCAACTACTCAATATCGTCGCGATATGGATGCATACAATAAGCGGGTGGATCAAGATAAGAGTGCACGCTTTACAATGTTGAGTTGCATGCACGATAATCTGATCTGTGAGTTTGAATAGTATCCTACAACTAGAGAGTTGTGGGATGTGTTGAAAGTCACGTACGGTAGCACTTCGGCTACAAGACTGAGGGCACTATCCCTTAGGTTCAACCAGTACGTACTTGACCCAAAGCACTCGATGACCCAACATCTTGATGTGATGAAGGATATGATTCGAGAGTTTCAAAATGCTAGAAGTGAGCTCACTGATGAACAACAAGTTTTGGTTGTCCTGCAGACTTGGGGACATGTTAAGCTTGTGCTTATGTATAATGAGCAAATCTAGACATTCGATAGTGTCGCCAGTTATCTCAAGCTTGATGCTGACCATCGAGAGTCAGAGCGAGCACAAGCAGCAGCTCTTGTCGTACATGCTGGACAGCGTAAGCCCAATAAAGGCAAACGCTGGAACACGTAGAAGGATACTGGACAAAGCAGTGGTCAAATCCAGAACTTGGCCCCACATGGTGACAAGTCTATGAAGCATCGTCGAGGTAAGAGTGGTGGAAAGAAGAAAGATAAGTGTTTTAACTGTGGAAAGTTGGGTCACTTCGCTCGTGATTGCACTGAGTCGAAGAAGGTAAGACCCACTCCTAGCTCTCTTAGTTCATTCGTATGCTCGTATGTTTTTGTTGCTAATTCTCTCCTTGGTTGGATTGTAGACACAGGGTCAACAAAACACGTGACAAGGGATCGAGTAGGATTTGTAGATTATCATCGAGTGTCAGCATGCAACTATTACATTGCTATGGGGAATGGCGCACAAGAAGAGGTTCTTGGAGTTGGGTCATACCAGCTCAAGCTTGGCACTGGGCGAGAACTACTCCTTAATGATGTACAATATGCACTTAGCATTCGATATAATTTACTTTCAGTTAGTGCACTTTCTCAACATAGTTTTTCTTTCTTGTTTAGTGAACCAGCTTGTCTATTTTTTATGGCAAAGACCTTTATAGCTTAGGATTTATGAATAATGGATTTTTCATGTTAGAATTATCCAATGATTGTGTTTCTTATGTTTCTTCAACTGTTGATGCTATTTCTGATTCTATTAAGTGGCATGCAAGATTAGAGCACATAGGACAAAAAATGATGACTAGGTTACTTCGAGAAGGTTTTTTAGGCCACCTCGCTAAAGTCAATATTCCTGTGTGCGAACCATGTTTGGCAGAAAAAGCTTGCCGAAAGCCTTTTGGAAAGGCAAAGAGGGCTACTCATCCTCTAGAGTTAGTCCACTCGAATATATATGGACCCATGAATGTAAGGGCACGACATGGTGCATCCTATTTTCTCACTTTTATTGATGATTATTCGCGCTATGGGTCAGTATATCTCTTATCTCATCGATCAAAAGCGCTTGATTATTTTAAACGATTCTTGGCAGAGGTTGAGAACCAAAGAAATAGGAACCTCAAAATTCTACGTACTGATAGAGGGCGAGAATATTTGTCTGATCAATTTAGATAAATGTGTAAAGAAAAAAGGATCATAAGACAATTGATGATTCCACACACTCCGCAACAAAATGGGGTTGTAGAGAGAAGGAATTGCATACTTCTGGGTATGGCCAAATCAAAAATGGCGCAAGCAAACCTTCCAATATCATTTTGGGGTGAAACAATTTTGACTGTTGCTTACATATTGAACTATATGCCTTCTAAGTCAGTTCCTTCGACACCCTATTAGATATGGCATGATAGAAAGCCTAGTTTAGAAAGCTTGCGCCCTTGGGGGTCAATTGGGTTTGTTCACAATACTTCTTATAAGCATGGGAAGCTTGGCCTTAGTGCTGTCAAACATATCTTTATAAGGTATTGTGATCACTCAAAGGGCTATGTGATGTACGGTGAACACCCTGATGGAGGAATGACTGAGATTGAGTCACGTAATGTGAATTTCCTCGATAAGGTTTTTCCGACCATCGGTGAAGTAAAAAGGGCCCTTGAACTATATAAATTACAAGATCCTCAAGGTGGCGCTGCAATCTCTGGCGAGGGTGAGGCTTCACAACCTTATCCAGTAATTGATGGGGATAATGCAAGCGACCTTAAATTCAGTGGGAGTGACCCACTGGAAGAAGACTCTCAAAATCCACAAGCGCGTAAGAGCAAACTGGAAATATACCCCATCGGCATTATGAAAATGAAGGGGATTCTTTCATGTGTGCTTCTGTGGATGTTGATGAGTCAACCACTTATGAAGAGGTTATGACTTCTCTAAATGTAAATGAGTGGATAGTTGCTATGAAAGAAGAGTTGAGCTTGATGGCTAAGAATCATGTTTGGAAGCTAGTCGATCTTCCATCTGGACGCAAGACCATTGGGAACAAATGGGTTCTAAAGGTCCAGCGAAAGTCAAATGGATCAATCAACAAGTATAAAGCTCGACTTGTGACGAAGGGTTATACCTAAAGAGACGGTATAGATTATGAAGAGACATTCTCCACAGTAGTGAGGTTTGCCTCTATTCGCCTCATATTAGCTATTGTCGCCCACCTAGATCTAGAATTATTTCAGATGGATGTTAAGACAACATTTCTTAATAGAGAGTTGGAGGAAGAGATCTACATGGATCAACCTATTGGATTTTAGAAAATGGGACAAGAGTGCAAATTATGTCGCTCGAAATATTCTATTTATAGACTGAAACAATCGCCTAAATAGTAGTACCATCGATTTCATCAAACTATCACTACGATAGGCTTTACGATGATCGAGGAAGACCATTATGTGTATGTCAAGAGAAGTGGGAGAAATTTCTTAATACTCTCACTATATGTGGACGACATTTTGTTGGCTGGGAATGATATGGAGATGATTGTCGCCACTCAGAAGTGGTTGTCCTCTACTTTTTAGATGAAGGACATGGGAGAAGCTGAATACATACTTGGTGTTAAGATATACCGGGATCGTTCTAGAAAACTCTTGAGTTTGTCTCAAGAGGCTTATATGAAGAGGATTATAGAATGCTTTCGTATGCATAATGCTAATCCTGTTGACACACCCATGGATAAGAACTGTGTTCTTAGCAAAGAATTGTGCCCTAAGATAGAAAAAGAAAGGGAACGCATGGCTAAGGTTCCATATGCGAGCGCGGTAGAGAGTCTGATGTACGCAATGATGTGTACTCGACCAAACCTATGCTTTGAGTTGGAATGGTGAGTAGATATCAAAGTAATCCTGGACACGACCATTCGGCCGTGGTCAAAAGGATACTTAGATATTTGAAGGGAATAAGTGATCTCTTTTTGTGCTACCATGGAGGTAGTTTAAAGCTAATTGGATATAGTGATGCTGATGGATCAGCGGATAGAGATGAGCACAAATCCACATCGGGATATGCATTCTTATTGGGAGGCGCTGCTATCACATGGTGTAGCAAGAAGCAGCCATGTATCTCTTTATCCACCATGGAGGCCGAGTACGTTGCTTGTACATCAGCAGTCCAAGAGGCTATCTGGTTGAGGAGATTCCTACAGAGTCTACGCGTTGCGGCGCATGTTGATGATGCAGTTGTTGTCTATTGTGATAATACAGTTGCACTAGCATATGCTAAAGACCCCAAGTATCATGGGCGGACCAAGCATATTGACACCAGATATCACTTTATTCAAGAGAGCATTGCCCAAGGTCAAGTTGTTCTTAGGCATATTCCTACTAGCGAAATAGTCGCTGATCCTTTTACTGAACCTTTGCGGAGAGATGTGTTCCAAAGGCATGTTAGTAATATGGGACTTCGTAGGATTTGAGTTTATAGGCCTGTATGAACACTTTGTTGATTAATGAGATTTTTTTCTTGTTAAATTTGTTAATTTACTGAGTCTATTATGATTGACCCACTCATACGGGCAATCACCCTAGCTCTTTGACAGCGAGCAAGATGAGACTCAAAGATCATGTTCGCACTATTGGGAGAGGCGTGAATGATCACCTTGATTATGTTTTGAGTTTTTAGTTTTACTATGAATTGAATCAGCAGATGCCACATAACCTTGGTAGATTATTTTTTGTATATCATGTGCCTTACTTTCACCTCAGTCCAGAAGGAGATGAGCAAATTATGGCATTCCTACAGCCCCTCCCCCCCACCCCCACCCCCACCTCCTGTTGAATTTGCCACTAGTCGTGCTATTAAGAGTGAAGTTTTGCAGACCCCCCGCCCCCCTCTCTCCCCAACAAGAGCTGAATTGATACCATTTGTTATATGCTGGAAGCAGAAAATGCATCACATATTGTTCTTTTGCTTTTATCTATACCTTGGGATGGTAATGCTGAAAAGAGATTAGATTTTTGGAGCATAACAGATGTTGTCATTGCCATAGCGCAAGTGCGCAACTTGTCGTTCACGTTTAGGCTTCTTCTGAGTTAGGCAATGTTGATAACAAGTAAAACATATCATTCCCATATAAAATTGTGCCTCATGTGGCAAAAAAAAACAGCATGAGATATGTTTTTCCAGCAGTATATTCATACTTTGAATTGAGACTTCAATTCCCTTCATTTAATGTGTTCATTTGATTGTGTCTTTCTTTGGAATTGTGTTCCTTGAGTAGCAAACAGACATTTAATTATAAGCTTTAGTGAAGGTCTTGCTTTCATACATGGCTAGTCTGGGACTTGGGGGACAGCCCTCTTGGAGGGTCATCAAAAATTGGTCCCATATTACAAACAGGATACAACCCCATTTAGGCACTAGCTAACATATATGGGTAGCATTGATCAGCCAAACCCACATCTATTTTTTTTGTTCAAGCAATTCAGTATGACAGAGTAGAAAATTTGAGGTCTATCTTTCTAGTGGCTCAAATTCTTTTGGCAGGGTTTGTATATGTATTTTGTGGGGTCATTGTATTTAGTTCTCTACTACAAAATAGTATTTTGTATAGTATTTTATTTTACCAATGTATGTCACGTGTACATGTTGTATTCGGATCCTCTACTACAAAATGGTATTTCATTTTATATATAATTTTATCAATACATGCTAGTGTACAATAGAAAATTTGAATTCGATGTTATTAGGGACCAGTCTAGCAGATACAACATCCATTAAACAGGGCTGGCAATGGGTGAAAAGAATCTGGTCCGGGTCGGATCCAATATACTAGTAAAATCCTATTTATCTATGTTTACTCATATTTATTTTTCAAATTATCTAGGGTTGTTGATGTGTACTCTTTGTTGGTTCTATCCAAACCCACTCAATGCAGTACTGGATCAGATCCATGTATCCGAATCCATATCTTTTATTTTTTGTTCTTTCTCTATATTTTTTCTGCTACCCTGTTTCCTTTTACTTTTTCCATTATTAAGTATTAGTAAAAAAAATAATTATTTCTTAAGCATCATGAGTGACAACTGACATGTAAATGTTAGCTTTTAAGCATTTGCTGGCTTAAAGTGGAATGAACAAAGAGAAGCAAATGGGCTTTGAATCTATTATCTGTCTAGCTTTTTGAGTGCTTAAAGTTATTTCCTCTGCGCGCTGTTGATATCAGTACTGTCCTATAAGCTTATATTTTTTCATTTTTTTGTTTCTTTTTAATTTTTTGGGTTGCCTTTTTTCCTTTTTATTTTTATTTGTGTTGGTGGGGGTTGGAGCAGGGGGTGAATGGATTTATTTTGATTCATTATGTTTTTGGTTGATAAAATTGAACTCATTGAATTGGAAATATACCAATTCAAAGCTATGTTTGGAACTAAAATTTTAATAAGAAAAAGGGAAAAACATTTATAAATAAAGTACAAAATTCTATCTCGTGGAGTTGGATCACCAAATACAGATAAAACTTTATTTCTGGATACCAAAATTATATTGAGTTTTTTTTATTATTGATTGGTTCATGATTTCTACAAGAAGATTACGAGTTTGAACCGACTTACTATAATAATTTGTAAATCAACCATCTCTATAATAAAATAATATTAATCAAAATAATATTTTAATAGAATTATAGTGATAAACTCGTCCACAGAAAGATTGTTACTTATTTCATCCCTTACTTTTTTCTCCACCCAAAAATTATTACGACTTGAGAGTTAATTTAATTTAGGGTAAATATCATTTTATCTTTTTTATTTTTGTTGAATATCACTTTACCATCTTATATTCTTAATTGTCTTCCTTTAACACCTTATACTCTTATTCTATTTTACTTTACCCATTTATACTCTTATTGTCTCACTTTATCCCTTTGTACTCTAAAAAATTAACCAAATTATCCTTATCAATTATTTATTAAAAAATTACTTTAAAATTTTCTAAAATTAATAGACTTGTATTTATATTCTAATATTTTTTCAACTTAATAATAACACTTAACATTAAATTTATTTTAAATTTTATTATTCTTAAAGTTTAATAACTATTTTTTATAAATATAGTTCCTATTAAATTTTTATATTGTATGATATTTTTTATTAGCTAATACATTTTACTTATAAATTTTCTATTTATCATAAATATAAAAATATATATAACATATTTCTAAAATATATATTTTTTTAAATAGGAAATAATATCTATTAAATTACGATAATTTGATTATTTATAATTTATTTAATAGTATTAAATTATACTTTAAAATATTTTTTTTCATTTAACATTATTTTTATGAAATTTTATTACTATTAAATGATTATAATAATTATTTTTAAATTTAAAATAGTTTCTATGAACGTATTAATAATAAAAAAATTGTTACTAATGTTTTATGTATTTAGTAAGATATTATTTAAAAATATTTTATATATTTTTTGAATTTATATTGAGTAGAAAATTCATAAGTAAAATGTATTAGATAATAAAAAAAATATTCTACTATATACTAATTTAATAGGAATTATGTTAAATTAAAAATTAAATATTAAAATTTAAGTACCATAAAATCTTAAATAAATTTAATGTCAAGTATTAATTAATCAAATTAAAAAAATTATTAGAACATATATATAAATCTATTAATTTTAGAACATTATAAATTACTTTTACTATAAATAATAGATAAAAGTAATTTGGTCAATTTTTATAAAGCATATGGATAAAATGAGACAATAACAGTTTAAGGGGATAAAGTGAGACATAATGAAAAATACAATAAGTAAAATGAGATAATTAAGAGTACAAAGAATAAAATAAAACAATGAAGAGTATAAGAGAATAAGTGATTTTCAAGTAAATGAAAAAAGTCGAATTAACCGTTTAATTTAATAGAAAGCTAATTAATTAATATGTATCAGTTAAGAGAAATTAGTGGTGTGAATAATTTATGGATTCAAATTAAGTTTGATTACATTGATTAATGATCTATTAACTACTTTATGAATTAATAGATAAATATATATATATATATATATATATATTCGATATTTATTTGTCACATAGTGTGACATGAAATTTATTGTTGTTGTTTCCTGACTGATTTTTTATTATTACTATTATTATTTTTCAGCATGCAGTATAATAGTATTTTGAGACTTTGTTCCAAACTATTGATGACTGATTGAAAACGACCCGCAAATCCGGAACTCTCATGCGATGGTTCCAATTTCAAAACTCCTCTTACTATATATACCTCTTATTTTTAAAAATAAAAAAATATCTCCTTGAACTCCACTGTCATACCAAATTTGAGTAGGTATGATGATAGGCCCATAGTAATAAATTTAGAATTTATGAATAATTCGTTAATTCTTAAAAAATTAATTTAAGTATTATTCGGTATATTTTAGAAAAAAATTAGTAAAATCTCATTTTATATAACAAAACTCATCATTAAAATTTGTGACTACTTTGAAAATATACAAATACAAAATACCTAATTATTATATGAAAATAATGGATTTATAAGTAAAAATTATCAATAGAAATTACACTATCTAGTGTATATATATATATATATATGCATTGAAAGAAATAGAAAACCAAGTTAGTATAATGTAATTTTATTAAAATAGAAATAAAAATTTGAAATTAAATCATTGTAAATGGAAAAGGTTGGGAGATTTTGTCATATCATTATTTATAAAAGATATATACAATATTTCAACTTTTTAAAAAATATTATATTTTATTTGAATTATTTTAAAATTTTCAAAAAACTTTGTTACTACTAATAAGTCTGGTCAAAATTGGATCATTCTCGAATCCATCCCATTTGCGGTGAATTTTAAGACAATAAATGAATTTTGGGAGGCATTTCTTGGCACCAGTAGTTTGGACTTGACTCAAACATGACCCATTTAATTATTGTATTTATTTATTTATGTAGATATTTATGTGATATATATATATTATATATATATATATATATGTGTGTGTGTGTGTGTGTGTGTGCGTGCGTGCGTGTGTGTGTGTGTTTGGAAAAATATGTATAGTGTATATATAATCACATATATAATAGAAATATATACACTTGTGAATTAAAATATAAAAGTAATAAATCATTTATACTTTTAATACACATAAAAGTAAATAATTATGCTTGAAAGTTGAAACTATAATTTTTTTTTAATTAAGCATGCATGCACAAGTTTGTGAATATCTAGTTTTTTGTTAATAACGTTACTTTTCCATATTTAGAAATATATGATTTTTAAAAATAATTTTTTTAATAGTAATTTTTACTATCACAAAATAAGTTTAGCCGATCCAACGAGTCCAATTCTTTGGGTCTGTCAAGTCCATAAAATCTTTGACAAATTGAATATCAAGTTTTAACAAATTAAATATAATCTCAACTCATTACCATCTCTAACTCTGAGCTTGAAACTTCTTTAATCATTCACAATAACTCATCTTATGTCAATCTTCTCATATTATTGTTCTCCTAGATACGTTGGCCACAATTCTTTTATTTGCAGAAATTATTATTTCAAGTGAGATGCTATTAATGAACACCCTTCTCCTTGAACTCTACTCTCATATCACCCAAACTTTGAGTAGGCACGGTAATAGGTCCATATTAAATTTAGTATTTTTAAATATTTCATTAGTTCTTAAAATTTGCAATTCCAGCGTTATATGGAATAGTTAGGAAAAAAATCAAAAAAATGTCACTTACATAAAAAAATTCATCATAAAAACTCTGGATTAATTTGGGAATATATTGATATAAAATATTTAATTGTTTTTATAAAAGTAATACATTTATGTGTGAAATTATTAATAAAAATCATATTATCGAGTAAATTAATATATATATATATATATATATCTACATACACAATAAAAATAAGTTAATATAATATAATCTTATTAATAAAAGAATAAAATTCAGACTTAGATTACTTCCCATATTTCAACATTCTATAAAATATGATTTTTCATTCGAGTTGTTTTCAAAAATTTTGGAGAGTTCTTTTACTAAAAATAGGTCCATGTCAAATGTTGAATTCATGTCGATTCCATCCCATTTGGGGCGGATTTTTAGGCAATAATGTGTTTTGAGAGAAATTGAGTACTAGTGTTTTGAACTTGGCTCAAACATGACTTATTTAACTATTATACATATTTATTTATATATGCACATATTTATGTGATATATATGTATGGAAAATGTATGTAGTATATATATACTCACATATTAAATAGAAATATATTACTCTTTGAATTAAAATATAAAAATAGTAAATAGTTTATATTTTTAATATATAGAAGTAAAAAGTTATACTTGAAAGTTAAAATTATATTTTTTTACAAATTAAACATGCACACTTAAATTTGCAAATAATTAGGCTATGTCTGGTTGCGATATTCCCCCGAAACAAGATTGCATTTGACAAAGTGTAGTTATTATATTATTTTATATATAATTTTTTTATATTAAAAATACAATATATAACATTATAAAAATATCAATATGACTCTACTTATCCAACACAATATTGCATAATTTTTCTGCTACAATTAAAATTATTCCCTCTCAAAGCACAAATAAATATTACTTTTATTTTCTTTTCATTCTCCAAAACACCTTCCTAAAACAACTACAACATGACCAAACAAATATAGGATTTTTAATCATATTTAAAAATATAGATTTTTTTTTAAAAATAACTTTTTTAATAATAATTTTTAAATTTACAAAATGGGTTTAACAAATTTAACAAGTCCAGAATTTTTTAAATTTATGAAAGCTTTGACATGCGGATACTAGACTTTAATTAACATAAATTCGATCCATTATTATTCCTACATTTGGGTTATCATCTCTACTTGAAACTCATTTATCATTCACGTCTTTGAGTCATCATCTTTGCTTGAAACTCCTTTATCATTCACTAACTTTAAGTCATCATCTTTGCTTGAAACTCCTTTGATCATTCACAGTAACTCATGTTATGACAATCTTCTCATATTATTGTTCTTGGCCGCAATACTTTCATTTGTAATAATTATTATTTTCACTGAAATAATGTATTTATGTTCATTACTGATTCGAAAATTGTGTCTTATAAATTAAGCTATTTTTACGAGTTTTGTTCAATAGGTAACATATTATAAATAAAAAAATAATTTATAAATCATTATATCTTACATTATGATCTTTACTATGAGAATTGTGTACTAATAAATAGCGAAAAATAACAATGGACTTCGAAAAATAAAATTTAAAATTTAATTCAAATTTGACTCAATTAATTAAAAAATAATAAATATATATAAAAATATCAAGATTATTCGAACATGAGACAATCTCGACTCCAACTAAAACTCTTTCAAACTAAAGTTAAATAGAATTTCAAACTCGATAAAATATTTATAATATAAAATTTAAATAATGCAGTGTTCAGTTTAACTCGATTTGGTAAAATAATACAACTATTGATAGAAACAAAATGATTGATTATTGTACTATCATTAAAAATAAAAAAACAAGAGATGGAGGGAATACCATAATAATTATTATTATAGTCATAAATATTGGCATTTGCTAAGCTATTATTTTCATTCATGTAGCTATCTATTTTCTGTCTTTCTTGTTGGTCTTAGTAAAGACAAATAGATGAAAATTTTCTTTTATGTAAAAAGGTGATTAAGCATAAGCTGGTTTTTGTATGGGACAGGCGCAGTATAATTTGACATATTTGTTGTCATTAATTATGATAAGCACTTATAAGAGGAGTGGCTCATAATTTATATTGTCAAATCACTCAATTTAATGATTTAAAAATATTGTTGAAAAGCATTCTTAGATGTCACGAAAGTTTAATTAAAGTAAGTTTATCATTAAAAGACACCATACATAGACATGGGCATTTACGGCTCAAAACTTATACAAGAATTCTTCCACTTTGACAATTGAAGTGAGAAGCCGAATAAAAACAAAGTCAGTTTGGTTTCATTTTCAAATTTAGGATTAAAAATGTTTTTACTAAATTTTCATGTAAAAATAAAAATATATATTAATTAGTTATGTTTTAATTAAAATATATTTATTATATTAATTTTGATAGGTGCATAAAAAATATGAATGGTTAATAGATTTGAAATGAATTTTAAAAATAAAAATAAGTTGTATTTTTAATGAAAATAGTTAAAATAAAAATACATTTTCGGAGTCTCAAATAGTAAAAAATGAAAATATGCCTTTTGAACGTTTAAAAAATATTAGAATCAATTTAAAAAAAATATTCTTGTGCATTCTTGTGTAGGGCTATTAAAGTCATTTTTACTAAAGCAATATTTAAAATCACTTCTTACAAAGTTCATATTAAAAAGTTTATTTTATGAATGAATTTTTTATTTGAGAAGTGGAACCAAACGTTAGTATCCAGTGACATTAATGAAGTAAATCTTAGATGCTCATTTTCTTCAACTCTCATTTCGTTTTTGTTCTCTTGATCTCATGAAACGGAGGTTAAATACTTCAAAAGATTTTAAAAATAAAAAATAAAAGAACAGACCCAATAGAGAGGTTGATATGCAAGAATTTCCTTTACCCAAACAATATCCCCAACCCCACCCTCTTCCAAGTAAAAGGTAAAAGAAAGAAAGAAAAATACTAAAATACTAAATTTGAATAATTCTATAAGTTTTCATAGTATACAATACAAAAACATATACAGAAACACCATAAATTAATGATAAATATAGTTACTTTCTCTTCTAGCATATGGTAAACCTACGAAGTATAGGAATTCCGTTATAGAGTACTGAAATCAATTCCTAGCGACTCTTTAAAACTTGATCCTAAATCTAGACATAATTAGAATATTAATATTTTTCTATTTATGAATATATATACATATATATATGTGTGTGCGCGTGCGCAATAATGTGTGAAATATGAGATTTTATTTATATATAAGTTATAATAGCACCCACGTGCACCTTTACAAGTAAGATTATAATAACTTCAAATTTCACACCTATAAATACCTTCAATCCTTTATTTACTTACAAGTACAAAATTTTTATTTATATTGTTACTCTATTATTTTTTTATGATTTTCTATATTTTGATTCTGACTTGATGTTATCGTCAGAAAAATCTAAACGCCTGTTACTGTTTACTCGTGTCACAGGCTGGAACCCTTTGGCGATTCAATTACTCGGAGGTCAATGGAGAAAAATACACATCAATAATTTATATTGCAAGCATGCATATTAAGTGCATTTTGGAAGCTCTAGGCTTAGGATGAAATTATACATGTAAGATGGGCATCCTTTGTGACCCAACATCCAACAAAAGCCATACATATCACCCCTTGTGTCTGGGGAGTAACTACCAACATATCAACACAATATTTAACCAATTTTATCCACTTCAAACCAGGTTGTTGCATGACATACAAATTTAATTTTTTTTTATTTGAAAAAAAAAGGGAAAATAATAAAGGGTGATACATACACATATATATATATATATATATATATGTAAGAAAAAATAAATAAAGAAAACATAAATCACTCCGGAAGAAACAAATGCTGCTGATACTTTGGCATCTTGGCCATCTGATTCTAAGCTCCCAATTCAACATTATTAACACCCTTTACACGGTTGGTTTATCTGTTACTTTATACAAAAAAAATATAAGGTTTCGAAGGTTGTTGCTATTGCATGATGAGAGTAATTTAATATTTGATTTTTTTTTATGAATGGGTGTCTGAAATTTAAAATCGGGACGTGTCGGACTCTAATACCATATTGAATGAATATTTCATTTAAATAGACATATGTCATTTACTATTTAATTAATCTAACAGTTCCAGTTTGAGAATTGTTTAAGATAAATTCTCAAATACCCAAACACATTTGTGAATTTTTTTTCTCCAACACTTTGTTTGGTTGTGAGTTTTTTTTCTTTTAAAAAAAAAAGAATATATTTTTTGTTTTCAATAAATATATCTACATCCAAATATCTTTTCATAAAAAAATGTCACATTAACTATGATCTTTATACTTTTATATTTTATTTATATATTATTTTCAAAAAATATTCTACATCTCAATACATTTATCAAAAAAAATATCACATTAAACTATAATCATTATACATTCATTTCACATCCAAATACACTCTCAAAATTTAAGTTTTTTTTATTCAAAATTACTTTTTATCATTATTTTTCTCTTAAATCACATATCTCAAAAAATGAGAAGATGTATATACAATCACACACATAACAATGCTAATTTCCCTTTCCTACCCCCCCCCCCCAACATATATATATATATATATATATATATATATATTCTATCTTATTTTTATTGTTCCTTCAAATGAAAGTCCAAAACACATTTCAGCTTAATGTCTACACTTTGTCATGCAGTGATTACAAGTTTATGGGACAGGTACTGCAATAATTTTTCAACCTTAATTAAGCAGCCTGCTAACTAACAACATTAACATCCGCCAAAAGTCAATACAAAAATCAACTTGTGTTTTGTCCTCGCCACGCGTCATTAATTATTCTGTTTCTCACCAAAAAAAAAGCATCTTTTGTTCTTCACATAAAAGCTTCAACAACAAGAGTGAATTGGGGTCAAGGAATGATTTTATAATGTTTCTCCATCTCTCACATAGTAAAGTGCACTATATATGTATAAATTCTATAAACACGTAAAGCATAGAGCAGCTGTTTCACTAAGTGTTGGATACAATTTTCTGAAATACTTAAACGAGTTCTTGTTCAAATAATAAAGTTGAGATTTTAAAATTCTTCAACTAAAAAGTTTTAGTTTTAGTTTTATATGTGGGTATTTGTCTATTTTATTAATTTTTTGGTTTAAATATATGCTATGAAAAATTAAACACAATTCACATAAGGTAAATTCAAGAAAATTACCAAAATTCGAACTTATAACCATAATCAAATCATTGATATTTTTTCCACTTTCTGACTTACTTTTTATTCAAACGTAAATACAATAAAAGAAATTTCGACCCACAATCTAAATACTTCAACTTGGAGCATAATCTTGACCAAAATCGTCACTTTTATGCCTTCAACAAGCCCTTCTCAAGTGTACAAAAATTACATAATTTTTCGCATATTTTTGTTTGCATTTTCTTTCATGTGGAAGTTACCTAAAATAAGTGAGATGGAAAGATTTTTTATAAGGAGGTTGCATGCATTTAAATTTAAAATACCAATCATTCCCTCTAACACATTCATTCAAAATATGGATCGAATCAACCATCATGGACGATAAGTATTCTCATTTTTTCCTACAATATATTTTGGTTACAGTCATTTGTATGAATGATGTAATTGATAGCATAGATACAAATACTAGGAGAGAAAATAGATACAAATACTAGGAGAGAAATAGATACAAATAGGATTGGTTGCAGAAACAAATTGTAGAGGGATTTTGTGGGGTGTTGGATGCATGTGGAGGGGGTGGTCCTACAAAGGTTAGAAATTGGTGTTTGGCTGCCCAACCAGAACCAATGCATGTGCCCTTAACAATATCACCATTTTTAGCTTAATTTAGCGTACAAATACATAGAATCCCCTCGTGGGCTTTTGGCCGGCTGTTAGCCCCATCCTGTCTGCTCTCTCCTTTTGTTGTTTTCTTACTTTTACTCTTCTATTCCTTCATTATAAATACACCCACTCCCTTTTGCCTCATAATAAGCCTTTGTGCACAGCCAAAAACACTACTCTCCCTAGCAAATATTTGTCGGAGTAATTCATTCCTCTCAATTTTTCCCAATCCATCTTCAAATATGGTTGCTAAATCGATTTCTCTTGCCACTATTGCTCTCTACTTTCTACACATTCTTGAAATCCACATTACTAAGGCTGATTATGGAGGATGGCAAAATGCTCATGCAACGTTCTACGGTGGTGGCGATGCTTCGGGTACCATGGGTACGTCATTAATCCAAACTTATGAAAATATATATGTTTCAATTTACAATTTACAAGTTACAAACACACACACATACACACTTAAATAGTGGAAGAATGTTTTTTTTCCTAACTTCATTACATCCCCGAATTCGGATTTAATTAGAGCTTAGGCACTTTGCAATTGGGATAAATGATTTTTTTTTATTTTGAACCAAATTCAACTAATCATATAACAAATATAACTTCATATACCTTAAAATATGAGTTAGTCACATATATTCAATGGTTTTGATTGAACAATCGAAACCCACATAATTTCTTGTAATTTCTAATTAAATTAATAAAAAAATTGTTGATATTGTGTAGGAGGGGCATGTGGATATGGTAATTTGTACAGTCAAGGATATGGCACCAACACAGCAGCACTAAGCACAGCCCTGTTTAACAACGGGCTGACGTGCGGCGCGTGCTACGAAATGCGGTGCAACGACGATCCCAAATGGTGCTTGCCAGGCACCATCACCGTCACCGCCACCAACTTCTGCCCTCCAAACTACGCATTGCCTAACAATAACGGCGGGTGGTGCAATCCCCCCCTCCAGCATTTCGATATGGCCGAGCCTGCCTTTCTTCAAATTGCTCAATACCGTGCTGGCATTGTGCCCGTTGTCTTTCGAAGGTTTGTAATTATTATTTTATTAAATTTATTGATGCCTAATTAACATCTATACTAACATGTGTAATAACAAGAATAAAAAAGATTTACCAATTTTTGGCAATCTTTAAGTTTTATTTTTAGGGGAAGTATTTTTTAAATTAGATTTTTTAGATTTTCAACGTTATGTTACTAAACGTAGCTCTAGTACGTGCCAATAATTTGAAAGATAAAAGTATAATGAAAATATGAATATATTTTTTTCCTTCAAATTACTATAATTATATTTATTTTTTGAACAAAAAATTCAAAATACATAATTAAATATACGAAAATAACCATTAAATGAAGCATTAGTTTTGATGCCCTTTTTCTGCATTTTGCTGCAGGGTGCCCTGTGTAAAGAAAGGGGGGATCAGGTTCACCATCAATGGTCACTCATACTTCAACTTGGTTTTGATCACCAACGTCGCGGGTGCAGGAGACGTCCATGCAGTCTCAATCAAAGGGTCAAGAACTGGCTGGCAACCCATGTCCAGGAACTGGGGCCAGAATTGGCAGAGCAATTCCTACCTCAATGGCCAAAGCCTCTCCTTTCAAATCACCTCCAGTGATGGTAGAACTGTCACCAACTACAACGTGGTGCCGGCTAATTGGCAGTTTGGTCAGACATTCGAAGGGGGTCAATTTTAAGACCATTAAAAAACCTTTTAATTAAAAAAGTCAAACATACATTATATTCCATTCTACCCTATTACATTTACATAGAGCATTATCAATATATATATATCATCAATTATACTATCAACGATTTATCATATTTCCTTATCTTGAAATAAATTTTGACCATCGTTATAAGGAATGATAAATCGATGACATATATGATATACCGTTCCTACTTACGTATAAGGGATGTTAAGTAGGTGAAAAATCGATCATATATATCATTTTTATTTAAGTTTGTGTAATTTTTTGGGCATGTATTATTAGATTTAGAGAAAGTGGTGAAGTTCGAAAAGTGGGCTTGAAGCAGAGGTAGCTTATTAATACCCTCTTGGCCTTATTAGCTAATTGGTGATTTTCATAAGATGGTGTGCTTTTGTTTGTACTACTATTGTAGCACGATATATAGTTCTGAAGTTGGTCTGAGTTGAACTCTTGAAGTTCGAGTCGCTTTAACATCTTTATATCAAAGACAAATTATTTGAAATTTGAATTGAGAGGGTAAATGTTTGTTCTAAACTTTATTGTCAAGTATCAAACCAAATTTTAATATCTTTTCATCGTTCGATAATTTTTATCCCATAATATATAAAAAAAATTAAAATCAACTTATGCTCGATTTGATTAAAATTCATTTAAAAATATCATTAGAATCTCAATGAGTCCGACACAAATTTACTCTCTTTGAGAGAACATCACATTAATTTTGACTCGACGCAATTGAATTACACATCTAATTTTAACTGAGATCCCACTCTCTCAAAAAATAAAAGGGAAGAGGAGAAAAAAAAAGTAAAATAAAACAAAATGGGAAAATGGATTAAAGAGAGATGAAAATGTAAAATAGCATTATAACAGATAAAAGCCCTGAAGTTGTATTCCAACTTGAGGGGCCCAAATACATAAATATCCATTTTCAACAGACTACCCATTTATGTCTAATAGTCTCAACCAATATTTTCAAGTGGGCTTAGGATAAGAATACTCGAAAGCATGATTAAAACCAAACTTTGTACAGATCCATATCCATGCCTGACTGACCATCTTAGGAACTTAATTAAAATTCCCTTTAATTTTACTCAAAAATAGTAACAAACTAAGAAAACAATGAATATAGATAATATTGGATCCACAAACCCATCATATTATAGCCCACAAACCCAAATATTTATAGCCCATAAACCCAAATATTAATTGAATTATAGAACACTTTTAAAGTTGCTCGTCATTCCAGCCCAATTTCAATCGTCAAATCCTAGGGTTTAACCCTAGTCAATGGTAACTACTAAGTTGGAGTATGTTAGGGACACTCGTAGATTAAACTTATCTTTGAGCTCGATCAAACAATTGATTTTCACCTAAACATAATTATAAAAAGGGTCTACTTTATAATTATAATTTCAATTTAAAGTAATGATATACCACTATTAATTAAGTAGTACTTTTAATAGCAATAATATAAAGATATACAAAACTTTCATTTTTTTCAACTATTAACTCCAATTCCAATCAAATAAGAGCTTTTTATTTTGGGATTGAGGGATTATTATTATAAGTATTAATGCCGGTGAAACTAGTTAGATAAATACAAATAATGCTATACTGTATACTATAGCTAGTGACACAGTGTAATCAATAATGTTACTATTATATTAGTGATTGATTTATAATTTATACTAAAACCTAATTATAAGTTTTCAAGAATATCAAAAAATCCGAGCAACTAAAACTTAAGTGATATATATCATAAATTTTAAATCGTCATTTATCATTGACTTTAATTATGATAAATCTATTTTTTATTATAACAAAAACCTATTCCGTTGAATGCCGAGTAGAGCATTTAATTAATTTTTTTTAATTAAGAAAAATTGATAAATCAATGATGATATGGTGCATATCATCAATCATAACTTTAATTTAGTCATTCAAATTTGAATTAGGTAATTTCAAAACTACAAATATCAAGCTGAATAAGAAAACTAGACAAAAACCATCCAAACATCCAACCTACATCGTAAACGTCCCTACCTTGTGACCTAAAATTTAAATTGTTAGTAAATAAATTAGTAATTGACTAATAGAAATGATTTGGTAAGTCTAAAAGTAAGATCTCGGGCAACCTTATGGTGCTTTTGCAACCTAAAAACTATTTGGAGGTTTGAAAATTAATTTCAGGAAGTAAAGTGGCCCTCCCTCCATTTCTTAATATTCCATTTGTACCCCCACAACATTAGCCGGCAAAGTCAAATTAAATCTCATTTTAATTTTATACCCATTGCGCTTCTCACACGTTTTATTTGTATTTAGAGCGCATTCTTTTAGGAAAAAGGATGATCAGATTTCAGAAATTTTTCACTCAGATCACTACATGAATTTCGGTGATCTGAAAACCCTTTTCAGGTACTCTCTTTCTCTTTCTATACATACAAAATCACACGCAGAAACGTACATATACATTATATAGGAGCTGTATGTGTGCGTGTGCTTATTGTACTTTTGATGCGAGTTGTTGTGACTGATTGTTCATGCAATAGAGCAGATCTGAGGTTTAGAATTTCCGAATTATATGTGTTTCTTTTTGTAACTTATTGCCTTGTTCAGATGTTGTTAATGTCATTTATGAACTCATTATTTTGGTTTGAAATATTGTTCATTTTCTGCAGTTGAGCTGGATTTGGTGATTTGTGTCTGAATTTTGTGTTAATTTATGTGTAAATTTGAAATGAGATAATTGAACTTTTCTGTGGTTAGTGTTAAGCATGTTTTTACATTTATAATTTGGGTGGAAGCATGAATTTTGAGGAAAAATTATGTTTGATGAGCAGATATTGAGGCGTTGGATCAGAGAGGAGACTGTGAAGATGAGTGAAGGCCAGCGGTATCAGCTGGGGACGATGGGAGCGTTGAGTCTCTCTGTGGTTTCTTCGGTGTCAATTGTGATTTGCAACAAGGCGCTTATGAGCACCCTTGGCTTCACTTTTGGTGAGGATTATGGACTTGATCCATTAGTAATGAGAAGAATAATAGTAATTGCGTCTATTGTGCCTCTCACATAATAGTTTCCTGTCTCGACTTGCATTACTTTGGGTTTTTGCCTATGGAACATTGTTTATGAATTATCTGATGTTTTACTTTTGTCTGGAGTAGTTCAATTCATGGCGGCAAACAATTTTATTGCTTGAAAAGGGTTGTTGTGAGGATTGTGTTATACTGCATTTTGATTGGAAGAATCTTGAGGTTTGGTAAAATTGGATATTGCTGTTATCGATACTTCTTTTTAGTTTTGCATTTTACATTTTCTCTTTTGGTTAATTCGAAAATGAGCAATGTGTTTAAATGGTAATGTTGGGTAAGAAATATTATAGAGCTTAGGTGTGTACTAATCTTTAAATTATGTAGGCAGGAAAATTGAAATTACTTTATCAAGATGGATCTACTTCATCAAGATAATGATGCTTTCTACTTTCTTCTTCTTTTTCTTTTGTTGTTTTCTGGTCCAACAATGACGTCAAAGAATTCCCTGCTGATTCTTGTGCAATTATGAAATTTAAAAGCTAATTCTGCAGCCTAGACAGCAACTACAGAAGTAGTTTGGCAGCTTTCTGTGGTTTGGATCACGATTATGTTTCTTTGCTTGTTACTG
Organism: Paulownia fortunei; assembly: GCA_019321725.1. Classification (NCBI taxonomy): domain Eukaryota; kingdom Viridiplantae; phylum Streptophyta; class Magnoliopsida; order Lamiales; family Paulowniaceae; genus Paulownia; species Paulownia fortunei. The sequence continues at coordinate 17,702,399 of CM033116.1, read as the reverse complement.
ATAGAACATCACATTTTTTTTCCGTACTTTTTGCTTTTGTACTTATGAAGGAAGTTTGTGCATTTTAATTTGAAAAATCAAATGATGGCTAGTGAACAGGAAAATTTTCATAGAACTACAAGCAATAGCTGATTAGCCACTTGATTTTGACGTGGGAGATATTGACATCACAAGATAGATTTCACCATCAAACTTAATATATAATTAGCTTAAAATGGAAAATTTGATTATGTTCAACCTCACATATAAAACATGTTTCTTTGGTTTTCAGAGCTATGCTAGATTTCACTGATTCCTTCTTATTTCTGGGTTGTATGATGTATCAATGAAGTATCTAACTGTTAACTATGTCTTACGGACATCAAAACAAAAAAAAAAAAAAGGAAAGGAGCAGAAGAAGAAAAAAGAAAAGAAAAGTAAAGAAAAGAAAACATACTCAAACTCTGCAGCTCTATTCATGTAAGGTTTTGGTGAACATGGTACTACTCTTAAAATATAATTTTGCTTCCTGAAGTACAGAAAATAAGATTGTTTTTCTCAAAGAAAATGATAGCAACCTCTAGGACCAACAAGTTCTAACAGTAATTGTAGCTGCGGGATTTCATAGCAAAGTTTTAGTGGGTAAATCATCAGTACGATTTCAACTACCCAAGTCTTGCTAGAGAAACCTGCCAACTTTTAACAAATCACAATGGCAATGTTGCTTGGAAAAAGAGTACTTATGCACTGGATATTTCTTTCTTAGCATGAGGTCTTCTTACTTTTCCCTTTTCTTGTACGGTACTAGTACTGTGGTTTTACATTTATTATTTATTTTTCTTCTTTTTTTTTGTCACCGGGTTGTATTTATTTATTTTTATAATTAATTATTACTATTTCTTTTTTTTTTTTTAAGGGGGGATGGGAAGGGAATTGCTGAGCTATATTACACGGATACTCCTACAAATAGCACTAAACAGTATCAGATACTCCTGGGATATGGATACAACCCACATACATGTCAAACTTTGCCGTTGAGTATTAAGAAATTAGAAGAAATATGCTAGAAATTGGACCTCATATACTTTTAGTTGGCCTTGCTCTCTCAAATGGCATTCTAGTTGGCCTTGGTGAATCATTATATATTGTTTTTGTTTTATATTCACTATCTTAGAAGCTATGCTCATTTTAGTTGAACTTTTAAATTCTTGGAGTGATTAACTTTGGTGTCTCCCTTCATTTTACTTTCTCAGCTACAACTCTGACTAGCTGGCATCTTCTTGTCACATTTTGTTTTCTTCATGTGGTTCTATGGATGAAATGGTTTGAGCACAAGCCTTTTGATCCTAGAGCTGTCATGGGATTTGGAATTCTGAATGGAACATCAATTGGACTTCTAAATCTTAGCCTGGGTTTCAACTCTGTTGGTTTCTATCAGGTTAATCTCCGTTTCCCTGCAGTAATCTATGTTTTCAATCCTTAGATGTTGGCAAGTTCTTCACTACCCAAATAGTTTTTATATAATATGCTTCTCTCAGCAAATAATATTCGCCTGATAAGTTTATTTTTCAGGGTGTCTTTGTAATTGTACAGTACTAAAATCAAAGTCCCATTTATCTTATCAAGCCTTAAAGCTATTGTGCTCAATAATTCCAGCAGTATCAGATAAGATCTGTGGTCCAATAAAGGGGACTTCATTTTTAAGAATCACATTATGCTAGTTGACTTGAGAGATTGGACCAGGGGACTAGCGCAGTTACACGAAGTAGGATGATGAGTCAACTAACTCAAGAGCAACCCATATAGCTTTTTCTCGTAATAGTTGGAAAAAGGATTGTGTAACAATGTATTTTATATCTTGCAGTTGAAGTACCCAGTTGCTTTACTTTCCATTTTCCAGTGGCGGATTTAATCCTTCAAAATTAGTATGCCGTACATAAAGATAATAAAAAGTTGTCCTATAATCAGTGTCATAAGGATTTTTTTCCTAGAAATTCTCTCTCATCTAGTTCATTTCTGCAACATTGTTAACCCTACTTCATAGTTTCTAAATAATTATGTTATATGGTTTATGTATTTCAGATGACAAAATTGGCAATTATCCCCTGCACTGTCCTCTTAGAGACGCTGTTCTTCAGGAAAATATTCAGGTTAGATCTCTGCATCACTCTGGTTTCAGATTTAACTTGGTGTGTATTCGCCATCTATTTAATATGGAAGTATTTTAAGCCCTCTGTTTTCCATCCATTATTCTTCAATATAACCAACCTCTTTGTTTTTGTGAAAGGCATATTTATTTTTACCAATGCAGTAAACGTTGTTTTGCTAAAAGAAAAGAACGTACTATCTTTTTTCTAATTATTGTAAAGAATGCACTATCTTTTATCTAATAATTGTAAAATCTTCTAATAAATTTCTGGTTTTAGTTAAATTAAAAAAAAAAAAATCTGACCGCTACCATTAAAACAATTAATAACCCTGCAGAATGTTCTGTTGAATATTGTGGTTGCTGTAATACTTTACTGATTGTGCTTTTAAAAGCTGAAGGTTCATTTCTACTTTTGCAACTATTTCGTCCACAACATTAATGGTCATCATGCTAGCTTTTAAGTAAAATATGTGTGCCCATGCTGTCTGGCAACTGCCTGTGGCGCATTTTAAGCTCATGATGATTGATTTGTGAAATTTTCTTCTTTGTTATGTTGGCTATACAAAACCAGCTCATTCATGTGGAGGATAAAATAAAAAAACCACTTCCTAGGTGGAATTTCAAGTACATCTTTTCTTATAAGGATTTCGTGTTTTACCTTTTCTTAATGGGGACATGAAGTATGCTGGAGGATTAAATGCATTGAGGCAAGCCTATATTTTAAATTAGTTCAGCCTTGGTTTGATTGAAAGAAAAAACATTTTACTACTATTGTCCCTCTGTGAGCCACTTCACATTTTTGAGCCTGAGATGTAGGATGTGACCGGTACTTCAGATAGTTTGCTTGTTGTCGTTGAGCATGACTAGAGTAGTTGGATCAAGTGCTTTGAACCTTTATTTGTTTGATCAGACCATGCATCAAGTGTTTTGAACTTTCATTTGTTTGATCAGTTGATAAGGAAATGAGATACTGGGTATCTTTAGTTGGATCAAGTGCTTTGAGCTTTAATTTGTTTGATCAGATAACAGGAACTGAGATACTGGACATCTTAAGATGCTTTGTTCTTTTGCTTAGGATGAATGCGAAAATGAGGTATATGGATACATATTGTTGAAAAGCATGACGCTGGATCTCTTTGATTAGATCTTTCATCATCCTGTTGTGAATTATTCCACTAGTACTAACAAACTACTTTTTTCTCTTTAGGCCTAGAACACTTGTTCTGAAAAATGCCTCAACACTGCATTAGTTCCAGTGCTAAAAGTTTTACTGCCTTGTATTAGCAGTCATCATTACGGTAGAGCACTTTATGACTAATGCATATTGTATAAGAAGATAAACCGAGCAAAGAGCAACTATTATCACAGTTGCTACATCCTTAATAGAATAAAAAACCACCCTTACTTCAGCTGTAATAGTTAAAGCATCCTAATGTCCATTAAGTCTGCAATATTTGAAATTTGGGGGTGTTTTCTTTGCCATTATATTCTTCATATTCTCAGGAGTTATTGGTCAATGAGCGTGGTGTAATTTTATTTTATTTTTTTCCGCTAAATATGCTAATTTCGGAAATTCAACATCAACTATCCGTGGTTCAAATTTGAATCTATCTGAGTTTCTCTTAATATTACTATCTGCATGGTACGCTTTCCTTGGAAAATTTAACTTAATAGTGTACTTTTGATATATTTTAGCTACATTTTGCATATACGGGGTTCCTATTTGGGTTGCTAATACTATCTTATCCTCCATTCTACAGTCGGAATGTCCAGCTTTCGCTCACTGTTCTTCTCATGGGTGTTGGAATTGCTACAGTGACTGATTTACAGCTCAATGTCCTGGGTTCCATCTTGTCGCTGCTTGCAGTTGTTACAACTTGTGTTGCACAAATTGTATCCTCTTCTATTTTATCCAACTTATTTCTCCTTTCCCCTGATTCATGCTAGATACAACAATACTCCATTTTGAAAGAAAGCTGTTCTCTGAAAAATGGAACTGGCCTGGAGACGAAAGCTTTTCTTTCATTTATCATATTGTGTAGTTATAATGATGAAATTTCAGCAGTTTGCTTTTCACATTTGGCCCCTCAGCAGTAATGGGATCTTAACTTTGAATACTCTCAGATGACAAATACCATCCAGAAGAAGTTCAAAGTCTCTTCAACCCAACTCCTGTATCAATCTTGTCCTTATCAGGCAATCACACTGTTCGTAACTGGACCATTTGTAGATGGACTTCTGACAAACCAGAATGTATTTGCTTTCAATTACACTCCTCAAGTGCTGGTGAGTACTGAAACTCTTTCCCCTGCGGCTGATAGATCTCGTACAGCACATAATTTCGATTCTCTTTCATGACAGGCATTTATTGTCCTATCCTGCTTGCTATCAGTTTCCGTGAACTTCAGTACCTTTCTGGTAATCGGAAAGACATCACCAGTCACTTATCAGGTCCTAGGTCATTTGAAAACATGCCTTGTTTTGGGGTTCGGCTACGTTCTTCTACAAGACCCCTTTAGCTTGCGGAACATTTTAGGGATCTTGGTTGCTGTAGTAGGGATGGTACTGTACTCGTATTATTGCACAATCGAAAGCCAGCAAAAGGCCATTGCGGAAGCATCTGCTCAGTTATCGCAGGTGCTTAACCTTTGATTCTTTACTTTGTAATTCATCTATCCTTTTTCATATACGAGAGTTCCAATATGTAGAGAAAATTGCTGTGCTAATTCTCAATTTCTGTTTTCCAGGCCAAGGAAAGTGAATCTGATCCCCTATTAAGTGTTGAAAAAGGAGTTGTTATAACTGACAATGCTGCAAGAGCCCCGGGATGGAATTCAAACAAGGACCTGCAGGCATAAAATTTCATGGTATCGATTCATTTACCCAGTTTAAATACATGGACGAAACTGTTCCGGCGATGAAGATGTCGCGCAAGGGATTGTGAGTTCGGCATTTTAACAAATTAAGTTTTTGTTCAGAAGTTATAGAGCTAAATTATATGTCTTCCAATGTAGCAGTTCTGTATACACTAGGCATGCCAGTAGAATTGATATTCATTCCTATTACAAAGAAATAGTTGATACTCTTTTTGTCTTAGATTTTGCTAAGCAAATGTTACAGTTTTAAGTTATGAATATGTATATTAATGAAATTCAATTGATTGTTCCGTCGGAACGTTATGTATATCTAACAAATTCAATATTAGAGTGTTGCTCCATCGGAACGTTATGTCACACTTTCTTGTAGTAGCATTAACATGTTTGGAATACTGTTTTAGACTATATAAATTAGTTTTTTTTTTTTCTTTTTTTTGGGATATCATTGCAGAATTTGCTATTGGCTTTCTACTGTCTTATTGAAGTTTAGTGCATAAAATGTAGTGGCTGTAATGAAAATGAATTGCCAATAACTCTTACCTTGGAGGTTTGGACTTTGGAGTTCCCTTTCACTCTGAGAAAACAGGAAACATATGAAGAGGTCTCTAATCTCTGTAACTCAACGGCTCTCCCAAGAATCACTTGCAGCAACAAAAGCCTTTTAACAAGACAAACACTAGGGGTGTGTGAACTGTCACTCCAGGCTCTTCCCCATGATTACGGGGTGCAGCGAACCTGCCATAGGCGGTGAGTGGCGGCACCACCAAACCCGCCATAGGCGCGAGCAGCTGCACTGCACCGCCGGAAGCACCACCAAACCTACGTGTCCAAAGCAGACTCCTCTATGCAGACTCCTCAAGTTCAATGGGCGAGGTACAAAAAGAGTGACATGCAGAATGTATTGTTGAGACACACTCATTCAAACAAATGTTTAGTACTATGATAATACTTATAACTTTGGAACTATTTTGTAAGGGTAATCTAAAATCAGAGGGATTCCATTGAAAATATTGTAGTTTTTGAAATTATTTTCTTTTCTTTCATGTCTAAGGAACCATTTCTATGTCTTGGGAGGAACATGTGGAAAACTTACTTCGAATTGAATAAGCAAGCACAGACACGAACATATTTGTAAATCATACTATTACAACACATGATTCCATAAACTTTAAAGTCTAGTTTAGCTTTGGCTAAAGAATTCAAGAAGCTTTTGTATGAAAGCACTATGAATCTGCTGAATATGTTGTCAAGATTATTTAGGGAGTGTTTGCAATAGGTTTTAAAAAGCACTTTTGAACTTTCAGCTGGAAAAAAACAAGATTTGAGGGTTTTGGTAGGTAGCTTCTGCTTCTGCTTTCACTAAAACTTAGCAAAAAGGACCAAAAGTTGGAAGCACCTCTTGGGGTGCTTTTTTCTACTTTTCTTTTTTTGGTAATTATATTAAAGTTCATTTGGACATTTTCACCCTCACTCTTTTTCCAATAATCCCATATTACCCTCAATTATTTTAATTATAATGCATACCGTTATTGTTATACTCAGAAGAATACATTTATGTACGTACAAGTATATGTAAAAAAAATTATTTAAAATTAAATACTACTATGAATATTTATATTTAAGTGTATCTAATTAAAAATTTATTTCAAATAATTTATTATTAAATTGACCTTTTTATTTTTAAATTATATTTTTTATTAGTATAGTAATTATTAATATTACTAGTATTAGTCTATATACGTGCAAGAGGTTATACAAATGTACGTATTATAAAGCGTGTTGATAATATTGCTTGTATTGTTCAATTTATTTATTATATAATACTATATGTTTAAATATACATATACATGTACAATTATATGTATATTTATTTATATACACAAATAAATTAGCAAATATTATTATGAACAGCAAAGTGCCTATATATACAAGTAAGTATATGTGCGGATATTCATATATAATTGGATACTACTATGACTTTTTTTATTTAAGTGTCCTAATTAATAATTTATTTTAAATAATTCATTATTAAATTAACCTTTTTATTTTTTAAATATATATATATATATATATAAATATGTATATTCACATTGAAATATTTATATGAATATATAAATATACCCATGCATATTTGTTTATATACACAAATAATAAATATAAATATAAAATATATTTTATATAAATATGTATTACATATTTATAAGTATATGCATTCATGTATTTATAATATTTAAACAAATATATAAATATTTATATGAATATCTTTACATATTTTTATATATATATATTATGTAAATATATTTAAATATATATAAATATTCAATAAATATACATATATTTATTTAAATATATTATATATAAATATCTATAAATAAATTTAAAAATATATATAAATATAAAAAATATATATACTTAAATATTTAAACTTTTTAATATAAATGTATAAATATATATTCTGTATAAATATATAAATATCTTTTATACATAAATATATAAATATATTTTATATATAAATATTTAATATTTAAATATATGTTTATAAATATATTTATATTTATATAAACATATATGTACATATTTATAAATATATATTCATATATTTATAATATTCAAACAAGTATATAAATATTTATATATATATATTTATATACACATGTATAATTGTTTACATACGTAAAATTATTCATTTATAACTAGATATTACAATAATTTTTTATATTTAAGTGTACTTAATATATAATTTAGTTTAAATAATTAATTTTTAAATTGACCACTTACTTAGATATATTAATTATTATACATAAATATCATATTTATTATTATACTTTTATTATAAAAATTTATATATGTATGTATACATTTTTACATATAGTACACAAATATTTATTTATTTATACATATAAATGTTTGATAAATATATAATATATGAATAAATATTATTACACCCAATAAAATATATGTATATTATATTTAATTTATGTAAATGTATTCATTTTTAATTAAATATTACGATATGTTTTACATTTAAATATACTTAATTTTATTTTATTTACTTTATTATTAAATTGATCACATTTTTAGATATTAATTATATGTAAATATTATATTTATTATTATAGTTACTATTTAATATATAATAATTAATTTAATTAATTTGATGAAACTCCACAAAATAAATTACTCTTTGAAAAATCAAGGGCAATTTAAACTTTTATATATAAATGAAAGTACTCTTACAACTTATTTGTCAAACACTATTTTTAACTTATTCTATTTTTTTAGTAAGGCTTCGCAAACACTATCAACTTTTACTTCTCAACTATTTTTTACTTTTTATAAAATAAAGCATTTTTGCAAAAGTAATTTTTTTTGCAAACACTCCCTTTAACATTCTCTTATTTCCTCTTTTCAAGCTATGACTATCCCAGCCATATTTTTTTATGTAATTTCAATTTTTAAACTTAAAGATGGCAAATTGTGAATTTTATGTAATTAATATATATAATTTGATGTTACAAACAAAGTGAGAAGTATCAACTTCTCAGGCGCAAAAAAAAAAAAAAAATAGGCACAAAAAAAAATGAAAAATCAAGAGAAAAACAGGAGCTCAGATGCAATGAATCTCATCCGTAAATCGGAATCGTGAAGACCCAAGTTCACGATGGTATTGCAAGCATCTCATCATAGCTTGACTTAACGAAATTGGAAATGCGACCAACAGAATTCGAACACTAATATATGCCTCCGTATCGAGGACTACTGTACCATTGGACCACTAATGCTCTGCTAGCACACATCAATATTTGGAAGGTATTCATCAGTTTTCTCTAATTTGCAATACAAAGTTTCTCCTCTTCTCGTGTAATCTTCGATCACTACAAACCTACAAACATAAAATTAAATAATAAACTAAATATTACGTTCTGAAATTATATCCTCATTTACATTTTTATTCACTTCAACAGTGAAATAGGCATAAATCCACTTTTTGACACTCAGACGATGAATGTTCGTTCTTTTAATTAAACAATTATAATGACGCAAATAGGCTTCATTTGTGTTTGAAATTAACACTAGTCATATTCATGTGTCTACTAAGTAGAATGTCACAATTAGCTAAGGTTTGGATCAGTTCGATTGGGCTAGAGATGACAACGGGACAATTTATTAAAATTTGAGATTCATTTTAGTTGTTTATGATGTAGAACCTAAACAATCCGAGTATTTGCTACTGAAATTTTCATACTATAAACCCAAGGCCGCAACTATCCTCTCGTTACTCTCCCACTCTTATTCTGCATTTTGGGATTTATAGTCCAAAAAATCCTAGATTTTGCTAATAAATTTTTAACCCAACCCACTTGCTAATATCTCTCTTGTGTTTTGTATTTTATAATACGGCATCTAAGAAACCATAGTTTTGCTACTAAAGTTTTCACAGAACAAGCACCAGGCCAGGCCAGGCCCTCGTTACTCTCTCTTGTGTTCTACATTCAAATATGTAGAATCCAAAAAACATTAGTTTTTGCAATTGAAATTTTTTCCCCACACTGTCGGTAACAACTTTTATATGTTGTGTTTTATAATTTTTAAGAATTTAAACTTGAACCTAATAAGTTGGACTATTAGATCAATTTTATAATTTTAAAAATATTAAAAAATATATTTTTAAAAAATTATATCACGTAAATATATATATATATATAATAAATTTAGAAGTAAATAAAAAATTAAACATGGTAAGTTTGGGGTGTGATGAGTTTGAAAATTAAAATTCAAAACTCGTCTCGATCCATTTATAATTTTTAAAATTTATCTCAAGTAGGGCGACTTTGGGTTTGAACTCACCCCATGTCATCCTTATTTGGGATTGGTTGGGTTTGAACCTGCCTCATCGTCATCCTCACATAGGGCAAATTCTAATAATTATAAATGAATACATGACGAGTATTAATTGTTTATTTTTAAATTCATTCCCCTCGAACCTACCTTGTTTAGTTTTTATAAATTTTTAATTGTTATATATGTATTTATGTTATATGATTTTTAGAAAATATATTTATTAAAAAGTTTTAGTTGTATTAGTTTTAGAAAATATATTTTTTAATATTTTTAAAATTATAAAATGTGTATAACATATTCAATCCACCATGTCTGTTCAGGACAAGTCCGAGTTTGAGACGGTTCCAAGTCTTGGATGGGTGCAGGACCCTATCCTTACAAATTTTGATGTGGTGAATTTTAATTTTAATAAATCCCTCTCGAATTCGCCGCATTACCATCTCTAGTCATAATTGACCTCTGGATCTTTTATGAAATTCTGAAAAATTGATGTCACTTTTTTACTTCAAGAAATGAATAGATATTCCATTCTCATATAAGTTCATGATTTTAGCTTTATCAATGAATACTACTTGCTAAAGTTTTATTTTTGGGGAAATTTTGGTAAAGGACTATGAAAATTTTAAATTATAAACAACATTTTAGCTTTTCAGAATTAAAACAGAAAGATATTATAAATTTAAGTAGAATATAAATTAATATTGCGATTATATTATTGTTTTTGAATAAGTTATAATTATATTTGATTAGTATTTAACTATTTTTTAGAAAATGGAGAAAACTTTTAATCCCAAACTAATTAAGAATTAGTATTTTTTTATGCGGCTCAAAATCCAACCCAAATGTATCACCGTACGTCACTTAAAAGGATGTGCCCTAAGATCTTACAAGGCAATGCCACCTTACTAAGCACGTACAAGTCACATGGTGCCTTGCTCAATTCTATATTGTCATAAGATAATTAGTATTAAAAAAAAAATTATCTTTACTTATTCGTTCATATTAAGGGTATTCATAATTCAGATAACCAACTAAACTGAATTTCGATTTTAGATTTTTTATTTTCTAAATTTTTAATTTTTGGTTCACTTTCAATTTATTACTTCGATTAATCAAACTGAACCAAAAATTGAATTATAATATTTATATATTTATATATATATATATATATTTTATACAATGTTTTTATACTTATTATTTATTTTATACTATTCGATTAATTGAAAAACTGAAAAAATAAATTGGTTATAATCGAAATGGACCGATTAATTTGGTTTGTGTTTGATTTATGATTTTGATCAATTAAAATTTTGATTAAATTCAATTTGATTGAACGAGCACTTATAATTTCGACCGTCTTCATCTTTTACTCATTTAAGCATTAGAGAATTTTGATTAAATATCACACCAACGAGCTTAAATGTACCTGTGATTATATGTTGACTACATAATAAATTTCATGATAACAAATTGAGTTTGCATTCAATGTTTCTAGGTCAAGTTCGATTCAACCTACATCAATATTGACTCTCTTGCTATTGAGTTCATCAGTTCCCTCTGTTATATATAATTTATTTGCATAGGTTTTTCTCTAATATAAAAAAAGTTGTGCCAAGAGTTTTAACTATTCAAGTCATTATGCATTAGGCCAAATATATTTATTTAAAATTGTGTAAAATTTTGAGATCGACTATCTATGTTGAAAGTTTGTAAAATGGTATCCAAATTTATTTATTTATTTATAACGCAAGTATTCTGAATCTCCAAAACTCTTTACCTCAGGTATCTTGACGAGGTAAATCGCGAGATATGTTTCAAGTGGATCACAGGTTCCCCTATGACTATACATTTCTACGCACAATAAGCCGCCTCCAAAGTAATTGCTCCATACCAAACTCCGATCGCAGGGTCCCATTAATAGTATAATGATTGTTCCATAACGAAATTCAGCCGCAAGTTTCCACTAGAATTCGAACCTCCATCCTACCGCTGGAAACGAGTAACATGTTGATTGATCCACTAATTGAGCTATACCCTAGGGCTAATTCATTTTGTTCGTAATTGAAAAATGCTTACTTGGCTCCTCTCTAACACATCCCATAACCCATTGAATAAAGAATGATTGGTTAAATTAGTGTTATCGAAATTAAATTAATTATGAGTTCAATTGATCTAATAAAAATTAATTATATTTTTTATTATATTATGTAAAAAGTAATATAAACTGATTGAGTAACTGATATACTAAATTTTAAATATAAAAAATAAATAAATAATCAATCAAAAAATACATATAATAAAGTTCAATTCAAAAGCTATATACATATTATCAAATATAAAGTTTAAATTCCCTTACAAAAAATAAAAACAAAATAATTACCCGTCGATTTTTGATCGATTTTATTCGATTTTGATCGGCTCCCTGTTCATTATGGTCAAACGAACCAGAATGACTACTACTTCCCGATTGAACTTGTCGATTGAGTCCGATTTTAAAAATATAGGATTACACTAATTTAAAATATATTTTAATGCTCTTACATAATGTGATATTTTTGAAACTTACAAATGATAGATTTTATTCTAAAATAAATTTTGAAGGCCTTTTTTTTTTTACGATTTGTAACAAAATTTAAAAACAAAATTAAAACATACCATAAAATTTTGGGCAATTATTTTAGGTAAAGCGTTGATTCTATTGATGCTTACCACAAATATATTTTAAAAAAGGAAAACTGAAAGGCGTATCCACATCTTCTAGTTAATGTTTTCTTTTTGAAGGCCACCTTCCATTATTATTTTTATTTCTTTTGTTTTTTAAATTGGTTGCTTGAAATGATTGTGGGTAATTATTTTAAATTAGTAAAATAATTGTATGTAATTATTTTTAATTTCTTAATTAATAAAGTTGTGTGTGATATTTTACAAATTTAAAAATAATTAAAATCTATCAATAAGGAAATAAAAATTTCTGTTTCTATTAACCCATAATAATAAAGTAATATTTTTTTGATCTCAATATAATTTGACTGAGATGACATAAAGAAAGTAATGATATCAAAAATAAATTAGATAATAATTTATCATTGTTAAACATAAAGTAACTATTAGGATCCACAAATTATCACTTATATATTAAAATATTATTTTTAAGAGAAAATGTATTTTTGGTCCCTATACTTTATAAAAAAATATATCTCATTTATATAATATAATCCGTTATAATTTTGGTAGTTAAACTATTATTTATTTATTTTTGCACTTTCTATTAATAATATCAAGTGGACTTTAATTTGGACAGAAAAGTTTAGACTAATTTAATAAAAATAATAAATTTTAAAATTAATTAATCTTTTGCCATGTTTTGGGCGGTTGTTAAGCAAATGCATGAAAGCGCGTGTGGGGGCCGCACTTTCATCTGGAAACACAACCCCTGCACGCGCTTTCTTTTTTAAAATGGCAGAAAGCGCAAGTCAAACTTGTGCTTCCTGCAAGGAATAAATGCTAACAGAAAGCGCAACCTATGGTTGCACTTTCGGTCAGCATTCAACGCCTGACCTCCCCTCCCCTCTCCTCTCCCCACTTCCCCTCCCGTACTTCTCCTCTCCACTTCCCCATTCCTCTCCCCACCCCCAACACTTCCCCCCTCCCCACTTCCCCCATTTCTCTCTCTCTCTCTCTCTCTCTCTCGGCCTTTCTCTCTTCACCATTTTTTCCTCCATTCTATTTTCCTTTACCTCTCTCATTTTCTTCAGATTCTCCCATCTCATACCTTCTTGACGTCCATTTTCTCTTCTTTCCATCGGTAAGTAATGTTGTTATTATTTTTTTAAATTTTTTAATTAAAAAAAATTAACTAATTAACATTTATATATTTTTGTTCAGGTTAGTACGCGAGAGATTAAAATACGACGTGAATCATATTTTGAATGTGACTTACATGTATCATATTTTAAATATTTTAATTACAATATATATATTTTATTGAAAAAATAATTTTTTTTGCGTTGAAATGTTAGTAATATTATTTTTTATAATGACATATGCAATTACATATTTAATAATATATTTTATATGTGGAGAAACTAATCTTTGTATTATTTTTTTTGTATATTATATTTTATATTTGTTATTTGACTTGAAAATGTGAGTTAAAAATTGTTGAACTATTTAGGGAATTTTTCCCATAACTATCATAATCTTAATTAAATATTATGTGTTTGAAATTATTATTTAAAATTAAAATATTAATACTTATTTTGATGTAGTTATGGCAAATAAAAACATCATCGATGTTCTGGTATACTTTGGTGATCAAATTATACAAGATACTAATTCAGTGACATATGATCGCCCTGCAATTAGAGTTAGGAGAATGTCTCGTAGGACAAGATTTTCTGAATTACTATTGAAAGTGTATCAGATTACGGGCGTTGATGATAAACAATTTTTATTGAAATTATTTGGTAAGTACTGTTGTGGTAATATGTCATAACTAATATCAATAACTGATGACGAAGGATTGGAATTTTTCTTAGATCCGGGAAGAGAAAATCAATTTGTAGAATTTTATGTTGAGGCAGAACAAAATGTTCATAATACTGTGCCTGAGATACCGACAAGCAATGAGTATTATCAGTATGCATCATTTTTAAGAGATAATAGTGTGTTTGAAATAACTACAATGATGCAAGGCATGACAAATGTTGGCATCAATGAGTTTAATGCAGGTGCTTCAAGCTCTGGTCAAGAGCATTTTGAAGGTACAAATACAGAGCCGTATAATGCATACACTGATGAATTTTCTGAGCCACTTGTCGACAGTTTTGGTACTAAAGAACATATTGATTCCGAACCTGATGAAATTGCTGATGATGGTGATGGGGTCGAAATTGATGATTTGGAGGAGATGTATGAGCAACACGATGAGGGCAACTCGTCCCAACATCAAGTGCCAATTTATACCTCAATACCCTCAACAACAAATGAATATGGCTCTAATCAGACCGTCCCATTCTTTACCACATGTTACCCAGAAATAGTTGTGGATTCTATTGATATTCCAAATAGAGGAAAGTTTTATGACTCTAGTATTGGAGAGCTTGAAAAGGGTATGGTATTCAAAGACAAAAAAAATCTGTAAGCTTCAGTTAAAGATTACTCTGTACGAGTTGACAGACGTGAGTATCGGGTCGTTGAGAGTATACCAAAATTATGAAAAGTGGAATGCATCCATAGTACATCGACCACGTGGTGTAATTGGGGGCTTCGAGCATCATTGAAAGCAAAGCTCGGTTTATGGAAAATCACCAAGTGGGGAGGCCCTCATACCTACCTTATGAATTCAGTGTCTATGGATCATCGCAACCTATATACAAACATGATCGCAAGGTTGCTTACTGGCATAGTTCAGTGTGACCCAGCCTATAAGATTAAGTATGTCCAATAAAATATAAAAGAGAAGTATCAGTATAAAATTTCATATCATAAGGCCTGACACGGTTTGAAACGCACAAGGAAAAATATTTATGGCACTTGGAAGAGCTCAGTTAGAAAATTGCCCAAGTATTTGGGAGCTCTGCAAAAATAGAATACAGGCATAATTGTGGAGTGGCATCACATCGACACCGAGTTTCCAGAAAAGAAAATATTGAAATATATATTTTGGGCATTCAAGCCATGTATCGATGGGTTCCAAAATTATCGTAAAGTAATAAGTGTGGATGGAACACATATTTACACAAAGTACAAACGCAAGTTGTTGATCGCTGTGGGGATGGATGCAAATCAACAGATTTTGCCTCTGGCTTTTACAGTTGTTGATGAAGAAACATTTACATCTTGGAGATGGTTTTTGCATATGTTGTCTATGTATGTTGTCCGCGGGGTTGAAGGTGTCTGTCTTATTTCTGACCGACATAGTAGCCTACTTGGAGCTGTTCAATAAATACCTGATTTCATGCCACCTCGCGGGGTGCATCGTTTTTTCTTAAGGCATGTGTCATCTAACTTCAACAAGTGGTTCAACAGTATTACATTAAGGGGTTTGTGTTATACAACTGGTTCACAATTGACAATCAGACAATTTGATAAGGTAATGGAAAAAATTAAGGCTCTTAATGAGGATGCACATGCATACTTAGAGAATATATATAAATGTCAGTGGACTCTGGCTTATGATGGAGAATGGTGATGTGGCATTCTGACAACAAATTTGTCAGAATGCATTAACGGAATGTTGAAAGGTGCACGACGGCTCCCAGTCACTGCTATTGTATAGATTACATTCTATCATGCTGTTAAACATTTTCTCGATCGACTATCCAAGGGTCATCGAATGGTGGAGAATAACCAACCATATCCTGATAATATATTACAAAGGTATGAGAGTTGGCAGAACCGATCTATAGAGCATATGGTACACATGTTTGATTACACAGATCAATTTGTGTCTATCATAACACGTCGACCAGGATCATCCAGGAGTTTTACACACGTCGTGAAACTGAGGTCAATGGAGTGTTCATGCGGTAATTGGAGTCAATTTGGAATACCTTGCTCGCATGCTGCTACAACTTTAAGGTTGCAAACCCAAGTGCAGGTTGTAGTAAGTAATAAATTTTTCGTGAGTCCGAAGTCGATCCACAGGGAAGTTGTTTGAAGAATTCAAGTTATATTTCTAAAAAGATGGAGTTTATATGAATCAAAATATATGAATAATTAATGTATGATGTAACTAAAGAAAAATCGAAGTAATAAAAGTATTGAGGATTAGGGATCCACTCTTGAGTTTTGGATAAAAAAATGGTTATTTATTCTTTTTACCTCTATTAATTGCCACAATTGGAATCCATACATAATGAAGGATCCAATGGAAAGATATTATCAAGTAACTCATGCAATAAGGTAATCATGATATTGTCTTATTATTGCAAATTATCTCTTAACGCCAACACTTATTTATAGGATCAAGCATTTATGCACAACTTCGTCAACAACAAATCAAGGTTTCACATTAGCAGTTGGTGGGGTAAAACCATACAATAAGCTAAATGAACCCAAGTATTTGTTGTGCCATTGAAGATACATAAATCAAGAATCACCACAAAACAAGTAGGGTTTAGATCAAAAATAAAAATAATAATACAACATACTTAAACAATTTCTACCCTTATAACCATTTCTCTTCCTCCATCAAGAGATTCACCATTTTTCCTCAACAAAATGAAATTTATAAATACATAATAAAAGTAGCAAAGACTAAAAATATAAGAGAAACTAGAAAATGCATTTTTATTACTACTAGAAAACTTACAATACTAGAAAACATACAAACTAGATAACTTAGTCTAAAGAAACCCTCTACCCCCCTCCCCTTACAAGCTTAATACATGGCCTATTTATAGTACTTGGAGTAAGCTAGAGGCCAAACAAATAATGGAGGGGTTAATCAAGTGGTATGCTAGTTGCCAAGAGTTGGTAAATTGTTACACAAATTTCTCACCTACTGAATTGAATTATATTTTTCGGTCATATACAACCATATTTTGAAGATACATAAAGAATCAAAATTGTAGATATTTCAGCGCTGATATATTTTCATATATCTTTTGTTAAATTTGGTGGTCGGATAAAGGAGATATGGTCAAATTACCAAGTCATGTCCAAGAGCCGCTCTTTAACATCAGCAGCAACTTGCAGCCTATAGTTTTACCATTTTGACACATTTTCACACCATCTTGTCTTCAACAAACTTGTTTATTTACCTCTTGGTTATAACATATCCGAAGTTTAGCCCAAAATAAATTTGGGCTCAAGATATATAACCGAATTGGTGAAATAAGTCGATACTGGGCTGAACTCTGATCCGAATTTTGGTGATCTATTTTGTGCAGCTACTTGGACTAATTTTATGCTATCATCAAAACTGAATTAGGCTGAGCCTCCAACATAAATATTGTACCTCTATCTCTTGGTTTTCAAATGAAACAAGATTCAGGTCCATAGGGCTTTTGATCATGAAGTTATGCTCAAATTACAAAAACTGCACAAGTCTGGAAACATGCTTCCATTTATTCCCTAACACAAAACATTAATAAACAATAATATTAACAAGAATAAAGCAAGAAAAGTATAAATTCCTATTGATAAGTTTTACTTTCCAATTGATTTTATTGTTTTGGACACAGAGCCTGTTGCACAAACACATACACAAATTCCTATCATTTTGGGTCGTCCTTTTCTTGCAACTTCAAATGCTTTGATCAATTGTAGAAATGATATTTTGAAGTTATCATTTGAAAATATGACTTTGGAACTAAATGTGTTTAATGTTTGTATGCAACCTGTAGAAGATGTCGAAGTACATGAAGTAGATTCAATTGAAGAACTTGTTCATGAATACTTTACTACTACTAACTCTTCAGATTCTTTGGAGACTTGTTTCGAAAGTGAAAGTATTTGTAAAAAGGCACACACTAATACTATCTCTGAATTTTTGCAGGTACAAGAAAAATATTTTTGGAAGTCAAGGTTTGAAGAACTTTCATCATCAACAGTAAAATCTATTCCATCAAGTATTAAAACTCCCGTGGTTGATTTGAAACCTTTGCCAGTTAATTTGAAATACTCTTTTTTGGGTGAGAATGAGACTTTTTCAGTAATAATTTCTTCCAAACTCGATGCATCTCAAGAAGGTAAGTTGATCGAAACTCTGAAAATGCATAAGAATACTTTAGGATGGACCATTGCTGATATTAAAGGTATTAATCCTTTCATTTGCACACATAACATCTATCTAAAGGAAAATGCTAAACCTTCTAGAGAAATGCAACGAAGGCTAAATCCTAATATGAAAGAAGTAGTGAGAAATGAAGTCATTAAACTCTTAGATAATTGAATCATTTATTCTATTTTTGATAGCATATGGGTAAGTCTTACTCAAGTTGTACCTAAGAAATCTGGAGTTACTGTAGTCAAGAATGAGAATGATGAATTAATTCCAACTAGAACTGTTACTGGTTGGCGAATGTGCATTGACTATAGAAAACTCAACTCAGTTACTAGAAAAGATAATTTTCCATTACCTTTCATGGATCAAATTTTAGAAAGAGTTGCGGGATACAAATTTTATTGCTTTTTAGATGGATATTCTAGCTATAATCAAATTGCAATTGCACTTGAAGATCAAGAGAAAACAACTTTTACATGTCCTTTTGGTACTTTTGCATATCGAAGGATGCCTTTTGGATTATGTAATGCACCAGCTACATTAGGAAGTAAAGGGATCATACCTGACTTGAATAAAAAATTATTTGAATTTAGATGAAAAATGAAACAAGAAGGAGAAGAATTTCGATGAGGTTGCAAGTAATAACGCATGGTACGCACCTGTTGATTCTCATTTTCATCCTGGACACTTTCATTTTCAGCCATGGTGAAAGTGTGTGGAGATGATTCAAACAAATTTCCAAACAAAGTTTTGGAATTATTTCTTACTAAACGTCGAGAATTATGACTACGATACTATATAACCATATATCCATAAAGAAAATAAACAAAATATATTTACAAAGAAAAAATATTAACAAACCTGAATACTTACCTTGCCTTCTCCGGCAACGGCGCCAAAAACTTACTATAACTTTAAGGATGCAAATCCAAGTGCAGGTTGTAGTAAGTAATAAATTTCTCATGAGTCCAAAGTCGATCCACATGGAAGTTGTTTGAAGAATTCAAGTTATATTTCTAAAAAGATGGAGTTTATGTGAATCAAAATATATGAACAATTAATGTATGATGTAACTAAAGAAAAACCGAAGTAATAAAAGTACTGAGGATTAGGGATCCACTCTTGAGTTTTGGATAAAGAAATGATTATTTATTCTTTTTACCTCTATTAATTGCCACAATTGGAATCCATACATAATGAAGGTTCCAATGGAAAGATATTATCAAGTAACTCATGCAATAAGGTAATCATGATATTGTCTTACTATTGCAAATTATCTCTTAACGCCAACACTTATTTATGGGAACAAGCATTTATGCACAGCTTCATCAACAATAAATTAAGCTTTCACATTAGCAGTCGGTGGGGTAAAACCATACAATAAGCTAAATGAACCCAAGTATTTGTTGTGCCATTGGAGATACATAAATCAAGAATCACCACAAAACAAGTAGGGTTTAGATCAAAAATAAAAATAATAATACAACATACTTAAACAATTTCTACCCTTATAACCATTTCTCTTCCTCCATCAAGAGATTCACCATTTTTCCTCAATAAAATGAAATTTAGAAAGACATAATAAAAGTAGCAAAGACTAAAAATATAAGAGAAACTAGAAAATGCATTTTTATTACTACTAGAAAACTTACAATACTAGAAAACATACAAACTAGATAACTTAGCCTAAAGAAACCCTCTACCCCCCTCCCCTTACAAGCTTAATACATGACCTATTTATAGTACTTGGAGTAAGCTAGAGGCCAAACAAATAATGGAGGGGTTAATCAAGTGGTATGCTAGTTGCCAAGAGTTGGTAAGTTGTTACACAAATTTCTCACCTACTGAATTAAATTATATTTTTTGGTTAGATAAAGCTAGATTTTGAAGATACGTAAAGAATAACAATTGTAGATATTTCAGTGCAGATATATTTTCATATATTGTTTGTCAAATTTGGTGGTCGGATGAAGGAGATATGGTCAAATTACCGAGTCATGTCCAAGAGCCGCCCTTTAACATCAGCAGCAATTTGCAGACTATAGTTTTACCATTTTGACACATTTTCACACCATCTTGTCTTCACCAAACTTGTTTATTTACCTATTGGGTATAACATATCCAAATTTCATCCCAAAATAAATTTTGGCTCAAGATATATAACCGAATTGGTGAAATAAGTCGATACTGGGCTGAACTCTGATCCGAATTTTGGTGATCTATTTTGTGCAGCTACTTGGACGAATTTTATGCTATCATAAAGACTGAATTGGGCTGAGCCTCCAACATAAACATTGTACCTCTATCTTGGCTTTCAAATGAAACAAGCTTCAGATCCATAGGGCTTTTGATCATGAAGTTATGCTCAAATTACAAAAACTGCACAAGTCTGAAAACATGCTTCCATTTATTCCTTAACACAAAACATTAATAAACAATAATATTAACAAGAATAAAGCAAGAAAAGTATAAAGGATTTGATACAAAAATATGTCAAAATATGCACTTATCACATGCAATGCATACTTACCGACATTTTGGAGTTAATCCAGCAACATTCATGAAATCGTACTATAGCACTGGTTCTTATGTAGATACTTACAAAGGGAAGTTTGAGCCTTTGCCAGATGAAGTTTATTAGGATGCACCCCCCTTTCGAGTTGCGGAACAATCCATCGTTGCGGATTCAAAATCATCGTGAACGGAATACTACTACTCGAATTCCTAACAAGATGGATTGGCCTCAGACACGTGCTAGATAACAAGCACGGGCAAGGCAAATAGTCAATGCAACAGAACGTGGAACAACTTCGTCTTCCTAGTATAGATGATATCATTACAGTTAGATTAATATTTGCTCTTGTACGGGAGTAATTCTCCTTATTTGTATGAAATAATTTTATAATGATGTTATATTTAACTGTTGTTAATGATGTATGTACAATTTCATGTTATATGTTAAAATTTATGTTTAATTGTTGTTAACCATATGGTTAAATTTCATATTATATGTAAACATTCATGTGAAGTTGTTAAAAAAATTATCCTTCACACATATTGTTATTCATTTAGTTACATGATGGATATTGTTTTTGTATATGGTCCACGAGACACGCCAGTTTTATCCCGACAGGCTACTCACCATTCAGAGAGTGTATTTGCTGGTGTGGTTGATAGAACACTTACAGTTAGGCACACATGCGCACCATTTTGGAGACTTGATGGTGGAGATGGTGTATTGCATCCTCGTGTAGTTCATCTTCTGTATGATATGGGATTCTATGGTGTCTACCGATGTGGAAACTTTGATATGAACTTTCATTTGATTATTGCTCTAGTCGAGAGATGGCGACCTGAGATTCATACCTTTCATTTTCACATGGGTGAAGTGACAATCACACTGCAGGATGTTGCAGTTATTTGGGGCTTACCAGTAGATGGTCAGCCTGTTATTGGACTTGATTCAAGGAGATCTACCGAGCAGTGGCAGGATTATTGCCACAATTACTTGAGATTTCGACCCACTTCACAGCAGTTTAGAGGTGGGCGTATATTGTTGAGTGCCTTGAGGGGTTATCTTCAGGCTAACTCAGTGACATATGACACACCCCACGATGAGTTGGAGCGATATGCACGCGAATGTGCATTGATTCTACTGAATAGCATTATGTGTCCTTATTCATCAGGCAATAGAGCGTCATTGCTATATCTACAGAGTATGGAGTATATTAAGGATGTTGGTTATTTCAGTTGGGGCAGTGCAGTACTGTTTTTCATGTATCGTGAGTTGTGTCTACAAATTTATGTTTGAGGTGGATTTTAATAGTGTAAATGAGTCTGATTTGGGTATTTGATTTTTTAGTTTTAAACCAGACCCGACCCAGACCCAACTTGATTAATTTTTTTAATTTTAAAAAAAATTATTTTATATATTTATATGATATTGTATTTTGAAAAGTATATATTTTAAAAAGTTTTAATAGTTTAAAAAAATAATTTTTTTAATATTTTTTAAATTAAAAAACTAATTTAATGAGTCTACTCTGTCTTTTGTTTTAGATGATGCATGATATGTAATGTGGTATTATAGTGTTTAAGTTGTTGAACTGACCGAGAGGAAGGATGAAGCCACCCAAAAGGAACACAAGCAGAAGAGTAAGAGAGCCATTAGTTTTTGAGATAATCATCGTTCTGCATATTCCTGCAATGACCCTAAATAGGCCCGCAACCATTTGTTGGATCAAAATTACCCATAGGATTTGCTTGAAAAACCTGAGAAAGGATAATTTGCTTTGAGGTAAGTGTCCATTTTTGTCCATAATAAGAACTCTCTTCAACTTTTTTTAAAAGCAGAGTATATTAGACCACGAAGTTAGGTGGACAAAGTGGTACGTTGTATCTTCCTTACAATCCGTCTTTCATGTCAAACTGGCTCCCAAAGGAAGTTAGAAACTAATTATGTCTCCGTCTTCTGCTTTACACCAGCCATTAGAAACTAACTACAAGTTCATAATTCTCTTCTTTTGAGAAGAAAGTTTATCATTTACTCTACTTTGGCTCTAGATGTCACATCCATAGTTAAGCAATCCCCTATTCAAGTTTAATTTCATATATGTTTTTAGCTTTGTAAACCCATGAGTTTTGCTTGCTTTGATTTTTATCTGTGTAAATAGCTCAAAAGAAATGTTGTCCCAAACTTGAATTATGTCTTTTCCAGGCTCATTAAGTCATATGAGATCAAACATATAATTGTACATATAAGATTACTTTAATGATTCTCATCATCCGTCATGAAGAAAGAAAAATTAGGGAAAGAAAGATTTACCTGCTAGCTTCCGTGGCAAATCAAATAGTATAATATGTTGTGACCATCCACACAATAGACTCAAACAAGGATATTTGTATCCTGATAAAGATAAGAATGTTACTGGTGGTGCGATGGTGCTTCTACATGTAAACTTTATATAACTGTTGTTACTTTCTTATGTCATATCAGTATGTTTGTCACTTTCATTTGATTAATATATATTTTTGTAGATATGGACATGGTCTCGCATTACCACATTGGTGTCAAAATGATTACGTTCGTGAGTAAATATGGGCCCACTCATTGGTGCTAATGATCATGAGTTTCTACTTCCTCCGTATGGTGCAAGATATGAGCCCGTTTATTAATGCTAATGATAATGAGTTTCTACTTCCACTATTATTTTGTGATTATTATTTCAAGATTATTTTTATATACATATAGGTGGATGCAGTATTACAGCTTCACGCGTACAGCGAGTTATTCGGTCAAGATTATTAGAAATATACTAGGCAAGATAACTGATACAGAGGTGAGTAGAATTTAAGGCACTTGTTTAAATTTGACTTGATTTTTCTTTTCATATATGTATAAATAATTCAAATTTATGTATTTTATAATTGTAGTTTATATGGGAGTCATATGATATGAGTTTACCAAATATTATGGTGTTGGGTCCAAGGTGTAATACGCCACTATAGAGATCTCGTTGTCTATTGATCAATTATGCCATTGTGGAGTTCCATCATCCAGAGCGGGTCATGCGATAGTTTGGCATGGAACAGTACATTTCACCAGATCTACCAGTGCATGAGCAAACATTACATGATGTAGACCGCAGGAGACACAGTAGAGAGGATTGAGCTCGATATCACCGGGAGTATGTATCGTAGTGGGTAAATAGACATCAATTTATTATCGTCAACCCTCTTATTACTGGGTCTGATAGTGTGATGGTGCTTCTACAGGTAAATTTTATATAACTATTGTTACTTTCTTATATTATATCACTATGCTTGCCACTTTTATTTGATTAATATATATTTTTGCAGATATGGGCATGGTCTCGCATTACCATGTTGGTGTCAAAATGATTACGTTCGTGAGTAAATATGGGCCCACTCATTGGTGCTAATGATCATGAGTTTCTACTTCCTCCGTATGGTGCAAGATATGAGCCCGTTTATTAATGCTAATGATAATGAGTTTCTACTTCCACTATTATTTTGTGATTATTATTTCAAGATTATTTTTATATACATATAGGTGGATGCAGTATTACAGCTTCACGCGTACAGCGAGTTATTCGGTCAAGATTATTAGAAATATACTAGGCAAGATAACTGATACAGAGGTGAGTAGAATTTAAGGCACTTGTTTAAATTTGACTTGATTTTTCTTTTCATATATGTATAAATAATTCAAATTTATGTATTTTATAATTGTAGTTTATATGGGAGTCATATGATATGAGTTTACCAAATATTATGGTGTTGGGTCCAAGGTGTAATACGCCACTATAGAGATCTCGTTGTCTATTGATCAATTATGCCATTGTGGAGTTCCATCATCCAGAGCGGGTCATGCGATAGTTTGGCATGGAACAGTACATTTCACCAGATCTACCAGTGCATGAGCAAACATTACATGATGTAGACCGCAGGAGACACAGTAGAGAGGATTGAGCTCGATATCACCGGGAGTATGTATCGTAGTGGGTAAATAGACATCAATTTATTATCGTCAACCCTCTTATTACTGGGTCTGATAGTGTGATGGTGCTTCTACAGGTAAATTTTATATAACTATTGTTACTTTCTTATATTATATCACTATGCTTGCCACTTTTATTTGATTAATATATATTTTTGCAGATATGGGCATGGTCTCGCATTACCATGTTGGTGTCAAAATGATTACGTTCGTGAGTAAATATGGGCCCACTCATTGGTGCTAATGATCATGAGTTTCTACTTCCTCCGTATGGTGCAAGATATGAGCCCGTTTATTAATGCTAATGATAATGAGTTTCTACTTCCACTATTATTTTGTGATTATTATTTCAAGATTATTTTTATATACATATAGGTGGATGCAGTATTACAGCTTCACGCGTACAGCGAGTTATTCGGTCAAGATTATTAGAAATATACTAGGCAAGATAACTGATACAGAGGTGAGTAGAATTTAAGGCACTTGTTTAAATTTGACTTGATTTTTCTTTTCATATATGTATAAATAATTCAAATTTATGTATTTTATAATTGTAGTTTATATGGGAGTCATATGATATGAGTTTACCAAATATTATGGTGTTGGGTCCAAGGTGTAATACGCCACTATAGAGATCTCGTTGTCTATTGATCAATTATGCCATTGTGGAGTTCCATCATCCAGAGCGGGTCATGCGATAGTTTGGCATGGAACAGTACATTTCACCAGATCTACCAGTGCATGAGCAAACATTACATGATGTAGACCGCAGGAGACACAGTAGAGAGGATTGAGCTCGATATCACCGGGAGTATGTATCGTAGTGGGTAAATAGACATCAATTTATTATCGTCAACCCTCTTATTACTGGGTCTGATAGTACTGAACCTCGCTATATGGAGTGGTACGATCGCATTACATGTCGTCTGATATCACACGATTCGGATAGTACCGCCAACTATTATATGCCTCAACAGGCACAATCGAATGACTCATTCACTCCGCATTGGGGTATACCACGATCTACGATGTCATTCTCTACACTAATCAGTTCAGATTTAGGCATAGTGCAGACACTGTATGTTCAGCAGCATTAGGACATGATTTTGGATGTAGAAATTTTATTGTCTCGCTTGTTGTATTTCCACATCTAGACAGTGATTATCATGATCGTGGAAAGTCGAGCTCCACAACTTCGTTAGGTTGGCCAAGCTTCAATTTAAACTACAGTACATATGTTGATGATCCGACCCCAAATCAATCACATGATACTGTTGCTGCTCAGGGTAGACGTTGAGATAGACGACAACGCCACCGACGTACATGTGGCACTAGTGTTCATTTTTCTTATATTTTTCAAAACTTTTAAATTCAATATTGTAATTATTATTCAAAAAAATTAATTGTGTGATTATTAAGCAAAAACAGTATTGTTATTATCTTTATTAAAATATTTAAATACATATTATAGCTTAAGTAAAAAAAAATTAAACAATTTAGTTTTATGTTATTTATTATTATAATAAAAAATATTTATCTGAATATATGTATATATATAATTATATTTATATATATATACAATTATACGGCTAAAAAGTGCAATCATAGATTGCGCTTTTTAAAACGTTAAAAAATTAAAAGCGCGTTTAAAGGTTGCGCTTTTTAAAATATTAAAAAATTAAAAGCATGTTTAAAAGTTGCGCTTTTTGTTGAAATCGCAACCTTCAAATGCATTTTTACGTATTTCCTTAACAATTTTTCATTACATGACAAAAGATTAATTAATTATTAAATTTACTATTTTTTATTAAATTAGTCAAAAGTTCACATGCTAAGCACAAAGTCCTAGTTGATGTCAGCAACGAAAGGTGTAGAAAAATTGATAGATAAAGACTAAAATTATAATGGATTATATTACCGGAGAAATATTTTATACATATAGGGACAAAAAAATTCATTTTCTCCTGAAAATGGTATTTCAACATATGAGTGATAATTTGTGGATGTTAGTAGTTTCTTTATGTTCAAACAATGTTAGAATAATAAATTATTATCTAATTTATTTTTTATATCATTACTTTTTTATGTCATTTCATCAAATTATATTGAGATGAAAAATTATTATTCTATTATTGTGGGTTCTATTACCTTGTAAAAATAGAAAGAGAAGAATAGCAAAAAAAAAATATTAAATTAATAAGGTTGGGTTACCGCTATGAAAGTTCTTTACTTTGTAGGTTTTAGTCTCATTCTCATTGATAAACAGTATACTTGATCTTTACCTAAATCTTTAGTTAACGGATTTGTTAGGTTTTGCTTCGATTTCAAGTAATCGATGAAAATTAATCGCCTTACGGTATTATGTCTTCAACATATATGTCGAGACTTACCATTGTACATATTACTTTGTGCCTTTTCAATAATTGATTGACTATCATAATGTATCATAATTGCAGATATTGGTTTAAGCCAACAAAGAATATCCTCTAAGAAATTACGAAGTCATTCTGCTTCTTCTCTAACTTTATCTAAAGTTATAAACCCTGATTCCATCATAGATCGAGCTACAAGTTTGTTTAGAGGATTTCCATGACACAATTCCACTACAAATGGTAAAAGCATAACTAAAAGTGGAGTTAAAATATTTCGTATCAAATGTCAAATTTGCATCATTGTATCTTTCTTGTATAGCTGGATATCTCGTATAAAGTAATCCATAATTTAAGGTGAATCTTAAGTATTTAAGAACCCTTATCAATGCATTCCGATTGTCATTGTCTAGATTACTTATAAATCTACTCAGTTTATTGACTGAGTATGTAATATCCAGACATGCGCAGTTCATAATATACATCAAACTGCTATTTATCTGAAAATATTCTAACTGTGATATGGGATCACCATGGTTTTTAGCCAAATACAACTTAAATCCACTGGTGCTTTTACTAGTGAAATATCATACGCATTAAATTTTCTAAGTATTGTCTTAACATAATGAAATTGCGATAGAACAAATCTCTCAGATATCTTATTGATCGTAATTCCCAATATGACTTCTGCTAAGCTCATATCTTTTATATCAAAATATTTCTTTAATATTTTCTTAGTATTCATGATTTTATCATGACTATTCGTCCATATATAGACAGACAATGACATAAGCATTTGGTGTGTCTTTTATATAGAAGCGTTTGTCACATTCATTGATTTCGAAGCTATTTGACATCATTATTTTGTCAAACTTCTCATCCTATTGTTTTGATGCTTGTTTAAGTCCATATAATGACTTAATGAATCTACATACATTTTTCTCTTGTTTAGGAGTAGCAAACCCTTCAGGTTGTTTTATGTAAGTTTTTTCTTCTAATTCACCATTTAAAAAGATTATTTTCACATCCATTTAATGTATCTCAAGGTTATCCTATGTTGTAATTGCAATGAGCACTCTAATGAAAGTGATCCTTGACAATGGTGAATACGTGTCAAAGAAGTCAAGGCATTATTTTTGTTTGTACCCTTTAACTACTAATATAGCCTTGTACTTATTAATAGATTCATTATCCTTGTATTTCCTTTTAAGAATTCAATTACATCATAAAGGCTTACTTCCTGATGGGCGATCAACCAACTCCCAAGTATGGATTTGTAAAATGAATTCTATTTCACT
The DNA here is from genome assembly GCA_019321725.1 of Paulownia fortunei. Taxonomy (NCBI): domain Eukaryota; kingdom Viridiplantae; phylum Streptophyta; class Magnoliopsida; order Lamiales; family Paulowniaceae; genus Paulownia; species Paulownia fortunei. The sequence goes on along the minus strand of CM033116.1, from coordinate 17,673,635 downwards.
ATTGATAGTTTTTTTTCCAAAGTGGAGCCTCTGGACTTGACAATGCTTCACTGATTGTTCTAGGTTCATTTTCTAATATATAAGTTAACAAATCTAGACCAAATGGTTTAGTTGTTTTGGTCATCTTACTGCGTCTTGGTTCTTCATCATTTTGAAGATTACCATTCGCAGTTTTATAAGTTTTTTAAGAGAACTAACTTTTTTCCTTTCTTGGCAAGGAAAGATATCTTCTAAAAATATAGCATCACTTGATTCAACGATTGTACCTTCATGTACACCAGGAATAGCTGATTTGTGCACAAGAAATCGAGATGCACTACTATTATTTGCATATCCAATGAAAATGCGATCGATTGTCTCCGGCCCAATTTTAACTTGTTTTGATTTAGGTATTTCTACTTTAGTATGACATTTCCATAACTCATATAGAGTTTCATTCTTACTCTTGTGTGGTACTTTATTAAGAATATGGTTAGCTGAGAGAACAGCTCCCCCCACAAATTCTGAGGTAAACCAGAATTTATCAACATAGCATTAATCATCTCCTTAAGAGTACGATTTTTGCATTCAGCAATACCATTTGATTGAGGTGAGTAAGGAGTTGTACTTTGATGAATAATGCCAGATTCTAAGCAAAATTCTTCAAACAGAACTACACATTTTCTTCCTTTATCACTACGAATAATTTTATTCATTTGCTGAGTTGGTCTCGGCCTCATTCTTATAGTTTTTAAAAGCTTCTAAGACCTCATCTTTACTTTTCAAAAGATACACATAACAGTATCTTATGCAATTATCAATAAAAGTAATAAAATACTTTTTTCCACCTCTAGTTTGCACAAATTTTAAGTCACATATATCACTATAAATTAGTTCTAGAGGCGACGTACTTTTTTCCACTGAATGGAATGGTGCTATGGCCATTTTTGCCTCAACACAAATTTGACATTTATGTTGTGAATCAAATTTAAATAAATGAAGTAAATTTGAATTTACTAATCTTCGCAAAGTATTGAAATTAACATGTTCTAGTCTAACATGCCATAAATATGAACACTCAATCAAATAATTGAAAGTTGTTCAAACAGATTGGTTATCTAGCAGATTGGTTTCAAACACGACTGTCGAGAGATCGAGGTCTGACATATCCACTGGTACAGTCTTGTCCTCAGTCACATGCACCTGGTTCTGATTGTCTTTCTTTGAAAGACGATAATTTTTTGCCTTGTGGTTTGACTTGCCATAGTTGTAGCAGTTTTCTTTGAATTTCTTAGCCTTCCTCTATTTCTAACCATTATTCGGGTGTTTTCTCTTCTTACTAGCATTTAGTTCCACCAAGTTTGCTTTAGCTTGTATAGATAGCTTGTCGGATACTTTCAGACTTGTGGTTATCTTATTAAATCCATAGTCTGACAATTAAATCCTCAAGTCTTATCTCATTCTGCTTGTGCTTCAGGTGATTCTTGAAGTCCTTCCACAGTGGTGACAACTCCTCGATAATAGCAGCTATCTGGAAAGACTCACTAAACTGCATATCTTCAGCATGTTTGTCATGCAAGATTTTTTACAACTGTTGGACTTAATCCATCACAGTTTTGGAATCTACCATTTTGAAGTCTAGGAATTTCCAAGTATGATTTTTTTCAAGTCAGCAGTGATTTCCACAGCTCTTTAGTTGTTTTTACTGAACTATACACATTGTACAGTGTATTGTCCAGTCCGTTGAAGACATAATTCCTGCATAGAAAGTCACAATGACTCCATATATCGAACACTGCCCTATTTTGAAGATCTCGTTCCTCCTCCCCCACTGCATCTCCCTCAAGAACCTTACCAGATTCAAGGTGGTCAGGTAAAACAATATCTTATGTTGCTATCTTTTGAAATATGTACCGGTGAACTTCTTTGGCTTTTCTCCATGAGCTGGTGTCCGAGGAACGGGCTAATGTAGAAGCCATTTAAATTACACAGAAAAATTCATGTTAAGTTATTGGGTAATTTGATTGGTGTAATATCAAAGTAGCTAGGCAAATTTTGGCAGAATAACAACCGGAAAGGAAAGGTCGAAGCAAGAGTTCAACTATTTATCTTTAAGATGAATTTTGCTCCGCACGAGTGCTAACAGTAACTGACAATCGTTTCCCAAGATACAACGACCTACTTAAGACATTAACACAATAAATCTCAAAGTCTATCGATATAGAAATATTCAGAACTCTCTTTTGAGCATTGGGGAGAAAGAAAGAAATAATATAAAATTTTGGGATGAAAATGAATGAATCCTGGGGGTCTATTTAATTGTCGAAGAGTCATGGATAACAAACACAACTATTATAAAATTCAGTGATTGGACCGCCACGCATCTTTTCATCTCGTTAGTTGATTCCACACGGCGCCACGCATCGCCATTTTAATTAGTCCACTTGTCGCATTCAGATTAGAAAAAAAATTAATTAAAATTTTAATTTCTTTTGTATAATCCAAGCCCAGCCGGACAAGCACGCATGAGTGTTGGCTTTTGGTTCATACTTACAATGATGTAGGTCTCCCCTCTTCCAAAAACTTTGGTACCCATTTTGGGGTCCAAACCCAAATATCCAACTTGAACTAAATAAAATGAACAAACTTTAGCACATTTTTTCAACGTGGATGGTGACTTCTCACATTCCCACCTTTTCATATTTCAATAATTAATGCTTTTAAATAAATTATTTTATATATTAATTTCTAATTCACTCGAAATTAATTTTAAGAAAGTAAATATATTAAACACATCAACCCGCAACGTAGATTACGTTTAATCAATTTATTTCTATTTATAATTAAATTAAACCCACTTAATTATTGATTTAAATTGGGTAAAAACTCAATTTTTCTAAACCAATTACAACACATGATTTATAAACTTTGGACTCTATTTTAGCTTGGAGTGGCTAGTTTTGGATAAAGAATTCACGAGGCTTTTATTCGAAAGCAGTGTGAATCTGCTCATAGATACATATGACTATGGTAGTAGTAGCTTTTATGTAATTTTAAATATTTAAGCTTATTTGATATGTGATATTATCAACAACAAAGAAATCTCATTCAAATAATTACTGAAATTCATGTGCCAAACAAATAATACTTCCACTTAAATAAACTATATTTCAATTTTAGTTTTTTGAGCTTTGAAATATTCAAAAATATTGAAGCTCATGAAATATTAAGGGGTGATATATATTTTTTAGTTCACACGAAAAGGCAATTTCAAATTTAAAGATGACAAATTGTGGATTACAAATAAAATTTGATACTATAGAAAAGGTGAAGGACAACTGGATTTTAAAAAAATAAAATAGAAACAGAGCTCAGATGCAATGAATCTCGTCCGTAGATTAAACGAATCGTGAATACCCAAAGTTTCACGAGGTATGCACATCTCTTCACAGCTCAACTCAACGTTAATTCTTCCAAAGTACGGTGTCCGGCTGGAATCGAACATTGGTAACACTCTTTCAGAGAAGCGTATTGTACCGTTGGACAAATGGTACTCTGTTGTTCGATTAACTTCTTCATTTAATCTTTTTGCTCTAATTTGTTGGAGAGCTTCTATTGGTTTCTTCTAATTTGACTACTCTAATCATATAAAAAAATTCCCCTTTTTCTCGTGTATTCTTCGATCACTTCAAACTAACAAACATAAAATAAATGATGAATCAAATATTCTGTTCAATTTATACCCTTGTTTACATTTTTATTCTCTTCCATTATGAAATAGGTAAAAAAATTTGATGCTCAAAAGGAATGAATGTTTGTTCTTTCAACTAAACAATTTTAACGAGATAAATAAACTTGTATTTGAAATTGACACTAGCCATATTCATGTGCAATGTGTGTACCAAGTAGAATGTCACAATTGACCCACTAGAGGTAAGTGATCTTTTTTGAAATTTTGAAAAATAATGTTATTTTTCACTTCAAGAAATACATATACAATCATATTCTCATATACGGTCTTAGAAGAGAGGATAATATTAAGTAAAATATAAATTAATATTACCATTATGTTATTATTTATAATAAGTAACAATTATATTCACTCCGTATTGTTAAGTTTAACATATATGCGTAGGTTTTTCTCCAATATATAAAAAAAAACTGTGGCAAGAGTTTAAACTATTCAATTCATTCTGCAATAGGCCTACATATTTAAAATTGTGCCTTGTACACATTTTTCAATTTTTGACAACTATCTATGTTGAAAACTTTATAAAATTATATCCAAATTTAGATTGCCCTTGGACTATTATTAAAGGAAAGGAGGTTGTTATGTTATTTCATAATTGAAAACTTATTTCGCTTTCTCTAACTCGTCCCATAACTCATTTATTAGAAGTGGTTAGTTAAATTAATTGAAAATATTTATTAATATCCTACATGTTATAAGATATTTTGTGTACAATTTTACGGATATGACTATGGAGTAGTAGTTCCCATGTAAGCTTATTTGTTATTATGATATTTACTACAATATAAAAATACAATAGAATAACCACCAAACAAATTATATTTTTGCTCAAAACACTATATTTTGATTTTATTTTTTTGAGCTTTGAAAGACTCAAAAATATTCGACTACAATTTTACTGGGTCCATGCCACATTACATAAAGTTAGGGAAGGATTAGAATTCTTAGTATTGAGAGGCGATCCAGATATTTTAGTCTACAAAGAAAAACAATTTCAAATTTGAAAATGATAAATTGTGAATTCCATATAATTTGTATATAAAATTTAATATTATAAACAGAACGAGGGGTCGATCATTCTCCTTCTACCTCCTTCTCTGCACGAAGTATATAGGCATAAATTTGAGTAAGGACAACAAAAGAGGGAAAAAAGAAAAAAGAAAAAAGAAATGGAGAAAAGGAAGAGAGGAGCTCATGCAATAAATCTCGTCCGTTCATCAGACAAATCGTGAAGACCCAGTTTCACAAATTATGCAAGCATCTCATCATAGCTCAACTTAACAGCATTAGAAGTGCCAGCAGGATTCGAACACCAGTAATGTTCCAGTACTTAGGACTGTCGTACCATTGATCCACTGATGCTCTAATTGTTCTCTACCTTTTTAATCTTTCTATTTGAATTGTTTAATGTTGATCTTACTCATAAAGCAAAGGGCATTCATCGGTTTCCTCTAATTTGACTACTCTAATCATGTGAAAGTATTTCCCGTTCCTCTTGTATTCTTGGATCATTTCAAACTGATAAACATAAAAATTAATCATGAATTAAACATTATGTTCGAATTATATCCTTATTTACATTTTGATTTTCTTTAATAATAAAATAGATAAAATTTGCTTTTTGACATTCAAATGTGACAGAATATTTGTTCTTTTAATTAAATAATTTTTACTGACACAAATAGGCTTAATTTGTGTTTGAAATTGACACTAGCCATATTCATGTGTTAAGCAAGTAGAATGTTCAAATTAAGGACGATAATGTGTGATTATTATATATGTATTTATATATTATTATTTTTAGAATGATTTAGCTGTAATAGATTTAGAAAGTATATTTTTTAAATTGTAAAATAAATGTAACAGATTCAACTCATTAAATTCAAAACCTCTTGATCTAAGTCCGAGTCCTTACAAATTTTGATGAGACGGATTTCAAATTTTAATAAACACACATCAAACTCACTGCATTGCCGTCTCTAGTCACAATTGACCCTCTAGAATAAGTAATTTTTTATAAAATTTGAAAAATTAATATCACTTTTTCACTTCAAGAAATGAATATACAATACTATTCTCATATATGGTCTTGGTTTAACTTTATCAATGAATACTACTTGCTAAAGTTTTATTTTTAGAAAAAAATTGATTGAGTACCACGAAATTTTAAAATTATAAATAGTGCTATAACTTTTCAGTAATAATAGAGAAAGATATTATAAAATCAAGTAAAATATAAATTAGTACTATAGTTAAATTTGATGAGTTACAACTATATTTGATAAGTATTTATTTATTTTTTAAAAAATATGAGAAAACTTTTAATTTCCAAATAGATTGAGAATTCGTGTCTTTTTTACGCAGGTTAAAACTTAATTTGGATTGAGTTATCCAAATGTATCACCATAAATTTCTTGATTGGATGTGATCTAAGATTTCACAAGGTAATGGCACACGTGTACATAGTATGCGCAAGCCACAAGGTCACCTTTTATAAATAATTAAATTCTATGCTATCATATAGTAATTGATATTGAAATTTTTTTTTATTCGATTTGATCTTATTTATTTTTACTCACTTAAACATCATAAAATTTTGATTAAACGTCGTACCAACGAACTTAACGTACATGTGATTATAAGTCAATATATGTAACAAATTTTATGATAACGAATCGAGTTAGCATTCATTCTTTCTAGATCGAGATCAATTACAACCCCACATTAATATTGACTTCCTTACTATTTGTGCTGTTGGGTTCACATCAGTACCCTATTTTAGATATAATTTATGGGCACAATTTTTCTTTTGAGGTTTTCCACATCTATCTATGTTGAAAGTTTAAAAAATGGTATCCAAATTCAAGTTGCTCTTGGACTATTGTTGAAGGAGGTTGGTAGGTTATTTCCTAATTCAAAAATACTTATTTGGTTAATCTCTAACACGTCCCATAACCCAATTATTAGAGATTGATTGGTTAAACTAATTCAAATTATGTTTTAATGCTCTATGAGATATTTTTTAAACTTGCAAATGTTAGATTTAATTAAAAAAATAAATTATAACGACTTTTTTTTTCGTTTGAACAACATTTACAAGCAAAATTAAAAAATACGATAAGAATTTTGGGCAATTATATTTTTAGGTAAAGAGTTAATTCTGTCGACGCTTACTACAAATATACATAAAAAAAAAAGAAAACATTGAAAGGCGTGAAACATATCCACATCTTCTAATTAGTGTTTTGTTGGCCTTTTAAGGCGTTTTTTTTTTTAATTTCTTTTTTATTTATTTGTTTCTAAAATTGGTTGTTTGAAATGATTGTGTGAGATTATTTATAAATTAGTAAAATGATTATATGTAATTATTTTTTATTTTTTTTGAATTAAGGAAGTTGAGTCTATATTTTACTAATTTAAAAATAATTAAATTTTATAAACTAAAGAAACAAAAATTTCTCTTTTTATTCTTATATGGTTATAGAACCCACAATAATGAAATAATAAATTTTCATCTCAACGTAATTTGACTGAAATGATATAAAAAAGTTATTGAATAAAAAAAATAGATAGTAATTTATCATTCTAGCTTGTTTAAACGTAAAGTAACTATTAGATCAACAAATTATCACTCATACATTTGAAATATCATTTTTAAGAAAAAAATATATTTTTGGTCACGGAACTTTATAAAATAATATTTTTCATTTTAATCCATTTTAATTTTAATCGTTAAACTGTCATTTTCTTTTTTATATTTCTTATCACTGACATAGAGTGAGACTTTAATTTGGATGAAAAAGTTCATTCCACACACAAAGTCGTGGTGTTAGTAATAAAAAGTGTAAAAATAAACATGATGGTTTAATGACTAAAATTACAATGAATTATATAATAGGGATGGAAAATATTTTACTTATAAAGTATAGGGATGAAAAATATAATTTTCTCCGAAATGTTATTGCAACTTAGGAGTGATAATTTGTGGATGCTAGTAGTTTCATTATGTTTAAACAATGTTAAAATGATAAATTATTGTTTAATTTATTTTTGATATCTTTTTTTTCTTTATGTCTTTTCAATCAAATTACATTGAAATGAAAAATTATTAATTCACTATTGTGGTTCTATTACCTTGTTGGAATAGAAAGAGGAAATACTAAATTAATAAGTTATCACACATAACTTCATTAATTAAAAAAAATTGAAAATAATTACACACAATTATTTTGCTAATTTAAAATAATCACACCACCAATTTAGACAACCATATTAAAAAAAAATTAAAAAAAAATGGAAGGTGCCACTCCAGGCACGCCATCCAGATTTTCCAAATATTATATATATATATATATATATATATATATATATGTGTGTGTGTGTGTGTGTGTGTGTGTGTGTGTGTGTGTGTATTTGAAGTGGAAAATGTGGATAGAACCAATGCTTTGCCTAAACATACATTAGTTCAAAATTTAACGTTAATTTTTATTTTTAAAAAAAATTGTGTTATAAACCATAAAAAAAGGCAAATATTAAAGTATTTGAATAAATTAAAATTAAAAAATTATTAAATATTAGTAATAATAAATTTGTTATTTAAAAAGTCAAACTCAAAGAGTTTATTAAGATTTTTAAAAATAAATTCAAATAAAGTAACTCATATATAAAATTTCTTTTTTTTTACTATTCATTTTAATCTTATCAATCTTTACGCTGAAGCATCACAAAATTTTGGTTAGGTCCACCATGATAAATCTAATATATCTGTAATTACAGACTTACATAATAAATTTTATGATAACAAATCGATTATCGAGTCCCTTACTATTTCTAAGATTAATATTGACTCTTTACTATGCTTACAGTTGAGTTCACATTAGTACCCTACATATAAAATATCTTTTAATGCTCTTACATTATGAGATAATTTTTAAACTTAGAAATATTTGAATTTTTTTTTTAAGAATTGTAAAAAGATTTAAAAAAATTAAAAAAATAACACAAAAACTTTGGGCAATTATATTTTTAGGTAAAGCACTGATTCTATAAACGCTTACAACAAATATATTTAAAAAAAGAAAAAAAAAACGAAAGGCATGAGACATATCCACGTCTTCTATTTAATGTTTTATTGGGCCATTCGGAAGGCCACATTGTATTGTTTTTATTTATTTATTTATTTATTTTTAAAATTGATTGTGTGAGATTATTTTAAATTTATAAAATGATTGTATGTAAATATTTTTATTTATTTTTAATTAATGAAGTTGTGTGAGATATTTTACTAATTTAAAAATAATTAAAATTTATTAACTAAAGAAATAAAAACTTCTCTTTCTATTCTTACAAGGTAATGGAACCCACAATAATGAAATAATAATTTTTTTTATTTCAATGTAATTTGACTTCAATGACATAAATAAAGTAATGATACCAAAAATAAATTAGATAATAATTTATCATTCTAACCTGTTTAAACATAAAGTAAATATTAGGATCAACAAAGTATCATTCATACAATGAAATATTATTTCTAAGATATATACATTTTTGGTTCCTATATTTTATAAAAATATTTTTTTATTCTTATAATATAATCCGTTATAATTTTAGTCGTTAAACTATTATTTTTTTATTTTTTATACTCTCTATTACTGACAGTGGGACTTTAATTTAGACGAAAAAAGTTCACATACCAAGCACAAAGTGCCACTTGATGTTAGTAATAAAAAGGATAAAAGTGAAAATGACAATGACTAAAATTACAATGAATTTTATTACAGGGATGAAAAATATTTTTATTTATATAGTATAGGGACCAAAAATATAATTTTATCAACGAGTGATAATTTGTGTATGCTAATAGTTTCTTAATGTTGAAACACTGTTAAAATAATAAATTATTATCTAATTTATTTTGATATCATTAATTTCTTGATGTCCTTTCAATTAAATTATATTGAGATGAAAAATCATTATTTTATTTGTGGGTTCAATTACCTTATAAGAATAGAAAGAATATTATTAAATTAATAAAATATCACACATAACTTCATTAATTTAAAATTAATTACACACAATCATTTTGATTTTTTTTAAATTTTCGCTATGTGTGATGTCATGTGATTATGCAAACCCAATAATTACAACCGATCCTGGCAACCTCTCGCTCCATACTCCTTATAATGACTCAGATAATATTATGTTTGGTGATGGTATGAGTCTCTCTATCACTTACACTCGTTCCAAATCTCTCTCCACACCACTACGCACTTTCCATTTATATAATATTCTATGTGTTCCCACTATAAAAAGAATGTGCATTTCATTTCTTAATTTCGTAATACAAATAATACTTCTATTAAATTCCTACCGACTTCTTTCATTGTGAAGGATCTTCACACGGGGCAATTCTTTTGCAGGGCCAGACTAAGGATAGATTTTATGAATAGCTAGCATCACCTACTTCATCTTTCTATCTTGTTGACTTCTTAAGTATCAAGACCACTTAGTCAAAGTAACATCATCAATAAGGTCATCCATCGTCGTCAATTTTTAGCCATATTGTTAGTAATTTTAATTTAAGGTTATCAAGTTCTTTAGATTTCCAATGTAATTCTTGTCATTTCAATAAAAGTCGCAAGTTACCATTTTTCATCTCATCCTTAATCTCTTTCCTCTTCTCTTGAAATTATTTTCCCAAATATATGGACATCACCCATTCTCTCTATTGATGAGTCTAAGTATTATGTAATATTTGTGGAACACGTCAATCAATATATCTTGGTACCCACTCAAGCGCAAATCCCAAGTTGTCGATGTCTTTCCTTGCTTTAAGTCTCTTGTAGAAAACTTCTTTCAACATAAAATCACTATGCTCTACTCTAATAATGGAGGGGAATGTAAATCCCGTGCGTCTTTTCTCGCTTCTAATGGCATCTCTCATCTTAAATTCCTCATCACACACCTGAGCATAATGGGTACTCTAAACGTCGTCATCGCCACATTGTCGAAACTATCTATGTTTATTGTCCTATGCAGCAATGCCCATGTCCTAGTGGAGGCAACTTAGCCTAAGTCACGCATGCATTTGCAAAAAACTATAAATGCGAAAAAATAATATAATACGTAGAAGGTAGAAAGTCCTACTCAATCATATCATAAATCAGAAAATAACAAAGTAGTAGAAAATGTACTTGCTATACTCTGGAAAATATGAGAATTTCATATTTTGGAAACCAAAAAATGGTTGAACACATATCTAGAAAACATAAGAAAAACCCCTAAACATTTAGGGGAAGAAGGAAAAGCTAAAAACCCTAAAGCAGCACCATTAGGGGGGGGGGGGGGGGCTCCATTTTCTACCTGCTCATCCCTAGGCTCCCTCAGTTACAACTGGTATCTTGGGATGTCTTGTAAAGTTGCAATCTCAACTTTCCCATCATTAGAAACCTTCAGATCGAGTAGCATCACATCCTCCTCAGTGAAGCGACCTAATTATCTCAAAACACTTCGCCAATCGCGTATGGTCCAATTATATATCATGGTGGCCTGTTCAAGTACTACCTTATCAAATGCTTCAGAGGCCTTGAAGGCCTCAACAACAACAGTCTCTCTCTCCACTGGCAAGCAAGCTCATCCCATCCGGAGACTGCAAGAATCTCTCCCCATTCTTCACATCATAATCATACTTGGTCTTTAGTCTCTCAAAATCCTTGGCCATCTCAGCCATCTTCCTCTCGTGGCTTTATCCCTGTTAATTACATAGCTGGAATAAGGAAAGACAGACAGTATAAATACAAATGCAAATGTGAGGATTAAGACTAAGTATAGGCATAAGAATGTTGAGGAAGCAACAAAAAAACAGAACAAAACAAAAAGGAAAAAATATAGAAAGAGCTCAGATGCAATTATATCTCGTCCGTAGATCGGAGGAATTGTGAAGACCCAGTTTCACAGGGTATGCAAGCATCTCATCACAGCTCAACATTAATTCACTGCAAGTAAAACCCAAGCTGGATTCGAACACTTTAACACCCAAGCTGGATTCGAACACTGAACACCAGTTCTTGCAAATTAGTCAATTGTACCGCTGGTGCGCTGGTGCTTGATTGTTCAATTAGTTTCAAATGTTTAATTTTGATATTCAATTTTGTTCTTTCCCTTTTTATTCATTTTGCTTTAATTGTTTTGGAGGACATTTGTTGGTTTCCTCTAATTTGACTACTCTAAGTCTCTAACCATATGAAAGTTTCAAGTAACAAGCATAAAAAAAAAAAAATGACGAATTTAACATTACATTAGCAAATTATATCCTCGTTTGTATTTTTATTCTCTTCAATTATGAAATAGGCATAAATTTACTTTTTGACACTCAAAGGCAATGAATGATTGTTCTTTTCAGTAAACATATTTACTGATACAAATGGCCGTAATTTGTGTTTGAAACTGGCACTAGCCATATTCACAGTGATGAAAAATATTTTATTTATAAAGTATAGTACAAAAGATACAATTTTCTCCTTAAATGTTATTTCAATGCACGAGTGATAATTGTGGATACTAATTGTTTCTTTATGTTTAAATAATATTAAAATGATAAATTATTATCTAATTTATTTTTTATATTCTTGTTTTCTCTATATCCATGAAATTAGATTGAGTTAAAAATTATTATTTCATTACTATGGGTTCCATTACCTTGTAAGAATTGAAAGAGAAATTAATAAATTATTAAAATACCACATATAAGTTTATTTTTTAAAAAATATTTAATAATAGTTACACACAATCATTATGCTAATTTAAAAGAATCACACCATCAATTTAAACAACCACATTAAAAAACAAAGAAATAAAAAAAATAATAATTTGTCTACTGCCACTATGCATATGGGCGCCATCAAATTCAATAGAGGAGGTACAAGAAGACTGACATGGAGACAAACTTATTCAAACAAATGTTTAGTAGTATGATAATACCACTTTGGAACTATTTTGTAAGGGTAATCGGAAGTCACAGGATTTCATTTGAAAATCATGTAACAGATTTGTGGAGTATTTTGAAATGAAAATTATCTATAAAATAATTTTTTTAATATGAATTTTTTTAAAAAATATTTATAAGTATTGTTAAGTGTTTTGTAAAAATATACTTTAACGTTCATTTAGTAAAAACGTAAGAAAAGAAATTCAAAAATTATAATTTTGCACTTCTTAAAATTAAATTTTTGGAGAAATCACTTATTTTAAAAATTTATTCAAAAATAATTATTTAACATATAACTTTTTTAGAAAATAACTTTCATATCTAAAAGTTGATTTGTTTCAAACAACCTCTTAGTTTTTGTGACTATTTTATTTTCTCTTTCATGTCTAAAGAATCATTTTTATGTTTTGGGAGGAATATATGGAAAGCTTACTTCGAATGGAATAAGAAAGCACATATACAGACATATTGGTATATCATATTATTACAACACATAATTCATAAACTTTGAACTCTATTTTAGCTTGGAGTGGCTAGCATTGGATAAAGAATTCAAGGGCCTTTGGATAAGTTTCCACTTCCAGAGATATGCCTATGGCACTAGCAGTTTTCAAGTAATTTTAGTTTTTAAGCTTTTTGGATATTGTTATATTATCTACAACATAGAAATCTTATACAAATAATTATGAAAATTCATGTATCGAACAAATTATATTTATGCTAAAAATTATATTTTGATTTTTTTTAGATTCGAAAAACTAAAAAATATTGAAGCTCGGTTTTGCTCTAGTCATATACATAAAGTCGGGGTTGAAATTAGAATTATAATTGATGTGGTATAGGTCGGGATGGACCTGCATAGCTGGTTTAGGTCGGGATGGACCTTCGTAGCTAGTATAGGTCGGGATGGACCTGCATAGTTTGGATCATGGATAAGTAGTTCGGGCTATGGGAATGAGTTAATGTGAAATAGGTTAGGTTGGAATGAAAGGTTTAAAGTATGGATTGACAGAAAACTTTCATCTATAGTGTGAAAGTTGAGTGAACAGATGTGTTAGCTCAGCACACGAGCCTAGGAGTGGAATGACCTGTTAAGCATTTGGTATCTAGCATTGGGGAGCTTACCGACCTCCAGGTTGGACAGGTTCACGTGAAAAATTAAGATGAAATGGTTATGGTTAGAAAATGACATAGAATCTTTTTAAGGGTAAATCAGAAAATATGGATACGTGTACAGTAATCTGTTACAACAAATTGAGGTTTGAAATCTCTCTTTTACCCTTAATTAACATCTATAAATAAGGGAATGTATAGCATATCACAGGTTACACTTTTTATATCTGAAATACATATATATTTGTCTGTTTTTCATCCTCAAAGAGAATAGCTACTGACTTGAGCATCGGAGTTCTTACGTCGGGTCACACTGACGTCTTGTGCAAGTGATCCAGCCAGAGAAGGAGAGCAAAAGCAGCAGAGAGGTACTTGGGGTGTACCTTCCTCAATTGGTGTATTCCAATGAAGCTCCGCCACCAGTCGTCTGGCATAGTCATGATGCGGAGGTTCATGAGTGGAGGGAGAATGATAGCCCATCCCCGGTAACCCCTAGAGTTCCATCGCTCCGAATCATGCAGGTACCCTGTGTAAATTTAGTTTTGGAATTTGGGGCATGAAATGCCAGCCAACTTACCATTTGAGCAGTTGGCAAATCTGATCACAACTGCGGTGGATGTGGCCTTGAGAAGAAGGGAGGTTTATCCACCACCACCAGAGGTACCAAAAAAGTCACTCCACCTTGAGAGGCAGGAAGAAAGTCATACGGGGGAATGCCGGAGTAAAATGAAAGAGCCAGATGTGTCGGAGAAGTTGGAGAATTTATATAATGAGCTAAAAGAGATTAAGATGACAATGAAAATGGCGGGAAGGAATATGGTGATCAAAACAGAAATTTCGTTTACTGATGAAGTAATGATGGACGACTTACCAGCCAACTTCAGGTCATTAAATTATGAGTATGATAGTACTACTGACCCATGGGAACATCTATGCATGTTCGAAAATTCACCTTTTTTACACATGTATTCCTATAGGATTAAGTGTAGGGTATTCCTGACTACCCTATCAAAATCAACCTACTAATGGTTCAACCAGTTACCGCCCCAGTTCAATCAACTCTTTTGATGAGTTTAGTTCTGCTTTTTTGCATCAATTTGCAAGTTTTCAAAAATACCAAAAAACGTCATTGACTTTATTCAGTATAAAGCAAAAGACAACGAGGCCCTACGAAGTTACATAAAAAGATTCACAACTGCTGCTTTATAAATACCTTCAACTACCCAAGATGTACTTTCTAATGCCCTGGTCCAAGGTTTGCAGGATGGGGAATTTTTTAGGTCGTTGGCTAAGAAATATATCAATATGGAAGAAGTTCAGCGAATGAAAAAAGAAGAAAGGGATAGAAAAAGAGACAGAAGAGAGTCTGATAAAGAGTGAGGGGGTTTTGTTAGAAAATTGAAGCAAGAAGAGCGACCTCTTTTGCCTACACCTAGGAACCCAGGCAATACACTCCCCTGGTTGCCCCAAGGGCACATATTTTGATGGTTATTGCGAAGCATAAGGGACTAAAATGGCCGTATAATCACTCGTCAGCTCCAACCAAACTCAAATCTAATTTATTCTGTGTTTTCCACAATAAGTATAGGCATAACATAAAGGAATGTCGGCATCTAAAAGATGAGATAGAAATGATGATAATGAAGGGATGTTTGATGATTGGGTAAAGGAGGAGGAAGAGAAGGAAATGATTGAATGGAAAAAAGTTCGACCGACCTGAATAGAAAGGGATACTAAAGAAAGAAGAGTAAGAGCTGCCCCAGGAGAAAACCATCCCCAGGCTCTAAGGGGTTTCATCTAAATAATAGTAGAGGGTCCTACAGATGGGGAGTCCAACCAAGCTAGGAAAACATATGTCCGACCTACTCCAGAAAGTGTAAGAGAGGTCTATAAAATTAATGAAGGTCTGATGATTTAATTCGGGCCCCATGATGTGAAAGGATTACAAGCAGTGCATAATGATGCTAGATCACTGCAACTGTGGCTAACTTTGACGTGGCCAGAGTAATTATTGACACAAGTAGCTCGGTTGATGTCTTGTTCTATGAAGCAAATAAGAAGTTGAATTTGGATATAGCATTGTAGATCCCATATTTCAGGTTATCCTACCAGTATCCTTAGGTTCTGAGCCCATACGTAAAACTAGGATGGTTAAATTTTTGGTGGTTGACTATTTTTCTGTATATAAAATCATCTTGGGAAAACCTTCGCTCAATACCTTCCAAGCGGTAGTGTCCACCTTTCACATGAAATTGAAGTTCCCTATGGACGAAGGGATATGAGAAGTAGAAGAGGATCAGTGCTCTGCTAGCAGATACTATGTGGAAGCTGACAGGAAAGCTGAGCAGAAAAAAACTAAAAGATAGCAAAATGCAGAAGAGGAGCCCCCACTGCAAATTATGAAAAAAAAAATAGGATAGAATGGCCTTTAATTGAACAAGAGCATGTAATACCAAACGAGGAATTGGTCAATATAAAACTAGTGCCAGGGGATGTGACCAAAACTACTAGGTTGGGCACACAGCTGAGTCCGTAATTGGCAGATAGGATAATTCAGTTCTTAAGAAACAATATCGATATCTTCGCATGGACTGTACGCAACTTGGAAGGAATTGATCCAGGTGTGGCAGTACATCACCTCAATATTGACCTAGCATGTAAACCTATTAAACAAAAGAAGAGACATTTTGGGCTTGAGAAGGACAAAGTTATCTAGAAAGAGGTAGAGAAATTGTTGGAGACTGGACATATCAGAGAGATCCAATTCCCAGAATGGTTGTCAAATGTTGTTTTGGTCCCAAAAATAGAAGGAAAGTCGAGAATGTGCATTGATTTCCGAGATTTAAATAAAGTCTATCCTAAAGATCATTACCCGTTGCTACGAATAAACCAGTTGGTTAGCTCTACCTCGGGGTGTGAGCTGTTAAGTATGATGGATGCTTCATAGTGGTATCACCAGATTATGTTGGCACCTGAAGATCATAAGAAAGTAAGGTTTATAACTTCCACATGGATTTATTGTTATGTGGTTATGCCTTTTGGACTAAAAAATGCAAGGACTACATATCAGAGACTGGTAGATAGAATGTTCAAAGAACAGCTTAGGAGGAACATGTAGGTATACATGGATTATATGCTGATAAAAAGTACAAAGGTTGAAGCTCATGTTGCTGACTTAGCAGAAGCTTTTGGAGTCCTCAGGAGGTATGGTATTAAACTTAATCCTTATAAATGTGCTTTTGGGTTAGGTCAGGTAAATTCTTGGGCTATATGGTAGCCAAGAGGGGTATAAAGATGAATCTCAAGAAAGTAAAGGCAGTACAGAATATGACTCTTCCAAATAGTATTAACAAGGTTCAACAACTCACGGGTAGGATAGCAGCTCTAAGACGATTTATATCCAAATCGGCAGAAAGAAGTTTGTCTTTCTTCAAAATCTTGAGGAAGGCTAACAAGTTCGAATGGACTGAGGAGTGTCAGAGGGCTTTTGATGAATTAAAAAACTTCTTAGCCACGCTACCCCTGTTAACCAAACTCGTACAAGATGAAACACTGTATGTATATCTGTCAGTAGAATAATCAACAGTTAGCTCAATATTGTTAAGAGAGGAATAAGCTTGGGAAAAACCTATTTATTACGTAAGCAAATTGCTGAGAGGGGCAGAAACTAAATACCCAAAAATAGAAAAATAAGGATTAGCCCTAGTAACAACTGTCAGACGACTTCGATCATACTTCTTATCACATAAGATAGTGGTCTGAACTAACTTACCATTGAGATAAGTACTAAGTAAACTGAAAACTTCATGTCAGATGGTTAAATAGGCAGTAGAGATGAGCGAGTTTGACATAGATAAACAGCAAAGAGTAACCATTAAGGTGTAGGTCTTGGCAGATTTTCTGCATGAAATGACACCTACTGATGAAAATCCTAAGGCATGGTTGTTACATGTGGATGCTCAGCTACCATATCAGGTTGTGGGGCAGGTATTGTGCTAACCAGCCCAGAAGGGGAAGAGCTAGAATTTGTCATAAGGTTTGAGTTCAAAACATAGTGAGGGGATTGAAAATGGTTCTAGAGCTCGGAGTCAGGCACCTAAATGTCTATTCTGATTCAAGGTTGGTCATGCAGCAGGTTGAATGAGAATTTATGACCAAAGAAGAAAGAATGAGAAACTATGTGGAACAGGTATCTCAGTTGAAACAACAATTTACAAAGATTGAGCTAAGTCATATACCGCGAGCTAAGAATTCCAAGGCTGATTATCTTTCCAAAATCGCAAGTTTTACCACCGATTGCAAAACCAGAAAAATCTCATTATTAATAGCCTATCAGCATAGTATGGGGTGGAAGTAGCCTCAGTGGAAGAAAAAAAGGGATTGGAGGTCAGGCATATTAGAATATCTGCGAGAGGGAAAACTGCCACAAAATAAAAGAAAAGCAGTTTGATTCCAGGTACGACTTGCTAGATTTTATCTAATTGATGGTCTATTGTATAAACGAGCTTTCTCTACACCATACTTGAGATGTTTATCACAAGAAAAATGAGCCTATATATTGCAAGAAATTCATGAGGGATGATGTGGAAGCCATGGTGGAGGTCGCGCACTAGCTGGTAAGACAGCAAGAGCTGGGTACTTATGGCCTTCGCTAAAGGAGGATACAGAGCATTTGGTCAGAATCTGTGGAAAATGCCAGAAGCACGTCCTGCTGATACATAAACTAACAGAGGAGCTGAAAATCATAAGCTCGCCTTATCTCTTTTCCAAATGGAGAATTGATATTATCGGACCGTTTTCCCTGGCAACAGGGCAAAGAAATTTTTTGATAGTGGTAGTAGATTATTTTAGTAAATGGGTAGAAGATGAGCCTGTAGCTAAGATTATAAAATCGCAACTCATGAAATTTCTATAGGGAAACATAGTGTGTAGATATGAGATTCTGCGTGACTTGATATCAGATAATGGCACCCAGTTCTAACAAAAAAAGGTCCAGAGCTAATGCACTGAGATGAAAATCAAACAACACTTCACTTCGGTGGCCCATCCCCAAGCCAATGGGCAAGTTGAAGTAACCAACCGGATAATTTTGCAAGAGATTAAAACCAAGCTAGACAGAGCTGGAAGTGGTTGGGTAGATGAGCTGGGCTCAGTTTTATGGACGTATCATACAACACCAGGACTACAACAGGAGAAACTCCATTCAGTTTGGTATATGGAGCCGAGGCTGTGATACCCGCCAAAATTGGGATGGAAACTCACCGGATACAAAGCTATAATGAAAAAGAAAATAACAAACTCATGAGGGAAGCGTTAGACTAGATTGATGAAAAAAAAGGAGGGCATACCTTCGAATGGAAGCATACAAAAGTAGGATTCAAGCTGGATACTCCCTGAAGGTCAAGATAAGGAATTTCCAGGTCAGGGATTTAGTGTTACAACGAGCAGATACCTTGAAGCAAACTACCTTACAAGGTAACTCAGATAATAGCTGGAGGTACCTATGAGTTGGAATATGAGAAAGAAAAAAAAGTACCCAAACCATGGAATGTTTGCCATTTGAAGAAATTTTATATGTAATCTTGAATTTTTTCTTGCAAAGTGAAATGAATTTATCTTACATACTGTGAATTGATTTGTTAAAAATCCTAAGGCAAGGCCAGTTGAATTGAGCCTACCTGGGTTCCTTGGAGAGTTCATAGAGATCGACCTTTTTGGGGAATGATTCAAGAAAAAAAATCCTAAGGCAAGGCCATTTGAACTGGACCTACTTGTGTTTCTTGGAGGGTCCGCATAGACCGACCTCCTCGGAGAATGATTCAAGAAAAAAAATCCTAAGGTCAGGCTTGTTGAACTGGACCTACTTTGGTCCTTTGAAGGGTTCACAGAGACCGACCTCCTTGGGGAATGATTTAATAAAAAATCTAAAAGCAAGACCAGCTGAGCTGGATTATCTTTTCATACTTTAGAAAGTAAGAATACCTTTGGTAAAACACATGTAGCTCAGTTACGAAATCTGAGTAAGATGTGCATGTTTTAAAATTGCTATTGAAAAATTACTAAGGAAGTTGCAGATGCTGGAAAAATAAAGCAAAACTCAGAAGCAAGGAATGTGAAATAATATTATTAGAGAAAAGATTGTTACAAAGATGTACATAGCCTATTCTACCCCATAATCAGAAACATTGAGGGGCTCTAAAACAACACCCTCATCATCTGGATTTCTTGTATGGGAAGAACTGTCATTCTCAACAATGATGGCAAGCTCGAGGGAAGATCTGGAGGGACAACAGCTATCGAAGAAGAAGGGGACGAGTGAACAGAAGGATATCCCAAAAATGTGGGCGTAGTTGATGGTTACGAAAGACCAGCTACGTCAGCTATAGGGGTAGACCTATTGTTAAGTGGAGGAACACTTTCGACAGCACGATCCAAACTTAGATCTGAACCGGTACACCCTAGCTCATTGACCTGACTAAGTCAATTTGTGAAACCGTGGATTAGATAATCCAAAGCCCCAAAGGTCAAGTGATCAAGGAACTTTAGAGATTGTAAAAATTTTGCCTTCTCTTGGGCCCACTTGGCTCGACCCGCAAGAACTACCACAACATGACCTTCAACTCGGGATATAGAAGCCTCATCAATGGCCTTCAATATTTGGCTCTCCATGTTGTTCCTATCTCATTCCATTTCAGTTAGTTTTTCCTCCAAGGAAGCATGTTTACCCCTAGCTATCTCAAGATCTATTTTCAACTTGCCGGTGCGAGCTTGAGAGCGTTGTAACTGATGTTGTAAGTCTTCCAATTGTTGCATGAGCTTATCTGCCTCTGAAAGAGGTAATCCAGACCGCAGATCGATCATTAAAGAGCTCAAATACAATATGGCCTATAGAAAGATGAGGTTAGGAAAATTTCCAACCTTTAGAATAAATGAGATGAATTAAGAAATTAACATTACCTTGGAGGCATGATCTACAAGATTACCTACCCTGGCATCATAATCTATAGACCCTAAGATACGCTGATCTATGGAGTTGGATATGCCTTGGAGCCACTTGGCGTAAAGTTTTCCGTCGTGAGTCTCCAATACGAGCTATTGGTAAAGAATGAGGCATTCAGGGAAGCAGGGGCATTGAGATGGGGACGTTAAGAGGGACCAAAGCTACCACCACCTACAGAGATTGGGCATTTTCCTTGACTTTGGGAGAAAATGGGTGCAGCAGTTGTAGCAGGACGCAGAAAAGTAGATGGGGGTGGCTGAGGAACTGAGGATGAAGCTTGGACTACTGGAATACATTGCTAATCCAAAGGTGCACTAGTCAGGGGGACTTGGGCCTGACCTTCAGGCTGACCTGATCCGCCTATGATTTTACGAGCACGGTAAGCTGCTATTATATGAGACTCCATCAGTTGATTTGAAAATGAGTTATACAGTTAGTATATGGAAAAGAAGAAATCACAACAATTAGTTAAACAAGAAGGTACATATGGGCTGAGGAAGTGGAATAGCTTTGGGGCTCAGTTGGAAATGGTAGAGTAAATGCCAACAATCAACTAATAACCCTACATGGTAGAGGTTGTGGATTAATCGGCGAGCTAATACTAGGGCGGTCTAGTCCAGCTCGGGTGCGTGACCTAGGTAAGTCAGTGATCTAATTGGTAGAAATTTTCAAAGGTTAGGGGAGGAAATATATAAGTATCTTTTTTTCCAATCCTTAAGGGAGTTGGGTTTCCCCTCTATAAATTTAGTTGTTCCCCAGGAGGTAAAATAAAAAAGGCCTGGCTTAGTAGTTTTAGCATGAAATAAAGCCATCATAGCTTATAGTTTGGTTCATATCCGAAACCAAAATAGCTAACTACCATTCAGAAACCAACCATAAGTCAAAAAGAATTAAGAACGAGCTGCATCAGAGGAATACCAAAGCTTTTAAAGATACAACAAAATAGGTCAGGAATGGGAAACCTAAGGTCGGCCTCTAGTTGGTCTACAAAGAAAGTCACATAACCAGGAGGTGGGTCATGAGGTCTGTCGCGAGGGCCTGGCAGGACGACATGAAATTCCTCAAGTATTCCTGCATTCTTCCTAAGGTTTGCTAAACTTATCTTAGATAGGGTGGTGGTGTGAGTCATATAAGCAGGGTGACTAGCCGAATTAGCCATCCTAAATTCAAAAGAGTGGTGGGTTGATAATTCAAGTACTAGTTCAGAACAAAAACTCCAAAATGAAGAAGGGGGAATAAACGACAGAGGGTCTAGAGATTCAGGAGAGGTGGACATAAAAATAAACCAAGTATGTAAAAAGAAAAAATGGGGAAATAAATGAATAGCAAAAGTCAGAAGACTTGCTTGGCTTGTTGAAGGGAGAAAAGAAGGAAGTTGCCGAAATAATACAAGAGAATGATCGTGGGAGAGCAAAATTATAGAAAAGAATATGGGAAAGAAAATGAAAGATGAAGGCCCTTTTATAGGGAGGCGGCGACACTCAAACAGGCAAATGAAGTTATAGCCATGGATAACAAGATAGGGGCACGTGTCTGGCTGGATGAGAATAGTCAGTTGAAAAGACTTAGGCATTAAAGTCTTAGTAATGGGCATGAAACCCCAAAGGTTGGAATTTGAAAGGAGGCATATGTCAACCCTAATAATCAAGATATTGTTTGTACTATGTCTGTTTTGTAGAGGTTACAGGTCAGGCAGAATAGGAGGACTAGCTGATGTGGTATAGGTTGGGATGGACTTGCATAGCTGGTTTAGGTCGGGATGGACCTGCATAGCTGGTGTGGGTCGGGATGGACCTGCGTAGCTCAGATCATGGATAAGTAGCTTAAGCTATGGGAATAAGTTAATGTGAAGTAGGTCAGGTTGGAATGAAAGGTTTAAGGTCTTGGATTGGCAGAAAACTCTCATCTATGGTGTGGAAGCTAGGTGAACATATGTGTTAACTCAGCACACGAGCCCCAGGAGTGGAATGACCTATTAAGCGTTTGGTATCTAGCATTGGGGAGCTTACCGACCTCCAAATCGGGTAGGCTCACATGGAAAATTAAGATGAAACGGTTATGCTTAGAAAATAATAGAGAATCTTTAAGGGTAAATAAGGAAATATGGATACGTGTACAATAATCTGTTACTACAATCGAGGTTTGACATCTCTCTTTTACCCTTGTTTAGCATCTATAAATAAAAAAATGCATGGCATATCACGTGCTATACTTTTTATATCTGAAATACATATATATCTGTCTGTTTTTCATCTTCAAATAGAATAGCTACTGACTTGAGCATCGGAGTTCTTATGTTGGGTCACGCCGGCGTCTTGTACAGGTGATCCAGCCGGAGAATGAGAGCAAAAGCTATTAGAGTAGGATGCCCAACGCCCCAATTGGATTGGGTGTATTATACTATTTTGCTTTTGTAAAGACAATCTTATTGGGATTGTATGCATTTTTTTATCTTATGTCTTGCATCTTTTATTTCTGCACATTAGATAAAGTCCTTAGACCAAATTTAGCTATGGGGCATGGTCGCACATATGATGGCGATCATAGAACATGCCTCTAAGGATTTGGTTTTAAATAAGTTCCGAGTCGAGAGATTTTTAAGATGATACATCAAATAGTTCAGTAAGACTCGCACATATGATGCATACTCGTGACACGAGGATGTCGCATTCAATTGGCATTAGTGTAGAGATGTAAGTGCATGTATGTGGGTGCTTGTTAGGGAACAAGTATACTGAACATTGCATGCAAGAAATTCTTAGTTGGAGGCTTTGCCTGTCGAAACAAGAATTTATGTGTTGCGATAGTACATGACTAGTCCTCAGACTTGAGGCACGATGGTAGCCTTGTGTGCATCCTGCAACACTTTGATATATCTTCTGATTGCTTGACAATCACAAATTGGTATGTTTGGTATTGCACTGGTGTGCATGGAAGTTTGTCAGTGGCCAACATAGAATTCGACACTTGTCTTTTTAAATAAGAAAATCTCATGTGTTTTCACAGTTCGTGATTTAAAGACCTTGATCAAGGCAGGATGAATCGTGATTTATCTAGAATCATTGGAACTTGAAATATGATCACAGTTATTAATTATTTAGGGTTTCGACCTATAATCCATATCTTAGATTCAATTGGGAGATTAGCTGTCGAAAGGACTATACGTGTATGGTACTCACAACTGAAATAGGTTTACTCATTATTTCACCTAAAACTAGTTTGTCATGATTACTTGCTAGGTGTTTTCATGGATAATAAGGTTCTTAGAATTAAGGAGTTGATTCCAAGCGAATTAATTAATTGAATTAATTAATTTGAATAATTGTTATTCATAAGTTGCAAATGTTGCAAACCCACTACTAGCTTAGTAGTGAACCTAAAAGGGTCACACATCTTTATGAAAAATAACATTTCTGATTTTAGATTTTATCCAATGGTTGGAAATTAATTAATTAATACTGATTAATTAATTAATTAATTAAGGGTTCTATTTAATTTAATGGTTAAATTAAATTATTCAATTAAGTAATTGAATTATTTAATTGGACCTAATTTGATTAGGAGCCCAAATGGAGTAAATTAAATTAATCAATTGGATTGATTAAATTGAGATTGAATCAATTGAATTGATTTGGGGATTTTTTAGTCCAACTCCAAAATTAATGTGGATCACTTAAGAAACCCACTAAAATATGAAGAGAATAAATTAAATAAATATGATTATTTAATTAACATATTTATAGATAAATAAATATAGTGACTGATTTTATCCCATAAAATCGGCCACTAAGATTTAATTTATGTATAAAGATAATTATAGTATATATATATATATATGATATATATCTATTTTGATATTATTTGAAGAGTTCAAATAATATCAACAATGTATGTAGACAATTTTGATAATTAATGTAGTTTCAAATTAGTCCACATACAATAGGAGAGAGAAAAGATAAGAGTTCTTGGAAGATTTGGAATCCTTCCAAGATAAAGTTTTGAAATAGTTCAAAATTGAAAAACTTTCCAATAGTTGGAAAAAGATTAAAATTTTCAGCCATATATATATGAGGGATGAAAATTACATAATCAATTCAAAATTTTGAGCAAAAATTATTTTGTTTAAAGTCTTCTATTTTTACTCTCCAAGAAAAGAAAAGAAAGAAAAAGAAAATCAGTTTCTTGTTATTCTCTTCATATTATTGTTTCAAGAACTTAAACAATCAATTTTTATTGTTCTTAAAAATTTACTGAGGTTCTAAATTAGTAAACAAGTAAAAGGATACTAGCGAATCCTTTTAATTGGTGTTGTTCTTTCGTATTGTGGACCTAATAGAGGGGAGACACTTGGATCCCTGCGAGTTTTGATAGTCCAGGATAAGCAATTGATTGCTTCATTCCTACAATAACCGAAGTGCACGAAAGGTATAATCCAATTTTATATTTATTTATATATTCACTTGAATAAGTGCGACCGTTAAAATCGTTTTCGAATCAAATGGGTTAAATTTATGTTTGATAAAAAATTTAATTTTCCACTGCGTATACCCCTACGATTATAGCGAACCCAACAAAAGCAGTAGAGGGTACTTGGGGTGCACCTTCCTCAATCGGTGCATTACAATAACATTGAGGTATATATTTTAGTTCGCATAAAAAGATAATTTCAAATTTGAATGTGGCAAATTGTGAATTACATATAAAATTTGATATTATAGACAAAATGAAAAGAATTGACCATCTGATCGAGCCTCCTACTAGCTCCTTCTCTGAGTCTTAAATTAAGGAAAACTAGATAAAAACAACATTGTCTCCTATGGATGACAAAGTGGATTTATTCATGTTGATTACATGGCTGGAATAAAGAAAGGCCACAATGTATCAATACATATACAAATGGAACTTGAGGATTAGGAATAAGTACAAGTATATACATAAAAATGTGGACGAATGACAAAAAAAAGAAAAACAACAAACAAAAAAGGTAAAAAGGTAGAAGAGCTCCAATGCAAAGAATCTCGTCGATTAGACGGATTATGAAGACCCAGTTTCACAAAGTGCGAGCATCTCATCACAGCTGAAAAATAATTTATTGGAAACAACACCCCCAGCTAGATTCGAACACTGACACAAGCTCGATTCAAAAATTAAGATGAAACGATTATAGTTAGAAAAGAACAGAGAATCTTTTTAAGGGTAAATCAGAAAATATAGATACATGTACAACAATCTGTTACAACAAATTGAGGTTTGAAATTTCCCTTTTATCCTTATTTAGCATCTATAAATAAGGAAATGCATGGCATATTACGGGATACACATTTTATATCTGAAATACATATAAATTTGTCTGCTTTTCATCCTCAAAGAGAATAGTTATTGACTTGAGCATAGGAGTTCTTATGTCGGGTCACACTGGCATCTTGTGCAGGTGATCCAACCGGAGAAAGAGAGCAAAAGAAGCAGAGAGGTACTTGGGGTTTTTCATCCTCGATCGGTGCATTACAATAATATTGAGGATGAGATATATATTTTAGTTCGCATAAAAAGATAATTTCAAATTTGAATGTGGCAAATTGTGAATTACATATAAAATTTGATATTATAGACAAAATGAGAAGAATTGACCATCTGATCGAGCCTCCTACTAGCTCTATCTCTGAGTCTTAAATTAAGGAAAAATGGATAAAAACAACATTGTCTACTATGGATGACAAAGTGGATTTATTCATGTTAATTACATAGCTGGAATAAAGAAAGGCCACAATGTATCAATACAAATACAAATGGAACTTGAGGATTAGGAATAAGTACAAGTATATGAATAAAAATGTGGACGAATGAACAAAAAGAAGAAAAACAAACAAACAAAAAGATAAAAAAGGTAGAAGAGCTCAAATGCAAAGAATCTCATCTGTAAATTAGACAGATTATGAAAACCCAGTTTCACAAAGTGCGAGCATCTCATCACATCTGAAAAATAATTTATTAGATGCAACACCCCCAGCAAGATTCGAACACTAACACAAGCTCGATTCAAAAATTAAATGAAATGGTTATAGTTAGAAAAGGATAGAGAATCTTTTTAAGGGTAAATCAGAAAATATAGATATGTGTAAAGTAATTTGTTACAACAAATTGAGGTTTTGAAATATCTCTTTTACCCTTGTTTAATATCTATAAATAAGGAAATGCATGGCATATCATGGGTTACACTTTTTATATCGGAAATACATATATATCTATCGATTTTTCATCCTCAAAGACAATAGCCACTGACTTGAGTGCCGGAGTTCTTATGCCGAGTCATGCCGGCGTCTTGTGCAGGTGATCCAGCCGAAGAAGGAGAGCAAAAGCAGTAGAGAGAGGTACTTGGGGTGCACCTTCCTCAATCGATGCATTACAATAATATTGAGGATAAGATATATATTTTAGTTCACATGAAAAGATAATTTCAAATTTGAAGGTGGCAAATTGTGAATTACATATAAAATTTGATATTATAGACAAAATGAGAAGAGTTGACCATCTGATCGAGCCTTCTAATAGCTCCATCTCTAAGGCCAAAATTAAGGAAAAACGGATAAAAAACAACATTGTCTCCTATGGATTACAAAGTGGATTTATTCATGTTAATTACATGGTTGGATTAAAGAAAGGCCACAATGTATCAATACAAATACAAATGGAACTTGAGGATTAGGAATAAGTACAAGTATATGCATAAAAATGTGGAAGAATGAACAAAAAAACAAAAAAAAAGGGTAAAAAAGGTAGAATTGCTCATATGCAAAGAATCTCATCCGTAGATTAGATGGATTGTGAAGACCAAGTTTAACAAAGTGCGAACATCTCATCACAGCTGAACAATAATTTATTGGAAGCAACACCCCAACTAGATTCGAACACTAACACAAGCTCGATTCAAAAATTAAGATGAAACAGTTATGATTAGAAAATGATAAGGAACCTTTTTAAGTATAAATCAGAAAATATAGATACGTGTACAGTAATCTGTTACAATAAATTGAGGTTTGAAATCTATATTTTACCCTTGTTTAGCATCTATAAATAAGGGAACACATCGCATATCATGGGTTACACTTTTTATATCTGAAATATATATATATATATATATATATATCTGTTAGTTTTTCATCCTCAAAGAGAATAGCCACTGACTTGAGCGTCGAAATTCTTATGTCGAGTCATGCCGGCGTCTTGTGCAGGTGATCCAGCCAAAGAATGAGAGTAAAAGCAGCAGAGAGGTACTTGGGGTGCACCTTCCTCAATTGATGCATTACAATAATATTGAGGATGAGATATATATTTTAGTTCGCATGAAAAGATAATTTCAAATTTGAAGGTGGCAAATTGTGAATTACATATAAAATTTGATATTATAGACAAAGTGAGAAAAGTTGACCATCTGATCGAGCCTCCTAATTGCTCTATCTCTAAGGCCAAAATTAAGGGAAAATGGATAAAAAACAATATTGTCTCATATGGATTACAAAGTGGATTTATTCATGTTAATTGCATGGTTGGAATAAAGAATGGGCACAATGTATCAATACAAATACCAATGGAACTTGAGGATTAGGAATAAGTACAAGTATATGCATAAAAATGTGGAGGAATGAACAAAAAGAAAAAAAGAAAAATAAACAAACAAAAAGTGTAAAAAAGGTAAAAGAGCTCAAATACAAAGAATCTCGTCAGTAGATTAGACGGATTGTGAAGACCTAGTTTCACAATGTGCGAGCATCTCATCACAGCTGAACAATAATTTATTGAAAGCAACACCCCCAGCTAGATTCGAACACTGACACAAGCTCGATTCAAAAATTAAGATGAAACAGTTACGGTTAGAAAATAATCGATAATCTTTTTAAGGATAAATCAGAAAATATAGATACGTGTACAGTAATCTGTTACAACAAATTGAGGTTTGAAATCTCTATTTTACCCTTGTTTATCATCTATAAATAAGGGAACGCATCGCATATCATGGGTTACACTTTTTATATCTGAAATACATATATATGTGTTTGTTTTTCATCCTCAAGAGAATAGCCACTGACTTGAGCATTGGAGTTCTTATGTCGGGTCACGTCGGTGTCTTGTGCAGGTGATCCAACCGGAGAAGGAGAGCAAAAACAGCAAAGAGGTACTTGGGGTGCACTTTCTCAATCGATGCATTGCAATAATATTGAGGATGAGATATATATTTTAGTTCGCATGAAAAGATAATTTCAAATTTGAATGTGGCAAATTGTGAATGACATATAAAATTTGATATTATAGACAAAGTGAGAAGAGTTGAACATCTGATCGAGCCTCCTAATAGCTCCATCTCTGAGGCCAAAATTAAGGAAAAATGGATAAAAAACAATATTGTCTCGTATGGATTACAAAGTTGATTTATTTATGTTAATTACATGGTTGGGGTGCACCTTCCTCAATCGATGCATTGCAATAATATTGAGGATGAGATATATATTTTAGTTCGCATGACAAGATAATTTCAAATTTGAAGGTGGCAAATTGTGAATGACATATAATATTTGATATTATAGACAAAGTGAGAAGAGTTGAACATCTGATCGAGCCTCCTAATAGCTCCATCTCTTAGGCCAAAATTAAGGAAAAACGGATAAAAAAACAACATTGTCTCCTATGGATTACAAAGTGGATTTATTCATGTTAATTACATAGCTAGAATAAAGAAAGGCCATAATGTATCAATACAAATACAAATGGAACTTGAGGATTAGGAATAAGTACAAGTATAGGCATAAAAATGTCGAGGAAGAAACAAAAAAAAAAGAAAAACAAACAAACAAAAAGGGTAAAAAAGGTATAAGAGCTCAAATGCAAAGAATCTCATCCATAGATTAGACGGATTGTGAAGACCAGTTTCACAAAGTGTGAGCATCTCATCCATAATGTGTTCCATGCATCGATATTGAAAAAGTAAATTTTGGATCTTTCACACATTTTGAGTTACGAATCTTTAGACCTTCGTGAGGATTTAACGTATGACGAATTTTCAGTAGAGGTTTTGGATAGAGCAACCATGAAATTGAGGAGGAAATCGGTGACTTTGGTCAAGGTGCTCTGGAGAAATCATGCAGTCAAATAAGCTACCTGAGAACGAGAGGATGAGATGCGAACCAGATACCCCAATCTATTTGATTGACTTTCGTTTTTCTTGGTTAGAATAGAGTCAAGCTTTGAGGATGAAACTTTTATAAGATGAGGGAGAATTGTAACGACCTTAATTTCGCACTAACTTCCTATTAATTTCATCAAGAACTTTGTTACATTTCATATATAATTGTCTAGCTTAAGATTAGTTAGATATAATTAATTAATCTAAGAATTTAATTAATCGAAATTAGATGAGTTAATTATTCAATTAAAAAATATGATTATTTAATTGGACTCAATAAAATTAAAAATCTAATTTGGAGTGAGTTAATTAATTAATTGGGTCAATTAAATAAACTTTGGCTTATTAATTAATTAAATTAATTAATATGCATGATGAAATCCAACCCCAACTTAAAAATGACTCATTAGTAGAAGTTCACTTGAAATATTAGAAGAATTAAATTAATATATATATATATATATATATATATTCTTATTTAAAATTGATATAAGATATCAAGATTGAATTATAGGATAGGTTCAATGTATTTGGATAACAAAATTGAATTTATGGGATAGGTTCAATGTATTTGGAGGAAAGAGGGGCCGAAAATTGATGGTCAATTAGAGTTCATATTTTTCATCCATTAAAGATAGAAAGAATAGGGAATTTTGATATGATATGGAATTGATTTGTTAGGAAAGTTAGACTTTCCAAACAACCAAATTAATATGTGGGGTTAATATTAGTTTTGACCTAATTTTTGTAGCCACCATATAAAATAAAATTAAAAACAAAAAAAATCCGATTCTTCTACTCCTCCAAAAATTGGCCACAAGCAAGAAGTTTTCTTCTTCTCTCCTTCTCCACTCAAGTTGCATACACAAACCACCCTTCCACCCTCTGCAAACCTAAAGCTAGCATCTTTACAACCCTAGATAGGCGAGGAAGAACGAGTTTTACGGTCTACTTCAAGGTTTTTTAAAAGTAAGGGTATTTTTCACGAAAACCTAGTTTTACTTACTCTGTTTTATCAAATCTTGATTTTTTATGTTACTTATAAAGGAAACAAGGTCTTTCAAATAATGGTTGTTAACCCAAGTCCTAAGCTCAGTTATTGTTATCCTTGGTTCGTAGAAGTAATATATATATATCCTTAAACCCTAGTTATGGTAGTTGGAAAGTTGAAATCTTGCATGAAATCCTTTTGTTGAACATGGATTCGTTTTTATCAAAGAATTTCTATGGGAAAATCACTTTCAAAAGCTTTCTAGCATGGTTGTTTGGGAAAAACGAGTTCAAGTTTTCATTCCTTGCGGTATCAAAAGGTGTTTAAAATTAAGATTTTCTGATTTATGGGATTTCAATTCAAGTAGTTTTCATAAAACCCTTTTTGAAAAACGTTTTCCTATCATGTTATACTCCAAAGTTCGATTTTAATCAAGTAAATGCGTCGAGACCCTAGTATCTAGAGAGTGGTTCTTCTAGTATTCATTTAACATTGGCATATGATGTTAAGACTCGTTTTAATGACTAAGTGAATTGTAATAGGATTTGTGAATGACAGCGTTGGAGGGCCACTTAATCGATAGAATTCTAGTTGGTTTAGAGCTCGAAAGGTAAGTAACCCCACCCTAGTTTCATACATGCAATTGTGTGTCTAAGTGATGATACGTGTATAATTATGTGTTGATACTTTAAGTTTGTGTGTTTATTATCCTTATACTGCCATTGTACTTGCATATTATGTCAACAAACACGATGCATTGCTTAGAAGGTGACATGAGCATGCAAGTCTGTTTTCGAAAGATACATGTACCCCAAATATTTTGTTTCCAAAAAATTTAGTCGGGTGTACATTGATGCTGAGAATGATGCGAGTGGGAAATGGGCGTGGGGGACTAGCATTCCGATCAAGGGCCTTTATGGTTAGATGTAATGTTTAATGTTAATGTTAATATGCTGCTTGTGGCAAAATGAAAGTACTTATACCGGTATTTATTTTTGGTTCCAAATAACTAGGCTCACTACATCCCTGATCAGCTAGATGTCTCACCAAGTGAGCTCGCGACTAGGTCAATGAAATGAAAGATTTAAAAGTTTCCACAAAAATGTTCAAGTTCAATGTTTACAAGTCAAAAATTTAAGTTCGGAGTTTTTTTTTTAAGTTGATGTCTAAGTCCAAGGTTTTCAAATTAATACATTTTTATATTTTAAAAAAAAAATGGATACTTGATAAGTTTTTACACAACAAGCATTCATGAGCATACATTCATGCATGGGTTACTTACTGAGCTTGTTAAAAGCTCATTCTGTATTATATATATATTCATGTGATGGCATCAAATATAGAAGACGGCCCAACGCAACGACTTGCCCATTATCTTACGTTATTAAATGAACTTCTAGTCTTAGAACCTTTAGATATATATTTTAAATTTGAACGTGACAAATAATAAAATTACATATAAAATTTGATTGTATAGCCGCCCATCTCATCAAGCCTCCTACTAACTCCATCTCTGCGGCTTAAGGAAAGACGGATAAAAGAATAAGATTGTCTTCCATGATTACAAAGTGGATTCATTCCTGTTAATTACATAACTGGAATAAGGAAAGACTATAAATACAAATACAAATGGAACTTGAGGATTAGGAATAAGTATAGGCATAAAAATATTAAGGAAGTAAAAAAGAAAAACAAAAACAAAAAGGAAAAAATATAGAAGAGCTCAGATGCAATTATATCTCATCAAGCCTCCTACTAACTCCATCTCTGCGGCTTAAGGAAAGACGGATAAAAGAATAAGATTGTCTTCCCATGATTACAAAGTGGATTCATTCCTGTTAATTACATAACTGGAATAAGGAAAGACTATAAATACAAATACAAATGGAACTTGAGGATTAGGAATAAGTATAGGCATAAAAATATTAAGGAAGTAAAAAAGAAAAACAAAAACAAAAAGGAAAAAATATAGAAGAGCTCAGATGCAATTATATCTCGTCCGTAGGTCGGAGGCAATTGTGAAGACCCAATTTCACAGGGTATGCAAACATCTCATCACAGCTCAACACTAATTCATTGCAAGTCACACCCAGCTGGATTCGAACACTGATACCAGTTCTTGTACATTAGTCAATTGTACCACTGGACCGCTGGGCTTGATTGTTTAGTTAGCTTCAAATGTTTAATTTTGGTATTCAATTTTGTTCTTTCCCTTTTTATTCATTTTGCTTTAATTGTTTTGGAGGGCATTTGTTGGTTTCCTCTAAGTCTCTAACCATATGAAAGTTTTTCCTTATTCTTCCATAAGTTCAAAGTTTCAAGTAACAAGCATAAAAAAAAAATGACGAATTTAACATTACATTAGCAAATTATATCCTCGTTTGTATTTTTATTCTCTTCAATTATGAAATGGGCATAAATTTACTTTTTGACACTCAAAGGCAATGAATGATTGTTCTTTCAAGTAAACATATTTAATGACACAAATGGCCGTAATTTGTGTTTGAAACTGGCACTAGCCATATTCATAGTGTCTACGACTAAAATTACAATGAATGATATTACAGTGATGAAAAATATCTTATTTATAAAATAAAGTACCAAAGATACAATTTTATCCTGAAATGTTATTTCAATGTACGGGTGATAATTGTGGATGCTAATTGTTTCTTTATGTTTAAACAATGTTAAAATGATACATTATTATCTAATTTATTTTTGATATCCTTGTTGTTTCTATATCCATGAAATTACATTGAGATAAAAATTATTATTTCATTAATAATAGTTACACACAATCATTATGCTAATTTAAAAGAATCACACCATCAATTTAAACAACCACATTAAAAAAAACAAAGAAATAAAAAAAAAATTGTCTGCAACCACTATGCATATGGGGGCGCCCTCAAATTCAATAGAGAAGGTACAAGAAGACTGACATGCAGAATGTATTGTTGAGACAAACTTATTCAAACAAATGTTTAGTAGTATGATAATACCACTTTGGAACTATTTTGTAAGGGTAATCGGAAATCAGAGGATTCCATTTGAAAATCTTGTAGTTTTTGAGACTATTTTCTTTTCTTTCATGTCTAAAGAATCATATATTTATGCTTTGGGAGGAATATATGGAAAGCTTACTTCGAATGGAATAAGAAAGCACAGACACAGACATATTGGTATATCATATTATTACAACACATAATTCATAAACTTTGAACTCTATTTTAGCTTGCAGTGGCTAGCTTTGGATAAAGAATTCAAGAGGCTTTGGATAATACTACATTCTTTTGTTTCCACTTTCAGAGATATGACTATGGCACTAGTAGTTTTCAAGTAATTTTAGGTTTTAAGTTTTTTTGATATTGTGATATTTTCTACAACATAGAAATTTTATACAAATAATTATGAAAATTCATGTGTCGGACAAATTATATTTCTGCTAAAAAATTATATTTTAATTTTTTTTTTATTCGAAAAACTCAAAAATATTGAAACTCGGCTTTGCCCTATGTCACATTACATAAAGTAAGGGACGAAAGTACAATTCTAATATTGAGGATGAGATATATATTTTAGTTTACATGAAAATAAAATTTCAAATTTTCAAATAGCAAAATTTCAAACATAAAGTTTCAAAGTCAATAACTGAAAAACATGTATAAAGCACAATTTTAAACAAATATGTTAGGCCTATTGCAAAATAACTTGAATAGTTTAAACTCTTGATACAAACTTTTTTATATTGGAGAAAAACCTATGCAAATAAATTAAATTTAACATAGGGTACTGACTTGAGCTCAACGGTACAAATAGTAAAGAAGTGAATGTAATTGTAGCTTATCAAAAAATAAGAATATAATCGTAATACTAATTTTTATTTTTCTTAATTCTGTAGTGTCTTTTAAACTTGGTAATTCTAAGTAAAACTTTCCCTAACATATACATTGAGAAATAGTATTCATTGATAAAGTCAAAACCAAGACCATATTTACAAGAAAGTGGTGGACACATGAATATGGCTAGTGCCAATTTCAAACACAAATTGAGGCCATTTATGTCATTAAAACTGTTTATTTAAAAAAATAAACATTCATCGACTTAGATTGCCACAAACTAAATTTATGTCTATTCCATAATTGAAGAGAATAAAAATGTAAAACGAGGATATAATTTGTTAATGTAATGTTTAATTCATCATTTATTTTTATGTTTGTCAATTTGAACTTTGAACTGAAAAACTTTCATATGATTTAGAGTACTCAAATTAGAGGAAACCAATAGAAGCCCTCCAAAAATGAGTAAAGCAAATGATTCAGAAGTATACGACCAAAAGATTAGATTTGAAGTCAAGTACTCAATCAAGCACCAGTGTTCCAGCGGTTCAGTAGTCTTCTTCAGCAATAGCTGATGTCAGTGTTCGAATCCGGCTGGTGTGTTACTTACAATGAATTAAAGTTGAGCTGTGATGAGATGCTTGCAATACCTCGTAAAACTGGGTCTTCACGATTCGTCTGATCTACTGGATGAGATTAATTGCATCTGAGCTCTTCTTTTTATATTTTTTCCTTTTTTTGTTCCTTCATCCACATTTTTATGCTAGCAAGAGGCTTATCAAATGGTCGGTTTCCTCATTTTGTCTATAATATCAAATTTTATATGTAATTCACAATTTGCCACTTTTAAATTTAAAATTATCTTTTCATGTAAATTAAAATATACATCTCACCCTCATTATTAAGAATTCTACTTCCGTCCTTCACTTTATGTAATGTGATACGGGCCTAATAAAATTGTAGCCGAGCTTCAATAATTTTTAATTTTTCAAAGTTTTTTGAGCATAAATATATTTTATTTGACACATGAATTTTCGTAATTATTTGTATGAGATTTCTATGTTGTAGATAATATCACAATAACAAAAAAAAAGCTTAAAAACCAAAATTACTTGAAAACTACTAGTGCCCATCTCTGAAAGTGGAAGCAAAAGAATGTAGTGATAAATAATCTAGACAATGCACCGAGGCATAGCTCAACTGGTGGATCAATCAACATGTTTCTCGCTTCCAGCGGTAGGGTGGCGGTTCGAATTTTGGTGGGAACCTGCGGCTGAATTTCGGTATGGAGCAATCACTATACTGTCAATGGGACCCTGCGCTGGAGTTTGGTATGGAACAATCACTTTGAAATAGGCTCCTTGTGCACAAAAGTGTACAATCATGGGAAAACCTATGATCCAATTGACACATATCCCGCGATTTAGTTCTGGACAACATATTGAGCAGATTCACACTGCTTCCAACAAACAAAACCTCTTGAATTATTTATCCAAAGCTAGCCACTACAAGCTAAAATAGACTTCAAAGTTTATGAATCATGTGTTGTAATAATATATAATATACAAATATGTCTGTGTCTGTGCTTGCTTATTCAATTGGAAGTAAGCTTTCCACATATTCCTCCCAAAATATAAAAATGGTTACTTAGACATGAAAGGAAAGAAAATAGTCTCAAAAACTACAAGATTTTCAATGGAATCCTCTAAATTACCATTAGAATATAGTTCCAAAGTATATTACTAATTGAGTTTGTCTTAACAATACATCCTGCATGTTTGTCTTCTTGTACCTTGTCCATTGAATTTGAAGGCGCCCATCACCATAGAGCCTGTAGATAAATTAAATATATGGTAAATCAAATATTGTCAAGTATTAATTACGATATTTGGATAATTTAACTTATATCTTGTAAATTAGAAAGTTAATGTCAATATTTTAATTATTCAAATTACATTTTGTGATTAAAGAAACGAATGTCAACAAATCATGAGTGATCAATAAAATTATGTCACTTCATCAAATAATCGTAGCAAAAACTCCTATTATTCAACTACAAGTATAAATAAGGGTGATTTCTAAGTGAGACACATAATTTTACGCTCAATCAAGTGATATTGGAGGAGATTTTAAAATTATCTCAACTCAAATTCATCAAATTCAAGAAAATCAACGACGTAGAAGACGAATATCAAGGTGTTCATTATAGAATTAATCAAATCATGGTGTTTAATTGAAGATTATAATGTTAAACTTTAAAATTTAATGTTATTGAAGGATAAATCAATTTCGAACAAGATCAAATGACAAATTAATTTTGAAGGAGATCAACATGTCAAACTTCACCTTCAAGTTATCAAATTCCGGTGATCACATCCTTGAAGCAAATAATTAGATGATCAAAATAGAGATTGTATCCACAATTAATTGTCAAATTTAATAAAATTTAATTTGTATCATTTTCTTGTTTTGTTATTTTTATAGATGCAAAATTTGTGTTACAAATTTTTGACATATCCAGTAGAACAATCTCTATTTCTTATCTCTTATTTTCACAAATTAAGTTTGAAGTTCAAATGAAATCAAGGACAATCATTCTAATTTTCCAAAGCAAAATCAAACATTGTCTAAGTTTCTTAAAATATCTTATATATTTGATAACTTATAAGAAGTTCTAGAAAAAAATAAGATATTGAGTCTTACAATTCCTTTATTTCAATCATTTAAATTATTATTTTTTTTCATTACAAACATCTTATAAGTTATGTGATCTTAATTTATTCAAATAAGATTTAATATCTTATATTATTCTTTATAAGATCAAACACCTATTCATCTTATTAAACTCTTTAAATCATCATGAGATATAACGAGGAAGGCTTAAGGTGGATACCTAGGCATTAAGAGACGAGGAAGGGCATAATAATCAACGAAATGCTTTAGGGAGTTGAAAATAAGTATAAATACGAAGATTTCTGAATATGGCAGCCTTTCGTACTGCTACTGAATCCATGGGAAGGCAAGAAACAACTTGGTGAACTGAAACATCTTAGTAGCAAGAGGAAAATTAATCAAAAGCTATTCTCGTAGTAGCGGCGAGCGAAATTGGAGCAGCCTAAACCGTGAAAATGGGGTGTGGGAGAGCAATACATGCATCGTGCTGCTAGGCGAAGCAGCCTGAATGTTGTACACTAGATGGGAAAAGTCCAATAACCAAAAGCATCACTAGCTTACGCTCTAACCCAAGTAGCATGGGACACGTGGAATCCCGTGTGAATCAGTAAGGACCACCTTGCAAGATTAAATACTCCTGGTTGATCAATAACAAAGTAGTACTATGAGGGAATGATGAAAAGAACCCCCATTGGAGAGTGATATAGAACATAAAACTAAAATCTCCCAAGCAGTGAGAGGAGTCAGACTCTGACCACGTGCCTATTGAAAAATGAGTCGGCGACTCATAAGCAGTGACTTGGTTAAGGGAACCTACCGGAGCCGTAGCGAAAGTGAGTTTTTATATGACAATTGTCACTATTTATGGATCCGAACCTGGTGATCTATCCATGACTAATTTAAGAAAAGAGCTTATGGCCTAAATATTAAATGTTTAGAGTTTATGCGTTTCTTAACAAAAAAAAAAAGTTAAAGGATACCTATTTTTTTAAAAATCTTAATAAACTTTTTTAATTTGACTCATTAAATAATAAAATTATCATTATTATTATATGATAAGATTTTTAAATTTTAATTTATTCAAATACTTTAATATTTGGCTTTAACAAATAAAATTTCGAACTATTGTATTTTTAGGTAAAGCGTTGGTTCTATTGATACTTTCTACTTCACATACTGCTTGGAGCCACACCTTCCACTATTTATGTTTTTATTTATTTATTTTAATGTGGTTGTTTAAAATGGTGGTGTTATCATTTTAAATTAGCAAAATAATTGTGTGTAATTGTTTTTAAATTGATAAAGTTATGTGTATTATTTATTAATTTAATAATTTATCTTTCTATTCTTAGAAAGTAATAGAACCCACAATAGTGAAATAATAATTTTTCACCTAAATTTATTTTGACTGAAAGGACACGAAGAAAGGAAGGATATCAAAAATAAATTAGATAATATTTTATCATTTAACATTGTTTAAACGTAAAGAAACTATTAGCATCCACAAATTATCACTCGTACGTTGAAATAATGTTCCAGGAGAAAAGTGTATAAAATATTTTTCATTCCTGTAATATAATTCATTATAATTTAGTCCTTAAACTGTTATTTTCATTTTGATACTTTTCATTACAGACATCAAGTGAGACTTTGTGAGTGGTATTTGAACTTTTTCTTTCAAATTAAAATCCCACTTGATGTCAGTAATAAAAAATATAAAAAAATGACAGTTTAACAACTAAAATTAAAATGGATTATTTCCATTACCTTGTAAGAATAGAAAGAGAAATTTTTATTTCTTTAGATAATAAATTTTAGTTATTTTTAAATTAGTAAAATATCATACTAAACTTCACTAATTAAAAAATACTAATTTAAAATAATCTCACACAATCATTTCAAACAACCAATTTTAGAAACAGAGAAACAAAAAAGAATTTAATAAAAAAAAATTGAAGGTGGCCTTCCAAAAGGCCCAATAAAACATTAATTAGAAGATGTGGATATGTTGGCTATTTTATCATAATATTGCAAAAATAAAAAATAATTCTCAATTTACCTACTAATCAAAAGTGCTTTAGATTTATGGCAAAATGTTACTATGTGTAATGCTTTTCTGATTTTTTTTAATTTTTTTGATTAAATTTTAGCAAAAGCGTTAAAAAGGGATAAACGCTTTCAAGTGAAAGCATAACGCAGCTTAATGTTTGACTTTTTTTTTCTTTTAATTAGAAAATTAAAGGCATTATAAGCAATAATGCCTTCTTAATTATTTTTTTAAGGTGTTACCTTTAGAACGCCCTTCGAAATATTTTTTTTTAAGAATAACACCTTCTTAAAATATATTTTTTTTAATTTGAAAAATTGAAAGCATCAAGCCTTGCGACTTTTCATTTTTTATTTTAGAAACGAAATGGTGTTAATTTTGTAATTTTTTCTTGGGAAAGCGTCATGCCTTTATATAATGTATATGCATATTTATTTTATACAATTTATAAATGAGAACATATACAAATATGTTTATATATATATATATATATATATATATATTAATTTTTAAGTATATATAAGTTCTTAAATATATTAACTATTATTGTTTATGAATTTGCATATATTTTTATATATTTAATACATATTTATATAAATATATACATGTTTAAATATATAATTTTTAATTTTTTAAATAAATATATGTTATATAAATATTTTAAATTAGCTAATATTATATAAATTTACGAATATACGTTTAATAAATTTTTAAATATATTCGTATAATCTATACATTCATAAATATGTATGTATAAAAATTCAGGATTAAATTTTTTAAATTAATATATGTACTATTAATATTTTTAAAATTTGCATATGTCTATATATGTATTTATAAATATGTATATATTAATGTAGTTATATTTATATATTTAAATATAAATATACTTATATTTCTATATTTACTCATTTATATATACATATATATTCAAATATATGTTATTTAAATTATATTTATGAATTGATATGCTCATTTTTCTTAAAAAAACTTAAAAGTTTCAAACATATTTGTTACTCTAATATATATTTAAAAATATAATATTAATCAATTTTTAATTTATAAAAGTATTTTATTTATATTTTATATGTGAGTAATATATATAATATATACGTATGTTTCATTCATATAAACTATACATCATATAAATATATAATTAAAAAAAGAGATGATTTGGAACATGGGTGTTGGCTGACACATATCCCACAATTTACTTCTCCTAAATAATAGGGGCAGGTGTTTAGAAGGTCTATAATTAGTTCAGCGTAAGCCGTGAATCTAGATAAATAAAAAAAAAAAAAAAAGATGATTTTGGGTCAAATACAAAATTTAAGAGGGATCGAAGCCGCCATGATTGATTTCCTCTAATTTTACTACTCTAATCATATGAAAGTTTTTTCCCTTTTCTCCTGTATTCTTCTATCACTTCAAACTGACAAACATAAAAAAAATGACGAATCAAACGTTAAGTTCACAAATTATATCCTCGTTTACATTTTTATTCTCTTCAATTATAAAATAAGCATAAATATATTTTTTAACACTCAAAGATGATGAATATTTGTTTCTTTTAACTAAACAATTTTAATGAGACATATAGGCTTAATTTTGTGTTTTTTTAATTCATGTGTCTACAAGTAGAGTGTCACACCCATTAGAAGTGAGTGGTCATTCATGAAATTATGACAAAATTGATGTAACTTTTTCACTTCAAGAAAAATGAATATTCAATTATTTTCTTATATATGGTCTTATTTTTTACTTTATTAATGAATACTATTTGTAAATGTTTTATGTTAGGAAAAATTCAGTTTAGGATTTCGAAGTTTTAAAATTATAAATGAACTATAACTTTCAATATTAGAAGAGAAATAAATTATAAAATTAAGTAAAATACAAATTAGTATTAGGATTATGTTCTTGTTTTTTCATAAGTTACAATTATATCCACTCCCTTACTATTTGTACTGTAACATAACCCTATGTTAGATTTAAATTATTTGCCTAGGTTTTTCTCCAATATAAAAAAAGATTATTGTGTCAGGAGTTCAAATTATTCAAGTCATTCTGCAATAGACCTAACATATTTATTTGAAACTATGTCTTGTACATAATTTTCAGTTTTTGGCAACTATATATGTTGAAACTTTATAATATCGTATCCAAATTTAAGTTGCTGTTAGACTATTAATGAAGGAGGTTGTTATTTTATTTTTTAATAAAAAATACTTATTTGGCTCCTACCTAATTGGGTTATGTAACCCATTTATTAGTGACTAGATGGTTAAATTAATTTAAAATATTTTTTTAATACTCCTAGTAGATATTTTTTTGAAACCTACATAGGTTTTATTTCAAAAGACAAATTTTGAAGTATTTGAATAAGTTGAGATTAAAAAGCTTATAAGATGTTTGTAATGATAAATTTATTATTTAAATAATAAAATTAAAATATCCTTTAATATTTTAATAAACTTATAACTTTCAATATTTTATTTTAAGGTCTTATAAGCTCGTTTGTTAAAAATCTTACCCAAAAAAAAAATTATGACATTTTATAGTCTAAAACATTTGATAAGATATTTTAAAGAGTTTATAAGTCATTTGTGATGGATCTATCATATTTATTTAAAATTGTGCACAATTTTACATTTTTCATGACTATCTATGTTGAAAATTTGTAAAATGATATCGAATTTTAAGTTGCTCTTAGACTATTGTTGAAGGAGGTTGCTAGGTTATTTCATAATTGAAAAATACTTACTTGGCTCCTCTCTAACACACCATAATATAACCCATTTATTAGAGATTGATTGGTTAAATTAATTTAAAATATCTTTTAATGCTCATACATTATGAGATATTTTGAAACTTACAAATGTTAGATTTTAGTTTAAATAAATTTTGAGGTTTTTTTTATGATTTGTAACAAATTTTGAAAAATACCATAAAATTTTTGGGCAATAACATTTTTAGGTAAAGAGTTGATTCTATCACACTTACTACAATTATATTTTAAAAATAAAAAATATTAAAATTCGTGAATCCGCATCTTCTAATTAATGTTTTGTTGGGCCTTTTGCAAGGCCACCTAAAATTG
This sequence comes from Paulownia fortunei, assembly GCA_019321725.1. Lineage (NCBI taxonomy): Eukaryota > Viridiplantae > Streptophyta > Magnoliopsida > Lamiales > Paulowniaceae > Paulownia > Paulownia fortunei. The sequence goes on along the minus strand of CM033116.1, from coordinate 17,630,978 downwards.
TTTTTCTTTTTTTAATTTCTTTGTTTCTATAATTCGTGTTTGAAAAGATTGTGTGAGATTATCTAAAAATAGTAAAATGATTGCATGTAATTATTTTTAATTAAATAAGTTGAGTCTGATGTTGTACTAATTTAAAAATAATTAAAATTTATTAACTAAAAAAATAAAATTTTCTCTTTATATTCTTACAAGGTAATGGAAACCACAATAATGAAATAATAAATTTTCATCTCAATATAATTTAACTGAAATGATATAAAGAAAATAATGATACAAAAAATAAATTATAATAATTTATCATTCTAACATGTTCAAACATAAAGTAACTATTACGATCAACAAATTATCACTTATATATTGAAATATTACTTTCAAGAGCAAATATATTTTTGGTTCCTATACTTTATAAAGGTAATATTTTTCATCCCTAAAATATAATTTATTTTAATTTTAGTCGTTAAACTATCAATTTTTTTAACTTTTTTTGTCGTTAAAAGTGTTAAAATGAAAATGACAGTTTAATGACTAAAATTACAATGCATTATATTATAGGGATGAAATATATTTTATTTTTAAAGTATATGGACGAAAAATATAATTTTCTCCTGCAATTTTATTTTAACATAGCAGTAATAATTTTTGGATGCTAATAGTTTCTTTATGTTTAAACAAAATTAAAATGATAATCTATTATCTACTTCATTTTTTATATCCTTTCTTTCTTTACGTCATTTTAGTCAAATTATAGTGAGACGAAAAATCATTATTTCACTATCGTGGGTTCTATTACCTTATAAGAATAGAGCGAAAAATTATTAAATTAATAAGATATCACACATAACTTTATTAACTAAAAAATAATTACACACAATCATTTTGATACAAATACAAATGGAACTTGAGGATTAAGAATAAGTATAGGCATAAAAATGTGGAGGAAAAAAGAAAAAAAAAGTAAAAAGAAAAAGAAAAACAAATAGATAGAAAAAGAAGTGAGCTCAGATGCAATTTAATCTCGTCCGTAGATCAGACGAATCGTGAAGACCCAGTTTCACGGGGCATGCAAGCATCTCTCATCACAGCTCAACAATAACTAATTGCAAGTAACACTCAGCCGAATTCGAACACTAATCCAACTTAAAGTGCAGTAGGTCATTGTTCCACTGGACCGCTGGTGCTTGGTTGTTCATTTAACTTCAAATATTTTTACTTCTTCAACTCATATTTTCTTTCCCTTTTCAATCATTTTGCTTTAATTTTTTTTGGAGGGCATTTTAGCCATATTCATGTGTGGAATGTCACAAATGCCCCACTAGAGGTAAGTGATTTGATGAAAAAATTAATATAACTTTTCACTTCAACAAATGAATGTACAATTCTTATCTTGGTCTTAGTTTTGACTTTTATCAATTAATACTATTTGTCAATGTTTATGCTAGGGAAAATTTGGTTTAAAATTACGAAGTTTTTAAATTATAAATGACACTATAATATTTCAATATTAGAAGAGGAATAAATTATAGAATTAAGTAAAATATAAATTAATTTTACAGTTATATTCTTATTTTTTGATATGTTATAATTACATTCACTTCCTTACTATTTATACCGATCTCAACTCAGTACTCTATGTTAGATTTAATTTATTTGGATAAGTTTTTCTCCAATATAATTAAGGTTGCCCCAAGAGTTTAAACTATTCAAATTATTATGCAATAGACCTAACATATTTTATTTATTATTGTGCCTTGTACATATTTTCAATTTTTTACAATTCTCTATGTTGAAACTTTTTAAATTCGAAACCAAACTCAAGTTGCTCTTGGCCTATTATTAAAGGAGGTTGGTTTTTATTTTTATTTTTATTTTTTTTAAATTCGAATATGAAATATGGGAATGAGGAGAATGATAGAACTTTATCTCTAAGAGGTAAGACTAATACTAATTGATTAAACTAATTTATTAAAAATTAATCGGTTAAACTAATTTAAAATAGCTTTTAATGCTCCTACATGTTACGATATATTTTTGAAACTTACAAATTTTAAATTTTATTTTGAAAATAAATTTGAAATACGTTGATAAATTAATATCAAAGAGGTTATAAAATATTAATAATGAGAATTTTATTACTCAAATGATCAAATAAAAAAATTCTAAAAATTTTAAAAATAAATTCAAATATCGTTTTAACTTTTTTTTTTAAAGGAATGTGTAAACTCCCAATATATTTGTAGGTCTTATAAGCTCATTTCTTAAAACTTGTACAAAAAAAATTAGGATATTTTATAAACTAAAACATTTGATAAGATATTACAAAAAAGTTTAATAAGATGAACGAAAACAATATAAGTCTATTATTCCTTTCATCATAGGTAAGGCAAAACGCTTTGTTTCAAGTTTCATTTTTCTTTAGTTAACTCACATTTTTCTAAAAAGTGATTGTAGTAATTCTGAGATAAAGTCTTTATTCATTTTTCTATTAATATAGTATTAAGTAGTAAACATTTTACACTAGGTGATTTTACCACTCCATACTATAGAAAGCACTATGAAATTTACATGAAAAAACAATTTGAAGGTTTACATGAAAAAACAAAGTTAGGGGCGAAATAAATATTTTAATTTACATGAAAAAATAATTTTAAATTTGAAGGTGGCAAATTGTGAATTACATGTAAATTTTGATATTGCAAACAAAGTGAAAATGAGCGACTGCCTCATCAGCCTCCTAGTAGCTCTCACCTAAAAATGACAATGAAGCAAGTTTATCAAAATATGTGCGCCAAGATTTTTATAGACCCACCCCTAGCTCCTTCGTTACATCCACTTTCTAATTCTAAATATTAAAAAATATATTTTTTAAAATAATATTATCATAACTTTGTATATATAATAAAATAATATCATTAACAAAAAAATTAATTATTTATGAATTGATATGTTCATGTTTTAGTTTTTGAAAAATTAAAATTTTGAAATATATTTGATACTTTTATAAATTTTTAAAGCATTAACTGTTAATTAATTTTATATTTTTATTTTTAATTTATAAGAGTATTTTATATATTGTATATGTGAGTAATATATGTAATATACACATATTTTTCATATAGATATAAATATACATTATATAAATATATAATAAAAATTAAAAAATTAAACGGGAGGGTTTGGGTCAAGTACGAATTTAAATAATGAAATGTAAACCCATCAGAAACTTATTTATAATTTTAAACCTACCTCAAACTGACGGGTGTGGAGCGAATGTTAAGGCATATCTGAATTTTACCCGAGCTCATTATCACTGCTATTTTGTACTTAAAATTAAGAGGCGGATAAAAAATAAAACTGTGTGGCGCATGGATCACAAAGTGTGTTTCAAATTATAAATGACAATGTAACTTAAAGAGAAATAAATTATAAAATTAAGTAAAATACAAATTAATATTAGGATTATGTTCTTGTTTTTCATAAGTTATAATTATATCCATTCTCTTACTATTTGTACTGTTGAGTTCACGTTGTTATCCTATGTTAAATTTAAATTATTTGCCTAGATTTTTCTCCAATATAAAAAAGGCTATGTCAAGAGTTTAAACTATTTAATTAAGCCATTCTACAATAGACCTAACCTATTAATTTGGAACTATGTCTTATAAATATTTTTCAGTTCTTGACAACCATCTGTGTTGAAATTTTATAGTATCATATCCAAATTAAAGTTGCTCTTAAACTATTATTGAAGGAGGTTGCTATGTTATTTCGTAATAAAAAAAAAAATACTTATTTGGCTCCTTTCTAACTCGTCCTGTAGCCCATTTAGTAGAGACTGGTTGGTTAAATTAATCTATTTTTTTAATACTTCCATATGGTTGGTATTATTTTGAAACTTACATATATTAGGTTTTATTTTGAAAAGCTAAATTTTGAAGTGTCTGAATAAACCGAGATAAAGAATTTATAAAATATTAGTAATGATAAATTTGTTATTTAAATAGTCAAATTAAAATAATTTATTAAGATTTTAAAATAAACTTAAGAGATTCCTTAAATTTTTTTAAGAAACCTGTGAACTCCTAATATTTTATTTTTAGGTCTTACAATTTCATTTCTAAAAAATTTAACAAAAAAATTTAGGATAATTTTTAATTTAAAATATTTGATAAGATGCTTTAAAATATTTATAAGTTGAACCAGCGCACAATGTTAGAAGGTGTTTGGTCTTATAAATATTTTTGAAGCATATAAAATGTTAGATATTATTTTTAGAATAAATTTGTAAAATATTTGGATAAAATAAGATCACTTGTAAAATGTTTAGTAATGAAATTTTTTACAATTTAAATATGATCAAATTAGATGAGTTATAGGACTCGATATCTTATTTTTTTGAGAACATCTTTTAAATTATCAAACATGTTTGAATAAAGCTTAGCCAAACACTGTCTTAACTCTTAATCTAAACAAGATTAGTTGGCAATGCGGAATTGATGGGTCAAATTCAATATCGGTGAAGGGCCAAGCTGGGCCGTTTATGGGCTACGGATGCCGTATCAATTTATGCCCATTGGGCTCTAGGGTTTCAGAAAATAGATCATATATAATCTCACTAACTCTCTCATCCAGTAAACCCTAGAGCATTTTAGTGCTGTGGCCGAGCGACTCCACTTCCAGAGATCAAAAAACAGTTAATCGACAATGGTGAAAACCTATATCCTCCCTTATTTTGTTTGAGATTATTCAAATTTTCGTTCGTTTTTTTCTTTGTTTTCGAATTTTCTCCTACTGGGTAATTATGTTTTTTCTTTTAAAAAATTGTAGACGTTTAAGAGAAGGAATGGAGGACGCAACAAACATGGCCGTGGCCATGTCAATTTCATCCGTTGCTCCAACTGTGGAAAATGCTGCCCCAAGGTTATTCTCTTTTAACATTTTGGCCATGGACAGAGATTGAGTTATTACTGTATGAACAAATCGGTTGTCGGTGCCGTGGATCTTGTTATGGTTTTTGCATCTTGTTGTTGCTAGGTGAATAAAAATTGCATATGTTGGTATTCATCTTTCCATTGGAAGTTAAGTTGTGGCGTACAAATGATTGCTGTTTAATCCATTAAATTTGTTTGGCAAATTCATGTAGGGGTCGGAAATTTTTTATGATATTGAAACTTAATTTTATCAGCCGGGTGAAGGGTTAGAATTTAGAAAGCTGTTCTATATTGGGGGACTGATTTAAATTTCAAATAATTGTTGTGATCATTGTGTCTCAGATTTCTCGCCTTTTCGGAAATCTTCACTTGAGCTGGCCTTATGAATTTTTAGATTTTTAAGACTAGAATGTGCTTCTGACTTTTCAAGTTATCTGGGATGATGATTATAAGAATTTCGTGGTTGTTGCCTTTTGACCAACTATACCAGAACACCTTTTACCATATATTAAATTTGTACACTGACTTGGGACATTCCAAGGTTTTGTATCTATTTGTTTACTTGCTAAGAAATAGATAATGAGTATTCATGAGTATATAGTTTGCATCTCATAGGTGCAATTTCCACTTTATCACTATGTTCTAGTGAATGGTTTACTTCTTTTCTGAATTATCTTGAACCCAGTAAAAGGATCTGAAGATATTTTGAGTTTTTAAAAAAGCTTTTGTGAATAATTTGATAAAGCGGTTGATGGGTTGCTTTACTCTGACTTTGTCTAATAGGACAAGGCAATCAAGAGGTTTCTGGTGAGAAACATAGTTGAGCAAGCTGCTGTTAGGGATGTGCAGGAAGCTTGTGCTTTTGATAGTAAGCTTTTCTGCCTCTTAATTGGTTGTTGGACTTTGTCTATGGTTCATGTCATTGTTACTTGTGAACAAATAATTAGGAAGAGATTGATAAATGATCTAATGCATGCTTTTGTATTCAATGTAGTGTATACCCTTCCTAAGCTCTATGTGAAGATGCAGTACTGTGTTTCATGCGCCATTCACTCCAAAGTGGTGAGGGTCCGATCTCGTACTGATAGGAGGAATCGTGAGCCTCCTCAGCGCTTCAGGCGCCCAAGGGTCAGTTTTATTTACCTTATCTGATATGTTTTGGTCATTGGTGTTGCTTTCTTTATTTGGGGTAACATTTTGCTTTTCTCAAGTTTAATGTGCTATTACTGCCACATTCGTGTACTTGGGTTGTACATGAGTTGCCCTATTTGTGACTTAACTTGCTGAGGGAATATGTGTTACTCTCTCCTACGCACACACACATGCTCTTTCAGACTTCCCTCCAGGGGGGTTTAATGCATTTTACAGAAAGCCAAGATATGTGCCTGCATAGAAACATCTTTTCCCCAAAAACACTTAAAGTTAGATTGACAGTGGGAAATATCAGCCTTCTTGTGGAGATACAAATAGAATTAGATAGCCTCTGTAACAGGAAAACGATTCTGGGATTACTAGTTTTGAATCTTTAAATGTCTATGGCCTCCATGAGTCAATGTGATTGGGCAATTTGCATTGACTACAACTCAATGATATTTAAAAAGAGTTGGTTCTGAAATCTCTGCATTTTTTTAAAATTTCTTTTTTTTTTCTCCTTTATTGTATTGGTTCAGGTGCCATATCTTATTTTCTGTGTTTTCCTTTTGGCATTTACAGGATGATCTGCCAAAGCCAGGTCAAGCACCACGTCCCGGTGGAGCACCTGGAGCTGCCCGTGCATAATTCCTTCCTTTCGAACTTTTCCTTTAGGCTCTTCAGTTGCATTATGAAATTTTTATATCCTGGTTCTGAAATATACTCTTGGTTTTGACCATTATTGTTAAATTTTGCCTTCTCAGACTTTGAACCATGTCATTGATATTTGATGTGCAATGAAGTTCTTGAATTCAGCAAAATGTGTGTTTTTGGTTCTTACTTTGAAGCAAAAAGCAGCACTGAATCATGAAATCGTTAGCTGTGTTAACAGTGGAAAAACTTCAATAATTTTAGAATGGGACGATTTTTTCATCAATTCCATGCACAAATTTGGTCTTTTAGATTTTATACGGATGGCCATGTTGCTGCTATGCAATCTTAATCTGTATCTCGTTTAGGGGGACTGGTGTTTAACATTGATGCAACATATTGTTGCGAGTGCATGATGACATAACCTTGTGTTTCACCCTAAATTTTTATTTGGTATTACATTCTCATTATATCATTTTAACCTTTTTCTTAGGAATCGATTGAATTGCCCTTATTTATTAGTTTTAGTGAAATTATTTTAAAATTAAATGATCTGTATCTGTATTCTAATAATTTTTTATTTGTATTCTAATTAATTTGTCAGTTTAATTAATTAACACTTATTATTATATTTATTTAAAAATTTGTTGTACTTAATTTTTAATTATTATTATTTTTAATTTAAAATATTTTTTATTAACTAATACAATTTGTTTATAAATTTTTTATTTATCTTTAAATAATATTTTTTATTAAATTTTAAGTAGTAGGATGCTTTTTATTAGCTAATATAATTTGTTTATAGATTTTTTATTCATCTTTAAATAATATATTTTTAATAATATTTTATTAAATACATAAATGGAATTATTGTAATTTAATTATAAATTATGTTAAATTCAAAGTTGTCTTTAGAAGCATATCTTCGAGGTGCATTTACTAGTACTATTTCTCTGTGTTTGATGGTATTTTACTCAGCAAATATATTGTTTTCTCATCATGACTCACTGGCTGAACCCCCATCTACCTTGAACTAAACTTCAATAAATTATTGCATGGTTTCAACCTTATACAGGAGTTGGTTCTGAAAGCTCTGCGTTTTAACTTTTTATTTTCTTGGTCTCCTTTATTCTATTTTATGGGTTTATTAAAAATCATATGTTCTATTTCTAAATTAGGACTTACATTCCGACTATTCCTTAATGAGTGATGAGAGGGGTGGGTGGATTTTTTCTTCTTTCTTGTTTTTTTTTTGTAAATAAATTCAAACTTGTGAAGGAGGTGGGGCAGAATTCGAATTCTTATAAATAAGAGGTGAAATTAGTTACCACCACTACTAATAAATTTTCATATTAATTGAGTACCTTCACAAAAATTGGATCACAAATTTTGTGATCCAGTTTTTCTAGGCAGATAGTTGTTTACAAGATATTGTGGAGGAAAGGACTCTTGAGCTAAATTCAGATTTATTCTAAAGATTGAATTATATTCGCGATTTATTTACATAATCACTGGTGGCTATGCTATTTCTTTGTGAAAAACATTTCAAAGTAAGATGAAACCTGGGAATAATAATGCGTACCGTTTTCTAGTTGTTTTGGGCATTGCACTAATGTTTGTTCTGTGCTAGAAAAATTGTTTTATGTTTTTCCTTGGTTTGCAATGCCACATAGGTTCCATGAAAATCAAGAAGTAGAAACTCTGCTCGAGCATAAAGTAAGTGTAACACAAGGGTATACACTTATTGAAATGGAAATTAAGGTGGGAAAAAATATCAAATTAAATAGAATAAGGAAACAAGTAAATAAATGTACTACCCAATCTTACAAGTGAAACAAAGACAAATCATGAATAATTGCAGGAATGAAGTTAAAATGAAATGAGCATTTTCAAGTCTATTATCAAATATATGATTGATATAATTTAGTATTAAAAATATTCATTATCAAATACATGATCGATATAATTTATTTTAAAAAATATTCATTTCAAAGTGAACCACTATTCCTAAAAGTATGGAATGAATCACTCGTTTTCTATGGGTTTAGCCATTCTCCCTTTTTCATGTGGGTTTAGCTGTTTCTGATCAGTAGCAATAAACTCTTATATGGCTATATTTATCTTTGACAAAAATTAATTTCTTAAACTTAATAAAAATATTTGATAAAATTAAGGATGACAACGGATTAAGTATAAGTTGACAAAACTTGAACCCTCAAGATTTTTATGGAGTCAAACTCAAAATCGTCCCACGCTCTAGAGTTAATGGGTTGAAAAATTTTAAAAATATTTTTAAAAAGTAATATCACTGTAACTTTCTAATACGAAAAAGTAATATTATTAACAAATAACTAAACTTATCTAAACATATTTGGATTTTTAAAAAATTAAAGTTGCAAAATATACTTGTTACTTTTATATATTTAACTATTAATAAATTTATATAATATTTTTATTTATAAGAGTATTATATTTATATTTTATACAAGATTATATATAAATTTTTTATATATTTATATATAAATAAAACATCACATAAAAATATATATATATAATAAATAAAAAAATTATACAATGTTTTAAGGGATTGAGTTTGGGTCAGTCCATGTCTAGTTTTAAAACTAAAACTTGAGACCTACCTCGAGATCCATTTGTGGTTTCAAAACTCACCCAATAGGAGGTGGGTTTAGAACGGTTCAAGTTTTACTCGAACATATTGCCATTCCTATTAAAACTAAACCAATATAAAAAAATATACTATTTTTCTGCATCAATGAAAATAAAATAGAATTTACAATAATATTATTTGTTGATCTTTTTTAATTAAAAAAATATTTATATCAATGTGAGATTTTATCTATATTTGCAATTGTGTGTATATAAAAAATAAACTAAAATCATAACCAATTCATACACGTATACAATATATTAAATAATAATTTTATTCTAATTTTTTTTAAGGGAATGATAATTTAGTTATTAAAAATAATTTTATTCTATTTTTATTATTCATTTCTAATGGAATTGGAATCCAATGACATTTCTATTCTTTTCTCATTTTTAGTACATATCAAGGGTAAAAAATATTATACTCGTATTATTTATTTTTCATCATAATTTTATTTCTAAATTTATTATATTTCTATCTAATTCTATTTTATATATCCGTTGCAATAATGAATTTGAGTTTGACGAATCCTTAGGCTGTCCAAACCTGTGGATGATAAAAAAATTTGGATGGCCCTTAAGCGGATTGGGCGCCCAGATGGGCTAAATGCTCAATTCATTTATGAGTGTTATAAATTTTTAAGTAGAACTTACCCTAAAAAATTTATTGTTAAAGTAGAACACTTTTAGATTTTGCCAATGAAACTAATTTAATTTTAATTCCAAGACTGATAACCCTAGTTCTATACATCATTACAGACCCATTAGTTTATGGGTCATGATTTATAAAATCATCTCTAATATTCTGAGTAATCGCATTAGACCGTTATTAGATGATGGACTCATTGTTTTAAAAATGGGACCGGACCGATTAGTTCAATTGGAAACCGAAGGTTGGTCCGGTCCGATTAAGGTTAGAAAATCGAATTTTTTGTCAAAATTGGTTAAAAATCGATCAAATAGGCCAAAATCGATTTGACTGGTATTTAATTTTTAATTTTTTTAAAGTTTAAATGTTGATATTTTATTATATTTATGTTGTTATTTGAATTTTATATTTTGTTAAATATTTTTTTATGTAGTTATTTATCTTTTTTTACTTTTAAAATGTATTATATAATAATTAATTTATTATATTATTATTTTATATAATATAATAAAAATTATAATTAATTTTTATTAAATCGGTTCAATTGTTGGTTGAACTAATCCAATTGATTGAACTACTAATTATTAGCAAGACCAATTCAATTACCTATTCAATTATGAAAATATTGGATGGACTAATATCTCCCTTTCATAACCCGAAAAGACTTATAGGTGATAACCTAATGATGGCCCAAGAATAAACAACATTTATGGCATTGAAATTGGATTTAATAAAAAAGCCTTGAATGGAAATTTATTGAATTTCTCCCCGAATTAAATTCTTCATGTGGCTTCCAGCACATAATAGATTTGGATTCGAGCCGAAAGCTATAATAAATAATAAAACTATCAATGCTAAGCAAATTTAGATTCGAGCCAAAAACTTAAGTAAATCTCATCAATTCGGATCATTTTATAAGTTATAAAATGATAATCCATATCGTATTCTATTTTATTAATATACACCACACTATTTTATTAATATACACCACGTATATATTGATGACGTTACTAATAGATACATATATTAATAAAATAAAATATAAAATAAAATATCAATTTACAATATAGGATTAGGACGAAATCTACAACTACATGCTTTTATGGGAATATGGAAATAGAAATACAAGCATTGAGAGGACTCAAACTAGCAAATAAAATGGGAATATGGAATTTAATCATAGAATCTGAGGCTGTGCTTGCTTGTCAAATTGTTTTCCAGAAATCCCACTTCAAATTTTTTTTTTCCCGCAAAGTGTGGTTGCTTGTCAAAATTTTCCAAAAAAGTTCAAGAAAATCCCTGTTTTGCATATTTCCCTATTTCAAACTATTGTAAAAAAAATATCTCTGGTTTGATGGATAACTTTATTGAAAAACCTTTTTTTTTTTCTCATGTGAACAATAATATCATTTTTTTTCTTTCTAAAATGGCTATATGATTTAGGGCTGATGATATATATGATGATGAAATTAGTGATAATGCCAGCGGAGTTTTCTCTTTCTGAATCTACCAATCCTCAAAATCCTTAACCTAAAATTGTGGCCGTCATGCCCAGAGAAAAAAAAAAAAAAAAAAAAGGAGAAGAAAAAATGGCTGAGGCTGTGATGATTTTTCGAATTAATAGATCAGATTTTGAGCGAACCGTGTCTTGGCGTGGCAAAATCGAAGAACCTGTAAGGTGGATTTTGTGTGATTTTACTCATTCCCCGTCTGATTTTTATCGCCATGGCAAGCTTTGCCCTTGTTTTTTTTTTCTGATGATAAAAGGTAAATTTGAGCTTCGATATAAAAAAAAAATGATAAAAAAGTACAAAAAAAGATATATTTTATTTTTATTTTTAAAAACAAAATGGAAATTTAGAATTAAGTGTAAACAAACTAAAAGAATATTATGTAATTTTTTATATAAATAAAAAATAATTATGAATATTATTTAGAAGAATTAATAATACTTTCAATTTTTACAAATATACACAAATTTGATGGTTAAATTATTAGTTATTAAAATAAATTTTAAAAATAGATGGTAATATATAATTATTTTCTATTTAGTACTAATGAAGTCGTAATAAAAAAATAATTAATATAATAATATTTTTAAAATTAAAATAAAATAAATTAATAAAAAAATTCAAAATCTACGTCCCAACAACATTTCATAATTTTTTTTTATAAAATTTTTTACATTCAATCACCACTTTATTCAAAAAATATCACATCAATTATTATCATTATAATTTTTATTCCACATTCAATTATACTTTCAAAATTTATTATACTTTTTTTAAAATATTTTTTTTTACTATTCTCTTTCAAAATAAAAATTAACATGTTGAAAGAACAAACAATTACACCATTAACTTTTTTTTTTCTTATTTTATCATATCTATAGGCATTAGTTGGTCAATAAAGCCCTTACACACACTCTTCTTGACTTGTGGAGGAAATCGACTAAATTTGACCATGGTCACATCAATCTTTACTACAAAAAGCTCAACATGGTGGTAGAATTCTTTGCAAAAATTCGAAGCCTCTAGTTGTTCGGACTCCACATATATGATAATTGTCCACCATTTTTGCATGATGTTTTGTTAAGAGATTCGGACACTACTTTTGTTAGATGCACATGTATATTCTCCTTGTATTAAGACTATCATCCTGAAAATGATACTTTGATTTTTCTTATTCAAAAACAGAAAAAAAGAAAAAAAGAAAAAAATAAAGAAAGAAGATAGTTAAATAGATGAACCTTTATTTCACAGACTGGCTGCATATCATGTGGTGAAACAAAATTTGATTACTTCTGAAACTTAGTTTAGTTATGTAATCCTATTCAAGCCACAATTTTATGGTATTTTTATAATTTTTTTTTTTTTAAAAAAAAGCACTTTTAAGGAGTTTTTAAAATATTCCATCTCCAAAAAGAATGCTTTATAGGGTTAGGACAGTCTTTTTCTTAAATAAAAATATTATTTTACAGGGTAGGTGAGTTGGTGGAGGAGGGTTGCGTGGGGCGTATTTGAATTTCATCCCAATATTTTTTCGGTCGAACCTGTCGCACCGAATTTACCTACTTGATGTGGTTTGCATGTATCAACTCAAAGGTTTACCCGTCATAAAAAAGAGAGAGCATATAACTCTTTTCTTTATCTTTTTCTTTTTATCTTCTTTTTTTATTATCCGAGTATAGGGATTTCCTCTTCAGTCAAAAATTCTTGGGGTAGGGTTTCCTCTTTTTTTTTTTTTTTTCTCCTCTCTCTTTCGGGATTAAGAATCTTTCCATTACACTAAAAAAAGGTTCTTGGGGTTTCAATTTTCCCCCTTTTCACCAAAAAGATTCATGGGGTTCCGACTTTCCTTCGTCATATAGAAAAGGCTCTCGGGATTTCCTTTCACCTTCTCCCCTTACAAAAAAAAATTACATGTTCGCACACTTTGGATGATCACCTAACCCATTCCATTCGCATCCACTTTTTTGTTATCCTCCATTAATAAATTTTTGGACCTAAAAATTGGATTTCAGAACTTTATAGTTCTGACTACTCATGTAGAAAACGTAGGCTTATCAAACCTAATAGCTCAAAGTTAGTACATTTCGGATTGCATGTTCATTAACATAAGCACATGCATAACCCATTTCATTTTTCTTTTTCATTTGATCATGTATTCAATCTAAATAACCTTAGAAATATGATGTTTTATCAATGTAAGTAAGATTTGTCACTCTTCCATTAAAAGACCCCCAAAACCCCATCATCGGCCTGAAGGTTGGGCCTGCATTTGGCGGGTCGGGATCCGACAGTCACCTTAGGCCTTTCTCTTATGGACTTGTAGAATTGGGCCTACACATATGAAAACCAAATCTATCTAAAAGGGGCCTCAACAATAATGAATTAATAACAAAATATATCATTGTGTCATATGTTGCTTGTTTTATAAAAGCCAAAATATTATTAATAGACGTCCAATATAGAAATTAAAAATTTCAAAATTCTCTCACTTGGACAAGTATTAAATATAATTGTCAATTTCGAAAAAAAAATAGAGAAAACAATTGTGGATAAAGTACACAGTTAATTATATGTCATATTTAAAATAATATATATATTATGATAATGAGACCACATATCAAATAGGGTTGCAAGATGAGTTGGCTCTATTTGAACTCAAACTTGATTTTTTCCATGAGCCAAAATATGGATGTTTGAAAGCTCGCAAGCTGGCTCTTGAGCTTCTATTATTCTTCTTATTTTTTTGTATTTATAGCTGTGTTGTAATTTAATTAATATGTTAGTTGTGATAATGATTATATTATTCTTGTTAATAATAATACCATGATGATACCAATGAATTTATAATATTATATTAATTCTACAACATAACAAACAGAATAATAATATGTCATAATATCAAAATAAGAAAAATAACTAGGATATATCATAATACTTGCATTAATATAATTAAAATAAAATAATTCAAATTATTTCTATCATAGTTATATTTTTTTTTTTACGTGAACTGAGTTAGAATAGATTTAATTGTTAATGAGTTGAATTCAAATTTAATATTTTTAAATAGAATTCGAGTCTAATTATAAATTTACAAATTCGTGAGCTCGAACTTAAAAATTTTCAAAGACTTGACTCTACTGTAGGAAAATGGCGGTTATTGCGTCCTTATCGACACAAACTTTCTCCTGTCACAAACATTAACAGCAGCTCTAAAAACATGAATTGGACACAGTTCTCATGAATCAATGATTGTCGGAGGGCCTACACTAATAGAATTTCCAACTTATTCACGATTACCAAATCTTTGTGGATTTTGATGTTTAAATCATTGATGAATGTAAAATATTTGAATTATCATTCATTGTTATCTAGTTTCATATTAAATTCATTCCTTTTTCTTCCTTTTATAGTTATATTGTTTATTTTGGTATATAATTGTTAACATCTTTTTATAATTAAATTTAAAATAAAAAAATTTCTTTTGGGAATCTAATTTGTAAAATAATTATTTCAAATAATAAAAAATACTTTTTCAAATTCAGATTTTAATATTATATTTTCTTAGTAAACAAGGTCAAAGCTAAAAAAATAATTGAGCTCGAGCTCGAGCCTTAAAAATGGGCTCAGGAGCTCGAGTTCGGGCCTCGGGCCTTGAAATTTTGTAGAGGTCAACTAATAACATTCCTGAGTACAACATTCATTTAGACAATATGTAAAAATAGCACAATAGTTAAGCATATAGTAAAATTAGAAACATGTCAAAAACTATAAACTTGAAGCAAAAGCATATGTCAAAATCCATAAAATGGAAGAAATAATATATAGTGAAGTAGAAATAAGCCAAAAAAAAATCGTAGATTGAAGTAAAACACATAGTCATATTAAGAACCAAAAAATGGCATATTGGAAGAAATAAAATCCCTCAGTTGTGTAATAATTAGCATTTAAAGCAAAAATTACCAAGAGATGAAAAAAAAATAAAAATGATTCTTTTAATCTTTTATTTAATGGGTCTTTTTTTGTGAGTCAATTAGTAAGACTTCCACATAAAAAAAAAAGGAAATTTTAACAACATAGAAAGTTCAAGATTTAATGCTAGAATATATATGTAATCCAATTGAATTAAAACCATTCTCAAAATATGCAATCTTGCCAAACTAAGAGTTTATTTTCTTGACTTTGATATAACAACTTAGAAAATCTTTCTTAACGTGAAAACAAATATTTATAAGTATAGTCAGTATCTGGTGGAATTGGTGAAATAATCTGTGCATAATAAATACCAAATGAGAAAAAAAGAAAAGCTTAGCAGCACAAATATGACTATATTAGCAGTACCTTAACCTATAATGGTTGAGACTCCACAATATGTCACAATAAAGTATCCATAAAAACAATAATGTGATGGAATTACTGAGTGCTATAAAAAGGCATTCATAGGGGACGAATATTTTTTCAGCAATTGGCCATTTTTCTTGAAGTTAAAATCCTCCCCTTTTTATCTAGGTTTTCTTGTTCCAAAATTTTGCCAAACTCTAATTGAATTAAGTTCCAAAATACTTTTCTTACACATAAGAATTAACGAATCATATTCTATTAGTAGAGAAATGATTGCGAGTGAATATATACTGTCTGGATTACTTACACGAGTGACATAGGGGTTTGGATTTGTGAATTGTTTGTGGAGAAAAAACAACTTGAGTCGTTTTAATTCATCATCATCAATGGGAAGCATAGATACGAATTCTGATTAATATTTGATGCGTTTTAATTTTGAATATTGAAAATGCATAACAAATCAATGTCTACGAATCTGAAATGCAATTTATTACATGTGATGTATGTTTATGTTTTAATAAAAAATTTCGCTGCATTTTGCATCACATGATTATGCAACCCAACACCAATTGCCCATGTGCCTAAGTCCATTTTGTCAAGATGTCCTTCAAATACTTATGATGATAATGTGATAAATTTTTAAGTTCCAAACGGGTAAGAAGTGAGTCTTGATTTTTTATTTTCAAATCCACCTTATTTATTTTTATTTTTATTTATATATTTTTAGGTAACATTATTTTTATATTTTTTAAAAAATTTTAATGGTGTAATTTAAAAAAAATATTTTCTTAATATTATTAAAATTATAAAGTAGGTCTAATGAGTCTAGCAGATATAACCTGGACCTGACGAGTCCGGATTCAGGTCCTTAAAAATCTTGGCAGGGTGGGCCTCTAGTTTTGACAAATCCCCCCTACAACTCGTCTTGTTTGCCATACCTACAAATACTCTTTACGATAGGGGATTTGTGAGTGGATCTACTATGTTTTTCTATAGAAGCAACTCTTTCTACTTTGACATCGCATCTACCAATAATTTTTTGAATTAGATGATATCGTCTCATGATATGATTGGGTCATTGACGAGATCTTGATTCTTTTGCTTGTGCAATCGCACCGTTATTATTACAACACCAAGACTAGATTAATAATGGTTGGAATTATACCTAAGTCTTGGATGAAGTTCTACATCCAAACATATTTTTTTGCAACATCACATTCTGCGATGTATTCAACCTCAGTGGTGGAATCTGCAATTGTATAGTGCTTGGGACTCTTCCAGCAAACTACCCTACCATTTAGGGTGAATATGAATTTGGATGTTAACTTTGAATTATCTATATCAGATTGAAAACTAGAGTTAGTAAAACTTTCTAGCTTCAATTCTATAATCATATATCATGAATATATTTATAGTCCTTAAATACTTAGGGATCATCTTAACGACTGTCTAGTGCTCTTCGCTTGAATTGTACTAGTGACACTCATAACATATACGATATCAAACCTAGTACATAGTATAGTGTACATTATGCTCCCTATCGCAAATGCATAAAGTATGTGAGTCATTCTTTCTCTTTCCTATAGAGTCTTAAGGGTTGTAGACTTCGAAAGAAAAATTCCTTAACTCATCGACAGGGATCATCCTTGGATTCCTCCATGCAAAACATTTTTAGCATTTTATTTATGTATATAGATTGGGATAGTCCGATCACCCTCATAGATTATCTGTATAGATTTTAATCCCTAAAATATAAGATGCTTCTCTCAAATCTTTTATTGAGAATTTCATAGACAACGAAGCCTTGTTGACTGAAGCATCCCTATATTGTTCTCGATGAATAGGATGTCATCAACATAAGGGATAGTAAATGTTATCACACTTCCACTAACTTTCTTATACATAAAGGTTCATTCGAATTATTGAGAAAATCAAATGATTTGATTGCCACATCGAATTGGATGTTCTAATTTTGGAAAGCCTGTTTAAGTCCATAAATGAACCTGTGAAGCTTGCAATCTTTTTGCTCGTTTTCTTTTGATATGAAACTTTTATGTTGTTTTTTGTAAATCTCTTACTCAATGTTTCTATAGAGAAAAATAGTTTTCACATCCATTTTTCATATTTCATAATCATAATATACAAATGTAGCCACCAAAATTCGAATGAACTTCAGCATTGCCACTAGCTAGAAGGATTTCTCATAGTTAATACCTTGCTTTTAAGTGTTACCCTTTGATACAAGTCGTGCTTTATGGGTCACTCTCTCTTCATCTACTTCAAACTTTCATTTTGTAGATCTATTTACAATAAATGGGTATAATACCTTTTAGTGGGTCCACTAAGGTCCATACCTCATTGGAGTACAAAGAGTCTATCTTAGATTGCAGGGCATTTTGCCTATTCTCGAGTTAATTTTAGATATTATTTCTCCATATTCTTTTGATCACTGTTTAAAGAAAGCTCTTCTTTGTTGTTCTCTAACAAGAAACTGTGCATCTCTGATCACTTTGAGACCTTTCAGATCTTTTGGGAGATTATGTTTTTGAAGCATTAGTTGTTGGTTTAGGCACCATTGCCTCTTGTGGGACATTTTGTAACTCTTGATTTTCTTTAAGTTCTACAACCTTGCATTTTCTATCCAATTGAAACCCCGTAAGGAAGGTGATATTTCTCAAAACAAACACATTTTGCAGATGGATCATAGAAATAATATCCAATGAATTTCTTTAAATACCCCACAAACTTACAT
This sequence comes from Paulownia fortunei, assembly GCA_019321725.1. Lineage (NCBI taxonomy): Eukaryota > Viridiplantae > Streptophyta > Magnoliopsida > Lamiales > Paulowniaceae > Paulownia > Paulownia fortunei. The sequence goes on along the minus strand of CM033116.1, from coordinate 17,612,351 downwards.
AAGATGGATGATGGATCCAACTTAGCTCCCCCTTGGTGCTTCACATAAGCAAGACAACCCTCATACACTTACACATAGTTGTAAGAAGGGGTCTTGCTACACCACATCTCATAAGTTGTTTTTGGACGACTTAGATGACATTCTATTCAAGTAGGAGTGTCGTTGATTCTAGGGCATATGTAATGCCCAATTCTCAATTCTCTCATATATAGCCAATAATAAGCATTTTGTATGAATATGCATCTAATCAATGTACATTATTGAATTATGGCATACAAATAGCATGATTGCACGAACATGAATAATTGTTATTATATGTTTTAGTTATGATTTAACATGCATTAGTACATGAAATATGAGATCAAACTTTTATTTTTTGATTTAACATATTCCTTAAGTGCCCTTTTTGCAGTGAAAAGCTCGGTATCTCGATTAAAGAAGATTGATGTGTTGAATGACCATAAAATGAATTATTTGTATTGCTCCATACTAGTTATATGCTAAAGTGATTAATTGTCTAAATATTTACTTGAAATATGTTACATTGGCTAAGAACTAAAAGTATGCACAATGGTGTAATTTGATTGGTTCATTGACTAGGTTGCATAAAACCATTCTAAACCGTATTGCACTTGATTATAACACCAAAGTATCAATTTTTGTCATCTCCTTAGCCCATGAACGTGGCTTTTGGCATGAGAAGACACCAAGCATGATGCAACCAATCATCACCCTCCACTTACCTCTCTTTGAAAGGTCAAAGAAATCATATTCATCTATATTTCTTGTGGAAGCACCTCAAAAATGACCAGCCCTTATTCTCCTAAGTTTCTCCCAAATTTATACACTCTCATACTCACAAAAGTTGAATTCAATCTATAAAAATCCATAGAACACAAGCTAGAACAAGTTTCCATCCTTTTAAGCTTGAAAACCGTTGATTTTGAAACTTAAATCCAACTTAATCAAGGTATATTCTTTTTCAATGTTTCTTATGATAAATATGTAGTATCTTGGATGGTTACATGTTTTAGTATGCTTTTGTATGATTGAAAACTTAAGTAAGTTACACTTGAAGCCAAAACCAAGTTAGTTAAGCTAATTTTTAGCAAAATTGATAGTCTTGTGAAATTGTTTAATTTATTTGTTTCTATTGATTTTGTAATGCTTATATTGTGTTTGGAAATTTCTTTGAATAATTGAAAACAATAGCAATTAGTTTGCTTAATTGAAGGTTAGAATCAATTTAAGTTAGAATCAAGTTTACGTTATTTTAATTCGGATTGTGTTCATGTTTTAGGGGGTGCCCTAATAATTATGTTTGAATTATTAGTTATTTAATGGCTGCCCTAATGTTTAATGTCTTGAATTAGTAGTAAAATATGGAGCATGTATTATTTTTAAGGTTATGTAATTGATATGTAATTCTTTACAAAAGATTGAAAAGTATATATAAACTTTAACTAGAATATACTAAATGATTTATAAAAAGGATATTAAATGATACATGATTTGATTATGTTAGGCCTTTAACACATCCTATCTTCCAAAAAGATTGACCTTTTCACCTAGCACAAAGTGGATTTGAGGTAAGTTGAAACTTTCATTTGGTGTATCACAAGAATCATATAATGTTTGTTCATGTTTTAATATGATTGTTGTTGTTTGTCAAATGATGTAATGTTTGATGCATTTATGGTTTATGAATCATGACACTATTAAGAGTATAATGAGGTTTTTGAAAAGAAAGTATGGTACTTGATTGATGGTCGGATAGATAAGGGACGCGGGAGGGACCGGCAGATCCAACAAATGGTGGCAAATACTTGAGGTTGAAAAACCGGTATAGGAAAGCCACAATGAATGAGATAGAATACGGCTAATACCTGAGGTTGAAAGACCAAGTATGGAAATCCCGTATTAGTTCTCTTATTGACCAATCATTATGAACAGGTTCCGAAAACTATGGTCTATCGCTATTAGTTAGGTACCACATTTCAGGGGCCCTAAAGAATGATTTATGAATAAAAGTTATTAAATAGAATATTGCATTTAATGATTTATGAGATTTGCATATATGTTATTTGTTATTGCATCAGTTTCATCTTACTGAGCCTTTAACTCATTAGATTCATGTGATGCAGGTGAAAATGTACAGGTTTAGAGGTTGACTGAGTCTCTAGAGCGGCCGGATAGAGATTTGTTCATATGCCATGCTTCAACCTGTTTTGTAGTTTATTTTGAAAACTCTGTTTTGTTTTTAAATAAGCCGCTCTGTTATGGTTTTGTAAACAGATGTACTCAGTTTTGATATATGTATATGGTGTGTTTAAAATGATTCAAGTTCTTTCTCTTATAGCTAAAAATGGGAACTTTTATTAAAAAATCATAACTCTAGTAAAGATGAAAAATTAACATTTCTTGACTTAACTGTATCAGCTTGTTTAGGCTTTGCAGTTAGGTTAAGGGGTGTTACAGCATAGCTCCAAAATAAAGAAAAAAGTAGAGCGAAACTTATCGTGGGACGAATCATGCCCAATAGGGTTCGGTTCCTCCACTCGCCTACCCTATTCAGTTGAGGCGTGCCGAGCAGAGTCTAGTACGAGAGAATTCCATTCTCTTTCAGATAATCCATAAAATCTGCACCTAATTATTCATCTCCTTGATCAAATTATAGAATTTTAATATTTTTACTAGTTTCATGCTTAAATTCTTTGAACCTTTCAAATGCTTCATATTTGTATTTCAAAAGATATACATACTCATACCTTAAATAGTCATCGGTTAAGTATTAAAGTAAGAATAGTCCCCTCACACTTAGTGGACCACATACATCCATATTGGTTAAATCCAATGGATTAGTAGCATGCTCCACTTGTCTAACAAATAGCAGTTTGATCATCTTTCCTTTAAGATAAGATTCACAAGTTGGCATTTCCTACGAGTCCATTAGGTCAAGCCAATGTGCTATCTTATGAATTCTTTTCTTAGATACATGACCAAATCTACCATGCCCCAAGTATGTAAAATTATGATTATCTATTTTTTGTTTGTTACTTTGTTGAGCATGAAAGATGGAATTTTGGGGTAGGATAGTATATATCTCAATACTCCAACATGAATTAGTGAAGAACATTTAAAAATAGAACACTTTCCATTCTTTATTGAAAAACTAAAATCTTATCTATCCAAAATAAGAATAGAGATCATGTTATTTATTAATTCAGAAACATAAAGAAAATTATTTAAATGTATCCCAATTCCACTTCTTAACAGTAAGTGGATTGTCCCTATAGCTAATGCAGCAGCTCTTGCTCCATTATCTAACCTCAGGGTTGTTTTTATCTACTTAACTTCCTACTTCTTATCATCGCCTACAAATTATTACAAAGATGAGAATCATAGCTGGTATTCAATTCTTAAGAAGCATCATTAACCAAAAGATTAACTTCAAAAAAATGCATACCAGAACTGTTCTGGCAACTCATAAGGTACTTTTTGCTATTCCTCTTCTAGTGCATCGGCTTGCCGCAATGGTGGCACTTGCCTTTGGCTTTGGAACCTTTTTTACTCCACCAAAGGTCTTTATTTTTCTGTACATTGGGAACCCTTCTCCTTTCTTTTCTCTGACTTCTTAATCTTAGATTGGGATGAAGAATAGATCAGCATGACATATTTATTCTTCATGGTGGATTCCACCGTTTTCAACATGTTGACCAACTTAACAAGGCTAGTCTTCATTTTGTGTATGCACAAAAGAATCAAATTATGGTCGTAAGGATTGTAGGATGAGATCAAGATAGAGTTCATTCCATAACGACTTCAAGTCACTCGAGTCTTTCTATTAAGCCTATCAACAAGCTTTTTCAAGATTTGATAACTCGCCTATCTAGCATGTTCATCGTACAACTCATGTAGGTGATGATAGATCTCGACAGCATGTGTTAGAAGCTCATTTTGCCTTTGTAGCTCATTTGATATTAATGTTAACATGTAGCATTGAGCTTGCACGTCATCATCAACTTACTTGCAATGCTTGACAAGATCTTGCTTAGTAACGTCCACCAACGGGGGCCAGTGGCAGTTTCACTCCGAAGATATCCTCTTATTGGATTGCAATAGAATCTAAATATTCCTCAAACACTCGACATAATTGGAACCGATGAGCTTATTGTTGTCCAGAATAGATGGAAGTGGATTTTTTGGCATTTTGTACTTAATCTACAAAATTTTGCGAGACAGAAAATAAGCATGCATTCAAATATTTATACATTTATGATACAATCTTTAATTATAAATATCTCTTACTATTTTATTCGAATTCCATAACCCCTTAAATGACAATTTGGGAAATCATATTTCCAGTGGGCTTGAGGCCCAATTGCCTTGTCATACACCCTCCATTATATGAGATCAAATAATAAACTAAAAGATGGTTAACACAATAATGATTGTATCTCTATGGAACCCTCAAACTATTTTTATCTCACCTTTTTTCATGCACTCCAATTTTATGAGTATATATGGTACTTAGTATCAAGTATAACCTATTAAACATTAGTATTGATGAAATAACTAAGTGTCCCACAACTCATAGCCAACACCTAAATATCACATTCCATGTGCATCTCTATGGTAGTTAGTGAATACAATTTTCTTACGCTTAGCACAACGCATCACCCTTTAATGACAATTTGGAATATTACATTTCCAATGGGCTTGAGGCCCAGTTGCCTTGTCATACATCACCAATTTTATGAGTTTATATGTTAAACTAAATGTGGTTCACACATTAATAATTATATTTATATACAACTCTCAAGTTATTTTATCTCATCATTTTCCATACTCCTCAATTTTATAAATCTATATGGTACTTAGTATCAAGTGTGACCCATAAAATATCTATGTTGGTGAAATAATCAAGTGTCCCACGACTTATGACCAATACCTAAATATTTCATTCCATGAGCATCTCTATGCTAGTAGTGAACACAATTTTTCTGCCCTTAACACATCTCACGACTCTTAGCCAATGGATTAAGTGCAACAACATATCACATGTCACATACTCTAGAAGGAAGGTATGAATAATTTGAGTCCAGCTCAATATGACCCATATTTGCTTGATACAGAACCAATCAATGTTCTTTAACTTGTTTTCAAGTGAGAGTCCAATTTATGATTTATAATGCAAGACCACATCAATTTATTGTCTTGTTTATTTAATATACACTATCCTAGTGATTGCAAGCATAATCACACATATATAAATCAAGCATGCACCACATACATACTAAATAAATGTGATGATCTTAGGCCTTTTATTTTATTTGACCCACTCGAGTTAAAGTAGATCTAAGTCAGGCTAATGGTAATAATTAAAATGATAAATTGATCATATCTATGATATAAATGCATCACATATATTCATGAGCCTTCATTCTTCTCTGTCTCTATCTTCATTCAAATTTCTTTTAATGTCTGCCAAATTACAAAAAGTAAACCTCACCATTTATTATTTTTCATATTACATTTGATAATTTACAACAAACATTGAAACAATTTTATGGGTAAGTACATAGGAAGGGAATAGAAATATATCTAGAATAAAAACCAGAGAAATGCAAGATTGGTAGGCCTCATTTTAATTAAAATTCAAAAATAACTATTTAGGCATAAGATAATCCAATCACATTGGTATAGACTACATGATCATCCATACTCAACATGCTAAAGATTCATCATCATATCATAATTTAAAACATGTAAATTTATCATTCATTTAATTGCTGCTTTTCAAGTTCCGGAATTAAATTCTTGATTTTTTATCAAAAATAATGTTTCAAAAAATAAAAATTAATATTTAATTATTAAAATTTAAAAAAAACCCCAATATTTGCACGTAACATAAAAACAAAAAGAAAAAAAATACAAACGTACGTGAGAACAAATTATTATCTTTTTAATAACACCAAAATTTAACGCGAAATATAAATGTAATCCAATTTAATTAAAACCATTCTCAATTTATCAAAGCCTCCCAAACTAAGAGTGTATTAACTTGACTTTGATATAATAAATTAGAAAATCTTTCTTAACATGTAAAATAATATATTTTCAAGTATAATCTGGTGGAATTTATGAAATAATCTAGACATAATAAATATCAATTGAGAAAAAAGAAAAGCTTTAGCAGCACAAATATGACTATATTAGCAGTACGTTATCCTAGAATGGTTGAGAGACTCCACAATACGGCACAATACAGTATCCCTTTTAAAAAGGAAAAAATTAAGTGATGTTTAAAACTCTAAGCATAGCCACATTTGAGGGGATAGTGACTTATGTGATTTTATTGAAGTTCCAAATTAATAACAAATCAATGAAACTCCTTTTTATGAATTAAATATTAAACAAGTCAAACACCTCTTTGTTTTATTAGATACAATAGATGGATGTTCTTTAATTAATTTCAAATGCAACAATTTTTATTATATATATATATATATATATATATATTTTTTGTGGCAACTAGTGTACATGGCTCTATGCCTATATTATATATGCATTTCTTTCCATTTCTTTTTTCTTTCTCATTTAGTGCAAAGGCAAGGTAATTATGTTGATTTAAATAGATACCAACTATTTGACCTGGTGACATCGTCTTTTATCTTTGTGTGGGAAGTTAGGGGTTCGACTCTAGCATGTGTATGAGTAAATGTGTTATAAAAAAAAATATTGATTTAAATAATCAACCATATGTCAATACTCTTAAAAATGTCGAACTATAAAATTAAAATCAAACGGAATATCAAAGCGTTGAGTTAAATTAATTACTGGACAATTTTCGTTGAGTGTTTTCAATTTTTGCCTTTCTTGAAAACTTTTCTCTCATATTCAAGGCAATTTAAATCTAAAGTACCACATTTAAATTTACCCTTTCTATACCATAGAAAAAGGTGACTCTAATTCTCAATTTTGTATTCTTGCTTTTCTCATTTGCAAACTCATAAAGACAAGGACAAAATAAGTCTCACCATTCATTTTGTGAATTTTCAAGAAGATAAAGGTAATTAATTATTACAACATAATAAAAGGATGGGATAAAATAGTCCTCACAAAAAGATTGAAGTGTGCTTATCACTTTTCAAGAGTGGATAAGGAGAGAATTTAATGTTAAATGGCCAAGTCTCATCAGTTACATGATAAAGGCTTTGGCAAAAGTCAGAAAAGTAATGGGATTACATCAATCTTCTGAAGAGATTACATCAATCTTCACAAATTTTAAGTGTAGGTACTAGTAATAGTTATTTACAACACAAGAGATGAGCACAACCTCAACAACTTTCATTATTTCCTCAAACACTAAATTTTATAAAAGATTTTTCAGTCAGAAATTATTGTCACTTTCTCACCCCTTAGATTTAGAAAATCTCATTAAGAGACATCCCCTTCATCAGAACATGCAATGCCTCATAAATCGCATATGCTGACTTTTTGAAATATTTTAGGTTATTTATTTGGATATACTTTAATGAGTCATCATTCGATGAGAATATAATAATATTATAAATTAAAAAAATAACCTTATCGCATATGTAATCCATATGTTGCATATATTAAGTAACATAAAATTTAATGAATCAAAATATCGTGCTATTAATTTTTTCAATTAAAAATCTAATATTCGTCGATTAAATTGTTGGCGCAATACTAATGAGTAATATGTGAAGATTGATTATAGATTTTTTGTATATATTTATAATTGTATTTTTTTTTTACTGGCATGATTTATAATAAATTTAAGTGAATTTGACACATACTAAATAATATGCCGAAAATTCTTATTTTCGTGGATCAAATCCCTTGTCTAATAAACTTTGATCGTTATAGAAACTTTGATTGATATACCGACAAGTAATACGTGTTAGTCGAAAATGGATTAACATATATATTTTTGTACACGTGTTGTAAATTGAACTACCACAACTTTTACAAACGATTATATTCGACAAACATTAATTATTGTGCCGAAAATCTCATTGTAGCGGATAAACTCCTTTATCTATTAAATTTCGATCATTCTAATAAATTAGATCATTGTACGTGAACAAGTATATGTGTGTGTGACAATTTAATTCAATATTTATATTTTTTACACGTATAAATTTTTTATTTGACGATTGATATAAAGTACATATATTTAAATAAACACTTTTATTTTATGATCAAGTCTACTACATAAACTTCAGCTCCAATCTCATAAAAGATTTTAAAAATATACGTACTCATGTGTGAGAAATAGATACAAGAATTGAAATAAAAAAATACAAAAAAAAATTCAGTTTCATATAATTATTGCCTTTCCCCTAACTTTATTAATTACAAAATCCACAACCGTAACCGAGCCCAAAAGAACACAACCCACTAAATCCACAAAACGACGCGGTAAGACCTACACACACCCTCAAACGACACCGTCTTGTCTTGTTCAAACACTATTATTTTAATGAACGCGTCTATTTCTCTTCCCTCTCCTTTCGTCGCGTCCCGTCTTTCTGCCGCGCGCCATATGTAGATTTTTTCACGAGCAAAAAAGGGAAAAGAAAAAGAAAAATCCACACCTATACATACATATATTTATCTATATGTAGAGAGAGAGACAGGAGGGAGAGGGAGAGGGAGCGGGGAGGGGAGGAGGAAGATGAAGGCGGGTTTGTTTTGTTTTTTGTCCTCTCTCTGCAAATAACTTAAAAAAGGAGGAGAGGTTTGGAGGAAGATGAATACAAGCAAATTATTGCAGTTTTCGTCTTCATCTCCGGATTTCTCGTTCTCTCTCTTTTGCTTTTTTTCGAACAATTCTTTTGAAAAACCTACATTAATCCTTCCCATATATATATACGCAAACCCCAATTTTTAAACCCCTCTCTTCTTCTAGAAGTCTCTGCTTTTTCATGTAACCACAAGACAATGAGAACCCACCTTTCTCAAACGTCATAGCTGAAACAGTAAAGAAGAAAAAAATGATAAGAACCCTGCAGAATTTGTCTTTCTTTACTGTTTGATTGTTGGCTTGTTTGTTTTTTTGTTTGTTTTTAAAATATAAATGACAACAAAGATGGGTGAGCTTGGGGTGGTGAATTCAGAAGGCAACGTTTCGGCGGAGGAGGAACGTTTGTCTTTTGACTCGGGGTGGAGGTCTTCTCCTCCGCCTGATCCGGCGTCGATTAAGGAGGAGTGTTTATCAGCTGCGGAGGAAGCGGCGGAGCAAGTGTTGAATTGCGTACACCCCACACTCGACTCTGAGGAGAAGAGAAGAGACGTCATTGATTATTTTCAGCAACTCGTCAAATGTCATCTTAATTGTGAGGTGATCATTTTTTTTTTTTCCTAAGTTAATTAATTCCATCTTTTTTATTTTTTGTAATTTTTTTATGCATGCCAGTGGAAGGTGGTGTGGTTCTATTGTTTTAAGTTTATTTTATCACGCTTTTTATTTTGTAGGCTCATTTAATTAATTGTTTTTTTATGTGTGTACCAACGTCGTCGTATATTCTTTGAGAATAAATTACTTTTGATGTTTGTTCTGATGCGTGATACTACATTTGTATTGGTCTAAAGAGTTTCTGGGATTATTTTCTTGGTTATTAATTGTTGATGATTCAAGTTGAGTTTGCTTATTGTGTCGAGGAAAAGTGTGACTAACTTTTATGATTTCTTTGATAATTGTGTCGCAAAAAAAATGAAGCTTTTACGATTTGTTAGATTCCTCGATATTGGGGTTGAGTTATATGATAGATTACTGTATCATGGGTACTCTAATCTTGACTTTGCCATTTGTGAAAAACAGTGTGCCGCGACAAAAATTGAAAAGCGCCACCGGAAAATTAATATGGTAGGATGTAGCAACATCCAGAATGGGGAGAATTGGGGATGTTAAAATGGGAGTATCTGTGTTCTGTGGCCCCATTCATGGAGTGACTTTAAGCTTCAACCATGACATAGGTGCAGTGGGAGGCCCCTCTAAATGTGTGTGTATGCGATGGAGAAAATTTTTCGTGCAAGGGGAATATGGTAGCCTACCCTGCCTTTGATTTTCAGCACCAAAAAAAAAAAAAAGGGAAAAAGGAAAGGGAGATATCACCAATTTGTTCTGACCTGGTCTATTTCTTTTTCATTCATAAAATAATTTATCTTCGAGGTTCTGGGAGTTACAAGTCCATATTTAGGAGAAACACCAAAAGCAATGGATGAAAGTTAGGTTAGGGGCTATTTAATGTATAAATGTTTGCGAGGTGATATTTTTGGGTTTCCTCAGGGATGAGAGGAGATTCTTCGTAAAAGCCTCAGTTGTTCTCCCGCTAAATAATGAAGATGTTGTTCACATAAATTAATTGAATCATCTTATACCTCCAAAAAGGACGTTTCTTAGTTCATTCTTACTGAACCTAGGATGCTGGTCAGATAAACCGGATAATGAAGTTTTGAACTAGTGCAGTAAGAATGTGGCTCTTATATGTACATTAATACTTGTGAATGTACTGTCCATTTTTTAGTTGTTGAAGTGTTCAATTGTTTAATGTTGACACCTTGATGTTCATATCAGGTTGTCTCCTATGGGTCAGTGCCACTCAAGACATACCTACCTGACGGTGATATTGATTTAACCGTCCTTAAAGGTCCTAATGCTGAGGAATCTTTGGCCCATGATGTTCTTGCTCTTTTACAGGACGAAGAGCAGAATGAAAACGCCGAGTACCAAGTTAAGGATACACAATTTATTGATGCTGAGGTAGTCCGCATTCAGATTCTTTGAAGCAGCTGTATATATGCTCTAGATGATATTTTTATACTCCGTTTATTTCGTTAAGGGAACTCTTTTTTCCCCCGGATTATGCTAGTGGCCCTAGATATACATTGATTTCTTTGTCGGTAATTTTATTATATATCGCCACTTTTCACCTTCTTCTCTTGCCATCTTGAATTTAAAACTTCCATCTCTGTCAAGTTAGTCAAATATCACAACTTGCATTTAATATGTGGGCACTTTATGCTGTTATATATGATATTTTTTGGTGAATGACTTTGCATACACTCACTCTCAATATGCATAACTATTTTGTGAGGTTTTGAACTGATTATGTCTTGCTTCTGATGTCAGGTTAAACTTGTGAAATGCCTTGTGCGGAACATCGTGATTGACATATCCTTCAATCAGTTAGGTGGACTTTCGACGCTTTGTTTCCTTGAGCAGGTAGCGAGGAAGACTTCATTTTTTAGGAAGTTGGTAGTCAAGGTTTTTGTTAGTTTTAAATTGTATAGAATTATGCTGTTTTAGGTGCTTTGCCATTCATGTAACAGAATAAATGCATATCATTCATGTTGACATATATTTCTTGCGTAAAACAGCTGATATAACCTGAAGTTGATCTTCCATGGATAAGTAGTTTGAAAGCAAAAGTACTATTACCTAGTAACTTTTATGCTTACAGAAAAGTGGCCATATTATCTCTCTCTCTCTCTCTCTATATATATATATATATATGGGTTCTATAATGTTACCTTCTCTGACACTATAGTGACTAGAGAATGTTGAATCCCTATTTGGGTTCATGTGGTTGTTTGGAATGGAGATGTTGACAAACTGGAGGCTTATTTCAGATATTCTTATTGATATCTGCACATTGCTCAGTTTAATAACATGAAGAAATGAATTTCACAAAAGAAAAAAAAATTTGATAAGATTGATTGCGTTCCTTCTCTCTATAGTAAATTTCTTCTGTTATTTTCTGTTGAAACTGCTCATTATGATGAATATTGTTGCGTGCTGCACTCCTAGGATTTTCAATCTCTTGTCTTTAAATATAAATTGTGAAATTGCATGCCATACTTGTGGTTGCTTAACCTGTTTTTTCATGGACTTGTTTACTAATGCAGGTAGATCGCCTTGTTGGGAGAAATCATCTCTTTAAGCGTAGCATTATCCTGGTTAAAACTTGGTGCTATTATGAGAGTCGTATCCTTGGTGCACACTATGGTTTAATTTCTACATATGCTCTGGAAACACTTGTCCTGTACATATTCCATTTTTTCCATTCATCGCTAAGCGGCCCTTTAGCGGTAAATACCTGTGACTAAATTATATTGACGCTCTGATTATATGCAAAACGGATGCATTGTCAGTTTATTATTATTATTCTTTCTATGTAGGTACTCTATAGATTTTTGGATTACTACAGTCAATTTGATTGGGAGAATTCTTGCATCAGTTTGAAAGGTCCAGTTTGTAAATCATCCCTACCTGATATAGTGGGTGAGCAATTTTCTCTAGTAATATAATTTTGGTTTGACTTTAATATCATTTCAACTTTCTCTGCTCCTCTGTCTGACAGTATACACACTCTCAGATTCTTTAAGTTGCTTGCAATATCCTTCTGATTGCTGAATGGTTTTTCTTTTTTTGATTTTCATGCAGTGAAGATGCCTGAAAGTGGGTGGAATGATCCGTTGCTTAGCGAAGAATTTTTGGAAAACTGCATGGAATTGTTTTCAGTTCCTGCTAGGGAGCTTGAAGCAAACCCAAAAGCATTTCAGACAAAACATCTTAATATAATTGACCCACTGAAGGAAAATAATAATCTTGGGCGCAGTGTACACAGAGGTGAGGAAAATTATTACTGATTCTCTCTGTTCAAATGACATTCTGCACTGTGATCGTATGAATTATTAAGTTGAACTACAATAATCTACTGGGCGAGATCAATCTGTGACTTTTTTTGAAGCTTCTTTTGAGCGTAATATCTCTTCTAGTTGGCCAGACTCAAATCATGTCATTCGCCCAACATTTTTTCCGTTTTTTCAAGCTAAATGGGAAAAATGAAGTTCACAAAACACTAATTTGCATTTACCTTGTGAATTAGGATTTGAAATTGCTAAATGCCTTCTATGATAGTTGAAAATTTCAAAGAGATTCTTTTCAAACTTCTACCTTTGCTTTCACCCTTATTGACAGATATAGATGCTTTAGAGATTTTATTGATTCAGCTACATAATGCAGCACTGTCATTGCGTAAGATGCTAGACTGGCTTCTCCACCTTATCTTCTCTGGCTCTCAGTGGATTAAATATAGAATGCTTTACAATATATTTTCACAAACTCATTTCCATTAGTCATCTCTGCAAATTCTTTTTTGGGGAATCACTATTGTATGTGAAATTGTTCCTGGAATATATGGTGTTTGTAATGGTATTGAGCCATAATAATTTCTTGTTTCAAGTTAATAGTCCTTATTTTGCTCTCTACTAGGCAATTTCTACCGCATACGGAGTGCGTTCAAGTATGGGGCTCACAAGCTTGGTCAAGTCCTTTTACAACCAAGGGATAAAGTTGCTGATCAGATCTGCAATTTTTTCGCAAATACCCGTGCAAGGCATGAACATCAATATAGAAGTAGCATTCAACGTTTGGCCCTAGAATTTGGTGATGAAGAGTCGTTGACCGACTCTTTATCATGCCCAGTTGAATTGTTTTCTGAGGATGACTTGCTTCCAAAGTCATCTGTCAGTGACTTTGATAACAATAGTGTTGATGTGGAACAGACACCTAGTTTAGAGTTCAGGACTGAGCTAGACAAATGCTCAATAGGAGAAGTTTCCCCGGATATGGCATCTGAAGCTTGCTATTCTGCAGATGGGGTTTTCGTCTCAGAACACTGCATCACTGGGGGCAAATATGACTTTGCAACATCTAATTCAAGTTTGAGGAATGGCACGTCTGATTATATATCAAGCAGCAATTACAGTGCATCTCTTTCTGAGAACCATTTCCATAAACCGCATTACTTATCTTCAAAATCATCTGCTGAAAATGGAAGCTCAGAGGCTCACCAAGTTGATTTAGCAGGTGATTCAGAGAAGTTTGGCTTCAATTTGTGGTTGGAAAACAGAGAGAAACGTGTGGAAATGAATAATACATATCGATGGTGTATGGACAATTCTGAGGCTGTCTGCATAACTGGTTCTAGTTCTACTCCAAAACCCAATGTTTTGGAAAATCTGTCTCTTGATTTTAGAGAAATAGACTCAACAAGCGTAGGAGGGGAATCAGAAGCTTTCAATCCTTTGGCTGACCTCACTGGAGATTATGACAGTAATATTAGGAGTTTGCTCCGTGGTCAATTATGCCATGGGTTTGCTTTATCTGCACCTGTAGTGTGCAATCCTCCATCATCACCTTCTAGAATTCAAAACAAAAAGCCATGGGATATTGTTCGTCAGTCAATGCCACTTAGGCAGAATAAATTCTCTCAAATGAATTCATATACAATATCCACTGATCATACAATGTACCCTGGTGCTTATTCTGCGTTTCTTGCTACTGCTTTTCATTTTGAAGGGGAACGGAGATCTCGAGGAACTGGCACTTACTTTCCGCATATGGTAGTATTTTTCTCACTATCTTGCTCTCTGTCTCGCTCATGTTTTGTTTGTTACGTTACCATAATTCAGCGGTGATTTTATCCTTCATGTCTTGCAGAATGTTTTTCACATGGAGAGGCCTTCACATGGGAGGGGCAGGAATAAGGCACTGGGCAATCATAGATATAGCCATACTAATGGCTTATATCCTTCTGGCGAGTCAAATTCTTTTGAAAATGGTAGTCATGAAGTTCTACCTGCGCGAAGAAGATATCAAGGACGAAAGAGGACATCGGATGTACGGTGCCAATTTCCTCGTTCAGTTGGAGGTGGGAATCAAATCAATGGGTGTTTAAGTGCATCATGTCAAATCGAATTTGGATCTATTGGGAATCTCGGAGAAGAGGTGATATCAGGCTCTGCTCATGTTAAGGCCTCAAATCTGGGTGCCTCACTGAAAGCACAGGGTTCACCAGCAGTGATGATGCGAGACAGGTATGACAACTTCTTTCACTGCCTCACTGACTTCAGGCCATATATATATTTATCAGTCTTAAGGCTTCATATTAGATGATGTCTGAAGCTCGACTTGGTTTGGGCTTTCAGGGTTGCCGGGCAGTCAATCCACCTTAAGAATGAAGATGAGTTTCCTCCTCTGTGCCAATAAAATGCATTAGAAAGGATGGTTAACTTGTACAAAAGAGTGAAAGGGCATTTGGATTTAGGTGCTAACAAACTCCAGGACTTTTAGGTAGATGTAATGGCTTTTTTTAGTTTCCCAATCTCAAGTACCCTTTTCGTCCTGTCATGACCTGTGCAGAACGAGACAGTGGTAGAATAGCATTTAGTGCATTCGGACTTCAGTTGTTAGAATTTACCCCCAAGCTATTTAATTATAATAGAGCTATGGAATTCTAATAGAATCATCTTGGTAGAGGACTAATGGCAGGCTGATGGTGAACTTCACACCTCAAACTTCTCATTTCCTGTTTTCGCTTGCTGATACTGGAAATTTGGTGTTTGAATGTAAATTAATCTTTCTGAAACCTTAGTTAAAGAAACAAAGTTCTCAATTGTTGAGGTTTCTTATCATCTTGTCATGGAGGAATGAGATTCAAGTTGTTGTTTTGAGGGTGAAGTATGCATCAGGTAAAATTTTCTTATTTCATATTCACCTCTTTTCTAATTATTTTATATTATTTTATGGAGTTTTGGAGGTTGGGGAATTTGGTGAAATTCTTGAGTGCCCCAGGTATAATACTCCTGATTCCATCCAAGACCATTGTGGGATCCCAATCCATCTAGGACGACCATTTAGTTATGGCGGGATGGATGGCGAAAAATATCCAGTCTATCACTATTATCTAATGGTTATGAATAGTTGCGTTGCATTCAATCCATTGTAAAATGATTTGAGAATTGGGGTTGGGGGAGGTGTTCTCGTGTTTTTTTTTTTTTGTTGTGATGGTGGGGAGGGTGCTTCAGTCAAGGTTATGGTTTGGAATAGAGAGAATATTTTTTCTTTCTCTGCTTAGTTTTGAAGGAAATTAGAAGTTTAATTATGAAAGGTAATTATTTATTTATCCATCTGTTTGTATTCAATATGATATTCCATTATGCTTAAAACATTTAAACAACTTAGTCACTTGTTATAAGGTTTTTTTTTTCCCCTTTTCGTTGTTAAAAATTATGGTTCAAAAATAGTCTATAGAAATTCTCTTTGTGAATCTTTTGCTTCATAGTAAATCAAGTTGAATGACTGGCATTTTAGCTATAATAATTAATCAAAACAGAAAGGAATAGAGCAATTAGCCCCCAGAATGGTTACGTTAATATGGTTGGGCATCTCTGCTAGCATCAGAACATATTATTGTTAATTGGTTTAACTTCAACCATAACTCAAAATAAAAGAAAATTTATTTGATTGAGTAGGTTTTGTTCCCACTTATACTATTCAATTTTTCTGAGTTAAAAAAATAATCTGATTACAAGTAAAGAAAATGAGTATCAGCCATTATTAATTTATTATGAACCGAAAACTTCAAGAACTAAAACTAATTTATGGTAATATAATTTTTACTGGTAAGGTTTTATTTGGATTAATGATTTTAGTGAGGAAAATAAAAAATAAATAAGTAAAATACAAACTTGTATTATTTGGAGCCAGAAAAAAAAAAATACGTAATATTTTTCTCATTAAAATTAAGGATCTATCATAAGGATTTCCAGGGAAATATTTTCCTATAGAATTTGTTGGCAGTTTTGCAGGAAAAATATATCCCTTGAAAATTGGGAAAGTCAATTTTAATATTCCTGCAATCTAAACGATGGATACCGAATAATATTAACAATAATAATAAAATAAAAATACAAGAACTCAATGCATAAATATTGTCCGCAGCTTTGGTTTTTAATATTAGTGATGAATAAAAGCGGGGAGAAAAAAAAAGAAGAAGCGAATTACTATAAAAATAACAAAACGTATAAAAGCAAGAAGTTGATTTAAGAAAATAAAAAAAAAAAAATCAAACTTTGAGAATGAGAATTTTGATAATAATATAGTTTATCCTTGGATTCCTTTAATTTGATTTTGTCAAAATATTTAGAAAAGATTCCCTCTGGAAGATATGAAAATGAAATATATATGAATTTGTGAATTGTAAAGTTTGAGCTGGTTATCAAATGTAAAAAATAAAAAAGTAATTTTAGAAAATGGAACCTAGTTTGTAAAAATCGGATTTAGACTTTTTGAAAAATATGCTGTGGCTTTCGCATTAAAATTGTATAATAGAATGTAAACTTTAAAAATATGGTCATTTAGAAAAATATATTTTTAAGAAATGACCAAAATAAACATACTTTCGAGATGAAAATGCAAAAATAATTTTAAAAAATAAAACCAAACATAGGGGCACATTTTGTATGGATAAAGATGGACTGCCACTCTTTGTGACATTTAAAAGATAAAGAGATTAATTGATTTGTTTATAGAGACTTTTGACACGAAGAAATTATTTATTAATTTGGTGTTTGAATGTAAATTAATCTTTCTGAAACAATTGGGGATTTGGGGGTGGGGTGGGTTGTGTTTTCTCTCTCTTTTATTTTATTTTATTTTATTTTTTACTTTGTGGTGGTGGTTGGGGTGAAGGTGGGGAGGGGGTCTTCAAGCCAAGGTTATGGCTTGGAATTGTGAAAATATTTTTTCTTTCTTTGCTTAGTTTTGAAGGAAAATGAATATGTTTAAAAGTTCAATTATGGAAGGTAATTATTTTCTGTGTGCTCAAACATGAAATTCCATTATGCTGAAAACATTTAACATCTAAAATTGATATTTAAAAGGTAAATAATATGGAACTTAGTCTCTTGTTATATGTTTTTTTTTTTTGTTTCTTCCTTTTCCTCATTAAAATCTGTGGTTCAAAAACAGTCTATAATAATTTTCTTTGAGAATCTTTTGCTTCATAGTAAAATAAAGTTGAATGACTGGCATTTTAGCTTTAATATTTAATGAAAATTTTGAAATTGGAATTACCCCCCAGAATGGTTATGTTAATAGGGTTGGGTTGGGCATCTTTACTAGCATCAGAAACATGTTACTGTTAATTGGTTTGCCTTCAACTATAACTCAAAATAAAAGAAAATATATTGAACTATTCAATTTTTTTTTTATAAATAAAAAAGTAATCTGAATAAAAATAAAGAAAATGAGTACCACCCAGTATGAAGCAAAAACTTCAAGAAACTAAAACTAATTTATGCTAACTTCTTGCAAACCATCTCTAAGGAGCCCACATTTAATTTTTATTGGCAAGGTTATTTTTGGATTAATGATTTTAAAGAGGAAAATAAAAAGTTTTGAATAAAATACAAAGTTGTATTATTCGGAGCGAGAAAAAAAAATTCATAATATTTCTTCCATTAAAATTAGAGATCTATCATAAGGATTTTCCATGGAATTATTTTCCTATAGAATTTGTTGGATCGGTTTTGCAGGAAAAATATATCCCTAAAAAAATATTAGGGAAAAGTCAATTTTAATTTTCCTCCAATGTAAACGCTGGATGTCGAATGAACTATAAAAATAACATAGCATATAAAAGCAAGAAGTCCACCTAAGAAAATTTAGTGATTGATACGAAGGAATGAAATTAGATAGGAATATAATGAATTTAAGAATGGAATGGTAACATAAATATAATGATATGTGTATGCCAATTTCCATAATTGATATGTTTAAGGAATAAGAAATAAATGGAATCGTCATTTTTTGTTTGATTTCAATTTCATGTTTGCTAATTAGAAATGAGTGATAAAAATGTAATAAAATAGTTTTAAAAATTAAAATACCTTTTAGTAGAAATTTTATGAAATATATATTCAATATATTGTCCATCAATGAGTCTGTTATTATTATTTTGGTGGATGTTAAACAGTATATATGCATATATATATATATATATATAGAATATAGATAACTTTACACTTAATATTTTTTTTTTAAAAATACAAAAGATGACAAAGAGGTCTTGAAGCAAGTCTTAAATTTTAAATTTTTTTAAAGTTGGATAGGAACTGAATACGACCTATTAAAATATTACACACACACACACAAATATATATATATATATATATATATATAATTATGCATGTTACATATATACTGAAATATATATATGATACTTTTATAATAATAATATAAAATTAATTAGTAGTTTATACTAATAATGTAAAAGCAATAAATATATTTTAATTTTTTAATAATTAAAATATAATTAATTTGTTTTATTTATAACATTATTTTCTCATATAGGAATTTCAAATTTGTAAAAATCTTGATGGGTCAAATTTTGAATTTATTCAATATTTTTGTTATATATAGAAGGATAATTTATCAAAAACAAATATAGTTTTATTCTTGATTGATTGAAAAAATTAAATACATGTGAAGGAAGAGATTGATTAATGCATATTTTCGAGATTGGGGATTTCTATGAAAATGAATATTTATATCTCCAAATTATACCAATTATATGAATGAAAATGAATTTAGGAATGTTTATTCGATTTCCACTCCAATCCCATGTATTAATCATGGAAATTCAAACTTCAAGAAGTCCCATATTATTTTGATTTTGTCAAAATATCTAAAAAATGTTCCCTCTCTAAGATATAAAAATGAAAATATATCTAAATTAGTGAGTTGTAAATTTTAATTAATTGAATTAACAGGTATATTTGGAGAAAACATGTTACGTTTACTTATTATCAAATAAAAAATAAAAAAAAGGTAATTTTAGAAAATGGAACCTAGTCTGTAAAATTGGGATTTAGACTTTTGGAAAATATGATGTGGCTTTCAAAGTATAATTGTACAATAGAATGTAAACTTTAAAAATATGGTATTTTAGAAAAAAATATTTTCAAGAAATAACCAAAATAAACATATTTTCGAGCTGAAAATGCGAAAAAATGGAACCAAACAAAGTGCTGCATTTTTTTATGGATAACGATGGACTGCCACCCTCTGTGACATTTAACAGATGAAGAAATTAATTGATTTTGTTTATAGAGACTTTTGACACGATGAAAAATTATTTATTCATTTATGTTTGCAATAATTGACCAAATATTATGTATATGAATTCTGAGGCAAACATTTCATTTTCTCAATCAATTTTATTTGTGCACGTAATTAATTAAGTCCCCACCAAACTTAAACGTGGTGGTTTTGGATAGATAAAAAGAACACGTCAAAGTGAGAGAATTCAAAGGTTAGTCGATTATTTTATGGATGAGGCCAATGTATTTGTCAGTACATGAGTTCTCCACTTGATATGCTTCAATATTTACTTGAATTTTTTTATAAATTAAATGTATCATATTTGATTTATTCAATATTATTGGATTGAGGAGTCATAAGTGGTGAAAATCATCATTTGTAATTGGTGGGGTGCTCGTTCGGTCAAAACGAATCTAAATTTTGATTGATTAAAAATTTAAATTAAAAATTAAACTGAATTAATTAATTTGGTTTGACTATAATGGAACTTTTTTTTTATTTTTTTGTTTGATTTTTCGATTAACTGAATTATAGAAAAAAATAGATAAAATATTAAATAATAGAGTTAGAAATATATTTTTTATTTTATTTTTAATTTGGGTGAGAAAAATATAAAAAAATAGTATAAGAATAAATAACATATATAAAAATAATATAAAATTTATATATTTAAATACATAAAAATAGTAATTCAATTTTCAGTTTCGTTCGGTTTGATTAATCGAAATTAAAAATTAAAAATTAAATAAAAAAATTTAAAAATAAACAATTAAAAATCAAATTATTTTTTTTATTTTGATTTAATTCAATCCGATTCAATCGATAATGGAATTGTGAGTAGTCATATTTATAATTTAATGACCATTGGTGGGTTGGACGCGTTTTTGCTGTAAAATGACCTCAAACTAGTGTTTTATTTTATTTTTTAAGTCCCTTACTATGTCTTTGTAGTGGAAATGATTTTTCTTCATTGAGATGAAGATCTATTTTCTTCTGTATATTTTAAGGTTATATTTGGTCTTTAGATTTTTGTGAGAAAAATAAAAATAAAAGCATTTTCATTGTTTCAATGATAGTATTTTGTATTTTATTTATTGATATTTTTTCTTTTCTCTCACAAAATCCAAGATTTAGAAATATTATAAGGCAATTAGACGGAAAATATTTTGAGAAAACAATTCTCTTCATATTATTCGAAAAAGAAGTCATGAAAATTTCATTGATAGTAAGAATGTCTTCTTGGTGCATGGACAATGTTCTCCAAGGGTACCGATCATTTTTTTGGTAAATATCTTTATTTTTTATTTGTAAATAGGCAAAATAAAATATTGGAGACATAAATAATTCTAATTAACGTCATACTCTTTATGAAGTGGAAGGGGCTTAGAAAAAATAATTGCTATACCCTTCAGTGAAATTACCCAATTAGCCTCATACCTCTCTCTCTCTCTCTCTCTCTCATTTCATGGTAGTTTTACTTCTCTCACATCTCTACAATCTCACATTTTTTTCCTCTTTTTCTATCCAACATTTTTTTATCACATTATTTTCTTTATTATTAAAATTACGTTTATATCAGTTTAATAAATTCAAATAAATACAGTGATTATCATAAAAATAACTAAATATTCCTAATATTATCAATTTTAAAGATTTTAGCATATAGAAAAGTTGATAGTCTTATATAATCAAATAAATCAAAAAAACAATTCTTAGAAAAGTACAACTTGGTTCAAAATTGAATATCCAACTTATGTTATGTTACTAACCATTCTTCGTGATCATTTTTGTATATATGCAAAATTACTTGTTTCATTTCTAAAATCTCTTAATATCAAATACTTACAAATAGTATGATTTGGAAAAACTTAAAATATAAAAAATGAAGCATCAATAACAGTAAATTATTCAAAAGAATATATATATATATATATATATATTACTGTAGTCAACTAAATATTTAAATGTAAATTCAAAAGAAGTAATAATTAGTAAAATATTAAGCTGACCAATAATTTGAAGCACTAATATTCACTTCACTCATCTTCCACACATATATATGTGTATTATTGTGTTAAGTTTATGCGCAATGGGACCTCAAGCAGGAAAAAAGTGGAAAATCATTGAAATTTGATTGAATTTCATCTAAAGTTTGTGGCTTCATACAATGCACAATGCAATCATGTTAATAATGGAGCCATGCCCTCCAACAACATATGCATCAACTATTTTAGTGGCAAGAAGTCAAATGGTAATGTGAATATTTTTCGAATAATTAAATAATAATAATTTTTATTTTGTCACTGAGAATATATACTATGTGACAATTTTTGTTGTCACAATAATAGTAATAATATCGTATTTTATATATATATTAATAAATTTAATAATATATATATAGTCATAATAAAAATATTATAACTAATGACTTATGACAATAATTTTTTGTTGCCACTCTAGATGTGTAGTAATTATTAGTAGTAATGTGGGTTACTTTTAGGGTCTTAAGGTGTATCAATTACGCTTCACTATATGTCCATTGATTCGTTGTTTTTGAAATTACGTTCTCTGTCTACAGTACGAATAGACGGTTAGGAGGCTCATGAAATTATTTTAGGGAAACACTTTCAATTTTTAAGTTAGTAAATATACAAGAGAATAACTACTAACTCAAAATGAAGAATCAAAATGCGTATCTTATAAGTGTGGGGAGAGGGATTATTTATATTTGTTTATTTTGGGATATGAACTCCATGGACTTTTGATATAATATAGGTCTCGTGGGTCTGATTATCTTATCTGGCAAGTATTTGATATCTCTAGTCCATTTGAGCCTCTTACAAGACTTGAGTCTTGAGCTTGAACGTAGAATTGGATTGAGATTAAATTATGTCCATCAAGTAGTAACAATTTAAACACAATTCTTGATACTATTAAGCTTGTAATATCATTATTATAATATTTATTAATATTTTAATATATAATTAGTGATAACTTTCTCAGTAATTTTCTTTTTTGTTGTAGCGGATATTTAAAAAATGTAAGAAAATGTGATATAAAAAATAAATATAGGAAATGTGTGTAACTCATTTCTAGTACTGGTATTTTTTTTAACAATTAATTCAAAATATGCTTATTATATTGTAAAACGCAAATTTCAAAAAAATTATGATGATTTAAAATAGCTAAATCTCAGGGGGGAGTTAGTGTAAATTATACAAATTTAAGGGGGATTTGTGTACATATGATTAAATTTCAGGAGAGGCTGTTCCAACTTTAGACAAACCTTGGGGTTTAAAACTCACCAACTTCACCAAACATTGACGCCGAAGGTAAATCGGATTATCTTTAAAAATTTTTGCCAATGTTGACTTTTGACTACAGAGACAGATGACTGGTGTTATATGTAAGACCACAACAAATATTAAAGAAATTGATATAAATTAAGAGATAAAACTAGGAAACTATTTCAATAATTATACCTAAAGACAATTATACTATATGCTTTATTTTTCAAAAACACATGGGTATTTTATTATCCCTTGTGTCCATTGGCTTTGGCTAGTTTATGATGCATAATGTTTTTAAATTACAACTACTCCCCTAAAATATCACCAAAATATTTCAAATGTCCATAGATTCATATTTTTTTATTCGGAGCCGGCCCCAACAGTCAATTTGAGCTTACAATCATTGATGAAATGGACTGATAGGATGAGAGAGTTAGTGAAATTATAACATTTGGACCTTAATTTTTACGGTTTATGTGTAAATACCTAATGTTCAATTGTCATACGGTAACTTTTTATATTTATGTTCATTTCGCTTATCAATTCTTAAAATCTCTTGATTTGAACTGATTTAAGTATCAAAAATTTTTTAATTGGAGGTCATTCCAACTAACCTAAGGTGTGTTTTTGTCTCAAATCTTTTCGAACTCAAAGTAGCTTAACTTGATATCAATCCGACCTCAACTAAGTATATTAATTTTGACCCAAATCACACTCATTCCACCAAAGCCATTGCTCGAGAAGTTGAATGTGGTCCTTTCATAAAATTTTGGTTTTTGTAGAGGGTGAAGAAAAATACAGGGGTGTCCTTGTTAGCCATGCTTGTGAGGATGGTAATAGTGGATCGCTAAAAAATACAGAAAGAAAGAAAAGATAATATTAGTGACAAGAAGTCAAGTAATAATATTAAAGTTTTTATTATAATAATAATTTTTATAATTTTTAGTGATAAAATTTATTAGTGATAAAAAATTTATATATAAAGTTGTTATTACAAACAAGTAGTGATAATTAGTGACATATGTATATTGACAATTCAATGTAACGCAATATACTGACAAAATTATATTACTAACAGTGTCAACGGTATTTGTATTGTAATTAAGTTGTAATTATATATACATATATATCTAATTATCAATAATCAGTTGAACACAATTTTTTTCCATGTTAAACTTTTGAAAATCATATCTTGGTAAAACAAAATTATTGTTACTAAATATTTTGTTAATAATGTTGCTTTTTTCTTGTAGTGGATGTAGCAGTAATGGCTAATCCCATTTTATACTTTGCTGTACTCCCAGTTAAGTTTTTGCCTATTATTATCAAAATCTAATAATATATATATATATATATATATATATTGGCTTGCAAGGTTTATTGCATATAAAAATGTAATATTATCCTAACTTAATAAAATTTTCTTTAATTTTTTTAATGTTATTTTCATTAATTGAAGATCTATCAAAAGTCTGGGTGGTTGGAATAATATTTTCAACATGTTACTTGATTTTGGCCATAGGCTACGTCCTGTATGTGGTGGGGCAAACATTACCCAATATCTTCTACCAAACTAATAGAGTAATCAAGAAATTGGGTGGTCACTATAATTTTTTTTTTATGTTTAAATGATTGTATATTGCACTTAAAAGGCGGTGTTGAAATCTAATTTAAGTTTCTCAAGATTTTAATTTGAATAAAATTAAGCTTTAATTTGCGAAGCAAAGACTTGGATCGATATCTTTTCAATTTTTGATTAGAACTTTAAACAAATAAAATCCTATATGAGTTACGAATACAATTAAAATTTGCGATGGAGCAAAATTCATATATATAGAGGGGTCTACCATCAAGAGGATTTAGATGATATATGCTCTATAATTATTTGCATATACATGGATTCATAGTTTTAGTCTATGGATATAAATTTTTTGATCGAGTCGAACCACATAAATTACACACTCTATATTTTCTGTTTGCGTTAATTCTCATCTTGCAATGCTTACTTATGACAAAGGAACACCAAGACAAGAAAGACTCTTTGAAATGTAGCCCATCTAGGTGTGCCATGCTTGAACATTATTGAAGTGGTGTAAATTCTTCTCTAAAATTCATATCAAGGTTTTGCAATACTTTATTCGAAAACGTATCTAGATAATAGAGGTTGTTTATGTCCCTAAAGATTGTTTTATTATGAGATGGCACGAAAAAGTGTACACTAAACTAAAGGTTGTTAATAAGAATAAACCCCATTTTAACACCATAAGTACTTCATGTGGCCTATCATTTTGTTAGGATTGGCCTTTCCACTGCTTCACTTGTGGAGGGTAACTTCGAGAAATGTAGGAAGTTCATCAACTATGATTGATTCTAACATATTTGTTTGACATAGGACATAAATTCAACCTATTTGCATCATACAAGGATATTATATAACTTGCCACATCCGTATATCCATTGAGCCTGATAACCTAATTTTATGGATCAATACATGTGGTTAGATCATTACACGATTGATGTTTACAGAAGTTTAGGTAGATGGGCTGAAGTTGTTATGGGAGAGTTTGAACATTTCATATTTCAAAAAAAAAATAAATAAATTTTTAATGCTTGCAGCACTGTTGTGGACAATAAGTGATCTTCTTGCACTTAGGTTTTGGGGTGATCATTGGGGGAAAATAGGATGTATTTGCTGTCACAAATCAAATGGCTTCAACATGGTTGAAAATTATTACTTGGGCATCAATATTGAAAATAGATATTTTAATAGAAATAAAGAAAAAAAGGATCAATATCGACACCTTTAGATGCCTCGATGATATTGAAAGTACTAGAAGGCAATTGATCAAATTTAAATAATATAATCGATTAAGAATTCCAATAAAGTTGAAAATCAAAAGCACATATTTTGAGTTGCTAGAATAATCATATTCGTCATAATTTTGTTGTGATGTACATAGAGATGAACATATGCTAGCATAATAGAAAAAGCTATAGGCCCTACTCAATTGCATGGCATTTGGTAAAGGACTTCTGAAAGTGAGTTGCATTGAAATTGGGAAGCTAGATGATAAGGTTGCAACCAACTTATCCAATTTGTTGAGGATAACTATGAGAGATGAATTGAATGCAACAACAACCTTTTTTTTTTTTTTAATAAGTAAAGAAGTTAGGCGGGTAATAAGTATGACTATTTCAATTAAAGGAATTCAACTACAAAAGAAGGTTCTGATCGCTATAACTCGATTAAATTGAATTTACATGACTGACTATTTTGATTACCCAAACTCTATTAGTATTAATAATAAATCAAGATTTATCATCTGATCCCAACATTATGAGCCGCTATCACAACCCATAATATACCTTTTAATAAGATGGAGTTTTATGTCCCTAATGAGAATCGAATTGAAAATCTCATAATAAATCATAAAGAATGTTCTGATCGCTATAACTCGATTAAATCGAATTCACATGACTGACCATTTTGGTTACCCAAACTCTATTAATATTAATAATAAATCAAGATTCATCATCTGATCCCAATATTATGAGTCGTTATCGCAACCCATAATACATCTTTTAATAAGATAGAGTTTTATGTCCCTGATGAGAATCGAATTGAAAATCTCGTAATAGATATAAATCACCTTAACCACTGAACCACCGTTCTAACGATCTACAATAACCTATTTAACTTTGCATAAATTAAAAGCAAACTTTCACCATCCTAATGGTCTACAATAACCTATTTAACTTTGCATAAATTAAAAGCAAACTTTTACTTATCAGAGATATGAAACCTTTTAACTTGGTTGACTTTGTTAGTAGGATTTCTACTTGATACTCTAGACTAATTATAAGTGTCAATTGTATAATGTTAAGCATCCTTTTTATTAGGTTAGATACACTTTACCTTAATTATTTTATTTTTAGTATATATTTAGTCATGCATATTTAAAAACTTTTTTATAATATATTTTTAAAATTTATATGATGTTAAATTTTATTTTAAGAATAAGTTCTTGAAGTATTGGAATATGAATCTTATAAATGCTAGTAGTAACGACTTTGGAATTTAAGCATCAAAATAATGAAATAAGGTCTCCCTTATTTTTTTTTAAAGAAACGTATATAATCCAAACATCTCATTTTTCAATTTAATAAATGCATCTATATTATACACTTTAGAATATTTTATAATATATTTAAAAGAGCATATAAATTTAAGTCAATCAACCTCTAAATTTGACCTCCATGATTTTCCTAAAACTTGGACAAAGCAGAAAGAATTGGTAAAAGGTTTAAGACAATGGAGGGCAAAATGTTAAAAAGAGCTTGCTCTATGAGGAATTCCTTTTTTTTTTTTCTTTTTCTAATAAAAGATTGCATCCCTCATTACATTACCAATAATCAACAACTAATAAGCAATTTGTCTGCAGTACTAGTTTGTTATCGAGTTTTACAGCACATCATTTCTAGAATATGATAAACCATCCGAAAAATTCTGACAACAATTTTAAAGATCTCCCTTCAAGAACTTCTGAAAAATAAAAATCTAAAAAAAACTTTCGATATATTAGAATTTTTTTTATGACATTAGGTGTTTATATAGAGTTTGATGCCCTTTTATAATGAATATATTGTTTATTAAAAAGATAAAATTTTTGGATTAAAAGTAATAACTTTTAATGAACATCCTTCCCAAATACATAATTTTTAGATTGTCGCCACTCACTAAAAACATATATTTTAACTTAAATAATATTATATTAATATTATAATAAAAAACTCCAAAAAATGTTCCCATTCCAATGCCTAACTTTGAAAAGGGAAATGGATCGATGGAGACATAGGATAAGAAGATTAAATAAATAATACACATTTTTGTCACTCATGGTATGAACTATAAATAATTGTGAAAAAGGTTTATGCCTTTTCTTAAATCCTAAATCAAAACTTCTACATGGGACTTGAGTGATGGAGATGGATGCCTTATTAAACTAAAGAGATGAGGAATATTTCAAATTTAATATACCTGAATTTTCAATATACTCTTTTATTTTACGCTATGGTGGTCCATTTTTAGAGTACAAACGGGAGATATTTGCAAGAATTCCAATCCACATAATATTTATAGAGTTCGAATCATATTAAAAACTTATTAATTTTTCTATTGAGAAAATATTACCATAATTCTAATAACTAGTTTTAGGACAAACGCAAAGTTATGCTATTTCAACAGAAAACGCCAGAATCAACCTCCGACTCATACGCTATTTCCAGCGCCAATTCTGGCACAACATTGTTTACACGCTATTCACATTTTATTTTTATAAATTTAATATTGTTTGTTAAGTTTAAAATTATTTTGCAAATTCCTATGTTAACCCAATTGTATATTTTTCAATTATCTTCCTTCATTTTATGTCTTAAATATACATAAACATTTTAATACAATATAATTATTTTATTTATATTATTATTTTTAGTATTAAACATTCATATGATCTAAAACTTGTTCCTATAATATGTCATAAAAAATAAAAGATTAAAAGTAATATTTTCATTTGTTTATGTATGTTATTTAATTAACTATAATGTATAATATATATTAATTAAATATACTAGTTTAATTGATTAAACATAAAGTACAACATTGTTTTTTTTTTGGCAAGAGAAAGGAAAACTAATAAGGATTTTGACTAAAATTTTTGGAAGTGAATTGGCTATGACCTAAATCTTTTTGTCTAACTTCCAACAAATTAAACATTTGTTTAAGATAACGTTGCGTATTACGCCTTTAGGAGATTAGGTATGGCAATGCGAGACAACTCATACATGTTTGATCCAGTTACGTGTGGTCCAATTTAAATCAAACTCAAAAAATTGAAATTCGTCTTAGAAGTCGATAATCTATTATTACAGAATTTGTTCTAAATCAATCTTTAATTCATTGATATGTGTATATTTACATGCATAGAAAGAAGTAAAGCAACAAATAGAAACAAAATTAAACATCTAATTTAGAGATTTTTAAAACGAATTGGTCTTATTGAGATATTTAATTTGATTTAGGAGTACTTTCAGCATTTTTTTTTTTTGTTAGCAATAAACATTATTATTGAATATATAAATCGTAAGAAAACTCTTCATCTGCTGAATGCAAATAGATATATACATTGATTAATTCAGGTATATATCACAAAATAATTCAAATTCTAGGTGGCTTATATGATCATGTTACCATTTCTAATACATTTAATGGCATTTATACATGTACATAAGTTAATGAAGCTAATAAAGTATGAAAATTTTCCCCCAACTATAGTATAATACTGTGACATTAAATTAATCACATATTAGTTGTTCTTTTGCGTGTAATATTTTTATCAATCAGTATTATATATTCGTTATTTTGTTAATTGATTATGTTCAATATTGTTGTACTGTTGGCATGCTATAAATATAAATAAAAAAAAAAGACTACCAAGACGAAGAAAAAAAAAATAATGAAAAAACGTCAATTGCTACTCTAATGGATTCAAAAAGAATTTAATAATACATTCAAAGAAAATAAATTAGAAAATATTGGAATCGAAATTATAAGTTCACACACACATATATATTTAAATATATGCATATATATCATTGTTAGTAAAGGTAAAGTTGGAAAAAAGAATCAGGGCCTGTTTGTTCTGATCATTTAAGAAATACTATCTTGTGATTACTTTGCTGTCGAAAAAACTATCAATTCTAAGAGTTCTGAACAGTATTATACTACGTCTCTCCTAAATGAATATTCCACTAATGCAATTAGATAATTAAATTAATTAATTTTATGAACAATAATAAATGTAAGGAATACATTTATTAAAAGAAGTACTTGAATTTAACTGACGTAATTATTGTTTCTTTTTTTTTCTTTCTAAATGTTCTAAAATAATATTTTATTTTTTAAATAAATTTTTTATTCTAAAGTATGCTCACAATTAAGTAATAATATGACATAAATAATTTTATACTATTATTTTTCAATCACTATTTTTAAAGTATAAATTTATATTTATTTAAAACTTCGTGTCGTGAAAAAATAAATCCATTACTTTTATTACATTGATTTAATTGATGACCTCATTTATGATTGTGAGCAACATCATGTTGTTCATGACATCTGGGTATACTTCAGGAAAACATATGGAGATATGATTGTCACTCGTCTTATGCAGTTGACTATCAAGTTTGACACTTATAAGAAACAGACTGGTCACAACATCAAACAATATTTGAGAACTATGTTAAACATGATATGTGAATTGAAGTCAATTGGTCATATCCTCTCTCATGAGTAGTAAGTTCAAGTTTTGATCCGATGTAGGAAATAATGTTAGAGTTGAAGTCAAAGGTATTGACAATTGCAAACAGGAGTTGCATGGTGGCCAAACACTTATTCTACATGATGTCCTCTATACACCGGAGATTTGGCAAAACTTGATTTGTGTTGTTGTCTTTCTAAGATTAGGTTTTAGCTAGAACTTTAGTAATGTATTATGGTTGTGGATATCTTAGGGATGGTTTTATAGTGTTGGATTGTGATAGATAAATGCTTAACTATTATATTTCATTAAATGTTTGTTCATTTAGTATTGCAAATGTGAATGTTTACACTTGACATGCTAGATTAGGTCATACTTGGTAAGACAAGATGAATCGACTAATGAAAATAGGACTGTTGGGCTCTCTTTTTTATGTCAATTTACCTACTTGTTGGAAAAATGACACAAAAAATTGACTTGTTGGAAAAATGACACGAAAAACTATCTTATTGGAAAAATGACACGAAAACCATTTGAATAGGTAATTGGGGCAGAATTTCCATTGCTATTAATCCATTTGGATATTTATGGTCTACTGAGTATGAAGCCTAGATATGGAGTCTCGTATTTCATTACAATTGTAAATGATTTCATGCGTTTTGGTTATGTCAATTTAATTTCTCATAAGTATAAGACACAAGAGTATTTTAGACATTATGTAAATGAAGTGGAGAATCAAATGGATAGAACAATGAAGATATTAAGAACTGATCAGGAGCATAAATATCTATTTGATCAATTCAATGATCTATGTAATAAAAAAAGAATAATTAGGTAATTGATTATTCATCACACACTTCGACAGATTGGTGTTGCTAAGAGAAGGAATATAATATTGCTAAATATGACGAAATCCATGATGACACAAGCTAACTTGCTCATTTCCTTATGGGGAGATGCCTTCAAAATCAGTATCTTCTACACTATAATGAACTTTGGACTAGTAGAAAGCCAGACCTAAACAACCTTAGATCCAGGGGATCAACTGCTTACATTCACGACTCTTCCAATAAATTTTTGAAAAATTAGGTTCTCAGGAAAGAAGTGTATCTTTATTAGATACTATGAGCAGTTTAAAGGTTGTGTTCTTAAGTGAACAAGATGGTGGAAGTATTAATGTGATTAAATCACGAAATGTAATATTTTTGTAAAATAATGTTCCTAGTAGAGGTGAAATAAGAGAAAGAGAACCTTTTATTTAAGTTGCCTAATTCAGATAATAGCTATATGCCAGAAAGATCATCAGAAATTTAAGAGAATGAGTTATCACTTGATCCCAATGAGAGCAATTCTCATCAAAATGATCTATCTGAATCTCAATTTCGATAAAGTACTAGGAAAGGTATGCCTAAATGTTATTATGAGATTAAAGGGCATGTTTTTATTGTATCTCCTGCAAATGAAAAAGAGCTTAAAAATATAGATGAGGTTCTGTCTTGTCCTTCAAAGAACAAACGGATGAAAGTAATAGTAGAAGAAATGGAGTCAATGGAATTAAACCAAGTCTGGGAACTGGTTGATTTTCCATTTGGGTGTAAATATATTGGGAACAAATGAATTCTTAAAATTAAGAGACAGACTGATGGAATCAACTAGTGCCAAAAGGTTTTACCCAACAAGAGGGTATTGATTATGAAAAAAATATTTTTTTCAATTATAAGGTTTACCTCTATTCCCCTACTATTAGCTGTAATGACTAATTTTGGATTTAGAATTATATCAAATGAATGTTAAGACGACTTTTCTCAATGGAGAACTTGAAGAAGAAATCGACATGAAACAACCAGTAGATTTTATTGCCAAAGCCTAAGAAAATAAAATCGACAAATTGAATAGATCAATTTATAGCCTTAAGCAGTCTTCCAAACAATGCTTCACAAAGCGATAATCTTATATGACTTTCATCATAATAGATGAAGACCATTGTGTTTATGTGAAAAAGGTCCAATAGGAAGTTTATAATTTTATCTCTTTATGTCGACGACATATTGTTAGTTGGTAATGATAAGGAATATGTTCAAACCATTAAGAAATGATTATATTCTAACTTTGAGATGAAGGACATAGGAATCGTTCTAAGAGACTACTTGGGATGTCGCAATAATCATATATTAAGACGATTCTAGAACTATTCAGAATGAAAAGTTGCAAGCACATTGATACTCCTATGGCTAAAGATGAAAGTTTAAGACAAAAAATATGCCCAAAGACTTCATAAGAAAAATAAAAGATGTCTAAAGTAACATACTCTAGTACTGTTGGGAGTTTGATATATGTTATGATGTGTACTCATCCCGATATTTGTTATGTCATGGGTCTGGTTAGTATGTATCTATCCAATCCAGGAAGAAGACATTAGAGTGTAGTTAAAATATTTTTTAGATACTTGAAAGGCACTGCATATTATTTTCTTTGTTATCAAGAAAAATCTCTATTACTGAAATGATACACAAATGCTGATTGGGGTGGTGATTTTGATTAACGTAAGTCTACCTCTAGAAATGCTTTCTTACTAAATGGTGGTGCTATCTCTTGGAGAAGTAAGAAACAAACTTGCGTATCACCATCCACAATGGAAACAAAATTTGTGGCTTGTGCCTCTGCAATACAAAAAGGTGCTTGGTTGATAAGATTATTACATCATTTGAGAGTAGTAAACAGTTGCGAGGGAATTGTAACTGTACTGATTTATTGTGATAATCAATCAAATATTGTTTACATTAAAGATCCCAAATACCCTAGCAACACCAAACATATAGATACAAAGTACAATTTCATCAAAGATATAATTTAGAAGAAAGAGATGGCTTTAAAGTGCATTTCTATGCATTTTATGATGACTGATCCTCTTACAAAGCTAAAGCCTAGAGATATCTTTATGAGTCGTGTTAGGTCTCTTGGTTTGTATAGAATGTAATTGTAATTGAGCATATGAATGTTTAAAGATATTGTACTTATTATTGTGATCCTATTTGATTATGTATTACATGTACACATGTTGCTTTTATATGATATGTCTTCAATTTAAAGGTATGTCTGACAAGTTGATATTGGCTCTCTCACACGAACAATCGTCTATAACTGACAAGTTATACGCATGTCGCATTAGTAAAATTACTAAGACGAGATTACTACTTGATTTTTTGTAATTGAAATAGATTTTCCACAATCCATTGGACTTGTCTAGTAGCCAGGTATGAGTGTTCTTACATTGTTATACTTATGGAGGACAAACAAGAAAAAAACTCAAGTTAAGTGTTGAGACATACTTGAACTAAGATCTTACAACGTGTTATTTAAGAGTGAAAGACATATGCTTCTAGGTAGGAAGATACACATCGTAATACGTATTTTCATACCGCATGTGCTTATTTTATTTGACCACTTGAGTAATGAGTAAATAAGTCCTTGTTTTCTCATTGTGTGAAATCCAGATATTTATATGACCTCATTTTGTACCCTAAGACTTTCAACTACTTTGAACTTTATTTTAGCGTTGCTACTTTACCATATTACAATAGTCATGGATAATTTAGTAATGTGGTACCTGTCTAAGAAAGCGACTACAATAGAGTTGAGAGATTCTAGTGGAAAAGGAAGACTGCATTTTACAAACACCTGTCTTATATTCACAAGCCGACTAATTATGTGTAACTTAGTTATTTAAACATAATTATGGATACTTAGCATATTTTTTGAATCAAGTATGCTTTTGTATATATTGGTTAAAGGATAAGAGATATGTTGATTCGTGTAGTAAAATAAGTCTAGTGTATAATGTGTCAATTGTCATCATATATATTTGGAATTGAAGTGCTATATATCCTTAACCGGTATATGACTTTAAGTTCTTACTTGATATGCTTGCAGGTCATATGATTCACTTGTTGTATGAAATTAATGGTGTATTTATGATCACAATAGATAATGGTTCAGCCTTTATGTGGAAGTGGAACATGTAAAAAATAAATAAGATAAAAAGGATTATCATATTATCCATGATGGCTGACTCGTCTCAAATTATTTTTTGATGAAAGTAATTTTAGTGGGGGTTTTTTTTTAGAAAAAAAACCCACCACACAACACATTAAAAGAAAACGTTCTTCACCGACCCATAAAAAAAAGAAAAAAAAAAAACTACTCCACCTATTAGAAGTAATTATCCCTTATAGAAAACTCTTTGAAAGAAAAAAACAAAAACAAAAAACTACAACTACCTATTAGAAGTAATTCTCCCATATAGAAAACTCTTTAAAAAAAAAAAAAGAAACAACATACAAGATAACAGTAAAGAAGAAGATGTCTACTGTCATCAAGTGTTAGTCACCAAATTAGAAGTATTTGAATTATAGAAATAAAATTATTTTCATTCGTGAATGGTTTTTGATATTTTTTAAATATAAAAAAATAATAATAAAAAGTAAGTGAATTAGTCATAAAAGTCCTATGCTTTTAACAATGATTTTTTTTATTAAAAAATTTATTTTAAATTCTGTCG
Source organism: Paulownia fortunei (assembly GCA_019321725.1). Taxonomy (NCBI): domain Eukaryota; kingdom Viridiplantae; phylum Streptophyta; class Magnoliopsida; order Lamiales; family Paulowniaceae; genus Paulownia; species Paulownia fortunei. The sequence goes on along the minus strand of CM033116.1, from coordinate 17,577,203 downwards.
CATAGATCTTTTGTGCATTAAGTATTTATATAGAGTTTGTCACTCTTTTCACATAACGTGTTGTTTATTGTTTATTAAAAAAATACTAACTCTTGAATCAAAAGGTACAACCTCTAATAAACATCCCTTCCCTCCCCAAAAGACAATTTTTAGAGCGTCACCACTCATTAAAAGATATATTAATTTAATTAATATTATAATATAAAATCCCAACAAATGTTCCGAATGCCTAATTTTGAAAAGGGAGATGGATCGATAGGAAGATTAAATAAATAATACATGTTTTCTTCACGCATGGTATGAAGTATAAATAATTGTGAAAAAGGTTTGTACCCTTTTTTAAATCCTAAATCAAAACTTCTACATGGGACTTGAGTGATGGAGATGGATGCCTTATTAAACTAAAGAGATGAGGAGTATTTCAAATTTAATATACCTGATTTTTCAATTTGCTCTTTTATTTTCAAATGTTCGAATCATGTTAAACATTTAATAATTTTTCTAATGAAAAAAAAGGCACCATAATTCTAATAATTAGTTTTAGGGCAAATCCAAAGCTACGCCGTTTCAGTAGGAAAGCCAGAATCAATATCCAACTCATGCGCTATTTCCAACGCCAATTTGGTGCTATCTACAGTGATGTGCTTGGCGCAAGACTGTTCACGTGTTATCCACATTTTATTTTTATAGATTTAATATTTTTTAGGTTTAAAAATATTTTGCAAATTCCTATGTTACATTAATTATATATTTTTCAACCATCTTATTTCTTTTTTTGTCTTATATGTACATAAATATTATGATATAATTTAATTATTTTATTTAGGGTATTAATATTAAACATTCATATGATCTGAAATTTATTCCTATAATATGTCATAAAAATTAAAACATTAAAAAATATATTCATTTGTTTATGTATATAATTTAATTTACTATCATATACAATATATTATTTTAATTGATTAAACATAAAGTACGAATATATAGTTGTATTAGTGTAGTATGCTAACAAATTATAAATAAATATTTGATGAAATAAAATAATTATTATAAATGAAATAACAAGGAATATTCAGAAAATATTCTTTTTAAAATAGAATTTGAAGTAAATTGATTGAAAATAAATTTTAAATTTAATATAAAAATTATATTATTTTAATATAATAGTTGCACTAAAATAGAATAATGGATTAGATATGGCTTTAGAGCCATTTGCTTTAAAAGGGACTACATAATTGTTTTTCATTTTTGGCAAGAGAAAGGAAAACTAACAAGGATTTTGAATAAAATTTCTGGGAGTGAATTGGCTATGACCTAAATCTTTTTGTCTAACTTCCAACAAATAAAACATTGGTTTAAGATAACGTTGCGTGTTAACCCTTTAGCAAATTAGGTATGACAATGCAAGACTACTCATGCATGTTCGATCCAATTACGTGTAATTGAACTTAAGTCAAACTTAGAAAAATTTAGATTCACCTTAGAAATCGGTAATCTATTACACAGTTTGTTCTATATCAATCCTTAATTCGTTGATATGCATATATGAATGTAGATAAATAAAATTTGTACCAATTAAATGGTGATACCTATAAAATAATATATTAAATATAAATTTTATATTTTATATTTTTTAAAAATTTAATTAAATTTAATTTTTAAAATAAATAGTTAATTAATTGATATTATACTATATATATTTCATTGGCTAATCACGTGTTGCCAATTGTCAAATTTTAATTATTGAAAATCAAGTCTTATCTTGCAGGTTATGGAAATAATATCAACACAAATTTGTAATTGAAATCACATCTTGTGATATCAATCAAATCATGAAGGGTCAATTAAATCATGACACTTCATCAAATGACTTATTTAAGAACTCATGTCCTACAAATATAAATAGGGGTTATTTTCAAAAAATTAAAAACAACAACATAAGTTGTGAAAAAGAAGTATAAGCAAGAAAGGTGTTGGATGAAATTCTCTCAATCCAACGTGATCAAATTCAAGGAGATCTACGGTATTCAAGGCGAAAAGCAAGACATTCATCGCGAAATATACTCTAATAATAGTGTTTAATTCGATATTAAGTTGTTAAACTCTCGAATTAACATTATTGGAAATCAAATTAATTTTGAAGGAGATCGAATGATCGATTCCACAAACAAATATTCAAATACAAGAAGTCAATATTTTTTAAATTTAAACGTTTGATTCAAAATTAAGGTGCTAAATCTTCGAATAAATATTATTGAAGAACGAAATCAAATTCAGATGAGATCAAATCAGAAATTCCACCTCCAAAAGTTCAAATCTCAAATGTTCTTGTTTTTGCAGAGGATAATCAGAGGAACCATAGAGATTATAACTATTTTATCTTTTTAATTCAATAAAATTCAATTAGTATTATTTTTCTTGTTTGTTAATTTTTACATACAACAAAATTTATGTTACAAATTTTTGGCACGCCTAGTGGGATGCGCTACCTCTCAACTCTTTTTTTTAAATCAAGTTCAAAATTCAGATGGTAATGAAGGACAATTATTCCAACTTCACAAATGTTAAATTTCCTATGTCGAGACAAGATGATGTTTTGTTGAGCCACAAAATTGCCATTTTAAATCACAAACATAAGGGGGCAAAACAAGATGGTATATTGCCGAGCCATGAAATCGCCACTTCAAACTATAAGCATAAGGGGGCAAGACAAGATGGTGTGTTGTCGAATTATGAAGTCGCTACTCCAAACTATAAGCATAAGGGGGCAAGACAAGATGGTGTGTTGTCGAGTTATGAAGTCGCCACTCCAAATCACAAGCATGAGGGGGAAAGACAAAATGGTGTGTTGTTGAGCCATGAAGTTCAAGTCGCTGCTCCAAATCACAAGCACGAGAGGACAAGACAAGATGGTGTGTTGTCGAGCCGTGAAGTCTGATAAGTTGGTTTTATACCAATAATTTATATACCTTTTGATTAACATTTGATTTGTTTTCAAGTGTTTTTGCTATTTGTTTTGTATTTCGTTTGAAAATTTGTAGGTAATGACAAAAGAAGAAGAAAATGAAAAGAAACCAAAAACTTTGTTGAAATGTTGAAAAATCTGAATTGTGGTGCTAATGATGACAATTTACGTATTTCAATCATAACTCTTTGTTTAAATATGATTTTAACTTGATTCATTAACCACTAGAAAGTCAAGAGATATATCTATAACTTTTATGTTTACCATAAAATTTAATTCTATTGATCTCAATGAGAAAAATCGAGTTCAAGAGTCAACATTAGGTTGAAATTTTTTGCTATTACACATCATGGTATTTCAAGCCTAACTATCTACACAGATGTCACATTTCGTTAATACTGAAGATAGAAAGTTCTGTGCCTAACTGTGTCAGATTGTCTAGTCAGCGCCTACGTGTTGCCACGCTAATAAAAGGGGCAAAATGAATTTTTTGTCATGTTTAGAGCTTCTACCATCTGATTTTAAGGATTCCAAAGAGTCTCCAAAGGTATTTTAGACGTGGAGAGGTATTCTTAGATAAAAAGGTGCTGCTGGACAGAGAGTTATTCTTGAAAGAGAAAGAAAGCTATTCTTAGAGACAAGGAGATTTTCAATCATTTCTTCCACTTCACAAATTAATGAACAATTTTCATGCTCTTTCTTATATACTTTTGAAGTTATATTCATACATGATGAACTAAACATTTCTTTCTAGAGGATGATGTAACCTTATTTGATCCTATATTTTGAATTCCAAATATTATTAGTTCAAGTTATTCATCTTGTTTGTATTATCTTGTTTAGTGTTGTATCTAGATTATTTGGCCATTAATTGAGAGTGTTTGATGTATAAGATTCGATACTCGAGAGAAAGAATATTATATATGATCATAAAGATAACATAACCTAAGAATCATCGAGTTGAGAAACTTATAAAATTTTTGAAGTTTTGAAGAAAAATTTATTGAATTTTTGCAAAGTTTTATTCTTGAATTTTTATACAAATATTAAAATTCATATTAGAACTCATAATCAATTCGGCACTCGAGAGAGGGAATTGATGAGCTTAGGAGAATTCTTGACTTACATGTATTGTTGACTTGAATTAGTATGTTTTTGGAAGGAATAACATAAGTAATAATTATGTGAGTCATTCTTCTAAAATTTCTTATCCTTAAGATGTTTATTGTATTATTTCTAAGAACTCTAGTTTTATCTTTGCAATTTTTATCTTATTCTACTTTGTTTACCAATCATCACTTGATTTTCTAGATAAAATTAGGATTATTTAAACTATAATATATGCTGTAATTTTTTATTACAATCCTTGTAGATACGATACTCACCCTTGTATTAAAATTTGATACCGTGTACTTGCAGTTTGTAAAATATATCACGAACAAAGTCATCATTCTAAAACATAAGCATGAGGGGGTAAGAGAATATGATGATTTAACATTATCAGTCAAATTGGGGGCAACGCAAGAAATATAAGTTGTGGAGAAAGAGTTGTTAAATCCAACTATGATGCTCGAATCTTTTACAAGCTCAAATTTTGAAGTCACAACAGTCATAGTGGTTCAAACTATTTCACTGGAAGAGAAAATTACAAATTTGATAAAGGCTGCTAAGGGACTCACGAAGCATATTTAAGAGCAAGTTTTTCAAATCATGAAGTTGATGAACAAAGTGGATAATACTGATGTTAAACTCGTAATGGGCAAACAAATTGAAACTCATGATAAAACTGATATGTCTATGAAGCAACAACCAAGTGAAAATGAGAAGTTTTCTAAAGAGTTGCAACTTTCATCTGATGGGTTTATTCTTGTTCACCAACTAAAGAAGTTTATCATGAAGACTATCAAAGACAAATTCGATGGAAATTTCAAATCATGTTTGACTTATACCAAATCGTACACTAAGAGAATTGACATTGAAGATGTGAGTTGGCTATCAACCCCCAAAATTTCAACAATTTGATGGCAAAGGAAACCCGGAGCAACACGTGGCTCATTTTATTGAGATGTGCAACAATACTGGAACATATGGGGACTACTTGATTAAGCAATTTATCCGTTCATTGATGGGATATGCATTTGATTGGTACACCGACCTAGAGGTAAATTCAATTGATAACTGGGAGCAATTGGAACAAAAGTTTTTCAGTCGCTGTTATAGAACCCCTCGTACTGTTAGTATGGTTGAACTTGCTACCTTAAGATAAAAAGAAGATGGACCTGTGGTTGAATATATCAATAATTGGAGAAATTTATCTTTAAATTATAAAGATACTTTGTTAGAAACTTCTATGATTGAGATATGCATCCAAGGAATGCACTGGGGTCTCTATTACATACTTCAAGGAATCAAACCAAAAACTTTTGGAGAATTAGCAACTCGTACACATGCCATTAAAATAATCATGAATTTTGACAAACAAGAATGCCCAAGTGATGTCAATGATGATGTAAATGAAGAAGATACAGTTTCATATGCAACAACTGCTGACTTTAACTTTTCAATACTCCTAGATATCAGTATAAACTATCTAAAATTGTCAAATTAAATCTTGCTCAAATGTTCCTTGATAAGAGAATAGATTGTCAGTAAAACTCTTTGATAGGAATATGAACTATCAGCAAGTTCAAGTAAATTCAAAAGCTCATTAACATAAGTATAAAAGGTTTTCAAATCAAATCAAACTGAAAACTCCTTGATACGAGTATAAATTATCTACCAAAATTCAAATTCAAATGAAGACTCTTTGATACGAGTATAAACTATCTACAAATTCCAAGCAAATTCAAGTCAAAAATTCCTTAATATGATGATAAATTGTCCATAGATTCAAATGAAGTCAAGAATTCTTAATATGAGGATAAATTATCTACAAATTCAAATAAAGTTAAGAACTCCTTGATATGAGGATAAACTATCTACAAATTCAAATCAAATTTGAAGAATTTCTTGATATGAGAATAAATTATCTACAAGTTCAAATCAATTCAACATAAGAACTTCTCGATATGAATTAAAACTATATTTATGTTCCAAATAAGTTTAAGTAAATTGTTGTGACTTGATCCTATTGATAAAAAGAGTTTGAGATTGATTCACTCTAAGATCTATTGTCCATGAGCAAGACTCGAGGGGGCATTTGTAGATAAATAAAATTTGTGTCAATTAAATAGTGACACGTATAAAATAATTTATTAAATATCAACTTTATATTTTTTATTTTTTGGAAATTTAATCAAATTTGATTGTTAAAGTAAATAGTTAATTAATTTGATATTATAACATATATTTTATTGGTCAATCATATGTTGTCAAATGTCAAATTTCAATTCTTGAAAATCAAAACTTATTTTGTAAGTTATGGAAGTAAATATCAACACAAATTGGTAATTGAAATCACATATTGTGATGTCAATCAAATTATTAATGGTCAATCAAATCATGTCACTTCATCAAATGACTTATCCAAGAGCCCGTATCCTACAAGTATAAATATGAGTCATTTTCAAGGAATTAAAAATAACAAAATAAGTTGTGAAGAAGAAGTCCAAACAAAAACGGTGGTAGACGAAATTCTCTCAATCCAAGACAATTAAATTTAAGAAAATCCACGGCATTCAAAGTAAAAATCAAGGCGTTCATCGCGGAGTATACTCAAATAATAGTGTTTAATTCGGGATTAAATTGTTAAACCCTCAAATTAACATTAATGGAGATCAAATCAATGTTGAAGGAGATCGAAAGGTCGATTCCACCAATAAATATTCAAATACAAGAAGTTAATGTTCTTGAAGTTCAAAGGTTTGATTTGAGATTAAGGTGTTAAATTTTCGAATAAACGTTATTGAAGAACAAAATTAAATTAGGAGGAAATCAAATCAACAATTTCACCTTTAAAAGTACAAATTCCAAAAAATCTTATTTTTGAAGAAGAGAATCAGAGGAACTAAAGAGATTGTAATTATTTTATTTTTTTAATTCAATAAAATTCAATTTGTACTGTTTTTCTTATTTATTAATTTTTACAGACAACGAAATTTGTATTAAAATGTACTTGCAATAAAAGAAGTTAAAAGACAAATAGAAACAACTTAAACATCTAACTTATAAATTTTAAATCCAAATTTATTTTATTGAGATATTTAATTTGATTTAGGAGATTCTTGATAAATGTTATTGCTGGGTTGATTGATTCTTGATAAATGTTATTTTTTATACGCATCATATTTAATAATGAAACTAATGAAGTTTGATAATGTTTTTCAAATTATATTATAATACAGTGGCATTAAATTAATCACATATTAGTTGTTCTTTTGCTTGTAATATTTTTATCAATTAGAATTTTATATTCGTTAATTTTATAATCGATTATGTTCAATAATTATTGTACTATTGGCACGCTACATTTAAAAAAAAAAAAAAAAAGGACTAGGAAGAAGAAGCAAAACTTAAACGTCAATTGCTACTCTAATGGATTCTGAAGAATTTAATAATACATTCAAAGGAAATATATTAGAAAATATTGGGATCGAAATTACAAGTTCACACACACACTATATCATTTTTAGTAAAGGCAAAGTTGATAAAAGGAATCAGGGGCTGTTTGTTCTCATCATTTAAGAAATACTATCTTGTGATTACTTTGCCGCCCAAAAAAGTAGCAATATTAAAAGCTCCGAACAATATCATACTACCCCTTTCTCTCTCTCTCATTGAATTTTCCTATAATGAAATTAATTAATTAATTTATTAATTATTTTTAAGAACAATAGTAAATGTAATGAATACATTTAATAAAAGAAGTATTTGAACACAGTAACTGACAATTATCATATATAAACAGAAAAAGATAATACTCAGTCCTAGATTTATTATTTTTATTTTTTAAGAATATTCTAAAATAAGACTTTATTTTTAATAAAATTTTTATTCTAAAAGCATCCACAATTAGTAATAATATGACACAAATAATTTTATACTACTAATTCTCGATCACTAATTTTAAATAATAAATATATATATTTTTTATATTTGTTTAAAATTTTGTACCATGTAAATATAAATCCATTACTTTAATCTCAATATAGAGATGATAATATGGTGAGTCTGATATGAATTTGTCAGAACTCGATACTCACTCCGTCAAGATTTTTAAGAATTAGACCCTTTAAATTCGTTTTATAATTTTGAAAATATAAAAAAAAAAAAAAAAAATTTTAATAATATCATCATTAAAATTTTTCAAAAATTAATATTACATAAATAGTTATATGTTAAATAAATAAATAAATTGAGTTTTAAATAAATTTAAAAATAAAAAATTAAAATTCATCCCAAATTTATTTATAATTTTAAAAATCTACATGAGTATAAAGCAAGTCTCAGTTTAATACTAGAGTAAAATTTTCTCAAAATAAATGCATCCTCCAGAAGTAGGTAATCCGACATACTATCCAAAAACAATGATTATTTGAAGAAGAAAATTCAAATTTTGCCTTCTTCATCAATTGAGAGGTTCCAAGTCCCCGTTTGTCCACATAACGCCGTTGAAAGTTCAAACAATACGACACAGCAGCGCCACAAGCCGCCAACTCCCTCACCTACGTACACAAATCTCATCGTATTATACAAACAACACAACAAACAAACAAACAGTTCCATTCCGTCTAGTCTTTATATACGCCAACCCCACTCCCCACCTACACTTTTTTGTTTTTCAAAATTTTCTCTTCTTTCAACTCTTTTCTCAAACTAATCCAAAACCTCACTCAAAATTACTCGGTTGCCCCCCAGAAATTAAGATGGTCATATGTAGCAACCTTAAATTCTTCATATTTTGTTAGAAATGTCACATTATCTTTTTGATGAAATGTATGAACGATTCTTCTGAACGTGATTACAAGAGTCAAACTCTCGTATCTTCCGAACGTTATTATAAAAGTCAAATTCTGGTAGTCAGTCGTGGTATGATTTTTTAGAATCATAATCATTGCTAAACAAGCAAGCCCATCTCTTTGTCCTTTTCCACTTGCTCAATGTAATTGAAGAAATGTAACAATATTGTTCGATACTGTTGTTATTACAGGTCAACCAAGATTGCACTAAACGTAAATATGTATATATATATATATATATGTAGTTTTTTGTTTCTTTATCATGCATGCAAAATTCTTGATTTTTATGAAAAATCTCTGTTTTCGAGGTGAATCCTTTTTTCAACTTTTTTTTTTTCTGCAGAAAAAAGTTATGAAGCTGCCTCTTAACCACTTTTTACTGTATAGAAAATAGTTTATTCTGTCAAATCCTGGCTGTCCCTTTTCATCAATCAAATGGGCTGGGAAGAGTTGAGATTTTTCAGCAGGCGTGGAGTTTGTGGTGGGCATGGATTTGATTGACAACTCCAGGCCCTTTTTGTCTTTTTACTTTCACATTTTCTCCCATGAAAACCATGAGGGGAAACGTCCAGTCTCTTAGATGCTTCTCTTTTTCCTTTTTTTTCCACTTCTTTTTCTTTTTTAGCTGAAATATATGTTCTGGTTTGTACATATATTCAATCATTTCTTACAGTTCTTAGACTATTGTTGCGCAATTTTAATTAACTGTTCATTTCTGCAGAATTTTTTAACCAGACATGTATAAGGTGAGGTTCGGGGAGCAGGCCGATGACTCGACGGACGAGGATGGATATGTCGAAACTGATCCAACCGGTCGTTACGGTCGAGTGAGTTGTTTTTTTCCTGTTTTTTTCCTTTTTTGGTGTTTTCGTGGGTTTTTTGGTTTTTTTCATTTTCATATTTTGAGTTCTTGAAATATAAAACCATGGATTAGACCAAGTTTTATCTTATTAATTATGCAATTATGCGTGCATCTCTGACTCTTGGTTTCAATAATTGAATATAATTAAACACTTCGATATCAAGTGAGCCCTCATAGTGTCATTATTTAGTACTATGTTAATTGGATGATGTTTGAAATGGAAAATAAAGTAAGAAATTATAGGTCCTGGTAATTTTCTGTTAAGTTCCGTAGGATTTGATAAATTTTAAATCTTTGTTTTCGTCACCTTTGTTTTATTTTTTTTGGTGGGGTGGGGTGGGGTGGGGAGAGAGTGAGGTGGGGTGGGGTGTTTCTTGCTCCTACTAACTGGTTTAGTGAATTTTGTGTGTAAGGTTTTTGACCAACCTACTCAGGGACTCACCGTTGTTTAAAGTAAAATCTGCTTGAATCAGTTGTTATTCATTTGTTATAGGTCATTGATTGAGTAGCTAAGTTTGTGGTTATTGAATATCATTACATAATGAAAGGATCCTTTTGTTTGTATATGAATTATTGACAGTTTGAGGAAGTTCTGGGGAAAGGGGCAATGAAAACAGTATACAAGGCAATTGACGAGGTGCTTGGGTTGGAAGTAGCATGGAATCAAATCAGGCTCGTCGATTTGCTTCAATCTCCAGAGGACTTGCAACGGCTCTACTCTGAGGTTCACCTTCTCAGCACCCTCGATCACGGCTCAATCATCCGATTCTACACTTCTTGGATCGATGTCGAAAAAAGAACATTCAATTTTATTACTGAAATGTTCACTTCCGGCACCCTCAGAGAGTAATGGCCGTCCCCACTAGTAGCTTGATAAGAACTTATTACAGTTCTAAATTTGTCGCTTAGAATTGTATTGCCTTATATTAGAAGTCAACTTAGAGAATTTACCTACCTAGGATACCCCACTTGAATACAGATGTCCATACCTTAAACATCGAATAAGTCTATATATATGTGTGTGTGTGTGTGAGGATATTTGAAATAGGTGTACCTAAGCATATAGGATATATGTTTATAAGAAAAGGCCTTCTGTCAGTGCTTTCTGGTTCACAATTCAATATTGAGTCAACTTGAAAAATCTATTTTATGTGGCTGCTCTGAAACTGAATAAAGCTGAGAGCTGACAGGTGCTTGAACTAACAAGCTCTAGTGAACTCTTAACTTACGAAAATATTATGTTAAAAAAACATCATTAATCTCCTTAGATGGTCCATTGTGTCACTCCTGTAGATAGATTTGTCAGCATGACAAATCAGATGAGATATCATGATACACGAGTTCAACAGCAATCCAGTAGTCGGACTCCATTAATAGATAGTAAATCTCCAGGAATTGATCAAATTGAAATCTCCATTGTTTTTGTTTATTTGAATATCCGTGATGTTAGGGAATGCGAAATTTACTGAACCAACTTGCGTGCTTGCTGTTTGTATGCCATGAGAAATACGAATAGAGTATGTGTTTACCCAGTTTCTTTGCATCTATAGAAGCAAATTTTATACTTTCATTGACCTAACTTGAAATTTTATACTATTAGATTTGATTTAATGCAGATACAGAGCTAAGTATAAGCGAGTAAATATTCGAGCTATAAAGATATGGGCCCACCAAATACTTGAAGGTCTCGTATATTTGCATGGCCATGATCCTCCGGTGATACATAGAGACCTAAAGTGTGATAACATATTTGTTAATGGCCACCTCGGACAAGTGAAGATTGGTGATCTTGGCCTGGCAGCAATTCTAAGAGGTTCAAACAGAGCTCACAGCGTTATAGGTACTTGTATTTGGTTGCTCATCTTTCTTGCTCAATATAATCCAAGAATATATATAAATGATCTGATCACACTGCCTCGCCCATGAAAACACAATCTTAAAAGTTATTGATTTTTTGTCATGATACATATTTACCAAATAATCTGTTAGGTTACCATTCTGTCCTATATAATGGATAACAAATATTAGTATGAATTTATAGCTGGAATTACCATTTGTTCAATCTCCATATCTAAATACTTCGTCTTAGAGAAGATTAATAATATGGTATATAGGTTTGCTTATGGTAGCACCTATAAAATATTTGGTTTTGAATTTTGTAGGCACACCAGAGTTTATGGCACCAGAGTTATATGAAGAAAACTACAATGAACTCGTTGATGTATACTCCTATGGGATGTGTGTTCTAGAGATGCTTACCTCTGAATATCCCTACAGTGAATGCACCAACCCTGCTCAGATATACAAGAAAGTGACATCAGTAAGATCATATGTTACAATTTGGCAGAAATAATGTAAAACTATCAGAAACTGAACTTCATGCCACCTAATGTTTCATTTAAGGGTAAAAAGCCGAGGGCATTTTACAAAGTTCAAGACTTGGATGCACAAAGATTCATTGGGAAATGCTTAGAGACTGTATCAAAGAGATTGTCCGCGAAAGAACTGATGCTTGATCCATTCCTTGTTGTTGATCATTTGGATGACCGTCCTGAGTCAAATATTGAGAACCAAAAGCCTTTTCTGAATGACAGGATTGAACTTGAGCACCTGCAGTTGAATGATGATGTTCCTAGGACTAATATGACTATTACGGGGAAGTTAAACCCTGAGGATGGCACCATCTTTCTGAAAGTGCAGATTGCTGATAAAGAAGGTAGCTCTTAGTTTTCAGGCCCTCATTTTCTTAGCATGTTATTCGTTTTCCATGCTGATGTGATCTTGTAGGCACTGTAACTGGTGGAAAACCCAAAGCCTGCTTCTCTCCCCACAGATTCATGCTGCTAATGATTTTTATCTCTGTTTTTAGGTGCTGTCAGAAATGTTTTCTTTCCCTTTGATATTGTTAGTGATACCCCACTTGATGTCGCTAATGAAATGGTGAAGGAGCTAGAGATAACAGACTGGAGACCATCAGAAATAGCAAATATGATTGATGGGGAGATATCAGGCCTAGTTCCAGATTGGAAGGCTGACCATCCTCAGTCAGCTCACTTCCATATACTAAATTATCAAGAAGATGATTATGATCAACATAATCTTTTCTCACCGTCTTCATCGTCACAAGTGTCAGCCTTGGGTTCGATCGCGTCTCATAGGATGGACACAAGACCTCAGGCAAGTCATTGGCTTCAAGGTATTGTTTTTGCTATTTGGTCAATTCGCTTCTTTATGAGCTTTATATTCTGATTGTTTTGTTGCTTCTCAAGGTTTAAAGGTAGCCATTGCCAACATTTTCGAGTGATGAAGCATTTATTCTAAAAAATGCGGTCAAGATTGTAATTAAGAATATTATTTATTTATTTCTTTTGTAGGTGACTTGTTTGATGACACCAGCTCCCAGAGCTCATCACATTCTGAGAAGTATTCCAACTGGGCTTACTACTCTGCAGATGAACACGATCCTGTAATGAGCCCAAAAAGACACGGACAAACTGCTTATGAAGATATGCTAAGCCCTTCAAGGTTCTATCCCGGAGAAAATTCAGCCAATGGGCAATATCTTGCTAAACTTTCCTACAGGCAAAGCAAGGATATGGTAGAGACAAAAGAAGCTTCCACTTCTAGAAACAAGCCCAAGATGGAAATGCCTAGATTGACAAGAAACCGGTCTCTAGTAGATACTCGAAGCCAGTTGCTGCATCGGTCACTAGTGGAGGAGGTTAATAGAAGACGATTGTTCAAGACTGTTGGGGCTGTAGAAAATATTGGGTTTCAATCTCCTTATGAAGTTTCACGTAAGACAACACAGGGAATGAATGACGTTTATTCTATGAGATTTACAAGTCATGCTAAAAGGCAAGATCCAAGAGCAAGAAGAGTTTAATATTTCTTCTCTTCAGGGAAAATGCTTTGTAAAGTTTTCGAACAGTCACAAGTTATAGATGTAAATACAAATAAACGAGTTGTGCAGCAAAATGCATCGCGCAATACTCCTTGTTGGGTACTGTAAGTATGACTCTTTTTGTCACCAGCCAATCTTCAGAACTCTCATAACATTGGCCCCAGTGAGTAGCAAACGTATACAGTGAATTACCATCCTTCACATTCGAATTTTATGTAGCATATTGTTGTTGAGTACTTATTCTGTTGAGAGCTAAAACAACACATATTCTTTCTGCTTTTTCCCTGTGGTATAATGGAACGATGGAACGACCATCGTTCAATGCCTCCTCATCTTTTTGATAGCTAATGTTAGCTCTTCTTGGACTGTAGCTTTATGAATCTCCTATTTCCATTTTTGCATGTGAATCTACGGCTTTGTCAATCTATCTTGGCTTATAATGCAGGGGATTGAACTTGTGATACTGCATGCCTCTTTCTGTTTTAGCAACATCATTTCTTCTACATGATCATCATACTTCTTTTGCATTCTCAAGACTTATTTCCAGATTCAATTTTCCCTCCAATTCGTGGGACTTCTACAGAACGGAAGCGATAAGTTTTAAAGGATTTAGTACTCTGTATTCAAGCATCAAATAAAATTATGTGAAACCCAGATTTATTCTGAATACAAATAATGAAAAACAATAGAATCTTAACTTAGATTGAATAGATCTAAAATTCGATCGCCTCAATTAATTATGAAACTTTGACCAAAAAATACCCTGATATGAAAACCTCAAACCACACAAATGATTCACTTATGTTTGGATTTTTGTCGGTCCAGACAATCGCAAAATGCATCCGCCTCTTGCTCTACATCAATTTTGATTCATTACAATTTCCTTTTCTAATTTGTGGACAATGTTGGGGGTACCATTGTGCAATTTCTATTTTCTTTTTAATTAGTTTAAAATTGAATTGCATGCGTAGATTTTTCAAATATTAATTTCAAATTGCAGTTCCATTAAGGAAAATCAAAAATATGATTTAAGACGGTTTGACGATTTTAACCAATCAAGTAAAAGCCAAAAAATATTTTTTCATGATATTAACAAAACATTTAAAGTGACACTAAAATATTAAATGAGGTCATAAAACCCAATTTTCTTTAATTTTTAATTTCCATAATGGGTTGAAAGATAAAAACTATGTAGATCATTCAATTTAATCTAATCTTTCATTCTTTCTTTTCATTACCCTATAACAAGAGGCAGATAGAACTTTTTCGCAAGCACAAATTATACCAAACCAAATGTAGTGAAAATTCACAAAAAAGAACACTCCAACTATACCTCAAGCAATTTAAAGCTTCTAATATAGTGGTCCATAACCCAAAAAAAGTTTCCATAATTTAAGATATTAATGCCTCTCATCTTAATACAAAATCATGAAAAGTTTCTTCCCATCTAGGTTATTTGAAATTAAGTCTTGTCAATTTATTATAACGAGCTTCTTGTTTTCCCCAAATATCTATCTCTTAATCAAAATAGTTTTCCCAATTTTTTCTGCAATGTATTCTGCAACCAAATATGTATATACATATGTTTTGACACAAAATTATATATAAAAAAAAAAAGAGGGAAAAAAATAGAAAAAAGGATGGAACTATGAATACTTGATTCACTCCATTGAACTCCAAGTTCATTGTACAAAAACTCAATAACAATCAATCAAACTACTTGCAATTTTAAATTGAACCTACTAAGAAGTTAGATACCAAAACCTTAAAAAATCAAAATTAAATGAAAATGTAAGAGAAAAACTATAATAAACATTGAAAAAAAAAGTGTTAAATATTGTCTTCAAAGTTTGAGAATAACTGAAGAGATAAGTTGGTAAATAATAAGAGGAGGCTAAGAGCTTGACCCTTGATAGGCAATAAGAGTGGGAGGCTGAGAGGTGGTTAGGATTTATTGTCTGTTTCTTTAAATTGATCTCCACTCATTCAGTCAGCAATGAAAGTAATAAAACTAAGCTTACAAAAAAAACATACATATGTGGACATCATGGGTCGGTTTAGATGAATCCCAAATCGTCATCAAACCATTTATGTGTTGCGATTTTAATTTAAATTTTTGAGTCACAATTTCTATAATAAATCGACAATAATAGTACCATATGGTGTGGTTTAAACAAATTGTACTATTTTTCAAATTTTATGAAATGTTACATATCAAGGGAAGCAATTCCTATAGCACTTGTTATTTTATTTTTTTTTATTTTTTTTTATTTTTTTTTTACTTTTTCCAAAGTTATGAATCATAAAGCAAAGAAGTGTTTATTGGAAACTTGTTCTGAGTTCTTGTCTTCTCAGTGAATAGGACGGCTTTCTTTTCCACAATCATTCATCAAAAGATGATGGAAAATTGGAGATTTTGATGTTAATAATTGAGATTCCTCCAACTTTTGTCTGCCCCTTTTTTGGACTTGAAATTGAGGTTTTAGCTGCCAACCATCAAAATTGGTTTTTTCACCTGTGTCTGATTGCTGCCACATCAAATTATTTGAACTTGTCTGCAAATTTTTAGTAGCAAATTCGACATAATCTCTACTGCTTAATTATATGGTCTCCATCAGCTACTCGTTCATCTTGAATTTTAGTGAAAAAATATCAAAAATATAATATCTTTTTTTCCTTTTATATGATTTTAAAGAAAACATGAAGGAAATTAGATCTAATGCAAACTACATATAAAATATTCACAAATAGATATAATAATGGCATGGGTTTAAACTCGAGCTCACTAGCATGGGATGAATTTTTAAAATTATAAATGAGTTTTGGAATGGATTCCCGCACCGACCTTGGCTTATTTATTTTTCTTAATTATTCTTGAACTTATTATATACATGTTTATGTAATATTATTTTTTAATAAAAAAGTTTTAGTTGTATTACTTTTAAAAATTATGTCTTTATTTTTTTAAAAAATTATAAAATAAATTTAACAGGTCCAACCCATTGAGTTTGGGTTCGAGGGGTGTCCAAATCCTTAAAAATCATGACGAGACAGATTTTGATTTTAGATAAACTTATCTAGTTGCTAACTCTATTTTCGAAAAGTGATATATATTTTGTTTGAGAGGGAAAATAAGATTAAAATAGTTATATATTATTGATTTAGTTTTTAATAATTTCAGTTTCTTTACTAGAATTCCTAGACTCATAGTCAAAACATTATGATAGCTTGAGTTATAATTCGTTACAATCATGTAAAAATCCAATAAAATAAACAAATTAAAGTCATAAATTTTGTTATTATATAGTATTACACACACACACACATATATATATATATATGTGTATGTGTGTGTGTAATGCAAATGGCCATTAATTATGTTGTATAGCATGCTATGTCAATTTGTAAATTAGTTAGTAGACATATTAACAGCAGAGTAATTCTAATTTTGCATGTCCATTAAATTTATGTCTTTAAAAACTTTGAGGTGGATCCTACCTCAATTATGATGTCCAACCTTTTATTAAAGCCTTCTCGTCTTTTCCTTTTTTTCAATTTAGAATTTCAAGTACAATATTTTTAGGAGCATACATAATCATATTAATATTAAGAAAAAAAAATTAATCACTTTTATCATAAGAACATTTTTTAAGTGCTAAAATGAGAATTTAAAACCTTATGAATTCTTTAAAATAAAACAAATGGGATTAAGAAACTTAATCAATTGATATTTTTATAATTTTTTTTAGTTGTTCAAATTGATTTATATCAATGATGATTTTAATTTTAATAAATTAAATTTTTGAAGAGAGTTATTTTCTTGAACTTTTAGATATATAAATTACGGTAGAGACAATTTTAATTTTTATAATTGAAGGAACTAAACAAAGTGATTAAAATTTTTACGAAGTTCATAAATTAAGTTTTGAATTTTTTTTACTACAAATAAATGAATACACTTAAAAGAAAGCTAATTTTAAAATTGAATATCAAAGAATGAAGAATTTCTTAATTTAAGAAGTTCAAGGGTAAATAACAGTTAATAGTTAAAAGGGTAATTTCAAGTTAACAGTTAATAGTTAAAAGGGTAATTTCAAGGTAACTGTTAATAGTTGGGAGTTTTTTGAATGAAAAATTAGTGGAATTGATTTTTTGGAATGAAAATGATTTCATGAGTTTGTTAGATATAAAAAAAAATCTTTTTTCATGAAGTAAATAATTAAAAGCATCTTATAAATTCTAAGAAGTTGTTTTATTCAAACAAAAAGATAGTTTATTTCCAAGTAAGATTTATTATAGATGATGTGGTACGGATTCGAGTTGGGGATAAATCGTCAAAATCTTCAGAACTTTTACAATATGAAGGTGGGCTTCGATTTGAAATACGAACAAGTCGTCAATATATTGAAAACATTCTTCAATTAATTTCTATCAAAAATTAAAAAACTGGAGATAAGAAAGAATAAGAAAATATCTAAATTAAAATTGTAACCAGAATAATGAAATTTTCAAAAATAGAAATAAAACCTTACTAACCAAGAAGGGGCAATCAATAGAATAAAGTCCAAATTATCTCTAAGAATTTGTAAGATGCCCCGCCCCCCGCCCCCCCCCCCCCCCCCCCCCCCATCTTTGTTTTTTCATGTAAACCTAGGCAAACAACCTTAAAGTCGAGAATCACAATTCTGGTGGTGCAAATGTGGACTTGTCAAGTGCAGAATTACGGGCAGTTGGGCAGCCATCCTATCTTTGTCTGCTCCATTTCGTACATATGGAACTAGCAATAAAATTGGCAAATGTCCATGTGAAAGGTTTCCTACTCTTTTTGTTTTTTGTTTTTTTTTTTTTTTCAAATGTCTCTCTTCTTTTATATATATTTTATTTGTTTAACCTTGATTAATTTTTTTATGTCTTTGCTTGACCAATCATGCTTTAAATTATTCTGCCTTTACTAATATTTAAATATGCATAGGCTTACAATATCACTAAAAAGAAGTAAAACATTTCTTGGGATATTATAGTCAGGATCTGATTTGGTTGAAACTAATTCAATCACACAACAAATTTAATGTTATGTGATTGATTGGATTCGAGACACACTGAATCAAATCTCAAGAAGTTAATTGTTTTTTTGAATAATAAAGAATTAATTTATTTTATCTTTTTCTTATATTTTTGTGTCTTATTTTCCCCGGCCCCCAGCCTCTCTCTGAGGTAACCAACGCAGTTCTTCGTGCTTAGAGCAAAAGCGATTTATTTAACTTTTTATTTGAATATATCTTATTACGGATTCAAATATTTAAGGTTTCCTACTCTTTTTGTTTTTTGAAAGATTCTTTTAAATATTTATTTACTACGGAGTTTTAATGTTGCAACTTTTTTAATATTTACTACGGAGTTGAGTTTATGTCGGCTCAAGCCCAATTTAAAATAAAATGAGCATTTATTTACGAAAGAAGAATATATAAGGTTATTATTCTTAAAGCTCAAGTTTAGTTTGAGGATTAATGTTAAAGCTCAAGTTTTATTATAAAATAAAATTTTATTTTTTAAAATATATTTTAAATAAATACTCTCTTTAAGTAGATAAATGGTATGACAACAGGAACTGTGAATCATTATTTTCAAGGATAATGTTATAAACACACTCATTTTTTTTTTAATTCTCATTTAAAATCTTATGTCAAATCAAATTGGATAAATGATGTGTCCATTATCTTTATGGTACTAACTTATGCAATCCTAATCCAACTCTATGTACTTGGCTATCTTGTATTCAAATCAATATATTGATTTGAGGTTAGGTTGAAAATGATCAAATCAAACTTAATAACTTCATCTCATAATAATAATCATATATTAATATCCAAGTCTCCCACAAATTATCACACAAAAATGCAGAGTCATCAAAATTATAGTGGAGAAACTTCAGTCTGATTTCTTGCTGGCTGTTCTAAGCTTCGTTTATCCCATTTTTTATTTTTTATTTTTTTTTTTTTTTTTTTTTCTTTTCTTTTTTGATTTTTTGGTGAAAACTAGGTAGATGGGGCCTTAATTATTGATGAGAATTGCATGTTTCATGGAAGGGCTTAAAAGAAATAAATAGAAATGACTTGTGAGAACCGCAATCGGTGATTAAGTTAGTTAAAGACCTCTCAACAATCACTACTCTTTTACGTATGCAAATAATTATTTCATATATTCCATGCGACGGCGGTGGCCTCACACAGACAAACCAGAACCTGCGGGTTCATGCTCAGGATTTTGACTCACCCCATCATACTGTACCCAACCAACCTCTCAACAAACACTTATATGAATAATTTCCTACATTTCTGTCACACTGATTCAGTGGTATGGTTTTTCATAAGTATTTTTTTTTAATTTCGATGCGGATAAAATAGATAGTGTAAGTAAATCGAATAGAGTCGGGAGAAAAATGATACTATTTAACATTTATTTGAAGTTGTTATCAAATGTAAAACTTATTGAATTTAATTAAGTTGTGAAATGAATCGAGTTTAAATAAGTTTACATATGCAACAAACCCAAATAAAAAAAGGTATTAAAAGTTTAACATGATTTGCTTAACATAATTGAGCTTAACTTAAGTGAGTTTTTACCTATTGTTCTCGAATCAAATTTGAATAAATTAATTTATTTTTCAATTCATACTAATATATAGATGATTTTATGTAACTTTAGGTTCCAATTGGTCATCTCTATCACTCACACAAAATGAAATTTGTATGAACAAAAAATGATTATTACCAATCGATGATACAGTTATTTATTTATTTTTTTTTTTGTGTAAGCCGCTACAAGAGGCCCAAAAATTCTTCCTTACAAGAAGTAAAACATATTTTGCAAGAGAGGAAATCAGAACTAAAAATCTTTACACCATAATAATTTCATTCTTGAAGTGTTATTATTGTTTGGATCCACTATTGATTATTGAATGAATTAAGAAACTCTTACATCTTTATAACTTAGTATTATTAAATAAATCGAGAATATTGCACAGATCAATTCAAGAATTTCACATTAATGTGGTGGTAACCCTCAAAATTCTTCCCCCAAATCTTACAATGGACAAATGTTGGTGATTTATGGCATGCGAAATATGATGAATATGCAATAAACAATCTCAATGAAATTTCTTCAATTTATAAATGGAAAAGGGGTCATTCTTTTTGTGCATGAACAGCTAAAGCCCCTTCGACTGAATGATTATACTTTCACTTTGGACAACAACTCAAAAGTGGCTTTACTTTGGCCTACCTCCCCTTATCTACAAATATTTGTGTTTGCACTGTGTGAAAATTGTGGACCTTCTTATTCATAGTGATATCAAGAATTTGAAAAAAAAAAATCAAAACTTAAAGGGAAGAAAAAGGAAATGAAAGAACAGAAGAGGAACAACTGTTTTTCTTTCTTTCTTTTTTTCAACTGTTTTTCTTTCTTTCTTTTTTTCTGTTGACTCCCAGGATCTTCAGACCTGTCAGAAAGAATATATGTAATAAAAGAAGTCTTCTGAAAACAGAGTACTAGAGATCAAAATATTCCCTTCTTCATAATTATTTTTTTTAATTTGTTTTTGAGGCGTATATCATTTCATCATAAATATCAATAAAAATTATTAATCAACAATTTACCTTCAATAATTACCAATAATTTATTATGAAATACTAGCCAAAATCTCTAGAATTTTAAAACCTTAGCCTCACACCAGATAAGCAAAATGAATTGTACATTTATGTAGACAGAAGAGGAGAAGAAAAGGTAAAGAATGAGTGAATGAAGATGAAAAGTCTGTGGCATATGTTCATAGGGGAGAATTACTTGTATGTAAATGGCAAGTTCTGAAATTCTAAGGAAAGCTAGATTCATGCATTCTTTATGATTCACTGACCTAAAATTCCCACTGGCTATAACAAGAAGGCAGAAGTAACTACTGACAACAGAAAACCACCCCTACAAATGTAAATATAGAGGAAAAAACAAGGTAAAAACACATCAGAAAGAAATATATAAATGTGGGTTAAAGCTTTTTTTGTTCTATTAAGTAGTTACATTTCTATAATTACACAGATAAAATAATTATTTATAAACTCAAAATAAAAGATGAATATTTATAACTAAAAATGAGGTTCAGGCATGTTGAACCAGATTTGCTCAAAGGCCTTGATAATAAGGTCATGATACTGATTTGAATTCAATGAAAGGTAACAAGCAAGAAGGTCTTCCAGGTCTTTTGATGCCCTGATATTGTTCTCCACAATCATTTCCATCATTGAGTCCCTGAAATCCCTTTCAGGATCAATAGATGCCTTCACTATAGCAAAGCTCTCAGAGTAAAACAACCCCTTCTTTTCACGTTTCACACTTCTCCGGCCACGGGTTTCGATTTTCTTGCTTGCAAGTTTAGGCCCATTGCCCCGAATCTTCACTCCCCCGGAACGGGAAACAGATTTCCGTGTGCCAGGACTTGTTGTAGTTCTCGTGTTTTTCTTTGGCCGGGTGCTGTTTTCTGTGGGAAATTTGGCAGATGAGTTCTTTAACTTTGGAGATTCTTCCGGGGGAATGTGTTTCGCCGGCTTGGTCACAATTGGAGGAAGTTCTGGCTCTGATATCATATCGAATTCTGCTGCCCTGTCGATGTTTATGGCGCCATACGACACTTCGTCCACGTCGATGATGATGTCAGTGGCAGAAGAACTTAGTTTACAACTGCAAGAACTCGACCACGACGCGAGCCCTTCATTCATGGGCAGATGAGGGCCATCAAAAGAATTAGAGTACTCGAATTCTGACAGGGAGGAATCCAGAAAATCCTGCTCAGGAGAAGTAGGGCCATCGACAGGGGACTCGAAATAGTCCTGAACCTGAACTTTTCCAGGCTTAAGCCAGACAGGATTGTCAGGCTCCTGGAATATGCAATCAGCTGGAACAGAAGGGGTGATTTGTCTTGGAGAGGGCATGTATATGGTCTTTCGCTTCGCACGTTTCTTGGACGATTTTCTAGGAGGATCACAAGGAAAATGAGTGTCAAAGGACTTTGGATTCTTGGGTGAACTATAGAGCCTGTCCACCCTGATGGATTCTGTGGTGTGGTAGAAGGATTTTCTTGGCTTTTGGGTTGGAGAGGGCAGCTTTTTCTTGATGGGATGAGAAGGGTTCTGGTTTCTGGCTTTGCTCATGTCTCTCAGCTTGTAAAACCAGGCATTTGGCATCATATCTGACAACCTGAACCTGTAATTTCCCATTGATCAAGATTGTGAATTTGGGAGTTTATTCCTAAGAATGAAAATCAAGAAGATTGATTGATATATATTTATGAGGAGTTTTTATAGGGGAAAGTTTGGGGACACATTTAACAGATTCCTGTGAGGTTTCTCTCTGTACCATGCAAACTATAAACTTAGAGTTACTGAAATAGATACCATGATTTTAAATACTAAAAGCTGGGAGAAAAATGATGTGATTATCCTATAGTTTTAATTAAAAATAATAATTGATAGTGGGGGCCCTCAGGGGAACACCGGCATGCATGAAAGCAAGTGGAGGCAACAGGCCAGGTTTGCTGCTGGCCTGCCCTTTGTAACCACACAAAACTACATTTTCTTTTACTTTCTTGTAGAATGTGGGCTGGAGGGGGTGGGGGGGGGGGTGTTCAAAGGATGGTGATATGTATATGCTTATATATTTCCATTGTCCAAAGGAAAAGATATATTTGGGTCAACTGAGTATTAAGAAAGAAACGAGAAGAACCATGATTGCCATGATAGCCGGGAATACGGTAAGCAAATTAGATCATTTATTTTAAATAGTATTTTATTTTTTATTTTAATATCACCACTACACAAGTGTATATTGATGATATTATTTTTATATTTTACATATATTAATAATTTTAAAATAAAAAATGCAACACCATTTGAAATAGAGGATTCCGTTGTGGATACAAAAGATAATTTTTCAAGATTTATTTTTTGTTTTAATCTTATCTAGTAAATAATTTTGAGTAAAATAATTAAGTTCAACAATTTAAAATGACTAAATGTATTAGTATATCATAGATATGGATCCACAACAGATAATTTTTCAAGATTTGTTTTTTGTTTTAATCTTATCTAGTAAATAATTTTGAGTAAAATAATTAAGTTCAACGATTTAAAATGACTAAATGTATTAGTATATCATAGATATGGAAACCCCGTTTAAGTATACTGGATAGTTTACAAGTAATGTTTTCCGAATCGGATCTCGTACAATTAATCGACTGTGAATCAGAGGGTGGTACAATTCAATTAATTTTAAAAAATATTATTTTTACAGTTTAATCGATCAAAATCCAATAAAATTCCTAAAAATCCATCAAACCAGTCAAATTATTTTTTTAATTTTTAATTTTTATTTTTAGAAAGTTTAAAACATTAAACTTGGTGTATGTGTGTGATTATTTGAATTTTGAGTTTATATATTTTTTTAATTAGTTATTTATTTTTTATCTTTAAAATATAATACATAATAATTAATTTATTATATTATTATTTTACATAATATAATAAAAAAAATATAATTAATTTTTATTAGATTAATTGGATCAACGATTGAACGGATCAACTCAGTTGAACCATTTAAAATGACTAAATGTATTAGTATATCATAGATATGGAAACCACGTTTAAGTATACTGGATAGTTTACAAGTAATGTTTTCCGAATCGGATCTCGTACAACTAATCGACTGTGAATCAGAGGGCGGTACAATTTAATTAATTTTAAAAAAAATTATTTTTACAGTTCAATCGATCAAAATCCAATAAAATTCCTCAAAATCCATCAAACCAGTCAAACTACTTTTTTTTTATTTTTTATTTTTATTTTTAGAAAGTTTAAAACATTAAACTTGGTGTATGTGTGTGATTATATGAATTTTGAGTTTATATATTTTTTTAATTAGTTGTTTATTTTTTATCTTTAAAATATAATACATAATAATTAATTTATTACATTATTATTTTACATAATATAATAAAAAAAATATAATTAATTTTTATTAGATTAATTGGACCAACGATTGAACGGATCAACTCGGTTGAACCATTTAAAATGATTAAATGTATTAGTATATCATAGATATGGAAACCCTGTTTAAGTATACTGGATAGTTTACAAGTAATGTTTTTCGAATTGGATCTCGTACAACTAATCGACTGTGAATCAGAGGGCGGTACAATTCAATTAATTTTAAAAAAAAATTATTTTTACAGTTCAATCGATCAAAATCCAATAAAATTCCTCAAAATCCATCAAACCAGTCAAATTATTTTTTTTATTTTTATTTTTATTTTTAGAAAGTTTAAAACATTAAACTTGGTGTATGTGTGTGATTATTTGAATTTTGAGTTTATATATTTTTTTAATTAGTTATTTATTTTTTATCTTTAAAATATAATACATAATAATTAATTTATTATATTATTATTTTACATAATATAATAAAAAAAATATAATTAATTTTTATTAGATTAATTGGACCAACGATTGAACGGATCAACTCGGTTGAACCATTGACCAACAATAAAACAATAATAAAACCGATTTAATAACAAATCTGATTAAAAGAAAAATTAGCCAAGTTAAAGTATAAGTTTAGAGAAAAGAAACTATAGAATTAAACAAAATCTAAAAAAAAAATAACTTGAATTGGACTTCCATTGGTTCCTTTTTTTCTCTCTCTTTTTTTATTTTTATTTTTTTTATAATTTGACAAGCTTGATTTTTGGTCCAATAATCAGCTTCATATATTGAAAATATTCCCAAATTCTTTACAGGATCTTCTCTGATTCAGTCTTGTAAAAGCATCCTTATGTGTTATGATTGAGAAGTAATAATGGAGTATGATTTAATAGCCAAAAAATAAAGGCCCATATGTCCAAGAATAGCTGTTTTTCCAAAAATTCCGTGCTCGAGAAATGATGGATGCTACACGGTTTGAACTGTATAAAGTTGATTAATCTGTCGCGTGCAAGGTCATACGTGATATCCTTAGTTTCCTCTTTTTCTATCAATGCATGAATAAAAGCCGAATCACATGATATAATGTGATTATATTATCCCCTTTAGCTATGAAATATAGAAGTATTTTTCCGGTCAAATCGAATCGATTCGAACGAAAATTTTGTTAATTAAAATTTTAAATTGGAAATCGAATTAAATTAATTAATTTGATTCCATTATATTCAAAAAAAAAAAATTGATTTGATTTTCGGTTAATCAAAATGTTTTAAAAAATAAAATAAAATAAATAGATAAAAATTAAATAATATAATTAGAAATATATTTTTTATTTATTATTTTAAGCTTGGGTAAGAAAAAATAGTATAAAAATAAATAACAAGTATAAAAATATAATATGAAAATTATATATATAAAAAAATAATAATTCGATTTTTAGTTCGATTCGATTAATCGAAATAAAAAATTAAAATCGAATCGAAAATTAAAAATTTTAAAAATGAAAAATAAAAAATCTATCAAAATTTTTAGTTTGATTTTCATACAAATTAAAATTTCGACTTCGATTTCGCCCGATTAATCAAATTATAAGCACATCTAATGAAATAACAACGATTTATAATATAACTAATATGTCCATCAAAATATCAGTCAAATCAAATACTTCCAACTTTGACAAATTTCATGGATTTAAGGCGGGAAAGTTCAAAATCATAACTTGAAGAGACGTGCATTATATAAAAAAGATAACGCATTTTACATTACGTGAAAGAAATATAAAGAGTTGGGTTGGGAATTGGGAAGGATATTAACCATGTCATTATAGCATACAATTAACTTGGGTCAAGTTTCGATGAAAATCGCAATTATTACGTGATGGAATTTTTATTTTTATTTTTATTTTTTATATTTTTTCCCTCTTGTATTTTTGTGTCCGAAAATTACACACATTTTCGATTTCGTAGATACTTGGCATTGATTATTTGGGCCGAAGGGCAGCATTTACTATGGTAGGTACTTCATATGAATTTACAATTTCATATGCATATTCGAGAATGACATGCTGTGGCAGCTACTTAGAATTTTAGCTGTTTGATTTTCAATTTTGCCTGAAAACCACAACCAAACAAGCTTTTGGGCTTTTGATCTTCGGCTAGTCACTATGATGTTGGGCCTGGACAAAAATTCTAAGGAAAGAACATTTTTGCCCCATATTTTGGTGGAGTTATCAAACTGTATCGAATTATTTTTTTTGTGTCTGTTCTTATTTATATTAGGAAGTCAGACCAGTTACGTGTATCCAATAACATGATAATTCCTCTATAGAACCCAAATTTGCTAGTTGCAAAGAACAATTTGAGAAACAGATGATAGAGGACTAGTGTTTAGGGATGGTAATGAAACAGGTTCGGCCAAATTCGAGATTTATCTCGTTAAAAATTTTTACAACTCTAACTTTGCGAGAAAAACTTGTTAGACCTATTTTATTATTTTAAAATATTAAAAAAAATATTTTTTAAAAAATTATACTAAAATTAAATTAAATGAGTTTGAGGTAGAACGAGTTTAAAAATAAAAATTCAAAACCCTCATTGGACCTATTTGTATTAATAAAAACCGGAGTAGGGTTTGGGTTTCCCTACTAGTGGTCTAAGAATGAAACTTGGTTTACGAGAACAATTTATATCCCTCTTGTTAATAATTCGAATCTTGAAAAATTCACACATATTTCAATCATTAATTTTCTATTTTCTTTATATATATATATATAAAATAAAAAGAAAAGCTATTGGAAAATTAAACAGCCATCAATCTAGTTCTTTAGGTTGTAATCTTTACATTAATAAACCAAACTAAATAGGTTTTATGGTTTGAAACCAACCGAACCAAGTGATCCTCCCCAAAACCAAAACAAATAATATATTTAGTTTTGTTTTGAGTTTGGTCTGGATCTTGCACACCCCTACAGTCTTAAGCCCAATGTTTTCACCACTCATCAACAACATACTTAGCAAAAGAAACTTGCAAGTTGAAAAGGGTATAAATTAAGGGCTGAATTTCACTGTAAATCTTGCACAAGAATATGCCCAAATAAGACACAAGCCGTAGTGCTAGGCAACTACCAAATAAACATTCCTTGAGACGGCTGAAATGTTCCATTTTATGGTATAGCACTTTCCCAATGAGACCAGACGTGATATCCACACAAAATGATACTTTAACCCTTTACTTTAGGCCTTATATAAGAGAAAGTGCAAACAACCCATCCAGCACCTTGACAACTCCCCTTCCCTCACCAACTCTGTGTGTGTCTCTGTTGCACCAACCATCACACTGACCAAATTTTTACTACACAGCCTAACCCTGCCACACCATCAGAAGGAAGCAACAAACCAACAGCCATCGCCATCCTTCACCATTCCTTAATCAATACTCAGCCCTCAAATCATTAAGAAATGAATCTAGCTTCCTTCAAATGCAAGCTTTTCAAACCATGCAAGAAAATACTACAGCTCTTCAAATTCAGACTCCACAAGCCAGTCTTCATAAGAGCTCTTCAATTTCGTCACCGGAAACCTAAAGTAAGGAAGACCACCACGCATGAGGGGCGTCTCCCAAAAATTCTGTCAGTTTTGCATTCACTAAGAAAAACTAGAGAGATGGACCGAGTCTCAGAGCTCAAGAGTTTTTCGGATGCAGGGCATCACAAAGCACCATACCCTTCACCCCTCACCCCAGCATATATAAGATTGGGAGGAGCCACTAGAAAGGAAGTTTCAAATCAGGATGATGTCGAGGATGCATGCAGGAGCTTTGAGAACTATCTGATAGAGATGATCGTGGAAGAGGGGAAGACGAGAGATTTGGTGGACGTCGAAGAGCTTCTGTACTGCTGGAAGAACCTTAGATGTCCCGTGTTCATTGATTTGGTATGCCGATTCTATGGGGAGCTGTGCCAAGATTTGTTTTCGAATAGCAGTGAGAACAATAACGAAACACCCAAGGGACTTCTGAGGTAGAATTGGTTTCTATGACAGTTTGGTTCTTTCCTTGTATAATGAATATGCCTTCCATGGAATAAATTTATAGTTGCTGCAAATGCTATCAGTATTATAAATCTAAAAATACTAGCACAAAAATTTAAGTGTAGTTTATGATTCCACCATCACACTACTAGCATACATCTTCAAGGAGGCAAGCATTCTCTAGAGTCAGCACTAAAATTAATTTTCTCCTTGACTTATGTGAACTACATAATAGAATCACAACATAATAGGACTTTCACCAAATTGCTAATCAAACAGCAGTCAGGATGGATAACATCTAATGTTGGTTAAAAGACAAGTTTATCTGCAGTGCAAAGCCATTTTCTTAGAAAGGACACCATTGTTGTTGTTCCAGGGGGGAAATGTAACCTAGTCAGCAATTATTCCAGAAAAGACTTAAAAGGTGGGAATCCATACATGGAAGTAGTCTTATAATAGGGAAAAACAAGCAGTTAAAGAAATTTGATTTCATTTGGCCTAAACATAGGTTAGAATTACTATAGCATGTCTAAGAAACTTGATATGAACCAAATAAAGGCCCTAGTTTAAATGCCACCAGCTGCTTGTGAACTACAACAAAACTCTAGTTCAAGGTAAGATTCGTACTGGATTAGTGTTGCACATATTTAGCTAATGTTTCAAATGGTATCTTATTTAAGCAATCCTGTCAATGATATTAACAGAGATAATCTCATGAAATAGCCAATAGTTAGCTTTTTATTTCATAATATCGGCAGATATACCAAAACTCGGAGGTTCCTATATCATCAGTTACAGATGAATTCCAGAAATAGTTACTTTTCTTGTTTCAACCACTAAAGTAAAGCAAACAATTTTGGGAAAGATACTATCAGTCGAATGGAATGCAAACACCAAGTTGAATCTACAAATGCGCCAACTAAATAGTGTAAATATTTGTACAGATATCATGATATGCAAAGTATTTCATGGCCCAACAAAGTTGATTATATTTACATGTCACTATTGCAGCAGATAATTTAATTACAGAGTATATATTTATTTTGAAATAATATTACAATAAAAGTGCAGGCTTTAAGGACTGCACCCATGAAGCTGTAGCATTACATCTAGCTGTCAGGTTAATCTGCTGACTATATAATTGAAAAGCAAAAAGTACAACAGTTTTCACAATCAGTACCTAAAACCGCTTCTCCTAATGTGTGCCATTTGAGAATACCCCCTTAGAGACATATACTTGAGACCTGATTAAAGTCTCCCCTAGCTTAAAACCAGGCATGACCATGAACTCAACTTTGTATCTTTCTTGGCCCTTATCCACCAGACCCTTGTATTCCTTGAGCTCCTCTACAACCTCCATATAAACATCTGAGAACTCACTTCCGTGCTTAACACCAAACATTTCAGCTTTAGGCTCATAAAAAGCAGTAAATCCCTGCAAATACCAAACAAATCTTGCCATTCTGACAAATGCACGGTAAAATGGGGTATATGGATGAATCCCATTTGATACAAAATTCCTGTGGTCCAAATTACCAAAAAATGACTCTTCCATTTTGGGATGAACTACTAACAGATATTTTGTTTGGCAAAACTTGGCAAAACTAGATTGTGGGTCTTCCATCAAAGTAACAATAGGGTCATCCAATTTCATTATGTTCTCCAAAAAACAAGGTTCTCGTGAAAACCCATGAAACATCCTTCGGGCGACATAAGCTTCAAATGCATATTTTTTGTGCGACCTCTTTGCATATACAACAGATGCTTGTATTGCATTAGCAGCCTGGTCTAGATCCCAATCTGAAAGTTTCATTAAGGCAATTAATGGCTTTGCAAAATCATGAATAGCTTTTCCAACTGCCTTGACAACATTCTCAAAGGAATAGTGATTTACACCCGTAAAACTTTCCCTCTCTCGCTCCCTAATCTCTTCAGCCAACTTTTTATTCTTCATTTCCAACGCCTGAAGCTCTCGCCGCAAATTAGCCACCTCCTTGTCCTTATTTTTGGCTTGAGACTTCAACTTCTCTAGAGCCCTCTCTTTAACCTGAATTTCGGCAAGTAAAAGAGCTGAACATGAAGAAACCGAATTATCTTCCTTCAATAGCTTCTCCTTATAAGCCTCCTTAATCGTGCAGAGAGAATCGAGCCGAGACACCACCTCTTCATCAGCAGCTCTAATTTTCTCAGGATCATAGGGAATGTGAGCTTCTTGGAGCTTAACATATGCTAATTTCAAAGCCAAAAGTGTGTCAAACAATTTCAAGATCTCCACGTGGCCACATACATTCCCATTCTTTTGTCCCTCAGAGGGCTTCGGACAAATTTTCGCGGCATAAAACACAACATCCTCAGTAGCTTTGCTGCTTTCTTCATCTAATAAAGGCGCATTGTCCCGGGAAATTATCTGGTAAGCGTGACCGTGGTCTGGGTTTTCAGATGTATTAAAGACACCAATGGACCTAAATTTACAGACTTTGGCAAATTTTGAAACCATATCTGAAATATTTGAAGGGGGTTTAAGGGGTTTAGAAATAGCCGCAAATTCCATTCCCTGCTTGTCCGGCTCCAAACCCATTTGCCAAAAATCCGACTAAATCCAAGATCTGTTTCTAAATCAAGAACTTAAACTGATTCTGACTAACAAGTATGCTTTAAAGAAAGCAATGCTACCAGAAAAAGGGTTCAAAGTGGGGAACCAGAAGCATTATGCCCGCTGGACATGGGCTTAAAAACAACTGGGTTTGCAAGGTTTTTTGAGGTAACTCCGGAATTAAAGGGCTCAAAAAAGTTAAAAGAGATTCTCCCATGAAAATCTAAAAACGAAAATGAGCATAACAAAATCAACTAAACGCATAAAATCCACCCTTTTGCAATCAAACGGTCATAAAAGAACAAACTCAATCGCAAGATTTTCCAGATTCACCCGTCAGGTAAAGAGAAAAGTTAAAAATGTAGAGGAAGACTTACCGCAGAAGGCTTAAAACTGAGCAGACAGTAGTCAAAATGACGCCGCCGTTTCCGACAATGAAGAATCAATTAAAGGTCAGAAAAATGAGCTCAAATATCAGTATAGTTATAAAGGAAGGAAGCGTGGGCGGTGGTGCGTACGACGTCGTTAGGAGAAAGCACTGTATGTAGCTGGAGTAGTTTAGTGAACAATTTGATTGCAGCACTCATGGGCTCTGACACAAAACAGTACTCATTCCAGTGTGTGTGTGTGTGTGTGTGTGTGTGTGTGGGCGCCGACGACGTCGTTGCGGGGCAGGTGCGTGATTATTTTTTGAGAAAAAACAGGAAGGAATATGTACTGTGGGTACTGCGACACACGAAAACAGAGACGAGGGAATTTTTTTGAATTCTAAGATTCAGGGGCCTTTTTGTAATTTTGTTGGAGAAGATAATACCACTTAATTTGAAAATCCACCATTTTCTCCCCCTTTTCAAATCTAATCAATATTTAATAGTTTATGCCCTCGTTTTTACAAACGGATACACTACAAATCAATTTTGTTGTTGGTAAGTAATTCAATAGTTGGATCTGTTTTATTCTCAATTTGATCGATTTAATAAAAAATAATTATATTTATTTATTATATTATATAAAATAATAATATAATAAATTAATTATTATGTATAAAAAAATAAAAATAAATAACCAACTATAATATATATTAATAAAATTCAAAATTTATATAAATACATACACATAACTAAATACCAAATTTCAACTTCCTAAAACAAAAAAAATAAACAAAAAAGTTTTTTGTTCGATTTGATCGATTTTGATAAATTTGATTAAATTTTTAAATTTTTACATTTAAATGGATTTGACCAACTATCAATTCACAATTTAATCAGTCAAATTAATTTGGATGATTCAATTTTTAAAATATTGATTTACTATACTCAGTCCATTATGTACATTATATAACGGAAGCCCAACTAATATATGAAAGTCTGGTAGTAATTCAAATAGTTTACGGATATGAATCCCACCAATCGGGTTGGGATCCAATAATTTTTTGAGACCCACATTTTTATTAATCAGCAAATTATCTAAAATCATCTCCAATCACACACCAAAATCTACACCAAAATATTAAATTTGGTGTAATTCCATCTCCAATGGAACACTAAATGTTATACCAAATTTGGTGTAATGTATATATTCCCACTTTACCCTCAAAATTCTTCTACTTCCAATTTTAATTCCATTTGTATCATATATTATATATTTAATTAATTTATAATTTAATTTTATTTATTCAATTTTAATTTTCTTATTATTTTACAATAACATTTATAGTGATTAATTATCATAATTAATATTTGCGATAAATTATAATAATTAACAATAATAAATAAATACATTAAAATAACATTACTTGCATAAAATTTAAAAATAAAATACAACATAAATATTAAAAACTCAAATTTAAAAATAAAATACTACATAAAACTAAAGACAATAATTTCACTTCACTTAAAATTTGATTTAGTAATTAAAGATAATTTTGATCAAATTATACCAAAATATCAAATTTGGTGTAAAACTTACACCAAATTTAATGTAATAGGTTGGAAATTGCCTAATATGTTCCTAAAAATCAATATAAATTACAAATTTTGCACTTTTGTCAAAATGACCAAATTGCAACCTAGATCCCCAATTCATATTATACTAGTGCCTTTGCCTTGTTGATGGAAGCATAGTTCTCACAATTTCACCCAAGTTGCTGAAAAATCTCAACTCTTTCACAGTTGAAGAGCACCCCATTCACAGCCCCCAAAAAATAGCCATTGACATGGCGGAGTACAGCGCCACCAACACCAAAATCAAGATTCACTCACTTTTATTATCCGCTCTCATATCCCAAGCTCAAGACCCTCTACAGCCAGTGCTTATAACATAACAACAAAACTGTTGAAAAGATTTGTGATGGGTGTAGAAAAGATGCATGGATGGCCTGACATAGATGGGTTGGAGAGCTCTATAGTAAATAAGAAAGAATTAGGGCAAAAGATGAGAAGGAGAAAATGAGTATGTCATAGTCAATTGTAGCCTGATACTAAATAAGAGTGTTTTGGATATTTTATCATACTCACACTTATTTATCCTACAAAATACATATTTAAATTAATTTTATATTAAGATATCATGTTTACAATTAACTCAAGTACATATAATATCCATTGATATATAATTAATATCACACAACTTATTATATTTCTTATCAATCATCTCATATTCTATCAAAAAAGTAAAAAGAGTCTTTAATTACTTTTAATTCAAGATGTCAATTGGCAGTTCCAAAGCGGCCCAGCCTACCTCTCTGGTTTGCGGATTTGTCCTGGGCTTGGATTAAAGCAGATCGGGCCTAGGATTAATTTTTTTGCATATGTAGGTTCAACTCGGCCTACTAGCCCAATGCTAGTGAATCGTTCCCAAGCCTGATCGGGCTTTTTCGAGCTGGTTTGGCCGGGCTTGATAAGCCTTTTTTTTTTTTTTTTTTACCATCTCAAATGAATAATTTATTCTAAGATTGTATTTCGATTTTTTAGATGATTATTCTAAGTTATATCTTAATTTTTTGAGTTATCTTAAGTTTGGTTATGATTTTTCTTTTTGATTATTCAAGTATATCATCCTAAATTTTGCTCTTGAATTTAATTTGAATATTTTAAGTAATTTATTCTAAGTTTTTAATCCTTATTTTATAAATTATCTTAAGTATAGCCACTATGCAATGTTTTAGTTTTATGTGTTGCATATAGATATGATTCGGTTAACATTCTATAAATAAAATTTCAACTACAAGACGTGTCATACTAAATTCAATTTTAACTTTTCTTATTAGGTGCTTATATTTTTTTAATTCTAGTGGATGCAATCATATATATGTTTTAATTTTATATATATGAGGCTTTATAGCAAGCAGACAATTTAGGATACAAAAATGCATAATATGACAAATACATCAAATATGAAAAAAAAAAAAAAGTAATCAAGCATTGGTTTCATATACTGAATCAAATGTTCAACAACTTTAGTTTTATCAAAAGAAATAGATAAAGTTTTGTCACCATTATCCCAATAATTGCAACAATCCACTATCGCTTAAAAATATGAGGATCATGTGTGAATGGTTAAGCAATGCAAATTCAATTTTTTTTTTTTCAAAAAAATTCATCAATATAATATACAATAACACAAATATAATGACAATTATATCTACCACCTCACATATCCAAATTAAAGAAATTTTTGAAGTTAAAGTTGAAAAAAGACTTCACAAACTTATTATTTCTTGTTCATATTGTTTATAACTGTCTTTATAACATATATTATGCGAAATATGTTTGTATTGTGGTTGATAAGTTATCAACCTAAATTGCTCAAACTTAAGGCTTTTAGCAAAAGCTATTCTTGAGCAACTAATTTAGCAAGTTCTAATCGCATAATTTCCTATTTATAAGAAAAATATATCTACTGAACTAGTCGAAGTTTGATGCAAAAGTTATTGTCTATGACCTGGAGATCCTTCTGCACTTGGTGAGTTTTAGTTGAATATTTTGTTAATGTACTGTTACCCTTTAAATGTTTAAATTATTTTTTTTTACAAGTAATACACACAACTCGTTGTCTTAGTAATTTAAAATGATTCCAAATCTTACTAGTTCTATTTTTATGTAGAGATTTAGTACTAGATGAAGTTGGTATATCTTTTTCATTTTAATTTATTGAATGATCGTCTAGTGGTGCATTTGTATTTTTTTTAATTATATTATATTCTTCATCTATTATTTGTGGTGATCGCCTAGGAAATTCGAGAAGAAGTTGCCTTAAAATTTCTAGTGTTTCGGGCTTAAATTAGTTACAAAATTATGTCTTTTAAAATTATTATGAGAAAAAATAGAAGGCTCGTAATACTGAATAGATTGCTTAGAACCAAAAAAGGAAGGACTATGGTGACAGAAGGGGAAAGGGGATGGTGAAGGAAAGAAGAACTCATTGAGAAGAATTGAAATGAGTTTTCACGTAATGGATTCATTTTCAAATAAAATTATGAATTCACAAATAAATACGCAAAAAAATTACAAAAAATATAACTGCATATAAAATGCACAAAAAAACACAAATAATATAATCACAAAATGCGAAGGATTGTAATTAAGGAAAATGGCATCAAATAATTGTCGAAAACTTTAAAGTTAATTGCAAAAAATTGAGAGCTTGCAACTTCAATTTCCAATTAAAATTTAAAGAATGCATATAATAAGTAATATTTGAATAAATTTGGACTCAAACCTGAGAGAGAAGTTGATTTTTGTGAGGAAAAAACAATAGAAATGTTGGGTACTTATAAGCATAATTTTAATCATTAAAAAAATTGAAGTTCTTTTACGGAATTAACAAATATATTACCGTTAATCTCTTTTAGGATACCAACCATCGTTAGATTTCATCGGCTAGATGATTCTGGCCATTTGAAATCCATTTAAAATAAAACAAAAAGAAAAATAGGAGTAATAGTAGTATTGCCATTGCCCCCTAAAGGGCCAAATCCAATGACCAAAAATCATCTAAAAAAAAATGGATTTAAAAAAAAAAAAATGCTGGCCGCTGGCAACTACCACCTGCTAGTTGACTAGGGGCAACTGTATTTACTATTGTCCCCCTCCCTCCACCCCCATTTAATTCAAATCCAACAGCCAGATTCTGACCGTTGTTTTTGTTAAAAAATAATACAAAAGGCCCAACAACTTTTGTACTTCAGAAATTCACTTAGGCTGCCCAAAAATGAAGACTTCAAATCCAAGTGCAAAGGTCCAAAAAAAAGGGGCAAAAAAAAAGAAGCCCAACCCCATGTGATGGGTCTATGCCGATCCTGAGCTGATCCTTGTCCTGGGTTGGTTTATTGGTTGGTCCCGGGCTAGGCTAAATTTTTTTTGCCGAGCCCAATAGGGGTCCAGTTCAATATATTAAATCTGCCTAATCAGCATATTACTGTTTACGGGCCGATCGTGAGCTGATTTTTGAGGGCTGGTTCTGCAGGTCCATGGGTCGGTCTAGTAAATTTGATATCTTTACTTTCAAGAGTTTAGGCAGTTTAATTTTTAATTTTTTTTCTAAATTTGCAGCATATCAATCATTCCAATATTTAGATGTTTAAAACTAAAATTGAACATTTTGATGTTATACGATCAATTTGGTATCATATAGTTTTACAACAATTGTAAACAAATAAAATATTATAAAAATTTTAAAAACTAAATGAAGCAATTAAGACAATTTATAAAACTTAAAAGATAAGATAAATTATAAAAATAACCCTTAAATTTTGGCCAAATTACAAAAAAATCAAGCCAACTTTCAAAACTCTAAACACCCTCCTCTTACTAACGAAAGTTTGGTTAAACTAATAGAATTTGCAAAGGTCAAAATTACCGCTGCAAAAAAAATAAAAATAAAATAAAATAAAAATTTTAAAAAAATTTAAAGAACTAACTTTGCCCCTGAATCAAAATGAATATCAACCAATTACCTCATTGGCCGTGGGAATTTGTGCTGAAGGGCAGGGGATAGGCGTTCGGTTGGTTGGGAAGGAGAATTTGCACCGCCGGAGCGAGGGGTGGGGGGATGGGGCCTGGGCTGTGGGGGAATGGGAGGATTTGCTCGAGATGGAGGAGGAGATGGGGACTGGGTTTGTCAGGGAGGGGGAGATTTGCACCGTAGGACAGAGAAGGGGGGGATGGGGCTAGTGGTCGGGGATGGGGGATTTGCGCGGACGAGCGAGTGGGGAAGATGGGTTCGTTAGTCGGGGAATGGGGGGGTGGGGGCGATATTAAATATAAAATTTATATTTAAATTTATTTAGTTTATGATATATGAAGAAATTTTAAGCAATGTGAAAAAACAGAAATTATGAAAATATATTAAAAGAAATTTTGAATAATAAAATAAATATATTTTGACAAAAAAATCATGAAAAATATTTAAAATAATTTTACTCAAATTCTGATATTTAACGAATATAAAAATTATAACAATTATATGCCTGTAAAATATAAATATTACAATACCTCCAATGTTATTTTCATCTAAATGCATTTTGTGAACAGTACTAAAAGGATTAAATTAGATTTTTATATTAATTTTTTATGATTTCAACAATTTTTATTAAGTTAACTAATGACTAGTGCAAAATATAAGACGGATACAAATTTTAAAAATAATTTTTATAATTTTAAAAGTTAACTAAATTTTCAATCAAGTATAAACTATATCAAATAAACCATAGTATTATATCAACTATAAAATTTATTTGATATATCTAAATAACACAGAATCATATATCATAGTAATAACATAAAACGACCAATATACTGTAGCTATAAATCATACTTTTGAGGTACCATATCGGCCCATGACGGTCCATGATGGGTCGAACAAGTGTGTTGGGCCGTACTATGGCTATTGTTGGGCTGGCTTGCGGTGCCCAAACCAGGAAGAGGATCCGATCTGGTTCATTGTTTGGAGTAAAGTCGTTGGGAGAGTTCTTTAGGTAAAGAAATAGCTGATTTTCAAGATTCAGCATCTAATGAGCAAGAGTTGGATTAGAAAAAATAAATATTTTGAGCTATAAATATAATATTAAATCATAATTCAAGGTATATTTTTCACTGTCTTCCAACAAATTTTTACAGTTGATGGGCTTAGGGTCCAATAATATGAGGCGGAAGATACAGGTCGAGAGGTTAAAGGCCCAAATGAAAGTTCTCCAATGGGCCAGAGGCCCGTTAGTTTATAAATATTTTATTTTTTCTATAAATACCCTCTAATTTTCATAATTAAATGGTATGTTTTCAATTAAATCTTAAGAATTATCTGGTTTCTGCTTTAATCCACCTACGCCGCTTACTGACTTGATCGTCGGAGGGTTTTCGATGGGCAACCCCCGACACCCCTAACGTTAATTTGTGACGCAGGTAGCAACCCACCAAATTTGTGACTGACAAGCGCTACTGTTCGCCCGATCCATTACAAGGAGGTGATTTCAACATCATTTTTGGCGCCATCTATAGAAAACCTACCTGGTCATTGAGAAATGCAGACTAGATCTAAATTAGTTCGAGATGCAAGCATCCAAGGAAGCGATTCCCTAACTGGAAGAGCCCCTAACTGGAAGAGCCCCCGAACCACCAGTTGACTCATTGACTCGAAATGTCCACAACGACGGTATTACGCGGCGACCGCCCCTTAATAGTCACATGAACCAACTCCCACCACTTCAAGACAAACCGAGAGTCCAACTTATTGAAGGAGCTTTATAGAAGATGATCGAAGGGGCGAGTGCTAGGGCTACGGCTGAAGCGGTTGCCTTATTTGCTGCAACCCATCACAAAGAGAGCTCCCCGAAAACCCCTCAGGGGAGTCGCACTTCCTCTCTAACTCCTGACCGAGAAAGTTCTAGGCCTGCAGGTCCACCT
Source organism: Paulownia fortunei (assembly GCA_019321725.1). Classification (NCBI taxonomy): domain Eukaryota; kingdom Viridiplantae; phylum Streptophyta; class Magnoliopsida; order Lamiales; family Paulowniaceae; genus Paulownia; species Paulownia fortunei. The sequence continues at coordinate 17,537,969 of CM033116.1, read as the reverse complement.
CTTGGTAGGGCCCGAGAGGAAATGAACAGTCGCATTTCTCAAGTAGAAGATAGGGACAAACGACGAAGAGATACTAATGAGACACACACCATGTCGACATCTCCAATAGTGGGGTCATACATCCGCACCGATCAACCAACTTATCCATCTAGAACACATACTCATGTGGAGAATGCTACTCGATTAGTAGTTCTCCCCTCGAAGCGTAGCCCTTTCTCACCAGCAATCTTAGCAGAGTCCCTTCCATTAGGAGTTAAGATAACCAATTTATCAGAATATAACGGAACTAGGGATCCTCAGGAGCATTTAGATACGTTTTTCGCGAAAGCTGACCTCTATGATTTAAGCGATGCCGCCTACTGCAAGATTTTTAGAACCACATTGACCAAGCAAGCTCTCTCTTGGTTTAATCAACTCCCTGAAGGAACAATTACCAGCTTTGAGCAACTTACTCAATATTTTCTATACCAATTCTCCATTAATCGAAAATATCCGAAGACAGCTTCGTACTTATTCTTGATCACCTAGAAGGAGGGAGAGCCACTTCATGATTACGTCAAATATTTCGTGGAAGTTATTCACGAGGTCCCCTATATCAATCATGAGTTGTTAGCAGGAATAATGCAACAGAACCTCCACCATGGAATCTTCATCTCATTGCTTTCTTTTCCCATATATTGTTAGTCTCGTCGCTTCTTTCAATGCGAATATACTTTTCAGCTCTCTGCAACAACTCTTCAAGTTTCACAGGAGGTTTTCTAGCGAAGGAATTTAAAGATTCCATGGTGGAGGTTCTGTTGCATTATTCCTGCTAACAACTCATGATTGACTAATAATAAAGATTCCATCGCTAGGAAACCTCCTGTGAAACTTGAAGAGTTGTTGCAGAGAGCTAAAAAGTATATTCGCATTGAAAGAAGCAACGAGACTAACAATATATGGGAAAAGAGAGCAATGAGATGAAGATAGACCAGAAGGAAGGAAGGAAAAAGGAAAGACGCCCTCTTCATCCCAATGCATACACTCGGTGTGCTCCCCTCAATGTCAGATTATCTGAAGTTTTAATGGTAGCTGAGCAACATGGCTTGATCCAGCTACCTCGCCCATTGAGGGAAAGTTCCAAAAGAGCAAAATCTGACAAGTACTGTCGTTTCCATTGAGATAAAGGACATACTATTGAAAAATATTTCCATTTGAAATAAGAGATTGAAAAGTTGATCCGTAAAGGCTATCTGTGTTCGTTGAGAAAGCTAATAGCAACTGTTAAGATCTACACCGGCACAATGCTCCTAAGCAGTAGGAAACTAGAGAGCAGAATAGGGGCAATAATCAAGAGCAATATGATAGGGAAAGAGAAAAGAATTTACCCACGGCCGGGGTAACAGCAATCATTTCAGGGGGACCCGGCAGTGGAGATTCATCAAATGCTAGGAGATCCTTGTTGCGTGCAGCAAGTGGAGTCAATTCTCATAACCCTTCTAGTTATCCATTCGAACAAGTATATCAACTACAAACATCTATAGAGCAATTGACATTTGGAGAGTCTGACTCAGAAGGGCGACAGGAACAACACAATGACGCCTTGGTTATTTCAGCAACTCTTTCAAACTTTTGGGCAAAAAAGATTCTAGTTGATAGTGAGAGCTCTGCCGACATAATTTTCTATGATGCTTCAGGTGCGCTGATCCCTAGAACTACATTTGAAATACGGGAAGCTGACTTAAGTCCACTTTCCCATGAAGGGGGGAAAGACCTACTCCTACCCCCTCAGTGACCAACCTCGGCTACATGATCATCTCGCCCTCGGTCAACACCTACATGATCATCTCACCCTCGGTCACGACTACCTTCAGGAGCTTTCCCACTAGAATGAAGTGAGGAACTGGATCCAGAATACTTACAAGAGCGAAGATAAGACAAATCAAGTCACTGACCTACAAGAAAACAAAAAAGACTACAAGCATGAGAACCGTATAAGAATTTTTTTTTCAAGAAATAAGTCAACTACGAATATGAAAATAAAAGTGAGATGCACATAACAAATACCTGCAGGGAACAAGCTCCTGGGTTGAACAACGAATCAAATAAACCTGACGCACAACATTGGAGCTGAAAAGTAGTGTGACTGACACTTAAGTGAATCTTATAAGCAAAACTACTCCATTCGGTAGGCACTCCCCACCCCTTATCTTGAACATAAAAAACCTCTCTCTCCAAGGATCACGGTTAGAAGGACCACTATCTAAGAACCTACACACTGCACGTGGGTAGAAATAGAAAAAAATTTCGTAGAGAACACGACACAATATGAATAAAGTGTGGAAGGCATCTAAAGATATTGAGAGCTCCAACTCCCCTAACCTATGGAGAAACCCCTCAAAGTACAACAATGCATTAGGAGTTAGTTGGCTAACACTTAAGCCGACACTCTTCATTATCTTAACAAGAAAAGGATGAGGGAGATTGATGAAACCACTAATAAAATAAGCAAGATAAACAGTGAAAAATCCTTCTGGAGGACTCGTAACCCTATCACCACTCTCTGGAAGAAGAAATGTATAACGTGAAGGTAGATTGAGTCCTTCACGTAGAAGTCGAAGATCGTCGACAGTCAGAAGAGTGTCCCCCCCTTCGAAACCTAAAGAGGGATCATCCAAAGAAAGCTCCCTCGGTGACTTACTTGAATTTGGATCAAGTTCAGAAACGAAATTCTCATCTACTTCATTGGATTTCTTAGAACCCGTAGGACTCCCCTCACCAAGCTCTTCATCCCAAGACTCGCTCTCACAAAAAGGAAGATCAAGAATAGCTTTAACTGTATTAGGGGGAACTCTATCTAAATATTGAAGATTGATGGGGGCCCCTCCACAAGGAAATTGATAGCGATGGGGCTCAAATATGGGTTCTTGGGGAAAGATATTGTGGCGTGTCATGGGGATAGAGGAAACAAGAGTCACGCGACCAGGAGACACACGACGGGACAACTAACTGCCCGAGCCAACTGCCTGCCCACCAACAACGGCAGCTCACCGGAGATGCGACCTGCTGCAGCAGCTCGCACGGAGAGCTGACAAGCTGCCAGCAGCTCGCAGAAGAGGATAAACAGGCAGCTTGCTCGAGCGAGCTGCCTGTTCGTGAAGCTGGCGAGCTGTCGGAAATGCAAGCTGCGACGACAAGGAAAAATAGGCAACTCGCCTAAGCAAGCTACCTGTTCGAACGTGCTTGCTCGCTCGAACGTGCGAGCCGGGCGAGCTACTTGTTTGACACAACAGTGAGCTAAGATGAGACAGGCAGCTCGCTTGGGTGAGTTGCCTGTCCACTGGAAAAGCGAGCTGCCACAGAAAACAGACAGCTCATCCGTGTGAGCTGCCTGTCTGGTGAAATCGCGAGCTGCTGTGGCAGCTCGAGAGGGAAGAAACACAGGCAGCTCACCTGTGCGAGCTGCTTGCTGTGCGGTCAGGCGAGCTGTAGCTCGCTTGTAGTTTTTCGGCGAGCTGCAACTCGTTTCTCCAGCTTTGGCGACTGCGGTAAAGCTTACCGGCGACGACGGTGAGGTATCATGTTGAGTTGGGGATAAATCTATCTCTATACCACCATTATCATCTACCACTAATATTGGTACCTTTAGGGTACTCGATGTATTGACTCAAATAAAAATAGAGACAAAACACAAGGAAAGAGATTGAATGGAATGCTTAAATAAAAAATAGATGATAGAATTGATCAACATGACGGCGAAAATTCTAAATGCAAGCTCAAATACCTCGAGGGCTCATAGTGTTGAATATGAGTTTTTTGGAGATAATTTGACTTAGAGAGAGAATTTTTGGAAATGGATTAGAGAATTATGACTACTTCTTTACAACAAAATGTAATAAAAGTCTACTTGGATGATTTATGAGTTATGATTCTCATTCAACAATGTATCAAAATATTTGCACTCGAAGCGCCGTGAAGATATTATCCATTTCAAGATGTCGTTAAAATAATGATTACTCTTGACTAACTCCCACTCAGTAGATTTACTCGAGAGTAGGGGGGTTTATGATGGGTTTAAGATCCAATTATAATGAGCTAAGCCCATCATAAGATGACCATATTATGGTGGGCTAATCTAAGTAATATGGGCTAAAAGATACGAGTTAAGAGGTTAAAAATTCAAATGAAAGTTTTCAAATGGGCCAGAGCCCCGTCAGTTTAATAAATTTTTATTTTTCGCTATAAATACCCTCTAGTTTTTATAATTAAATGGTATGTTTTTAATTAAATTTTAAGTATTATCTGGTTTCTACTTTAATCCACCTACGTCACTTACTGACTTGATCATCGGAGGGTATTCGGCGGGCAACCCCGGCACCCCTAACGTTAATTCGTGACGCAAGTAGCAACTCACCAATTTCGTGACCGATAAGCGCTACAGTTCATTCGATCCATTACAAATAGGTGATTTTCATATCAACATTCTATCAAGAAAAACTCGATTTCTTACTTAAATATAGAAGGATTTTTGTTGTGAAAAATCCCATAAAAGTGTTTTGCAAGAATTGCATTAAAGTAAAAGGAGATTTATTAGTAGAAATATCCAAATACGCGTAAAAGTGATGGGAAGAAAACAAAAGAGATTTATTTACAACTCAAATAAATAACAGTGAAAAACAAATCCAAGGGATCAAGAGAAAGAGAACACGTCAGAAAAGAAAGAATTAAATGTTGCAATCCGCAACATTTATATAGTACATTGCTAAATTTATATTCCAACCAATTTTCCTACTTCAGTATCTCTTCCTTCATATAATGAGCAAGTCCACCTAAAATATATTTGCTTATACCGATTGTTCTCGATATTTAGTATTAAGACACTAAATATAAATAAAAAATATTAGTCAAAATAGCTAGTAAAATAACAAAAACTAATTCTTTATATAACGACAAAGCCAGAAAATGTATATTGGAGAGCGAGATTCATTTTTTTTTTAAATATACATAAAGATATATTTTTAATTTTGTAGGAAAGGGGGAAATTTCTATAATTTAATAATTATATATATATATATATTATAAAAATTATATTAATTTAAAACTTTTGTAGAGTTAACAGCAACTGTTGTGGCTTCCACCCCCTGTCTCCATTAGTAATATCAATTGAGTTGGTTTGTTAAAATTCGAGATCCGTCTTATCAAAATCTTTGAAAACTTGAGACCTGCTCTACCCCAAAATCGTTGGATCCAGATTAAACCCGCTAAACTTATTTTATAATTTTAAAAATATATATTTTAAAACATAATATTATATAAATACATATATATTAAAAAAAAATAAACAGGCGAGATGAGTTTGAAAATTTAAAATCAAAATCCGCCCCATATCCATTTATATCTTTTCAAATACCCTTCGAACGAGACTTAATCCGAAACAGGTTCGAATCCAATTCAAACTCCTTATCATCCTAGTCTCCATCCCTGCCTTTATAAAAACTACAAACACAATTATAGAAAAAGACACTTGTAGTAACAATGGAGAAATACAGGAAAGAGGATTCCAATCTCAAACCAAGAAGCACAGCAGAGAAGAGTTTCTTGGCATAATAATTGATCAATAAAAGGCAGGTGATAAAAACTTATCAAGTGATTAATTCACACTCTAAAATTAAGTGACTGATCACATAGTGAATCTGCATTACACTAATCCGGTGAGTGATCGGCTATGTGGATCTATTGCCAAATCAAACATGGATTAGAATTTTTCGTATATAGAGAAATGATTCTAAGATGGAGAAGTGTTTCATGTAACGTATCAATCAAATTTCTCGGGTATGCTATTTCTATCCAAAGATGACAGCATTTAAGAAGTGTTGGTTGGGAAGAAGCCACAACCAGACATAGATGTAGATGTTGTAGAGACAGATTAGGTTATTTGTTTAGACAACAGCCTGCCCAATGTTTGACCCATACAATTTATTACACCTATTTCTGCATGTGGGTTCAAGCCTTAATTGCCTTTCTCTTGCAATACAAGGCTGCCATTTTCTTTTTCTGTGTCCTCTTGTCTTGTTCTTCTTTGTCTGAGATTCTGAAATTGACCTTTGTTCCCTTAGAGATCTGATTTTGATGCTGGAACTGGGAAAATGAATGGATATTTCACTTTGAAGTACTGGTGTTTGAATGTGGAAGATGCATTCCTTGTGGGCATTAAATTCTATGTTATGACTCAGGATTATCTGTCTTTATAATTTGTACTTTTGATTTTGATTTTGATTTTTCAATGATGGGCCATTGTTCGAAGTTTTGTATTCGAGTCCCGTTAAAAGTGTACATGGATATTTAATTTGTCTAATTTCATATTAGTTTCTTATGTATAATTTAGGATTTGATACCAGATTATTTGAGTACATTCGAGATTATTTATTGAGGAATGTGCTGATGCAATGATATATTTAATTGTATTCAATTAAAAAAATATATTTTTAAGTCTTATTATCGAAAGCACTTTTAGCTGCATATTTTGGTCAACGATGAAAGAATTTTTTTGTGTAACTTAATTTTAGATTATAGTGAAATTATCTATGAAAATTGAATGAAATTATCTATGAAAATAAAAAAAGAAAAAAGAAAGAGAACTACATCAATCACTTTTCTTACTCCCACGAGGCAAATTAATGTTAATAGATTTAACACATTCATCTTTAGTTTAGAAAATGCTATAATCGGCAGTAGTATACGTTTTATATATATCTCACTATATATTTTACAAACAAATGCATATTCTTACAAATTATTTAAGTTAATACATGAAAGAAAATAGTGGAGAAAATCACCCTTAAGAATTTGCAAGTAAACAGTATTTGATATTCAGTATCGAATTATTTTAATATTTAAGTTATAATATTGATATTGATTCTTAATATACCGCCTCAAGTTGAAAAACTACTCAAGTTAATACATGAAAGAAAATAGTGGAGAAAATCACCCTTAAGAATTTGCAAGTGAACAGTATTTGATATTCAGTACTGAATTATTTTACTATTTAAGTTATAACGTCGATATTGATTTTTAATATTCCGCCTCAGTTGAAAAAGGAGATTGAAGTGTTTTTGGATTATTGAAGAGTTCAAAGCCCTTAAAAAACTTTGGTAATTACAATATTTATTCAAGTTAATGAAAATCATGAATCCGATGCTATCTAATTTTAGATTTTGGCTGCCCTTATCTTAATTAATCCTTATATTTATTCACTTAGATTCAACTTTGTACTCTTGAATCAGGCCTTTGATAAACCAAGCACAAAGATGGCAATCTTGACAATGAGACTTTGTGTATAGTGTGCGTTATAATGTTTTTCATGAGTTAGATTTGGATCGAACATATTTACAAGACCTCTATATGAATCTAATTCTAAGTCTCAATTAATACTCAATTCTTAATATTTTAACACAATATAAATTTGATAAAAGTTTGTGAATTCATACTGAAATTCTGATAAAAAAGTATATTGTAATAAGTAATTTTGAATAATAATTTTGCATTAAATATAAATAGTTTCACAAGTAATTCATTATTGCTCATTATCTATGTATAAAAAATAATTTTCAATTGCAACTTCACAAATTAAAAAGAAACAGAATCACAAATAATTCATCATTATTCATAATTCACTAGATTTTTAGTAATTATTAAGCGTTCATTTGTTGATTGTCGAAAATGATTGATATTCCTCTTATATAATGATGTAAGTAATTAATTCATTCAAACGTAACGTGAGATCATGAAAAATTTAAAGAAATACTCTATTTCATTTCTATCCAAATATTTCTAATCAAATTAATTTTTTTAATAAATTTTAAAATCTACTTCATATTATTTTTTTTATATTTAAAAATCGAGCCATTAAAGTACTATAGGAGATGATATGATAATAAAAGTGAGATTATTGTCACTCGTGGACATGGCCCTGCAATATGTGCAGGAGACAGCCGAGAGAGCGTGCAACAAATACTGATAATTTGACCACTTCCAGCAACCATGCTTACTGCTTACTATCCCCTCAAAATGGGTACCTTTTCTCATTTAAATTATGCTTCTCACCTCGTTTTTTTATTATTTTTTTTGTTTTATATTTTTCTTTTTCTTTGTTCTTTTTTTTTTGGCTTTTTGTGGTCAAATATTTAAATTATCAGTCTAGAGTATTTAATTTGATATCACATCCAATGTGTGTAATTGCAATTTGAAAACATATTATTCAATTTAGATCTTTATTACAAATTGGTGTTTCAACTTTTATTTTATATTATAAAGAAATATTGAGTATATAAAATATTTTTATTTATATATACTTAGTTGTGTATCACATGAGACGTGTATTCATAAAGTGTACAAATTAAAATAGAAAATCTAAAATGCATATTATTAAATATATGAAATTATTTAATGTACACATGTAGGGATATGTTGTCAGGCAATTGAATTTAAATTTAAATTTAATTCGAATCTAATATACTATTCTAATTTTATGATCGATTCAAAATTTTTGAATTTGAATATGAATCTTTTCATTTGTATTTAGATATAAGTGGACTTACTCTAACTAATTATCCACAATTCGACCCGATTAGGATCTAAATCCAACAAGTAATAATTCGGATTCTAAGCTTTTACTAGATTTAAATTCTGTTGAAATATTAAAATTTAGCTTGAATTCATATTCGGAAAGACTTGGATGCGGATCAAATCTAGAAATATCCGAATTAAATCTAATTCATTGTCAGTCCTATATACATAAATTTGTGGTGTGATGATTTATATTTTTTTAAGGAGACTGATCGAATAAATATTAATTATTACATGTAAATTTCAAATTTATTAAATACCATAAATTACATCATTGGTAACATTAAGATATCAAGTACTAATATAAGAAACTACTAAATTAAATAAATTAACACCCATATTACAGAATTCAAACTCAAAACTTCTTGGACGTGGACACAAGCCTTATGGGTTAAGCATTAGCAAATAGTGTACTTTGTAGTTTATCAGCACTAATAAAATCCTCTGTTGACACAGTCAGCATTGCCATTATTATCATTAGTCTTTTTAATAGGGTTATTATTCAATATTTATTTTGCTTTCTAAAATCACATGAAGCTTTGTGCTTTAAATCTCATAACTCCAAGTTTTGAAAGAGTGTTATTTCTACTAACCAATTATAGCCTGGAAAAAACATGATAATAAAAAGAGACACCAAAAAGGCAAAATATTATGAATAATTTAAAAATCATTCTATTTTAGTTGAAAATTATTTTTAAAAAAAGACAGAGAAAATGATATTTGATGGCCATAATTTCAAATGAGGTTTAAAGATTAAGTTCAAAAGACCCAATAAAAATTATTTAAACCCATATATTTAGATACCCAAATAATCCGTGCAATATACTATATGCAAACATAACCCCCTTATAAATAATTATATATACCCTCATATCCATTCGTTTTGAATATATATCATTTCCATTAAATATTTACAAGTTTCAGTTCTTGACCTTTTGTTATTTGCTCCGATGTGAATTTGAGCGTTGAATGATTTTGATTGAGAGAACTTTAATCTAATCGATTTGTGTTTGGTCGAGAGAACCTTAACTGTCGCAAATAAGAATTCATTTAGAAGTTGACAATAAGTGAAAAATTGAATTTAGATGATTGAATACTCATCACATCAATATTCTTGTCAAATTAATGAATGTTATGAACAAGTCCCTCAAGTTTTTCCTTAAAAAGAAAGAAAATTCATAAGAAAAGTTTCTCTAGCGATGACAATTTATAGTAGTTATATAATCAGGTCCTAAATACTCACTTAAATTGTCAATCAAGTATTCCTTTTGGAAAATGACCTATTCACTTAAACTACCTAACTCTTTGGAAAATTTATTCATCCCAAGATTTGTCACTTATCAAAATAAATCTAGTAGTAACAATATACACACACAAAAAAAAAAACCTATGTCCCCCATTTTCAGTAAATTAAATTTGCAAAACTCATGAAGAAAAAATGAACAATTTATACATTTCACTAATTTGATTAACGGTTCAAACATAATATTATATTTTGTAAAATTAGATTTGGATAGGTCATTTTCAGAAAACTTTGAAATAATTACAATCATCTGTATAATCAGAATCGTGGGAAGTTCACCATACACCAATGAAAACCATTATTCGAGATTCTAAATTTCGAAACTTTATAAGAATTACTCGAATAAAGCAATCTCAGTGAAAAAAAACAGTGGATTGTATTTGCTTATAAAGTACATTGCACAAGCAATCCACAGAATTGGCCTACCAAATATATATATATATATATATATATATATATTAGAAATTATGTACTCTATTCTTGGTTTTAATGTTTTTGTCTGCATCTTTTTGCCTTTGGAATCCAACAAAGTAATAGATACGAAAAAAAAGAAATGTTGTACGGATGATCCATTCTTGTGAGTAGTGTGAAACTATTGCTCATAAATTATGTGTCTGCCTCTTGCTTTAGTGTCTTTTTATACAGTCATTTAACGTGGATAAGAGTGCTATTTGCATGATTGTGTGTGTGTGTGCGCGTTTTTCTTTTTTTCCTTTTTTGATGTAGTTTTATAATAGACAAGGATCCAATCCAAATCAATATAGGGATGTTAAATAATATGGATTTGTTAAAATTGAAAATTTGAATTTTATGGATTTGGACTTATTTCGGCTCCGATCTCATTTTATAATTTTAAAAATATTAATAATATATTTCTAAAATAACACAATTAAATTTTTTTAAAATATATATATATATATTTAAAAATAATATTACATAAATATATATAAATTAAAATAAAAATATAAAATGGCACGAGACAGATTTAAAAATAAAAAATTAAAATTTAGTTTAAACTCATTTATAATTTTAAAAACTCGTCCAAGCGAGGCGAATCCAAAGGAACCCGCTCCATTTTCATCCATAAATCCACATTCGATTTTAAATCTTAAAATATAAATACAGTTGAAACTATTATTCCATATTGATCTGATCCGACTACAATATGGATCAATTAAATTTAAATAGATCTTATGTATGTTTATGCAAATAGTGGATATATTAGCGTTATTTATGATTAGATTTTTTTTTTATGTGAAGTTGTAATAAACAAACGTTTTATATTCACACTAACAGTGATAAATTATCTATCATATTATTTCTATTCTAATATAAAACTACAACTGGAATTAATATTTTTATGTAAGTCGAGTTTGGGTTCTTGGACTTTTTAGTAAATCCAAATTCAAATTCGGATTCTCCCATTCTAGTAGATTAAATCATTCAAAATCTACTCTAATCCCTATTTGAATTTTGGTACACATGTTGACTGGTCGAATTCGGGTTGATTACAGTCAAATTCAGTCCAAATTCAACTTCCTATATTAATGTGAAAAATCATTTGTGCTTTATATTTTTAAGTTTTTACATTTTTTTTTATGGAAACAAAGTAATACACCCAACTCTAGGAGTAATAAAATACTAGTAAATAAATGAAAATTTATTAACCAAGAGTTGTGGTAAAAATCCAAATTCAATACCTTTCTCTCTCTCTATATAAAAGAAAATGTGTCTTATTATATTCATAACATACAACCCCTCATTACGTTTGTGTAATTCTTATATATATATAATATATATATATATATATATATATATTTATCATATTCAACAAGGTCATATTAGTTTTGCTAAAGTCCTTTATAATTTTTCCTTCCATGTATATCTATAGAGTTTAAATAACTCAAACAACATTAAATATTTTTTTTGAGGTGGCAAAATTACTTAATCTTTTTTTATGAAGCAATCGAATGCATCAATATATTATATATTAATTAATAATTAATTATCAATTATCAATCAGTAATTCATAAATTCTAATTATTTATAGTCACTATATAAAATTTTAGAATCTGTTTGGTTTCATTTTTGAACTCATTTTCACAATTCCAATATTTTCAGGATTGAAAATAATTTTAAAAAGTTTTCATGTAAAAATGAAAATATGTTTAAATTAGTTATGTAGAAATATTGACTATATAGGTTTAGAAATTAAAATATTTATTTTATGATATTTTCTGCATAAAAAATAAGTGAAATATTAATATATTTAAAAATAAAATAAATTGTATTGATGAAGAAAATAAATAAATAAAATATATTTTTAAGTTTCAAATAATAAAAAATAGTTGAAAATAAAAACAAATAACCTTATATATTTAGTGGGATTCGAACCCAACACTCAAAATCTTGACCTCGTTCAGTTTCATTTCCAAACACATTTTCATATTTTCAACATTTTCAGTATCAAAAATATTTTCACTAATTTTTCATGTAAAAATATAAATATATTTGAATTTGACATGTTTCAATGTAGACTATATATGTTTGAAAATGAAAACATACATATGGTATTTTTTTTTACGTAAGTGGTTTAAAAATAAATTTTGGTAGGCGTATACAAAAATGTGAAAAATATTAGTAGATTTGAAAATAAAATTTAAAATAAAATAAGTTGTATTTCTGATGAAAATAAGTAAAATAAATATATTTTTAAATTTTAAATAATAAAAATAAAAAGATGTCATTTGAAAATAAAAACAAAAGCCTCTACATATTTATTAGGATTCAAATCCAACACTCAAAATCTTAAAACTCAACTTTTTCATTTAAACTAAACTTCATTAATAACAAATTAACAGATTTATGATTAAGCTCTAACCTCGCCTCGCATGTGCAAACAAACCCCATCAATTGGGAGTGTTTTAAATATCACTTGAGCTTGAGTAAGAAAAAAATTACTTTTAATGTTCGAGATCAAACTTATTGTATGGTTTTCTTTTTTGTGAGAATTTTTATTTTTGGTATTTTCAATGAATTTTTAATTTTGGTATAAAATTGAAAATATGTTTGAATAATTATTTTTAAATAGAAAATTTATAGAATTAAAAATAAATTATATTTAATTCATTGTTTTGTTTCCTCTATATTTATAGATAGGTGGTCGTGATACTATATCCCTACTATTAAAACCTTGTAACTAAATGAAGTGAAAACTTTGAAACATAAATGAAAGAAAAAAAAAATACTAATTAATTAAAACCTTGGACCAAACAATAATGGCATGTAAGCGGGCTTGCAAAAAAGAAGGCATAGGGTTTGCACATAGGAATAACAACAGAGACACTTTCATCAAATCCAAGATATTTTTGGAATTTTAACTAAGAATTCGAATTCAGTAAATTAGACCCATTAAATTTATTAAACTTAATTTATATTTTAAAAATATTATTTTTTTAAAAATAAATACACTAAAACTTTTTAAAAAATATCATATAAATATATATAATAAATTTAAAAAAATAAATAAAATTAAATAGAATGAATTTAAAAATAAAAATTCAGAACTCTCATTTAGTAAAAAACCATCGACTAAAGGTCAGATTTCAATCCACCACATTACCATCCACATTTCCAGAGGAACAGAGGGGTGGGAGTTGTTGGGTATTACTTCGTTTGGGAATTGTAGAAAGACAGCCAAGGAAAAAGCCTGCTACACAATCTCACCTCCAAACATGGCAAAGCTGAGGAATTGACCACACCATTCCCCATCCCATCTTCTTTTTATGTACTCCCACCCACCCCACCCCACCCCACCCCCAGTTCTGAGTGTGACTGTACAAAATCTTGATCATCATTCCCATCTTAACCACCAGCCCAATCCCATTTTCACATATATACAAAATCCCAAAGAAAAGAAGAGAAAAGATTAGGCAATATGATCATATATGGTTCAAGTGTTTGTGCTTGAAAACAGTTGCATGGGGCACCAGAAATCAGAATCCAGCGGGGGTTGAACTTTTGTATTAATCTTTTCCAGGATTTTTCAGTTTTTTATTTGTTTCAGGTACAATTTCTTTGAAGGGCTTTCTTTCTTGTTGTTCATGGAGTACTGCAGGAAGACTAATAGAAGAAGTAGGTTTAAGGAGTGGAGATTTCCTGTTTCTCTTACAATCTTCTTCTGCATATGTGTTTATGCTACTTACACTACCTGCAACAACCCAGAAACTCTTTCAGGTCAGTATTTGCAGCTTCTTCTTTCTATCCTATATTTTTGTCCTAAATATTAAACTTTTCGTGAATTCAAGGTTTAGGTTTAGGTTTAGGTTTAAGGTTTTTCTATCTATGTAATTTCTCTATCTTTTTGAGAGACGGAGCTAATAGGGATTGAACTGAATGATCTTCTGAGTTGAATTGAATGGTTGTCTCTTACTTTTTTTTAGACGAAGTTAATAGGGATTGGATGGAATGATTGTCTCTCACTTTGTCTATAATCTTAAGGTTTGATATTTAAATTATATAAAATTTAAAATTTTATTCCTTGTAAATTTTAAAAATTAACCTAAAGAAATATTTATATCTTACACTCAAAATCAAGAATTTTGGCTCTATTTTAGACATTATTACAAGAATATGATGTAATTTGGCTATTATTTCTTTTCTTTGGTTTGTTTCTTTTGCAGAGACCACGTGTTTGCTGACTCTTAAAGATGACAATAATTGCTTCAAGGTGAGCAATGCCCTTAAAATCCAGTTGCAACTAGCAAGCACTTTTTATTCTCTAATTACTCTTTTGTGTCTGGTAAATTTCTCTCAAAATTCTTGTCAAATTCTATATCTATATGTATTAATTAATCTTGTTATTTTGATTATTTAATATAGATGTGATTAATTGGATGCGGTCGAGTTAGAACTTTTTGTCAACATTAACGCAACAAATAAAAAACTTTCGTATTTCAATAAAAAAATTCGATCTTTTTTCATAAGAATTACGAGTATATTATATAGGAGTTGAAACAAGTTTCTCTTTTTTTATTATAATGGAAATCGCAGTCACTATCTTGTAATTTTTTATGATTGACGCAATATTTTCTAATAAATCCAAATTTCCACCAAACAACTACCTTTTGATTTTGTGCCTGTGGCCCAGACTATTAGGGCTCTTTGATTAGTGTTTTGGAATATTTAGACCCACTTGATTTTGCTGGCCCATGGAACAGGGAAGCTGCCTTGTCCCCAGGTAGTTAGAAGCGCAAGTTAGCTAACCTTAGCTGAATTTTGCTTACAGCAACCGAGAGGTCCTTTTTTGTCAGTGTCAAAAACTTGATCAGTGTGATGAGCGGAGCCATGTTTTGCTCCATCCCCGTGAAGCCTGGCCCAGCGGCTCACGTTAGTCTTTGACGTTGACACTAGAAAATATAAAAAATCGTGCACCTTGTTAATGGTTATTTTTAATATTCTAATTTAGAATTTATTTCAAAAATGTTAATAAGAATGTAAGCCGAGACTTAAAACACGACTCTAAAAAATATCATCAATAACCTCATTATAGACCATATATGCATAGGAAATGGTTAGATTAATTTGTGCCCTATTTTAAGATTTAAATACTCGAATCATTGTAAGAATTTAATAACCCGATTATCATATAGTTATTTTTTTTTTAATTTTATTTTATTTCACGTCGAACACTTCCAATGATTAACCGACTGGTGCAGAATTCGGAAAGAAACAAGATTTGGGAGATGGCGGAGGGGGGAACAAGAGGCATGGGTGGAGCAAGAAGGCTATTAGGTGGCCTGGGATCATCACCGCCACGGTGTAGTTCAAAGTGCGGCAGATGCACGCCGTGCAAACCGGTTCACGTGCCGGTGCCGCCCGGGACACCGGTAACAACAGAGTACTACCCGGAAGCTTGGAGGTGCAAATGTGGGAACAAGTTGTACATGCCCTAGTGCCTAGTTTTATGTGCACCAGCATCATATACAGTATGGGCTCTACTAATTTTCAATTCATTCACATTTATATTATTTGCCTAGAGATAACACCACATCTATTGACCCATTAGGTGCAAATTTTATTTTTATACTTTAAACTAAATATTATCAATTAATATTATAATTTGAAAACAACAATGAAAGTATAGGCTGTCAGTTGGGTATTTTAATGTAGGATTCAAACAAAAGTGTTATGTGATGTGTTGGCACATGTTCATTCAAGTTAAGGCCATTTCGAACCCATTGCATCAAATTTGATATAAATTTTATATTAAATTTAATATTTTAGTATAATTTAATCAAAATTATCTTCAATCACTATATCAAATTTTACACCAAATAAATATTTTATTATATATTTTTTAATTATTACCTATTTATTTTTTTATAAAATTACTTAATTATTTATATTTTATTACTACTAATTATACTAAATAAAAAATACATATAATTAATATTATATTTATTGATTATATTATAAAAATAAACATTACAATTAATATCAAGTAACGAAAAATACTACATTGCAAGTAATGTTATTTTAATATATTTATTTATTGTGATAATTATTATAATTTATCGCAAATATTAATTATTTGTTAATTATGATAATTAATTACTACAAATGTTATTGCAAAATAATAAGAAAATTAAAATTAAATAAATAAAACTAAATTACAAATTAATTAAGTATATAATATAGGATATAAATAAAATTAAAATTGGGAGTAGAATAATTTTAGGGGTAAAGTGGGAATATATACATTACACCAAATTTGGTGTAAATAAATAGTGTTACACCAAATTTGGTGTAATATTATTCATTATACTAAATTTGGCGTTCCATTGGAGATAGAATTATACCAAAGTTAATATTTTAGTATAGAATTTGGTGTGTAGCCAAATATGGTCCACAATTACAAATGTACTTTTTTGATAATTTGGTTCTTCACTAATATTTTTTTTGTACTTGAGATTAGTTTTCACTTTCTTTCATTTTATTTATTTATTATTATTTTATTTTATTTATTTTATTTTATTTATTATTATTTTATTTTTTTTGGGGGAGGGGGGGGAGATGTGATTAAGTTTATAAGCCCCTTAAATTTGAGAGTTAATAATATAGCATAAAGTATTTGATAATTTTTTTAAAAATGAGTTTGTAACTTTTTAAATATATAGGATCCTATAAGTCCCTTTAAAAAATTAAGGAATGAGATCATCACTTATTTTTATTATTTTAACATTCTTTGATTTTGACAATAATAATTGCAAATTTATTTTTACTAATAATATTTTATAAGTTTTATTTTATTCGAACAATTTATGTAGACACCACAAATTTACTATGGGAAAATGCTTGTATGTACCCGTTGAAGACAATCATGAAATGGTCAAAAGAAGTTTTTTCTTTTCAAAATAAAACCAAAACGACAAAGTCCCATTAGATTGGATTCTACATTAGAGCCACATAATTTCTTCAAAATCAAAATTATATCATATAGCCAAACTCACCAAAAATAACACCTGGATTCCTTTTATTTGAAATCAATAAAAGCTTTTCTTGCCTCTACATGAAGTGGCGTAGTGGTAAAGCGCCTGATGCATCAAATGGAGGATCGCATGTTCGATTCCCCAAAGTGTCTCAATGGCCCCCTGTAGGTGTTGGCTTCTGGTCCCGTTTAGGTGTTGCTTTTAGGCCCCATGTGGGGTGTTGGTACTGAGCCCTGGCAGGTGTCATCTGCGAATATTACCATGAGCATATATAAGTTGCTTCCATGCTCGAATTTACTTGATGGATGAACCAAATGGGAAGATCGTCCGCTCTTAGAATTAGACAGACTAAGTGTGGATACCTGGATTATAAAAAAAAAGGTTTTTCTTAGCTACAAAGATAAGTAAGAGAGCCAGTGGTCTCATTACACCTAAAACACTAAAAGACCCTTCATCCAAATGATTATGTATACCCAAACTTAGCAAAAGCATCGATTAAGTTCTTAGATGGCTTGGGAATACCAAAAAAATCCTAAAATCAGTCATACTCAATCAAAAAATCAAATAAAGATAAAAATGGGACCACTAAAATTCTCTATGCATCATTCAGAAAAAAATAATAGGATTTCATTCAGAAAAAGAGGGGACCAACGAGGAGAATTGCATGCCTCTTTACTTAGTTGTACGACCTCTAAAATCCCAATTTTTAACAAAGGCTACAAGGGAGGGCTAAAGAGCTGCCTATCCTTGAACCCCCCAAAACATGTTCTTCTGTCTCGCCCCGATAGGCTGGTGTTAACTAGTAGGAAAGGCAACACAACCCTTTATTAGGCTGAGTGCCCTATAGCTGCCCTTGGTGAAAAGCCTATCGTGTCGCACGGCCCTTTGATTAAAATGCCCTATTTTGTTTTTAAGTTGTTATGCTATTTTATCTATTGTGATGTATCTTGGAGATAAATCTCTTCACCAGGATAATTATTATCGCACACACACCCTCACATGTTAAAAATACTATAAAATACCATTTTACTCTCCAAGACACAAACACAAAATACTTACATCACTCGCATATAAGCACAAGACAACAAACACTATACACACTTATTTTGCACACAAACTCTCTTGAGCTCTGATAACTCTCTTCACTTTATAATCACTACACTTAAAGCTAAAAAAATTATGTACGCAACTTACATAAAATACTACACACATTTACCTATAAACCCACATTTTTATCCATACACACAACTACCACACTAAGTCCATACACATATTATCATCAAATCATCAAGAAGAAACCAAGCTTGAAGAAAATGAGAGGATTCATTGCACGTTTTCGAAGAAGATAAAATATAAAACTAGAAGACATTCCTTGTAAGTATTTCTATCTCTTAGAAATCCCTCCTCCCCAAGTATAATATATAGAAAAATAGGTATTCATAGTGCACGATGTCAAATTTTAATACAACGGTGAGTATCGTATCGTATCCACAAGGATTGTAATAAAGTATTGCATCAAATATCATAGTTCAAATAATTTTAATTTTATTTAGAAAATCAAGTGGTGATTGGTAAACAAAGTAGAGTAAGATAAAAAATATAAAGACAAGAGTGGAGTTCTTAGAAACAATACAACAAACACCTTATAAGCAAGAAATTATAGAGGAATGACTCACCTAATTATCACCTATGTTTTTCCTTCCAAAACATATCAATTCAAGTCAGCAACACATGTAAATTAAGAATTCTTAAACTCATCAATTCCCTCTCTCGAGTGTCGAATTGACTATGAGTTCCAACATGAATTTCAATATCTCTATAAAAGTTCAAAAATAAAACTCTATAAAAGTTCAATAAATTATTTTTCAAAACTTTCAAAGGTTTCATAAGCTTATCAACTCTATGATTCTCAAGTTGTGTTATCCTTATAATCATGTATAATCTTCCCTCGCTCGAGTATCGAATCTCATACATCAAATAATTTTAGTGAATAGTCAAATAATCAAGATGCAATACTTAAAAAGATGAATAACTTAAAATAATATTGATTGTAACTCAAAATATAAGATCAAATAAGGTTACATCATCCTCTAGAAAGAAAAATTTAGTTCATCATAAATAAATAACTTCAAAAAATACATAAGAAAGAACATGAAAATTGTTCACCAATTTATGAAGTGAGATGAATGGTTGAATCTCTTATTATCTTCAAGAATGACTTTCCTTTGTTGATGCCAATCTTCCTTTTTAACTTCTCAATATGATTGCTCATTTTTCCTTCCTCAAGAGTCTTACAAAAACCCTTCAAATCCTTTCCCTTTTCTTGGCGGGACCCTTGTTCTCTCCACCAAACTCAATTTTCTTAGCAAGTTGTAGCCCCCAAAGAGATCCCCAAGTCTTTTTAGAAGTTGGCTTTTATAATTTTCCATAATTAATGTCCAAAATCCGAGTAAAAAAGTACACTTTCACAATTTTGCCTAGGCTCAAAAGAACGGCACCTAGGACCCAAACACTCTATAGTTACTAATGGTGTCTAAACTTGGAAGAATGGTGCCTAGGTGCCATGTATTCTGTTTCGGCGCTTAGGCCCCATGTATCGGCACCTAGGTGCCATTCCTCAAATTGCAGCGCCCAAGCTCATGTATGATTATTCTTCTTGCAAGCTCTTTTTAGTTCGAATTAGCCTTTTATGTCTTTTATTATATTGTAGCTCTATGTCTTGACTTTCTATAAACACTTGAATAAACTTGATATGAAATATTTAGAGAGAATTATAGCAAATATACCAAAATATGTTATACCAAAAAATATCAGTCTAGTGCTGACTCTTGAACCTAGTATTTTTCATTGAAATCGAAAGAACTAGATTTCGTAATAAACATAAAAATTGTATATCTATCTCTTCGATTTTCAATGGATCAAGAATCAAGTTAATATAATATTTGATCAAAAAGTTATGGTTAAAATACAAACACTATCATCAGTAGTACCACAATGCAGATTTTTTAAAATTCCAATTAAGTTTTTGTTTCTTTCAATTTTCTTATTCTTTTACTATTACCTACAAGATTTCAAATTAAATGCATAAAAAATAACATAAACATTTAAAGACAAACTAAATATTTGAAAATAAATTAAAAGACATGAATTATTAGTATAAAACTAATTTATCAATGGGCCCTGAGGGATGTGGTTGAGTTGTTGATGATTTTGATCATATGTATACCTATTTGGTGATAAAGATCATCCATTCCATTCACTTTCTTAGATTTAAAGACTTTTGCCATTTTTCATGATTTTTTCATGACATGAATATCATGATCATATCTCATATTCTTTGTCACATATCATCATTTCAGGACATATATATAGACCTGACCACGGTTCAAAAACTGTCGGTTACGGTTTGAAATTGCCGGTTCCATGGTTCAAGAAAATCCCAACCCTTAACCTTAACCGTCAAGCCCGGTTACAGTCCGTGTTCCAGAACGATCGTGCCGGATCTGACCCTTATATTTTATTTTATTTTTAAAAAAAAAAATTGAACTTAAATTTGCAAAAAATATTGTTAATTTTTGAACTTAATGAAAAAAAATTAACTTAAATTTGAAAAAAAAAGCTAAAATTTAAACATATGGTCAAAAACAAAAGTAACTAAATTAATTTATGAAATTTCTAAAAAATAATTTTTTCATTTACACTGTATTGATAAAGCACAATTTACTAAATTTTAATTTTTGGAGTTAATATTATCATATAAAATTGATGCAATATTACAATAATTTAATAATACTAAATGAGAAATTGGGGAATAAACACTAGATATTATAAAGTATTATCATTTACTTATTATTAAGATAATTGTAAAGTAACATCATTAGATAATTTTTAAAATTTTACTTATTATTAAGATAAAATATAAAATGCTTAAATATAGGACTTGATTTATAACTTGTTGCAACTAATTAATTAAATTTAAAGAGGGGCACAACACCAATTATATTGATTTTAAAAAACAAGACAAGCAATTTGAGGGAAAAATAAATAAACAAAATAAATTATGAGACTTATTTATGCACTTATTTAAAATTATAAACATATGATCTATTAGTTCAGTTGGTTGGTTAGAGTATTTTGTTAATAATTTGGAGGTCACATGTTCAAAACCTCCATAACACACTTTATACTATTTTGATCAAAAAATAAAAAAATAATAAAAAAATAAAAAAACGCCGGGTTGGGACCAGTGGTTCCGGCCCGTGGAACCGCTGGGTCCAACCCGATTGTTTATTATTGGATAAAATCGTAATCAGCCCGTGAACTCACGGGCCGGTTCACGGGTCGAACCCGTGAATCGTGGTCAATGGGTTTTGACCCGTTGATCACAGTCCGGTCACGGGGTGGGTCCGGTTCGGACCCAGCCCATGGTCGGGTCTACATATATAGCTTTGTTCGACATCACATTTTTTTCTGTTTTCCTTATAATTTTAATAGAGGGTAATTTGGTTATTTTGCCCTTTTAGGGCATTTTGGTCTTTCCATCGACATTTTTAAGTATTTCTAGACATCCTAAAACATTCTCTGCAATGCCATAATTCTTCACATTTTCCTATATATTTTTGCTATTTTTCTTATTTTTTTAAAAAAAAAATGGTATTTTTGTCATTTCACTCTGTAAAGTTGTATCGTTGAGAGAATATCTGTTATTTTGGCCCCATAGGCTCTTTTTTGCTCCTCATAAATATTTTCAGCACTTCCAAACACTTTGGACATTTTCTGCACATTTTCTATCCCAAGGCATTTATTAGGAATTTATTATTATTTTTCTAAAATATAAGGGCATAAATGTTATTTTAACTCCAAAGGCTTTCCAGTTATTTTTCTAAAATCAAACTCTATGTGTAGACACTTATGATCACATCATGTTTAAACAGAACCATTTCGCCCAGGTAGGTTGTTTCGGTCATTCCATGAAGTTCGACCCCAAAGGGGTATTTTGGACATTTCATGGCATTAATTTGGCCCAAAATAAAGGTACATTAACATTTTCCATTGGCAGCATGCACTATTGCCCAAGGAATGGGATTTTGGTCATTTATAAGCATTTTTCTCATTTTGACCCCCAAAAGGGCATTTTTGGAAACTCAATGATGGTGCTTTAGTCATTTTCATGCAAAACCATGCATGATATCCCCCAAAGGCATTCTTAGCATATTGTACCCAAACAAGGGCAATTTAGTTATTTTTAAGCATTGTCACTCATAAAGGGCATTTCAGTCTTTTTACAAGCATTTTGACCTACTAAGGGTATTTTTGGCCTTTTCACAAGCCTGTTTCACACTGTCCATTTGCTAGGAATTTTCTACTCTTGGGCCTTCCACAAACCCATACACTTGGGTATTCTTACACACACCTTGACTTTACTCCATAGAGAAGATACTTACTCATGCTTTCTTTATTTATCTCTGTCTTTAATACCTTATTAGGTAGGTTTTCTTGGAGGTAAAAGAAGTTCTTATACTTAGACATAACACCAAGCACATACTACTTATACGTTTTCATACATACTTAAGACAATTGACATACATCTCATACATTATCTATCACATTTGCATACTTGTATTCTTGTATACTCATGCATTCCCATTGTCATTAAACTTCATAAGTATCTCTCATATCATGCATCACTCACATGACGTGTTTTGAATTTAGACTCTTGCTATGTTAATATCTATTCTGACTAACAAGTCCAACACCACTTTCTACACATCGAACACACTCTTCTGGGCACTGTCTCAAACATATTTTCACACATTTTCCAAATGCAAGTCCTCGCACTCCATATACACCTTCAAGTAAAAGTATGTCTTCCATAGCTTCCAAAGTCACACCCCACACATATCCAAAAACACAGATTAATCCACCAATGTCATAGGGAGTCACAGTCGACTTGCCAAGGAACTAGCCATGTCATAGGAAGTTGCAGTGCAACCCCCTAAGGACTAGCCATGTCATAGGAAGTTGCAGTCCACCCTCTAAGGGACAAGCCATGCTGTAAGAAGTTGCAGTCCTCTTGCTAGAGGACTAGCCATGTCATAGGGAATTAGCTATTTCTCTACTAAAGAAATAAGAAAAATCATAGAGAATAGTTGTTCGCCCACCAAAGGATAGCAAAATCATAAGCTACTAGTTGTCCGCCAACCAAGTGATAAGCAAAACTATAGGAAAATTAGTTGTTCGCCCACTAAGGAATAAGCAAAGTCATGTGGAATCAGGCGTTCGCCCACCAAGAGATAAGCCATGTAATAGGAAATTAGCTATTCGCCTGCCAAAAGATAAGCAAAGTAATAATGAACTAGTTGCACGCGTGTGAAGGGACAAGATACTCTATTGGAATTTTTCAATCTTCTCTATCACCAAATAGATCAGTCTTCCTTTCTTGAGTTTCTTCAACCTTCAACCAAAAAGTCTACACTCATCCAGTTTCTTCAACCTTTGTGATACCCGAACCTCTTACTACTCACATGGCCAAATATGATTCATGCATTACGTGTTAATTTTATATGCTAATTGCATTTCTATTGACATTGCATAATTTATTTCATTTTATACGACATTGTTGAATATTAAACTTAATTTTGAAGCTCTTGCCCGGTATTAGTTATTGAATTTTCTAATCTAAGTAGTTGATTTTATATTGAAATAAGAATAAAATGAGGTGGATCAATATTAGATATAGATGGGATATATAGGTTATAATTTTGGAAGTGTTAAAAGTGTTACTAGTAAGCTTATACGGTTTAATTTGATTTGATCAAGTTATTTCAAAAGTATATATTTGTAAATTAACATACTTGGGATATTAGACATGATATAATGTGATTTAAGTGTCCTATTACAAGGCCCATATATGCATATAATTTTAGAAATGCAAACTTGATATTTCGTTAAGAATCGGATGTGAATCGGTTTGGAGATCGAATGAACGGATATAGGAAATAACTATGGGAATGAATGGTGACTAAGATAGGTTGCAACCAAATAAAAATAGGTGAGACACACAAGATTAGGGCTGCAAGATAAGGGAGAAAATCAGATTTTTCTATTTACTTGCCACCTCATGCTTTCTTATTAAGCTTAAGCTAACATCTCAAGCTAACACCTCAAACCCTTCACCCTTAAGCAACGACCAGACCCTCATTTCATCCATTTTCATCTTCAAAACACACACCTTAAGGTCTCCAAGTGATCCAAATTGATTCCAAGTCGAAATAAAAGCAAGAAAAGCAAAGGAGAAGTGATTACCATCAAGTTAACCTCAAAATCTGCATAGGTAACACTTATCTATGGTTTTGCCTTTGGTTTTCAGATTATTATGAATGGTTTTATTGTTTATTAAGCTTTCAATATCTCTTATAAAGGTGTTAGGAAGTTTTTAGTTAGACTTTGGTGCACAAAGAAAGGGTTTTGAATGACAAACACTTAATAGGAAATACTTGTGGCAGAAACTGTCATCTTACTATTTTCTTGTGTTTTAGGCTTCAAAAGTGTATGGTATGTTGAATAAAACCTATAATTATTACCATTTACATGACCATATATGAGTTAAGAGTATTGGAATGAAGTTTTATCAGTTGGAAATTGAAATAGAGAATGATATTGGAGAAACACTCAAACTGCCAAAATAGCAAAATCTATTTTGGTGTGCTGTGAAGGAAACTAAATTAAGGGAGCTAAATCCATTATTTTTGGTAATATTATGACCTATTTATCTCCTTATATATGTTATCTAAGTATGGTGAAAATTTTGGAGTGATTGAATATACTTAATGGTGCCAAAACCATTAATGTCATGAAGTGTGCAAAACTGTCATGGTAGGAAACAATCTGTTTCAGTATGTCGTGAAGAGAGCTGAACTTGGAAAGCTATATCCATGATTTTTAAAAATTATATGATATGGTTACATTTATATACATGTTATCTAAGTGTGGTAAAAATTTGGGAGTGATTGGATATGCTTAGGGATGTTAAAATTATCATGCAACTAAACTTGACAGCAAGAAAATGTGAAAATGTGAATCTGTTACATTTGATCACGTAGCATGTTTCAACCTAGACATGTTGCTATTGACTGTTAACAATTAGGCACATGCTATTAGATTTATAATACTTCAATTACATGATGTTTGCATGTATTTAAGATGAGAAATTGAGGTATTTGAGGGGCTATATTGGGTTCTAGTTTGTGAAAGCTTGATTGTTAGCTTATAGCTTGGTGTTTAAGGTCTAGTATGAGATTTTGTGCTTTCAACTTGCCAAATTGGGAATGGTGCTTGATGTTGGGTAATATTACAGGCTATTTTACATCTAAGGTTGGAGAGGAATACTAAACAAATTTAGACTAAGCCACCAACCAAGTGAAAGGTAAGTAAAGATTTATTTGCAACCACAATGCATAGACATAGTAGATGTGTGAATTATATGTAATATCATAAATCATATGTGCATAGTAGAGGGCTCTCCATTGAGCATACATACATGGGCATTGTCATTGGCACGTGCATGCATCATATACGAGCATTGTGATAAATCTTACATTGCACGGCATGATTCTGAGAAAGAAAAATATTTTGCTGACCACTACTAGTGCACCGAAGCATGCATGGATTTGCATGGTTTTATGTATGGATTTGCAGGTTCGCGTGCATGGATTTGCATGCGTATGAGTATGCATGGATTTGCATGCTTATATGATTATTGGCCATTGGATTATGGCAGTATACAGAGCTCTTTTCTGGTGCATGGGATAGTAGCGTTGGTCAGGGCCCAAGAAAGAAATGATTTTGAGAGAAATATTTTGATGCATAAAATTGCATTGTGGGCATAGCATTTTGAGATGTATGACTTGATATTGTGGATTATTCTTTGACATGCATAATCTTTACTTGCTGAGCGTTAGCTCATATAGTTTATGCATTGTAGGTGAGTCTGGTGATACTTGATACCATGGACTTATTGGGCAAGCTGTTGGGGTTCCTACAGGTTCTGAGGATTAGTGTACATGGATGATGACCTGTTGGGTTGATTGTTAACTTATTTGATTTTATAGTCTATTGTATTAGTTTTTGGATTTATACTATGTGTTACTTTTATAACTTTTCTGTACACGGGTATATAAATATTATGATTGTTATGGGTCCTCTGCAGGTATATATATTAGTCTGTGAGTGGGAAAATGTTTATTATTTATTAATATATTACAGGAAAAAAATAATAATAATGCATGCACACAGGCTCTATCATGTTAAATTATACTATATATATATATATAGTTGTATAGTAATGGGGGTGCTACAACCTTCAAGTCTCAAAATTGGGCATTCGAACTATGGAGTTCTAATTCCTCAAAATAGTATATGTACGCATTCTATCTAGAACTCAACTTGACACTAATTAGACTTGCATTTGCATTCACATTAGAAAACATGCATATATGTTTTGCCCTCTAGGGGAATTTTTATATTTTCATTTGTATTTTTTAGTATTTCTAGACATCCCAAGATATTCTCTACACTTCCATGTTCTTTTAAATTTTTTCATATATTTTGCTATTTTTTTCAATTTCCCAAAGAAAAGGAAATTTTAATCATTTCACCCTCTAGGGGTATTTTTCATCCTTTTGTCTACATTTTCCAAAATTCCCAAGCATATCACAACATTATCAGCATCATTACAATTCTTAAACATAATTTCCTATTTTTAACAAATTATTGCATAGTTAAAAGCATTTTTGTCATTTTAGCTCTAGGGTGTATTTTGGGATCTTCACAAATTTTTTAGCATTCCCAAACACTTCTGGATAGTTTTTTCATATTTTCCATTCCTAGGCATTTATTAACAATATTTCATTGTTTTTTCTAAAAATACAAAGGCATGAATGTTTTCTATGTTTTACATTCTTATACATAGTTTTTTCCAAAATACAAGGGCATGAATGTTTTCTATTTTTCATTTTTATATATAATTTTCTATTTTTACTAGTTGTTGCATCGTTAAAAGCACTTTTCTCATTTTAGCCCCTGGGTATATTTTGGGTTTCACAAATATTTTTTAACATTTTCAAACACTTATGGATAATTTTTGCATATTTATCGCTCCTAGGCATTTATTAGAATTTTTTCATTGTTTTCCCAAAATACGAGGGCATGAATGTTATTTCAAACGCTAAGGGCCTCTCGGTCATTTTTCCAAAACCAAACTCTACATCTGAACACTTAGGATCCTATTTGTATCTAAACACTACCGTTGCCCCCATAGATATTGTTTCAGTCATTCCATGAAGTCTGACCCACAAAAGAGGCATTTGGATATCTATGGCATTAAACCCATTTTCAACCCCAAAGTAGGTGTATTTCATGCACCACATGTACTTTCGGCACAAAAAGGGCAGTTTGGTAATTCATAGGCACTTTTTCATTTTGAATGCCAAAAGGGCATTTTAGGAAATTTTAGCCATTTTTACCCAAATGGAGGGTACTTAGGTAATGCATAATCATACATGATGGCCCTCGAAAGGCACAATGGTCATTTTGACATTACAAGCATTCCTGGTATATTGGGCCCAAAAAATGGCAATTTAGTTAATTTCATGCATTGTCAGCTCCGAAGGGCATTTTACTCATTCCACAAGTATTTTGACCCACCAAGAGTATTTTGGGCCTCTTCACGAGCCCATTCACACACTTAATTATTTATTAGGTAATTTCTACCCTTGGGCCTTCGCACAAGCCCAAACAGTTAGGCATTCTTACACACACCTTATCTCTACTCCACACTTAGACATTTTCACATGCTCCATGCACATACTACTTAGATACTTCCATATATACTTAAGACAATTTATATGAATTTCATGCATCATCCACCACATTTGCATGCTTGTGTCCTTGCGTACTCGTGCATTCCATTGTCATTACACTCTATAAATATCTCTCCCATCATGCAGACTTACATCCCATTATTTCAGGTCCCTCGCCATATTAATGTCTATTTCGACTAACAAGTCCAAGCACCACTTTCAACACATTGAACACACACTTCTTGATACTATCTCACACACATTCCGAATATAATTTCTCACACTCCATGTGCGCCCTTAAGTCAAAATCTTTCTCATAGTTAAGCCCTCCACAGTTTCCATAGTCAAAGTCGCATACACATCTACAAACATAAGTCACTCCATCAATGTCATAGAGAGTCACAGTCCACTTATCAAGGGACTATCCATGTCATAGCGAATTGCAATATGCCCGCCCGCCATATGACTAAAAATGTTGTAAAGAGATGCAGTTCACCCAGCAATAGACCAGTCATGTCATAGAGACTTATAGTTCGCTCGCTAAAGAACTAGCCATGTCATAGAGACTTACAGTTAGCTTGCTAAGGGACTAGCCATGTCATAAGGAATTAATTATCCACCCGTCAAGGGATAAGCAAAATTATAGGGAATTAGCTGTCGTCCGCCAAGGGATAAGTAAAATCATAGAAAATTAGATATCCCCCCACCAAAGGATAAGCAAAGTCAACGGGAATTAATTGTTCACTCGCCAAGGGACAAGCCACTCTCTGTGATTTTTCAAGCCTTTCCCCTCATTAGAAAGATTAGTCTTCCTTCTCGAGATTTCTTTCACCTTCCACGTTACCAAAAAGTCTACACTTGCTTACATTGGGTTAATTCATCCATTCCATCCTCACTCAGATTCCATAGTATCCCTATTATTAACTCGGGTTCCAAAGCTAAGCATTCAAACTACCGAGTTCTATTTCTCGAAAAAAGATATATGGGCGTCCCATTCAAAACTTGAGCTCAACAATAATTAGACTTACATTTACATTCTCATTAGCATACTTGCATACATGGTACATTTCTTGTATTTTTTTCCTTTTCAGGTATAAGTCGATAAATAATGGTAGTAAGTGGTATAGTCAGAGATTGTTGGGTGACAGGGTGCCTACCACCTTTTGTCATTGTAACTTAGCTTTCGAACTTAGATCTTAGGTCGTAGATCACTTGTTAGCCCCCATCTAGGTGAGGTGTATAGGCTATTATTTTTTTCTTTTCAGGTATAAGTCGATAAATAAGGATAGTAAGTGGTATAGTCGGAGATTGTTGGGTGACACGGTGCCTAACATCTTTTGTCATTGTAACTTAGCTTTCGAACTTAGATCTTAGGTCGTAGATCACTTGTTAGCCCCCATCTAGGTGAGGTGTATAGGCTATTATTTTTTTCTTTTGGAGTCAATTTTCCCATTTAATTCAAATGAAGTAGGACATTACACTTGTATTTTTTCCATTTTAAATCATTTATCAAATATAATGTACTCATTGTAATGAAGTTTAATCGCAATCAAATGTAATTCACGTATCCTACTCTCCCCTTCAAAGAGTGTGGTGACAACTCTCACTTCTCTTCCCCCTTTTTTTTTTTGGTTTCAAGGTCCGATAGCAAACTTCAAGTCAGCCTGCGTGGTCGGGCCCGTCGACTCCAAACAAGGTCAACACCGATTACGATCCCAACACTTCAAGAGTTCATTTTTATGATTTAAAATTTTATAAATTCCAAAAAAATCTCATAAAATATAAAAGTATAAAAAATATTTTAAATAAATTTAGACAAACACCCACCACATATTTTATCCACTTACGAAAAAGACTAAGATAAAAATCAACAAAAGAGCCTATCTGTGGATCATGGATAGCCATCCATGTGATGTTATAAATTAAGCGTGATACACTTTTGTCACATTTTGATCTACATCCTCTCCCAAACTTATAAGTGACTCAAAATCCCAACCTTGCAATGTACTCCAAAACATATTTGCGGCGAGGATACAAAGTAACTTTGGTGAAAGGCAAAATACGCCAGCACACGTATCGACAAGATTATTGTTTCCCATTTCAACTATATCCATGATATCATTTTGCCCTCTTAAACTATGAAAATATATAATTTGCCCCCTTCAACTAAGAAAATATAAGTCAGTCTCCTATTTTACTCACTTTTTCAAAATATGTGGGAAAATGCTAAAGTTAAAATATTGAACCTCTAAGATTAATGTTTGAACTTAATAATATAAAACAATTAATTTGAACTAGATGTACTGTAAAATCACATAACTGAGTTTTATACTTAGATTACTATATATATAAAAAAGATTTATTTAATAAATTAATTCTGTTCTTTTTTATTATAATTAACCAATAAATAATTAATAATCAATTATGATTAAAATTATCTGAAAAATGAAGAAGTAATATGAAATGAATAGTTTTAAATTTTGAGAATGAGAATATGGTAGGTCGCCAACTTTTTTAGCGGTACTAATTGTCAACCTCACACATGTCTTTCGACTTTGCAGAATATTTTTTTTTTAAAATAAAAATTTGCTTGGGTCTGATTAATGCAAACCCTTTGTGGAGACCCCCCTTTCCCTAAAAGTTACAGAGTTATTTGGCTGAGTTCTTCAGTGATAAATGTCTCATGCCGCATGTATGTATTAATTATTTCACGCATTATTAATTAAGAAACATATTAATTTATTAACTAAATATTATTATTTTGTATATCAAATTAAGTATTAAAATTCAGTTATGTCAATTATTATAGGTCTAGTTTAAATAAATTGATTTATATTATTAAATTCAAATAAAATTTAAAAGTTTCAACATCTTAATTTCAACAATTTTCTAATTATTTTGAAAAGAAAGATAAAGTTGGAAAATAAATTGAGTGGCAAACTGTTGTTCAACCCCATACAAATTTTTAAACCCATCGCAAAAGCCACACTTACATACTGTATTTCAAAAGTTTGTCTGAAGCTGACAACTAGAAGTCTTAAGCTGATTGCAGGATAATAAGTGCACACACACACACACACACACACATGTATATATATATATATATATATTTAAATTTATTGCAAAGACTTCCCTATAGTAGTATTAAGTCCCAAGATTCCAAAACAACTTGCATTGAAAAATGAAATAAACACTACCTAATATATTAGAAAATAATCTATCATTTCTAAAAAGTTAAGTGAGATTCAAATTTTAAATTAAAGATATAAAAGATAAGTAATCAAAATTTAAACTTTGAAACGTGCTTATCAACATATCTTAATGTAACACATAATGACTTATTATATAATTGTGAAAAAGAAATTAGAGAACCAAAATTTTAATTTAAAACCATTTTCAACAACATAAATAATATTGATTAACTTTTATGAAAATTACCTTTTAAACATTAAAGTTTTTTAAATGAATATTATGAAATAAAAGCAAGATCAAGTTAAATTTTTATTCTCTTCAATTACTAAAGATAATACTAATTTAATATTGAAAATAATGCATACTAATTGAAAAAATTAGATTCTGTTTGATTTCTTTTTTCATTTTCAAGTTTCAAATTTCACATTTTAGTAATTGCTTTTTGTTTCATTATTGGTTTTTATGTGGAAATAAAAAGGCGTTTGGATAAGTGGAGTAAAAATGTTGACTTATAAATTGAAAGTGAGACTTTCAATGTAAGATTGATAATTTGTAGGCTCAAAAATTTCTTTTTTATATCACATCTATCAAATAATATTGTGATGAAAAGTTATTATTTTATTTACTATGGGTCATATTACTTTATTTATGTCCGTTCAATATATATTGTCGTAACGAAAGAATAATATTTAATTTTTTGTGAGATAGAAAAAAAATTATTATTTAATTAGTTAATAAATTTTAATTATTTTTAAATTAGTATAATGTCATATCAAATGTTAA
Organism: Paulownia fortunei; assembly: GCA_019321725.1. Classification (NCBI taxonomy): domain Eukaryota; kingdom Viridiplantae; phylum Streptophyta; class Magnoliopsida; order Lamiales; family Paulowniaceae; genus Paulownia; species Paulownia fortunei. Next base: position 17,505,738 of record CM033116.1, on the reverse strand, counting down.
TGATGCAAATCGGTACTTGATAAAGTAGGTGTATTAGATTCCTAAATGATGGTTATAGATATGAAAAATAAATAATATTTTTGCTGCACATGGATAAAATAAACACATTAAGTTCAAATTGTAGAAAAGCCAAACATAGAAAATAAAAATGCAACCAAATAGGACCTTAGTTTTTGTAATACATTAAAATTTAAAAGTTAGTAAGGGATCGCAATTAAAATTTGAGTTATTCTACCAAAACAAATAGAATAAGTACATAATTTCACAATTGTGAAAAAAAATGTGAGATCAAAATCTAAATTATAAAGTTCAATAATATATAAAAGTTCATTTATGGAAAAAAAAAAGCATTTGAAAATAACTCCTCTTGACTTTTTTTCTTAAAATATAGGATTTATTGTATTATTCAAGATTTTGTATTAACTTTAATTCCCTCATTTCATTTCGAAAATCATGCATTTGAAAATTTGCAAATTGTTTATAATTATGAAAATTATAAATATTACGTCTAAAAGTTAATCTATAATACACTTTATGCAATTGAAAGACCTCAAATATAAAATTTGGTATCACTCATTATATTTTTTTATTTAACCTATACTCTGTGTTATTAAAAATATTTTAAAATTTAAAATGTGGTATCACTTATTGTTTTTTTCTTAAAAAATATTATGTAGTTTTTTTTAAGGTTATGATTGCCCCAACCCCAAAGTATATGGACAGTGTAATTTGGTATTTAAATAAATTTTTATTAGAATTTTTAATCAAATAACAATAGAGGGGATATCTTTGCCACATAAAGTAAAATATCAAAAGCTGTAAAAATATAGTATAAAAATAAATAATAAATATAAAAATATTCTATAAAAATTATATATATTAAATATAAAAAATTATAATTCAGTTTTTTTTTTTAAATTTTGTTGTGCTTGATGCAAAGTTATTCATGTATTGAGAATATTTAATTTCATCACACATAACATGCACAATATTTATACTTACTTATTTCTCCATCAAGGTGTGGAAACAATCTCATCTTTCACCTTCATAGAGATACTCCTATTGACTATGATATTCATTGATTCTTAATGTGGATACAAAATAGCATCTAAACCACTCAATTTTTGTGCAAGATTTTTTTTACCAATTTCGTTTAAAATCCAAAATAGTACTCCCCTAATGTTTGGTGAATTTTTTTTAATTATATTATGTTTCTCGTTGAAAACTTTAGTTAATCAAAAATTAATTTAGGTAAAAATGGTTCAATTGAACAAAAAAAATCAATTGATCTATAGGTGATGGTAACGAAACTCTTTTAGAGTGTGTTTTGTCCGAAGTAATTAAGAGGTGATGATTACATAAATAATAAATTTATCGTATTTTTTTGAATAATTTCAAATTAATATGGATTTTAATTTTTTTTTGTAAATAATTCAAGTCGTGTTTTATTATTGTTATGATAGAGTTGAGATCCACATATTATCGTTATTATTTAAAATTCTTAATTTCAGATTTTTTATTTTGAATTATAAATCTTGTAACCCCCAAAAGCCAATATATAATTTCAATGCAGAAATCCTTTCCTTGAACCCAAATCTCTCAACCCCAAAGCCAAAAAATAATGTAAATACCTAATTTAAACTCAAGAAATTAAATATCAATTCAAATGGCTTCAATGTTTTTTTTTTTTTTTTTTTTTGGTTTTGGAGCTAGGAAATTTAATTTTGAACCTTCTTCCTGGGGTGCTCGTTTGGTCAAATTGAACTGAATCAAAATTTTAATTGATTGAAATTATAAATCGAACATCGATCAAATTAATCAGTTCAATTCGATTGTAACTATTTTTTTTTTTATTTTTTAGTTAACAAATTTTTACAAAAAATTAAAAAATTAAATAAAAAACTGAATAATAGAATTAGAACAAATTTTTTGTTTATTATTTTTAGTTTGGGCAAAAAAAATAAAAATATAATATAAAAATAAATAACAAGTATAAAAATATTATATAAAAACTATATATATTAAATATAAAAAATTATAATTAAGATTTTGAATTCCATTAACCAAATCAAAAATTAAAATCGAACAAATAAAAATTTAAAAAAATTAAAAATAAAGTATCAAACTAAATCTTACAATTCAATTTTGGTACAAATTAAAATTTTAATTTATTCGATTCTTTAATCAAATTGTAAAAACTCCTACTTCTTCTGCAGCTTTGAAATTAAAGTTTTCAACAAATACAAATAAAAAAATTCTATCCTGCAGACTAAATAATTGGTTGACAATACATAAATAACAAAAAAACCATAAATAATGAACAGATTTGACGAACAACCGACCAACGCTCTTCTCAGCCGATCGCCGCCCTGCACCACCCTCAAATAAAAACAAATAAAAAACAGCAATTCAAAAAACACCATAGAAAAAAAAGTCAGACACGCTTAATCAGCGAATCTCTCTCCCCCGCTTCCCCCGGGGTATGAAACACGTGTATGGATGGCAAGATGATTTGAATTTTTAAATATATGGGATCCATCCGACCCGCAGAACGAATACTGGGTCGGAATTATTAAGTCAAATGGGTCGGCCACATTACAAATGAACAGGTCAAAACATACTACTCTATTAATCCAAAATTTATTGTTTTTATTTTTATATTTTTTGAATAATCCAAAATAATTTGTTCTTTTCTAAAATAAATTTTTTTCTTCAATTACCTTATCACTAACTCTCAGTAAAATGTAAAAATATTCAAACCTTTCATTTTTTTTTAATTCTCAGATGAAATTTATTGTTAACTCAAACTAGAACAATAATTTTACAACCAAGAGAGTATAATGGGTTGACATAGAGCATAAATGCTCTCCTGTATAAGTTACCACAAACTAAACTCTGATATGGTCACTTCAAAAAATTATCCCAGGATTGATTATGCTTCGAACATGACAATATAATTTTGACATGTTATTTAGCGTATTTATAAAATAAACAAATAAAAATTGATATGGTACTTACATTTTCGTACATATTTTAAGAAGTTTAGAAAATATAAATATTTATAAAAATATTTAATCTCATTTTTTTAGAATATAGCAGCCTCAGACCACGATCCTTTTATTGATGATTAGAATATGCCCCTATTTTTTTAAAAAAAAATTAATTTTTTTTTATGTTTGCAACACTATATTCTACAATATACAACAATACATGTTCGATACAATTATAAATCAACGTTAATATATATGTTTTGACATTTGCTATCTATCTATCTATCTATATATATAAATATATGTTCTAAACTTTAGAATTATCAATTCCATATTCATATCATTTTGTCAGTATTACTACATCATAAATTATAAATCAACGTCCATGAGAAATGAAAAATGACAATAAGGTAAGTTGTCAAAATTTCAGATATTTCTCATCAATTTTCATGGAGACCCAAGACTCCTTTCATCTCATTCTATTTCTTCAATATTTAAAATATTATATTTGATAAATAATATATATCGAATGTAACATTATCGACATACATTATCAACGTATAGACATCTTGACCCTACAAAACTCATCTTCTAATTCAAAGTTTTAAAGAGATCCACTTTTCTCAAACTAAAAATGAAGCTTACGTGATTAATGTGCATGTATTTGTTTAAAAAAATTATAATTTCAAATTACTTTTTTTTACTACTTTTGTTTTTATTAAAAATATAAACTAGTATCAATTTTTATTCTTATTTTGATTAAAATACTATTATAATTAGTTATGACAATAAAGCGGGTTCAAACTCGGACTCGTCTCGCACTCACCCCTTTTGGAACAAATTTTTAAAATTTATACATGAGTTTGGGGCAGATATTAAATTTTTATTTTAAAAACAATCAAATTCCGAACTCATCCCATTTATTATATATATATATTTATGTAATATTATTTTATAAAATTATATTTTCTAGAAAACTTTAATAATTTTATTTAAAATAAAAATATTTTTAATATATAAAATTATAAAGGGTCTAACAGATTTAATTCGAATCCAATGAATTCGAAGCCTTAAAAATTTTGGTAAAATAAGATTCAGGTTTTAACCAATCCTCCCATTATCATCTTTAATTGTAACACCACTAAATCTCAACTCCTACTTTTAAATGTAACAACATAAAAGTATACAAAATTTTAATTTTTCAACAAAATTTTAATTTTTCAACATTTATCTAAAATTTTATATCAAATTAAATTGAACCTACAATTACTAAAATTTTGGAACCGATGAGTACGATATTATGTTGTGAGTTTGTGTGTAATATACTCGTATTTAAGTATATGCACATATTCCCATAAAAATACTTATATATATACATACCCACATGTGAGAAGGATTAGGGGCAATAACGGGTTGAACCACCCGCCCATTCCCATCTACTTTTTGACAGGCATCGGTTCCCCATGTTACCTTATCCATCTCAAATGGTGGGAGAAGAAGAGTTAAAAAACAAAAGGAAAAATTGAGTCAAAAAAATTGATCGTAATCTTAAGTAAGATTAATTTTCTTTTATCAATTTTGAAATAAAAAAGGTATTTTGAACCAGCTCGTTTTTAATTTGCAACTTGACCAGTCCTTTTCCCACCACCCCCTTCACGCGTTCATTTTCAATGTCCCACCAAGTCAAGAAAAAATCGAAGGAGATTTAAAGACCATTATAAAACCGCTGTACGCATTAATCGCTACCCATATTATTTTCTTGAATCTTCCTATCTCAACCACTCTCTAGAAAGTAGAAACCAAATACAAAACAAAACCATTAGTCCACCAAACTATTATTAGCGGTAGAACCTTACAACCATCCTCTTTTCTAGCTAGATTCCACACTTCCCTCAAAACTTTTGCATCTGATTTGCTCGTTTTTCGGTCTCTGGATTGCCCACTGATGCCGGAGATTGAAGAGGCCTCGGGTTCCGGGGCCACTGCCTCGACAATGGCTTTGTCGCCGGAGAATGCTTTGTTTAACAAGTACGAGATCGGTAAGCTTCTGGGCTGCGGTGCATTTGCTAAAGTGTATCATGCTAGGGATGTTGCCACTGGCCAAAGTGTTGCTGTTAAAGTCATCAACAAGAGCAGGCTCATCAATAATGCTAATCTCATGGCCAACATCAAACGTGAGATTTCTATTATGAGTCGGCTGCGCCACCCTTATATTGTCAAGCTTTTCGAAGTTCTTGCCACCAGGGGGAAGATTTATTTTATTTTGGAATTTGTGAAAGGTGGGGAATTGTTTGCTAAAGTGGCCAAAGGCCGGTTTAGCGAAGATCTGGGGCGGAAGTACTTCCAGCAGCTGATCTCCGCCGTGGGTTATTGCCACTTGCGGGGCGTTTACCACCGGGATTTAAAGCCGGAAAACCTGTTGCTGGACGAAAATGGGGATCTGAAAGTGTCCGATTTCGGGCTCAGCGCGTTGACAGATCAAGTTCGGCCCGACGGGCTTTTGCACACGCTTTGCGGCACGCCAGCATACGTGGCTCCGGAGATCCTTGCCAAGAAAGGCTACGACGGTGCGAAGATAGATGTGTGGTCGTGCGGCGTCGTTCTATTCGTGCTCACTGCTGGGTATTTGCCCTTCAACGATCCCAATCTGATGAATATGTACAAGAAGATCTACAAAGGCGAGTTCCGGTGTCCCAAGTGGATGTCGCCGGATCTCAAGCGGTTTTTATCTCGGCTTCTGGATACAAATCCCGAAACTAGAATCACGATTGATGAAATCAAGCGTGATCCCTGGTTCAGAAAGGGTTATAGAGAGATAAAAAATGAAGATTCTGGTGCTGTTTTGAAGGAGGAAGAGAAGAAGTTGCTGGATTTGAACGCTTTTGATATTATTTCTTTCTCTCGGGGGCTAGATCTCTCTGGGTTGTTCGATGACAAGTACAAAGCAGTAGAGGATGTGGATCGGGTGACGGCAGAGGAGCCACCGGAGAGAGTTATAGAGAAGGTGGAGGAGGTGGTGAAGGCGGATAACGGAGGACTGCAATTGAGGAGGACGAAGGAATGTGGGGTGGAGCTGGAGGGACAGAATGGTAATTTCATAATCGCATTGGACGTTTTCCGGTTGACTGACAGGTTGGTAGTTGTGGAGGTGAAAAGGAAAGCTGGGGATGCCAAAGCCTTCTCCGAGTTGTGGAAGGACAAAATTAGGCCGGTAATTCTGCGACCACGGGAGCTGCAGGTTCCCAGTAACTAGGATTCCGGTTTCTACCTCGCCCACGGTGCATGCTGGGGTATTTCCTCTTCTTACAGTTTTTGTCATTTAAAATAGAAGGTCTTTTACAGGATCAATGCTATATATATGGTGAGCTTGTATACTACTATTATCTTGAACTGTTAATAAAGATAAACCATAGTCTGTAATAATTGTAGAATTTTAGGAAAATAAGAATGCAGGCCCGGGATTTTCAAAATTATTGGCTCGGGATTGTATATGTGTATTTGAAATGCATATGTGTACATGTGTACGATGAGTGTATTAATTATTTTAGACAATGATTTTCTGGTGTGGATTATTTATTTTTATTGATTTGAATATAGTTGTGTCTTTTCTTTTACATTTTCTTGTTCAGTTTGTAATGTTCTATGTGTTGGCAATTGAACGTTCTTGTTTTCTTTTCAAGATATCTACAATTTGTGCAGGGCCTGGATTTTTTTTGTTATTTGTTCCCCTGAATTTGATGTTGCACTTAATTATATGGAATACATTTTGCAGGTTTATGTTAAGTGAAGCTTTGGTTGTGTTTGTGATCAAGTAATCTGAGTATTTAACTGAATTTGATGTGAAGGGATCACTTTTAAGCAATACTTGTAGAGGGAATGTACCAAGGAAAAATTGCCTTTATGGGGGGGCATAGGTGGTATTGAGAGATTTATTCTAGGCAATGGCTCTGCTGCTGATGTTTAATTGTTTCCTTGTCTGTGAATTACTTAGTGATCAAAGTAGTACTCTGTTCTTTTTGCTCAAGTTCTGTTGGTAATCCGATGCTGCATGTGAATGAGTACAGCATCCTCTAAGGCTGATTATTGTTCACTTATTTATCGTTTGTTACATCTAAGTTGGTGTTTTGATTACTTAATTTTCATGCCGATTGGAAGTGTAGTAAGCGTGCAGCTCGTTAAAGCAGTGTGTTATTTGCCAACTTGGTGATAAGATGGGGGGTTGTGTATGCATGTATATGGACACATGAATGGTTTCCAAGAATACTTGCTGAGCTACATTCAGTATCATTTGTACATCTGCTTTATTTACTGCATCAAAGTTCTTGGATTGACTAGAGGAGTTGGCATGGATTACTGTCATGAATTACATCATCTTGGTGTTGATTCTATGAAACCATTAGGAATGATATAGTTGCACTGACCACCAGTCTCCATATTTCAGAAAACTATTCCTTTTTGTTACCTGTTCATGATATTCGGCTTCAGAAGCAGGTTTTTATTTTGCATTAATAGCATTGATTTATTAACGTGTAGCCTTGATTGTGACATGAATTGGTAGTATTTGCTGAAGCACCCTCTAGTTCTTGGCACTTCTGCTCTCCAACCTTCGATTCCATTCCTCCTCTTGGCCCTGCTTTCATGTCCGTCTCCCCGCCCAACATAACTATATGTCTTCGAGCACATGTATTAGGATTATGAGGTAGTTTTGTTCTAGCAGACAGTGAAGGGTCTGTCAATGGGTTCAAATGTTGTATCTTGTTAGTAATGAAGAAAACTGAATAAAGTTCTGCGCTTTTCTGCTAAAAATGCATCATGTTTTCCTTTTGCACCACTGTGAAGACAGACTTCATTTAGATTTGGGAGGCCTTTGGCTGCTTGATTATGATATGTATTTCGTGCCTCTGGGTTTCCTCTCTGGCTAAACTTTTTGGAGTTTGCTTGAGACACTTGAATGTATTAATGTACTAAAAACTGCTGTCCTGGTGTTCGACTTGCAGACATCATGAATATCTATGATTACGAACACTCACAATCTTAGCACAATACGTATTTCTTTTTCTGTCTTGCTTTCGAAAGTCAGTATTTTCCCTCTGTTTATGGTTACACTTGACCATGCTAGCCTTGTGCGATCACGTATAATCCTGACTTTCAATAGCCGTTAATGAACTTAGCAGAGTCATCAAGTTAGTGCAAACGTGGATTCATCACTCAGAGGATGTCCTGATTGACATTTTGAGGTCCGGACTGTAGTTATTGTTAAGCTTCAAAATACAGCTGATTTTAAGACATGTTTGCCACAGCTCTGTATATAATCTTGGAAAAGAATGTGGCTCTGACACTGAATACTAGATTAGTGATTTAAGAATACTTTAACATGGTTTGGATTCATAAGCACCCGAACAACTTAAAATGACAGAGGCAGGCACGATTTTTGTGCTGGCTATATCCTATCCTCATTAGTCAGTACAGCCGTTTGGCAGGATAAGACAACTAGTTGGTATTATACTAGTAATGGTCAACCATAGAAATTCTGGTGAAATTATTGGAAGGCCGACCGCAACACTCTCGATCCGATCATGAGTGGATGGCTAGTGAAAAACATCCACTCCTTGTAAATGGTTCAATAATCAATGGTGGATGAAATGCGTTGTCCCTAATTCGATATAGAATCTGTTGTCATCCTTTTATTGTCGTATGTAGTGGTTCCTTAAGTTCAATAGAAGAAAAATAATTATAGAATACTTTTTTAGAATTTATACTACTTGGATTTACTTGAAAAATAAATTGTTAAATTATTTAGATATAATATGTTGATTAACTTATAAATCGATTTTGGTCATTTTGCTCGACTTGAAAGTTATAGCGAGGTTAACTTTGTCAATTATTTTTCTTTTACTATTTTTTTGTTAATTAAAGGAACTTTACGATCGAAAACAAAAGTTAGGGTTTTTTTGTTTTTTATTTTTTTGTTTCTTGAAAGAGTACCAAGTGTGTTGAGCTTATCTCCTATAATTTTTATTCAAAAAATTTATATTATTATATTTCATAACATGTTAGACCTTAGCAACAAGTGTAGCCAAAAATCCTATATTGTGCAAATTAGTTAGAGTACATGTCAATAATGCTGGCTGTATGTACAAAGTATAATGCTATATTAGATCATTGATGTTGAGAAGAGACTGTTTGCTGTATTCAAGGGTGAAGTGTACAGGGTTGTTATGTTGGACGACACTTTAAATTAGTGATATAGTTATTGATGAATTTGTGAATGATATGCCTGTCTAGAAGCTATCCGCTCATGGTTCCTTCTCGATGAAATATGTGTAGGAAGCCACTATTGAAAAATTATGAAAATTTTCGATAAATCAAATTAATAAAAATACGAAATAACAATAAAAATAAAATATACACAAATTTAATAACAGAGTTCAGCCAATTATGCCTATTTGTTCGGACCTATTGTAGATTATTTTACTAAAGGGAGAAAATATACCAAATGTTTACAACACTTACAACTCACAACCCACACAAGAATTTTGTGAAGTTTTTCTTCACAAAATTCTTTCACAAGCTTTTTTTTTCTTAAGTTTTTCTCTCAAACTCTTTTTAATTCTCTAATTTTGGGATGCTCTACAAATGAGAGGTAGGGGTTTATATAGGCTTTAAAAAATATAGGTTGGTGGAATTTATGTAAGAAATTAAGCAATGATCAGACACCTTAATTGCCAACTGCCTAAATTAGGCACCCTTTATTTTTAACCAAAAATAGTTGGTGGCCATTTTCTTGACAATCTCCTACTTGAAGACTGATTTTAATCTGTTTTCATACCTCGATCTATGCAGCAGATCTTTTCGGCTCCTGCAGGCCAACTAAATTGAACACAACTTCAATTTATCAATAGCCACCGTCTTTGTCAACATATCTGCTGGATTCTTACTTCCTTGTATCTTCTCCATTATTAACACCTTATCTTCCAAAAAAGATCTGATAAAGTGACAAGAAAGTCCAATATGCTTGATTGTGGAATGAAATGTTGAATTCTTCGCCAAGTGTATTGCACTCTGACTATCACTGTACAGAACATTCTTCTCCTATTTATCTATTTTGAACTCAAACATGTTCGTTGTCATTGTGCCGTAGCATCATCCTCCATCATGAGCAAAAATCCATTTTTTCTTAGCAATATACGCTAAGTATACAAACACCTCTAACTTAATGCTTTTTGTTCTCTTCAAGAGCACAATCAAATTTTCTTATCTGATTTTTGGAACCAGCTTTTCAACACATTCATGAAATGATTTCTAAAGTTTGACACATATGTTTGAGGCGAAATCGATGCACACCACAAGGGAACGTGAAATTAGTTGTGTGTTGAATTGCTCCAAGAATGTGAGGATATCGATTAAAAATATGGCATATACCTTTCACCCCTTGTACATTGTGTTTATTCAACATTTCAAGTAACTATTTCCATGCCCAAAAGGTATCTTTATCCATAATTGTAAAAGCTAGAGGCAAAACCTATTGATTTGCATCCATATCTACTACAGTCAATATCTTGTGTTTGTACTGTATATAAATGGGTTTTGCCCACACTTATGACTTTGTGATAATGTTGGATCCCATCTAAACACGACTTGAAGGCCAAAAGGCATATTTGATCACCTTCTGTCATGCTCTCATTTTCTTATGATGATCCCAATCAACAATCGTGCCCTAATTCTATTTTTGGAGAGCTCCTATATACTTGGTTACTTAAAAAAGAAGAAGCAATGAGGCATTATGTAAGCTAATGCTTTCTTAAAAAAAGAAGAAGGTAAAACCAAAAGGCATTATGCTGTGTAATGCCTTTGTTACTAATTTTTTTTTAAATTCAGATGGAAGGCGTTATCTAAAATAACACGTTCTTTTGGAAAAAAAGAAAAAGAAAATAAAAGCATCACGACACGTAATGCCTTTTATAAAGAAAAGAATTGAAAGCAATTTTAAGGATAAAGCTTCACAATATTTTGGTAAAGGATTTAAATATACATTACTTTGATTTTTTTTTATGATATTATGTTAAAAAAACCCCAGAGAGCTTCATTGCTGAGTGGGAGGTCTCAAAAGATGGTGACCAAGTATATGAGAACTTTCTCATAATAGAATCAAGGCATAGTTGTTGAGTGGAATCATTACATACACAAGAAAATTAAGACAAAAGGTGATTTAAAATATCTTTTAGGCTTTAAAATTATGTATAAATAGATTTCAATACTTTTGCAAGTCATAAGCATAGACAAAATAAACACAAAATGTTGATTGCAATAGGCATGGATGCAAATCAATATGTTTTGCTCTGTCTTGGAAATTGTTTCTTGAAATGTTGAGCAAACACATTGCACAAAGAATGGAAGATATATATGTGTCTTAATTTGGATCGGCATCCTGGCCTTCTTCCAATGATTTAATGCCTACTCGACTTCATGCCCCTTCGTGGTGTGCACCAATTTGGCCTTAGACATGTGTGTTAAAGCTTCAACAAACATTTCGAATGTCTAGTGAAAGGCCTCTGTTGGAAAGTTGGTCCCAAACATCAAATAAGAAAGTTTGATTGTGCTCTTGAAAAGATCAAAAGTATCAAACCGAAGGCGTTTGTGTACTTGGCAGATAATAACAAGGAAAAATAGGTTTTTGCTCGTGATGGAGGATATTGCTACATCATTATGACAACCAACATGCCTAAGTGCATAAATGGAGTGTTGAAAGTTGCTCATTGCCTATTTGTCACAACTATAGTTGAACTGATATTTAATTTTTGTGTTCAACATTTTAGTGAGTGGGTGGCGAAGGTCAAAATGATGCAGAATAATCAACTGTAGTCAACTATGCATTCAAGATATAAAATCATTGGTCCAACCACTCCATACATAGTATAAACAAATTTGATAACAATAAACATTCTACTTCAGTTATCAGGCAACAAAAAGTAGGACGTAGTAGAACTTCTATATTGTAACAAATCATAGTAGTGCTCATGTAACAAATAGAGTCAATTCAGAATTCTTTGCTCTCGTGCTCAACATGTATGTGGTTCTGTTAAACTTAACTTGATAGTACTAGTGAAATCGTATTACAACATATACTCTTACATGCTTACATATGTTAGGAGATTTGAGCCATTATGTATGGAAGATTATTGGGATATCCCTAGTTTTGAACGATCCTATAACAACACTTTACAGACTATATCCAACTAAAGACCAGACTAGTCATAATCTAAAGAATTCTAAACTTGGCACAAACCCATGCGGTACAACAAGCCCGTCCAACATAGCAAACACCTTCTTCTCAACATCAATGATCTAAGTTAGGCTTGTAGTTTGTACATATAAGCAGTATTGTTGGCATGTACTTTAACTAATTTACACAATATGTGTAAACAAGTTGTTGTTGTGGAACACAAAAGGTGTCTTTTAGTTCAATTACTAATATTTGTGATGCATTTTCTTTGTTTCATTAATTATATCGTGATTATTAGAAAGTGTTCAACTATGTGCTATATTAGTTTAATTGTGCATTAATGCTAATGTAATTTTTTTGTTTCACTAAACTATGTCAGAATTATTATTGATAACTAATATTGGTTATGTTGAATAATTGATTGATATTAATCTCAAATATAGGGGTGGACATTTGAATTTGGGTTTTTGGGTCCCGACCGGGTCAATTTTTTTAAAACAATTTGAGTACCAGATACCCAATTATAATCTATTGGGTTAGGTATCAAGTAGTGAAATATTACCTAACTACCCAATCAGGAACCTGATTAGATTTAAAAAAATATTATATAATAGAAAAAGAGGCTACGACTTGTAGTTGTTCATTTCCATTTTCATTTATGATTTCTCCTTTTCTTGTTCACTCATATCAGCTCACGTCTCATTTCTCAACACCCAAACTTTCAACCCTCCCTAACTCTCAACTCAAGGTTTTCGGCAATGGTGACAACGATGACAACACATAGTAAAAGTTAGGTTCTATATTCTATTCAGTGGCTCACCCATATTCATATAATTATGTTGATTGGAATGTTGAATGTTTAGTTTGTAAATTTGTAGTGATTTGTGATTCAATGGTTTGTGTGTATATATGTGTGTTAGAGATACAAATTTAATCTTGATGTTTCTAATTAATCGTGGATTCTGAAAGATACAAATTTATAAGTTCTTTTTAAAAAATAAAAATCCAAACCTAATTCGACTAGATAAGTAATTTTTTGGGTACCCAAAGTTTTTGGATAGGTGTTGAGTAGCACTTTTTGCTACCCAAAAAAATGAGTACCTGAATAAAAAACTTAAAAAACTAAAAATCCAACACAATTGCCACCCCTATCTACGTGAGCCTACTGTATATCTGTACAACTATTTCATAGTCTCGAGCTTGTGTTTGAGGGGATATTGACAACATCCCACATGGGAGGTGCGTGGATAGTCCTTTTTTGATTCCTTGTTGAGACAAATCCATCAAATGGACGTATACAGATGTGGATGATTAATCTATGATTTTTATTTATCATCACTTTAGTCAAGAGATGGTGCCATGAGACACACACCTTTTATTTTCAAGTCGGAGAGACAACCATTACACTATAGCATGCCACAGTAATTTGGGGCCTTCTAATTATTGCCAATCGATATTCTAGTAGTAGTGAGCATTTTTTAGACTTTTGACTCGAATATTGCTAGTGCAGGGGGCACACTAACAAGTAAATATCATAGCATACCATATATGTTATACAATACAATCATTGATGACAATCCAATCGAGCACATACAATATTTCCACAGTTGTATTTGCAAAAATTGGAAGATACTGTGCGGTGATGCTAATGGGTGGTATCATATGTCTCGATTTCTTAGGAAACTCAACCACTGTAGTATCTGCAAAAATTCAAAAATATTAGTGAAGTTTGTAGTTACATCTTAGGTGGCGCTGTATTAGCTTTCTTACACTGTGATTTGTGTAGTGCATTTCACAAAGGGAAATGCAACATTTGCTGGTGCGTTGTAGTTGTTATAGGTAAAGTTAACACATGTTAACCATGTACTAAAACTGAGTATTATGTCATATATTGTATTGATATACATGTTAACCTCTTGCAGATTTGGGCGTGGTCATGGATTTGGCCCCTGATACATAAGCTTTAGACAATCTCGTATAATTATGGGGTCCATCAGAGTTGATAAAGAGAACGAACTTCTAATTTTTCAGTACCATGTATGGTAATATTTTTTAGTAGCATTTGATTATAGGCTTCTAAGGATTTATTGTATCTTCTATGAATTGGTGCAAATATTTTATTTCTCTTCTGTTGATGGTGTTGTCCACCTGGAATACAACACTTAGTTATACACATACATTAGGTCATGAGATAGATGCTTGATCTTATGTTGTGGCATCAAGTGAGCAAACTCATAATATAGTTCTATCTGAGATAAGCCTTCTCGTACTAAAAATGTAATACATTCTTTCCATTGAGTGTGAATGGTAGCTATACAACATGACTTTGACCCAAATTGCTGAGTTGCCACAAAAATGTAATCTCCAACTATGGCTATCGAGACGTTCATTGATCTTCTATGCCTTAATTGAGATGCATCATCATGAGTGGGTTTTTTAGTAGTTTGGAATGAGGCAAAACATTCGTTCATTACGAGAATATTATGATACGAATTTCCATGAAATTGATTGTAGGGGGCATTTTAGATATGACTGGAAAACAACTCCTATATTACATTATCCAATAGGAAAGATGGTTCGACAAGATTGTGCACAAACCATTAATCACCAGTTCAATTAGCATGTATGGTGGATATGATAATTGGTATAACATTACACATCGTTTTATATTGCCTATTGGGAAAATTATATAAATATGATACAACTTGGGAATGTACCTATATGCAACTTACGATACATAAATCAATAATTACGTACATTATTTAAAGTTTCTTTTCTCTTACAGAAATAATTAACCTTATGATATTTGACATGCATTTTAAGCTGATCACAACTTAGTTATTAGTATAAGTTAGGATAATAGGCCTTGAGACACAGAATCCTTTTAATTATTGGTGGATCAACATAGGGTCATAACTATCATTATTTTTCACATCCCGACAATCACCAGAAGTTATATATGAGGAACAATAGAGGGTGAGGTCTAGTGGCTCAATAGAGGGTGATGCCACTAGTGGGGCTCGCTTACCTTCGTTTATTAGCAGTGCTTCCACTTATATTCACATCCCTCCATTTATATAATCGAGAATAGATATAGCTAATCCATCTACATCTACACTGTTTGTATCTCACCAAATGAACTTTAATAAAGCCTGCTATATGCCAGTACCAATATAACTAGATGATTATTCTTCGTTCATCCCTTACATGATGACACATATAGAATCATATTATGGACATGTGGACCTTGATCTTATCCTGGGGCTTACACTAGGATATGCGCCTCTATATTTGAAGTTTAAAGTATTCCCTATTGCATTCCTAAGAATAACTACAGGGTATTGGATCGTGTAGAGTCAAGTTCAACAATTTCATCTAGTCGACAAGATACTTATGAAGATAATGAAATACAAGTTGAGGTATCCAACATTATCTCAACGATACTCCTGCGTAGATAGTGGGATGAAAGTTAGAAGGCACACGACCATATGGCTGTAGCATTAGAGGGCATTATTACGGTGCAGTAACTTGTCATATTTATCTTAATTGTTGTGTAAATGATATGTTCATTTGACTAATTTGTTACCTTGTCCAATACAATATTCTGTATATTACAGATTCATTTTTATATTATGTTAGATTTAGTGTAATGAATCGTATATAGTTTAGTGCAATAACTTATAAAAATATTTTACCTAAACCCTCAACCCTAATGTGGAAATTATAATAGATTCAAAATATATACATAGTTAAGTAAAGGCTGGCATCACAAACCCTAGTACAACAAAGATCGAATAGAAATTTCAAATTATGATTACCTAGTTATTATCTTCATTAGACATCTCAACATCTGATTGGTAATAAGGACCAATGTTGAGTTTATATATGGATATTTGTTGGTAATTAGAATAATATATATGCATAGCCATTATATTATTCTCTTCGTGCATCCAATTGAGAGCTAGTGTCTTCTCATGTGTTGTACTTTGAGGCGTGGGTAAGCCTTGCTGTCAAAGATAACAAATTCCAAACTCGCGACTATCGCTTAAAGTTCATCCTATTCTTGTACGTAAACCATGAATACTACCTACATCACATCAGCAATTTAGTACATCCAGTGTTAGTCAAAATGCTTCATGTGAAGTGATGATACATGAAATGCTAATGTATAAGTATGTAATGTCATAGAAAATGAAACTTGTGAAGTGTCGGAAACCATATTAATGTCATAGTTAAGTTGCTTTTATTTAACTAAAGAGAGACACATGAAGTTTCAGTAGTTTGTCTCTCTTTAGTTGAATAAATGCAATTGATTGGTGTTTTCCAACTAATTAATGTGATTGGTGTTTTCCAACTAATTAATGCAACATGAATTATTTGTTAGTTGGTGTTTTGCAACCAAGCTATTCACATGAGTTGTACAGAAAAAATATAATAATACACGTAAACTATCAGTATTAACTACATCATATCACAATGTTAGTCAAAACACTATACATGAAGTGTTGATTTGTAATGTCACTAAAAATAAAACACGTGAAGTGGTTGCAACCGAATGCATTTATTCAGCTAAAGAGAGACAAGCAAAGTTTCAGTGGCTACTTGTAATTTGATTTTTCCAATGTCAGTTAAAATGCTGCAGACAAAGTGCGGACATATAAACTGCTGCCGCATAATTTTGTATTATCACAAAAAATAAAACACATGAAGTAGGTGCAACCAAATACAATTATTTAGCTAAAGAGAGACACGTGAAGTTTCAATAGCTACTTGTAATCTATTTTTATTAGTGAGACATGTGAACCGCCAATACCTAATTAAGTTAAGTGACATGATTCACTTATACATTGTTACTATAATCGAGGTACATAAAGTGTCAATATCCAATGCATACCCTAATGAATCATTGGGGCAAAAAATTGCACAATGATGCCTAATTCAAAGTACATAAAGTATTTGGACCACACTACTTTCATATAAATGACATAATTTAACAACAAAAATTAATAACTATGAAATTTAATACAACCCATAATATTTTCTAAATTTTCTACTCAAAATAGAATCAAAATTTTGAGTGCAAAGTGATATGGTTGTTAACAGAAGAGATCATGAATGCAAGTTAGTTTGGGACACAGATCGAATAGAGTACTAATGTTATGTAGAATGGAATGGTTGTATCGGCTTAACGAGTCTAAGAAGTTGATTAATGATCTTTGAGCACTTGGCATATGAATTCCACAACACCGGTCATGTTCATGTCGAAGAATAGTACTGAAAATTATAGGAGAGGTATTGCAAGAATAAAAACTAAAAATAACATGATATTTCTGCATCGTTGCGAGTATCTTAGGCCAACGATTCAAACATCGTGAAATTCAAAATGTTCTGAATCATCCCTCTTATAAGTCCGACTACTACATGCCCCATGAAGATGATTATCCTATTGCTGCAATATTATTGTTATCTCATCTTTATATTTATTATTGTCACATAATATTTTTTATTATTAAATATTTTGAACAAACAATTTTACATGAACAATTGAATTTTATCACCACAAATTAGCTTTATTTTGTGGGAAAGTGAATAAGAATAAATTAAACTCTAAAAAACACAAAAAATTGGCAATAATATTTAAATTTAAGATAAAATTTTACTTGAATTTTAAATAAATAAAAAATAAAAAATAAAAATCGATATAAAAAATTTTAAAAGAAAAATACTAAAGGCTTTAACCCCTCACTAAAAATTAAACATAAATATTTTTAAAAGAAAGAAACATTGATATAATTTTTTTTAAAAGAAACATAGTGAAGGCGTTAACGCCTCACCAAAAATTAAACATAAATATTTGTTTTTGTTTTTTTCTGAAGGCGTCACATGCCATAATGCTTCACTAAAACTAAAAAAAAAAAGTTTAGATAGAAGGCATTATTGCAAGTAACACCTTCACTAAGAATTTTAAAAAGATAAATTTTTCTATGTGAAGACATTACCTTTCATAATGCCTTCACTAAAAATTCAAAAAAAGATTCCATATTTTTATGTGAATATAAATTTTGAATGGTGGATCCCGTATTAATGGTATAGATGGTAATAAAAATATATTAATGAGAGTTAGCGGGTAGTTATGAGTTCCATATTAATGGTGTAGATGGTAATAAAACTATATTCATGAGAATTAGAGGGTAATTGAGGTCATATTATGTAGGTTTGGGGAGACATGAGTTGATTGAGGGAAAGATTGATTGACATTTTGTAGGAGTAGGTTTGAAAATGGGGAGAATAGGGTTGAGAAGTATTTTGAATGGAAAAATGAGAAGATAAAATAGATTATTTCGAATGAAATTGGGTAAAATAAACATGATTTGTGTTTTTAGAATAGTGAAAAATAGATAAACTCCCATTGAAAAGAAATACAAAAGAGGCCTTAATCTTGGACAACAATTTATTTTAGATTTATTAAAAAAAAGGAAGAAAATAAAGACGTCACTGAATGTAACACCTTTTGTAAAGAAAAAAAATTGAAGGTGTTATTAGGGATAATACTTTATAATATTTTGGTGAAGGTTTTAAATTTACGGTATTTTAATTTTTTTTTTCTTAATATTTTGTTAAAAATCCACAAGTTGAAAACACGACTCATGAGTTTCAAAAATTTATTATTATGATTTGTTATCACCACATTGTTATAAGTCTTATATGAGTGTGAATATGCATATGTCAATTAAAGATGAACAAGTTTGTTTTTTTTTTTGAAAATATGATATTTACCATTTAGCTAAAAACTTTAACTATGAAAGATGCAATTCCAAGATTTGTTACAGTAACATGTGAATACATCTCATATGTGTGCGTAAAATTTGTATGTCAGTTAAAGGTAACTAAAAAAGTAACTTGAGTAAGCCTAGCAACAAGCAGTAGAATCTCTTGCAGTAAGAGCTGCCGCTGCAAGTCTCAAATCCCTCTCTAGACTTGCTAACAAGATTAAATTGAAATATACTGTTCTTACTCTTCTTGCTTTGGCAGTGGTATGAAACTTTGTTTCTCACATATTGGTGCATTTTAGATTTGCATCAATATTTGAGGAATCCTATTGTGATAAGGATGCTTTTTGTGTCTTATAATAAGATTCTAATTGTGAATATTCTCTCGCAACGAGAAAATCACATTTATTATGTCTTCCAAATGCAGAAAACCCTATTTTTCCATATATTTTTTCTCTACGTTTCAGTTGGAGTATCACCAAATAAAGAGAGTTCCTATAAGGGTTTAAGGTGTACGAAACATCGGTTGATAACCTAGTAGTATTCATTAAAGTGAGAAGGCATTCGACATATATCAGTTCATGGTATTTGGTGCAAAGGCTTGTAGGCGAGTTACTGATCTAGAGTGAATTAACATTTTTTCACTGCTAAAGGTATATTGATTATGTGCATATTATATTTTCTATAGTGGCATTAGAGCTATTGGAGCTCAACTTCACCAATTGATTGACCGAATGCATGAAATATTTTTTATACTTGATATCGAAAAACTCAAAATTTATGAAAATTATACGAAATGTATATTTTAATTTGGTGAAAATCACATGAGCCATTAAGGAGATTTTTTTTGAGTCCTAGTTAAAAGACCCATTTACTTTACGCTCAAAAATTAAATTTATTTATTTATTTTTTGATGCATAGTATTGATACCATATTGTAAAGTATGAAAATTGATTAAATCGGTATATTATGCATAAAAAATAGACAAGAACTGAGAAAGATAAAATTTTTAAAGAATCTGCTTGAAAAATGGAGCTTATCGAAAAATTGCGCTGAAAAAGGGTGAACAAAACCAAGGCGATTTAAAAAAAAGAAGAACTGAGCCACGTAGAGCTTACTACCAGCATGAGTTGGCATGAGCAACCAACATAAGGTTGTCGTGCGCCAGCAAAGGCTGACGCGCCATTAGGTGTGTCAACATATGTGTCAGCAGGCACATCACTGGAGGCTGCCAACTGGCACGAGGCTTCCTAGCCTGTAAGAGATTGTTTGACAGTTTATTATTAAAAAAAATTAGCAGTTTTGTCAAACGGGGTAGAATAATTTTTTTCTAATAGATTTGTGATTCATAATTTATTCTCTAGGCCTATTTTTTTTTCTTCCTTTGTGGTTGGATATAAATTAAAATAGTTTCATATGCTTAGAAAAAAGTATTTTTAATTGCATTTTTTGTGATTATGTAATTTAATTTAATATGAATATTTGTGAATGTGAATGGTATGAGAGTTGATATTTTGGGTGCTCATGTATATTATATTGTTATACATTTTATTTATTTGAGAGCTAATTAGTGGAACGGTAATGCGGCATCCCAAACTTAGATTGATGCGATCGATCATAAAAAGTATAATTTTATTTTTTTTAAGGTATATTTCTTGGGCGTAGTTTTGGAGGTTATGCACTTTTTAGGTCATATTTTGTTAATTACCACTATAGGCCAACAATTATCTCAATATGACGCACCAAATGTCAATTCAATTTTTATCATTATTCATATTGTTATGCATGCTTGTTTCTTATGGACATTATGTATTTTATTCATGGATTGATAATTTTCTATTGTGATTTTTAATTCGATGGGAGATAACTAGTAGCTTTGGTGGTGAAATTTTCGATCTCATTGAATAAAGAAATAATAAAAACTTAATTGGATTCAGAATAAAATCTTAGACGAGTACCTAATACAATTGTACATAAAAAATTTAGTAATGGAGGCCTAAACAACTTTTTCTGACCTCTTTGGCACTGACAAACTAGATGGCTAGAACTATGCAATATGGCATAGCAAAATCTAATAATTGTTGCATAAAGAAAAGATCCTTGATCATCATACCACTACTATGCTATGCCAATTGAGCCAGAAAATGGATAAACTGCTCAATATCGTAGCAATATAGATGCGTACAATAAGTGGGTGGATTAAGATAAGAGTGCATGCTCACTAAGTTGAGTTGTGTGCACGAAAATCTAATTTGAGAGTTTGAGAAGTATCGTAAAGGTAAGGAGCTATGGGATGTGTTGAAGGCCACATACGCTAGCACTTCGGCTATTAGATTGAGGGCACTAACCCTCAAGTTTAATCAATATGTACTTGACCTGAAACACTAGATGACCTAACAACTTGATGTGATGAAGGATACATCCGAGGGCTTCAAAATGCTAAATGTGAGCTAACTGATGAACAAGATGTTTTAGTTGTCCTAAGGTCGTTGTCTGAGTACACTTGAGGACACGTTAAGCTTGTGCTAACATATAATGAGTAAATTCAGACATTCGATAGTGTCGTCAATTATCTTAAGCTTGAGACTAACTGTCAAGAGTCAAAGCGAGCACAAATGGTTGCTCTTGTCGCACAAACTAGATAGCGTAAGCCCAACATGGGCAAATGTTAGAACAAACAAAAAGATGTTGGACAAAATAGTGGGTAAAGCCAAAACTTGGCCCCAAAAGGTGACAAGGTTATGAAGTATCACCGAGGCAAGAGGGGTAGAAAGAAGAAAGCAACTGCAATACGTTGGGTCACTTCGCTCGTGATTGCACAGAGTCATAAAAGATAAGACCCACTTTCGGCTCTCTCAAATTTTTTTGTTTGCTCACATATCTTTGTTTCTGATTCTCTCATTGGTTATATTGTACACACAGGCGCAACAAAACATGTGAAAAAGATCAAACATGATTCATAAATTATCATTAAGTGTCAGATGCAACCACTACATTGCTATAGGGAATGGAGCACAATAAGAGGTCCTTGGAGTTGGATTATACCAACTCAAGCTTAGCACTAGGCGCAAGCTACTCCTTAATGATGTGCTACTCCTTAATGACGTGTAATATGCACCTAGCATTCGATGTAATTTACTTTGAGTAACTGCATTTCTAGGATAAAGTTTCTCTTTCATGTTTGGATGAACTAGTTTGTCTATTATCCTTGGCAAAGACCTTTATAGTTTATGATTTATTAAAATGAATTTTTCATACTAGAATTATCCAATGATTGTGTTTCTTATGTTTATTACTATTAGTGTTATTTTTTATTCTGTTAAATGGCATGTGAGATTAGGACACAAAGGACAAAAAAAGATGAATAAGTTAGCTAGAGAAGACCTTTCGGGCCACCTTGTTAAAGTTAACCTTCTTGTATGTGAACCATGTTTGGCAAGAAAAGCTTGCTGGAAGTCTTTTGGGAAGGCAAAGAAGACTACTCATCTTCTAGAGCTAGTCCACTTGAATATATGCGGATCCATGAATGTGAGGGCATGGTACACTACGTCATATTTTCTCACTTTCGTTGATAATTATTCGCACTATGGAGTAGTATATCTCTTGTCTCATCAGTTAGAAAGCACTTGGTTATTTTAAAAGATTCTTAGTGAGATTGAAGATCAAAGAGATATGAACATCTAATTTCTACGTATTGTCAAAGGGCGAGAATATTTGTTTGATCAGTTTAGATGAATGTGTGAGGAAAAATGGATCGTGAGGCAATTATCAATTCCACATATTCCGCAACAAAATAAGGCTGCATAGAGAAGGAACCAGATCAATGATGATGTAAGCAAATCCTCTAATATCACTATAAGGAGATGTAATTTTACTAGTGCCTACATATTGAATCGTGTGCCTTCTAAATTAGTTTCTTCAACTCCCTATGAGTTGTGGGATGGCAGAAAGTAGGGCTGTAATCGAACCGAATCGAGGCGAACAGAAAAAAGCTTGAGCTCGGCTCATTTGACTTTTTCATAGGCTCGAGCTCGATTCGAGCTTTTATAATTAAGCTTGAGCTCAGTTTATTTGAAAATTATTAAGCTCACGAACAGCTTAAGCTCGGCTCGTTAAGCATAAAATCGAGCTCGATAAACACATTTCATTTCAAAAATAGAAAACAATACATTTTATTTTATATTTTAATCTACATTTATTATTATTAATTGAAATTCTTAGTTTATGAATTAATTTAAATATAATTAATATATAAAATTTTAATTTATTATTATAGTTTATCATCCTAAGATTTAGAATTGAGTTTTAGTCGATTAGACTAAGTATATTATTACATATTTATATTTTTATGTTTTTTAAATTTTAAAGCAAAACAACTATTTAATCTTCTAACTAATTTAATCTAAATGTATTATCTTAAAGTATGATATTTGATTAGTTTTTATTTTATTATTTTATATTTTTATTCTTCTCTTATCTTAATTTTTATTTTATTATCTTAAGTTTGACTTTTATTTTTTATTTAATTATTCTAAATCATGCTTCTATAGTATATTATTAAATTTTGCTTATTATACTAAGTTTATTATTATTAACTTGATGTTTTTAGAAATGATGTAAAGTGTAGGTAGTATATAAAATTTTTGGTTGACTATTATAGTTTATTATCTTAGAATTTAGAATTGAGTTTTTTCTTAATTATTCTAAATTTATTATTCTCTATTTATATTCTTATTGTTAAATATTTTAAATGCAATAAATTTATTCAGCATTCCTAAATTCATTTCTATTCCCATATAATTTTATTTTTATATACTAATCACCCCTTAAGAGCATAGTAAAAAAGTGTATGCGGGTATTATTCGACATTCATAATAATTTGTGATTTGAATTTTATTCGGATATAATAAAAAAAAGATAAAAAAAATATCGTTGAATGACATGAATTCGGAGACAGATATATTTTGTTAAATTAAAATGAACTTATAATTCTAAATTTAATCTTATTTTAATGAATTATCTTAAGTTAAAATTTAATTATTTATTTATATTTTAATCTACGCTTATTATTATTAATTAAAATTCTTAGTTTATGAATTATTTTAAATATAGTTAAGATATAAAATTTTAGTTTATTATTATAGTTTATCATCCTAAGATTTAGAATTGAATTTTAGTTGATTAGACTAAGTATATTATTACATATTTATATTTATATTTTTTTTTTAAATTTTAAAGCAAAACAATTATCTAATCTTCAAACTAATTTTAATTTAATTGTATTATCTTAAAGTATGATATTTAATTACTTTTAATTTTATTATTTTATTTTTTTAATTATTCTAAATCGATGGTTCTATAGTATATTATTAAATTTTATTTATTGCTCTAAGTTGAATAATCTAAATTCATTATTCTCTATTTATATTCTTATTTTTAAATATTTTAAATATAGAAAATTTTATTAATTTCAAGTAGGTAATAATGTAGATGTTTCATAAATCATACTAAGAGTTGGTTTTATTTTATTAACCTAATTTTATTAATTATTCTAAATTTATATTCTTATTTTATGAATTATCTTGGTTATATATAATTAGTTAATTAATTATTCTAAATATACCATTATAAGATTTGCATTGATTAATCTAAATTTATTATTCTCTATTTATATTCTTATTTGAAATTTTTTTAAATGTACGAAATTTATTAATTTCAAGTAGGTCATACTCTAGATGTTTCATAAATCATAATAAGAGTTGATTTTATTTGATTAGCCTAATTTTATTAATTATTCTAAATTCGCATTCTTATTTTATGAATTATCTTAGTTATATATAATTTTTCAATTAATTATTCTAAATATACCATTATAAGATTTGCATTAAATATATTTATTGATTATGTTAGTACTTAAAGAATATTTTAATATGCTTGACTATACAAAAATGTAGTTGGTTCAATGGCGTGAGTTTTCACATTTTCTTCAAAGGTATTGTGTTTGATTCTATTAGAAAAAAATTTGTTTAAGATTTTTATAATTTTATCGAGCCTATTATCGAACTTCTAAATGAGCCACTCGCGAATAGGCTCGTGAGTATATAAATGAGTCGAGCTCAAGCTCAATCTCGCGAGCATATAAACGGGCCAAACTCGAGCTCAAGCTCGCGAATAGGCTCGCGAGCATAAAAACGAGCAGGCTCACGAGCTAACGAGCCAAATACTACTAGGCTCGAGCTCGGCTCGATAAAATTTTTGAGCTCGAAATCGAGCTCGAGCTCGGCTCATTAAAGTTATCGATTGATCTCGAATGAATTTTTTTTCGAATCGAGATCCGAATAGCTCATGAGCGGCTTGATTCATTTACATCCCTAGCAGAAAGCCTAATGTAGAAGGCTTACAAAAGCCCTTAGGGGTCGATAGGGTTTATTCACAATACTTCTCATAAGCATGGACACCTTGGTCTTAAAGCAATCAAACATATCTTTAAAAGATATTGCAAGCACTTAAAGGGCCATATGATGTACGATGAACACTCTAATAGAGGAATGACTGAGATTGAGTTCTTTGATGTCAATCCCTTGAGGAGGATTTTTCGACTATTGATGAAGTCGAAGGGGACCTTGAACTAGGAATTACAAGATCCTTAAGGTAGCGCTCTTGTCCCTGGCGAGGGTGAGGCATCGGATCCTCATCCAATAGTTGACAAAATAATGAGGAAGAAGACTCACAAAATCTATAAAGATGTAGAAGCAAATGTGGAATACCCCTTATAAGATCGAAAGGGAATCTTTCATGTGTGCTTTAGTGGATGTTGATGAACCAACTACTTATGGAAAAGTTATGCTTCTCCAAATGCAAATGAGTGGATAGCTATTATGAAAGAAAAGTTAAACTCGATGGCTAAGACCATGTTTGGGAGTTAGTCGATCTCTTATCTGGACACAAAACTATTGGGAACAAGTAGGTTCTAAAGGTCAAGCACAAGGCGAATAGATCGCTCGACAAGTATAACCTTGTGGTGAAAGATTATACCCAAAAAGAGGGTATAAATTAAGAAAATACATTCTCCTCGATGGAGAGTTTACCTCTATTTGACTCATATTAGCCATTGTTGCCCACATAGATCTAGAATTATTTAAGACAACATTTCTCAATGAAGAGCTGAATGAGGAAATTTATATGGTACCTATGGGATTTCAGAAAATGGGACAAGTGAAAATTGTGTTGCTTAAAATGTTCCATTTATGTACTGGAACAGTCGTCCAGACAGTGGTACCATCGATTTCATCGAGTTATCACCACGATAGACTTTACGATGATCTAGAAAGATCACTATGTGTATGTCAAGAGAAGTGGAAGGGAATTCCTGATACTCTCACTGTATGTGAATGGCATTTTGTTGGTCGGGAATGACATGTAGATGATTGTTGCCACTTAAAAGTGATTGCCCTCTATATTTGAGATGAATGACGTGGAAGAAGTTGAATACATAGTTGGTGTTAAGACACACCGAGATCATTCTAGAAAACTCTTGAATTTATCTTAAGAGACTTACATCAAGAGGATTATAGAACAATTAAAGTTTTTTATGCTAATCTTGTTGACATACGTATTAACAAAAGTTGTATTCTTAGCAAAGAATTATGCCTTAAGATAGAAGAAGAAAGGAAACACATTACTACGATTTCATATGCGAGCACGGTAGGAAACTGGTGTACGCCATGATGTGTACTCGATCAGGCTTGTGCTTTGTAGTTAGAATGGTGAGCAGATATCAAAGTAATCCTTGACGCGACCATTGTGCTACAGTTAAAATGATACTTAGGTATTTGAAGAGGACTAGTGATCTCACTTTGCACTATCTTGGGGGTAGTTTAAAGCAGACTGGATATAGTGACACTGATGAATCAACGGATAGAGATGAGCACATATCCACATTAGGATATGCATTTTTGTTGGGAGGTGCTATTATCACTTGGTGTAGTAAGAAGTAGCCTTGTATCTCTTTATTTCTTTATCTATAGAAGCAGAATATTTATCTTGTATATCAGCAGTCCAAGAGGCTATTTGGTTGAGGAGATTCTTCTGCTTCTTCATGTTACGACATATGTTGATGATGTAGTTGTTGTCTATTGTGATAAAACAACTGCATTAGCATATGCTAAAGACCCCAAGTATCATAGGAGCACCAATCATATAGACACTAGATGCCACTTCATTCGAGAGGGTGTTGCGCAAGGTCAAGTACTTCTCAAGCATATTCCTACTATCATTATGGTCGCTTATCCGTTTACTAAGCCTTTACGAAGAGATGTGTTCCAAAAATATTTAGTAGTATGAGACTCCATAAGATTTATTTTTTAGGCTTGTATGAACATTTTATTGGTATTTTTGTTCTTATTAATTTGTTAGCGTACTGGATCTATGATATGTGTGAATGTCACTAGGATTTGATTGTCAATCACACAAGATTTGATTGGCTCACTCACACGGGCAATCACCATGGCACTTTGATAGCGAGTAGGATAAGACTATACATCATGTTCGCATCGCTAAGAGGTATGTGAATAATCGCCTTTGTGCTTAGAACAATGAGGAAGGTTAATACTTATAGTCACCTTGGCATGATGCTAAGATGAGATTATACTTGATCGATCTTGAAGTATGTCCAAATTTTATAAAACCCTATTCATAGTGCGAACTATTAGAAAATAATTTGGAGAGTGACTTCTGGTGGTGCGTAAGTCAGGCTCTTGGATAGCGAATAGATTAAGAATCGTATGATGTTTAGAGCATGACATGCTCAAATTGAGTAGGAGTTCTATCATAGCATGTATTCATATTACATTTGCTTTGCAACAATCTCGCAAGTAGAGTGACTAAATGAGTCCTTTTTTTGTGACTATGTAAGCCCTTACTTATTTTCTAGTATCCTTTGGGATTATGGACTATGTTAGGAGGTGTAAACTTGATGGCGATGCTTTAGCATTTATCCAATAGCCACTGTTTGATCCGATCTATCGGATCATGACTAAAAAGTTGTTAGAACCAAGCTGATTGGCATGAGAGGCTAAAGAAG
Source organism: Paulownia fortunei (assembly GCA_019321725.1). Lineage (NCBI taxonomy): Eukaryota > Viridiplantae > Streptophyta > Magnoliopsida > Lamiales > Paulowniaceae > Paulownia > Paulownia fortunei. The sequence goes on along the minus strand of CM033116.1, from coordinate 17,477,673 downwards.
AACTAAGTTGATAACACACTTATGTTCTATTGCTTATAGGCCGACCGAGGAAGTCAAAATGTGTTTGACATAGTCATATCATGGATACATAGTTGAAAGAGATAGACATGCCCTACTTATTATTATTGAGGGGTTATAGATGCTTGATCTGGTGTGGTCACATAATTTAGGATACATAATGAGTTATGAGTTGTAGGGTTATGTAAGTTTGGTGATTACTTAATATAACTTTCCTTACATATTCCTTTCTTACTTGGTTACACACCTTATTCCCCGTATGAAAGAAGGAACGTGCAATGAGAAATTACATGGATGTGATTCATATAATTCGAGTCAAATATATATGAGAGAGATATTTGTGCATTTAAAATTTTGCATCCATATTTGAGGAATCCTATTGTGATAAGAATGATCTTGTGTATCCCCTAGTAGAATTCTAATTGTTATAGGAGACAGAAATATTTCTTTAAATAAGGTATTTTCTCCCAACGAGAGAATTACAATTATTACATCTTCAAGATACAAGATACCCTTTCTTTCCATATTTTCTCTCTTAAAGCATAACTAAACAAAGAGAGTTCCTCCAAATATCAGTGAATGCTAGTAGTATTCATTGAAACGAAAAAGACTTGACATATATCCATTCATGGTATTCGGTGAGAAGACTTGTAGGTAAGTTGCTTATCCCGTGTAAATTATTTTTTGGCAGCTAAAAGCAATATCGATTCACACATTTATAGATTATGTGCGCATTAAATTTCCTACAACATGTAGAAGAATTCTTAGTTGATTTTAACAGAGATTTTGTTTTCATATGTGTGTATATATATATTATTTTCATGAGTTTCTTTCTTTGTTCGGTTTGTGTTTTCAGTTTGAACCTCGCTCTTAATTTCTTCTCAACAAAATACCAAATGTATACCTCTGGGTGTCCTACCTTGCCCGAGCAAAAGCGGTTTGTTTCATGGACGAGTTGCCCTGTTACAACGGGAATGCATGTGTCAATGATGAATTAGAGGGTGATGAAGTTGTAGTTTCCAGGCATCAACAGAAATAATGAGAACAGTTTATAATTCTCCAAGCAATCATGGTAGAAAATATTCACATACAAATAAATCAGAAAGATTACAGCAATTGTGGAATAAATGAACGTTTAGAAGAAGCCAGGACACAGCAGCTGAGGAGCTCACTGGCCTATCAGAGAAGAAGATCAGGGGAGTCCTTTGTCTTCCACAGTAATGACTCCCCTGCCAGAGCATCATCCTCATTTGTCTCACCTGCACCTGTAAAATCGTCGTTGAAGAGGGGCAAATAAGTTTGTGCAGGCCACTTCAGAAACAGTCGACAACTGCCTTGGTAACAGAGTTGAATCCATACTGCACCCAATGCATGTATCTTAGGTGTATGAATGTTGTGCCAAATATCCTATTTTTCATCAAAAGTACAACGTTTGACACAAGATGCATACACCCAATACTTGTGAACTGGATGCAACATCTACAAGACCGATCACAATTACAATTACAGACAACAAACCATTTTCTAGCAAGAGTCCTTGTATTCGTCATAAAGTTGAGGTCATAGATATTTTTACACCTTCACTGTGTTACAATGCAGGTTCAGGCAGCAAGAAGAGAAGACCAACTGTGCACCCTGAGATAATTGACTTGACCAACTCTCCCATGTTTTTTTAGTTGTCTTCTACATATCAGTTTAATAATTCCTAAGATGCTTCATTTTATCACCACTACTGAGGTTCAGTAGTGGAAATCTGTTTATGTGAGGAATATATACGATTTGTCTGAATTTGGAATATATATGTTCAAATGAAATAAACATCGAGCATTTAATGCTTGAAAATAAAGTGCATAATTGAATCCTAATGTCACTTGGCATTGGAATATTGTACATCAAGATGAATTAAATGATGTAATTGATGTTACTAATTATGAATTATGAACAGTAATTTAGGAAATTGTGAAATTAAATATACTTGAGATTCTCAGTCATATAGAAACATCTAAAGTTGGAGTAATGGAAGTCGTTTGGCACATACATGTATTTGATTTGAGTCAAATCCTAAAACCCTTGTTGGGCGAGATGAAAAAGAGATTATAAAATGAGAAACGAAATGCAATTCCTGCTATATCTATTGGATAGATAAAAACAATGCATTCTTACTCGTACCAAGGAAATATTACTTACCATTTCAAGTGGGATAAAAAAAAAATAAAAAAATAAAAAGTGATCCGCAAAAGGAGTAAAAGGTTAGTGAAACTCATGGAGAGTCTGAGTTTAACATATGTTAACATGTGAAATTTGGATAGGCCAACAAAGCATGGGGCTATTTTACCTGTTGGAAGGTCGCATCTTGGTTAAGACAAGAAGAATTCCCTCAGCTCAGATGGGGTTCAGCCAAATCCAGTCTGGGCGAGATGGTATTGCAGGTGCTCATGAATCCATTCGGCCTAAAGATGGGATCACATATCACCCTTCACCATCAACGAAAAAGGTGGGATTAGGCCCCCAACAAGTACAAGGCATAGAAATGAAATAACATTAGAAAAATGACTCGGCAGTATGATTAAGAGCGAAGGACTTCTAACAACAAAATTTTGGTTATACATGCACTCATAGTCTAAAAAGAAGGAAACCATGTCAATCATGTGAAAGGGGTTGTACCTAAAAACTATAATATTTTATGCAAACTATCACTACAAAGTGTACAAAATGCTAATGAACTAAAAACTCTGCCTGAAAGTCAAGGTAGTTGCTCCTGCAGCATCGGCTGCTGTTATAGTGGAGCTTGCTGTTGCTTTAAATCTTGTGCTTGCTGGTCCTGTAACAGTGGTGGCTGCGGGTGCTCATCTTGTAGCTCCAGCTGCTGTTATCTCTGCTGAGGCGGTAGTTCACCTTGCGAAGACCAAACAATGTCTTGAAGACCAGGTCTTATACCCTCGTCTAACATCTTCTGGTATTCCAGTGTATCTCCACTTGTTTTCTTCACTTCCACCAAATGAAGGGCTGGAGTAAGCAGAAAGATTTCAGCATCAATGGACAAAACTCCCTTCCTACCTTCCTTCCATCCTTCGAACCTGAATAACCCTCCATCTTTTTTATTTATCTTCATCTTCATATGCTTGGCAACTTCTACCAGCTTAGAGATGATGGCAGATGCAGGTTTCCAGGAAATGAATCTAGATTCTTTTTTTGTACAAGATTCCTCAAACAATCTGGAAAGATCAAATCCAACTGACAGGGAAATGATATCAAAGGCATTCAAATTTGAAAGCCTTGGCACCTCTTGCTTGTCCTCTGCCAATGAAACTGCCTCAGTATGTGATGAACTAATTGTACTGCTTTCTGGATCATTTATTTTTGTTTTGGAGTATAATCCCCGTTTGAACCAAGAACTTCCCTTAATTCTTGCAATCGAAATTCTACTATTCGGATTTGGATCCAATATCCTTGAAAGCAGCCTGCGTACTTCGGGTGAAAATGAACTGGGGCATTTATATTCTGCTTTCGCAATCTTTCTATACAACTCCATCAAATTTGAGTCATGAAATGGAAGATACCCAGCCAACAAAACAAAAAGAATCACCCCACACGACCAAATATCAGCTGTGGTCCCGTCATAGCCTTTCCTGTCAATTACTTCAGGGGCAACATAAGCAGGAGTCCCGCAGGTGGTGTGAAGGAGCCCATCTGGGCGTTTGGATTCAGCAAGGGCACTCAGACCAAAATCAGAAACTTTGAGATTTTCATTCTCATCTAATAATATATTTTCAGGTTTTAAATCACGGTGGTAGACACCCCTGCTATGGCAGAAGTCAACCGCATTTATTAATTGCTGAAAATATTTTCTTGCAACATCTTCCTTTAACTTGCCCTTAGCCACCTTGTTGAAAAGCTCGCCTCCTTTAGCATATTCCATCACAAAATAAATCTTGGTTTTGGTAGCCATGACTTCATAAAGATGAACGATGTAAGGGTGTCTGACCAGTCTCATTACAGATATTTCCCGTTTGATTTGATTTATGATCCCCACCCTCGTAATCTTCTCCTTGTCTATTACTTTAATGGCCACACTCTGCCCAGTTTGGACACTCCTAGCATAGTAAACTTTTGCGAACGTGCCTTGGCCTAATAACCTCCCTAACTCATATCTTTGCATCAATACAATACCTTTATTATCCATATTGAAGCTACAAAAAACCCTATAACATAACTAGTCTCTGCCTGTTAACCTGCTGTAAGTGATAGCTGAGCATTGAAAATTTGATGTGTCTCAACCATCCTCAGGCAGGATTTGCGTTAGCACAACACGCATATTACAAGTTAACGACCAATTACTCAATCTCAAATAAGATGTGCGTAAGCTGTAGCCAATATCTCCTCTCTCATCCAGGCTAAACAAAGGTAACTCAGTTAAGGCCAAGACCTGGTAAACCACATTGTAAGAATGCTGTAACAAGAACATTTTTCTTCATTCCCTGGTTTGTCTTTTGAAGACCAACAAAGAAAATGCTGAAAAGTTTGGCGACTGAATAAGCTTCAGCACACTGCTTGAAGCGTGACCAACAAATTTCAAGAAGTCAATTCACCAGAAAAAAAAATGAGGCCTGGTCGCAATACAAGAAGAAGACGATAATATACATACAGAACAGAAAAACAAAAAGTTGCAGATCACTGTAAATTTACAGAATGGAATTGCAACAAAGGTCATCTCCAAGTTATACTAGTTGGGCAAAGTAACAATCGCTATAACAGAAGTAGAAGACTGTTACCAGAGCTAAATTGTTCTAATCTTAAATGCGTTACATGATTAACATATTAACATATATTTTATACATACCGAATACTAATGGCCAAGATTATGAACATAATTGCCCTATTATGTGACCTAAAAGGCAACAGACATTTATTATATCTATTAGCCATCGTATAAGCTATAAGCAACAATAGAACATATAGAAGGAGCAAAGAGGATAAAGAATAACGGATGCAACCGAGTTGCGAAACTGGTTTATAATCAGCATAATTGTGACTGCATATCCAGACTCTAGTTTGGACACAGTAGAGTTTGCATAAATTGGGTTTTTGGCCACCATAATCTTAGGATAAACAAACCAAGCAAAAGTGTATGGAATTAACCTACTTTGAAAATTAAATATAACATCCATTATTACAACTTGTACTAACTGTTTTATCTATAATCAACTGTAAAAAAACAATTAGATGGGTTTTACGTGTTCCACGCATTTGAGGTTTTAAATATAAGTGTAGGCCAAACAACATGTGAAAAATAAACTCAATTATGGTCAGTCAGAAGCCATCAACCAGTCTAACAATCAGGATTCCTAAGAAGATAAATGATTAAAATAGCAGCTAATTCTTAATTTCTTATGCTTATATTTCATTTCCTTTTTCTTTTTCTTTTCTTGAATTTAGAAATGCCAGTGGGCTGATGACCAAAGACTATGCACTTTGCCATTGAACATACTGATAAAAAATATTTCAACAACTAAGATTCATATCATTAGTTATTATATAGAAATATTTCAACAACTAAGATTCATATCATTACTTATTATATAGAAATATTTCAACAACTAAGATTCATATCATTACTTATTATATAGCATTTGTTAACAGCAAAAAACGTTATTTCAGGTTCCAGTACAAATATTTTCTAAAAATCCAAACTTTTCATAATTGCTGAGGATCAAACGGTACAGAATCCACAGATAGGCTCACTATGTTATACATTGGATTAATTACATCCCGCCTGAAGGAGATACTACGTCTAGGGCTATCTTCCTTAGACGGGAGTTGGGGCCTGCTACTCTATTCCTTCCTTCGATCCTAAGTTTCTGTGATCACTTACAGAAATATGAAACAGAGGACACGGCGCTAAGGGGATGAGGGCGTAGCCCAAACTCCCGTCTAAGGGAGGAGATAGCCCTACACGTAGCCTTGGTAAGAGGAGGATTACCTAGTAAGCGGATGCTCAGAAACAGGCAAGAGTCAAGAATCAGGAAACGGAGAAAAATCAAAATATGGATACCATACTCACAGCCCACAAAAAGAAAACACTGAAAACATAATCAAAATCAATGTTCAGGGTAAAAAACAAAGAAAGACAGAAAAACATATCATCATGTATTATTATTATCATATTTATTATTGTTTTCCAGATGAATAAACACAAAGAAAAGCAGAATCCCAATTCAAGCCATGGATAAACAAAAGGGAATAAGATGTAGTTACCTTAGTTTTTTCCTGGAGCCGAGAGACAGAGATGGAGAGAAACTGTGTGTGTGTGTGTTTTGTTTTTTTAAGAAAACGTGTGATGGTGAATAAAAAAACAAGAAAAATATCCTAGTAAGAGGAGAAAGAGTCAGAGATAAAATAGTAGTAGTGCAGAACATAACACGCATAAGTGGCCTGCGGCTGGTATCCATCGCATAAATGGTTTTTTCAATCAAATAAAAAATATAAATCACCGACCTACATTCTTTTATTCCAAAAGTAAAAATCTCAATGGAGAGAATCAAGATTTTAGATGATTGTTACCGTGAAAATTAGCACTTAAAAGTTATTTATATTAAATTATTTTTTTAAAATAAAAATTAATTTAAAAAATCAAAATTAAATTTTAAGATGTCTTTAGAAAAAATAATAGTCATAAACTTGCGAAAAGGAGTATTAAAATTGACAAGAATCTGCTAAAGATAAAGAATCTCATATAATTAAATGAAAGGTTGTATTCGTTTGAATATCTTGGGCACCAGTTTTTACTAAATTTGTTGATTTGCATAGAAATGAATTATAGGACATGATCGGAAGAAGTGAAAAAATTGTGTATTTTATATTTTATTTTTTAAAATGATAATTAAAAATTAATGATGTCACATCATTATTATAATTGACAAGATAAATTAATTAAAAAAATTTATTTAAAAAAATTAAATTTTATATTAGAAAAAAAAAATAACTATAAACTTAAAATAGAAAAAGTATAATTTATATCCGTGAATTTGAACACTATATAAAAGTATTTCTCGATTTATACTTAATCTAATTCCATAGAGAATGTTCACTGTCCTATGTAGTATTTGATAGGCCCACTCTAATAGGTCTAAGCCAAATAAATTGGTCCACATTAATATGGGGTTAAAGAGTGGACTAGAAAGTTAAAGATCTAGATAAAATTCTTTGAGTGACCAATTTATTTGGTCAAGATTAATATGGGCGTAAAGAGTGAATCGAGAAGTTAAAAACCAAAAGAAAATCTTTCGATGGGCTAGAAGCCCAATAGCCCATGAAAACTTCATTTGTTCACTATAAATATCTCCTCATTTTATAATTGAAAGGTATAAAATCAATTAACTTTTAAGCATTCTAGTTTTTTGATTAATTCGTCTACTTAACTTACTGACTTGAGCATCGGAAGGTTTTCGCCGGGCAACCCCCGATACCCCTAACGTTAGTTCGTGACGTAAGTAGCAACTCACCAAGTTCCTGACTGATTAGCTCTTCAGCTCTACAACTATCTAGCTCGTCAATTCCATTAGTAGAAGGTGATTTTCATATCATTTTGGCATCGCATGTGGGAAACGCTACCTGATTATTGAGAAATGTAGACCAGATCTAGATCAGATCAAGGCTAGTATCTAAGGAAGTGATCCTCTAGTAGGGAGAGCCCGAGAACAAGCAGTTGACCCTTTAACTCGAAATGTCCAGAACGATGATGGTGCTCGACGACTGCCACCTAACAATCCCATTAACCTACCCCCACCACTTCAGGATGAACCAAGAGTCCACCTTACTGAAGATAATTGAAGAAACGAGTGCTAGGGCCGCTGCTGAGGCTGTCACTCTATTTGCTACAGCCCATCATAGAGAGCACTCCTCAGAAACCCCTCAGGGAGTTGTATTTCTTCTCATACTTTGGAGTGGGACGGTTCGAGGTCTGTGGCTCCGCCTCATAATAGGACACGAGAGAAAATGAGCAGTCGCATTTCTCGACTAGAGGATAAGGTCAAGCGACAAAATGATACCAAGGCAACACATACTATGCCGCAAACTTCACTAGCAGGGTCACATATTCATACCAATCAACCAACTTATCCACTTGGAACGCATACTTTTGTGGAGAATGTTTCCCCACTAGCGGTTCTCCCCTCGAAGCATAACTCTTTCTCTTCGGCTATCATAGCGGAGACCTTCCAGTAGGAGTCAAGATAACCAATTTACCAAAGTATGATGGAACTGGTGATCCTTAGGAGCATCTAGACAAGTTTTACGCAAAGGCTGACCTATATGATTTAAGTGATGTGGCACACTGCAAGCTTTTTAGAATCACATTGACCAAGCGAGCTCTCGCTTGCCTGGGAGGAACGATTACCAACTTAGAACAACTTACATAACGTTTTCTACACCAGTTCTCCATTATTCGAAAATATCCAAAAATAGTCGCATACTTGTTTTCGACCGCCCACAAGGAGGGAGAGCCACTTTGTGACTATGTCAAACATTTTGTGGAAGGTGTTTTTGAGGTCCCCCACATCAATTATGAGTTATTAGCAGGAATAATACAACAAAATTTCCGCCATGGGAGATTTAAAGAATCCATTGCTGGAAAACCTCCAGTGAATATATTCGCATTGAAGAAATAGCGGGGTAACAGCTCCTGGAAAACGAAAACAATGAGATGAAGAGAGACCGTAAGGAATGAAGGATGATAGACGCCCTCATCCTTCAAATGCATACACTCGATTTGCTCATCTCAATGCCCAATTGTCTGAAATTTTGATTGTGGCCGAGCAACATGGCTTAGTTTATCCACCTTACCTATTGAGAGAAAATTCCAAAAGAGTAAAATCTGACAAGTATTGTCGTTTCCATCAAAATAGAGGGCATATTCCTAAAGATTATTTTCATCTAAGGCAAGAGGTTGAAAGGTTGATTTGCAAGGGCTACATAGCTGAGTTTGTTGATAGGGCCAGTGATAATTGCCAAGATCAACGCCGACATAATGCTCTTAAGCAGCAGAAGCAACATAGGGAGCAAAATAAAGGTAACAAATAAAGGCACCAAGGCAGAGAAGGAGAAGAGAATTTACCAACCACTGGGGTGATAGCAGTCATCTCTGGAGGACCAGTAAGCGGAGACTCATCAAACGCTAGGAGAGCCTTGGTACTCGCAGCAAGTGGAGGCAATTTTCATATCACTTCTAGTTGTCCATATGAACAAGTATATCAACTAAAAAGATTTACAGATGAACTAACATTTGGAGAGTTTGACTTAGAAGGGCAGTGGAAACAACACAATCATGCCTTGGTTATCTCAACAACTCTTTCCAACTTTTGGGTAAAGAATATTTTAGTTGATAGCGGAAGCTCTGCCGACATAATTTTCCATAATGCGTTCTTGAAACTTGGTATTGACAATGCTTAATTGAGTCTGGTAAACACACCATTGACATGATTTGGAGGTGAAGTGGTGGAAGCAATAGGAGAGGTTGCTCTCCCTTTATCTTTGGGATCCTACCCTAGGAGAGTAACAAAGATGGTGAAATTCCTAGTGGTCAATGCCCCTTCGATATATAATATGATTCTCGGGAGGCCCAATTTGAATTTATTCCATGCCATAGCCTCTACCTACAATATGAAGTTGAATTTTTCTACTAGTGAGAGGATTTGTGAGGCTATCATAGATCAGTGGATGGCTAGAGAATGTTACACAAATACCTTGCAAAAAATACCTGCAAATTTGAAGCACAGATGGTGATGACCTCCCTAAAAAGGGAAAATGAAAACTTGTGCATTCCCTTGATGAAGAATTAAAAGATGGGAACAAGAAGCCCAAGAATATAAAACTAAAAACTGTTGAGAAACTGAAGGTAGTTGAACTGCTCCCCGGAGACTCCCCCCAAAACAACCAAGATTAGGAATAGACTCGACCCAACGGTGGAAGAGCACCTATTAGCCTTCATAACATTGATGTATTTGCTTGGAGCATGGAAGATCTGGTAGGAATACCACCACAGCTAGCACTTCACCAACTGAATGTTAATCCAAACATAAAACCAATAAAATAGAAGAAGAGAACCTTTGGCCCTAAAAAACCTCAGCATATTAAAGATGAGGTCAACAAGTTATTAACAACGAAGTATATTCGTCCAGTCCAATATCTTGAGTGGCTGGCCAATGTAGTCTTCGTGCCCAAGCCAGGAGGCAAGTGGCGTCTTTGCATAGACTTCACAGATCTAAACAAAACTTGCCCAAAAGATCAATTTCTACTCCTATGTATAGATAGGCTAGTGGACTCCACTTCCAGGTGCGAACTGCTGAGTTTCCTTGATGCCTATCAAGGAAATAATCATATCAAATTGGCCCCACAAGATCAAAAGATAACGAGCTTTGTAACTGACCAGGGGATCTATTGCTATCAGGTGATACCTTTTGGATTAAAAAATGCAGGAGCTACACATCAACGCTTAGTCAATAACATGTTCGCAGATTTGATCGAGTGCAACATGAAAGTATACATCGATGACATGCTTGTCAAAAACAAGTGCACGTGAAACAATGTATAAGACTTAGATGAGTGCTTTAACATTCTGCGAGCATACTAGATGAAGCTAAATTCTGCAAAATGCACATTTGGTGTACGTGGAGGAAAGTTCTTGGATATATATTATCTTAAAGAGGCATAGAAGCAAATCCAGAACACATTGAAGCAATTTTGAACATGCCCCATCTACGACACATCAAACACGTACAACAACTAACTAAGACTCGCAACCTTGAATAACTATTTCAAGGTCAGCAGATAAAAGGCTCCCATTCTTCAAGGTCCTCCACAAAGGGAAGAACTTTGAGTGGATAACGGAATGTCACCAAGCCTTTGATGCCCTAAAAAGATATTTAGTATCCCCCCCCGCTACTTACCAAGCCATAAATAGGAGAAACACTATTCCTTTACTTAATAGTGGCGACCGAGGCAATTAGTGCCATTTTAGTTCGGGAAGTCGATTGAGCCCACCAACCTATCTACTACATCAATAAGATTTTGTAAGGGACAGAGTAGAGATACCCTATCATTGAAAAGCTAGCCCTAGCTCTCATCACTGCTGCAAGGAAGCTCCGTTCGTATTTTCAATCTCATCGAGTGATGGTGTTAACCAATTACCCCCTCAAGCAGGTGCTCTCAAATCTAGAAACATCAGGGAGAATGATCAAATGTGCAATCAAACTCAGCAAGCATAGAATTGAGTTTCGACCTCGCTTTACAATAAAAACTCAAGTCCTTGCAGATTTTGTGGTGGAAATTACAACTGACGGAACATTTAGCTCATTACCCACTTGGACTCTCTACGTCGATGGCTCGTCTACATCAACCGAAAGTGGAGCTGGGATAGTCATTGAGAGTCCCCAAGGCAATAAATTTGAATATTCTTTGAATTTTGAGTTCCCTACCTCGGACAATAAAGCATAATATGAGGCGCTACTAACAGGTCTCAAACTAGCCTTTGCAACGGGAGCAAAAAAGTTGGTTATTTATAGCGATTATCAGCTGGTGGTAAACCAAGTTATAGGAGAGTATGAAGTTAAAGATAAAAAAATGATCAAGTATCTAAGCTTGACACATGACATGCTAGCGAAACTAGAAGAGTATGAAATTAAATGAATACTAAGAACAACTAATGTGATGGCAAACCAACTCACTAAATTGGTCAGTTCCATGGCCAGTATCAACACTAGAAAGATCACATTCCATTATCCAATCAGGCTGAAATTAATGGAGCAGGCCTGCAAATTTTTTGCGCTAATAAAGATGAGCTGAGTTGGAAGGATATATCATTGAATACTTAACAAAAGGAGAACTCCCAGAGAGCCCAGTAGAGGCTCAAAAATTAAAGGCCAGGGCAGCACGTTTCCTACTCATCGATAGAGAGCTCTATAAGAGAGGTTTCTCTCAATTTTATTTGAAGTGTCTCACCCCAACTAAAGCCACTTATGTACTCCACGAGATTCATGAGGGGATCTAAGGAAACCATTTAGGAGGAAAGGCCCTCGCGGTGAAAGCATTTCACCAAGGATACTTTTGCTATCATGCAGAATGACGTGAGAGATTTTATCTTTTGATGTCGTGCTTGCTAAGAGCATGCCAATATTCATCATCGCCCAACGGCACCGTTGCAATCTATTGAGAGCCCATATTCATTTGCCCAGTGGGGTATGGATATTGTTGGACCCTTTCTATTGGCTATAGGTCAAAGAAAATTTCTGATAGTAGTTGTGGACTACTTTATGAAATGGGTAGAAATAGAGCCTTTAGTAAGGATCACAGAGAGAAAAGTGATCAAATTTCTATGGAAGAACATCATTTGTAGATTTGGCATCCCCAGGGCTTTAATATCTGATAATGGAACTCAGTTCATAGGAACAAAAATACAAAAGTGGTGACAAGGTTTATTAATCAAATAATTTTTCACATCGGTTGGGAACCCTCAAGCAAATGGTTAGACAGAGGTTACCAATCGAATTATTTTGCAACATATTAAGACGCACCTTGGAAATGCTAAAGAAGGATGGGAAGATGAGTTAACTAGCAATTTATAGGCATACTGCATTACTTTGCGCGTTATTACTGGAGAATCCCCATTTAACTTGGCCTATGGAATTGAGGCCGTTGCACCAACAGAAATAGGAAAACCATCCTGGTGTGTAATAAACTACATACCACAAGATAATCACGTTGCTTTAAGAGTGAACCTCAACCTGATAGGATTATTAAGGGAGATAGCATCTTGATCTGAAATGTACAAGGCATAAATAACGAGAGCTTATAACACGAAGGTACACTTTAGACATTTTCAAGTGGGGGACCTTATTTTGAGGAGGCTCGAAGTTTCATGTCTTGTTGGGAAACTCAACCTTAAGTGGAAAGGCCCATATAAGGTAGTAGAAATTGTGAACGCGACAGCATATCGACTACAAAGGATAGATAGGAGAGATGTGCCCCGTACTTGGAATGTGGTCAACCTCAAGAAATTCTACACCTAGAGCTAGGTCTGCCTTACTTAGGCAATTTCTACATATGAGCTACTACACTTAAAATTTCATTAATGTTTACCCTTATTTCTGAGAGCTTATGTTGGTTTTCAACATGATATAATTCTCTTGCAAACACGAATGAATAAGAGCAATGATTTTATCAACTCAATTGATACCTACTAGTTTGCAATTCAATTAAGGACTACTACTGTGTACATGCTTGATTTAGCTAAAAATATCACCGATCTAATGAGCTGATTGAGTTCGTAAGAGGTCATCAATGAGCCTAGCCAGCTCGACCTCCGAACCAAAAAATTAACTTTTTGAGATCACATGTAAAAACACAAATCCTTGGGATTCCCTACCATTCTTTAAGGATAGACAAAAGCCTAACTCTGAATGGATTTAGGAAATCCCCTAAGATAAAATCATGGGGGCCTGATCCATTCCTAAGTACCCCAAAATATCAAGTATTGAAGCAAAAAGTAAGTATGAGCAATGCAAAAGAGAAATATGATACAAGTCAAGCTAAAAACACATTTCATATAAGCAAGCTAAAATCTCGTAGCACATGACAAAGAGTAGCACTACATAAATGAGCTAAAGCCTCGCAGCAAATGGCAAAAGACTAATACCTAAACATAAAGAAAATAAGCTAGATAATGTAAACCAGGAAGGAGTCTTAATAATAATAACAACAACAACAACTTTTCAACTTCAATGTTGTGCTTTAGGTCTATTTAATTCATTGTTCAACCCTAGGAGCTTGTTCCTTGCAGGTATATGTTTGTTTATTGGATTTTCTGCATATGTATTTAATATTATTATTATATATATTATTTGCTGCAAGCTTGTAGTTAGCTAGTTCTATCAGCTTTTTTGCTTAATAGAGTACTCATACTTGTTGTTCTCTTTGTTTTTCTGCAAGTCAGCGACTTAACTTATCTTATATTCGCTCTTGTAAGTATTCAAAGTCAAGTTCCTTACTTCCTCCTAGTGAGAAAGGTCCCAGAGGTAGTCACGATCGAGGGTGAGATGATCGCATTAGTGCTGAGACTGGCCACCAAGGAGATAGAGGCAGGTCATCTTTTCCCTCTTACGAGGAGGTGGACCTAGGTCATCATCCCATGTTTTCGATGTAGTTTTTGGGAATTGGTATGTCTGAAGCATCACTAGAGCTTGCATCTAAGCGAGCGCGCTATTCAGGAACTACTTCTGCTCCCCGAGGTGTGGGGAAGGGCTTCTTCACTTATAGTTTGAACCAATCTAAGAGAGTTGAGTCTTATTGGGATACTCATGATGTGGACATTGATTGGCGCAAGACGCGCAACATAGTCAGTAAGTTTGACATTGATCATTTTTTAGAGAAGTCTTCTCGTTCTATCTCAGAAGCTAGAGCAAATGACTTGGCTCGGGTGATTTTATTTCTATTTTTCCCCATTTTTCTTGTGTGGTGTTGGTGTTTTACTTAGATTATTAATTTTGATTGAACTGCAGCTTTGGTTGATTATTTCTCTTTCTTTGTAGTGTGTCACTCTGGCGACAATATTGGATACTCGAAAAGAGAAGACTAGATAATATGATTCCTATTTTGAGAATGCTGAGAAGAAAGTAAGAGAAGAGATTGACAAGCTGAATGAAGAGGTTTCTAAACTGAAAGATAATCTCAAAAACTCAGTGGAAGATTAGTAGATAGTGAATGAAAATTATAAGACCATTCGAGAAAAATATGCTTGGGAGCAAACTAGTGGTAAGAAGTTTTTAGAATCTGAGGTAGGGAAAAAGCTATTGGGGTCCATCGCGGAGAAGACAGTTGTAGCAAACCAGGCTTCTCCAACTTTTGAAGAGGTCGTTATGCAGCATGCTATGGTGTTGTATGATGATATTATGCACGATTGTAAGTGCATGTTAAGGGAGACAGGGCGTGTATCCGAGGATATAGTTATGGTGCTTGATCCTCGAGTTCCAGAGTTAGGCGATGCATCATCTAAAGCAGCACCTGGGCTCTCTAAGGCTGCAGGTTCGAGCAATAAGATAATTGAAGCTCTTAATGTTGGTGACATAATCGTAAAGTTGGTTGCTACTTCTACACCCTAGGACTAGCTGCATTATGACAGGAAATGTGGTAAAGGTCACTCAAATGAATCTTAAAAAAAGAACTACTCCACCCAGTGGGCATATCCCATCCCTTATCCTGAACATAAAAAAACCTCTCTCTCCATTGACCACTATCTAGGAACCTACATCCCACGTATGGATAGAAATAAAAATAAGACTCCTGAGATACACAACGCACTGTGAAAAGTATCTAAGGACACTGGGAGCCCCAACTCCCTTAACCTATGATGAAACCCCTCAAAGTAAAGCATAGCATTAGGAGTAAGCTGGTTGACACTTAGATCGACACTCCTCACTATCTCAAAGGGGATGAGAAAGAACAGTGAACACACTAGTGAAGTAAGTAAGATAAACAGTGAAATATCCCTCTGGAGGACTCGTAACCCTATCACCAACCCTCAAAAAAAGAAATATATAGCGTGAAGGTAAATTGAATCCTTCACGTAGGAGCCAAAGATCATCGACGAACATAAGAGTGTCACCTCCCTCAGAATCTAAAGAGTGACCATCAAAATGAAACTCTCCCACCGCCTCACCTAATTCTGGACCAAGTTCATTAGCAGGGGTCTCTTTTACTCTATTAGATTCACTAGAATCTATAGAGCTACCTCCTTACTGGACTCTTCATCCTATGATTCACCCTTGTAAATTGGAAGATCAAGAACAACCTTAAATGTCTTAGGGAGAGCCTCTTCTAAGTATTGAAACTTGACAGGACCCTATCCACTAGAAAACTGATGACGACGAGGCTCAAATCCAAACTCTCAAGAAGAGATATTGCGATGTGTTATGTGATCGCCTGACGCATAAGCGAGCAGTTCGTTGGGCTTGCGAGCAGGCAACTTGCTGGGCGTACAAGCTGCTCACCCATTTCACACGCTGTAGTTCATATTTTTGGTGTGGGCTATGGCGGTGGGATTCACCGACGACGATGGTAGGGCATGACCTTGGACTATAGATTATTTTATTCCTACATCACCATTGATAACTACTTCTACCATTAATGCCTTTAAGATGTTTGATATATTAACCCAAAGAAAAAGAAAGACAAACACAAGAAGAAAAGATGGGGTGAAGTACTTGAATAGGAGATTGAAGATGAAAAGTTCAAAGTAAAGAAGAAAATCCCTTAATGCAACCCCAAATACCTTAAAAGCTCATGTTGTTGGAGATCCTCTTAGAGAGACTTTACTAAGAGAGAGAATTTTTGTAGAGATGGATTAGTGAATTATGACTCTTTCCCTACAAAATACAAAAGGCCTTCACTTTAAAAATAATGGAAAAATACTATCACATGTTAGAATCCTACTAAAAATCCGGTTACTCTTAATCAATTCTTGCTCAGCAAATTTACTTGAGAAAAAGGGGTTTATGATAGGCCTAGCCCAAATAAATTGGTCCAGATTAATATGGGTCTAAAGAGTAGATCGAGAAGTTAAAGACCAAAAGAAAATCCTCCGATAGGCCAATTTATTTAGCCCAAATTAATATAGGCGTAAATAGTGGATCGAGAAGTTAAAGACCAAAAATAAATCCTTTGATGGGCAAGAAGCCCATTAGCCTATGAAGACTTCATTCGTTCACTATAAATACCCTCTCATTTCATAATTGAAAGGTACACAATCAATTAAGGTTTAAGTCTTAAAACTAGAAACTTCACTCTATAATTTCTAGTTTAATTCACCTACTCAACTTACTGACTTCAGCATCAGAGGGTCCTTGCCGGGCAAGCCCCAGCACCCCCTAATGCTAGTTCGTAACGTAAGTAGCAACTCACCCAATTCTCAACTGATCAGCTCTCTAGCTCTGTAGCTATCTAGCTCGTCAATTCCATTAGTAGAATATGATTTTTATATCAGTATCACATCATCAACGTAGTGATCATAAATATTAATGAGGTGGGTAATAGTCAAAATTAATTTCTCCAACCAATTAGATGAATAGGGTGAGTCATTTGCAAGACATCAAATATTTCCAAAGTAATTTCAATATAAGATGTTCAAGAGTACGTGATCTCATGAACACATATTGGGCTATCCAAAATATGTCGGAGAATTAAAAAGAGTGCATCCTATTATCCTATCAAGGTTCAAAATCGAATTATCATGACATGTAGCTTGAAATATATAAATTTATATGGATAGAAATGATCGTTGATATCTTGGAGCACCTTGTAGATGACTTGGTTAGTAACAATTATGATGACATCAAAATAATGACATAATTAGCATTGTAGATACATGTGAAGAATAGACAATTGGAAAGATAATTTAGCATAGTCCATGTTTAATGAGTGAAGACTTGCAACTTGATTTGTATGATTTGATTCAACATATAACAATTGTATTATGTAATTTTTTGTTCGAACTTGTCTTCAATTTATTGTAATTGGACATGTATGTATGTTTGTGGATAAGATTCAACCATGTAATGTCGTGTCACCGAGTAAGGTGGTAAGTAATTGTTGGAACTTTTCCAACTGACCGCGCCGCCATTTAGGGTGAATGTATATCCAGATATAGATTCGAGTTATCTATATCGAACTAAAAATTAAAGTCTGTATATCCCTCTAGTTTTAGTTCTCCATTACCATGTATAAAAAGATATCCTTAGTCTTATCAGGTATTTA
Organism: Paulownia fortunei; assembly: GCA_019321725.1. Classification (NCBI taxonomy): domain Eukaryota; kingdom Viridiplantae; phylum Streptophyta; class Magnoliopsida; order Lamiales; family Paulowniaceae; genus Paulownia; species Paulownia fortunei. Next base: position 17,459,856 of record CM033116.1, on the reverse strand, counting down.
AGGATTATCTTAATGATTTTCTAACATTCTTCCTCTAGATTGGACTGATATCTGCTCAAAACATGTGCAATATCAGGCCTTGTACACAATATTGCATACATTATGCTCCCAATAGTGGATGCATAAGGTATGTAAGTCGTTCTTTTTCTTTCTTCAGGTGTCTTGGGAGACATAGCCTTAAAGAGTGAAACCCCATGACTCATACGCAAGAATCTTTATTTGGATTCATCTACGCTAAATTTTTTTAGCACTTTATCTATATACATGGACTGGGATAGTCCGATCATCCATCTAGATCTATCTTTATAATTTTTTTCTCTAGGATAAAAGATGCATCTCTGAAGTCCTTCATGGAAAACTGTTTAGACAACCAAGTCTTTGTTGACTGCAACATCCTTACATCATTCTTAATGAGTAGGATGTCATCAACGCTGAGCACAACAAACATATTTGCCCTTCCACTAACCTTCTTGTAGACACATGGTTTATCCGGGTTCTTATTAAAATAAATATTTTGATTATTTCATCAAACCGGATATTCTAATTCTTCGAACTCTATTTCAGTCCATAAATAGATCTCTAGAGCTTGCAAACCTTTTGCCTCCTGGTAGATATAAATCCTTCTGGCTGCTTTATGTAGATTTATTCCTTAATGTTTCCATTAAGAAATGCGGTCTTCACATCTATTTTCTATATCTCATAGTCATAATATGCAGATATGACTAGTAGAATCTTGATGGATTTAAGCATCGCATCTGGTGAAAGGGTTTTCTCATAATCAATTTCTTGCTTCTGAGTATAACCTTTTATAATCAAGCATGTTTTATAGGTTGCTACCTCTCTATCTACTCCAAGCTTCCATTTGTAGACCCATTTATAGCCAATGTGAATAGTTTTCTATGGTGGGTCTACCAAGGTCCATACCTTGTTGGAGTATATAGAGTCTATCTCGGATTACATAGCTTCTTTCCACTTCTTCGAGTCGATGTCAGACATCATCTTTCCATAGCTTATTGCATCATTTTCCAAAGTGAGTCCCTCTTATTTATTCTCTAACAATAAGCCGTACTTGACAGGTACCCTTGAGACCTTTTCGGATCTTTGAAGAGATTGTGTCTTAGAAGGCCCAATATCAGCTAGTGTGTCATCTACTATAACATTTGAGACGTTCTATGGTTCTTGAACTTTTTCAAGTTCTACGACTTTGCCACTTCTATCTAATTGAAATTCTTGTTCAAGGAATGTGGCATTCCTCGAAACAAACACCTTTTATTATGAGACATCGTATAAATAGTATCTAATAAACTCATTTGGATACCCCACGAACTTTCATAAGCTAGATCTCATATCCAACTTATCTCTCACTTGCTGTTTTACATAAGCAGCACACCCTCATATCCTAAATTATCTATAGGAAGGTGTCTTACCATACCATATCTCATATGGTGTTTTAGGCACGGCTTTAGATGGCACCCTAAGTATCCGCTGTTTCCAAAGCATAGCCCCAGAATAAAAGAGACAATATAGTGAAACGCATCATAGATCGAACCATGTCCAACAAGGTTCGATTCCTACGCTCCGCAACTCTGTTACGTTGTGAAGTAGCAGAAAGAGTCCACTATAAGAGAATCTCATTCTCTTTTAGATTTCTAAAAACTCTGTGTTTAAGTATTCATCTCCTCGATCAGATTAAAGAGTCTTTATACTTAATCTAGTTTGTTTCTCTACTTCACTTATGAATTCTTTGAACTTTTCAAAAAGTTCAGACTTGTACCTTAAAAGGTACACATAACCATGCCTAGAGAAGTCATCGGTAGAAGTTAAGAAGTAGTTATAGTTCCCTCGGGGCACTAACACTTAGCAGCCTACATACATCTATGTGGATCAAGTCTAATATATGTTTGGCTCGCTCCACTTCTCTAACAAATGGAGATTTGGTTATCTTTCTTTTGAGACAGGACTCACATGTTGGCAGTTCTTGCTCGTGTTTTAGGTCAAGCAATTGTGCCAACTTGTTAATCATTTTCTTAGAAATATACCTTAATCGTGTGTGATATAGGCTCATGGAACTATGATTATCTAATTTTTTTTTCTTTTATTGAATTGTGATAATGGGGTTATGGGGAGTAACATTATATAAACAATTCATCAAAAAACCTAAATAGATAAAATTAGAATGTTTGGAAATACAACAATTTTCATTCTCAATAGTAAATCTAACACCTTCTCTATCCAAAAATGGAATAGAGACAATGTTCTTAATAATATCCAGAACATAAAAAAACTATTACAAAGTTATTCTCAAAAGCTAGATTAACAGTGCCTATAGCCAATTCAGCAACTCTTACTCCATTTTCCATCCTTAGGACCGTCTCTCCTCCATCCAACTTTCCACTTCTTGTCATCATTTCCAATTAATTACAGATATGTGAGCCACCTCAGGTATCTAATACCCAAGAAACATTGTTAATAGATAAGTTAACTTCAACAAAATAGATACCTGAACTCTTCAGGCGTGCAAGATACTCCTTGTAGTTCCTTTTCTAGTGCCTTAGTTTACCATAGTAATAACACTTGTCATTGGCTTGAGAAGAAACCTTTTTGACACCGCACTTCACCTTTAGTTTGTTGGGTCTGGCAGAACCATTTCCTTTCCTCTTTCCTCCAATGGGTTTTGCAGCCTTTGATCCGAAAGAGAATCCAACAAGAAAAACCAGCTTGTTTGTTTTTATGGTGGACTCAGCCATCTTTAACATGTTTTCAAGCTCAGGGAGACTAGTCTCCATATTATGCATGTTAAAATTGACAACAAATGTGTCAGATGAGGGAGGTAGAGACTACAATTGAAGGTCCGTATAGAGTTTATTCTCTATAACGACTCCAAGGGACATAAGCCTTTCAATAAAGGCTATCATCTTCAGTCTATGATCTTAGACTGAAGAGCCCTTAGTCATACGATATTTGAAAAGCTCATTTGAGATCTAATATCTCATCTATCAAGTACATTCACCATACAACTCTTGCAGATGAAAAAGGATCCCATAAGCAGTATCTTGATCCTCATTTTATCTTTGTAGCACATTTGACGTTGATGCCAACATATAGTATCGAGCCTGTAGATTGTCATCAACATAACGCAGATAATCTACATAAGCCTTTGAAGTAATATCCTCCAGTGGAACCAAATGAGGCATGGTGTTGAGGACATATGCCATCTTCTTAGATTAAAAGATTATCTTAAGGTTTCTTAGCCAATCAACAAAGTTTGGTCCAATTAATTTGTTTTGCTCAAGAATTGTTGCTAGTGGATTCTTTGCCATTTTTAGTAAAAAGATCTACAAAAATATACATGAAGTAGAAAATGAGTAAACTATGGGACAAACATATTCATTTAATATAAGATTTTTAATACTAACTATCTCTCACTATTTTGTTCGAACTTCATCACCCCTAATGGAAGTTTCGGTAAATAAAATTTCCTAGTGGGCTTGAGGTCCAATGGAAATATTTCACACCCCAATTTTATGAGCCCATAAAATATTTCTATCGATAGTAAACTCTTTGACGATTATATCACTATACAACCCTCAAGTTTGTTTTGCATTATCTCTTCCCATATACCCCAATTTTATGAGTCCATAAGGTACTAAGTATCAAATAGTACCCATCAAATGTTTGTGTAGATGGAGCATCAAGATATCTCACAACTCATAGCCAATATAATGACGAGTCCATCCCACGAGCAACTCTATGCTTGGTAGAGATCACAACTTTCCAATACAAGACCACTCCATGACTCATGGTCAGTGATCAAGTGAGGTAGGATCGTCATGTCTCTACTTTTGATGGTAGGCATGGAACGATAGGTCCTATCTAACTTGTTCATTTTTTGTTTGAAATAAAAAATTTCTCTTTAAGTTTCAAAAACTTGTGGTTTTCATTTTTCCAAGACCTCATCAATTAGATTACTAAGTGGGTTATTTAATGCTTATTATCATATGTGCACGAGTAAAAGCATTAAATAAATTATAACATGCATCCTATGCAAAAAGGGATAGAATGATCATAGCCAACCTATGCGACCCGTTTGAGCCAAAAATAGGTTAAGGTCAATCTAAGGGTAGAAATATCAAGAACTATTATATTACATTTCATTTTGTAATCATATATTCATCGGCCTTGAATATCTTGTTCTATTATATTTACATTTAATAACCCATATAAGCATTGACTTTCGACTTCAAATATCCTCCATTTACAAAATTTAAAATAGAAACTCACTTTCTATTCTATTATCTTTTTAAAAAATTAAATACAATACAAAAATAAAATAAAAGGCTCGCAAGCCCCAAGGATAATTAAAACATCTAATCACATTAATCATAGGCCTATGATCATCCCTAAATAAAATATGTAATAAACATTCATCACATGAATTTTAAAGAAAGAAAATTTACCAAGTTATTAAACAATGCATTGCCAAGACTTAGGACAATCTTCTATTTTATGGAAAATAATTTTTTCAGCATTTTAAAATTAATAATATGAAATATTTATCAAAATCGCATTCAAACGGATCACTCGACAGTACATCATGTAACCAAACGGCAAACTGCTGTCGAGTCGCACGCACACCGCCGAGGTAGAACCAGCCTCTACATGGTGCGTGGGTAGCCCTTGCCCATGCCCACTGTGCGTACACTGTATGCACACTGCACGCAGTAGCACGCACGGAAGATAGTCACCCTTACTGTTGTTGCCTCGCAATGCATAGTCCCGTGCGCTTAATGCATGGGTTTTGGGTCCAAACATATCGTATGCTTTGATTTAGTATTTTAACGAATTTAAAACATTTTACATGTAATTAATAAAATTAATTATGTCTAATTACTGAAAATACAAAAAACAACAAAGCCATATTTATCAAATAAACATTTTAAATGAATCACATCAACTGTTAATAACACGAACCGTGACTTTGATACCATTGTTGGGTTCACTATAATTTTGGGGGTAAACGTAGTAGAAATTAAAATTTTTAACATCAAACATGCATTTATTCATTTACCCTTGGTTTCGCTGCGATTCTAACGATCATCATTATTAATACTTTGATAAACAAAATATAAATATAGCGATGATGTAATTTGTTATCCTTTTCTAATTCTCTGATTCAGTGTAAGACTTGAGACAATTAATTACCAGATTGTAGCAAATCTCTCACCAAGAAATATACGTGTCCTCTCTCTAAAGAAGCCTACACATAGGACTAGAATAACCAAAAGCAAAGAACTTGCTAGTGTTCTTTGTTTTTTTTTTCAAGCCTAAAAGGGAGTGAACACTAATTTTAATCCAATCGATGGAAATAAATATTTAATATTTTGTTATTATTCTTAATCCACCTAGTGGAAGAAGAACAATATATTAGGATATTTGACGAACAAAGGAGATTGAAAAGAGAGAAGAAGAATTTTTTTTTTCTTTCTTGCTTGTGGCCATTTTTTGGAGTAGATTAATGAATGGGATTTTTATTTTATTTCTATTTTATGTGGTGACTATAAAAATTAGATCAAATCTAATATTAGCCCACATGTTAATTTAGTTGTTTGGAAAGTCTAACTTTCCTAACAAATCAAAATACATCAATCCAAAATTGCCTCTTTATTCTATCCCTACGGTAAAAAATATGGCCTCATTAGCCATCAATTTTTGGCCCATCTTCTCCAGATACATTGAACCTATCCTATAAATTCAATTTTGATATCTTATAACAATTAAATAAGAAAAAAATAAATAAGAAGAACTATTTTTTTCTTATTTAATTTAATTCTTCTAATATTCCAAGTAGGCTTCTACTAATGAGTCATTTTCAAATTAGGGAAGGACGTCAACAAGAACATTAATTAATTTAACCCAAGTTCATTTAATTAACCTAATCAATTAATTAATTCACTTCAAATGAATTCCCAATCTTATTGGGTCTAATTAAATAACCTATTATTTAATTTGATAATTAACTCAATTAATTTAATTAATTAATTATATCCAACTATTTGGATTAATTTTAGACTTGAGATTATTTATTCCAAATTGTGTGTGAACTTTTAAGTCCACTACTAAGTTAGTAGTGGGCTTGCAACATTTGCTACTTATGAATAACAATTATTCTGATTAATTAATCTACTTGGAATTAATTCTTTAAAACCAAGAACCTCACTATCCATGAAAACACCTAACAAGTAATCATGACAAACTAGTTTTAGGTGAAATAGCAAGTGATCCTATTACATTTATGAATACCATTCACGTAAGGTCCTTCCATCAACTAATTTCCCGATTGAGTATAGGGTATGGATAAAAGTCAAAACCCTAATTGACTCAATAACTATGAATTCATTAGTTCCAATAACTCTTGATGAATCATCAAAAACTCTTTTCTGACATTCATCATACCTTGGCCAAGGATTTCAGAGTTATAAACTATGAAAACATAGGAGATTCACTTGTTCTTTCAGACAAGTGACGGATCCTTTCTTGACCACTCATTAATCTCCATACGTGTAGATGTAATACCCAATGTAATTACTTTGTGATTGTCATGCAATCAGAGTGTACATCAAAGTAAGACATAACACGTACAAGATTACTATGGTGACTCAAGTCAAAAGACTAGTCACACAATATTATAACATAGAGATTCTTAATTCGACAAATAACTTTTCCAATTAAGAATTTTTGGCAGGTCACTTTAGTATACTTGTTATCTAACAAACACCCGCATACATGCACTTACGTTACTACGCTAATGCCTATGGAATGAGATATTCTCCTCATGTGAGCATATATTGTATGCGCGAGTCTATTGGGATATTTGATGTCCCATTTCAAAAAGTTCTTGACTTGGAACTTATTTAAGATCAAAGCCTTAGAGGCATATTCCATAATCACCATCATATACGTGACAATGTCCGTAACTATATTTGATTTAAGGATTTGATCTCATGTACAAAAAAAAATTTTAATTTATGTTTGTTCTCTTTAATAAATACATAACAAGTACACCATTAGCAAATGAATATTGAAATAGGTTACCATAAAACATGCATCCTATTGTTGAGGCGTGGCGTTCACAAAATTAATTTTGCTTTCCTAGTATACTCATGAGCAACATATCATATGGTTGAACACATGATACTATCGATTGAGTTTTCAACTTTATTGGCCAATTTCCTTGTAAATGAAGTTGGTACTAAAATGGCTATTAACAAGACAAGCTATCAATAGTGAATGAGCATAGACCTCGCTATATTGCTAGTTGCTTAAATTATATTTATTGATAAGAATTTCAATGAAGTATTACTCTATCGGTTTAGTCTACTACTGGTTGTAGAATATGTCTTGGCAATTTGAATTTGGGTTGGCCATTTGAGAACTCTTTCCGTAAGTAAGTAATATAGTCAAAAATAAGAAGATGGGTTGGTCATGATGTGGTTGTAAATCCAATTGGTGAATTTATTATTGGATTTATAAGCACATAATCGGGCACTTCACATGTGGGAATTTGTCATTATTATTCACATCCATGCCATCTATTTTTCTAAAGCACAATAATTACTAATACTCATCCTTGTAACACAAATGAGATAATATAAAGGAAATGACACAAATACATAAAGTGAATGATGTGGATGTTTTTTTCATACACAACAAAAAATGATTCTGCAACTTTTACAATTGAGCTTGGAAGGACTCTTTACAAATGCTTGTGTTAATGTGGTAAAATAGACATAGCCAAATTGTGTTGAAAAAGAAACTAATTTCTGTATGTATTACATTTTTGTTTACATAGGAAAGTATATATAATACAACAATTAACATGTGTCCTAAATTAGTGCATATACACTATAAATACTTACTTACAAAGAAAAGGAAAATAAATCACTAGTTATAATTAATGTTTATTGTCAGATTTGAAAAATATTTCTAAATTTATGCAATGATTATTTTGACGTTCCTTAACACCCCCCTCAAGTTTGGAATATATGTTGGTAATTCCTAACTTGCCAAGTAGAGTTAAAAATTGTGAAAAACTCAGTTGTTTTGTAAAAATGTCCGTTGGTTGGTCTGACGTAGAAACATGAGTCATTTTGATCATTCCTTCTTGAACTTTTTTTGTATAAGATGAAAATTAATTTCTATATGCTTTGTTCGCTCATGGTAGACTGGGTTTGAAGCAATGTGAAGCGCTGCCTGGTTATCACAATGTAAATTAACATGATGCAAATGCTCAATGCCCAAATCTTGTAGAAATGTTCTTAACCAGATAATTTCACAACAGGTGGCAGCCATTAATCGATACTCAACTTCTGCACTGGACCGTGATATTGTCGTTTGCTTTTTGGTTTTCCAAGAAATTAATGAACTTCCAAGAAATATACAGTATCCAGTAACTAATTGTTGAGTATTATGACACCTAGCCCAATTTGCATCACAGAAAGCATTCAGTTGGATTGAACTTTCTGTTGGGAGAAATATTCCTTGGCTTGGTGTTTGGCCTGGGAGTATCATGACACGATGAGCAGCTTCTAAATATGGTATTCGTGGCTTGTCCATAAATTGGCTCAAAACATAAACTGTATATGCCAAGTCAGGTCGTGTGATAGTAAAATAAATTAAGCGCCCAATGAGTCTTCAATATGAAGATGCATCAATGATGTATTCACCTTCAAACTTATTAAGAGATAAATTTTGTTCCATGGGAAATGAAGCTGGTTTTGCACCAAGATATCTAACATCTTCAAGAATTTCAAGAGCATATTTTCTTTGTGAAAGAGTAATACATTTCTTAGACTGTGCAACCTCTATTCCAAGAAAATACTTCAATTTTTCAAGATCTTTCAATTTGAATTGATTTTTCAAAAATGATTTGGTATCTTTAATATCTTGTAGATTGTTTCCTGCCATGATGACACCATCTACATAAATGAGTAGAGTACTGAATATACCATTCTGGGATCGGACGAACAAAAAATAATCAGCATTTGATTGCTTGAAGTTGGCCTTTGTTAAAGCAGTAGAGAGTTTAATGAACCACTGACGGGAAGCTTGTTTGAGCCCGTACAATGATTTGTGAAGTTTGCAAACTCAGGTCTCCCACTTTCAACCAAAACCAGGAGGTAAAGATATGTAAACATCTTCATCAAGGTCTCTATGCAATAAGGCATTATTGACATCGAGTTGATGAAGATGCTAACATTGAATTGAAGCCATGATAAGAAAAAGACGAATTATCACAAGCTTTGCAATGGAAGCAAAAGTTTCTTGGTAGTCTAGACCTTCGACTTGGTTATATCCCTTGGCTACCAATCTAGCTTTATACCGTTCTACTGTACCATCTTGGCGAAGTTTAACCTTGTATACCCATTTGCACCCAATCGGCTTCTTTTCAAGAGATAATGATTGCAGAGACCATGTGACATTAGCTTTGAGAGCATCAAGTTCTTGTTGCTTAGTGAGACGCCATTTAGGATCACAAATTGCTTGGGCAAAAGAAGATGGTTCTTTTTCAACTGAAAAAGAAGTGGTGAAGGCATGGCATTTGGGAGATAATCTATCATATAAAAAAACACGAGATAGATGGTAAGTAATACCTATAGCTTCGACCAAGGCCGAGTTCGGTGCTTGGACTTTTCTTGAAGAAAGATAAATACCAACATGATACTTACGCAGATAACTAGGTGTTTTCATACTGCGAGTCGGCCGTGATGAAGGTTCTTCTAAAGATAATGTGAAAGCAGATTCATCAATTGGTGGAGAAGTAGTAGGTGAAGGAAGATCTTGGGAAGAGGCTTCATTATTGAAATAAGAAGGAAGTTCTTCTTAAGAGATATGATCAGGTGGTAACATTTCAGTATTTGGAAAAAATATGGAGTAGAGTTATTATTATTGTACGTTGAAGTGTGATGAGGCTTTTGTAGTGATTCTGCAGTGGAAGATGGAAAAGGAAAAATATCCTCATGAAAAATCACATCACGTGAAATAATAATCTTACTAGTTGAGAGGTCATAAAACTTGTAGCCCTTTTGACCATGCGGATAACCTAAAAAAAGGCAACGAGTGGCTTTAGGATCAAATTTGATCAGACACTGGTGATATGTTGAAATAAAACATAAGCAGCCAAATACTCACAAATGGTCATATATAGGTTGTTTGTGAAATAGCATTTCAAAAGGTGTTTTCCCTTAAAGAAGGGGTGTGGGAGTTTGGTTAATAAGGTAGACAGCAGTGAGGATGGCATCTCCCTAAAATTTTTTGGGAAGATTAGCTTGGAATAATAAGGATCTGACTACATTAAGGAGGTGACGGTGTTTTCTTTCGACTACTCCATTTTGTTGTGGAGTGGAGACACAACTAGTTTGATGAATGATACCTTTATCTAAATAAAAATTCTTCATTGTAAATTCAGATCCATTATCACTTCGAAGAACTTTGACTTTCAAATAAAATTGTGTTTCAACTAAATTGATGAACTTGGTGATATATAAATGAGTATCTGATTTATGACGCATCAAATATGTCCATATGCAACGAGTGTAATCATCAACTATGGTAAGAAAATAATGTGCTCCTGTAATTGAAGGAACATTATACCCTCCACAGATATCAACATGGATTAACTCAAAAGGTGCTTTAGTGCGAATAAAACTTGATAAAAATGAGGAATGTGCTTGTTTAGCTAATGGGCAGATTAAACAATCAGAAATATTATAAAATTTTATGTCCCTAATAGAATGAGAGAGCAAACTAAAAGCTTTATTTGATATATGCCCAAAGCGTTGGTGCTAAAGTTTTGGGGAACAAGAGAGTGGTGAGGTGATGGCATGAAATTTGGTTTGCTGTGGAGTATCAAGGTAGTAAAGTCCTCCTCGCTCAGTTCCCGTCCTAATCATCTTTCCTGATTGTTGGTCCTGGACCATACAAGTATTATTAGTAAATGTGGTAAAGTAGTGGGAATTGTTTAGAAGCTTGCTAGTGGAAATCAAGTTTAATTTAAAGGAAGAGACACATAACACATCATGTAAGGTGAAATTAAAAAAATGAATGCTTCCTATATATGTCACAGTGGCAATGGCTCCATTGGGCAGATGCACAGTTCGATTGGCAACATGAGATTTGTGGTTAACAAGTCAGCTGAGTAAACCATATGATCTGTGGCTCCTGTATCGAGCATCCAACGCATTTCTTTGTCAATAACAGAAGCACAAAAGAATATATGTAAGAGATCACTCATGGCAGATGCACTACATATATGGTTGGCCATCGAACTAGACTTATTCCTACTAAGTAGTGTCATGAGATTTTGATATTGTTCTGCTGTGAGAGTGAAAGGTGTATTGGCATCTACGTGATTAGCTTTAGAGGAAAAATTCTTATGCTCTCGATGATCTAGTTTGTTGCCTGTAGCATTCATATTTTGTAGCTTTCTACAGACATCTATGGTGTAACCTTGCCAACTACAATAATCACATTTAAGGTGTGCTCGACATGTCTCTAAAGTGTGCCCAATTTTATCACAACTTTTACATTTCAAATGTGAATTTTTAGGTGTGAAATCTTCTCAGGTCTTCGTGAGTTGTTTTTCACAGCAAAAGCTGAGGTTTCAGCTAGTGGTGCACCTCCGTTCGATATTTCTCATTATTTTTCATCTTGCAGAATAAGAGAATGAGCCTTGTTGATGGTGGGGAGTGGATCCATGAGCAGAATCTATCCTCAAACATTAGAGTATACTTCATTAAGTCTCATGAGAAATTTCATGGTCTTTTGGTTTTGTTGGAACTGCAAAATATCCTTCATAGCACCACATGTGCATTTTGGAATGCTACATAATACATCATGTTTATCCCATAGGCTTTAAGTTTGGTGTAGTAAGCCCCAATAGTCATGTTGTCCTGTTTACAATCATGTATGGCTTCTTCAACATGAAATAAATGAACACTGTTGGTATGTGAAAAACGATCCTTTAAATCAAACCAGATTTCATAAGCACTTTCATTGTATATTATGCTTGCTCCAATATATTGTGAAATTGAATTAAAAAGCCATGATTTTACAAGGTTGTTGCAACACCTCCATTGTTGGAGTTCTGTGATAGAAGTCTCCGATGGTTGTTTGGTAGTGCCATTAACAAAGCCTTCTTTATTCTTGATGTTGAGAGCCATGCATATAGCGTGGCTCCAAGTGCTATAATTTTCTCCATTCAACGACTGTGTGACGAGTACAAGCCCAGGTTGATTAGAATAATGAAGGTAAAGAGGATCATTCGGATTATCGAACTTGTTGGTCTCAGGCTTGGCTGAGTTTTGATTTTTATCTTTTTCTATCATGTGCATTGACTAGAAGAAGATGGGCAATTTCTTGGATGTGAGATAGAAACAAAAATTCAGAACTGTGTTTTCTCTGATGCCATGTTGAAAAAGAAACTAATTTCTGTATGTATTATATTTCTGTTTACATAGAAAAGTATATATAATACAACAATTAACATGTGTCCTAAATTAGTGCATATATACCATAAATACTTACTTACAAAGAAAAGAAAAATAAATCACCAGTTATAATTAATGTTGATTGTCAGATTTGAAGAATATTTCTGAATTTGTGCAATGATTATTTTGACGTTCCTTAACAGAATTCAATATATAAAAGAGCCTATCAGATCAACCAATTGGGTCTTAAATAGTGGGAGGTTTAATACGTTGAAGAAAATGAATACATAACCAAAGTTAAACTAATAACTACATATTACATGTATAATTTGGTTGAACTTTAGTCTTAAACCACAAAAATAGAATGAAAATTACATATGGTTACATTAACTTTACAACTAAAACCACCAAAAGTACGATGACAATTGAGGTTAACACCATCGTTATGCATCCATAACATCATAGTTCCAGTTTTAGTCAAGATGATGCCATTGTCAACACCCTTACCTTCACCATCCATGTTAGTACAAGTACCATTTTTAGAAACAATAGAGTGCACATTTGAAGCTTGAGTAACATAATTTGGGACACGGTTATGGTTTGGTTGAATTTGGGTGTCATTTTAGTACATGGATAGAGGGGAATGTGATGTGGTTCCACGACTGCTTGAGCACTGGAAGGGAATGGAGGAAGGTTGAAGAAAATATGGTAGGGTTTCTGGAGTGTCATCCTTATGAAATTAATTTGCACTCTTGGAAAATTGAGATAAACCACTACATCTAAGAGTGGCTTTGGAACATAAAGTCAAGGATTTAGAATATGAAGTTAAGACTTTGGAAGATGGAGTCAAGACCATGAAATAATAAGATGCTCTTGGAATGTGTCAAGTCTTTAACTCTCTTATATCCAAATCACTCAATAATTCTCCATTGCATAATAAAATAAGAGGTCATGCTGTAGTTTTGAAATATAATGAGTGAAGTGAGAAAAATATAATTGTAAAAAGAGTGTGCCGTAACAACTTTTGAAAGATTTAATCAATAAAAATCATTTTCTTGAATATCATCATTTCCCCCACCCAACAAATTTGGTATCAGGGCCAAGGAATAAACAAAATGGCTTCAAATTCAATAGATTCCTTATTCACATTTTCACCAAGCCAAGTGCTAATTTTTTAAGGAGAGCATTACGAGTATTGGAGCAGCCAAATGTAAACATTCTTCATCTCTTTGGATCTTTGGGATATTACAAAGAACCAACCAAATGGGCTGAAGAATATGAAAAACTACAAAGACGTTTAAAAAGAAAAATGTAATGGTGTTGCGATATATTAAACAAGGTGTTGGTAAATCTATATTTCCTCGTATCTTTGGTGTCAAAAATGGCAAAGATGCTGGGGAAATATTAAAGTTAGAATTTCAAGAAATCGAAAGAACGATTGCCTTGAAGCTCCTATCCTTATGGAGAGACTTTGAGAATCTCAAAATGGAAGAACGAGAAATTATCTTCACTTAAACTTTTGCTCCAGTTGTAAGGATGGAAACAATATGTATTGTTCTAGCATTGGCTACTCAATTGGAGTTATGTGTTTATTAGCTTAATATAAAATCCGCGTTTCTAAATGGCAAAATTCAAGAAGAAGTTTTTGTTGAGCAACAAGAATGGTTTAAAATTAAAGGCCAAGAAGACAAAGTTTATCTTCTGAAAAAGGTACTATACAACCTGAAGCAAGCACCCCGAGCATGGAATAGCAAAATTAATAACTATTTTATCAAAAATGGCTTCAATCAAAGCACAAGTGAATCATCCTTCTATGTGAAAGTTTTTGATATAGATTTTCTCATTGTATGCCTTTATATAGATGATCTTATCTACTTTGACACAAATAGAAGGATGATAGATGAATTCAAGAAGAAAATGATGAAATGTTTTGAAATAACAAACTTGAGACTTATGCAGTATTTTCTCGAGTTCAAGTAAAGCGCAGTCCAAGAAAAAAAAATTATCTCAAGAAAAGTATATTGATCATCTTCTAAATATAATCCAGGGCAAGCCAGTCTCCACTCCAATGGAATTAAATGAAAAATTGCGAGTTCATGACAATGCAAAAAAAGTTGACGCAACACTTTATAGAAAGTTAATTAAATCACTGATCTATCTCCACACAAGGCCATACATCACACATTCAATCAGCCTACCATCTAGGTTCATGAATAAACCAAGCAAAAATCATTTTGCAGCAACAAGAAGAATCTTGAGGTAGCTTAAAGGTGCAAAGCATCAAGGCATCGAAAACAATTGTAAGCTTGTTGGCTACACAACAGTTATTGTGTCGGATCAGTCGATGACCGAAAAAGCACTTCTAGCTACATCTTTTACCTTGGAACAAATATCATTTTATGGAGTGCAAAGAAGTAAAAGTCTATAGCCTTATCTTCAGCTGAAACAGAATACATAGCAGCTACAGACGTAGCCTGTGAAGCAGTTTGGTTAAGAAGAATTTTGAGAGATTTGAAGTTCGAGCAAAATGAACCAACTACAATACATTGTGACAATATATTTGTAATTGCAATGACAAAGAATCCAGTCTTTCATGTTAGGTCCAAACATATCGAACTCCGACATCAGCTCATCAGGGAGTTAGTAAATCAAGGAGAAATTTACATGGAATTCATCAACAACAATGATCAACCTGCAGACATTCTGACAAAAGCAGTTACAACTGACAAGTTTGACAAATTCAAGAAGCAACTCAAGATTACAAATTAAGAGGAGGTATTAAATGAAATTAATTTGCAATCTTGGAAAATTGAGATAAACCACTACATCCAAGAGTGGCTTTAGAACATGAAGTCAAGGCTTTGGAATATAAAGTCAAGACTTTGGAATCTTGGAAAATTGAGATAAACCACTACATCCAAGAGTGGCTTTGGAACATGAAGTCAAGGCTTTGGAATATAAAGTCAAGACTTTGAAAAAGTGAGTCAAGACCTGGAAACAATAAGATGCTCTTGTAGTCTTGAAATATAACGAGTGAACTGTAAAATGAGTGTGCCGTAACAACTCTTGAAAAATTTAATGAATAAAAATATCATTTTCTTGAATACCATCATTTCCGCACCCAACAATTACATCATATGAAAAATTTATCATGCTCAATATTGTAGGAACAATTGTAGAAATATTTGCCAGAATTGTATGTGCATTCAATTGACATTCTTCCTCTACGACACCAACACGCAAAAGGCCAACTTATCTCCATTAGACATAATACACCTAAAAGTTATGTACAATCAAAATTTTTAAGATAATTACAGATCCATTTTGTGGAAATTTTCTCAATGCTATCAGATGTGTACCTTCCCCCTTAAACATAAATTCACACAAAATTGCTAATAATTCAACATTTTATTTAATTAGGTGAAAATGAATAAGACTATAAAACTTGTAATGGAGAAAATACTATTCCATACGTAACTTTAATACTATTTAAAAGGTTCATGAATCTAATTATCCCGCTAATATGGGATTTATAAAAGGTGCATCACATTACTTAAAATCCATTTCAACATAAGTTCATAGTTGTTGGGTTAAGACAAACACATCCAAACTCATTATTGTAAAGACATAATTATTTTGTGAGCACGAATGAAAGTTGAAGCATAAACTCATCATCCACAAACCACTTAATTCTTAGAAGATGTTGTATGTAGAAAGCTGGTTTACTTCGACTTTCATCAGTTGGGTTTATTCTTTTTCTTGCTTTGTTTTCCCCACTTTTCATGTTATTTAACCAATACCATTTGTTGTCTGGCTAATATGTCAAGAAAGCCTTTATACTCTCCTACACTTTTATTTTACAAAAAGCATTGCTTGTGTTAAACATTGGTCGTTAATTGTTTCCATGGAATAGTAGTCTGGCCACTTTATCATAAAACTAGTAATTCAAGTAAGAATAGCTGGAGGACATAAGCAAGAAATCTCAATACCAATCAGCTTGTCAACAAAGACATCAACTAATCAAAAACATATTTTACTGGGCACTCCAATAACTATTTTATGAAGCCCGTAGCTAGAAATACCATAATAAATTAGTACCGATTCATTTTCATGCGATTTTGATGGGGAGTTTAATATTAAGAATCAAATGGAAATAGATATCTTTGAAAGAAAATCCATAAAGAATAGGGGTACAAACAAATGAAGAAAATACTGAACCTAAGCTCATCCCTAATGTGTTCCTAAAACACCATTGTGAATATGAAAAAGTTAACCCAAGGTTGTTGGAAAATAGTCCTATCGCTCCCAGATGGGTGTATTCCAGTTTCTGGTAAAGGCAATAGTTAAGCTTTTTTTACCTAGGGCACGCATGACATATGTAGATGTGGAAAAGATGAAATTTGGGGATCGAAAGATTGAATAATATCTGGCTGGTCATAGTAGTAAAAAATTAAAAGGTAAAAAGGCATTTTAGACATTAGATGCTTTATTAAGAATATTAGCGTGGCCAAGAGTAGATCATGAATTTAATATATGATATGGAAATCACTTCCTTATAATGGACTGGGCGAGCTGGATAGTCGCGGAGCTGGAGTATTGATCGGTCACAAACCTGGTGGGTTGCTGCCTGCGTCATGAACTAGCGTTAGGGTGTCGGGGGTTGCTCGATGAAGTCCCTTTGACGCTCAAATCAGTAAGCTGCGCAAGTGAATTAAACTAGAAATTAGAGAGTGCTTAAGCCTTAATCGAATGCATACCTTTTAATTATGAAATATAGGAGGGTATTTAGTGAATAGTGAAATCTTTATGGATAATCGGGCCTCTTGCCTATTGGAGAATTTTTCTTTTGGTCTTTAAGCTCTCGACCCACTTTTTTTGGCCCATATTGCTTAAGTTAGTTCATTTGGGCTCGACCATCATAATGCGGTCCAATTAATTTGGTCTAAACCCATCATAAGCCCCCCTACTCTCGAGTAAATCCACCGGGTAGGAGTTAGTCGAGAGTAATCGGAGTTTTAACACTATCTCAAAATGAGATAGTATTTTTATGGTGCTCCAAGTGAAAACCTTTGATATATTGTAGATGAGAGTCATAACTCATCAATCATTCAAGTAGACACCATTGGAATGTTGTAGAGAGATAGTCATAATTCACTAACCCACTTCCACAAAATTTTTCTCTCTAGGTCAAGTCCTCTCCAAGAGAATTATCTTCAACACCATAAGCTCTCAAGGTACATGAACTTGCATTTATGGATCTTCTTCTTTACTTTGATCTTTTTGCCATCTATTTTTCATTCAAGTATTGTACTCCATCTTCTTTCTTGTGTTTTGTCTTTTTTTTTTTCTTTGAGTCAATATGTCGTACACCTAAAAGGCGTCAATGGTAGGAGTAGATAACAAGGGTGATGTAGAAGTATAACCATCTATAATCCATGGTAATGCATCACCATCATCGCCGACAAGCTCCACCGCCACAGCCTACCCTGGATTCGCGAGCTGCAGCTCGCTCGCATGGGCGGCGAGCTGCTTGCCCATTCTTCCCTGCGAGCTGCCACAGCTCACGTCTCTGACAAGCCAACTCCTCACCATTCTGCTATGCAAGCTACTACAGCAGCTCATAATTCCGATGAGCTAGCAACTTGCTAGATCCTCGTACGAGTTGCTGCTACAGGCAGGCAGCTGCCCACTCACGTGTCCTTAGGTATGTAGCTCGTGTGCTCTCCATCCCCACGACACGTCAAGGTACCTCTTCTCGAGAATCTATGTTTGAGCCTTGTCTGTCTGTGGATGATCATTGGCTTCTACATAAAGGACTCAATCTACCTTCACGCTATAAATTTCTTCTTCTAGGGCTCGGTGATAGGGTTACAAGTCCTCAAGAAGGATATTTTACTGTTTACCTTGCTTATTTTACTAGTGGGTTCACTATTCCTCCTCATCCCCTTCTCGTTTAGATAATGAAGAGTGTCAGCCTAAGTGTTAGCCAGCTAACTCTTAATGCTATGTTGTACTTTGAGGGGTCTCGTCATCGGTTAGGAGAGTTGGAGCTCTTAGTGTCTTTAGATGCCTTCCACACCTTATTCACAGTGTGTCGTGTTCCCCAAGAGTCTTTTTATATTTCTATCCATACGCTGAATGCAGATTTTTAGATAGTGGTCCTTCTAATCGAAATCTTTGGAGAGAAATGTTGTTTTATGTTCAAGATAGGGGGTGGGGTATGCCCACTGAGTGGAGTAGTTCTGCTTATAAGATTCATTTGAGTGACCTTCACAATACTTTTCAGCTTCAATGTTGTGCTTCAAGTCTATTTGATTCGTTGTTCAACCCCAAGAGCTTGTTCTCTGCGGGTACTTACTTGCATGTGCATTTAATACTTATTTACATATTTTCTTTATTCACAACAATTTTGTAGTTAGCTATCTCTAAAATTTTATTTTTTTTATAGAGTACTCATACTTGTTGTCCTCTTTGTTTTGCTGCAGGTCAGCGACTTGATTTGTCTTGTATTCGCTCCCGCAAGTATTTAGAGTCCAGTTCTTCACTTCTTCCTAGTGGGAAAGTTTCTAGAGGTGGTCGTGACCAAGGACGAGATGATCACATTGGTGCTGAGGCTGGTCACCGAGGGGGTAGGAGTAGAACTTTCCCCCATCACGAGGAGGTGGACCTAGGTCATCTTTCCATGTCTCAGATGTAGTTTTGGAGATCAGTGCGCCTGAAGCATCAACAGAGCCCGTATTTAAGCTGGCACACGATTCCGACACTATTTTTGCTCCCTGAGGTGTAGAAAATGGCTTTTTCACTTGTGGTTTGAACCAATTTGAGAGAGTTGAGTCATATAGGGATACTCAAAATACGGGCGTCGGTTGTCATAAGACACACAACAAAGTCAGTGAGTTTGATATTGGCCGTTTTTTAGGAAAATCTTCTCATTCTATCTCAAAAACTATAACATACGACTTGGCTTAGGTGAGTTTCTATTTTTCTTATATGGTGGTGGTGTTTTACTTAAGTTATTAATTTTGATTAAAGCTCAACTTTGGTTGATTATTCTTCTCACTTTATAGTGTGCTACTCTAGTGACCCTACTGGATGCTCGGAGGAAAAGGCTAGAGAATCTGCTTCCTATTTTGAGAATGCTGAGAAGAGAGCAAGAAAAGAGATTGCCAAGCTGAATGATGAGGTCGCTAAACTAAAGGAAGAGCTCAAAAACTCGGTGGGAGAGCAACAGAAGATGAATGAAAATTATAAGACCATTCGAGAAAAATATGCTTGAGGGCAGACTAGTGGTAAGAAGTTTTTGGCATCTGAGATAGGGAAGAAGTTATTGGAGTTTATCACGGATAAAGCAGTTAGCGCATACCAAGCTTCCTTACCTTTTGAAGAACTCGTTGTGCAACGTGCTATGGTGTTATATGATGATATTGTGCGTGATTGTAGGCACATATTGAGGGAGACACGGCATGTGCCTGATGATATAGTTATGGTGCTTGATCCTTGAGTTCTAGAATTAGGCGATGTGTAATCTCAGGCAGCATCCGGGCTTCCTGAAGCTGTAGGTTCAGGCAGTGAGATGATTGAACCTCTTGATGTTGGTGACGTGATTATGGAGTTGGTTGAGACTAAGGATCTATCTGCTGCTTCGGCGCTTTAGGACCAGTTGCGTTATGATTGGAAGCATTTATTATGTCGATTTTTCTAATTTTTATTATTACTATTATCAAGACTCTTTCATGATTCCATTGTCTAGCTGATTTGCTTTATGATGAGGTTCCAGTCTTTTGTCATTTGCTGTGAGACTTTGGCTCGATTATGTAGTGACGCTCTTTGTTATGTGCAATGAGATTTTAGCTTGCTTATATGAAGTCTATTTTTGGCTTGACTTTATGTCTATTTCCCTTCTGCATTGCTCATATTTACTTTTGCTTCAATACTTGATATTTTGGGGTACTTGAGAGTTGATCAGGCCCTCAAGATTTTATCTCATGGGATTCCCTATGTCCATTTAGGGTTAAGCTTTTGGCTATCCTCAAAGAATAGCGGGGAATCCCAAGGATTTACACTTTTACCTGTGATCTCAAAGAGTTGATTTTTAGTTCAGAGGTCGAGCTAGCCAGACTCATAGATGACCTCTTATGAACTCAATCGGCTTCTTGAATCAGAGGTATTTTTAGCTAAATCAAGTAGGTGCAAGTAGTAGTCCTTAAATAAATTGTAACCTAGTAAGCATCAACTAAGCTGAAAAAGTCATTGCTCTTATTCATTCATGTTTGGAAAAGGATTACATCATATTGAAACACAACATAAGCTTTCAGAAATGAAGGTAAACATTGTTAAAATTCGAGGTACATTAGCTCATTTGTAGAAGTTGCTTAAGCGAGGCAAGTCTAGCTCTAGGTGTAGAATTTGTTGAGGTTGGCCACATTACAGGTACGAGGCACATCTCTCCCATCTATCCTTTGTAGTCGATATGCTACCACATTCACAATCTCTACTACCTTATATGGGTCTTTTCACTTAAGGTCGAGTTTTTCGATAGGATGTGAAACTTTAGCCCTCCTTAAAATAAGGTCTCCTACTTGAAAAGATCTTGAGTGTACCTTCATGTTGTAAGCTCTCGCCATGCGTGCTTTGTACATTTCATATCAAGATACTATTTTTCCCTTAATTCTTCTATTAGATCGAGGTTTACTCTTAAAGTAACGTCATTGTCTTTTGGTGTGCAGTTCATCACTCGCCAAGATGGTTCCCCTATTTCTGCTGGCGCGATAGCCTTAATTCCATAGGCGAGGTTAAAAGGGGATTCTCCAGTCGTAACGCATGAGGTAGTACGGTATGCCCACAAAATACTAGGTAGCTCATCTACCCATCATTCTTTAGTACTTCCAAGACGTGCCTTAAGGTTTTGTAAAATGATCCGATGGTAACCTCTGTTTGACTATTTGCTTGAGGGTTCCCAATCGAGGTGAAAAATTATTTGATTGACAACCTTGGCACCACTCTCGTATCTTTGTTCCTGTGAACTAAGTCCCATTCTTAGATATTAAAGCTCGTGGGATGCCAAATCTACAAATGACATTCTTCCATAGAAATTTGATCATTTCTCTCTCCATGATCCTTGCTAAAGGTTCTGCCTCCACCCACTTCTTGAAGTAATCCATAGCTACTATCAAAAGTTTTCTTTGGCCCGTAGCTAGTGAAAAGAGTCCGACAATATCCATACCCCATTGGGCAAATGGATATGGGCTCTCAATGGGATGCAAGCGTGCTGCTGGGTGATGTTAGATATTAGCGTGCTCTTGGCAAGCCTAGTATCTCATGACAAAATCCCTGTCGTTGTTCTGCATGGTATTCGTTTAATTTCATACTCCTCCAGTTTTGCTAATAGGTCATATGTTAAGCTTAGATACTTGATTATTTTTGCATCTTGGGCTTCACACTCTCCAATAACTTGATTTACCACCAGTTGTGTAACACCCCTTAACCTAACTGCAGAGCCTAAACAAACTGATACAGTTAAGTCAAGAAATGTTAATTTTTTCATCTTTACTAGAGTTATGGTTTTTAATAAAAGTTCCCATTCTTAGCTATAAGAGAAAGAACTTGAATCATTTTTAACACACCATATACATATATCAAAACTGAGTACATCTGTTTACAAAACCATAACAGAGCGGCTTATTTAAAAACAAAACTATGTTTTCAAAATAAACTACAAAACATGTCGAAGCATGACATATGAACAAATCTCTGTCCGGCCGCTCTAGAGACTTAGTCAACCTCTAAACCTGTACATTTCCACCTGCATCACATGAATCTAATGAGCTAAAGGCTCAGTAAGGTGAAACTGATGCAATAACAAATAACATATATGCACATCTCATAAATCATTAAATGCAATATTCTATTTAATAATTTTCATTCATAAATCATTCTTTAGGGCCCTTGAAGTGTGGTACCTAACTAATAGTGATAGACCATAGTTTTCGGAACCTGTTCATAATGATTGGCCAATAAGAGAACTAATACGGGGTTTCCATACTTGGTCTTTCAACCTCAGGTATTAGCCGTATTCTATCTCATTCATTGTGGCTTTCCTATACCGGTTTTTCAACCTCAAGTATTTGCCACCATTTGTTGGGTCCGCCGGTCCCTCCCGCGTCCCTCGTCTACCCGACCATCAATCAAGTACCATACTTCCTTTTCAAAAACCTCATTATATTCTTAATAGTATCACGCTTCATAAACCATAAATGCATCAAACATTACATCATTTGACAAACAACAACAATCACATTAAAACATGAACAAACATTATATGATTCTTGTGATACACCAAATGAAAGCTTCAACTTACCTCAAGTCCACTTTGTGCTAGGTGAAAAGGCCAATCTCTTTGGAAGATAGGATGTGTTAAAGGCCTAACATAATCAAATCATGTACCATTTAATATCCTTTTTATAAATCATTTAGTCTATTCTAGTTAAAGTTTATATACACTTTTCAATCTTTTGTAAAGAATTACATATCAATTACATAACCTTAAAAACAATGCATACTCCATATTTTACTACTAATTCAAAATATTAAACATTAGGGCAGCCATTAAATAACTAATAATTCAAATATGATTATTAGGGCAGCCCCTAAAACATGAACACAATCCGAATTAAAATGACGTAAACTTGATTCTAACTTAAATTGATTCTAACCTTCAATTAAGCAAACTAATTGCTATTGTTTTCAATCATTCAAAGAAACATCCAAACACCATATAAGCATTACAAAATCAATAGAAACAAGTAAATTAAACAATTTCACAAGACTATCAATTTTGCTAAAAATTAGCTTAACTAGCTTGGTTTTGGCTTCAAGTGTAACTTACTTAAGTTTTCAATCCTACAAAAGCATACTAAAACATGTAACCATCCAAGATACTACAAATTCATCATAAGAAACATTGAAAAAGATATACCTTGATTAAGTTGGATTTAAGCTTCAAAATCAACGATTTTCAAGCTTAAAAGGATGGAAACTTGTTCTAGCTTGTGTTCTATGGATTCCTATGGATTGAATTCAACTTTTGTGAGTATGAGAGTGTAGAAATTTGGGAGAAACTTAGGAGAATAAGGGCTGGTCGTTTTTGAGGTGCTTCCACAAGAAATATGGATGAAAATGATTTCTTTGACCTTTCAAAGAGAGGTAAGTGGAGGGTGATGATTGGTTGCATCATGCTTGGTGTCTTCTCATGCCAAAAGCCACGTTCATGGGCTTAGGAGATGACAAAAATTGATGCTTTGGTGTTATAATCAAGTGCAATGCGGTTTAGAATGGTTTTATGCAACCTAGTCAACCAACCAATCAAATTGCACCATTGTGCATACTTTTAGTTCTTAGCCAATGTAACATATTTCAAGTAAATATTTAGACAATTAATCACTTTAGCATATAACTAGTATGGAGCAATACAAATAATTCATTTCATAGCCATTCAACACATCAATCTTCCTTAACCGAGATACCGAGCTTTTCACTGCAAAAAGGGCACTTAAGGAATATGTTAAATTAAGAAATGAAAGTTTGATCTCATATTTCATGTACTAATGCATGTTAAATCATAACTGAAGCATATAATAACAATTATTCATGTTCGTGCAATCATGCTATTTGTAAGCCATAATTCAATAATGCACATTGATTAGATGCAAATTCATGCAAAATGCTTATTATTGACTATATAGGAGAGAATTGAGAATTGGGCATTACAATCCTTCATTCCTTATAAAAATTTCGTCCTCGAAATTTGACGTACCAAATAATTCCGAATACTTGCTCTGCATTTCTTCTTCTCTTTCCCATGTGGCCTCTTCTATAGAATGATTCCTCCATAATACTTTAACAAGTCGAATCTTTTTCGTTCTCAACTCTTTTTCCTTCTGATCTAGAATTTGCACTGGAACCTCTTCATAGGCTAAATCATGAGTCAATTCCAACGGTTCATAACTCAACACATGAGAAGGGTTTGAAATGTACTTTCTCAACATAGACACATGAAAAACATTGTGAACAGTAGATAATGATGGAGGTAAGGCCACTCTATAAGCTTTATCACCAACTCTTTCGAGAATCTCGAATGGGCCGACATACCTTGGACTGAGTTTTCCTTTCTTTCCAAATCTCATAACACCTTTCATGGGAGCTACTTTTAAGAACACATGATCCCCATGGCAAACTCTAGATCTTTTCTCCGTTTATCTGCATAACTTTTCTGTCTACTCTGCGCAATCTTCATTCTCTCTCGTATCTTCTCCACTACCTTAGCGGTATGTTGAACTATTTCTGGACCAAGTAGGCTTCGTTCTCCAACTTCATCCCAATGAACTGGAGATCTACATTTCCTTCCATACAATGCTTCATAAGGCGCCATTCCAATTGTTGATTGGTAGCTATTATTATAAGTAAACTCCACTAATGGAAGCTTTGCATCCCAACTCCCTTGAAAATCTAGCACACAAGCTCTTAACATATCCTCTAATATTTGAATAACCCTTTCTGATTGCCCGTCACTTTGTGGATGAAATGCTGTACTGAATGCAAGTTTTGTTCCCATGGCACTGTGTAAGCTCTTCCAAAATATAGATGTAAACTTAGGATCTCTGTCAGACACTATTGAAACTGGCACCCCATGTAACCTGACTATCTCTTTAATATATTGTTGAGCATACTGGTCCATATTGTATGTGGATTTCACTGGAAGAAAATGGGCTGATTTAGTTAATCTATCAACAATCACCCATATGGAATTATACCCCTTTTGTGTTCTAGGTAATCCAAGCACAAAGTCCATTGTAATGTGCTCCCATTTCCACTCTGGAATCAATAAAGGCTTCAACAACCCTGATGGTCTTTGATGTTCAATCTTAACTTGTTGACAAGTTAGACATTCAGCCACAAATTTTGCTACATCTCTCTTCATTTTAGGCCACCAATAATGTTGTTGTAAGTCCTTATACATTTTTGTGCTACCTGGGTGTACTGAGTAAGGAGTAGTATGAGCTTCTTCTAAAATATCTCCTTTCATGGCCTTGTCAAACGGCACACACAGTCTCCCTTTATATCGAATAATTCCATCATCAGTAATAGAGAAGTCTGGCCTCTTTCCAACCTCAATCATTCTTTTCAATCTACACAAATGTGTGTCCACCTTTTTACCTTCTCTAATTCTATCTTGAAGTACAGGTCTCAACACTAAGGTTGACAACAAACACTTTTTCCCTTTAGGTACAATTTCAAGCTCTAATCTCTGCAAATCCAGTAATATTGACTTTTGTATAACAAAAAGAGAAGACGTGGATTTTCTGCTCAATGCATCTGCAACCACATTCGCTTTACCAGGATGATAGTTGATCACACAATCATAATCCTTCACAAGTTCTAACCATCTTCTTTGTCTCATATTCAACTCTTTTTGGTAAAGAAGTACTTCAAACTCTTATGATCTGTGTATATCTCACACTTCTCACCATACAAATAATGTCTCCAAATTTTCAAGGCAAAAACCACAGCAGCAAGTTCCAAATCATGGGTTGGATAATTCTTTTCATATTCCTTCAATTGCCTTGAAGCATAGGCAATAACTTCCCATTTTGCATCAAAACAGCACCCAAACCATTTTTTGAAGCGTCCCTATACACCACGAATCCACCAATTCCAGTTGGAATGGTAAGAACAGGAGCTGTAGTCAATTTTTGTTTCAGTTCTTCAAAACTTCTTTCACAAGCATTGGTCCACAAGAACTTCACATTCTTTCTTGTCAACATTGTCATTGGAGTTGCTATCTTTGAAAACCCCTGAACAAATTGTCGATAGTACCCTGCTAATCCCAAGAAACTCCTTACTTCTGATACATTTGTTGGTGTTGGCACTTAATGACAGCTTCTACCTTGCTCGGATCAACAGAAATACCATCCTTTGATACTACATGACCTAGGAATACCACTTGTTCAAGCCAAAACTCACACTTCTTGAATTTAGCATACAACTGTTTTTCTTTAAGAACTTGCAGCACAATCTTCAAATGTTCCTTGTGCTCTTCTTTATCACGTGAATAAATTAGGATGTCATCAATAAACACAATTACAAATTTATCGAGATATTGCTTGAACACCCTATTCATTAGATCCATAAAAGCTGCAGGGGCATTGGTTAAACCGAAAGGCATTACTAGAAATTCATAATGTCCATACCTTGTTCGGAATGCAGTCTTTGGTATGTCTTCTTCCTTGATCTTCAATTGATGATACCCAGAACGCAAATCAATCTTAGAAAATACAGATGCTCCTGCAATTGATCAAACAAATCATCTATTCTTGGGAGTGGATACTTATTCTTGACTGTTATCTTATTCAGCTCTCTATAATCAATGCACAACCGCAATGTACCATCCTTCTTTTTCACGAACAACACAGGTGCTCCCCAAGGAGAATAACTAGGGCGAATAAAACCTTATCAAGCAATTCTTGCAATTGAACTTTTAACTCTTTCAATTCTGTTGGTGCCATTCGGTATGGTGCTTTAGAAATAGAAGTAGTTCCTGGCATAACATCAATCACAAATTCGATCTCTCGATTCGGTGGTAGTCCCGGTAAATCATCTGGAAATACCTCAACAAATTCTTGAACCACATCTACATTTTCTGGCTTTAATTGTGCTTCAACTGAGGTGTCCAGAACACTTGCCAAATACCCAACACAACCTTTATTCAACATCTTTTGAGCTTTCAATGCAGATATAATTGGTAAGGACCGTGAGAATGAGATACCATTAAACATAAACTGTTCTTCCCCAGGTGGCTGAAAAATCACAATCTTCTTATTACAATCAATTGTTGCATGATATTTGGTAAGCCAATCCATACCTAGAATAACCTCAAAATTTGGCATCGGTAAAACAACAAGATCTGCATAGAGAGTCCTATCACTAATCTGAATAGAACAAGCCCTTAACATTTGGTTGGAATCCATCTCTTCCCCAGATGGAACAGTCACACTATACCTTACTTTTAATAAATCTGGTGTAATGCCCAATTTTCTCACAAATGCACATGATGCAAATGAATGCGTAGATCCAGAATCTATCAATGCAATTGCAGGTATCCCAAAAATTAAAATAGTACCTGTGACTACGGAAGCATCTGCATCAGCTTGTTCTTGTGTCATTGCATACACTCTCCCCTGAACTTTCCCCTGTACTGTTGGGCAATCCTTTGCTATATGTCCAGGCTTTTTACACTTAAAGCAACGATTAGTACCACTATAGCATTCCCCAAAATGATTCTTCCCACACTTAGTACATTTAGGCCTTTCAATTGTAGAAGAAGTCTGTCCAACTCTAGGACGTTTTTCATTCCCTTGGCTTAATTTTTGCTCTCCTTTCTTCCACTGGTTTAGATTTCTGGAGTGAATACTTGCTTCTTTTGTTGTTGGAATTTCTCAATCTCTTTCTCATCTAAATCAGCCATCAAAGACTTGTCCACCAGTTCTCTAAACTCTGTTACTGAAGACATTCTCACATCTCTTCTAATTTCAGGATTAAGGCCCCTCAAGAAATGATCCATCTTCTCATTGTTGTCTCTGGCAATGTATGGCACATACTTGCAACCCTGTTCAAATTTTCTCACATAATCACATACAGACATCGCTCCTTGTTTTAACTCCAAGAATTCCTTTACTCTGAGTGACCTAGCATCCCTGGTGAAATACTTATCATAAAAGATTGTTTTAAACCTCTCCCAAGTTAGTTCTTCCATATTCACTGCAAGTTTAGCTCCTTCCCACCATGTTCTAGCATCCTTCTTCAACAAGAAAATTGCACAGAGTACCTTCTCAGCATCATCAATTCGCATGTAGTCAAAGATAGTGTCCAAAGATTTCACCCATTCCTCTGCAACCATGGGATCAGACCCACCATTAAAATCAACCGGTTCCATCTTTCTAAACTTCTCATATACAGCCTGTGAAGGATCTTGTCGAGCTTGTGGTGGAGGAAGGCGCTGATTCTGTTCTTGGGTTCTTTGTTGCATATCTAGCAATTGTTGTATCTGTTCACCATGCATTCTAGTTTGTTGTTGAATGAGATCAGTCAAATTATCCACCACACTATGATTACCCTCATGATCATCCATTGTCTTCCTTTTTGGTGCCATGACCTGATATGCATTGCCCAGTCTCATTCCATTCATTAGCCAATAATAAATGCATAATCATGACAATAACATGGAATGAAATATAATCAAATAAACATAAAAGCAATAAACATGCAGTTGACCAAGTTTCCCAGCCAGGATGTGTTCATATGCCTTCTTCTGTCTACAGGAACGACTAAACCTCCGCTCTGATACCACAAACTGTAACACCCCTTAACCTAACTGCAGACCTAAACAAACTGATACAGTTAAGTCAAGAAATGTTAATTTTTCATCTTTACTAGAGTTATGGTTTTTAATAAAAGTTCCCATTCTTAGCTATAAGAGAAAGAACTTGAATCATTTTTAACACACCATATACATATATCAAAACTGAGTACATCTGTTTACAAAACCATAACAGAGCGGCTTATTTAAAAACAAAACTATGTTTTCAAAATAAACTACAAAACATGTCGAAGCATGACATATGAACAAATCTCTGTCCGGCCGCTCTAGAGACTTAGTCAACCTCTAAACCTGTACATTTCCACCTGCATCACATGAATCTAATGAGCTAAAGGCTCAGTAAGGTGAAACTGATGCAATAACAAATAACATATATGCACATCTCATAAATCATTAAATGCAATATTCTATTTAATAATTTTCATTCATAAATCATTCTTTAGGGCCCTTGAAGTGTGGTACCTAACTAATAGTGATAGACCATAGTTTTCGGACCTGTTCATAATGATTGGCCAATAAGAGAACTAATACGGGGTTTCCATACTTGGTCTTTCAACCTCAGGTATTAGCCGTATTCTATCTCATTCATTGTGGCTTTCCTATACCGGTTTTTCAACCTCAAGTATTTGCCACCATTTGTTGGGTCCGCCGGTCCCTCCGCGTCCCTCGTCTACCCGACCATCAATCAAGTACCATACTTCCTTTTCAAAAACCTCATTATATTCTTAATAGTATCACGCTTCATAAACCATAAATGCATCAAACATTACATCATTTGACAAACAACAACAATCACATTAAAACATGAACAAACATTATATGATTCTTGTGATACACCAAATGAAAGCTTCAACTTACCTCAAGTCCACTTTGTGCTAGGTGAAAAGGCCAATCTCTTTGGAAGATAGGATGTGTTAAAGGCCTAACATAATCAAATCATGTACCATTTAATATCCTTTTTATAAATCATTTAGTCTATTCTAGTTAAAGTTTATATACACTTTTCAATCTTTTGTAAAGAATTACATATCAATTACATAACCTTAAAAACAATGCATACTCCATATTTTACTACTAATTCAAAATATTAAACATTAGGGCAGCCATTAAATAACTAATAATTCAAATATGATTATTAGGGCAGCCCCTAAAACATGAACACAATCCGAATTAAAATGACGTAAACTTGATTCTAACTTAAATTGATTCTAACCTTCAATTAAGCAAACTAATTGCTATTGTTTTCAATCATTCAAAGAAACATCCAAACACCATATAAGCATTACAAAATCAATAGAAACAAGTAAATTAAACAATTTCACAAGACTATCAATTTTGCTAAAAATTAGCTTAACTAGCTTGGTTTTGGCTTCAAGTGTAACTTACTTAAGTTTTCAATCCTACAAAAGCATACTAAAACATATAACCATCCAAGATACTACAAATTCATCATAAGAAACATTGAAAAAGAATATACCTTGATTAAGTTGGATTTAAGCTTCAAAATCAACGGTTTTCAAGCTTAAAAGGATGGAAACTTGTTCTAGCTTGTGTTCTATGGATTCCTATGGATTGAATTCAACTTTTGTGAGTATGAGAGTGTAGAAATTTGGGAGAAACTTAGGAGAATAAGGGCTGGTCGTTTTTGAGGTGCTTCCACAAGAAATATGGATGAAAATGATTTCTTTGACCTTTTAAAGAGAGGTAAGTGGAGGGTGATGATTGGTTGCATCATGCTTGGTGTCTTCTCATGCCAAAAGCCACGTTCATGGGCTTAGGAGATGACAAAAATTGATGCTTTGGTGTTATAATCAAGTGCAATGCGATTTAGAATGGTTTTATGCAACCTAGTCAACCAACCAATCAAATTGCACCATTGTGCATACTTTTAGTTCTTAGCCAATGTAACATATTTCAAGTAAATATTTAGACAATTAATCACTTTAGCATATAACTAGTATGGAGCAATACAAATAATTCATTTCATAGCCATTCAACACATCAATCTTCCTTAACCGAGATACCGAGCTTTTCACTGCAAAAAGGGCACTTAAGGAATATGTTAAATTAAGAAATGAAAGTTTGATCTCATATTTCATGTACTAATGCATGTTAAATCATAACTGAAGCATATAATAACAATTATTCATGTTCGTGCAATCATGCTATTTGTAAGCCATAATTCAATAATGCACATTGATTAGATGCAAATTCATGCAAAATGCTTATTATTGGCTATATAGGAGAGAATTGAGAATTGGGCATTACAAGTTGAGAATCGCTATAAATAGCTAGTTTTCTTACTTCCGCTGCGAAGGCTAGTTTGAGACCCGTTAGAAAGTCATCGTATTCTGCCTCATTGTTCAAGATGGGGAACTCAAACTTCAAAGTATATTCAAACTTATCGCCTTGAGAACTCTCGATGACTATTCCAGCTCCACTCCTAATTGACGTAGACGAGCTATCAACATAGAGAGTCCAAGTGGGTACTGAGCTAGTTGTTTCATCAGTTGTCATTTCCAGCACTAAATCTGCAAGGACTTGAGCTTTTATTGCAGGGTAAGGTCGAAACTCAATTCTATGCTCATTGAGTTCGATTGCCCATTTAACCATTCTTCTTGACATTTCTAGATTTGAGAGCACCTACTTGAGGGGAATGATTAGTCAACACCACCACTGGACGAGATTGAAAATATGGGCGGAGCTTCCTTGCAGCAGTGATGAGAGCTAGGGCTAGCCTTTTATGTTAGGATATATTTGCTCTACCCCTTGCAAAATCTTGCTGATATAGTAAATGGGTTGGTGGGCTCGACCAACTTCTCAGACTAAGACAACGCTAGTTGCCTCAGTCGCCACTGCTAGATAAAAGAATAATGTCTCTTCTATTTCTGGCTTGGTAAGTAGTGGAGGGAATACAAATATATTTTTAGATCATCAAAGGCTTGCTGACAGTCTTCGGTCCACTCAAAATTCTTCCCTTTGCGAAGCACCTTGAAGAAATGGAGTCCTTTATCTGCTGACTTTGAAATGAAACGATTCAAGACCGCGAGTCTTCTAGTTAGTTGTTGGACATGTTTGATATGTCATAGAGGGGGCATGTTCCAAATTGCATTAATCTGTAGTGGGTTTGCTTCTATACCCCTTTCAGATGTCATATATCCCAAAAACTTCCCACCTCATACACCAAATGTGCACTTTGCAGGATTTAACTTCATTTAGTATGTTCACAGAATGTTGAAGCATTCTTCCAAGTCTAACACATGGTTGCACACTTGCTTGCTCTTGACCAACATGTCATCGATGTATACTTCCATGTTGCGGCCGATCAAGTCTGTGAACATGTTATTAACTAAACGTTGATAGGTAGTTCCAGCATTCTTCAACCCAAAGGGCATCACCCGATAGCAATATATCCCCTAGTTTGTTGCGAAGCTCGTCATCTTTTGATCTTCGGGGGCCAGTCTGATTTGATTATATCCTTGATATGGATCAAGGAAACTCAACAGTTCACACCCTAAAGTAGAGTCCACTAGCCTATCTATGCGCGAGAGTGGAAATGGATATTTTGGGCAAGCCCTGTTCAGATCTGTGAAATCTATGCAAAGATGCCACTTGCCTCCTGATTTGGGTACGAGGACTACATTGGCTAGCCACTCTGGATATTGGACTAGATAGATATACTTTGCTGCTAACAACTTGTTGACATCTTCTTTGATATGTTGAGATCTTTCAAGGCCAAAGGTTTTCTTCTTTTGTTTGATCGGCTTCATGTTTGGGTTAACATTCAGCTGGTGATGTGCTAACTCTGGTGGTATTCCCACTAGTTTCTCCATACTCCAAGAAAATACGTCAATGTTATGTTTAAGAAAGGTTAACAGGTGCTCTTCCACCTCTGGGTCAAGTTCAGTTCCAATCTTGGTTGTCTTTGAGGGGTTTCCATGGAGCAGTTCAACTATCTTTAGTTCCTCAACAGCTTTCAATTTCATATTCTCAGGCTTCTTATTCCCATCTTTTAATTCTCCATCGACGAAATGCACAAGCTTTCTTTTTCTCTTCTTAAGGAGGTCATCACCACCTTCTTGTCGCTTCAAATTTGTAGATTTTTTTTGCAAAGTACTTGCATAGCATTCTCTAGCTATCCGTTGATCCCCGATGGCCTCATCGATCCCCTTACTAGTAGAAAATTTCAATTTCATATGGTAGGTAGAGGCTATGGCACAGAATAGATTCAAACTAGGCCTCCCAAGGATCATGTTATATGTTGAAGGCCCATTAAACACTAGGAATTTTACCATCTTTGTTACTCTTTTAGGGTACGATCCCAAAGAAAATGGGATAGCAACCTCTCCTAATGCTTTCACCACTTTACCTCCAACTCCTATCAATGGGGTGTTCACTGGGCTCAATTGAGCATTGTCAATGCCTAGTTTTAAGAATGCATCATAGAAAATTATGTCGGCAGAGCTTCCGCTATCAACTAAAATTTTCTTTACCCAAAAATTATGTTGCTCCCGTCGCCCTTCTAAGTCGGACTCTCCAAATGTCAACTCATCTGTTGATGTTTGTAGTTGATATACTTTCTCAGAGGGGTGACTAAAAGGTGTATAAGAATTTACTCCGCTTGCTGCGCGTAGTAGGGCTCTCCTAGCATTTGATGAATCTCCATTTGTTGGTCCTCCGAAAATAATTGCTATCACCCCAGCCGTTGGTAAATTCTCTCCTCCTCTTCTATCATGGTGCTCTTGATTGTCGCCTCTATTTTGTTCTCTATGTTGTTCCCACTATTGAGGAGCATTATATCGGTGTTGATCTCTGTGGTTGTTATTGGCTTTATCAACAAACTCAGATAGATAACCCTTGTGGATCAACCTTTCAATCTCTTGTTTTAAATAAAAATAATCTTAAGTGCTATGCCCCCTATCTCAATGGAAATAATAGTACTTGTCAGATTTCACTATTTTGGAACTTTCTCTCAGTGGGCGAGGTGGCTGAATCAAGCCATGTTGCTCGGCCACCATCAAAACCTCAGATAATTGAGCATTAAGGGGAGCAAATCGAGCGTATGTATTGGGAGGAGGATGGCGCTTTTCATCCTTCCTTTTGGCCTCTCTTCATCTGGTTGCCTCCGCTTCCCAAGAGTTAGTAGTCCCATCCTTTCTTCAATGCGAATATACTTTTTAGCTCTTTGCAACAACTCTTCAAGCCTTATTGGAGATTTTCCAGCAATGGATTCTTTAAGTCTATCATGGCGGAGGTTTTGTTGCATTATTCCTACTAATAACTCATGATTGATATGGGGGACTCTATGAACACCTTCAATGAAATATTTAACGTAATCACGAAGTGGCTCTCCCTCTTTTTGGGTGATCAAGAACAAGTACGCAACAGTCTTTGGATGTTATTAATTAATGGAGAATTGGTGTAGGAAACATTGAGTAAGTTGCTCAAAGCTAGTAATTGTTCCTCCAGTGAGTTGATTAAACCAAGAGAGAGCTCACTTGGTCGACGTGGATCTAATAATATTACAGTATGCAGTATCACTTAAATCATACAGGTCAGCCTTTGTGTAAAACTTATCTAGATGCTCCTGAGGATCACCAGTTCCGTCATACTCTGAAAAATTGGTTATCTTGACTCCTACTGGGAGGGACTCCGCCAAGATAGCCGAAGAGAAAGAGTTGTGCTTTGGGGGAAGAACTACTAACGGGGTAGCATTCTCCACACAAGTATGTGTTCCAGATGGATAAGTTAGTTGATCGGTATGAATGTGTGACCCCGCTATTAGAGTTGGCGGCATGGTGTGTGTCGTCTTAGTATCGTTTCATTACTTGACTTTATCTTTTAGTTAAGAAGTGTGTCTGTTCATTTCCTCTCGTGCCCTACTATGAGGTGGAGCTGCAAGCCTTAGCCCATCTCGGTCAGGAGTAGGAGAAGAAGTGCGACTCCCTTGGGGGTTTCTAGGGAGTGCTCTCTATGATAGGCTGCAGCAAATAGAGCGACCGCTTCAGCCGTGACCCAAGCACTTCCTTCTTTGATCATCCTCCATAGAGTTCTTTCAGTAAGTTGGACTCTCGGTTCATCTTGAAGTGGTGGGAGTTGGTTCATGGGATTTTAAGGGGTGGTCGTCGAGTAACACTATCATTCTGGACATTTTGAGTTAAGGGGTCAACTACTTGTTCTGGGGCTCTTCTTACTAGGGGATCATTTTCCTTGGATGCTAGCCGCTCGAACTGTTCTAGACATAGTCTGTATTTCTCAATGATCAGGTAGCGTTCCCACAGATAGCACCAAAATGATATGAAATTCACCTCCTTATAATGGACTAGGTGAGCTGAACAACTGCAGAGCTAGAACGCTGATCGGTCATGAATCTGGGGTGCCAGGGTTGCCCGACGAAGTCCTTCCGATGCTCAAGTCAGCAAGATGAGTAGGTGAATTAAATCAGAAACTAGAGAGTGCTTAATTCTTAATCGAATTTGTACCTTTCAATTATAAAAACAGTAGGGTATTTATAGCAAATAGTGAAATCTTTATGAACTATCGGGCCTCCGGCCCATTAGAGAATTTTTCTTTTGGTCTTTAATATCTTGGCCCATGTTTTTTGCCCTTATTGCTTAGGTTAGTTCATTTGGGCTCGACCCATCATAATGTGGTCCAATTAATTTGGGCTAAGTCCATCAATATGGATATCAAATCTTGAAGCATGCAAAATAGAAAAGGGTTTGATACATTAGTTAGAAAATACATCATAGGAAAAAATATCAAGTCTTACTGCAAACCAAGAAGCAAATGAGCCCTAATTGGGTCGAATGCTATACTTTTTATGGGGATTGGGCTATCATTCGATGTTGTTAGTCCTAATTAGTATGAAAGGATTTTGGGGATAAATAGACCTTTCTAAAAAATTCGTGGAAACTTGCAAAATATAGTCGTCTAATCTGATAAAAAAAGTGATTACTCGTCTGATGACTCAGATGCTCGGTCTACTAAAGGTTGAATCATGCTAATTTTCATTAGAGTCACACAACAAAAAACACATCATAAAAATAAAGTTTATATAGATTACTAGTTCACTATTAAAATAAGTTAATGATAAAATTATGCAATTGTAATAGAATAAAATAACAAAATATATAGTGCTCGAAAATAACTAATACAGTAAATTTTTATAGTAATTCGAAAGTGGAGCAATACTTCTATGCCTACTCTTCTCTAATTTTCTAGAAAAATCTACTAGATATCCACAGACTTTACACAAAAGTCATACTTCTAGTTATAACATCCTACTCACACTAACTCAAGCTACTAGCTTATTTCTCAATCAGCCTACACAAAACTCAATTAATATTGCTAAAGTCACTCTCCACAAGAGTCGACTCTAAACAAGAGTTAGCCTACACTAAGCTCAAGACTCCTGTAATGATAAAAAGTGTGTGAAAAATAAAATACCTCAACCAGACTACTCAAAAAGTGATATTGAATATTATTCAGCTCTGAGTGATCTATATATCATCTATATGATTTAATCCATATCTATCATTATATTAATAGTAGGTTATCATATTTCTGCTCTGATATTATTGATTATATGCTCTAATGGATTTGCATGTATCCAATTTGTTAAAATTTCCTTTCATGTAATAATTTCTACCATAATCATTGTATGTTAAGACTAATACCTGACGAACCAATTAGATTGGCCACTTGTAAACTCTTGTAAAAATATTATTTTATAATAAATATTGATAAAATAGGTAATTTTTAATCTTTATTTGCTTTTATTAAATTTAGATGAAGTCACTGCATCATACATAGCTACAGGGGATGCTTACGTATATAATGGAGATCATGAAATATGCCTCTATAGTTTTGGTTTTAACTGGTTCCAAATTACGAATCACTAAGATAGGACATCAATGATTTAGCGATATTTTCACATCTGATGAATGATCGCAAGTAGGATGTCTCATTTCATGGACATTGATGTAGGGATATTAGAGTATATATTTGGGTGTATGTTAGGGAGCAAGTACAATGAATATTGCCACCTAAAATTGTCGAATGTTGAATTCCTACATTATGATAATGCAAGATTAATTAAATTTTAAAGCATCATGGTAATCTTATGCATAACTATTTCTGTTTTGATTTATTCTCTTATTACAGTTTAATCACAAGTAGAATATTTTGGGTGTTACTTATGTAGAAACCTAGTGAGTGGTCAACAAAAGAATTCGTTACATATATCGATGAATAGGAAATTCTCCCATATTTTCTGTGGTTCTTCACTTGGAAGTTCTCGATCAAGGCTTGATGAAAATAAGAAAAAGATTTTCTAATATCACTGTAAAGTCACATATGATGAATGATCACAAGGAGGATGTCTCATTTCATGGAAATTAGTGTAGGGATATTAGAGTACGTATATGAGTGCTTGTTAGGGATTAAGTACAATGAATATTTCCACTGAGAATTGTCAAATGTTGAATTCCTACATTATGGTAGTGCAAAATTAAATTTTACACTTAAGGCACCATGGTAATCTTATGCATAACTGCTTGTGTTTTGATTTATTCTCTTATTATAGGTTAATCACAAGTAGAATATTTTGGGTATAATTCACTTATGTTGGAGCCTAGTGAGTGGTCAACAAAAGAATTTGTCACATATATAGATGAATAGGAAATCTCCCATATTTTATGTGGTTCTTAACTTGGAAGTTGTTGAGTTGGTTGTATACAAACAATTTGTATGCCTTTTTACTTAACATTTGGTTTGTTTTCAAGTGTTTATGTATTTTTTTTATATTTAGTTTGAAATCTTATAGGTAATGGCAAAAAGAGAAAAAATGGAAAGAAACAAAAATTTAGTTGAAATTTTGAAAAATCCGCATTGTGGTGCTACTGATGACAGTGTTTGTATTTCAACCATAACTTTTTTCTAAAATATTATATTGACTTGATTCTTAATTTATTGGAATGAAAGGAGATATATCTACAACTTTTATGTTTATCACCAAATCTAGTTCTTTTTATTTCAATGAGAAACATTAGGTTAAAAAGTCAGTACTGGACTGAAACTTTTAATGAGAAACTTTCGAGTTGATTCAAGTGTCTATGGAAATCCAAAACACAGAGATACAATTTCTTAGAATACATAAAAAGCCAATTCAATCTAAAAATAACTCAAAAATGGCTTTCAAGAAGAATGATCCTACGTGAGCCTGGGCGTTGCAATTTGAGAAATGGCGCCTAGGCACCGATACAGAGGGCTTAAGCACCGAAAATAGAATACATGGTGCTTAGGCACCATTCTTCCAATTTTAGGCTCCTTTTGAAGTTACTGTAGATAGAGTGTTTGACGTCTAGGCGCCGTTCTTCTGAGCCTAGCGCCAAGCAACATGAAAATTAGAAAGTTTATTTTTTTACTCAGATTTTGGACATTAATTGTGAAAAACTATAAAAGCTAATTTCTAAAAATACTTTGGGGATGTTTTGGGCTTGAGGAGACTTAAAGAAACAAAGGGAAAAATAAAGGCAGTGGGCTTGAAAATTCAAGAAGGGATTCCATCTTCAAGATTTGAAGAGTTTCTTCTTTCCTTTTTCTCTTTTATTTTTCATTTACCATGAACATTAGAATGTCTATGGATTCTATGCTTATAGATATGGGCTAATTCTCTTTTCTAGAATTTTTATGTAACCTAATTAGGATGTTTTGAATATTTCTATCAATTGAATTCTTGATTTGATTTTCTAGGTTGAGTATTCTACATTTTCTTAATGTTTCTAATTACTTGATCACTAATTAGATAATTTGATAATCATAAGGATCTAGGAGGTGAATTATGTATTTAGTTCATTGTGAAAAATATCATAATTACATGTGAGATAGAAATATACTTACATGATTTGTGTAGTCACGTTTGAGATCCATAGAACCTAATGAATTATTAAATATTATAATTCATATAGGAATATAGTGGGTTAGCAATTGATGATATTTCTGTTAGACCTTGGGACAGGCTAGTGGATAATTTAGGAATTCTTAACTGTCACTTGAGAAATAAAATAAGATTAATGAGATAGATTATTTAATTCGGACTAATTATGGTGAAGTCATAAACCCTAAGCTTTACGTTACTGAATTTTATCCTTAATTGCTTTTGATTGTTAGTGCTACAACTTTAAGGTTGCAAACCCAAGTGCAGGTTGTAGTAAGTAATAAATTTCTCGTGAGTTCCAGGTCGATCCACAGGGAAGTTGTTTGAAGAATTCAAGTTTATATTTCTAAAAAGATGGAGTTTGTGTGAATCAAAATATATGAACAATTAATGTATGATATAACTAAAGACAAACTGAAGTAATAAAAGTACTGAGGATTATGGATCCACTCTTGAGTTTTGGATAGAGAAATGGTTATTTATTCTTTTTACCTCTATTAATTGCCACAATTGGAATCCATACATAATGAAGGTTCCAATGGGAAGATATTATCAACTAACTCATGCAATAAGGTAATCATGATATTGTCTTACTATTGCAAATTATCTCTTAACGCCAACACTTATTTATGGGATCAAGCATTTATGCACACCTTCGTCAACAACAAATCAAGGGTTCACATTAGCAGTCAGTGGGGTAAAACCGTACAATAAGCTAAATGAATTCAAGTATTTGTTGTGCCATTGGAGATACATAAATCAAGAATCGCCACAAAACAAGTAGGATTTAGATCAAAAATAAAAATAATAATTCAACATACTTAAACAATTTCTACCCTTATAACCATTTCTCTTCCTCCATCAAGAGATTCACCCTTTTTCCTCACCAAAATGAAATTTAGAAAGACATAATAAAAGTAGCAAAGACTAAAAATATAAGAGAAACTAGAGAATGTATTTCTATTACTACTAGAAAACTTACAATACTAGAAAACGTACAAACTAGATAACTTAGCCTAAAGAAACCCTCTACCCCTCCTCTTACAAGCTTAATAAATGGCATATTTATAGTACTTGGAGTAAGCTAGAAGCCAAACAAATAATGGAGGGGTTAATCAAGTGGTATGCTAGTTGCCAAGAGTTGGTAAGTTATCACACAAATTTCTCACCCACTTAATTGAATTATATTTTTTGGTCTGATACAACTATATTTTGAAGATACATGAAGAATCAAAATTGTAGATCTTTCAACGCTGATATATTTTCATATATCGTTTGTCAAATTTGGCGATCGGATGAAATAGATATTATCAAATTACCAAGTCATGTCCAAGAGCCGCCCTTTAACAGCAGCAGCAACTTGAAGCCTATGTTTTAACCATTTCAATACATTTTCATACCATCTTATCTTCAGCAAACTTGTTTATTTACTCTTAGTTATAACATATCCGAATTTCAGCCCAAAATAAATTTAGGCTCAAGATATATAACCGAATTGGTAAAATAAGTCAATATTGAGCTGAACTCTGATCCGAAGTTTGGTGATCTATTTTGTGCAACTATTTGGATGAATTTTCTGCTATCATAAAGATTGAATTGGGCTAATCTTCCAACAGAAAAGTTGTGTCTCTATCTTTTGTCTTTCAAATAAAATAAGCGTCAGGTCCATAGGGCTTTTGATTATGAAGTTATGCTCAAATTACAAAAACTGCACAAGTTTGGAAACATGCTTCCATTTATTCCCTAACACAAAACATTAATAAAATAAAAATATTAACAAGAATAAAGCAAGAAAAGTATAAAGGATTATTACAAAAATTTGTCAAAATATGCACTTATGAAATTTCCCCACACTTAACCCTTGCTTGTCCTCGAGCAAGCTTAAAACAAACAAAACTAATCCACTTTCGTAGGAAATTACGATTGCATTTAGCATATGCAACAAGCCTTTAAACCCCTAGGTGGCCCATAGAGGACGAGTTATAGTGTCGTGAAGGTTTCCATCAGTGATACCTACAAACACCTATAATAACTATCTTCCAACTTTTATTCTCATGAAGCAACAAAGTAATATGAAAATAAAATCAAACAAGTGTTGAGTTTAACTCTTAGTCATTCAAAAATCAATACATTTCCACAATAAGCATACTCAAGTGTGTGTGTGGACAGTTAATGTCAATAGTGATGAAACTATGCATGCTTCAAATAAGTGAATTCTCATAAAACCTTACAAAAACCATCACCCAATCTCTAACAGAAAAGTTAAACATCATAGGCTCTTCC
Organism: Paulownia fortunei; assembly: GCA_019321725.1. Lineage (NCBI taxonomy): Eukaryota > Viridiplantae > Streptophyta > Magnoliopsida > Lamiales > Paulowniaceae > Paulownia > Paulownia fortunei. The sequence continues at coordinate 17,418,716 of CM033116.1, read as the reverse complement.
TTTGGTGCAAATTTCCACTACACTGAATGCACCACACGAAATCAAAAGGTCTTCAACAAATGTTGTAATGGGGATAAATGGTGGTGATGTAGCTAAGAAATAAAAGGATAGGATGCAACAAAGGTTCTAAAAACTTTATGGAATTAGAGACATAGAATTTATCGATGAAGAATTCTCAAACTCCACAAATTTCACACTGAGGTCTATTGTTATTGAATTGGACCCCTCTTATTCATCTTGCAACATCTCATTTTTAGTTGCAACTTGTAGCAATTTGCAATTTTTTTTTCTTCTATTTTTTTTATTATTATTATTATTTTTTTAAGAAACTCCCCCACACTTATCTTCTATTCCAACCTGAATTTCTTTTGTAAGTTCAAGTTGTCAATTGAATGTCTCTTAAACTCCAATCATTTTTAAAACAAGGGTTGGATAATAGTGTATTTAGGCTAGGTAAAAAGATATGGTTACAAAAAGAAAAAAATATTTATTTATTGTAAGGCTCAAAGTGGTTTACTAGGGGGATGTTTTCTTGAAACATCATATAGGGAACAAGCTCATTTGGCAATGATGCTAGAAAGCCTAGTGCCTTAATCAATTTTCTAGTGGTGCACTATCAGTCGTTCGCCTCGACAGACCAAAAGTAAAAGTTCTAATACTCAACCCCTACATGTTGAAGATTCAAGTGATGATTAGAGTAAGGGCATAAGAACTATCTATTTTTACATGATTGTCTTCACACTAAATAACATAACTATTTGTGCAAAATGAAATTTGAGTATAATTATCGCAAAAATATATTAACCAAATAACAACATCAAAGTCCAAAACAACACCCATCATCAATCAAATCATATTATTCATGCTTAATTTTAATCATTGAAGTTGGAAGGACCTCTACGACTCAAAAAAAATAATTGGTAATTCGCAAACATTTGTTAAAAACTTCACAAACCTGCCATGTTATGTAAAAAAATAGGGATGCGTCTCAAGAGTGTTACAATTACCCTTTACTTAGCCATCTTTTTTCATGCTTTCAACGGACCCATAAAAAAAACACGCTTGATTTTTATTTTTTATTTTTATTTATTTTATTTTATTTTTATATTTTATTTTATTTTTTATTTTTACTAGAAAAACACACATTGAACATACAAGTCATGATATCAATTATCCCTTCCCCCAACCTAATCGAGACATTATCCCCAATGTCAAAAATAGATAGGAAAGTAGAGTTTGAAAGATATTACCTGAAGCTGAAAAAAAAAAAATACATACTATTAGATAAAATCATTAACAATAAGTATCACAAACTGAGAGTCAAATTCAATTTGTGTTTTCGACCATTGTTCCTGTTGGACCAATCCACATTGGCCAAGGCTAGATCAGGTTCTGGCACATATGCTAGAAGTTGATCAATCAACTAGTCAGGTGTCGGAGCAGAAATAATGATTCTTCTCCCAGAAGTTGAAATAAAATCTTTTTTCACAGCATGATCTACAAAAGATAACACACCATCATAAAAACCATTAACATTAAGAATACCTATAGGTTTTTGGTAAATGTTGAGTTGTGTCCAAGAGACAATTTGGAATAATTCCTCCAGTGTACCAAAACCGCCAGGTAGAATGATGAATGCATCCGCATTGTTTAATATGTTAGGCATTCTGTCCTGAATATGTGACACTTTTAGCTCATCTCCAATGGTCATACCTGTGATATTATGTACTGTTAAAGATTTTTGGATAACTTCCAGAACTTTGACACCTCTTACATAAGCAGAAACAGCAACACTCCCCATTAACCCCAAACTGTCTCCCTCATACACTAAATGAATTTTTCTTTCTGCTAAAGTTCTACCAAGGTTATTGGCTGCCCCTATAAACTCACCATTTTTTCCTAGATTGGATCCACAAAAAAATACAAATGGAATTAAATTTGCGAGTTGAAGAAACTTTCATTTTTTTTTCTTTTTTGAAAATAAGTTGTGCAAAAATAGAGTGCGTACGGTGATATTTATTGAGGTGTGAACAGGGAATGCATTTATTGCATGTCTTTTTCTTTTGTCAAAAAGGTTAAAAATAAGGACACATACGAAATTTAAAAATTACCTACTAACAAGTGTATGTACATGTAGTTGTGATTGTGACTCACATCTTCCTCTGGTTTTACATCCAATAATGGCTTAAACGCCCTCTATGGGTCGAGGATATGCTTCCCATACAGTTTTCTTATAAACTGACAAACAGGGTCTTTTAATATCAGATTCCCAAGACTATAAAGCTCATATTTATTTTGAAAATGATCCCATAAATCAAGAATTGCACGTTGTACCAATCCACATGAATGCGTCTCAAGAGTCAATATAATGTGATCTAAAGACTCCTTACACAGTCCATCCATAATGAATTTAAGTTTATCTTCTCGATTTTTAGAGACCATTCCTAAAGAACGACACTTTGTGTTGCAAGTCCATCTAGCACAAATATGACAAACTTTCATTTTTTTCGCCCTTCGTTTTTTTGAATATGTGCTTTTACCAAAACCAGACATGTATCTAGTAAGCAAATCTGGAAACTCATGTGAAAACTCACCTGCCCTTACCTTTGCTTCAATTATCCATCGTATGTCCTCCGGGATGCCCTTGTGCATAAGCATCCTCAATCTTTCAATCCTGATTTTATAAATTTTCAAATTTTCATTTTTAGGAAGAAAAGGAAATCATTTCTTGAGAGTTAGAAAAATGTCACCCAATTTGAAAAAAACAAGAAAAGGGAATGAGAAAAGCAAAGAAAATTTGTACAAAGATTTCAGTTGTTTGGAAACTGAGAAGTCCGACTTTTATAGCCACGGAGTACCGTTATCCGCCATTTAATCGGGAAAAGAAAAAAAAATAAAAGAAAAAAAAAATGTCAGAGAAAATGAGTATATACAATACTAATCATAACAAAGGTTAGAAAGAAAAAGAATTTCCTCTTGTGAAAATTGATTTTCTAGAAATGGTTTAACTCTTTGTCCATTTACTTTGAATATGTTACCATTTATAGGATTCTCAATTTCAATCGCCCCATAAGGATATACTTTTTTTACAACAAAAGGACCACTCCACCTTGATTTCAATTTTCCAGGAAACAAATGCAATCGAGAATTATAAAGCAAAATCTTTTGACCAACCTCAAATATTTTTCTTGAAATTTTATTATCATGAAAATATTTGATTCTTGCTTTATAAATTTTAGAATTCTCATATGCATCATTTCTCAGTTCTTGAAGTTATTGATTTGCAATTTGCACAATTTTGAAGCTTCATCAAGGTTGAAGTTAAACTTTTTGATTGTCCAATAAGTTTTATGTTCAAGTTCAACAGGTAAATGACAAGGTTTTCCACAAACTATCCTATAAGGAGACATGTCTAATGATGTTTTGAAAATAGTTCAATATGCCCAAAGTGTATCGGTAAGTCTAAGAGACCAATCTTTACGATTTGGGTTAACTGTTTTCTCCAAAATTTGTTTTATCTCCCTATTTGCAAGTTTAACTTGTCCATTTATCTGAGGGTGATAAGGGGTTGCAACTTTATGTATGATTCCATATTTTCTCATTAAAGTTTCGAAAACTTTGTTACAAAAATGTTTTCCCCATCACTGATAATAGATCTAGGAATTCCAAATCGGCTTAAAATATTTTCTTTCAAAAAAATTATCACTATTTTGTGATCATTGTTTCGACAATGAATTGCCTCGATCCATTTTGAAACATAATCTATGGAAACCAATATGTAAAGAAAACCAAATGATAATGGAAATGGCCCCATAAAATCAATACCCTAACAGTCAAAGATTTCAATCACTAGGATAGGGTGTAGGGGCATCATATTTCTCTTTGAAAGGGACCCTAACTTTTGACAATTTTCACAACTTTTGCAAAAAGTGTAAGTATCTTTGAAAATAGTTGGCCAATAAAATCCACATTGCAAGATTTTTGCAGTAGTTTTCTTTACATAAAAATGACCACCACATGCTTTTGAATGACAAAATTTGACAATATTACCTATCTCATTGTCAGGCACACATCTTCGAAAGATTTGATCCAGACAATATTTGAATAGGTATGGATCACCCAATAAAAAAATTTAACCTCAGTCAAAAACTTCTTTTTGTCTTGAAAGTTCCAATGCGATGGCATCTTTCCTGTCACAAGAAAATTAACAATGTTAGCAAATCAAGGTAAAATAGAAACATTAAATAGTTGTTCATCAAGGAAAGTGTCATTAATAGGTGTGGTTTGAAACGAGTCATCACAAACAAGTCTCAACAAATGATCAGCCACTACATTCTCTACTCTATTTTTATCTCGAATAGTAATATTAAATTCTTGGAGTAAGAGAATCCACCTAATCAATCTTGGTTTAGCATCTTTTTTTGACAAAAGATATTTCAAAGGTGCATGATCACTGAAAACAACAATTGGTGAGCCAACAAGATAAGATCAAAATTTATCCAATGCAAAAACTACATCAAGTAATTCTTTTTCAGTTGTTGTATAATTCAATTGAGCACCATTTAAAGTTTTACTTGCATAGTAAATAACATATGGTTTTTTATATTTTCTTTGTCCCAAGACAGCTCCAATAGCATAATCACTAGCATCACACATTATTTCAAAAGGTAAAGTCCAATCTGGAGGCTGCATGATTGGAGCAGATGTAAGCATGCTTTTAAGCTTAACAAAAGCATTTTCATAGTTTTTAGTCCATTCAAAAATAGTGTCTTTTGTTAGAAGATTACACAAAAGTTTAGATATTGTACTAAAATCTTTGATAAATTTTCTATAAAAACCAGCATGTCCTAAAAATGATCTAATCTCCTTCACAGTCTTTGGTGTTGGCAAATTGGCAATTAACTCAATTTTAGATTTGTCAACCTCAATACCTTCTGATGATATAATGTGTCCAAGAATAATACCAGTTGTTACCATGAAGTGACATTTCTCCCAATTGAGCACAAGCTTTTTCTTCACACCTGATCAAAACCTTTTCTAAATTAGATAAGCAATCATCAAATGAATTACCAAAAATAGAAAAATCATCCATGAAGACTTCAAGAAAACGTTCAACCATGTCACTAAAAATACTAAGCATGCATCGTTGGAATGTAGCTGGTGCATTACATAATCCAAAAGGCATCATTCGATATGCAAAAGTACCAAAAGGACATGTAAAAGTTGTCTTCTCTTGATCTTCAAGTGCAATTGCAATTTGATTATAACTAGAATATCCATCTAAAAAGCAATAAAATTCGTGTCCCGTAACTCTTTCTAAAATTTGATCTATAAAAGGTAATGGAAAATGATCTTTTCTAGTAATTGAGTTGAGTTTTCTATAGTCAATGCACATTCGCCAACCAGTAACAGTCCTAGTTGGAATTAATTCATCATTCTCATTCTTGACTACAATAACTCCAGATTTCTTAGGTACAACTTGAGTAGGACTTACCCATTTGCTATCAGAAATAGAATAAATGATTCCATTATCTAAGAGTTTAATGACTTCATTTCTCACTACTTCTTTCATATTGGGATTTAGCATTCGTTACATTTCTCTAGAAGGTTTAGCATTTTCCTCTAGATAGATGTTATGTGTGCAATTGAAAGGATTAATACCTTTAATATCAACAATGGTCCATCCTAAAGTATTTTTATGCATTTTCAGAGTTTCGATCAGCTTACCTTCTTGAGATGCATCCAGTTTGGAAGAAATTATTACTGAAAAAGTCTTATTCTCACCTAAGAAAGAGTATTTCAAATTAACTGGCAAAGGTTTCAAATCAACCACAGGAGTTTTAATACTTGATGGAATATATTTTACTATTGATGATGAAAGTTCTTCGAACCTTGGCTTCCAAAAATATTTTTCTTGTACCTGCAAAAATTCAGAGATAGTACTAGTGTGTGCCTTTTTACAAATACTTTCACTTTCAAAACAAGTCTCCAAAGAATCTGAAGAGTTAGTAGTAGTAAAGTATTCATAAACAAGTTTCTCAATTAAATCCACTTCATATATTTCGACATCTTCTGCAGGTTGCATACAAACATTAAACATATTTAGTTCCAAAGTCATATTTCCAAATGATAATTTCAAAATACCATTTCTACAATTGATCAAAGCATTTGAAGTTGCAAGAAAAGGACGACCCAAAATGATAGGAATTTGTGTATGTGTTTGTGCAACAGGCTCTGTGTCCAAAACAATGAAATCAACTGGAAAGTAAAACTTATCAATTTGTACCAACACATCTTCTACTATTCCCTTTGGAACTTTAATCGAACGGTCAGCTAGTTGGAGTACAACAGAAGTTGTTTTAAGTTCTCCCAAACCTAACTGTTCATAAACTGAGAAAGGTAGAAGATTTACACTAGCACCAAGATCAAGCAAAGCACGCTTTATTCTAGTGTTTCTTGTGTTACATGAAATGGTTGGACAACCTGGATCTTTGTACTTGGGTGGAGTGAATTGTTGAATGATTGAACTAACACTTTCAGTTAAAAATGCCTTCTTTTGTACATGATGTTTTCTTTTGATTGTACACAAATCTTTCAAAAAATTTGCATAAGGTGGAACTTGTTTGATTGCATCCAATAATGGAATATTAATCTTGACTTGTTTAAAAATTTCAAAATTTTCAGCATTTGAGTTCAATTTTTGAGTTGCTTGCAATCTTTGAGGAAAGGGTGCTAGAGGTAAATATTTTTGTTTTTCATCATTTTCACACTTACCTTCTTTGACTTACCTTCGTCATCAAGACTATTTCCATTTTTTATTTCTGGAGGTGGATTATAAACTTTCTCCTTGGGATGAATAGTCTTGTCAATAACTTTTCCATTCCGAAGAGTTGTAACTGAATTAGCCTCTTTGACTGCATTTTCACCTAAAGAAGAAACATGACACTGAGTGGAAGGATTAGGTTGAGGTTGAGCAGGAAATTTACCTTTTTCATGAATACACAAAGAAGTTGTCAGTGTTGAAAGTGTGCTTCTGATCTCATTAATAGCTTGTGAAGTCTGATTATTGATGTTTATTTGTTCATGCATAAATGCTTGTAAAGTCTCCTCAATGGATTTTGTATGTGGAGTTGGATAAGAATGAAAGTTTGGTGGTTTTTGTGAATGTAGTGGTTGGGCACGGTTATCATCTCGCCAACTGAAATTGGGATGATTTCTCCATTGTGGATTGTAAGTTTCAGAATATGGAGAATGGAAAGGTTTTTTAAATGTGTTCATAAAATTTTCTTGTACTGGAATGTTTGGACATTCATTGGTGGAGTGCCCAAAAGTTGAAGATTGCTACAAACTTCTTCCTCTTACACAGATTTGATTTCCTTTACTTTTTTAAGTTCAATGGCTTGAACTTTTCTTGTTAAACTAGCAAGCCTAGCATTTAGATCGTCTTCTTGGCTAAGGTAATATTTTCCTTTATTACTATTAGCAAGATTAGATCTAATAGAACCTTCGGAATAATTAACACTATGCCATGATTAAGAGTTTTCTACCAAATAATCTAGATATTCTAGGGCTTCATCAGGTTCCTTATCAAGAAACTCACCATTACACATTGTTTCAACAAATTATTTTGTTTCAAGAGTTAAACCTTCATAAAAGAAACTAATTAAGCGTCATTTTTCAAAACCATGATGTGGGCATGAATTCAACAAATCTTTAAATCTTTCCCAACATTAAAAGAAAGCTTCATTCGAATTTTGAGAAAAATTTTGAATTTGTCTTTTCAAAGCATTAGTTTTATGAGTTTGAAAGAATTTTTTCAAGAATTCAGCTAGCATTTCTTGCCAAATGCCATTTGACCTAGGTTTAAAGAATTACGCTAATTTTTTGCTTTATCTTTTAAAGAAAAAGGAAATAATTTGAGCTTAACAATCTCAATAGTACGTAATAAATTTCTCGTGAGTCCGAGGTCGATCCATAGGGAAGTTGTTTGAAGAATTCAAGTTTATATTTCTAAAAAGATGGAATTTATGTGAATCAAAATATATGAACAATTAATGTATGATATAACTAAAGAAAAACTGAAGTAATAAAAGTACTGAGGATTAGGGATCCACTCTTGAGTTTTGGATAGAGAAATGGTCATTTATTCTTTTTACCTCTATTAATTGCCACAATTGGAATTCATACATAATGAAGGTTCCAATGGGAAGATATTATCAACTAACTCATGCAATATGGTAATCATGATATTGTCTTACTATTGCAAATTATCTCTTAATGCAACACTTATTTATGGGATCAAGCATTTATGCACACCTTAGTCAACAACAAATCAAAGGTTCACATTAGCAGTCGGTGGGGTAAAACCGTACAATAAGCTAAATGAACTCAAGTATTTATTGTGTCATTGGAGATACATAAATCAAGAATCACCACAAAACAAGTAGGGTTCAGATAAAAAATAAAAATAATAATTCAACATACTTAAATAATTTCTACCCTTATAACCATTTCTCTTCCTCCATCAAGAGATTCACCCTTTTTTCTCAACAAAATAAAATTTAGAAAGACATAATAAAAGTAGCAAAGACTAAAAATATAAGAGAAACTAGAGAATGCATTTCTATTACTACTAGAAAACTTACAATACTAGAAAACATACAAACTAGATAACTTAGCCTAAAGAAATCCTCTACCCCCTCCCCTCCTCTTACAAGCTTAATAAATGGTCTATTTATAGTACTTGGAGTAAGCTAGAGGCCAAACAAATAATGGAGGGATTAATCAAGTGGTATGCTAGTTGTCAAGAGTTGGTAAGTTGTTACACAAATTTCTCACCCACTGAATTGAATTATATTTTTTGATCAGATACAGCCAGATTTTGAAGATATGTGAAGAATTAAAATTGTATATCTTTCAATGCTGATATATTTTCATATATCCTTTGTCAAATTTGGTGGTCGGATGAAGGCGATATGGTCAAATTACCGAGTCATGTCCAAGAGCCGCCCTTTAACAACAGCAGCAACTTGAAGCCTATGTTTTTACCATTTCAACATATTTTCACACTATCTGGTCTTCAGCAAACTTGTTTATTTACTCTTGGGTACAACATATTCGAATTTAAGTCCAAAGTAAATTTGGGCTCAAGATATATAATCGAATTGGTAAAATAAGTCAATACTGGGCTGAACTCTGATCCGAATTTTGGTGATCCATTTTGTGCAACTACTTGGACAAATTTTATACTATCATCAAGACTAAATTGGGCTGATCTTCCAACAGAAAAGTTGTACCTCTATCTCTTGACTTTCAAATGAAATAAGCTTCAGGTCCATAGGGCTTTTGATCATGAAGTTATGATCAAATTAATTAAACTGCACAAGTCTGGAAACATGCTTCCATTTATTCCCTAACACAAAATATTAATAAAACAATAATATTAACAAGAATAAAGAAAGAAAAGTATAAAGGATTTGATACAAAAATATGTCAAAATATGCACTTATCAGTTAGTTTAGTTGGGTTTAGTTTACAATCATCAACACTTTCTTGCGTTTATTCAAATAAAGTTAGAGTTGACATAATTTTCATACTTAGTAGATCTCAGTCCTTGTGGGAATGACACTCACTCATCTCTTTGTTACTTGTTAATGATAACATGTAATTGCATTCGTAAAATTCATAACAAGTTTTTAGCGTCGTTGTCGGAGACTATTTGATTTTATTAATATCAAAATAACTCTAATTTTAACTTATTTTTTCTATTTTTTATTTTCTTTTACTTTCGTTCTTTGTTTTGATTTGTCAGGTATTATTCTTAGGAGAAAGATATGGTCTAGAAGTTTTGAATTGATACCATGGCAAACACAGAGAACGATGCAGTGAACAACAAGGCATTGCATGATTATGCTATGCCTATGGTCGTTGATACAATCTTGGGAATCATGTGCCATTTCATTCAAGCAAATAATTTTGAGATCAAAATGGCTATTATTCAGATGGTTCAGACTAATCAATTCTATGGATTAGCCAATAAGGATCCCAATGCACATATAGCTAGTTTCTTCAAAATTTGTGATACGTTCAAGCACAATGGTGTTACTGATAACACTTTTAGATTGAGGTTGTTTCCATTTTCACTTCAGGACAAAACCAAAATTTGGTTGAATTATCTATCTGCTGGGACAATCACTACTTGGGCACTCTTAGCTCAAAGCTTTGTAACTAAGTTTTTTCCACCCTCTAAGACAACAAAGATGCAGAATGATATCACTACTTTTTCTCAATATGACTTGGAATCTTTGCATGAGGCTTGGGAAAGGTACAAATATTTATTAAGGAGGTGTCTACATCATGGTATACCGAATTAGTTGCAAGTGCAAAAATTCTACAATGATTTGAATGGCTCAACGAGAACTTTAGTTGATGCAGCAGCTGGTGGAGCTCTTATGGGTAAGACACATGAGGAAACTTATGAACTACTTGAAACCATATCTATAAATACTTATCAGTGGCCTTGAGAGAGAATTATACCAAAGAAAGTATTTGGAACACATGAAGGAGATACCCTCACTGCGCAAGTTGCTACATTATCTCAATAGCTTAGTTCTTTCACTACTAGTGTGGTTTCTAAACCAATTGAGGTTTTTAATTTTTGTAATGGTGCTCATCCTAGTACTAAATGTCAAGTTGGCAATCTATTTGCTCCATCACAATCTGAACATGTGCAACCCATTGGGAACTTCAATGGGCAAAATAATGCATTCTCCAACAAATACAATGGGCAAAATAATGCCAATATTCTTAGCACAAGACCTCAAGGCTCCTTGTGCGACAACACTAAAACAAACCCCCAAGGAGAATGTGTATGTTATAACTCTTTGGAGTGGTAAGGAACCTGAAAGAAAAATCAATGAATTAAAAAAACCGACAAAGGAGATTGTCATGCAGGAGTCTGATGAAACACCAAACAATGAAGCTGAGAAACCAAAGTCAAAGTTTTTTCTAGATAATCCTTTACCATATGCTCCACCTATCCTATTTCTTTAGCGCTTCTAGAAATAAAAACTAGATAAGCAATTTTCTAAATTTCTGGATGTTTTTAAGAAATTGCACATTAATATTCCTTTTGAAAATGCCTTAGAGCAAATGCCAAACTATATGAAATTTATGCGGAGATCATCTCCAATAAGAGAAAACTGGAGGAATGAGACAGTAGCACTTACTGAGGAATACAGTGCCATACTTCAAAATAAGTTGCCACCCATGTTGAAAGATCCAGAGTTTTATGATTTCTTATACTATTGGAAATTCATTCTTTGATAAAACATTATGTGATCTTAGTGCAAGTATGAATTTGATATCTCCCTCTGTTTACAGAAAACTTGGGCTTGTTGAAATGAAGCTTACCACTGTCTCCTTGCAATTAGCGGATAGGTCTATAAAGTAACCAAAGAGGGTCATCAAACATGTCTTAGTGAATGTTGGCAAGTTCATCTTCCCAACAGACTTCATTGTTCTTGACATGGAGAAAGATCGTGATATTCCAATCATTCTTGGTCGGCCATTTTTAGCTACCAGGAGATCTTTAATTGATGTATAGAAAACCCAGCTACTTTTGAGAGTTCAAGATGAACAAGTCACGTTCAATGTCTTTAAGACGATGAAATACATAAGTGGAGTAGATATTGTTTGCAATTTAACGTTGTTGGTGAATGTTTCAAAGCAACTATTCAAGCAAAACAACCATCTAAGCTTTTAAAAACTTGTTTAGTTTGATTTTTCAATAAGGACGACCTTGTAATTATAGAGTGGGTGCACCAAGTGAGTGGGCAACGACTGTGAGAAAACATTGATGATGATGAGAACTTCCAAGCATCTACAAATATCTTAGTGGTCCCAGGGTGAAGTCTTTTACAGAAAGTCAGGCTGAAAACTATAAAATAAGAACTTCTTGGGAGGCAACCCAAGTCATTTTATTTTGTCTTGCTTTCATAGAATTTCCTTTTCAATCATTTTTCATTTGTTATAGCTTAGCATTTCAATTTAGGTTGCATCATTCCCTAGTTAAGTTGTGTCGAATTTAATTAGATATATATTTTTTATTATGTAGGATGATGACACCACTAGCCACCCAAAATCCTATTGATTTTCAGGGAAGTCCTCCATTATTCATTTTCTTTAATCCATTGAAGGCAATGTCTCATCTAAGTTTGGGGGTATCTATTTTTTGTCGGAGTCTGTGTTTGTTTTGTTTCCTTTGCTTTGGGTCTTAGTTTTTTTGTTTATATTCATAGATTGTTATTTGTTTTCTTATTTTATTAAAAAAACAAAAAAAAAATTGTCTTCCTAAGTCCACTTGAATTGAATTATTATAGCAAATGATGAAATATTGATTGCCTTAATGACAATTTTTTTGGAACTCATTAATGATGTCTTTGCCTTAACATTTGATGTGTCTTAGTTTATCTTGCTTTGTGATTCTTGTTGTAATTGAGCACTAGTCGGTTGTCGAATTGTATTTAATTTTCGAAGAGAAATCCTAGGTGACATAGCATTAAGAAAATAATTTAGACCATCTTTGACCTGTTTAAGCCTATAAAAACCTACCAAATTTGCATATTTTATCCTTAATGCCCCCTTTGAGCTTAATGTAGTCTGTTTCTTTATCACCTCACTAAATATCCCTAGCATTCACATTTTTTGTCTACCAAATTTACTCTTCACTCTGCACATAGTTATTTAAGAGCTTGATTTATACTATATACAATTATGTAGTTGTTGGGAACTTGTTGATAATATTTTGTATCATCTCCTTATGAAAAAAAATAGAGAAGAAAAAGAAAAAAAAAGAATGGGAGAATGATGAGAAGTTTGTACAAAAATAAAGAACATCCTCTTATTATCAATGTGAAACAACATACGTTTGGGGATATAAAAATCATGTAAAAAAAGTGAAGAAAATAAAGAAAAAAATAGAAATAAATCGTGTTGAATGAAACTTATCAAAAGAAGAAAAGAAGTTAACGATATATGGTTTAGAGTTTAGTTTTAGCAAACACGGTTCTAGATTGGCTGTGTATTTTGGAGTGACTATGAGCCACTTCGCTATCCAAATTTTCTACCCATGACCTAGCCTTACATTATAAGTTTTGAAATTCTTTTTGATCTTTGATACTATGGTTAACCTACATTAGTGGAGATTAGTATGAAAAGCAAGCATATAAATTTTGGTTATCATATCAATTCATCTTTAGAAGTGGATTTTCTAGAAAGTGTTTAACATTATAAACTTATCCGAGTAATGAATATGGCTTGCTGAATTGGCTATACACACGCACGCAAAATTATGAGGTTGAGTTAAACTGATATGCATGCTAGGTATTTTCTAGGTATTTATTGATTTTTAAAGTTTCATTTAAGTTGGCAATTTGGCAATCTTAGAGGTATTTTAATGATTTGGTACTTTGTGACACTCAAGTTTGCGTCAGTTTATTTATTTTAGTTGTTCTTTTTTGTTTTGCTTCGGGACAAGCAAATATTTAAGTTTGGTGATATTTGTTAAGTTGGTTGTATACCAATAATTTGTATGTCTTTTTGCTTAACATTTGGTTTGTTTTCAAATGTTTATATACTTTTTTATGCATTTAGTTTGAAATCTTGTAGGTACTGGAAAAAAGAGAAAAAATAAAAAGAAACAAAAAAATTGGTTGAAATTTTGAAGAGTTTGCATTGTGGTGCTACAGATGATAGTATTCGTATCTCAATCATAATTCTTTGCTAAAATATCATATTGACTTGATTCTTAATTCATTAGAAAATTAAGAGATATATCTACAACTTTTATGTTTACTATGAAATCCAGTTCTTTCGATTTCAATGAGAAAAACTCGATTAAAGAATTAATACTAGACTGAAACTTTCTAGTATGACATATCTTGGTATTTTAGACATAACTCTCTCCACATATTTTATATCGAGTTGATTCAAATATGTATGAAAAGAAAAGACATAGGGATACAATTCATTAGAAGATACAAAAAACTAATTCAGAATATAAAGAGCTCACAAAGGGCTTGCAAAAAGAATGATCGTACGTAAGCCTGGGCGCTGCAATTTGAGGAATGGCACCTAGGCGCTGATACAGAGGGACTAATGCCGAAAACAGTATACATGGTGCCTAGAGCCATTTGAAGTTTCTGCAGACAGAATGTTTAGTGCCTAGGCACCGTTCTTCTGAGCCTAGGCACCGTTCTTCTGAGCCTAGGCACCAAACGACATGAAAATCTGGAAGTGCGATTTTTGACTCGGATTTTGGACATTAATTGTGGGGAACTATAAAAGCCAACTTCTAAAAAAACTTTGGGAATATTTTGGCTTAAGGATACTTTGACAAACAAAGGAAAAAACAAAGGCAAGAGGCTTGAAGATTCAAGAAGAGGATTCCATCTTCATGATTCGAAGAGTTTGTTCTTTCCTTTTTCTCTTTTATTTTTCCTTTTCCATGAACATGAGTTTGTCTATGGATTCTATGCTTATTGATATGGGCTAATTCTCTTTTCTAAGGTTTTGATGTAACCTAATTAAGATATTTTGAATATTTCTATCAATTCGATTCTTGATTTGATTTTCTGGGTTGAGTATTCTATACTGTTCTTAATATTTCTAATTACTTGATCACTAATTAGATGACTTGTTAATCATAAGGTTCCGGGAGGTAAATTATGTGTTTAGTTCATTGGAAAAAATAGCATAAATTACATGTGAGATAGTAATATACTTACATGATTTGAGATCCATAAAACCTAATGAATTGTTAATTATTATAAATTTACATAGAAATATAATAGGTTAGCAATTGATGATATTTTTGTTAGACCTTGGGACAAGCTAATGGATAATTTAAAGATTCTCGACTATCACTTGGGGAACAAAATGAGATTGATTAGATAGATTATTCAATTCAAACTAATTATGGTGAAATCATAAATCCTAGACTTTACGTTATTGAATTTCATCCTTAATTACTTTTGATTGTTAGTTTAGTTTAGTTTACATTCATTAACAATTTCTTACATTTATTTAAATAAAATTAGAGTTGACATAATTTAGGTACTTAGTAAATCTCAGTCCTCGTAGAAGTAATACTCACTCATCAATTCATTACTTGTTAACAATAATGTGCACTTGCGTTCGTAAAATTTGCAATAGAAGTCATCGATCATGACTTGATGAAAGTTAAAAAAAAAGATTTTCTAATATCACTGTGGAGTCACATATAATGAATGATCGCAAGTAAGATGTCTCATTTCATGGATAATGGTATAGGGATATTAAAGTACGTATTCGAGTGCTTGCTAAGGAGCATGTACAATGAATATTTCCACCTAGAATTATCAAATGTTGAATTCCTACATTACGATAGTACAAGATTAATTTTTAGACTTAAGATATTGTGGTAATCTTATGCATAATTGCTTGTGTCATTGGTATAATTGTTCAATGTATTCACATTCAAGCTCTTACAATGCTACTTCAAATCTTACACACAACACCAATCCTTCTTGCCATATCCCTTCCAATCAAATATTGCACTCCTATCTGAATTATTTTCAAGACATTGGGTTCACTCACTATGTCCCACCATACTTAGGTGCACTCTCCAATTTAGAGAGTAAAAGGGCTATAACCAGGAGCATATTAGTAATGTTAAGGATCTCACCATCACTCACACTAGTCGCTCACATATACGCACACCTTTCCAATTTCTACAAGTCTGTAATATACTCACAGTTCCCAAAGTCACAAAATCTTGATTGTTTGTCTATTTTTCCAAATATAACAATGTATTCTTTCAATTAAATCGAGTAAAGTTGGCCTTTATTCATCTTATTTGCTACCCATACTAAATATCTCCCTCAGCAAGCGCACAACCAATATATGGTCAATTCATCAATTGGATATACACAATGCATTTCTATGTGGGTAGTTGTCTGAAATTATCTATATTCACCAACGACCCAGGTTTGAGAATATTTCAAAGCCTGGTCGTGTTTGCTTTTTTCATCTCTCATTATATGGCCTTAAACAAGGTGTCTGATCCTATGTTTTTCTTAGGGAAAAAATGTTTTCTTGGTTCTTTAAGTTTGCACACTTAGGCTTTTGGTACATTTCGATTTTGAAAATTAATTTTAGGACAATAGCTCGAAAAAATCATATTTTAAGGACAACCTATTATAGCAAGTAAAAATTACTAGTTGTTGTTGACATGGTTGTAGGGATAGCAATGGGGTAGGTTCAAACCTGATTTTGTATTGAACTTGTCTCGTTCGATGTGGGTCTAAACCCAGTCAAACAGGTTGTGGGGCTAATTTTTTAAAAACTTGGCGAGTTTGGGGTGGGTAACAGGTCTTGCTGGACCCATCTCGTTTAATAATTACTATAATTTTTTTAAATATATTACATATGAAGGCAACTCTACTCGACTATTTTATCTGCCCAAATGGTTTACCGCATATTCTCTCTTCTTCTCAGCAAGTCTTCTCTAACTTTCTCTAACCCATTCCCCTATCCACGCTACCCTTAGATCCATCCTCAATACCTGTTTCTCCACTCCAAATGGTTATTCCATTGTCCTGGCCGCCACCGTTTCCACATCCTCTAACCACTCCATTAAGTCCAAGTCGACTAAGAAATGGGCATAGGACATTCAGATTTGGGATTTTTTTTCTTTTTTTGGTACGTGATATCAAGCGAGATTATTTTAATATTTTGATTTCTATGTCATTCAAGCATCGAGGAGCCTCTCTCCCACAGTAGTTTTTGGTTGATAAAAACTAATTGAAAATAGTTCAGTGAGTATTTTTGTATAATTATTTCTAGTAGTTGGGTTGAGACTGTTTCTTGTGATTTTTCCTAAATTTCTATTTGTAAAAATAGCGATAAAACATTAAAATATGTTTATAACCTTAGTAGTTTAACGGCTTGGTGGGTACAACTTCAGGAACAGGGCGAGGCAGGATAGGTCCCAAGGGTGTAGTGTTTTCTTAGTGGGGTAGGTCTCACATTTGGCCAAACTTACCCCAAATCTGCCCTATTACCATCCCTACGTGGCTGCTAATTTATGAAAATTTGAATTTTGGAGAAAAAAATGCCTGTGCCGCCTAGGTGGACGTTTGGATGAGAAAAAAATGACAACTAGTTCATGACTTGACTGCCAATTAGGAAAAAAAAAAATTTGATTCATGTGCCTTGCACATGAGATATCATTTTTTAAAAAATAAAAACAAAAAAAGATGTTAATAAAATAGTTTAGAAAGAAGTTAAATTTAGATAAAAAATAAAAAAAAAATCATTATTTTTTAATGAAATTTAACATAATAAATAAATAATTTAGAAAATAAAATTTAACATATTTAAATTCAAAAAAGATGTTGGTTAAATTTTATATTTAAAAATTAAAATCTATATTAAATTCAATAACATAAAAAAAAAAAAAACATAACCATCTGTTTTCTTTCTTACCTACTGAGGGTTTTTGTTAAAGTCCCAAATTCTCATTATACAAACAGATCTTTAAATCCTAGAATAATGGGTGTTGAATGGTGGTACTGACCGGCGGGGCGGAATGTGTTGCGCTGGTGGGTTTGGGGGTGGGGGGGTGGGGGGGGGGGTTGGCAAGGGTGCTTTAGGAATGGAGTTTCAAGGCTACATTTTTGTTTTGTTTCAAAGAAACAATGAATGGGGATGGTGTGGTGGTGGTGGTGGTTAGGATGAAGATTAAGATATTTTTTTTAAAAAAAAAAAATAATTTGAATTAGAGAAAACTATTTAAATTAAGAATTGTGTAACTATATTGTTTTCTATTTCATTTTTTAAAGCTTGAATTTTAAGTATGTGCTAGTTTTTTAAATATGAAATTTATTAACATGTAATAATTTATGATAATTTATGATAATTAATTAAAAATATTAATTATACTAGTTTTTTCATGTCAATTAATAAATAATCTATAAAATATCATCTAAACTATTTTTTTATATTTTTTAATTAGATTTTTAATTTGATATGCTAAATTTTATTATATAAATTATTTTTTATTTTATTTATTTAAAGTTCCATATTGCATAGAAACTAATTTCTTTTTAAAGGAATAATAAAATTAATGAATTTTTCAGATATCTAAATTTTCAAATATAATTAAGAAAGAATATAATTTATCTATATGCTTATAAATTACAAATTTTAAATTTTAACATTAAAAAAATAAATTTATCAAAATTTATTTCTCTTATAAGATTTAGTTTTATATATTATTGAAATTATATAAAAACAAATAGATAATAAAAATTATTTGATGATGGATGGTTGTTTTTTTATTTTTATTTGTATAATCTTTATTTTTTTGTGATTAATATTTTTTATATGGATTATGGAAAAAATAGTTATTTTGTTGAATAATTTTACATTTTTTTTTAATTTGCCTAAGTGAAATCCATGTTGAATTATGTTTTCTTTCATTTGTCTTTATAGGATGCCACGTTGGCAATTTTCACTCCATTTGCCCACCTAAGCTAGCAATGTTTCCTGTAAAATGGTAATATTCATATTACAGTAGGTGTATGGTATATTTGGTGTATGAATGAAGGTGAAGTTTCCCATTTTGTAAAAAATAAAACACTTGTATGATGGATATATAACAAATGTATGTACATCAAGTGTAATATTTATAAGACTCTAAAATTTAATTTCCCCCAACTTTGTAGCCACGTCAGCAACATCCGGTAATTTTTATCTCCAGGTTGTCCCCTAAAAATTCAATTTTTTCCTAAACTAAAGAAAATTAATTTTGCCCCTTTCATAGCTTCTCCAACAGCTAAGATTCACTCCTTCAAAGGCTCAATCTATGGTCCTAGTGTTAATTTCAATCTATGTGGA
Source organism: Paulownia fortunei (assembly GCA_019321725.1). Lineage (NCBI taxonomy): Eukaryota > Viridiplantae > Streptophyta > Magnoliopsida > Lamiales > Paulowniaceae > Paulownia > Paulownia fortunei. The sequence continues at coordinate 17,399,777 of CM033116.1, read as the reverse complement.
TGATATTTAGATCACTAGTAATGATTCAGCAATGACTTCTTCCCTTATTGACAAGATTGGTGCAGAAACTTAGCTTCAAGGACCTTGGCCCCCTTCATTTTTTTCTTGGCATAGAAGTTGTGTCTATGTCATCCAACATCTTATTATCCCATAAGCGCTACATTTTGGACCACCTTCAGCCTACAGGGATGTCTACTTTGAAACCAGTTCAATCTCCACTTTCTATCATAAATCAACTACATAATGTTGATAGCTAGTAAGCAATTTATGATCCCACAAAATATCGGCAAGTTGTTGGTGCTTTCCAATATCTGTTATTCGCTTGACTTGATTTGGCTTTTTCTATTAACAAGCTTTGTTAATTGATGTACAATCCATCCGAGAATCATTGGGCAGCAGTCAAGGTAATTCTCCACTACTTGCCCCAAACTAGTGATCATGGTTTACTTATCACTTCATCCTCATCCACATCTCTCCAAGCCTACTGTGATTCAAATTGGGCAGGAAGCATTTCATGATAGAAAATCAACAGGGGGTTATGCTATTTATTTTGTGTCTACTTCGATATCCTAATCTTCTAGAAAAATTATAGTTGCTCGTTGCTCTATGGAAACCGATATAAAGCTTTAGGTTATGCTTCTGCAGAACTTACTTGGTTGTGATAGTATTAGTTCATGGGATATTTATTTGTATGGGTTTTATATCTGGAAGGAATAGATGTTGGATTAAAGCGGGAGTATGTGTTTTTAGTTAGTGTGATAGTATGTTGAAATAGGTAGACCATTACTTACTGAAATAATGGGATGAGAAATAATTTATTTATTTGTATAGAAAGCTTTGATAGCAGCTGTAGGGGACAAAGGCTAGATAGGCTATTGGAGGGCTTTTGAGTTGGTGAATGTTTTCTTATGTTCTTTGCCCTTTGTTTGGCTTACTAATTACAAGAGACCCTGTTTAGCCTATTTATAGAGTTGATAGTCGGTACCGTTAGAGATTTTCTATTTTACGCCTTTTTCACTTCAAAATTTACACCACTATTTTTTTTTCTTTCTATAATTAGAGATCAAAGTCTCTTTGTTTTCTAGAATTTATTGATGGTTTTAGAAATGGGAACCATTTTTTAATACTCCTCCTTGATTAGTATTTTAATAACTCCAATCATATCGCATGGTATCTTAAACTTTCCTCATGCTAATGCTTTTATGAAAATGTCTGTAAGTTATTCTTCACTCTTGCAATATTTGAACTCTATTTCTCTGTTTGCTTCAGTTTTTCTGATGAAATGATATACGATGCTGATATATTTGGTTCTATTGCAAAATATTGAATTTTACGTCATTGTTATTGCAGGCTTGCTGTTACAGTAAATCTTTGTAGCTTTAGCTTGTGATTCTCACATTCATCAAGTATGCACTTCAGCCATGTAACTTAACTTTTAGTCATTGTTGTTGCAATATACTCTGCTTCAAGTGATGATTATGCAAGAGAATATTCCTGAGCCAAGTGTGAATGCATAGCCTGATGTGCTCTTCATGTCATCTACTGATCCTGCCCAATTGCTGTCAATATATCCCACTAATCTTTAGTCAAGCATGGATCCCTATTGTATGCTATAGTTATTTGTTCCTTGTAAATATCAGAGTACTCACTTTGTTCTCCGTAATGAACTTGACTTGGATTTTGCATGAATCTTGATAGTAGGTTGGTTGCATACATAATGTCTAATCGAGTAGTTGTTAAATAGAGTAGGCTTTCGATCAAACTTCAAAATTGTGAGTTATCTGCCTTCGGTGAGCCATCTTCTTGAGTGCTTTGTTGATGTCAAGTGTAGTTAATATTGTCTTGCAACCTTCCACATTGAACCTTTTATAGACTTTTTGTGTACTTTTTTTGAGAGATGAAGATTCCATCTTCTCTTTGAGTAATCTCAATTCCAAGAAAATAGTGCATCAGCCCCATATTAGTTATCTCAAATGTCTTCATCATGTCTTATTTGAACTCCTCAATCATGTTCTCATTGTTTCCTGGGTATACAAGATCATCAATATATAGAGAGATACTAAGTGTGTCATTCATACCTTAGGTCTTGATTTATAGTGTTGGCTCACTTTTACTCTTCCTAGATCCAAGTTCAATGAAGTAGTTGTTGATTTTGCTATACCAGGCTCGTGGGCCTTGTTGTCTTTTTGTCCTTATACCATGAACCTTGAGGTTATTCAATATAGATTTCTCTTTCAAGGTAACTATTTAGGAATGTTGACTTCATATCTAATTGAAAATATCTTCCATTTTTTCTGTATAGCTAGTGTGATTAGTGCTCGTATTGTGCATAGTCGGGCTACTAGAGCAAATGTCTCAATGTAGTCAATCCTGAACTCTCGTGAGTATCCTTTAACTATAAGTCTTGCTTTGTGTTTTAGTATTAATCCATCATAGTTAAGTTTTGTCTTTTAGACCGATTTAACTCCTATAGCTTCTTTATCATTTGGAAGGTTTGTGAGCTCCCATGTATCGTTCTTCTCGAGCATCTTTATTTTCTTTTTCATAGCTTTCCTCCAGACTTCTTGTTTAGAAGTTGTTTCATAGCTATCTGACTCTATGACCATCAAGTTACATGTTTGGTAGATCTCTGTAAGTGATCTAGTCTTCTTTGGTGTTGAATCTAGAGATGTGAAAAATCTTTCAATTATTGCTTGTTCTGACACATTTTGTTGGTGGTTGTTGCTTTTTTCTTATTGTTATGCTAGTGCAGGCAGGTTGATACTTTTTCTTTCAACTTACACTGTCTCCCAATTGTAAGCAGCATCTTCATCAAACTTTACATCTCGACTGATGATTAGTTTTTTATTTTCCAAGCTATAGACTCGATAGCCTTTTGATTGAGTGCTATAGCCTAAAAAGATTCATTTCTCTATTTTCTCGTCCAAGTTGCTCTTTTTTTCTTATGGAACGTAGGTGTAGCAGATACAACCAAAAACCCTTAGATGCTTTGTTGATGGTTTTCATCCACTCCAAGCTTCAATTGGTGTCTTATCTTGTACTGCTTTAGTAGATAGGCTACAGTGCTTATAGCTTTTGCTCAAAAAGTTTTCGGTAAACCCTTTTTCATTAGCATAGCTCTTACTGTCTCCATTATAGTTATGTCCTTCCTTTTTGAGACGTTGTTTTGTTCTGGCGCATATCCAATGATGAGTTGGTGCTCCAGGCCTTCGTTCTCGTAGAATTTATTGAATTCTTTAGAGGTATATTCTTTACCTCTATTATTCCTTATTGTCTTTATGGAGTGATCAGTTTGTTTTTCGACATGGGCTTTAAACTTCTTAATGACTTCAAGGATTTGAGGTTTCTCATGTAGAAAATAAACCCATGTCATTCTGGTATAATCATCAATGAAAAAGATGAAGTATTTGTTCTGCTCATGTGATGGAGTATGCATCGGTCCACAAATGTCAGTATGGACTAGCTCCAATTGCTCTTTGGCTCTCCAAGCTTTTCAAATTAGAAATGATTGCCTACGGTGTTTTCTGTGCAAGCATTCTTCACAGACGTCATTGATTATCCCTTATCATATTATTCTCTTGAAGAATCTTTAATCTATATAAATTAAAGTGAAAGAATCTTATATGCCAAAGCCAGGACTCATCCATGTGGGCCTTTATTGTTGTCTCATTGGCGTATCTCCATTGTATTGGAAAATATCAATTTTCCCATATTTTAATTTTTGTAATTATGAGGGTTTTATCTTGCTTGTCATTGATTGTGCAAGAGTCTCCCTCAAAATGTCTTTCTCCATCATTTGACCAGCACTAAGTATGTTTTGATCTATTATAGGAAATAAAAGAATTTCATTAATGTATTTCTTGCTTTTTTTATATCAATAGCAATAGTGTCTTTGCATGTTGCCTCTATATAATCACCATTTCAAATTTTGATTTTTTCTGTTGATTTGTTAAGACGGCAGAAAATACTTTGATTGTTTGTCATGTGGTTACTGCAAGCACTATCTAAAAACCAAATATCTTTATTCTCTTCTAATGTAGCTTGACACATATAAAAGAGATTATTCTCTGAGTTTGTCCATTCTGTGAAATTATCCTTTTGATGTTGTTTTAGATTACAAGATTTTTCTACATGTCCAATTTTTTATATTTTGGCACTATGGTTTTCTTTTAAACCAACAATCTTTCTCCAAATGACTTTTTCTTTTACAGATAGCACGTGGACTAAACTTGCCACTATTATCTGTTTGTTTTCCTTCATTATTTTTTCTTTCACTTTCTTAGATTTCTGAGATTGTGTATTAATTTTGGAATGAGAGAGAGTTTTTGTGTTATTTCATAACATCTTTCTAAGCTTTTTCATGAGCCTCTAGAGAGCCCATTATTTTCGTAGCTATTAATTTGTCTATTTCTTTAGACTCTTCAATAATTGTAATAATAGGATCATATTTTTCTATGCAAGTAATTAAATTTTTGCAACAACTTTACTTTCAGGAATATTCTCTCCATAAACTCTTAATTGATTAACTATTTTATTTACTCTTGAAATAGTAATCTTTAACAGCCTCAAGATTTTTTATTTTTAAATTTTCAAACTTCCTTCTCAAAGTCTAAAGTCTAGTGACACGTACCTTTTCATTACCTTGAAACTCCTCCTACAACTTATCTTATGCTGCTTTAGCAGTTTTGGCTCCCATCCTCATAAAATACTCATTTGCCAAGCTCATTCGAAGAGCAAGGAGTGATTGAGAATCCTTTTGTTGATTCTCTTTTAATTCTTTTTTTTGTACTATAGATAATGTGGAAATATAGTCGGGATAAGTATATCCATGACTGAAGATATCCTATAAATCTTGAGCATAAAAATAGATCTAGGATTAAAGTGGGAGTATGTGTGTTTAGTTAGTGTGATAGTATGTGGAAATAGGGGGACAATTAGTTATTGAATGAGCAATAATGGGATGAGAAATAATTTACTTATTTGCATAGAAAACTTTGATAGGAGTTGGAGGGAATAAAAGCTAGATTGGCTATTGGAAGGCTTTTGAGTAGGTGAATGATTTCTTATATTCTTTGCCCTTTGTTTGGCTTACTAATTACAAGAGACCCTCTTTAACCTATTTATAGAGTTGATAGTCGATTTCTCTTATCCACCACCGACTTATTTTGTGGACAAAATTATTCTTCTAGAGATTTTCTAGTTTTACCCATTTTTCACTACAAAATTTACACCACTATTTTTTTTTTTCTTTCTAGAATTGTAGATCAAAATCTCGTTTTTTTTTTCTAGAATTTCTTGATGGTTCTAGCAATGAGAACAATTTTTTATAGGCTGCAATCTTTGCTAAATGAGTTTAGCATTTTCTCTCCTTTCTTTCCAATCCTTTGGTTTGATAATATTGGTGTGACTTATCCATCTGCCAATCCAGTCTTTCATGCTCACACCAAACATATGGAAACTGCTATTCACTTCTTTCGCAAAAAAAGTGGCCGAAAAAGAGTTAATGGTTCAGTACATTTCCATTAAAGACCAAATTGCAGACATCATGACTAAAGCTCTTTCTGTGGCTCATCACATCTTCCTTCCTGACAAACTAAAGGTTCATGCTCGACTACCTTCAGTTTGCGAGGGTCTTGACACAACCCTATTCCAATTCAAATTGTTCACCAGATTTGTCATTATTTGTTTTGGTTGATTGTATCTTATGCAAACTTTATCGCTTTATGATTGAAATCTGTTAAGCATAATATGTATACACAGACGTCTGCGATTCGTGTGGGGAAACAATTATCAATCTTTCCCAAACTGTTGGTTCAATCAAAGGCAATAAGAAATAAATAAGTGACGGAGAGTAAAAATGAATTTCAAATATTTAGATAAAATTCGCCATTTAAACTAGGATAATTTATACTTGGTTTATTGACCTTTCCTTGCGTTTAAATGCTTCTAAATGCTCAGAATCCAATCACAAATCGAGGAGGGTTCACTTCCTAATCCAAGAGCTTCAATGGATGGTATTTTGCTTCCAATCTTAATCTGACTTGTAAATTAGGCCTCCATTTTCCATAAGAAAACATCCTCATTTTCAGCCCTCTTATTATGTTCATTTCTACTAACGTATATCAGTAATTTTTCATTCTTTGTAAATGGGAGAAAGTAGTGGAGGTTAGGGATAGTTTTTCCTACAAAAACTACTGCCCTAAAAGCAATTTAAAACATTTGGGTCGAATCAATCCTCATTGGTGACTCGTTAACCTATTTTTCTTACATCTCCTCCCCCATAAGGGATGGACCTTCATCTAGTGTGATCTAAATTATACACCAAAAATTCATACAAGCAAATGAATTGTGTGATTAATACGCACATCAAGTAAAAGCTTAGAGTCATATACCGATTAAGGATATACAGTAGCTAAATTCCAAATATATGAGAACAGTTAACTCGCTATATCCTAGATTTTTTTTACTAAACCAATCAATTTATCTCTTATCCCTCAAAATATACATACAAGAGCATATTTGATTGGAAACAATGTTATGTATTCAAAATTACGTTCCAACAACTAAGTTAAATATAATTAATCGGCTCGTGAATACAAAATGTGTGTCAGTAAAAACAATCAGCCTTTCTTTTCACTAGAATCTCTCAACTTTACTATAGTTGTATTCTTAGATATGTACCGCATTAATAAATTATCCATGACTATTGGTAATATACTAAAGTAGCAACACTAAAATAAAAATTCAAGAAGCAGTTTGAAGTACTAAGGGTATAAAATGAGGTCATATAAACCTGTCGGTCTCACACAATGAGAAACCAAGGACTAAATGGTTGTATTAGCACATGCAGTAGGAAAACACTTGTTACGATGCGTTTCTTTCTACGTGGAAGTGTATGTCTTTCATTTTAAAGTAATACATCGTACAAATCTTAATTCAAGTGTGTCCCAACACTTAACTTGAGTTTTCTTCTTGTTTGTCTTCCATAAGCACAATAATCCTTAAGAAAACTCACATATAGTTACTAGACAAGTTCAATAAATTGTGAGGAATTCATTTTGATTACAAAATTTCAAGTAGTAATCTTATCTTAGTAATTTTACCAAGGCACCATGTGTATAAATTTGTTCTCAATAATATGAATACTGCCTCATCTCTACATGCTACTCAGCATAAAAAATGATTGCTCGTGTGTGAGAGTAAATCTCAACATATCCGACAATAATTTTAAGCTAAAGATATGTCATATAAAAATATGTGTGCATATAATACATAATCAAATGTCATAACAACCATAAGCATAAACATAATAAACATTCTTATGTTCAATTACAATTGTATTCTATGCCATCCAAGGCACTTAACATGACCTATAAGGACATCTTTAGGTGTTGGATTAGTAAAACACTCAACCACCATCATATGTGTAGACATGTATTTCAAAGTCACCTCTTTATTCTCAATTATGTTTATAATGAAATTGCATTTTGTATCAATGTGTTTAATTTTGTCATGACAATTAGGGTCTTTAGTGTAAGCAATAGATGACAGATTATTGCAATAAATCATCACAGCTTTCACACAATTGCTTACTACTCCAAAATGATGTAAAAATATTATCAACTAAACATATTCTTGTACTGCATAGGCACATGCCACAAATTCTACTTCTATTGTGGATAGTAATACATAAGTTTGTTTCTTACTTCTCCAAGAGATAGCACCATCATTTAGCAAGAAGACCTACGACATGATAATAATTAGTATTTGAGTATCCTATCACTATTAGATCTTTATCTTGATAATAAAAAAATAATTTGCAATGCCAGGTATCTAAAAATCCTTTGAAATGCACTCCAGTATTTTCTCCCTAGATTGTATTGACACCTGCTAATCAAACCTACGACATGACAAATACCGGGATGAGTACACATTATAGTATACATCAGACTCCTAACTACACTAGAATATAATACTTTAGACATCTTTTGATTTTCTTCTAAAGTCTTTAAGCACATTTCATGGCTTAAACTTTTGTCTTTAGCCACAGAAGTATCAATGGGCTTGAAACTTTCTATTCTAAATCGTTGTAGAATTTTCTTAATATAAGATTTTTATGACAACGCAAGTAGTCTTTTAGAATGATCTCAATGAATTTTAACACCTAGAACATATTATGCCTCACCTATATCATTTATCTTGAAGTTGAAAGACAATCATTTCTTAATAGTTTGAACATACTCTTTATCATTCCCAACTAACAATATGTCATCGCATAAAGAGATAGAATTATAAACTTTATGTTGGACCTTTTAACATAAACACAATGGTCTTCATCTATCATGATGAAATTATAGAGATTATTGCTTAATGAGATCTCAAATACCATTATCTAAAAGACTGCTTAAGACCATAAATTGATTGATTCAATTTGCAAACTTAATTTTCTTAGTCTCGCAACATAACCTTCTAGTTGTTCTATGTAGATTTTCTTTTCTAATTCTCCATTGAGAAAAGCAGTATTAACATCCATTTGATGTAATTCTAAATCCAAATTAGTTATTATAACCAATAGTAGGCGGATAGAAGTAAATCTCACTATTGTCCAGAATGTTTCTTTATAATCAATACCCTCATGTTGGGTATAACCTTTTGCTACTAGTTAGCCTTATACCTCTTAATAGTTCTATCAGCTTTTGCTTAATTTTCCAAAAGCTTTACGCCCAAATAAAAGATCAACCAATTCCCATATATAGTTTGATTCCATTGATTCTATTTCTTCTTCTATTACTTTCACCTATTTGTCCTTTGAAGATAGATAGAGCCTCATTTATGTTTTTAGGCTCATCTTCATCTGCTAGAGATATGATAAAGATTTGTCCTTCAATCTCATAATGATGTTTGGGCATACTTTTCTTAGTACTTTTTTAAAGTTGAGATTCAAATAGAACATTTGGATGCAAATTGCTCCCACTAGGATCAAGTGATAACTCATCCCTTTGAATTTCTATTATTTGAATTAGGCAACTCAAATAAAGACTTTTTTCCTTATTTCACCTCTAATAGGAAAATCATCCTCCAAAAGTGTTTTATTTCATGATTCAATCTCAATAATACCTTCATCATCTTGTTCACCTATGAACACATAACATTTAGACTGCATGAAGTATCTAATAAAGATACACTTCTTTCCTCAATGACCCAACTTTCCAAATTTATTAAAAGAGTTATGAATATAAGCAGCTAATCTCTAGGGTTTACTATTGCTTAGGTCTGGCTTTCAACTAGTCCAAAGTTCATTTGATGCAGAAGGTACTAATTTTGAAGGTACTTTGTTCAAAATATAGATTGCAGTTAACAAAGCATATCCCCTCCAAAAAAATAGGCAAGTTAGCTTGCGCCATCATGGACCTCGTCATATCTGACAATGTTCTATTCATTTTCTCAGCAAAACTATCCTGTTGAGGTGTGTGAGGAATAGTCAATTATCTAACAGATCCTTGAATTGATCAGATAGGTATTCATGCCCTAGATCAATTCTTAATGTCTTTATTGTTTTATCTATTGGAGTCTCCACTTTCTTTGCATAATGTCTAAAATACTTTTGTGCTTCATACTTATGAGAAATCAAATATACATAATAAAAAATATGTGAAATTATATATAAATGTAATAAAATACGAGGCTCCATGCCTAGCCTTCACATTTATTATACCATTATTCGAATAGATTAATTGGAATGGAAATGCCTTTTTAAATGGATTTTATATCATCTTTCCAGCAACAAAATATTCACAAGTAGGTAAACTAACTTTAGAAAGCGAACCCAATAGTTATATTTTCATTAGTCGATTCATCATGCCTTGCTCAATGTGACCTAATCTACCATATCAAGTACAAACATCCACATCTGCAATACTAAATAAACTAACATTTAACAAAACATGACGGTCAACATAATAGTTAAATATTTGTCTATCATAATCCAACTTCATAAAATCATTCCTAAGATATACACAACCATAACATGTAGTATCATAATAAATATACTCTATATCACGACCAAAGTTCAAAATAAATCCTAATCCTAGAAGAACAATAACAAAAGTCAAGTTTTGTTGAATCTCCGATACATAGAGGACATTATGTAGGATAAGAGTTTGACCACAACACAACTATAGTTTACAAGTGACAATGCCTTTGCTTTCTACTCTAGCATTATTTCATATATATATCCATCTTGTACCACAAGAAACTCAACAAAAAATCCACAAATGCTTTATGATCTCTAGTTACATGGTCTGTTGCACCTGAGTCTATAATCTACATAAGATGAGCTTCAGTTAATAAAATAATACTAGATACATCTGTAACACTCAAGTAAGCATTATTAAGTGCTACTTTTTTAAGCTTAGGGTACTCACGAGTGAAATGACCAAGAGCTTAACAATTGTAGAACTTCATCTTGATTGTCTTTCTTCTTCCCAAACCGCTTACTCTTATTCTCGCAGTTGGGATTAGGGTTGTTCTTCTTGGACCTTTCTCCAGTCTCTTCCCATTTCTGGCTTTTCTTCCAATTCTTCTTGTGCTTAAATTTCGAGGCCTTTTTCTAACTGACCATAAAGACACCTGCTATGGACATAGCAGCACCAAGTCGCTCATCCTTATGTTCAACATGGCGAGCAATATTAGAGAAATTCTTGATGCTATTATTGTGAGTTAAATTGACTTTTAGATACTCCCAGTTGTCATGAATAGATAAAATCAATGCTTGAACTTGTTGCTCATAAGAGAGGTAGGTTAGCTAATTTCAATTCATGTATTATATTTGACATAATTCTTGGATGTTGTTTGATGCAATCATTAGCTTGTTTCTTATAAGTATCAAACTTTATAATTAGCTGCCCTAGATGATGATAATTGTATCTCCATATTTCTCCTTATGGTACACCTAGATGTCATTCTGTATGATGTTGCTTATGCTCATGAATGAGATAATTAATCACATAGCTAACTAGAATAGCACGAGGAGTGGAATATTTCTGTTTCCAAACCTGGTAAGTTTTCTTTGCTAAATAGTGTTTCCCACACTGGGGTCTTGCATGATCTGATTGATGCCTCCAAGGTATCTTCTCATCCAGTACATACCAGATCTTATGGTGCCAAGTATCATAGTTGTCATCATTTAACTTGTCACCATTAAGGTTAGCAATGATAGATTATGATGCCATGGTCTGTATATATGTTTTAGATGTGATTACACATATTACTACTCATGAAATATACACATGCAATTTTGTTCTTAAAATTTACATTTATGTTAAATCAGCAGAAGGTATAGACTCAAAAGTTTATATAGTTTCCAACCATTATTTATAGTCCAGATGTTGCATTATAATAAATTTTATTTCAAAGTAATAAAATATCAATAAGTTCTCGGTAAGAATTGCTTAAATTCTTCCAACCTAAAACTCCCACTTAATTGCATAACTCATGCTATACAAGCACTCACATTGTCTTATATATGAAAATAAGCATGTATTGTCATATCATAATCTTAAAACTACTCAATCACCAAAGATTCAAAATACATACTTCAAAGTAAACATATTACATAGCATGAAGTATTTTTACATGTGTTACATAACAAGTTCATAAATACTATAAAAGCAAACATATGTACAAAATGAGTCATCTTCTTAAAGAAAATCAAATTCCTACTTATGGCATATACAAGTGTGATATCATTTCGACCATTCTTTTTAACATTCTATCTGCTGGAGTAAACTTTACGATACGAAGACCAAGATTCATTCTCAGAGATAATGATTTTTCCATCTTGAGTTCAATCTCTTATGCCCTCTATATTTTAATCAACTTTGATATAAATGCCTTAAGGGTTATCTATTTCTCTTGGTCTATTATTTTACTGACTATATCATTCGTACGATCAAGTAGAGAATCTCAAAAAATTTGAATTTCTACTTTACCATCTCTACCAAAGTTGTGACCTAAATGAACAAGCTCCAAGCATTTAATTTCCTTTATACAAAGATGTTGTGGCAAAGAGTGCAATAGATTTATTTTATAATGCCTAAAAACTTTCAGCTTTGTCAAATGCTCTAGAGTCCTTTTTTCTTTAACTTCCCATGAATGATGGTGAGAGTATATCTAATTGTTGTCATATCTAGAAAATGGAAATAAATATTAGATTGAACACAAAACCAATCCTAATATTTTCACAATCAAAGATGATTTTTTCTTAAACACTCATAAACACAAGCATGCCCAATTCAACAATTTTCTTATGTAGAAAAACTAAATTTCATGTATAATTGAATAAGTGTATAAATAAAAAAGGGTTATAAATTTTCATCAAGTAGCCAAAAGATAGCAATTTTTTTTTAGAATTTATAAAAATGCTAAATATTTTTTCTCAGTCTGATAGTATATTTTTGATTTCATACAATTTTTTAGGATAAAAAATTTAGGAAAAATATTTTTCATTTCACAAAAATAAATTTTAAGCTAGAAAAAAAATCAGAAATTAAATTCTGACTGCAACAGTTTTTTCTGTGAAAAATCGACCAATGGAGGCCACCGTGCGTGGGGTGTTGTGTGCGCGTGAGCTACACGCAACGCCTTCTCGGTGTTTTTCGGTGATGTCTTTCTGACTACCCCATTTTCAACCCTTCTGAATCATTGGCGCAATCCGGCTTATGATCAAACATCCACAATTACTAATTTGGGTCATAAAAAGTTGCAGCGGAGAGTGGTATTTGCATTTGCTCTATTCACTTCTTCTTCCAATTTTTTCAAATTTTCAGAAATTCTAAATCATGACCCTAATTTTCAAAAGTTATATCTCACTCATCTGTAAGCCATTTTGGTGGAAAGGATTTTTTATAAAGATTCTAACCATATAAATTTTTGTTCCAAAATTCAAACAGCACGACACTGAAAAATGGACATGAAATTTCTGCAATTTTCATAAAGAACATAAGTTCTCATTATAATAGAAACACGAACCCATGACACTTTAAAGGATGCTTCTACAGTGTATGAACATACTACCTTTCAAAAAATGAAAGCATAATATGAAGCATACATTGATTCACCATGAAAGACCATTAAACTGTATAAAAATAGAAAGCATTGTTTCTTAACATAATTATTCATATAATCATATTTGAACACATCAAAAACAAGCCAGGATATCAAATAATCATGCTCTAATGCCAATGATGGAATTAAAAATGAATTTCATGAATTTTCGGATAAAATTCACCATTTAAGTCCTTGTGTTTAAATGCTTCTAAATGGTCAGAATTCAATCTTAAATCGGAGAAGGTTCACTTCCACAATCCAAGAGTTTCAATAGATGGTGTTTTGCTTTCAATTTTAATCACAATTTACTTCTAAATTAGGCCTTCATTTCCATACAAAAAATATTCTTATTTTCCTTCATTTCTATTAACGTAGATCAACCATTTTTCATTCTTTCTAAATGGGAGAAAGTAGTGGAGGTTAGGGGTAGTTTTCCTACAAAAACTACTCCCCAAAACCAAAATACTTGGATCAAGTCAGCCTTCATGGGAATCCATTAATCCATTTTGTGCACAATAAAAATGAAAAATATCATATCAAGCACTCAAAACACATATACAAAGTAGTTTATAGATATAAAAGATGCAATCTATGAAATATTCAAGAAATGGTGTGATAGTTCTACTATTAATTATTCACTGCCTAACAAGAAATTTAGGAGAAGATGACAATAAAAAGTGCGAAGAAACAGCTAGGTGGTATATATATTTAGCTTAGCTTATTTGACATTATTTAAAAATTGTCAAATTTAATGATCACACACATTGACGAAAAACAAAAGAAGCTGAAAGTATACCGCTGATTGTGTATTAGTCAACAAAAATTTCAATTTACTGTGTTTCTCTTGTGTTAATAGTCAAAATTGAGGTCCTAAACTCTATAAGCATAAAATTGGTCTCACATGTAGATATTTATCTTCTTATTTGACTGTAATTTATTAGTTATTAATGAGTGTATTGAATCAATTATTGATTAAAATGTTAATATAATGATGAAAGTTTCAGTAAAAATTGTCACAAATTTATCTATTGAAAAGTTGGGAGTTTCGCTCCTGCAAAATGCTGATTTTTTATATTTATTCCACTCTAACTAGGACGTCTAAGCCCAGTTTTAGGCATACAATATTTTCTCTTATAAATCATATTTAATTTTATGTTGTACTGCGTAATTGTCCATCACATATATATTTTTATTCGAAAAATATATACACTACGATAATCATTTTCAAGTTTTAAGAGCCTTACTACCCTTAGGCGTTATCATATGTTTAAAAGAGATAATTGGACTACAAGAAAAATGAATTTTAGAGCATGTTAGATTCAAGAAGTACAAGAGATTTGTTGTTGAAACTGAGGAAACTTTTTTCTTCACATTAAAACAGAGATTTTTTTTTTAATTTTTTTCTTTTTTGATTATATGGTTGAACTTGTATTAGAATCATATATTGGAGCACATATAAGACAAACTTAGGTGGATTTAACCGAAATAAATATATAAAACAAACTTAAGAATCATCCATGATAATAAGATATTTACCAAGACAAATACAATAGCTAAATCCTCTGCACCAATTTTAGTCATCATGGTGTAATAATGAGTTCACACAGGTAGATGTCCCTACTTTTAACACTTCTAAATTTGTATGCTTTGAAAATTTCGATACATGTCAAATTTCTTAAACAAATGTTGTTCAACGTGTGAAGCAAAGTCAGTATGTTGCTGTCCCAAAGTCAATATCTGCGAGATCTCACACATGTGCAACCTTTGAAAGAGCTGGCATTCCTCTCTCTCTCTCTCTCTCTCTCTCTCAATATTTCTGTGCACAATATGCAACAAATGATGCCTATCTGCCTGCATATTTATCAGTCCATTGTTCTGCCAGCCGCCCTCAGTAGTTTTTTCTTCACTGTTTTCACTTTATGATATTGCCACTTTCTTGAAAAAACCTAACATTGACCCTACTTTTCCCTAATGTGAGAAGTCTCCTCTTTTAAGCAACCCCTTGTTCCCCTTCTGCACTTTTCCTTTTTGTTTTTTCTTGAGTCTTAAAAGAGAGCGCTCTCCTAGTTGTATCTATCTCCAAATCCATTTGAACAATCAAGGGCCCTAATTCTTGAATGTCCCGAGAAAGGTAAAAGAAAAAAAAAAGCAGAAATCCTATTCTTGTTTTGTTCATTTTTTTGGGTCATTGTGTGCAATATTCTGGGCTTATTTTCTTGTAACAATTTCTTGGTAGGGAAGGGTTTGATGAGACTGGAAAGAAGTTGAAGACAGAGATCGATGGCTGTAATAATTCGGTGAATATGGGAAGGAGACATATGTTGGGTCCTCCAGGGACCTTGAACACAATCACCCCTTGTGCTGCTTGTAAGCTCTTGAGGCGAAGATGTGCTGAGGAATGCCCCTTCTCTCCTTATTTCTCCCCACATGAACCCCACAAATTTGCTGCTGTTCACAAAGTCTTTGGGGCTAGCAATGTTTCCAAGATGCTCATGGTAAAAAAATTTCAATCCTTTTCTTGCAATATATATATATATATATATATCCTTGTTTCCTAATCAAATAAAAATAAGTGCATACTTTAAGTTACTGTGTGAAATACAAATTTTGCCCACCTATGTAGAGTTCTAAATCTAAACTAAGGGTTTTTATCTTTGTTATGTACTATACAACAAACACCATAAGAAAACATATAATATTGTGTTTAGATAGAAAAATTAAAATTTGCGAAAATTAGATATTTGGAATCCAGGATTTTAAATTATTCTATTAGCTTAATCTATAATTTAAAATTTTTCAAGTGCAATAAATTTATTATTATAAATTTAAAATTTTTGGGTAATCAAAGTGCAACCTTCTATACTTTCATGTATCCTACATTTCTTTTACTCCTTCACATGTGAATTTCCTTTTTTGTAGGAGGTGCCTGAGCCCCAAAGAGCTGATGCTGCAAACAGTTTGGTGTATGAAGCCAACGTGAGGCTTAGAGATCCGGTTTATGGATGCATGGGTGCAATTTCAGCTTTGCAACAACAGGTTCAAACTTTACAAGCTGAACTTAATGCAGTAAGGGCTGAGATACTAAGATATAAGTATAGAGAAGCTGCAAATACTATCATTGCTTCGACTCATGCGGCGTTGGCCGTTTCCGTGGCCGAGCTGCCGCAAGCTTCGCCTACTCCAACACCTTCTCCGCCTGCTCCAGGCGCAGCACCTAGGCCGCCGCCACCACCTCCACCGCCGCCTTCTATCGTTGTTTCTTCCACTTCTTCAAATCCATCTCTGTACACATCCCCTTCTAGCACTGTTAGCTACAGCAGCATTTCCAATAATCATATACCTTACTTTGATTAATAATGCATCAACCATATATAGCCCATTGCTCTTTTTTATTACTTTTTCCTTTTTACTAAGAAAAATGAAATGAAAGAGAATTAGGCGGGGAACCTTTAGATCTGATTATTTGGAATAAACAATCCCTTGTCTTACAAATCTTGTAATTTCATTTTATTTGTTCCAATTTCCCTCATAGCTGTTCTATTTCTTGTATGTTCTGCCTAAAGTTCTTCTTTTGCTCAAGTTTCTTTGAAGAATGATACTGTCCTGGAAATTTTAATTCGGTCCAACCAAGTAAATCATATGGCAAATAAATTAATTTTATTTTTGTGATTAGAATACAATTTAAGAAGTGGGTCCTGTTAAACTAGGTCTGAATCAGTAACCCTCACCCCCCCATCCCAACCCACAATCCATCCCCCAAAACCCATACAAAAGAAACAAAAAAAAAAAAAAGAGTGAACAAGGAATAGAAACAAAAAAAGTGGACTTCTTGAAAGGGGAAGTGATATCCAATTACTTCAGCAACTTGGAAAAATCATAATTGGTCTTAAGAGGGTTTCTGTAGAAATTATATTCACTAGTCAAGTCCTGTTATTCCAATCTTTAACAGTTAGAAAATGACATTGCAAAACAATACATGAATGTTTATGAAAAAGATGAGTATAAATGGAAAGTAACTTCAAAAACCCTACCATGCTTATACATTCTTCCTCTTCTTCTTTACTATTGCATGGCAAGATCATCTAAGGGACTGGGTTTTACTTTCACGGTGGTTGGCACATCCAAACACGCCCTACGATTGCACGTGTGGAGGGGAACAAAGCTTTGACCGTGCAATAAAGTCTCTGGACCCATATCAGTCTGTGCCATTTAAAGAGCTGAGAAGTTAAAGGCATGGAGAAGAGGAGACAAAAGGTAAGGTGATTGTGCTGCCCAATGCTCTATAGGTCTATTACTATAACAACAGAAACTTAGAACTGTATTTATTAAGAGTTTGGTCAGATCAGGCCTGCTGTGCTGTTGTAACATGTAATTGCCACTTTTTAATGAGAAAATTCCCATCAATCTTGGTTTTTTAAGTTTTGAAGTTCAACTATCTTTCTAGCCTTCTTGATCTGTCATACTTTTAGAGTCATCTCAAACAAATTTTTTATGTGATTATAAGTACAGCACCAAAGAAATGAGATAAAAAATCATTTGCCCTTTTCAATAATTATGTTATTGTTAACATATACTAATAGTTGTTTTGCTCTTTAGAAATTCAATTTGAATCTTTTATTTTATTTTAATGTTTCGTTTTGTATTGTATATTATAAATATTCGTCAAATATATAAAATATTTTTTTATATATATATTTAATATAAAATAAAATAGGAGATGAAATATCAAATTAATATATATAATATGAATTGTCAAGAATTACATGCAATATGGTGAGTGAAGATAATAAATGATTGTAGGGTCAAATTAGATATATTCAGGTAGCTAGGTACTTATAAAACACATCTGAGTTGTCTAAATATGGCTTCTTAGTCAAATTCTATGTGCATACGCTAAACCTAAAGCTACGACACCCTAGAATTAATTTGGCTCATCCTACCAACCAAGAAAATCAGGGAGAGAGCGAAAAAGCTACGCAAGCAAAAAGTTAGTCATTAATGTTTATTTTTTCTGTATTAAATTTACAACTCTCATTATTTTTTTTAAATATTTTAAATTATTTTTTTATCTAAAATTATCCTCTCAAATTAAAGAAATAATATGATAATACTACTTTTCAACTATTACTTTTAAAAATAATAATATAAAAAATTATAAAATTTTAACTTTTTTAACTCTCTCCCAGTATCCCGTATCAAGTAAAATGAGAATTTTAAAAGTGGGATGAATTGAGTATTTCCAGAGTTGTGACGTGACTCATACACTACCACACTGCATTTCACCCCTAGATGGAATTATACATGTATATATGAGGCTACTTGGAAAGTTTATTTGGTTTTATTTTCAAATTCATTATTATGAAACTCATTATTATGTTTCAGTATTTTTAATCATACTCATTATTATGTTTCAGTATTTTTAATATTAAAAATATTTTTATTAAATTTTTATATAAAAATAAAAATATATTTAGATTAATTATATTTCTATGTAAACAGTTGTGAAAATAAAAATGTGTTTGTTTTATAATATTTTTAGCATAAAAAAACATGACTCGTAAGTAAATTTAAAAATAAATTTGGTAGTTGTATGCAAAGATGTGAAATATTAGTAAATTTAAAAATAAAAATAAATTGTATTTCTACTAAAAATGAATCAATTAAATACATTTTTAAAATTTCAAATAAAAAAAATAAAAAAATTATCTTTGAAAATGAAACCAAACGGGCTTCAATCACAGGAGTAGTGATGTGAATTATCTGTTGTTCACACTAGGAGTTCAAAATCATGTCTTTGGTTTGGTCTGATTTTGATATTATTAAAAAACTTCCAAATCATCAATATATGTTAGAATGATGGATGGAGTTCCTTAAGATCTATAGGAACCACTTTATCATCACAAAATGTTATTGCAAAATCAATGTCTCCTATTTTTTCATGAGACTATAGGACAAGTATTTTGCTATTATGATTTACATATTAATGTCTATTTGCTATGACAACTTACACTTTTGATGAATTGGCTGTTAAATATGGTATAAAGGTCAAACTAAAGAGAGGCCTTAGGTATAAATCTTACTATTTTAACATGTATCGTCCCACTTTAAATTTAATTGTCACCCAATTATATAAAGAGAGTTCCATATGCTTTGATTTTGGGAAAAGAAGATAATTACTTACACAATGGAGAAATTTATGATAAATACATATACAATCATGGTCGTGATATATTTCAATGATCATGTATTTGGAAATCTATCCCAAATGGATTTTTATATATGAAAAAAAAGTATTATGTATTTCGTGGTTAATTTTTGAATAAAATTTTCAAATAAGTTATACCTCTCTCACTAGAAGCTCATTTTGAAAAAAATATAAATTCATGACCTTTCAATTCTTTTTTTCATACATCTATTAGATAGTTGTTAAAGTGTAGCACTTTTTGAAAAGCCCCTTAGATGAACTTATAATTGAGAAGTGGAACCAAACATCACCCATCTCTTTCACAAAAATGTACCTAAAACTTACACATATACACCTACTATGCGAGAGAAATATATATAAAGACTACAAGATTCCGTGTTGCATGGAACAAATAGTAAAATTAGGGTGTGATAGAAAGGCCAGCAAAAGGTCTCACAATTTGTTGCGGGTGCGTTTAAGTTATCTTGGCGTGTGGATCTCATCCTACGTAGGACAAGTGATAAAAGATATTCAATGCATTAATGAACAATGTGGAACGTATTCTGGTAGTATATTAAGTGGGTTTTTTATTTTTTATTTTTTTCTTTGCAAAATAAAGGTAGGGTGGGATGATAAATAGTACAACAATTCTGTTTTATCATATTCAAAAGATATAATCCAATCGGTTAAAAAATTGATCTTAAGAGTAATTATTGATTTAATTGATCGGATCGATTCTATCGTTGATCTAATAAAAATTAATAATATATTTTATTAAATTATTTAAAAAAATAATGTAACAATCTAATTATTTATAATACATTTAATGGTAAAAAAATATAATTAACTAAAATAAATATCTAACAAAGTTCAAAATTTAAATAATCATATATATATATATATATATATATAATAAAATATAAATTCTAAAGCTTTAAACTTTCTTGAAAAAATAAAAAAATAAAAAAATGGATTAAACCGATAGAGATGCAAAAATAATTACTTAAAGATATCAGAGCAAACCACTATTAAATTGCAGTTAAATTCATCTACTCTATCCTATTTCAAAAATATTAAATATGATCATATTTAATATGATCATATTAAATATGAAACTATATTTGTTATCCAAAAGACCCATATTTACTGTGCAATAGACCGAAATCATAGCCACGGCCTTATCAAAATGTCAATTAGATTAAAATTCCTCCGCCATCAGGTGACTTGACTTGTTGATGAAGTACTACTGCATGCAGGCTCCATTTCTATAATTTTTTCTCGAAAAATGTGAGCCGGACTAATTAAACTACTAATATGGCTGTGTATTATAGTAAGTATACATATTAAAACAGAACCCTAGGTGTTAATATTATATGACAATGGAATTTGGTTTCACGTCACGGTTGCTTGAAGTGGCCGCATTTCAGCTCTTTGTCTATTTCTATTTCCACGACAATCTCAACAACCTATTTAAAGCTTTAATCTAAGTAATATTTTTTTATGATGAGATAAGTCAATGACTATAACTAGTAGCATTATACTATTATCTTGGCATTTAAGTAGGGTTGACGGTTTCCATAACTATACGAAGGTTAACATTGATAAAATAGATTTATTGCTATAAGGGTATCAAGACCACAATAATTTCCTAATAATGAGAACTTAAATATGTGGATTTAAGTGATTCTACTGAAAATGCTCACTCCATTGTTTCTCTAATTATGCTTCTAATAGATTGGAATCAAATAAAATCCACTACAACACTTGCATGTAAAGACGCGGTTAAGAAACCCTAAACTAAAAAGAGAAAAAAAACTTTGTTAAATAGGATTTAAACTTTGCATACTGCTGATAATTAGTAAAATGTTGATACGTAAATCACCTTTTTCTGATGGAATGGACAAACTAGATAGTTGCAGAGGTGGAGAGCTGGTCAATCACAAATCTGACGGGTTGTTACCTACGTCATGAACTAGCGTTAAAGGTGCCGGGGATTGCTAGGCGAAAATCGTCCGACGCTCAGGTCAGTAAGCTAAATAGGTGAATTAAACCAAAAATTGCAGAGTACTTAAGCTTTCATCGATTATGTACCTTTTCAATTATGAAATGAAAGGGTATTTATAGTGAAGAATAAAATCTTCATGAGCTATCGAGCTTCTGGTCTATCGAAGAATTTTTCTCTTGGTTTTTAACATCTTGACCCACTCTTTTGATCCAATTTATTTAGGCTAGGCCAATTATTATATGGGTCCAATTTATTTAGGTTAAACTCATCATAAATCCCCCTACTCGAGTAAATCCGCCAAGTAGGAATAAATTGAGAGTAATCGGAGTTTTGGTAAGATCCCAAAATGCGATAGTGCTTCCATGGTATTCAAAGTGGAAGCCTTTGATATATTATAGACAGAGAGTCATAATTCACTAACCATTCAAAGTAGAAAGCCTTTGGAATATTATAAGGAGATAGTCACAATTCACTAACCCATTTCTTCAAAAATTCTCTCTCTAAGTCAATTTATCTCTAAGAGAATCATCTCCAACACCATGAGCTCTCAAGGTACTTGGGGTTGCATTGAGGGATTTTCTTCTTTACTTTGATCTTTCCATCATCTATTTTATGTTCAAGTATTCCACCCCATTTTCATTCTTGTGTTTGTCTTTCTTTTTCTTTGAGTCAATATATCAAACACCTTAAAGACGTTAATGGTAAGAGTAAATAACAATGGTGATGTAGGGGTAGAACAATCCATAGTCCAAGGGAATACCTCACCATCGTTGTCGGCAACCTCCATCACCACAGCCTAGTCTAAAGACGCGAGCTACAACTCGCACGCCATGCGAGAAAGCAGCTCACACGGGCAGCGAGTTGCCTGTTAGCACACTTGTGCGAGCTGCACCTGGCGAGCAGATAACAAGCTGTCGGCTCAAAGGCCTGTGCGAGCTGCACCCGGTGAGCAGGCAGTGAGCTGCTTGCTCGCACGCCCATGCGAGCTGTAACTCACACGCACAATGAGCTACCGACTCACAGACCCAACAAGCTGGCAGCTCGCACAAGCGGCGAGCTACCTGCTCGCGTGTCCACCAGGTGTACAGCTCGTGCTCCCTCCAACCATGCGATAGGTCACAATGCCCCTCCCTAAGAGTCTGGATTTAAGCCTCGTCATCGTTAGTTTTCTAGTGGAAGGGGTCCTGTCGAGCTTCAATACTTAGAGGAGGCTCTCCCTAAGATAATTAAAGTTATTCTTGATCTTCCAGTTTGCAAAAGTGAGTCTTGGGATAAAGAGTCCAGTGAGGGGGGTAGCTCTTAGAATTCTAATGAATCTAACAGAGTAGATGAGACCTCTGCTCATGAACTTGATCTAGATTTAGGTGAGGCGGTGGGAGAGCTTTCTTTAGATGATCACTCTTCAGATTCTGAGGGAGATGACATTTTTCTATCCGCTGATGATTTTCAGCTCCTATGTGAAGGACTTAATTTATCTTCACGCTATAAATTTCTTCTTCAGGGGGTTGGTGATAGGGTTACGAGTTCTCTAGAGAGATATTTCACTATTTATCTTGTTTATTTCACTAGTGGGTTCACTGTTTGTCCTCATCCCCTTCTTGTTGAGATAGTAAGAAGTGTTAGTCTGAGTGTTAAACAACTTAGTCCTAACACTATGCTGTACTTTGAGGGGTTTCATCATAGGTTAAGGGAGTTGGAGCTCCTGGTGTCCCTAGATACCTTTTACACCTTATTCACAATACACCGCGTATCCCATGAGTCTTATTTTTTTTTTCTATCCCCTTATGGTATGTATGTTCCTAGATAGTGGTCCTTCTAATCTAGGTCCTTGGAGAGAAAAGTTCTTTTATGTTCAAGATAGAAGATGGGATGTGCCTACTGAGTGGAGTAGTTCTGCTTATAAGATTCATTTGAGTGACCGTCATGATACTTTTCAGCATCAATGTTGTGCTTCAGGTCTATTTGATTCATTGTTCAACCCCAGAAGCTTGTTCTATGCGAGCACTTATTTGTTTATTAGATTTTTTGCATGTATATTTAATATATATATATATTCTTTATTTGCATCAAGTTTGTAGTTAGCTAGTTTTCTGAGCTTTTTTGCTTAATAGAATGCTTATACTTGTTGTCTTCTTTGCTTTATTGAATGTCAGTGACTTGACTTGTCTTATATTCGCTCTCGCAAGTACTTGGAGTCAAGTTCTTAACTCTCTCCTAGTGGAAAGGATCCTGAAGGTGGTCGGGATCGAGTTCGAGACTGAGGGCGAGATAATCACATTGGTGCTGAGACTAGCCACTGAGGAGGTAGGAGCAGGTCTCCTTCCCCCACGAGGTGGTGGACCTAGGTCCTCATCTTGTGTTTTTGATGTAGTTTTAGGAATTGGTGCATCTGAAGCACCGCTAGAGCCTGTATCTAAGCGGGCATGTGATTCCGGTACTACTTCTACTCCCCGAGGTATGGAGAAGGGATTCTTCACTTGTGGTTTGAAATAATCTGAGGGGGTTGAGTCTTATTGGGATACTCAGGATATGGGCATTGGTTAGTGCAAGACGCACAGCATAGTCAGTGAGGTTGATATTGATCATTTGTTAGAGAAGTCTTCTCGTTCTATCTCAGAAGCTATAGCAGACAACTTGGCTCGAGTAAGTTTCTATTTTTTCTTATTTCTCTTATGTGGTGTTGGTGTTTTACTTAGATTATTGATTTTGGTTGAACTGCAACTTTGTTTGATTATTTTTCTCCATTTGTAGTGTGCTACTCTGACGACCATATTGGATGCTCGAGAGGAGAAGGCTAGAGAATCTTCTTTTTATTTCGAGAATATTGAGAAGAAAGTGAGAGAAGAGATTGCCAAGCTGAATGAAGAAGTTGCTAAACTGAAAGAGGGGCTCAAAAACTCGATGGAAGAGCAACATAAGGTGGATGAAAATTATACGGCCGTTCGAGAAAAATATGCTTGAGAGCAAACTAGTGGTAAGAGATTTTTGGCATCTGAGGTAGGGAAGAAATTGCTGGAGTCTATCGCGGAGAAGGTAGTTAATGCATACCAGGCTTCTCTGGCTTTTGAAAAGCTCATTGTGCAGTGTGCTATGGTGTTGTATGATGATATTGTGCACGACTGTAGGCTCATGTTGAGGGAGACTGGGCGTGTATCCGAGGACATAATTATCGTGCTTGATCCTCGAGTTCTAAAGTTAGGTAACGCGCCATCTCAGGCAGTACTTGAGCTTCCTGAGGCTGCAGGTTTAGACAATAAGATGATTGAAGCTCTTGATGTTGGTGATGTAATCGTAAAGTTAGTTATGGCTAAGAATCCACCAGCTGCTTCAGTGCCCTAGGACCAGCTGCATTATGATTGGAGGCATTTATTATGTTGTTTTTCTCTATTTATTATTATTATTATTAAGACTCCTTCATGGTTTCATTATCTAGCTGATTTGCTTTATGTTGAGGTTCTAGTCCTTTTCCATTTGCTATGAGACTTTGGCTCGTTTATGCAGTGATACTCTTTGTTATGTAGTATGAGATTTTAGCTAAAGTGCATTTTTCATTTGACTTGTGTCTATCTCTCTTCTACATTGCTCATATTTACTTTTGCTTCAATACTGGATATTTTGGGGTACTTGGGAGTGGATCAGGCCCCCAAGATTTTATTTCAAGGGATTCCCTAAGTTCATTCAGATTTAGGCTTTTGGCTATCCTCAAAGAATGGTAGAGAATCCCAAAGATTTGCGCTTTTACCTGTGATCTCAAAAAGTTGAATTTTTTGGTTCGGAGGTTGAGTTGGCCAGGCTTATAGATGACCTCTTACAAACTCAATCGACCTCTTAGATCGATGGTATTTTTAGCTAAATCAAGTATGTGTAAATAGTAGTCCTTAAATGAATTGCAAACTTGTAGATATTAACTGAGCTGAAAAAGGCATTGCTCTTATTCATTCATGTTTGGAAGAGAATTACATCATATTAAAAAATAATATAAGCTCTCGGGAATAAGGGTAAACATTACTGAATTTTAAGTGCAGTAGCTCATATGTAGAGGTTGCCTAAGTAAGGCAGACCCAGTTCAAGGTGTAGAATTTCCTAAGGTTGACCACATTCCAAGTACGAGGCATATCTCTCCCATCTATCTTTTGTAGTCGATATGATGTCGCATTCATAATCTCTACTACCTTATATGGCCCTTCCCACTTAGGGTCAAGTTTCCTAAAAGGACATGAAACTTTGGCCCTCCTCAAAATGAGGTCTCCTTCTTGGAAAGATATATAGTGTACCTTCATGTTATAAGCTCTCGCCATACGCGCCTTGTACATTTCAGATCAAGATGTTGCTCTTTCCCTTAATTCTTCTATCAAATCAAGGTTCACTCTTAAAGCAACATCGTTATCTTGTGGTATGTAGTTCATTACACGCTAGTATGGTTCCTCTATTTCTACTGGTACGATAGTCTCAAGTCCATAGGTGAGGTTAAAAGGGGATTCTTCAATAATAACGCATGGAGTAGTGCGATATGCCCACAAAATGCTAGGTTGCTTATCTACCCATCATTCTTTGGCATTTTCAAGGCGTGTCTTAAGATAGTTGCAAAATAATTCGATTAGTAACCTCTGTAATGTGAAAATTTGCTTGATTGACAAACCTTGGCACTACTCTCGTATTTTTATTCCTATAAACTAAGTTCCATTATCAGATATTAAAGCCCGTGGGATGCTAAATCTATTAATGATGTTCTTTTACAAAAATTTGATAACTTCTCTCTCCGTGATCCCTACTAAAGGTTCTGCTTCCACCTATTTCATGAAATAATTTACAACTACTATCAGAAATTTTCTTTGGCTCGTAGCTGGTGGAAAGGGTTCGACAATATCCATACCTAAGTTGGCAAATAGATATGGGCTCTCAATGGGATGCAAGGGTGTTGCTGAGCAATGTTGGATATTAGCGTGCTTTTGGCAAGCTCGGCATCTCATGACCAAATCTCTCGCGTCATTCTGCATGGTAGGCCAAAAGTATCCTTAGCAAAGTACTTTTGTCGCGAGGGCTTTGCCTCCTAAATGGTTTCCACAGACCCTCTCATGAATCTCATGGAGTACATAATTGGTTTTAGTTGGGGTGAGACACTTCAAATATGGTTGAGAAAAACCTCTCTTGTAGAGATCTCCATTGATGATTAGGAAGTGTGTTGCCCTGGTCTTCAATTTTTGAGCGTCTATTGGCTCTTCAGGAAATATCCAGTTGTTAAGTATTTGATGATATTGTTTTTCCAACTTAACTCCTTTTTATCCACGTAAAGAATTTGCAGGCCTACTCTATCAATCTCAGCCTGGCTGAATGATACAAAGGTGAACTTTCTAGTATTGTTGATCTGCTATCACATTATTTGATCTTGGTATTCGTTTAATTTTATACTCCTCAAGTTTCATTAACAGGTCACGTGTTAAGCTTAGATACTCGATCATTTTTTCATTTTTGGCTTCATACTCTTCTATAACTTGGTTCACCACCAGTTGAGAATCGCTATAAATAACTAGCTTTCTTGTTCCCGCTGTAAAGGCTGGTTTGAGACCTACTAGTAGCGCCTCGTATTTTGCTTCATTATTCGAGGTGGAGAACTCAAACTTCAGAGCATATTCAAACCTATTGCCTTGGGGGCTCTCAATGACTATCCCAGCTCCACTTTCGATTGATGTAGACAAGCTATTGACATAGAGAGTCTAAGTGGGTAATGAGCTAGTTGTTCCGTCAGTTGTCATTTTCACCACAAAATCTGCAAGAACTTGAGCTTTTATTACAGGGTGAGGTCAAAACTCAATCCCATTCCTGTTGAGTTCGATTACCCATTTGACCATTCTTCCTGACGTTTCTGGATTTGAGAGCACCTGCTTGAGGGGGTGATTAGTCAACACCTCCACTGGTAGATTGAAAATATGGGCAAAGCTTCCTTGCAATAGTGATGAGAGCTAGGGCTAGATTTTCTATGTTAGGGTATCTTTGCTCCGCATCTTACAAAATCTTGCTGATATAATAAATGGGTTGGTGGGCTCGACCGACTTCTCGAACTAAGACGGCACTAATTACCTCAATCACCACTGTTAGATAAAGGAATATTGTTTCTCTTATTTTTGGCTTGGTAAACAGCAAAAAGAATACCAAATATCTTTTCAGGTTATCGAAGGCTTGCTGGCATTCCTCTGTCCACTCAAAGTTCTTTTCTTTACGAAGGACCTTGAAGAAAGAGAGTTATTTATCTGCTGACCTTGAAATGAAATGATTCAAGGCTGTGAGTCTTCTGGTTAGTTGTTATACATGTTTGATGTGTCAAGGAGGGGGCATGTTCAAAATTGCTTCAATCTGCTCTGGATTTGCTTCTATACCTCCTTCAGATATCATATATCCTAAGAACTTTCCTCTATGCACACCAAATATGCACTTTGCAGAATTTAGCTTCATTTGGTATGCCCGTAGAATGTTAAAGCATTCCTTCAAGTCTGATGCAAGTTTGCACATGCGCTTACTCTTGACCAACATGTCATCGATGTATACCTCCATGTTGTGCCCGATCAAATATGTGAACGTGTTGTTGACTAAGCATTGATATATAGCTCCAATATTTTTCAATCCAAAGGGCATTACCTGATAACAATATATCCCCTGGTCAGTTACAAAGCTCGTCATTTATTGATCTTCTGGGGCCAATTTGATTTGATTATATCCTTGATAAACATCAAGAAAACTCAGCAGTTCACCAGCCTATCTATACGCAAGCGTGGAAACAGATCTTTTGGGCAAGCCTTGTTCAGATCTGTGAAATCTGTGCAAAGACGTCACTTACCTTCTGGTTTAGGTACGAGGACTACATTGGCCAACCACTCTGGATATTAGACTGGACGGATATACTTTGCTGCTAATAACTTGTTGACCTTCTCTTTGATATGTTGAGTTCTTTCAGGGCCAAATGTTCTTTTATTTTGTTTGATCAACTTCATGTTTGGATTAACATTCAACTGGTGAAGTGCTAACTCTTGTGGTATTCCCACTAGGTCCTCTATGCTCCAAGCAAATACATTAATGTTATGTCTAAGAAAGGTTGACAGGTACTTTACCACCTCTGGGTCGAGTCCAATCCCAATCTTGGTTGTCTTTAGGGGGGGTTTCGTGGATTAGTTCAACTATCTTTAGTTTCAATAGCTTTTAGTTTCATATTCTCGGGCTTCTTGTTCCTATTTTTTAATTTTTCATCGAGGGAATGCACAAGCTTTCTTTTTCCCTTTTTAGGGAGGTCATCACCACCTCCTTGTCACTTCAAATTTGCAGATATTTTTCATAAGGAATTTGCATAGCATTCTTGTAATACTCGAGCCTCGCGTTACTCACTTGGCCAATATAGTTCATGCATTTCATGTTACGTATGTGTCATTTGTATTTTAATTAAAATTTCACAATGCACTATATTTTATGTGGCATCTTTAATAATTAAACTTTTGAAGTTGTCACCCGATATTAGTCACCAAAATTTTTAACCTAATTGGTTGAGTTGGTACTAAGATACGAGAATTTAGGTGTCAATTTTTAGATATGATTACGATACACGTAAATGAAAGGTGGCATCGTTGTGTTTATCGGTGTAGAATAAACTATGCAAATAAATTAATTAGGGAGAAAATGGTGATAGTAATAGTAATAATAATAATAAAAGAAAATAAAGACATTACCATATTAATTAAGAGATTGTAAATTCTTACTAGAAATAAATTTGGAGGTTTATAATAAATATCAAAATATTATGAATTAATTATATATATAAATATAATATATATATATACATATATATAATATGTATGTATAGATGTACAAAATATTTATATATATATAAGTATATGTGTGTAGTATAATATATATATATATATGTATACACATGTAGTATAGTAGTTTATGTTAAGGATAAATATATATATATATATAATATATTGTGTAGTATAATATATATATACACATATATGTATACACATGTAATGTGTAGTTATGTTAAGGATAAGTATATATATAATATATTATATTAGATTTCTTTAATAGCTAAGTAATAACACACACCACACACCACACAAACACACAGCTAAAACACCACACACACATTCACGACAGCAAATGAAAGGAAAAGAGAAAAGAAAAAGAAAGAAGAGAAAAAAAAGGGGGAAGAAGAAATAGCACGGAAGGAAAAGAAAAAAAAAAGGAAGAAGGGAGAAAGAAAGAACAAATTTCAATCGTAGAAATTTAAAGAAATTTTGGGTAAGTCCCTTCTTGTTTTTGTACGAATAAAAATATATATTTATGTTGTTTATTTTTAATTTGAAAAAAAAAATTAATTCAAGTTAACTAGTTATCTACCTGTGATACAATAATTAATATACACCTTTAATTCGAAATTTGTTACAAAGATTCGATTTTATTATTTTGTATTAATTGGATGACGGAGTTAATTAAATTGAGAGATTGGTTACAAGATTATAACATATCAATTAAATAATATTAGAATAAATTCAAGACGAGAAATTAAGGTATTTAAAAGGTTTTAATTGGGGTGAAGTATAAAATTTTATGGTTTGATTGTTACTTAATTAAATTTAAGATTTAAGATCCCTTATGAGATTTGATATAGAAACCTATTGATTAAGAATGAAAATTAATACGTTATACTTTTATAGGTAGCCTTATATCTAAGGTTTTGTTAACGTAAGGTGAAAAGTAAGTGAAAATCCATTTACAACTACAATGAATAAACATAGTATTTTGTGTATTGTGAGTATTATACATACCTTATAGTGCATATGTTGCTTGAATGATGGGACATAGGATCTATTGTGTAATTGGATATGTCATTCATCAGCATTTACACGTGCATGCATAACACATGCTCACAGTTGAGGTGGACAGAGGGTATGCCTCCGAGTATTACTTCTCAAAGGATCATAAGGGTGGACAGAGGGTGTGCCTCTGGTGGTCATGAGAGGGTGGACCACTTGACTGTGCCCTTATCGATGCTGCTGGTGGAAGACTTTTGAAGGGTCATAAGGGAAGACAGGGGGTAGACCTCTGGTGATCCCAAGAAATGACCCTCGGACTGTGTCGATCTGTTTATAGCTATATGATTATTGATATTATTGAGAGCTCTATTCGATACATAGTAGGTGAGCCAAGGGCACATGAAAAATAATTTTGAATGAACTATTTTTATGCATAAGTTTGCATCCTTGTCATGATCTCATAGAAATACATTGCATTTATATTAGATTATCCCTTTAACATGCATGATTTTCATTTACTAGGCATTAGCTCACGTAGTTCATGTATTGTAGGTGAGTTTAATGATACTTGAAGTCATGGACTTATTAAGCAAGCGATTGGAGCTCCTACAAGTTCTGAAGATCAGTGTACATGAATGACGACATGTTGGACTAGTTGTTAGCTTATTAGATTTTGGAGTCTACTGTATTACATTTTGGAACTTGTACTGTGTGTTATTTTTAAAACTTTTATGTACATGAGTATGTAAATATTGTGTTTGTTATGGGTCTTCTACATGTATATATAAATTAATTTATGAGTGGGAGAACAGTTTATTATTTATTTAGTTGTTACAGGGAGAAAAAAAATTATTATGCTTGCACACAGGTTCTATCATACAAAATTATACTATATATATATATATAGTTGTGTAGTAATGGGGGTGTTACAATTCTCTAGCCATCCGCTGATCTCCGATGGCCTCACTAATCCCCTAACTAGTAGAAATTTTTAGTTTCATATGGTAGGTAAAGGTT
This sequence comes from Paulownia fortunei, assembly GCA_019321725.1. Lineage (NCBI taxonomy): Eukaryota > Viridiplantae > Streptophyta > Magnoliopsida > Lamiales > Paulowniaceae > Paulownia > Paulownia fortunei. The sequence continues at coordinate 17,368,663 of CM033116.1, read as the reverse complement.
ATGACACGAAATAGATTCAAACTAGGCCTTCCGAGGATCATATTATATATCGAAGGGGCGTTGACCACTAGGAATTTTACCATCTTTGTTACTCTTCTTGTGTAGGATCCTAAAGAGAAAGGGAGAGCAATTTTCCCTAATGCCTCCACCACTTCACCTCCAAATACTGTCAATGGGGTGTTCACCAGACTCAATTGAGCATTGTCAATGTCGAGTTTTAAGAACACATCATAGAAAATTATATCGGCAGAACTTCCACTATCAACAAAAATCTTCTTTACCTAAAAGTTGGAGAGAGTTGCTAAGATAATCATGGCATCATTGCGTTGCTTCCGTCGCCTATCTAAGTCGGACTCTTCAAATGTCAGCTCTTTTATAGATCTTTGTAGTTCATATACTTGTTCAGATGGATGATCAGAAGGGGTATAAGAATTGACTCCACTTGCTACGCGTAGCAGGGCTCACCTAGCATTTGATGAGTCTCCGTTTGCTGGTCATCCAGAGATGACTACTATTACCCTAGTCATTGGTAAATTCTCTCCTCATCCTCTACCTTGGTGCATTTGATCATCGCCTCTATTTTGCTCTCTATGTTGCTCCCACTGCTTAGGAGCATTACGTCGGCGTTGATCTTAGTAGTTGTTATTGGCTTTATCAACAAACTCAGTTGGGTAGCCCTTGCGGATCAACTTTTCGATCTCTTGCTTTAAATGAAAGCAATCTTCAGTGGTATGCCTCTAACTCAATGAAAGTGACAGTACTTGTTAGACTTTGCTCTTTTGGAACTTTCTCTCAATTGGCGAGGTGGCTGAATCAAGCTATGCTGCTCGGCCACTATCAAAACTTCAGACAATCAAACATTGAGAAAAGCAAATCAAGTGTATGTGTTGGGAAGAGGAGGGCGTCTTTCGTTATTTCTCCCTTCTGGCCTCTCTTCATCTCGTTGCTTCCATTTTTCAGGAGTTGTCCGTCATTTCTTCAATGCGAATATATTTTTCACCTCTTTGCAACAACTCTTCAAGTGTTACTGAAGGTTTTCCAGCAATGGATTCTTTAAATCTCCAATGGCGGAGGTTTTGTTATATTATTCCAGCTAATAACTCATGATTGATATGGGGGACCTCATGAACACCTTCCACAAAACGTTTGATGTAATCACGAAATGGCTCTCTCTCTTTCTGTGTGATCGAAAACAAGTACGCAGCTATTTTTGGATATTTTCGATTAATGGAGAACTAGTGTAGAAAATATTGAGTAAGTTTCTCTAAGCTAGTAATTGTTCCTCTAGGGAGTTGATTAAACTAAGTGAGAGCTCGCTTGGTTAATGTGGTTCTAAAAATCTTGTAGTATGCTGCATCACTCAAATCATATAGGTCAGGCTTTGCGTAAAACCTGTCTAAATGCTCCTGAGAATCACTAGTTCTGTTATACTTTGATAAATTGGCTATCTTGACTTCTACTGGGAGGGACTCCACCAAGATAGCAGAAAGAGAAGGGATTGTGCTTTGGGGGAAGAACTGCTAACAGGGTAGCATCCACACAAGTATGTGTTCCAAGTGGATAAATTGGTTGATCGGTAAGAATGTGTGATCTTGCTAGTGGAGTTTGCGGCATAGTGTGTGTCGCCTTGGTATCGTTTCGTCGCTTGACCTTATCTTCGAGAAGTGCGACTGCTCATTTTCTCTCGTGCCTTGCTGTGAGGTGGACCTGTAGACCTCGAACCGTCTCAGTTAGGAGTAGGAGAAAAAGTGCGACTCCCTTGGGGGGTTTCTGGAGAACGACCACTTCAGCAACAATCCTAACACTCGCTTCTTCAATCATCTTCCATAGAGCCCCTTCAGTAAGGTGGACTCTCGGTTCATCCTGAAGTGGTGGGGGTTGGTTCATGGGATTGTTAAGGGGACGTCGTGGAGCAACACCATCCTTCCAGACATTTCGAGTTAAGGGGTCAACTGCTTGTTCTGGGGCTCTTCCTGCTAGGGGATCATTTCCTTAGATGCTAGTCTCTCGAATTGATCTAGATCTGATCTGTATTTCTCAATAATCAGGTAGCATTCCCATAAACTGCGCTAAAATGATATGGAAATTATCTTTTTCTAATAGAATGGTCGAGCATTTTATTTAAACTAGATCAATAAAATATAATATAAAATGTAATAGGATTTGTAATAGAAACCAAAATCAGATGTAGACCTCCAAAGTGGAGCATATATAGAAAAACAGCATTTTGCAGGAGCAAAGCTTCCAACTTTCAATGGATAAAATTGTGACAATTTTTACCGAAAATCTCATCATTATATTAATATTCTAATAAATAATTCATTCAATATATCCATTAATAGCTAACAAATTACAATAAATAAAAAAGTAACCAATTCACATAAGAAAACGAATATCCACACTTCTAATAAGACTGAAATGACCTTTATAGAGTCATAGAACCTCAGTTTTGACCACTAAAACAAGACCTTTAAACACAATAATTTGAAATTAGAAGATCACGAAACTTGAACTAGAAAAGCATATTTCCCTTGTTATAGATCAATTTCAAGTGATTAAATTGATGATCACTTTTGTATTTAATTAAACGTTAAAACTTTGCTCAAAACTATTTATCTTGTAGTTATTTTCTAGTGCGATGACAACGGTTGGTCTAATGAAATCGTAACTTAGAAAATCATATTAATAACAATCACAAATATCAAAACCCACTTAAGTAGAAATATTAAGAAAAAAATAAGAAACTTGAGAACTGAGACTTCATTATCTTAGAGTCTCAATTAGTTATATTGAACCAACAACGATCTCATTAATAAACGTTGTGTTCATCTTTTTAATTGGAACTCTAAGGATCAAAGATTTCAACCTCCTAATTTTTATTGCTATTTTTGGATCTAATAACTAGGATTTTAATCGAGAAAAGTGAAAAGGAAAAGCGCAATTTCTGAAAATCAATTTCTCACTCATTTTCCTATCTACTACAAAATTCGAATTAACAATTAATGATTTTTTAATGTAATTGTGTATCATTAAAAAGGAAGTAAAATAAATGTGCTCATCTATTAATTAACACATAAATGATTTTTATTTAGTGTTTGTTCAATCAACCCTAGATCCAGAGGATTTATATTTTTAAATCTTTTCACATTAAGTCGGCCTCACAATTAGCAGATTAATAAAATTTAAATCAACCCTTTCAAACATCAACGCCATATCTATTTAAATCCAAAAATTAAAGAAAGCAAGACCCCTTCCTAATTTTTGCAGCTTGTACAATTTAATTACTTAAGTAAACATCGAGGGAAAATTCAATTGTGCAGCTGATTAGTCAACTTGATTATTTTTATAAATATAATTTCGGATATTTAGTTGATTTTCTGAAAAAGTAATTTTAATGATAAAAGTAAATAATATATTTTTTCTTACAGTATCAAAATGAATTACTGAAAAGATAGACACTTTGATATTGTATTTTTTTTAAAAAAAATAATATAATAAACCACTCAAAAGATTACAAATTGAGAATATTAAATTATCAGAAGAATTAGTTGTTTTTAAAAGCATTGGCTTGTGAGCAGGTGTAAACAAGAGTGTACATTTTTTCTTCAATCTCAAGGCCTTGGCTGTTAAATAAAAATAAAACATGGTTCCAATGCACAAACATGAGTTGACTTTTAGGATAAAAAAATAAGGTTATATATAAACATTTCCATGTTTTTGTACTTCAACGAAGTACCAATTTCCATATTAATTTATTATTGACATCGGCAACGCATTAATTTGCAGGATTGTGTTTTACTATTATGTAAGTTTCGTGCCTAATCTTAGAAGAAAATAATAGTAAGGAGGTGTTTCGATAAATTTATTTTTAAAAAATTATATAAGTTTCTATATTTTATAAGATAATTTTAGAATTTTAGATTTTATTTTAAAAATAAATTTAAAGTATTTGAATAAAATAGAATTATGAAACTTATAAAATATTAGTAATAATAATTTTATAATTAATATAATTTAAATTAAATAAATTTATTAAGATCTTAAAAATATTTTAGAAAATCTTTATTCTTTTTATGGAAGTTCATAAGATCCTAAATATATCTTATATTGGGGGTTTAATAGCTGGTTTCCTAAAATTTTACTAAATACTTGAGGATATCTTATAAACTTTCAAAAAAGTTATAAAATATTTTAAGAAGCTCGTAAACTCATCGAAATACCCTCAAATTCTTATTGGCTTCCGATTTGCAAATTAAAACTCAATTCTTTCCATATAAAATCAGGGTTATGATTGGATTTAAATACAAGACATTTCAATTAGTTTTTTTTTTCTCTTCTTCCTCGTTTTTCTTTTATGGAATTTATGAAGGTGCATAATTAGTAATTTCTTTGGGAGAATAATATTTGATCTAGTTTTGTGTACGTGATGATTTTTTTTTTTTCATTTTTTTATGTGGATTGTGGATGCTTCAATTATCAATCTTATAAGGGGCAAAACTTCCACACAAGAAATGGGTTTGTGCATTATATGCAAATAATCATCAATTGAGTTAATTCAATGTCTAAATTTTATTTATTAGAATATTATTTTCTTTTCTTTTTATTGTCTTTTCTTGACTTCTTGAAATGTAGAAATGTCTATGGCTGCTTATGTATAATTTTATTTTTAGTTTTCTTCTCCCATGGTGTCTATAATTTTTATTTAGAGGGTGTTTGACTGAACTTATAAATTTTTCAAAATATTTTATAAATTATTTATAAATTTATAAATTGTCAAAAAGTGTTTGGTATTTTTTTTTTTTTTGAAAGAGCATATAAGATTCAAAAAAATATTATTTGACAACTTATAAACTTTTAAAAAAAAAAATACCATCATCCTAATTTATTTTCAAAATAAAATCTCATTTTAACAATTTTTTTTAATTTTGACAATTTTAATCACAAAACTGTTATTACTAATATTTTAAAAATTCCATAATTTTATTTTATTTAAACACTTCAATAATTTATTTTTTAAAATAAGATCTAATATTTTATAAGGTCAAAAAACATCTTATGATTTAGGAATTTATAATATTTTTTAAATACATTTAGTCAAATACCCTTTTAATTAGTGATTAATATCTTAATGTACTGATGCATCGTATGATTTCGTTCGAGTACTTATATATTTTAAGTTTAAAGAGGTGTGATAACTTGGTAAAATTAATTTATACATTTGGATAGCCCAAACGAGTTTGCAGATTAGCTTGACAAACAAACCAAACTGATTCTATTTTTGGGCCATGCCCAATGAGGGAATTATGTCTGGCCCAATGTAATTTGTGCCCAACTCTTTTTAGTTTAAAGTCCAATTAGATAATGTCCAAATAGAAGCATTACTGTGAAAATCCTAAAAAAAGTCCTTGGGAATTTATCATTTGAATGGTAGAAGTGAAAAGGAGAGAATTAATATATTACTGTCTCAAAGTTATTATTTTTATTTTCTTTCACGAAGTCATAAAAGATAATTTTTTTTCTTAAATTGAATTTTTTTTCCCTCCAAAAATCACATTCTCACGTAAAGTAATGATGATCTCACTAATTGAATCACTATTTAAAAGGGTAAAAATATAAAAATATTTGAAACTTTTATTTTATTAGTTCTTATTAAAATTTTGTAACAAATCAAAGTAGAACAATAATTTTTGGGGTCGAGGGAGAGGTATTAGGGATTTCTTTTTAGGGATTGCTTTCAACAGTTTGATTAATGGGAATTCTTTAGTTATTTTGAGTTAAGTTTATTAGCAAATCATTATGTTAAGTTGCGGTTAATTGAATTTATAGATAGGTTGAATCGCCTACATCGATAAGTTAATTGATTAAAAACAAGATTTAAGTTGTAAATAAATTGGGAATTTAATTTTTTTTTATCGATTGATTTGATTAGTTGGATTTCCTGATGCAATTGTTATAGAAATGGAGAAAATATTTTTTTAAAAAAATAAAAACTATAAAACGTGATTTTCTACAATTAATTGCTTTTTTGCACTACATATGATGTTATATAAATCAGATATTATTTTTCAAACTTCAAGAAAAATCATCTAACCATTTTGTTAAATATGTTTCTTCTTCCTTCCGAAGTGAATCAAAAACCGTAGAGTCGTTAATGTTTCTTATCATGACTACAAATTTGTGATTACGACGATAACATCATAGAACATGTTTATTAAAAAATTATAGAGTTTTCTAGTGTTAATATTACTACTTAAACAATACCTCATTGATTAATTATATTCTAATTAAAATTTCGATAACTATTAAATGAAAATGGCATGCGATCATTAAACCAACATGTTAATTAATGACTATTGACATTTTTTTATGTCCCAACTAGTTGAAAGTCCTAATTTTTTTCATATTTTGTTAGTTATTGGACCAGTTGTAAATTAATTGTATCTATTGGGGCTAATATTGCAAATTTTCTAACTTGACCAAAAATGCAATACAAGTCAATTCAAACAGTCAATATGCACTGTACCAGCAAACTTCTGTTTCCTAAAGTTCTTTATTAGTTGCAATTCGTAGCAACTATCAGTAACTAATTTAGTGTCTTTTTTTTTTCTCTAAATTTCAGTGAAAAATTTGCTTGAACTTCAATAAAAATGACATTTTGAATTAGCGATGATACAAGATGAGTCGAACTGACCATCTTAAAAAATGCTTGACTCAAGCTCGAGACTGAATTTTATAACGAGCCAAATTCGAGATTAAATATAGGTGTCACTTCAAAAAAGGAAGAATGTTAGTGATCACAAGAATTCGAATGGTCATATCAAAATATTATATATATATATATATATATTAAGTGATAAGAATTTTTATTTTTTTCGACAATAATTTTCACATTTTAAATAATTATAAGAATTGTATAAAACTTGTCATTATTCACCAATTAGTGACAAAAATTATAATTTTCATTACAAACTAGTAGTAACAAATGTATCTATAATGAGAACTCAGTGATAAAATATACAATTGTCATTATATTTCTGTTATCAATAAATTGTCATCATATATCACTCGTTATCAGTAGTGATAATTTATATATTGTTCTTGTCATTATTAATTTTAAAAATCGTATTGTGACAAAACAAAAATTGTATTAATTTAATTTATATGTTTATGACAATCTTAATATTGTCGCTTAACATTATGCCACTTATTAAATAAAATTATTATTTGATATATTAATATTATAATAAAGTCATAGTAAATTTGAAAATAATAAGTTAAAATTATAATCAATTTAAAAGAAAACATGATAATAACAATAATAATGAACAACGATGGTGACACAACAATATTATCAATAAAATATTCAAATTAATCTAAATATTCCCTTTTTTCTGTAATTTTTTTTATGTAAGTAAAGCTTGAGCTCATATAAGCTCGATTATAAACGAGTGGATTCAAACTTGAGCTTAATTTACAAGTTCCACAAATTTGAACAAAATTTTAAAATCGATTCGAGTTTAAATTGTGACTTTATAGAAGTTAGTAGTCACTGCTAAGCTATATGAATAACGATTAATTTATGTGTTCCCCCAGACTAAACTAACATAGGAAGTTTTCAATCTAAGGCTTTTTGATTATTCAAAGTTGTGCAAATTAATACAATCTTGTCAACACCTAATCCCTGGAGGATTTCTTATTGCACCTTAATTTTTGTTTGACAAAAGCCTCATTCTTGGTAATTATCCACTTTATTCCAAATGAATTTTCAAAACCATATAATTGGTATGTTGTTTTAGTTTAGAAGGGCTTTCTTCACCTTATTAGTACATTAGATGGGTTTTCACCAAATTATTAGAAATTTTCCTGTTAACTATATATTTAATCAAACAAATTAAAAGAATACAATGGCAAAATTAAATATGCTACAATTAGTATACAAAACAAAAAGATTGGTGCTATTCCAATTTGTGTTTCATTATATATTTTATTTCATGGATACATATAATCGAATCCACAACCAAATACTTATTTAAAAAAAATATTTTATACACTTGACGTTCATTTATGATATGAAATAGAAAATAAAATAACAATTTGAAATAGAAAATCTCAACTTCTACTAACCACAAAGATAGAGAATTAGAGGTATATATGGTGCCACATAAAAACATATTTTTTTTCCATTATGAACCATGATAGAAATTTAAAGGTCACATCCAAACACAATGTTCTAAAATTGAACAACCATTTCTAAATTTTCATTTTTGCACTCCAAATTTTATCGTCTGGGCTTTCCAAGAAGTACAATTGAAATATGGGAGTACAAAAATCTACTATTATAGGTAGTGAGAATGATCAATACACTTGACAAGAACACTTACCAAACCAAGTCAAAACACATAGCCTAATAGCCCATTTCTTGGACTACTCCAATAGAAAAACCTAATGCTTTTATTCTCATATAAAAAATCTTTTCTTCATCTTCTTATTCGTCACATCAATATATCAACTCAATTGCGTCTTCGACAATTCTTTCTTATTTCACCGTTCGATCCGGTGAGAGGACTAATATCTCCCATCCTAATCATGGCAGCAACAAAGTCATTGTTGAAAGCTTTAGGGTTCTTGCTATACGATTCGATAAGCGAATCCGTCGATCCGCCATTGTAGAGAACCTGATCAGAGTGCAAGAGTCCCTTCTTTTCGATGAGGTTTTTGAAGTAACTGTTGTCAAAGAATGTTGGAGTTCTAAGGTCGAGAGGGGCCAATTTGTTGTCTCCTGAGCCAGTGGTTCTAGGACAGTTCCCTTGTCTTGTCTGAGCAAAGGAAGTGTCAATGTTGGTCTCATTGTATATCCGGTTTCTGAAGACTGTACACCTTGCTTGTCCTATGGTGTGTGCTCCTATTGTAACATTATTGCACGAAACTTGGGACTTAGGACACTTAATTTAATGGAGGAAAGAAAAAATAAATCAAGAGAGAGAGATACATGTATTTGTTAAATTGAGTAAGATTGTAGCTTAGTTTAACTTAGGGATAAAAATGAATTTAATCAAGATGAATAAGGTGTTATTCAAGTTTGGTTTGAATTTTTAATCGAACTAAAAATTGTAGTTGAATTTAGTTTGATTATTAAACAGAGTCAAGTTTTTTATCAATCTAAATAGGAATAGAGCTCAAGTAATTTGATAATTTTAAACATATTCTTATTATTTTTTAAATTTATCGAGTTGAGCTCGACCCAAGTTTCAAGTTTTATCAAATAAAAAAAATATTTAATTCTGATTTGTATGCAAAATAATCGGAGCTCAAACAGGCTTTTAGTGATCGATTTAAATCAAATATGAAATAACTTGCTTCATTTTTCATCCCTTATTTGACTTATATAATAATAATAATAATTGTTTTTCTTAGTAATATTGGGTTGTGAAACATACAGAATCGAGCAAGGAAGAAAACAGATTCTAGGATGGGTGGCATACCCTTAATCTAGAAATTGTGAATATTTTGGACTGAATTTGTTCTAGAACTGATATTAGCATAATCAGATAATATCAGTGATTATTGGATTATTTTATACAGAAAAATTATTTATTGTCTACTTGCTTTATATTCAAAATTAAGCTAAAAAAGTAGGGAGACACACACAAAAAAAAAACAAAAACAAAAAAAAACAAGCTATGACCAAAAGTGTTTTTGTAAATTAACAAAAAAATTATAAAAAATAATTATGTTATTTAAATCCACGAACACCTATAGTCAACTTATTCTTGTTTGTGGTCATATCCACAAAAATGTTTTTCACAAAACTTTTGTCCTTTCAACATGTATTATTCCTTAACTATGGTTAGAGCAAGTGGGATAGGTACCTGATAAGACAACCATGTCCTTGGTGGAGAGACCTCTGGCTTGGAACCTATTGATAAGGTTGCTAAGACTAGAAGTTGGGGGTGGAAGCACACCACTATTTGCAGCAGCAAGGCTGGCTGTTTTGGAATCCCTCCTCCCAACTTTCACTTGCCAATTGGGCCCTCCAAGCTACAATAACATGTACATATTTTTTTTTTTTTTAAAAAAACTCCAAAAAAATTCACATACATATATATATATATATATATAGTAGGACATAATTCTAGACCAAATAATGAAATGAAACTCACAAGGACAACAGAATCGCGAGCAGCAATGGCTACGATATCAGCACAAGAGACGACACCGGGGCACACGGCTTCCACCTTCGACTTAATATCATCGACAACGTTATAACCCCTAAGGGAATTAACATTGGGACCGGCGGTCTTCTCACCGGTGAAAGAAGAAGTGTCATCTAGAAGTATGGATCCATCGCAGCCCTGTCAATTATTACCATTTTTAGTTTCAAGTAGTAGTATTATTTATCAATTTGACTATTTTTTTTATTTTAATGTAGCTAAAAGAGAAATTTGTACAATAATGAAGGGCTATATAGGCCATTCACTGCTACTCTATGGAATTTTGTGTTATTTTATTCTTGTTGTTTTGGTCCCTAATTGTGAGAGCCTTCATTCTTGCACTAAGATCATCTAGAAATATTCTTGTGAAAATTAGTAATTTAAACTTTAAAGGGCGATTTATTAGCACATCATATTTCACTATTTTGTAAATTTAGGAAAATTCTTGTGTAGTCTGATTAAAAGTTTGAACTGTTAAAAAAGAGATACTGAGTGTTGATTTTTCCACTCCAAATTTTCGTCGTGCGCTAGATTTATTTAATACATGGAGCTACATGAAGTGCCAAAATCAGACATTTAGGTGTATTTATGCTGTATTATTTTATTCAAAACAGATTCCTAATATTTAAGGCTAGAATTGTCTTAAGACAAGAAAGTGAGATTTCCATGTGTCTGTGAGAAAAATGAGTGAAACTTGATTTTAAACATAAAAGAGTTTGTTATATTTTGGGGGTCTCACATGGCGTCTAATAAATGTATATAGTGAAGTTTTTGTCCCAATTTGAATTTTTTGCCAACCCCAAGAACGACTGGCAATACAAATATTAACGTATCAGTAGCAAATGTGACACCATAAAGTGTGACGGTTGTTCTTGAAAATTTCAAGGTAATTATTTGTATAAATAGCCACTTTTGAAAACTTAAACTAACTCAAGCTATATATGAATTTTTAGTTTTTAGGAGACTTTCATGAAATCAAACTTTTCCACAATCTTTTTCTCTTCCCCCATCTTTCATAAATATACGAGACGTAAAATGAAATATCAAATTTAAATAAAAGATCCGAAGTGATCTTCAATAGCATGCAAGCAAGGTGCAAACACTAATTAAGGAGCCTAGCTATGGATGAAACATGAGTGAATGAGTCTGTAGTGAGTGTGTGTGTAGAGTGGAAAAATGAGAATTACTTGAACAAAGCAATCGTGGAAGTGGAGGCGGAGAAGGGAAGCTCCCATGCGTTTTTCCTTTCCGACTGCAGATTTAACCACCGAGTTGACGGTGCTAAACACATTCGGACACGTCTTTTTGTAAAAACCAGTCGACAACTGAGCAGACGAGCTGCCCATCAAGAGTGCCAACATAACTAATAAACTTACAATCATACCCATTGAAGAAGAAGATGAAGAAGAAGAAATAATGGATGAATTGTAAGGTTATATATGACAAAATGCAATGCATATTTGAGGGTTATATATAGGCTGCAAATCAACTTACCTAATGATGTAACATGCATGGCCAAAAAACCCTATGACCATTTTGGACACAGAAATTAGATAAGCTTTTTACTTCTATTTTTTCTGTTTTCCTTAATGTTGACATATATATATATATATATATATATATAAATTTATTAAATCTACCCAAATGAATTAAGTACTATATTTTTTTTATTTAAATTGAGAAATTTTGAAAAAAATTAAATTTAACTGGTAATATATAGAATCATTAATAAATAAATGATGGAAAAAGAGTAGGACTAAGGATAGAAACACGTTGAATAATTGGTGGGGGGCAGGTGGATACTTTAACTAGAAATGCGTAATGTTGGTCTTGTTAAGGCGCCATGCAGGATTATATTGGACGTGAAAATTGATGGGCATCTCGAATAGTTATATTGGTGTAATAAAGACATATGGAAAAAGTTTAAAAAGACTTAGACAATTTGATAGTTCCATGTCTGCTCGCACGTAATGAGATTTGGAATGACCTCCTCTCTCTTTTATTTATTTATTTAATTTTACTTTTCCATGTTAGATGTATAGCATTTACTATTTTTATTACTCTTTCTTCTTTGACTTCATATCAAGATGAATATTTAAAAAATTAAATTTTTTTTATATTTTTATAGTATTATTTTTAAAAGTAGTAATTGAAAGTTAGGTTTGTTTGGTCACGAGGAAAATACTAAGAAAAATATGTTCCTCACTTCACCAATTAGTACTTTGTGCTTTAGTTTTTTTTTGTATGTTGTTCTATTCCTTTTTATTTTGCTCTCCAAAATCCAAGATCCAAAAACACATAATTATTTTAAATGAGATGGTACACAGTTTTGAAAAAAATAAAAAAACTATTTTAAAAATGAAACTTTATTTCATAACGTCTCATAAAAAGAAATTCTTTTAGGAGAAACACAACAAAATATATGTTGACTACTGATCGTAATTTATTTGCTTTCTTTTCATATTTTGGTTGGTCTGAATCTTGTCAGACATATTATCTTGACTTATAAGTCTTAAATTAAGAACTTAAACTATAGTCATTGTTCAATGCATCTATAATCCACTTTGTAGCGAGGCAAAACAGAATATGGCAGCCACACTTTGTAAGGAAACAGTTAGTAAGAATTTACCATCGAAAGTAAGAGTTTGTAAGAATTTGAAGTTAGGAAGTGTTCTTAAATGTGCCCTCAACCTAATGCTTTTCAATTGTATGGTTTTGTATTGAGTGTAACATCAATACATTCTAAATTTTTATTTTTTTTATAAAATAAAATATTTAAAATTAAAATTGAATTCAGTACACATGTATTAAGTGTAACATGAATATTGCCCCAAGTGTATCCTTTTTTCCTAAAACATAGTCACCATTACATTCTCTTTTCAAGTGCATGTAAATGTTAGCATATGATGTACAAAACATCTCTAGTTTTGCTATTCAAAATCTTCACATACATTTTAAGTGTCATACTTTTAAATTGAGTCAAAACAATCTGCACCCTAATAAGTAGGGACAGAGCTAGGGGGCGAACATTGGCGTCTGTTCCTCCAAAACTCCACAAATTTTTTAAATTAGAATAAATTTTATATATAAAATTATTAATTTTTAAAAATATATCCCTCTTAAAAAAATAAAAATGCATCTTTATTTACTTTTTTGAGAAAAAATAAATCTCGCATTCCCAATATTCATTTTCAGGCCTCATCCCTGCTACTAAGAGCCATTATTGGAGCTGAACTTCCCCCTTGGGTTTTTTCCGCAATTATATCAAAATTTCAAGCTATTATTTTCAAATATCTAAACTTTCACGTAAACTTTTGTGCTAAACATTTTGATTCCAACCCTACCCTGAGTTGAACTTTTAATACTTGCAATAAGCTACTAAAAAAACTTTTTTAAGTGATGACATTCTTCACCTAAATTAACTGATTACTGGTGCAATGTTAGTATAATGTACTTGAGCGTTTGAGAAATTATTATATACAATGAAATTAATTATGTTAGATACAACAGTCTAGTAAAATAGTTACACATTAGGTGTTTCTATGTCTTAATATTTGTCAAATATTTTGTGTTCTAAAATTAAAGATCGAAAAACTAAAAAGTTTTGTGACTTTACCCTATTACCCTTAAGAATAGTGATTAAGAGTTAACGATAGTTTAAAATAATTGATTTAATTATTGTACTTAGGAAATTATCAAATTAACTGCTTAGCAACACCGTTGATGTCGTATATATTAATTTTGGGATGAAATATTTGTTATCTAAATTGCATTTTCATTAAAATTTTGAACAGGTAACCCTATGCAGAATTTTGATCATGAGCTTTTACAACCATGCATACTCAATCAAGAAACAAGTGGTAGCATTAATGCTACATTTCAGTTATCAAATTGATGATACATAGTAATATATATATATATATATATATATATATTACTGTAATGTTTGTCAAAATATGTTTACTATTCAGCAGCCTATTACATCATAATATATGGTTGAAATGTCACCCAATGCATTATTGAGATTTTAGTATATTCAGTCCTTTTTGTATATACACATCAAGTAATGTTTTTATCTTTGTGGATTATTCAAAATGTTTATTATTCAGCAGCCTATTACATCATAATATATGGTTGAGATGTCACCCAATGCATTATTGATATTTTAGAATGTCCAATCCTTTTTGCATATACACATCAAAAATGTGAAACACGAAAAAGACCTAAGTCAAGTGGTGAAGTTGAGTTTGCAAGACTTTAAAGTTTTTAGTTTGAGTTCCACTAGATAATGGGTATTTATCAATTTTTATAATATTAATTATTGATAAAAATAATTCATTATTGATTGACGTATAATAGATTGATTTATTTAATCGGGTCACTCAAAAAATATATATATTCCAAATCACATAAGATTAAATATTGGGAAAAAAAATGGAGTGGATTAGATTAATTGGATGTGATCATATTTTGCTGAAAAGGAATAGATTAATCGAATGTACATAATTGAAAAGGAAAAGTGCATTAGATGTTGAGACTAAGAACAGTGTAACTAGGCAAGATATATATATGTGATGTGTCATAGTAAATTGTAAGCTCAATAAATGCATTCAATCCAACAAGATCCAATAAGATATCTTTTAAGCCAAAAAAAAAATTATCCACTATAATACAAGTATAATAAGAGACATTCAAAGTCCTTGAACTTCAAAAACCCTACAACGGATAATTATAAAGGTGTATACACCATCATCACGTTGGATCATTATACTCTCCGGCATCAGTTATAAATACTTCCTCTCAGATCATTATAAGGTATGTTAATTATTCTTTAAGCATTTATTCTCTCTCTAGCTCTCTTGCTTGCTAACTTGAGCACTGAATGGGTATTCCTGGTCATTCTTAATTTTTTTTTTTGCAATCCTATAAAAAATTCTAACTATTAAACAATTATATTCAAATATCTAAACTTTCACATAATCTTTTTTTAAAAAATATTTTGGTTGCAACTTTACCGTTAGCTGAACTTCTTATTCGTACAATAAGCTACTACAAAACTTTTAACTGATACATTATTAGTTGTAATACACTAGTTATGTACTTGAAAGTCCACGAGAAATTATTATATATGTCTATTATACAATGACATTAGTTATGTTAAATACAACGATCTAATAAAGTAGTTACACATTAAATGTTCTTATATCTTAATACGTAACATTAATTAATACTTCATCCATCCCAAATTAAGAGTTTTAGATAATAGTTGAAAAAATAAATTTTTTTTTGTAACTTTACTCTATTGACCTTAAAAGTAGTTAAGAGCTAATGGTTTTAAGTTACTATTTTAAATGAGGGTACTTTTGAAAACAATATTTTTATTTTAAGATATAAAATTTTAATTTGAGATGTCTTAAAAAGAAAATAGGGAAAATTAATTGAAAATAGATAGTGTATTATCCAATTTGATTGAAATTTTTTACTTAATTATTGTACTTAGATTGCTCAATAGCAGCTGTTGATGTAAGATTTATAATTTTGGGATGAAATATTTGCTATCTAAGTTGCACATTCATTATATTTTGAAAATGTATTTTGATAGATCCAATAATAATTTGAGTTCAATTAGTTAAATAGGCTCATTCAATGGGTCCAAACTTAATTATTTAAGAAGCCATATCATTGTATCCATCCTACTATGCAGATACATAATCCTTATTTGAACACTTATAAGTATTTCCTCACCTTTATTTTCTAAGTATTCCTTTAATCCAGGTCTGATTTAAGTATTAAAGAAGTTTGCTCAAAATAATAAGACGTCTCTAAATATAGGAATTCATCAAGCAATCAATTCCACAAGAGAAGTTGATCCTAGACGATCTACGATCTGGACTAATCCACATCATACCCCTAATACTGATGCACGATTTTGATGATGAGCTTTTACTATTAAACTCAATCAAGAAAACAAATGGTAGCACTAATGTCACATTTCAATTTCAAAGTGATGTATCATATATTAATGTCATTGTTATCTACTTTGTTTGATTATTCCAAATGTTTACTATTCAGCAGCCTATTAAATCATATGGTTGAAATGTCATTCATCATTGGGACTTTAGTCGGTCTAGTCCTTTTTATATATACAGACCAATAACGCGACCCGCGGACACGATCTAGTTTTAGTGATAAAAGTTGAGCCCATAAATTGATACTTCATCAATTGAGGTATGATGTATTGATATATTTAATCATTTAACTCAATATATATATATATATATATATTTCAAATCATATTTTGTTTATTTTTTTATTTTTTTTAAAAAATGAACGTTGGTTGATTTCCCAATTTCACTCCGATAACTCAATGTCATGACCAACTAAGTCGTAAATACTAAGTAATTATCAACATACTATCTTGTTGCGGAAAAAAAGAAAAATTTCAAATCATGTAAGATTAACTATTAGAAAACAATGGAGTGGATTAAATTAGTTGGATGTATGTTATTGAAAAGGAAAAGAACAGATAAGTACAGTAAATGTTGAGACTAAAAACAGTAAAATTAGGCAAGATTTATATGAATGAAACAAATTTTGTTGAGACATCATAGTCATAAAATCTCTCTTTTGATCTGTGTTTGGATTTATTGAGATTTGTTTTGCTGTCTCTTCTCTTTTTTGCTTTCTTTTCAAGGAAAGAAAAAGGTTGATTGAAATAGTCTTCCAGATGTTCCACCCTAGACTTTTCCACGTCCAGTTACCCTTTAATTCTTGTGTAATTCTTGTTTTTTCCTATATAAGAATGCCACCTATAAGAAAGTTAAGGGATCAATTATCAACTATAAAAAAGTTATAAAGGGATCAACCATCAAATAGGTACAGTTAAAAGGGTTTTGCTCAAATGTTCGGTAAAGATGGAATTAATAGAACAATCAGATTGGTGCAACCGCCTTTTTATTTTTTTTCATAATCGCAAATTAATATATGCAAATATTATGAAATTAAAAATTTTGTTCCTTCAAATTTTGAAATTATCTATCCATGTGATTTTTCTTTTTTATCTCACCTCCTAAATCTAGTAATTTATAACGTCTTTAGTTTGAGTCCACTTAAGTTTGAGTCCCACTTATGTATGTATAGGTACTCCTCAACTTTAATAATATTTAGTTAGTTGATTATAAATTATTGATAATTGTTAAAAAATAATTATTAATTATTAATTAATTTTTATAATTGGCAACCTGTATTTGCTTTTTACTTTTGTTTTCTTCCAACGGTTGGAAAGCAACTTTTGAAATGTCTCTCTAATGGATGATTGATAGAAATTGTATCATTGAAAAATTAAGACTTTGTTTGTTTCATTTCATTTTAGCATGATTTTTCGAAAATGAAAATGTATTTATTATTTATTTTTTTAAAAGGTATTTTTATTTTTCATAAATACCTATTATCCATTATAATTTTTAAATAATCTTATATTTTAATATACTTCACTAACTATAACAAAATAACATTGACTAAAAGAATATGTCTCCCACTAATTAACTATAACAAACAATATTAACAAGACATGTATAATAAAAATTATCCTCAAACTACATTAGATCATTTTTTCCCAACAAAATATTCAAACACATTTTCATTTTATATACATTCTCCAACCATTCTAAAATACATTATCTCAAAATAATTTCCTAAAAATAACTGAAAATAAAACCAAACAAAACTTAAATTCTAAAATAAAGGAGAATGTGTCTATCACAACGTTTTACTTATAGGATATATTCTTTTTGCGAGGCCATGCTCATTAACATTTTTTATAGTGAAACCTGAATTTAAGATCTTCTTAACTTTGATTTTAGTAGTATAAACCATGTTTCACACCCTGAGCACACATAGTGGGGACCCGACACAGAGAGATTCATTATCAATTATTTCGTACTTATCTTCGCTTTACGAAAATGATTAACCCAAGTTGCTAAAGGAACTCATTGTATCCATTTGTAAACCATTATAGACATCTTTATAAAATCGATGTGGGATATCACAATCACCATCTGTTGGACATGCGATGTCCTCGTCCATTCCTTTATAATCCAGGACTACTCCCAATACACATTCCATATATCATCACATAATCAATGTAGGATATCATAGTATGGTCACCTCATCTCTTCGAGGAGAAAATGTCTTTAACACCTCTAATGGGAAGCGAAACATAAGAGATCTTGTTAAGCAATTTACTGAAAGAATTAGTTCATATTCAGTTATATTGTCTTTTCTTTTGCTGCTTTCAAATGAAATGAGTTACATATATAAATGATCACCTAATACTTATAATGTAATTAGTGAAATAATTATGTTATTCTAGGATTTGTATTCATGTCCTTTGCTAAGGTTGAAAACTAAATCAAATTATTCAACACTCGACTCGAGATCGATCCTTAAAAGTTTATTTAAACTCGATTCGTTAACTTACCAAACCAAATTTGATCATATTTTTTTTCATTTAATAATATTTGAAGTTTGATTTTAATTCGATTCGATTAATAAATATATATATATATATATATATATAATCAAGCTACTGAAGTTCGATTCCAGTTCGACTTAATTAACAATCAAATTAAGTTCAAATATAATTTTTTAAACTGGATAAAAAAAATCAAATAAATTTAAGCAATAACGTATTCAACATGAGTTATTTCATTTAGACTCCTATACTTTATTAATCAAAAGACTTATATTTTAATTTTCTCTCCTTTTTCAGCTAAATAATAAAAAAAAAAATTGTCAGGCTCCACCACATATATATTACTGTGGGAAAATTTATTTTCGTCCCAATATTTTTGATAAATATCCCGGTACTAGTCTTAGCTACTAGTCTTAGTTGGTAATTAATGTCAAACTTATGTTGGTGGAATCCTACTTGACTTAAGCTGCTTTAAATAAGGAACTAAAATTTGTTAATTAATCTTAAATTTTTCCTTGTAGGATTCTATTCCCATGAATAAGGAAATTACTTGGAGTGCTTGTAATACAACTTTCCTAGAAGATGCTGAGTCCGAAATAATTGCAGATTTAGGTAGAAAGAATTTTACTTATGGAAGGACTGCAGTTAATGTCTCTTAACACGGAAAGTGTCCTCTTAGGCGAATGAGATAAACCATTCCATTGTGTTTCCTTTTTTAAACTTCGACTTCACAAGCTTCGGCTTCGCGAGCATAGAGAGAATATTCTGATATATTTCATGTCTCCAAGGATATATTTGTATGAAGTAATTTTACAAGGATTTTCACATCAAGGAGGGTTGTTCCATTGTAAATCAGATTGCAACATCATTATTGACATAGATTTTTTGAAAGAAGAAGATGAGTCTTTGAGAGAAGATGATTTGCGGTCTGGAGAAATTTTAACATTGAAGAGATTTAAACAGTACAGAATTCAAGTTAATAGGATCTTACAAGAACGAGGTTCCTAATTGGTTGATACAAGTATGACATCGATGAAGTCTTTTATTATTTCAATCCTATTTTTATATATTGTAACCTTTTTTTAATTAGTAAATTATTCTTTCTCTAAGCATGACCTCCTGTATATAGGAAATTTTGATATCCAAATTACATTAAAAATTATTATGTTAATTTTTACTTTCTTCTGCATGCTACAACATAATAACTAACATGTATAAATCAAGTTGCCAGTAATTAAAACTAATGAAGCAAAAATGGGTAAAAATATTAAAACAAATCTAACAATTGGTATCAGAGTATAAAACTAGACATATACTTAGTGAATTTTTTTTGGGATGTTGTATGTGCAGGTTTGGGTTACCTGCATGAAGGATGATCAATTTCACGCACTCGGATCAAACTGAACAGAATAGAGATATATAAGAGACAAACCTAAGATAAACTACAGTGGCATGGACAGGTATGTGTGCTTTATCCACTTTATTAGATGAATTTAGGGTAAGTATCATGTAGAAAAAATTCAAAAATTTCATGAGAAGTGATGTGTGTACATTAGAAACTGTGCACATTGGCATATGTTATTACTTTACTAGGGATTTGGTAGAGAAAAACTATAATAATTGATTTAATTGCACTAAGAAACAACTTGCTGATATTCTTATCAAAGCACTTGATGCACAACGTTTCTACTCATTAAGAAAAGTCATTAGGAATCTAAGTATTGTAACTACATGTGTATTCGAATGTTGCAATATAGTGTTAGTGTCATTTATTTTTACATGTTGCAACGAGATACAATCACATAGTTGGATATAGTTGGATAACACTGTTCTGCACATATAGTTGGATATGCTTTTCAAGCATCACGTACAAAGAGTTGCATTAAGCACACTACATATTTCAGTCCATATGAACAAGTTTCAAATCTTCAAATCTTAGTGTTTCATTCTCAAAAAACTTCATTTGACTGAATTGTATTTGCATCAGAAAAGTTTTCCTAAAAAATCCTAATGCTTTTAAATGAAAAATAGAGGCTTTTAACGGAAAAAAATATATACAATTAAGTAGATGATGATCTATCATGTAAAAAGAGCTGCACTAGAATTAGAGTGAAAGTTACTGATATAATTAGAGAAATACATGAGGGTTGTTATGGAAATCATGCAGAAAACAAAGGTTTTAAAGGCAAGGTGTTGAGAGTTAGGTTCTTCTGGCCAACTATGAAGAAAGATACAGGCGAGCTGGTTTGCAGATGTGAAAGTTGCCAGAAATATATCGCATTGATACATTAGCCCGCTGAGAACCTTAAGATGATAAGCTCACTACGTCCTTTTGCAAATAGGGGAATTGACTTTGTGTGTTCTTTTCTTTGGCTTCGAGATAGAGAAAGTTTCTTCTCGTGGTTGTGGACTACTTCAGCAAATAGATAGAGGCTGAGCCGCTAGCTAAGATCACTGAGAATGAAATCATGAAGTTCCTATGGAAAATATCATTTGCAGGTAAGAAGTTTCTCGTGACTTAGTTTAAGACAATGTCAAACAATTTCAAAGAGTCAAGATTCAGGCTTGATGGATGGAGATGAAGATAAGGCAACACTTCACCTCAGTAGCTTAGCTCCAGGCTAATGGGCAAGTTGAGGTTACGAATCGTATATTCTGTACGGCATAAAGGCCAGCTTGGACCAAGCTATTGGAGGATGGGTAGATGATATGAGTATAATGTTATGGGGCCTATAGAGAAAGCCCATTTAGCCTGGTATAAGGGGCCCTAGTAGTCATCCTAAAAGAGATTGGGATGGAGACTTATCCATTCCAAAATATGAAGAAGCTCATAATGAAGTGCTCATGAGAGAAAAATTAATTTGATTAGGCAAAAAATGTAATCTAGCCTACTTGCTAATGAAAAATATAAAAGAAAGATGTAAGAATGATACAATTAGATGGTAAGAGGAAAGAAGTTCCAAATGGGCTCGGTCCTGCAACGAGTTAATACTTTAAAGCCCACTAGAAAGATGAAACCAAATTGGGAATGACTCTACAAGGTGATAAAGGTCCTTGTAGGGAGAGCATATGAGTTGGAAAGGTTAGGGGGATGCAAGTTACCCTGACCTTGGAACATTTGTAACTTGAAAAGGTTATGTGTTTAGATCAAAAGATTTCCATAGTTTAGCTTGGAATAATTATGTTTAGAATGGATTAAATTTCTATAGTTATAGTTCTGTTCGTTCTGTTTGGTTTTGTTAAGTTATTTCAATTATTGATGAGTTTATAAATAAATTGGGGCAGTATTCCTACCTGACACTAAGAATTATTTTGAGACAATATAGGTAGGCTGCATAAATGAAGAGCCTAAGAATCTGGCCTCCATAACTTGAAAGAGAATGCCTTGATGAGAAATGAATGATTGGGAATTCGGCCTTCAAGGGCAAACGTACAAGCAAATAGAGAGTTCGAGAAGTTGATATGCCTGACTCAAAGGAAAATGTGCAAATGTGAAATGAAGGATCGGGGAACCCTATCTTCAACGGTAAAGCTTAAGCTAAATGGAGGATTCGAGGATCTAACCTCTATAAATTTAAAGGTGAATTCTTAATGAGAATTGAAGGATCAGAAACCTAACCTTCAAGAGCGGATGCCCAAAATAGTTGGAGAGCTAGAGAATCTGACCATTATGACTTAAAGGCGAAGGCCTTGCTAAAGATTGAAATAAGTAAATAGAGGGCTCGAGAATCCTACCTTCTTGACTTAAAGGCAAAGGCCTTTGTAAAAATGAAATAAATTAATGGAGGGTTTGAGAATTATACCTCTTTAACTTAAAGGTGAATACCTTACTGAAAATTGAAAAAATAAAATAGAGAGCTGAGGAATCCAACCTCCACAACTTAAGAGCAAAAGCCTTAGTATGAATGGACAAAAAAAGGGAGTTCGGGAATCCGACCTCCCTTCCATGTTAATTGAAAATGGATTGAAATTCTTAAGTACTCCTATTTGTTAGGCGTACTAAGCTAATTTTTTGTAATTTCTTAAAAATAATGGTATGAGCTGGGTATTAGTTCAATTATTGAGAGCCTTTGGGCTATCATTGAGTTATAAGAGAGCTAAGTTGTTCATTGTTCAGTTACACAATTTTTAGTAAAAAGCATAAACTTGTCAAAAGTTTAAACTTTATTTAGAACTTTAAAAATTACATGTCACAGTCGTATACATTGATAGGATCTTCAATGGTAGCCTGGGAGGTTCTCTCAACAACAATATCCTAAACTACCTTTTGGACTATCCTATTATCTACTTCGGTCAAAGGCTGCTCGGGGAGAGGAGGGAGAGCTTCAGGGGTATTTGGAAGATCGATCTAGGGAGGAGCCTCTAGCAGTACAGGGATGACTATAATTGAGTTGATCGCGATAGACACCTTAAGATCCAAAGTTTCTAGAGGGACGAGCTATTCAAAGCCCTACAACTTAGAGGCCTCTTGCATAGGTCCTTCCTAGTCTAGCTCTAGAGTGAGCCATTGAGCTTCGACCTGCTTGATACAACTATTAAAGCCACAGTAATAGTACTGCAGAGCAGTCCCACTACTTGGTCTATGAACTCTTCTAAATTTAGGAAACTCCCACCAAGTGTTTAGGAATTCTTTCTGATCCAGATGTTTGGGTACTCATCGTGCCCCTTATTGTACCCCTCAGCCCAGCCTTCTCCAAGCTCTGAAGCTTGATGATTCAGAGCATCTAGGAGTTGATCCTCTATTTTTTTCCTCATGGTCTCCAAATATTTGTTTGGGACTTGAGGGAGACAAACTTTAGTGCTACCAGCTTAGCTTCCACTTTCAAGCAGACAACTTCTGTGGCTAGCTCTTTTAGGTAAGAACGGAGCTCAGAATTTCCCTTTTTCAAGAGTTCTAACTCCTTGGCAGCAACATTGGAAAGAGGTACCAACCTCCATTTAGATATTATAACCCTCAGAAATAGGTTTCCCTAATCAATGTTAGACGTTAGAAATAGCAAAACTACTTGAAAAAAAATTATAAAGGATTTAATTCATGATTACCTAAGAGGCAAATAGGAAAAACAAGAATTCATACTTTAGCCCCCTATATAAATGTGGCATGTGGAAATCCTTATTTATTGAAGGAATTTTACGCACATCTTATCGTTGCTCGATTTTTAATTAAGCTATTGACAAAAAAATGGAGTTTGGCAAGACTCGATTAGTAATAGGATCTTGGCCAAAAAATATCTTTGATCGTTTAGATGGCGAAAGGGGTCCTGAACCCTGAACTACATTCTCTTCTCAGCTAGGCAAGGTTGGTCGTTTACCTGAGCTGGAAGGAGGAGCATTGATGGTTCCCTTGTGTACTAGGAGCACGAGATGATGAGTCCGTCTGTGTGGCTAGAGCTGAGTTGGTGTTCTTTTATTTGTCCATCTGCTAGATGGTAGCTAGCTTAGCTCTGAACATATTATCTACAAGGTAAATAATAATTGTTAATTCAGGAATGTTGAGCAAAATATAAGTTAATGAGTGAACTACTGCTAAATTTACCTAGAGTATCAGAGAACTTTTTTGGGACTCAACCCAAAGTGGTAAAGTAGGTGGTAAATTAGTTTGCTGGTCTCTATTAGCTCATTGACATTATACTCATTTTGGTTGAGCAACCCAGGAGGGCTTGATATGCTGAAGGTCGGCGCTTGGGATAAAAATATTTATAAGTAGGGAGTTCTACTATCCTAAAGGTGGAGAACTCCAAGGGAACTGGTGAAAAAAAAAATCGCTTTTCTGCCAGACCTTATTTGAGTTAGGATACTTAGTGAGGAAATGAGCCTCACTTTGTAAGGTAAAATAAAATAATTGCTCTTACAGTCTTATGATGGAAATAAGAATGAAATAAATTAGTACTAGGTTCCTTTCCCATATAGAAAAGAACTAAGGCAAATCCTGTCATTAGATCCAAGGAGTTGAGTGCGAGTTGGTTTAAATAAATTCCAAAAAACTTGGATATATTGGTGTATAGCCTAGGAATAGGGATTTTGAGTCCCTCTTCTAGTTGAGTTATCTAAAAACATCGATAGTCCAGGGATAGATGATTAGGTCTGTCAGAATCTAAAGGGATTAAGATATGATGTTTTATGGGACTCCCTATATCTTCTCTGAATTTTCAGCATTGTACTCGAATAGGGTATATTGGTACATCCCAAACTCTTCTAAAAGAGCATAGGGTTAGGGTACAGATGAAACTGACAAGGCGATTGAATTAGTGGAGAGGGTCATTTTAGATGGCTATGGTGATGAATTAAAAAAACCGAGTATAAACTGATAATGGAGTTTATATAGTTTGATTAAATAATATAAGTTTGAGAAATACCTAGTAAAGGAGGTGAAGAAAGTCTGGAGCTGCTTCTCAACTTGCAACTTTACATGATGGTATTTGTCGAAATTTTTTTTATAGTTTTGATGGCAGAGGAGATTAAAGTAGATTAAGGAGAATAATGGCCCCCCTTTCACAGAAATGGAATAGATAGAGGTCCGTTGATTTGATTAGATTAGTAGGTGCATGGGCGCATGGTTTTTCTATGACAGTTTGAATAACAACTATTAAATAGCAATCATGGTTAGCACGGGACTCGAGGAGATACTATGATTTGAAATGATGGAGTGCTCTTTCTATTTAGAATGACGTGTGTTTTGAGAATTCCTAAGAGATTCCCCAAATCAGGTAAGTAATTTGACAAAGTTCTAGTAGCTTGGTTGATCTGAGGCTTTAGCTAAATTCTTACTCTATCTGACCTAACTACTTTAGTTCATTTAGAGTATGAGGGACTAGATAATGTGCTCTAAATTAGGCCTGGTTATTCGGCCTGAATATTTGGGTCACATTCTGAGTATTCTACCTAGTCCATGAGTATAAGAAATAGGCTTATGACCCTAGTTCAGGTATATCTATAACGGTTGACTTGAACTAGTAGAGTGAGCATGAGTTTGTTGTAAAGTCTAGCCTGGATAGGTTGGACCCAAACCAAACATGATTAAAAGAGGCTGACCTAGATAGGACTGACCTAATGTGAGTTCCTGAGTTAATGATTATAAGAAAATCCTAGTAACTATTAACTGAGGTAGAGTCCTAAGCTGAATATGCTTGGATAAGGAAGAAAGATCCTATCTTAATTAGATTACTTGATTTTGATCACCTTATTATGATTTATGTTTATCCAAAAAAGATAATTGAATCATTTTAGGATTCAATCAAGTTACTATTGATTTAATACATATATAAGTCTTAGTTTTCCCTTGGGATACATTATGATTTTCCAATATTCATTACTGATGTTCAATTTCAAAAGCATTTTTCTAACTTAAGTCACAGAGAGTTTTCGTTGGGCAAACCTCAACACCTTTAATCCTTATTTATAAGTGGGCATAATAGACTTTTCAAGCAACTTTGGTTAACCATTTTTGCAAAGCAAGCATGAGTCCAAAGTAGTTGCTAGAGCAACCCATTATGCCAAAGTCTCGCTTCCAAAACCTATCACGTGAGCTTGGGGCATGACAAAGGGAAACAGAGTCGACCCTGGTGCGGGAGGCTTGGTCGGATGTGTATTGAGAACAGTCCTGGAGTGTGGAAGGAATGTGACGAAGACGTCGTGTGTCCAATGGGGTGTGATTGTGATATCCTACATTATTTATATGAGAAAAATTAAAATATTCTATAAATGGATACAATTGACTCCTCTAACAACTTGAGTTAACTATTTTCGCAAAGTAAGGGCAAGTGCGAAGTAGTTGCTAAAGCCTGAGACATGACTTCTCTAGCTACTTAGGTTAACTATTTTCACAAAATGATGATGTATGCAAAATAGTTGCTAGCGACACTCATTGTGCCGAAATGTCACTTGCGAGCCCCCACTCCGTTAGCCTAAAATATAAAAAATGGTGTCAAAGTCAATTCTAGGGGTACTATCAATGCAGGAGATCCACTCGGATATGTATTGGGGGTGGTCCTTGAGTGTGAAAGGAACACAATGAGGGTGTTGCATGTCCAATATCGGTGATTGTGATGTCTTACATAATTGTGAGAGAAAAATTGAAATGATATTTAAGTGTGTATAATAAACTCTTATTACAAATTTGATTAACTGCTCTTACAAAACTATGATAAATTTAAAGTAACTACTAGAGAAACTTATCACTTGTCGAATCCTATCTACAGGTCTCGGCGTGACAATATGACTAAAAGAGGTATTGTATGTGTAGACACATTGTCATGTGGTCTCGGACGTCTATGCCTTGATTAAATGCACCCTTAATCAACGTTCAAAACAAAGAAAATGTCTCAACTCTTAAATTTCAGCAACTTTGACTATTCTAAGTTTGTTGTTGCCAATGCAATCTTTTCAACACCTAATTTCCAAAGAGATTCCCACTTTGAATATGACTACGTCTTCTTATCTTGTAGGCTCTTCCCTAAAATCATGCAGGTCCTCTTGTTGCCCTACGAGAAGATACTAAGGACAAAGAAAGGGACAATTGACAAAGGTTAGGTCGAATACATAATTTTATTAGAATTTGATTTGATTGCAATACAAGCTAGGCGGCCAGCCGTACCTTCAATTTTTTATAAATTTATTTTGTGTCTATAAAGTTTAATAAAATTAAAGATTTTATTCTTTTTAATTAATAAAATTATCTCAATTATCCCCTCAAATTTTTATAATCTTATTTTGAATATGTGAAATTAAAAATATTCTAAATTATTTAAAAATTTATTTTTTTGAAATTTTAAATAATTATTATTAATATAAAGTTTAAAAGGTATTTGTACTATTAAAATTTTATTATAATTTTTTTTCTACAAACATAATTTATATTAGTTAAAAAAATACTCATTATAGTTATTTTTTATACTTATTTATTAATTTTTAATTTATTTGATTCCAATTTCTTTACTTATTATTTGAGATTATTCTAATTTTTATATTGTAAGAAATCATAATTTTCATAGTCATTATTTGGTCAATGATTATGAAATAATTCTCATATGTTTGCAATAGTTTTTGAAAGCAAGCTTGATTGAAAAATCCATTTTGACATATTATTATAATTTTTTTATTAACGTTAAGAATTATTTTTATTTAAAAAATAGTTCTCGTTCACAATAAAAATAATTAATTTTAATATATTTTTAATTCACTATTTTTATCTAATTTTTTTCATTCACATTTATATAACTTATTTATTTTATTGAGTTTTTTTGTCTAATATTTTGTGTTTCATTTACTTTTCAATTTTGTTTGGTCCAATTACATTTTGAAATATGATTTCACAACATCAAAATTAGAACATTAAAATTATTTTTTTTGTTGAAAACTTTCCTCAAGTAATCTTTTATAAATGTGTAGGTACTTGTATAAACTGCATTTTATTTAAATTTTTTAATAATAAGACAATATTGAATACTTAATAATGATTCATATGATTTTGATGAAACTATGAGAATTACTCTAATATTCAAATCATATTACTTTGTACGTTAGTTTTTATTTTGTGTTGAATTGAATTAGAACTAATTCTCATTTTCATTTAGAAGTTATTTTTTTGTTCGAATATTCATGCAAATATGATAGGTATGAAAAATTTATATATAAATATCATATTTTTATTTATAATTATATTTATTTTTTAATAACTAGTTAATAAAAAAATCACAATAAAAAATATTTTTATAAATAAAAAAATAATTAATATTATATTTTTAATAATCAAATCTCGCACCTAAATTCTGAGTCCGCCTTTTAATACAAGTGATATCTAAAAAAGTGTAATTGTATGTCTACTTTTACATTCATCCATTCATTCATCCATATTAACAAAAGTTTGCCTACACTCGATATGTATGATTATAAAAGTTATGATGAAGTTCATCACAAAATTAATCAAAATTAAATAGATTTGAAACATGTTTAGAGTATAGGAGTTATCACATTATTTTAACAAAGTTTCATTGCTTGGGGTTACTGTTAAACTATGTTTAAACTATCTCATTTATGTTATTAAATAATTTATATACATAAAATATCTGGTAATAATTATTTGGACACCGGTTTTTTTAATAAATTATTGAGATTCACATCGTATTACTTATTAATATAATTTTCAATCAAAAGCTAAATACTAATATTTTTTGCCAAAAAATAAATTAAAATTGTTTTTAAATATTTTGCCAAAGAGAAGTATTAATTCGTTGAGTAAATGAGAAATTATTTAATTAAAACCTAAAAACTGTATAGGTGCATCTAGAAAATCACTATATTGGTATGTGTAAGACAGATAATTCTTAATATAAAAATTCAACCCCACGGGGGCTCAAGAATTCCTCCATGTGGACTATCTTTGTGCCTGTAATAAAGGCGTGCATATTTTTTTGAAGTATAATATCTAATCAATGTATAAATAGTGTGTAATGATGCAATAAAATATTAGATGAAATATATTTTTTTATAATAAAAAATTCAGATTGAATTTTAATTAATTGAATTTTTTATTATAAAATAATATTTTATTTTATATTTTATTTTATTAATATATGCAAGAACTTCAATTAATTGAGACCCTCTATTGCAAAATAATATTTTATTATTGTTTTAAATGTTATTTTATTAATATACATTCTCGTGTCATCAATATACATGTGATTATATTGGTAAAAAGGAATATGAGATAAAATATTATTTTATAATAAAAAATTCGTACTATATTTCAACTACAATTTAAAAAATCATGTGTATGACTTTCTAAATTATATAAGGAAATTAATGCAAGATAAAATGTGACCCTCGACTATCTAAGCCTCATTAATTGAAGGGAAAGCAAAATAAAACTGTAATACTTGATAATGACATGTAGATAATTGGTGGCTTTTTGCCTAAAAAGTCTTGGGAATTTCACTTGCCCCCTCAACTATATGTTAGGTGTCATTTTGCCCCTCTCCTCAACTATATGTTAGGTGTCATTTTGCCCCTCTCAAAATATGAAAATGCGCACTTTGGCCCCTCCAACTTAGAAAGTATAATTTTTTTTAGTTTACCTTTCTTTTCAATATATTTGGAAAAATATTAAAGTTAAAAAATTGAAAGTCTAAATTTTATTTGTTCTTAATAATATAACACAACTAATTTAAATTAGACTAACTATAAAATAACATAGTTGAATATACTTAATATATTAGATAAAATAATAATTTTATTTAATAAATTAATTTATTCTTAATTATCATAAATATTCGTTGAATTAGTAATTGTCATAAGGATAGTGTCATAGAAACTATTGTTTGGAAATGAATGAATGTTATAAATGAATAATCATAAATACAGGGGATAATTAATTAGAATGTAGGACATGTCCCCAACATTTTTAACCGATATTGTGTGGCATCAGCCCCCATATTGTGATTTGTATTTTTTGTAAACAGTCAACCCAATCTCGTTACTTTGAACCCATTTGTGAGGCGACTCATCTTCTCGCGAAATTGCATGCTATTTGGTGAGATTTTTTAGAAAAAGTTGCCTTATTCTCTATCTACTCACTTGCATCAGTTTAAAGGTAAATTTTTATTTTAAAAAAATTCAAACTTTTTCTAAAAATATTAATTTTTAAATACTATTTATAATAAATAAAACTAAATTTAAATAAGTAAATAAAAATTATTATTTTATACAGTAAACTAAGTATAAATTTAACTATACCATTTTATAGTCGGTCTAGTTTAAATTATTTACTTTATATTATTAAGTAAAAATAAAATTTTAAAGTTTTTATATTTTCCCAAATTATATTGAAATAAGATGTATGTCTCAAGGAGATTTGAATTTAAATTTGGAGTTTCAGTAGAAGTGAGATAAACACAAAGCTAATATTTTTCAGATTTGGTCTTCTAAACTAGTGCTTTTAGGATCGTGGACGTCTGTCTCCTAAAATACAATATTTTTTTACAAAATTAGTACAACACTATATTTATTTTGTCGAGCGAACCAAAAGTTCAATTCTATACTTCCCCAAAGAGTAATAAGAATACTGAAATAATAGAATATATTTTAGTAGGAGGGAGAAGAGAGAAGTTAATTAAATACAAATTGATTTGATATGGATTGGAATGAATAAAAGGGTCATGTTTATAGTATTTCGGGTGACCCTTCATGATTAGTTGTGTCTTTTGGTTCGAATCATTTTAAACTGTCAGATTGCATCCTTTAAGATTTAATCGCGATCTAGTGGTCCAGATTACATTCCTTATGTAGGTCCACAGCCCTTCACCATATACCTCTGCCAACTAGACAGATATGTCCACTCACTCGCGCCCCGTTAGCATTAAGGATCAATTACAACCTTTCGATCACGCCTCGTCAATAGCCACATCTACGGACACATCCACTCAGTATCCAACTACACGGTGTCATGCCATGCAGGTGCCACTTGGATGAATTTGCCAAGTCACTGCCATGTTGAACTACCCTGCTATGTCACCAAGCCATGGCCAAGCCACTCCACCACACATCGATTCAATTTCTGAAAAAATTAAGGTATGTGCTATGTGCTAAGTGCGCACCATCCTTGTAGCTTTTTGAGTTAGCTAAAAATAGCCAAAGGTCCACAAGCTCCACTAATGTGCACCTTAAGGAGAACTAGTGTGCACCTCTTAGATTTCTAATAAATTAAAAATCAAATCAATAGGGATTTAGAGTACAACTTTATCCCCAAAATATGAAAACTTGTGTCAATAGCACCACAACAATGAAATTTGACCAAAAAAATACTTGTTTCAACTCCATTTTGGCTCATTTTCAATCCTTTGACTTTAAAAATCCTATCACATACAAAATATTAATATAAACCTAATATTAACAAGAACAAAATAAGGAAAACATAAAAAAATTGATACAAAATATATAAAAATATACACTTATCAAATTTCCACACACTTAATATTTGTTCGTTCTCGAGCAAACCTAAAACAAGACATAAATACAAACTAAACTTATCCACTTTTATAGAAAATTATAATTGCATTTAACATATGTAACAAGCCTTAAATCACAAGGTGGACCATAGAGGACAAGTTGTAGACTTGTGAGGGCTTGCAATGGTGATACTCACAAACACCCGTGACACCTAAACTTTCAAGTGTTTGTTTGGGGGAACAACAAAGTACTATGGCAATGAAATCAAATAAGTACTAAATCTAAACCTTGTTCATCCAAAAGCAAATACATTTTCACAATAATCGTATTCAAGTATGTGTGTCAAGAGCCAATGCTAATAATGATGAAATCATGCATGTTTGAAACAAGTGAATTACCATAGAACCTCACAAAAACCATCACTCGGTCTCTATTAAAATAGTTAAACATCATAGGCTACTCATTTGGTACAAATTTCCACTACGCCGTGGGCACCACACTAAATTAAAAAGTTTTCAATAAAGATTGTAATAGGGCTAGGGGTAGTGATGTGGAAGAAAGAGATATGATGCAACAAAAGTTCTAAAAAGTTTATGGAATTAGAGACAGAGAGTTTATCAATGAATGCATCTTATAATCAACAAGTCTCAACACTGGGCTTAATATCATTGTGTTGGGCCCTTCTTAATCATTTTAAACAACTTTGCAACAGTCCTCATCTTTAGTTGCAACTCATAATTTTTTTTTCAATACTCAGCAACATTTTTTTCTTCTTTTTTTTTATGAACTCTTTTCTTTTGATGCTTTTTTTTTTCAATATTTTCCCTTCTTTCCTTCGTTTTTTGAACTTCTCCACACTTATCTTCTACTCCATCTTAAATTTCTTTAGGAACTCCTCTTGTCAATAAAATATGTCTATTAAGCTCCTATTCATTTTTAGAATAAAGGTAAAATGATAATGTATTTAGGCTAGGTAAGAAAATATGATTGACAAAGAAAAAGCCTATTCATTGAAAGGCTCAAAGTGGATTATTATGGGGGATGTTCTCTTGAAACGTCACATGGGGAACAAACTGATTAGTCCTTAGTGCTAGAAAATCTAGTGCCTTAATTATTTTTCAAGTGATGATCAATCAATAATTCATGCTCAATTCTCATCATTGAAGTTGAAAGAACACATGAGACTCAAAAAATTAAAAACTAGATAAAAAAAGCAAAACAAAGAAAAATCTAAGTCGAAATATTCAAAAAAAATTAAAGTCCTAAATCCTCCTTCCACATTTAATCCTTACATTATCCTCAATGTAAACCTAAGCTACTATAATAAAGAACTAAATGCAAAAAGTGTGGATATGAATAACACATGACTAAGCAAAATAAAAAAAATAAAAAAAA
This sequence comes from Paulownia fortunei, assembly GCA_019321725.1. Lineage (NCBI taxonomy): Eukaryota > Viridiplantae > Streptophyta > Magnoliopsida > Lamiales > Paulowniaceae > Paulownia > Paulownia fortunei. Next base: position 17,335,642 of record CM033116.1, on the reverse strand, counting down.
AAAAATAAAATTGATGAGAAGAAAAGAGTATGAGATTAGAGATCAAATATGTGATTGTGAGCTCTCAAAGTCTTCTTTTCCATCCAATGGGTTATCTCGCAACAAGGGCTTGGTTTGACGCCCTCAGGCCGACGTAGCCTCATCTTTGACTCATCAACATATGCTAACATTGTCATCGTCCATCCAATCACCGTCTTATAATTTTGAAGCAAATAAGTTTATTCTCTTGTACTTGAGTGAGATTTTTAGCAATATTGACTAGTGGTATTTTCTTCTCTTCTTAGTAGACATATTTGACTAGTGGTGTTTTCTTCTCTTCTTAGTAGAGATATTTGAGATGGTACATGATTGATTTAAGTTCCATTATAAGTACCTACACCATAGAAGTAAAAGTATCTCATTAGATAATGACAATTCAATATAAGAGATATTATACCTTGATTTTTTAGGCAACAAATCTAGCCTCGCTACAGCATTTTTCACATCCCCAACACTTGAACATCCAACTTCATTTCTTTCAAATCCTCCACATGGAGATGTTTTTGTAAAGTAACTTCCATTCCATCCATACCAGTCAACTCAAGCATTTGGTTACAAAATGTGGTGAAATTCCATACAGTCATCCTTACGGTCTTTCTTTATGTAGTCTAATTATTATCATAGAGCAGCTCCAAGGACTGAAAAAGTATCCATCAATCATTTGGCTACATGAAAACGGATTTCTAGAATTCGTGAGGAAGCTAAAAATATTTTCTGGTGTCTTGGTGCTGGGAAGGTGTTTTTTTGGCATGATCACTGGTTTGGTGATCAACCATTAATTGAACTTTTCCAAGAATAATAATTTGGAGCACGTTAGGAATTATTGGATTTAAGGTTCATAGAATAGAATTCTTCTACGTTAGTATCTGCCTGTTGATCTTGTCAATTCAATTTATCAATTTTCATTCAAACTGCAGTCAGAATATGTTGCATGTTGGAAAATATCCCCTAAAGAAAACTTGGCTCATCCACCTAGAATTCCATCCGTGAGTAAAAGCCAAAAAAACTTCTTCCTGGAGATTTATGGAATCATTCCTTAACACCATGTCTATCTTTAGTTGGAAACTCCGCCATGGCTGGATACAAGTTGATCAAATTATGAAAAACAGGGCCTTTCAATTTCCTTCAAAATGTCAGTGTTGCTGTAAGGAAGAGACTTCACAACATATTTTTATACATGGTGCAATAGCTAGGGTGGTTTGCGATACATTTGGTACGGCTTTTAACATGGTTTTTCCTATAACTAATCATGTGCAGATTTTAATTCAATTTTGGGGCACTTCAACTGGCTGGGCTACTAAGGAATATGTATGTCCTATTCTACCATTGCTTATCTATGATTTCTAAGGCGAGAAAGTAATTACGCAAAATATGGAAGGAATAAATTTTCTCAACATAGAAAGAATCATACACGGAATTCTGGCACATCTCTCATCGTCTCGTTCAATTTTTGGAAAGAAGACATTGTTGTAGCCCTTCGGCTTGGCTTTAATAAGCAATAACGCCACACGAACATGCATATTCAAAGACCATTATGGAGCAAACCTTCGTTGGGATGGCTGAAACTTAATACAGATGGTGCTTGTAAAGGCAACACAGTGCTAGCCGGAATTGGTGGTGTTATAAGGGATGATTCTGTTACAATGATTCTAGCACTTTCAGTTTTCATAGGTGATGCTACTAATATGGTGGCAGAGCTGAAAGCCTTGGCGTATGGATAAACACTTTTCCGTGATCGTGGATTTCACAAAGTCTGGATTGAATCGGATTCAATGGCTTCATTATATTTACTTCATCATTCAGGCCCAGGGCATTGGAAATGGCAAGAATCTGTGTCTATCATCAGAAACAGTTTACAAACCTTGGATATCTGAAGCTCACATGTTTGCTGAGAGGGGAATAAGGTGGCAGATTCACTTGCTAATCTGGCTTGTGACACACTAAAGGATCAGATTTTTTCAATTGGAGACATTCCACGGGAAGTGGCTGGACTGCTTAAGGCAGACAAGCTCTCAATTCCATCATTTAGATAAAAAATTGTTTAGAGTCCAGTTACAAGCTTCTTTATATTTATATTTATTAATATTTTCTTATGCTCATTGTAGATGGAGTAAGTACTCCTTATTTCCTTTCTTTGTCAACGTCACTTGTACTCCTTTTTTGGTATTAATAAACTGGTAGAGGTTTGTGCCTAACCCTCTGCTTAGACACAGACGACTTTAACAAAAAAAAAAAAAAAAAAATTCCTAGTAGCTTGACTCGATAAATAAAGGTAACTTATTGGTATGCAACTTGCACATATGACCTCGTTGGTCATAGGTTCGAGTCACCTGGAGGGGAGTTGGGAAAACCATCTAGTATCCTCTATTATTTAAAAGATAAAAAAAAAATTCCTAGTAGCTTGACTAAACAATGAAATTAGAAATTCCTATTCTAATTTTCATCCAACCTTGGTTAAGGATTTTTGAGTCAAGTATAGTGGAATATATAAGAAATTAACCTATTCATCTATATAGGTGACTGATCCTTTTTTAGCCATGCATTAACTTCCATGCATGAAAACATTACACCTAACATGTTCCCCTTGTGATTGTCATGCAATCGAAAAACATATCAAAGTGCAACATATCATGTAGAAGGTTATAATGGTGTCGAAGTTCTAAGGATTAATTATTGCACTTCGACAATAACAATTTCCAATTTGAGAATTTTCAGGTGGGGCGATGTATTTGTTCCCTAAGAAGCACCCACATACATGCACTAGTATCTCTACACCAATTATTGCAGAAAGATTCATTCTCCTTATGAGCCCGCTACGTGTGCGCAAATCTCTATGACATTGCATCTTAATGATCCTTGACTTGGAATAATTTAAGACCACAAATATATATGCATATTCCACGATCATGATCCTATGTGTGACCATGGTCTATATATATGTATATATGTATAGTTTAGGGGCTTCATCTAATTCTTAAAATGGCAAACTTAAGATGAAAATTATCATTTTAGAATACTAATATGAACATCGACTTCATCTAATTCTTATAATGGCAAATTTAAGATGAAGATTATCATTTTTATGATATTACTATGAATAAAATTGATTCTAAAAGAGCATAAAGACATCCAAAGTAGCTAGTTTGTCGGGCACTATTCTAAACTGGGATGGGTCCGGGTCCAAGTCCTTAAAAATATTAGTCTGGACCTGGGTCCTTAAAATTACCGATACAACAGGTCTCCAGTCTTCGCAAACCAGCTCCAAATCTACCCCATTGCTATCTCTAGGTAGAAAGGCCTAACTTAACGGGCCCATGTCCCATAATTAATATATATAAACACCCCATCGATTTATCTCAAAGGTACATTTAGTTTATTAGCATTCTACTACTTTCTCAATTCAATTATTATTTCTCTAGATAATTACAAACTTAAGCATCAAAGGGTTTGCATTAGGACAACCCAGACATCCCTAACATCTGTTCATGCCACAAAAAGTGACATAAAATTTATGCAGCTTGCTAGAGAGGATTTTACTCTTGAGGAGATGACTTTCATACTTCCATCACCATATCAAACTGGTCGGTTGTGGTAAACCTACCTCAACGCTTATAATGCAGACTTAATCCAAAGCTAGAGTAGTATGCAATTAGGATGTTCCCCAGGAGCAGAAGGCTAACATGAATAGAGTAGATCAATGGCCTTAGGAGCTTTTGCCTAAGCGGCCCTATAAGTGTTCGCCAAAAGTCACACGCGACCAAAGCAAAGCCTCGGCCGCCTATCTGTATGTATTCAAGGCAAAGCCTTGGCCACCCATGTCAACTGGTTCTCGAAGCAACCTAAGGTCGAGGTAGAACTTTGACTGCCCATTACATCTATATGATTGAGATCTTGGCTAAACTGTCGTCTAACCATGTGACCTAATATCAAACCTATCCACGGGCAAGATCTGACCACCTAACTTAAAATGAACGTTTTAGGGAAGGGGTTAGCAAACAGTGTTTTCTCTTCTATTTCTGAATTGACAAATCATTCCCTCAACCCATTGTTAGGGAGAAATAGCCCTACTAGACTTGGCTAGTCTATCACTTAACTCTTAGTCAGCCTACATACCACGTACTCTACCCATGTGTTTGGGGGTTGTATTTTGGGCATATTTTAATGAAGCCCAAAATGTTAACTTAAGCCTAATAGACAAAAAATCCCAATCTAATGGGCCTAAGTCTCAGAAATAACACATAAAATATGCTTTCATTTTATCTCAAAGGTATATTTTAATACATTAGCATTCTACTGCTTTCTCAATTTAGTTATTGTTGCTCTAGGCAATTATAGACTTAAGCATCGAAGGGTTTACATCGGGACAACCCCGACGTCCTAATGTATGTTTGTATCATAAACAAAGATCCAACATGTAAGCAACTTTCTTAAGAAGAGTTAACTTTTGAGTAGCTAACTTTTATCGATCCAATCCTCAAAATACATTTGTGTCAGTGCCCATTGTGAGCAAACTAATTTGAAGATTTTAAACCGTAAACTTTAAAAAACTGATCCACGTTTAGCGTAGCACTCTCTCTTATGAGATTTCTTCTTATTCATTAAAACACATGAGAAAACTATATTGTGGGTAACTATGTGTCTTGTTATGATCTTTGTAGAACAATATGTTTATCACATGTTAGAAATTTTGCATGTGTTTTTTGTTATGATCTTTGTAAAACTAAATGTTTCTCAGAGGTTAGAATTTTCTATTGGAAAAGTAGGTAGGTGTAAATGTCAAGTGGTTAGATAAATTTGGTAGGGTTATGACTTATAGTCGATACAAGAGTTGAACTCTTTATCTTTAAAATAAATTTATCCCGCACTTGATCTTATGGAATATAGCAATCGACTCCCAAAATACAACAACTATATTCTTGTGATAATATCACTAAAAATCACAAGTTTCAAACACAAAGTATTAAGAACCCTTTTTTTTTTCAGACTAGAGAGATAAAAGAGAAAAAATGAATTGATGGGATGAAAATGATGAATTTGGGGGTCTATTTATAATTATCGAAAGGTTGTGGGTGAAAAAATACAACTCTTCGAAATCTTGTGACTGAATAGACCCTTGGTGCTTACTGGGCAGCATTGTCTATTCGTTGCTGACTAGATGGACACCATTGTCTAATAGACCCCATTTGGTGCTGACTGGGTGTCTGTTCACTGACTGGATACCTGTTTACCTCGTCAGTTGTTATCGTACAGCACCACACATTATCATCTTAGTTAGTCCACTTGTCACATTTAGTTTAGTAGAAAATAATTAAAAAATTAATAAAAAATTTAATTTCTTTTTTATAAAAAAATTATATTGGGTGGGCCAACCAAGCAAGCTCAAGCCAAGCCCAGCCCAACCTGGCTTAGCTGAATCGACAGGCCAGCCACGTGTGCGCGTGTAGGCCTTTGGTTTATACCTACAAGGATGTAGGTCTCCTTACTTCCAAAGATAATTAGTACTCCTTTGGGGTCCAAGCCAAAGTATCTAACTTGAGTTAAATAAAGTGAACAAACTTTAGCACATTTTTCAATATAGGATAATGACTTTTCATCTTCCTACCTTTTCATATTTCAATAATTATTTATTTTAAGTGGCTTATTTTATGAATTAATTTTTTATTCACCCAAAATTAATTTTAAGAAATTAAATATACTAAACTCATATACCCGCAACGTAGATTACATTTAATTAATTTATTTTCACTTATTATTAAATAGAACCCACTTAATTATTGGTCAAATTGGGTTAAAATCTATTTTTTCTAAACCAATTTCTAACAATCCCCCACATGAATGAAATTACTGCATGTTAGTATGCTGACACTAAAGAGTGTTCAAACAAAAAGCTATTGCACCAAGCGAGGTAGCTTGTGGCTTAGAGTCTTTCTTAGTAGAATACTATTAATTTACAAAGTTGCTCAATAACGCGATGTCTTGAACTGCTCAGTTGTTTGTGTAACCTACGACAATAGTATTGACACAATAACTTTTTAACATATTTTAGTTCTCACGGTTGTATCCATTTTGGCCTTGGACAACATCTTCAATTCATAAGTATTTCGTTGAAATGAACATTCTTTACACTTATATAGGTCACCTCCTATTAATAGTATCATGCCATACTCCATTTTACAGTATAGGAATTATTAAAAACTTATAGCTTTACCTCACTACATGCAGTAGGTAGCACTTATTTATCATAGGAATAGAAAAAAATAATTCTCAAGTGCTCGTTTGAACATTCATAACTTAGTTGTCCTATTGAGCCCAGATCTTAGGATCTCCAATCAATAAGGTTAGGTTACTACTATGAAAATTCTTTACTTTATGGGTTTAGACTTGTTCTCCATGATAAGAAGTATATTTGATCTCTACCTAAGCTTTTAGTTAACAAATTCGATAGATTTTTCTTTGATTTAATGCAATAGATGAAGATAACTCCATTTGACATTAACTGCCTTGCGGTGTTATATCTTCGAAGTATATGTCAATACTTATCATTGTAGATACTATTTTGCGCCCTTCTAATAGTCGACTGGCTATCACAATGTATCATAATTGCATGTACTAATTTAAGTCAACAAAGAATATCCTCTAAGAAATTACGAAGTCATTCGGCTTCTTCTCCAGCTTTTTCTAAAGCTATAAACTCTGATTTTATCATGGATCGAGCTGTGCAAGTTTGTTTAGAGGATTTTCAACACACAACTCCTCCACCAATAGTAAAAACATAACCACTAGTGAATCTAGAGTCTTTTGTGTCAGATATTCAATTTGTATTACTGTATTCTTCTAGTATAACTGGATACCTCGTATAATGAAATCCATAATTTAAGGTGAATCTTAAGTATTTAAGAATCCTTATCATTGTCTTCTAATTGTCATTGCCTAGATTACTCATAAATCTACTTAGTTTGCAAAATCCAAATGCGTGCAGTCATGATATACATTAAACTGCTAATTATCCAAGAATATTATAACTGTGATATAATATCACTATGGTTTTTAGCCAAATGCAAACTTAAGTTCACTGGTGTTTTTAATAGGAAAATATCATACGCATTTTTTTTTCTAAGTATTGTCTCAACATAATGAGATTGTGATAGGACAAGTCCACCAAATATTTTAGTAATCTTAATTCCTAAAGTAACATCTGCTACACCTTTATTTTTCATGTTGAAATGTTTTGTCAACATTTTCTTAGTAGTAATGATAATATCATGATTCGTATGTCGCCTACGTATAGACAGACAGTGACATAAGCATTTGGTGTGTTTTTCATATAAATGCATTTGTCACACTCATTAATTTTGAACTCATTTGACAACACGATTTTATCAAACTTTTCATGTTAATGTTTTGGCGCTTGCTAAAGTCCATACAATGACTTAACAAGTTTACACACACTTTTCTCCTATCTAGGAGCAACAAACCTTTTGAGTTGTTCCATGCAGATTTCTTTTTCTAATTCACCATTTAGAAAGCCTATTTTCACATCCATTTGATGTATCTCAAGGTTATGCAGTATAGCAATAACAATGAGTTTTCTAATTGATGTGATCCTTGTCACTGGTGAATATGTATCGATGAAGTCGAGGCCTTTCTTTTGTTTGAATCCTTTAGCTACCAATCTAGTTTTATACTTATCAATAGTTCCATCAGTCTTATATTTCCTTTTAAGGATCTATTTGCATCCTAAAGGCTTGCTGCCTGGTAGAAGATCTACTAACTCCTAAGTATGATTTTGTGTAATGGATTCTATTTTATTATTGATAGCTTCTTTCTTGAATGAAACTTTTAGATTGGACAATTGTTCACTAATTGTCCTTGGTTTATTTTCTAACATATAAGTTAGAAAATTTGAATCAAATATTTTAGCTATTTTGGCCATTTTACTATGTCTTGGTTTTTCATTACTTTGACTATTACCATTTGCAGATTCATAAGTTCTTTTATGAGAATCAGCTTCTTTCATTTCTTGGCAAGAAAAGATATTTTCAAAAAATACAACATTCCTTGATTCAATGATTGTAACTTCATGTACATCGGGAATTGTTGATTTGTGCACAATAAATTGATATGCACTATTATTATTAGAATATCAAATGAAAATATAATCAATTATCTTAGGCCATATTTTGATTTGTTTTAGTTTAGATACTTCTATCTTAGCCAAACACCCCCACACTTTAAGGTATTAATATGAAGGTTTGTGATATTTCCATAACTTATAAGGAGTTTTTCATCCTTACTTTTGTGAGGTATGTTATTAAGAATATAGTTAGCCGAGAGAATTGCTTCCACTTACAAATTCTGGGTAAAGCTAAATTTATCAACATAGCATTCATTATCTCCTTGAGAGTTTGGTTCTTGCATTCAACAACATCGTTTGATTGAGATGTATAAGGAGCTATAGTTTGATGAATGATAGCTTCTGAGCAAAATTCTTCAAATGGAACTCCATACTCTTTATCTTTATCACTACGAATGATCTTAATTCATTTGCAAAGTTGATTTTCTACCTTATTCTTATAGCTTTTGAAAGCCTCCAATGCCTTATCTTTGTTTTTCAATATGTACACACAACAATATATTGTGTAATCATCGATAAAAATAATAAAATACTTTTTTCTCACCTCTAGTTTGCACAATTTTAAAGCACATATGTCAATGTGAATTAATTCTAAAGGTGTCGTGTTCCTAAACACTAAAGGGAATGATGCTCTTGGCTATCTTAACCTCAACACAAATTTCACACTTATGTTGAATCAATTTTGAATAAATGAAGTAAATTTAAATTTACTAATCCTCATAAAGTGTTAAAATTAGCATGTCCTAATATCAACGTGCCATAAATTTGAACACTCAATCAAATAATTAGAAGCTATAATTTTATTGCTTTCAAAATTATGAGGTACATTCATTTTGAACAGTCTTTTTTCTAAGTATCATTTTTCTATGAACTGTTCATTCTTAGTAAATACAAATTTATTAAACTTAAACACTAGTCTAAACCTAGCCTTGATACCGGATTCTTGTAGATATCTAGGATAAGTTCAACCTCTTTCCTAAGGTTATCTTTAGCACCACCTTTCCTAATCTGATAATGTTAGAAGTTGTTGAGTTATCCATTTACATTGGAATGTGAGTTGAAAACAATTCTTTGTTGGAATAGATGTGGTGTTTTACACCTGTGTTAACCCACTATTCTCTTGGGTTATCCACTAGATTGGCTTCAAAACACGACTGGCGAGAAATTACAGTCCGACATATACACTGGCGTACTCTTATCCTCAGTCACATGCACCTAGTTTCGATTGTCTTTCTTTGGAAGATAATAATCTTTGGCCTTGTGGTTTGGCTTGCCACACTTGTAGCAATTCCCTTTGAACTTCTTAGTCTTCCTTTATTTCTGACCATTACTCGGGTGTTTCCTCTTCTTACTAGTATTTAGTTCCATCAAGTTTGCTTTGGCTTCCATAGATAGCTTGCCGGATTTAATTTCAGACTTGTAGTTATATTCTTCAATCTGCAAGTCCCATCTCATTCCGCTTGTGCTTCAAGTAGTTCTTGAAGTCCTTCCACAGAGGTGGTAGCTTTTCAATGATAGTAGCAACCTGAAAAGACTCACTTAGTTGTATATCTTCAACATGTATCTCATGCAAGATTATTTTCCCTTGTTGGACTTGATCCATCATAGTTTTGGAATCCACCATTTTGAAGTCTAGGAACTTGTCAACTATGAGTTTGTTTAAGTCAACATCTTCAGTTTTATACTTCTTCTATAGTGATTCCCATAGCTCTTTAGTTGTCTTCACTAAATTGTACACGTTGTATAGTATATTATCCAGTCCATTGTGGATATAGTTCCTACACAGGAAGTCATTGTGACTCCATGCTTAAATATTGCCCTATTTTGACAATCTCGTTCTTCCTCTCCCATAGTGCGGGCATCCTCCCTCGGAACCTCCCTAGGTTCCAGGTAGTAAGCTAGAACAGCATCTTCAGTTGCCACCTATTGAAGTCTATCCTAATAAACTTATTCGATTTCTCTCTATGAGCTGATGCTAGAGGAATGGGTGGTGCTGATGTAAAAGCCATTTGAACTACACAAATTTTCAACTTAAAATTGTTTGGAAAGTAGGTTGGTGTAATATCAAGTGGCTGGATAAATTTGGAAGGGTTATGAATTATAGTCGAGGCAAGAGTTGAAATCTTTATCTTTAATATGAAATTACCTCGCACTTGGTATTTACGAAATATGATAATTGTCTTCCAAGATATAACGACTATATTTTTATGATACTAGCACTCCAAATCACAAGAACTTCAAATACATAGTATTTAAGAACTCTTTTTTTCAGACTTGAGTGAAAGAAGAAAAGAAAAGAATTTATGGGATGAAAATGACAAATTATGGGGGTCTATTTATAATTATCAAAAGGCTGTGGGCGAAAAAAATACAATTCTTGAAAATCTTGTAACTGAACGGACACTTCATGCTTTTTGGATGACCATGTCTATTTGTTGTTGACTGAACAAATACCACTATCTAACAGACGCCCATTGGTGTTGACTAGATGTATGTTCGCTGACTGGATACTTGTCTCCTCATAAGCTATTTTTATATGCTGCCACGCATCACCATCTTAGTCAGTCTACTTGTAGCATTCAAATTGGAAGAAAATAATTAAATATTTCATAAAGTTTTTTTATTTCTTTTGTATTAAAAGATTACACTAGGTGAGCCAACAAAGTAAGTTCAAGTTTAAGCCCAAGCCCAAGCCCAAATCTAGGTAAATTGAGGGTTATTGGAAATTATCGAGGGTTAAATTATTGTAAAATTATTTAAGTATAATATGGGTTTACTGAGATAGTAATAAATTCAAATTTCCAAAAGAACTTTGATATAATTGTCAAACAAAACCAAAAGTTAAAAATGGTTGTTTTTAGCTTTTGGCGTCTTTTAGATTATTCAGTAACAAATATGTGTTGCAGTAAAAACTATGACTATAATAAAAAAAATTAATAATAAAAAGTTACTAAAAATATATTTTATTTCTTTACTTAATTCTTATTATTATTATACTTTGATTTTAATCCTAGGCAGTTTTTAACAAAGCTCATCAAACAAATATCATTCTACCATTAATGTTTCATTTGCAAAAATAGGAGTCATAAAACATACGATCTCATAATAAATTATACATTTATTTAACTACTATTTAAAACAATCAAAGATAGCAATGGATGAAAAAAACAAATCGATCAAAAAAAGTTGCTTACTTTATTCAAGATACAAAATTAATGAATATTTAAAATTTAAGTGATAATTTAATTAAGTATATTTTTTACTCTAAGCTAAAATTATTTCATTTTTTTTAGTTGGATTAGTTCTTCTTTTATTTGACTTTGATAATTCGAGTTATTCTTTTATTATTTGATTTCATAGAATTTTAGCCATTTTTTTCTTGGATTTTCTGTTATTTCTTCTCCCTTGTTCAGAATTTAGTTGTTGATCTAATTTTTTTTTGTTTTTAATTGACAAATGATAACAACAGAATAAAATTATGAATAAAATAGAATCAATTAATTTTATAAATTTGATATAAATCATTATCAATTAATGATTTTGAAAAAATGAAGGTAAAGTTGAAACAGTAAATGAAACGATTGCATATACTCTTAGATATCTCAAACAATTGTAATCCACGAGAAAATAAATTGCTATAAAATATTTTTGTTGCTTTCATAACTCAACAAGACGTCATCCATATTGTTGAATTTTATATTGTTACATGAATTTAAAGGCAAAAATGTATTTTTGGTCTTATAACTTGGCTTGTTTTTATTTTGGTCCTTTGAAATGTGGATTGACAATATTTATCGATGTAGATTTCTCTATTAATTGGTTGTTTTTATAAGAAAAATGCAAAAATTTATCTCCAAATCAACTTTCACAATTTTTCTATCAAAATATTAAAATTGAACAAGGAAAAGGAAGTGGAATAAAAATATCTTTTATTAAAAAGTGTAATTAATGAAGAAATCTCCTAGTTGAGATCCAATTTGAATAGAGTCACTTTAATCAAGTTTTTTTTCCTATTTATTTAGTTTGTAGAATACAATCAATATGACTAACAAAGAAAAAATCTTATATACATTTAATAAATTAAATATATTCCTACGATGAATCATTTTATACATGTCATTCAAATATTCCTTGGATGATAGGAAATAACATTGGACTTTGATAAAATAAATTAACTTATTTAGTCTATGATAAATAAATTTAATAGTAAAATCATTTTAAATCCTTATTGAGGATTAAATAATTAAAATTATGATACATATATAGATCATAAGATGTTATGATGTTGTCCGCATATTCATTAACTAACTTGATCTTTAAATTGTATATAAAATATTTTAAAGATCTTTAATATAATCTAGTAATAATAAAAATGTTAAACAAATATTAATACCATATTTAAAAATCATATATATGTGTAATATTTTTAGCTCAATTTCTTCTTTATTTCCAATTCTTTTGAGGGAAAATAAGTGAAAATTCATTTGGATGAAGATATAGCATTTTTTCTTCAAAAATAACTTATAGATAATTCCACATACGTAACTTTTCCTCTATTTTTCTAAAAATCCCTAACTTTTGTTGTAATGTTTTGGGCTTGTGATATTTTCAAGCCAAATTTAATTTCTATTTTGGCGAAATTTGAATTGTTAATATTTGAGAAATGCAATACATAAATTGACAAACACAACTTTTGAAGGAGTAAGACTAAAAGAAGGCTTAAGTTGCAGGACTAAAAATATTTTTTAGTCTAAACATAATTATAAAATTCTGAGGATTGATATCATATGAATTGAGGAGATCTATTTCCAAAATACTTATTTAGGTATTTAATGAATATTTAAAAGTGTATAATTAATTATGATTTATATAATTATTTTTACTTTGAAATTATCATTAGATGTCCCAACTAAAGTATTTTTGTGTTTTAGAAATAAAATGGTAAATCAACATAAAAAAATGAGATTAATTTTTTTTATTTTTTTTTATACAGGTTTTAGATAAACTTGCGCAACTTTTGATTCCAAAATGGTTTTGAGTTAATTCTTATGGCTATGGATTGCTAAATTATTCATTTACAAGTTCATGTAGACTTTGAATTCCATACTAAATGTGAAAGGATAAAAAAAATTAGATTACAAGTGGTTGTACAAAATGAATCACCAAAAATTCGGATAAAAGTTAAGCCCAATCATGACCTATTTTACCAATTAGGTCATCTCTCTTAAACCAAAATTGGTTTTGGATTGAAATTTGGATATGTTATATAGAAGAGGTGGATAACCAAGTTTTCAAAAGATAGGATGGTGAGAAAATATGTCAAAATAGTCAACAAGCATGTTGTAATGCACTGTTGATATTGGAAGATGGCTCTTGAATATGATTTGATAATTTAACCATATCTCCCTCATCCAGCAGCCAAATTTAATAAATGGTATATGAAAATATATCAAAAAACAAAGATCTACAACTTGTATTTTTTACTCATCATCAAAATCTAGTTGTATCTGATCAGGAAATTCAATTTAATTAGGTAGTTAAAAATTTAGAGGATTTGGTATAACTACTTACCAACTCTTGACAACTAGCATACCACTTGATTGTTTAACTCCTCCATTATATATTTGGCCTCTAGCACTCAAGCACTATAAATACATGTATTAAGCTTGTAAGAGTGGGGGGCGGATGGGGGGGGGGGGGGGAGGGGGGAGGTAGAGGTTTTCTTTAGGCTAAGTTTTCTACTAGTACTATAAATGTGTTCTCTAGTTTCTCTTCTTTACTACTTTTATTATGTCTTTCTAGAAAAAAAGGGTGAGTTACTTGATAGAGGAAGAGAAATGGTTATAAAGGTAGAAAAAGTATGTTGTATTATTGTTTTAGTTTTTTACCTAAACCTTACTTGTTTGGTGGTAATTTTTGATTTATGTATCACTAATGGCACAACAAATACTTGAGTTTATTTAGCTAGACGCTTAGTTTTACTACACCAACCGCCAACATGAAACCTTGATTTGTTGTAGATAAAAGTGTGCATAAATACTTGATTCCATAAATAAGTATTGACGTTAAAAGATAATTTGTAAATAGTAAGATAATAGCATTATTACTTTATTCCATAAGCTATTTGAGAACCTGTTCTCATTAGAACCTTCATTATATATAGATTTCAATAAGGGCAATTAGAAGAGGTAAAAAGAATAAATAATTGATCCTCTGTCCAAAACTCAAGAGCGGATCCCTAATTCTCAATACTTTTATTACTTTATTTTTTTTAGTTATAGCATACATTATTATTTTTATATTCTAAACCACATAAAGCTCATTTATTTTTTAGAATTATAATTCTAAAATCTTTAAACAACTTACTTGTGGATCGACCTTGAACTCACGAGAAATTTATTACTTGACCTACGCTTGGATTTGCAACTTTAAAGTTGTAGCAAATTTTTAGCGACATTACTGGGGAAGGCAAGGTAAGTATTCAAGTTTGTAAATATTATGTGCTTATTTTCTTTATGATTATATGGTTATGTGGTATCGTAGTCATAATACTCGGCATTTAGTTAAAAATAATTCTGAAACTTTGTTTGAAAATTTGTTTGAGTCACATCCATATACTTCTATCATGGCTGAAAATAAAAGTGTAGAATGAAAATGAGAATCAACAGGTGCGTACCATTAATTATTACTTTCAACCTCCTCGAAATTCTTCTCTTTCTTGTTTTATTTTTTCTCTCAATGCAAATAACTTTCGATTCAAGACAGATATGTTCTTTTTACTTCCTAATTTTCATAGTTTAGATTCTGAAAGCCCTTACTTGCATTTGAAAGAATTTTATGAAGTATGTACTACATTTGATGATCAAACTTGTACAAACGAAATTGTTAAGTTCAAATTATTTCCATTTTCTTTAAAAGATAAAGCAAAAACTTGGCTTAATTCTTTAAAACCTAGGTCTATTGGTATTTAGCAAGAAATGCAAGCTGAATTTTTAAAAAAGTTCTTTCCAACTCATAAAACTAATGCTTTAAAAAGATAAATCCAAACTTTTTCTCAATAAAACTTTCTTTCAATATTAGGAAAGATTTAAAAAATTATTGAATTCATACCCACATCACGATTTTAAAAAATTACGCTTAATTAGTATCTTTTATGAAGGTTTCACTTCTAAAACAAAACAATTTATTGAAATAATGTGTAATGGTGAATTTTTTTATAAAGAACCTGATGAAGCTTTATAATATCTAAAACATTTAGTAGAAAACTCTCAATCATAACATATTGTTAATTCTTTTGAAGGTTCCAGTAGATATAATCTTGCTAATAGTAATAAAAAAATATTAACTTGGTCAAGCAGATGAACTAAATTTTAAGATTGCTAGTTCAACAAGAAAAGTTGAAGCCATGGAACTTCAAAAAAGTAAAGGAAATCAAATATGTATAAGAGGAAGAAGTTTGTAGAAATTGTGAACTTATGAGGCACTCCGCCAATGAATATCCAAATATTTTAGTACAAACAAATTTTATGAACACATTCAGAAAGCCTTTTCATTCCCCATATTCTGAAAATTACAATCCGCAATGTATAAATCATCCTAATTTTAGTTGGAGAGATGATAATCGTGTCCAGCCGCTACATGCACAAAAGCCATCAAACTTTCCTTCTTATCCAACTCCACATGTACAATCACTTGAGGAGACTTTGCAAGCATGCATGAACAAACAAACATCAGTAATCAAACTTCACAAACTATCAATAAGATCAAAAATACACTTTCAACATTAACCTCCTCTCTGCGTACTTAGGAAAAAAGGTAAGTTTTCTGCTCACTCTCAACTTAATTCTTTCACTCAGTGTCATGTTTCTTCTTCAGGTGAAAATTCAATCAATGAGGGAAATTCAGTCATAACTCTTTGGAATGGAAAAAGGTATTGATAAGAATATTTTTCCCAAGGGTAAAGTTTTTAATCCACCTTCAGAAATGAAAATTTTAAATAGTCTTGATGATGAAGGTAAGTTTGAAATGATGAAAAAAAAAATACTCACCTCTAGCTCATTTTTCTCAAAGGTTGCAACCAACTCAGAAATTGAACTCAAATGTTGAAATCTTTGAAGTTTCTAAATTAATATTCCATTATTAGATGCAATCAAGTAAGTTCCACCTTATGACAAAATTTTGAAAGATTTATGTACAATTAAAAGAAAACATCATGTACAAAAGAATGCCTTTTTAACTAAAAGTATTAGTTCAATCATTCAACAATTCATTCCACCCAAGTACAAAGATCTAGGTTGTCCCTTTATTTCATATACCATAGGAAACACTAGAATAGAGCGTGTTTTATTTGATCCTGGTGCTAGTGAAAATCTTCTACCTTTCTCAATTTATGAACAACTAGGTTCAGGAAAACTTAAAACAACTTTTATTATACTTCAACTAGCTGATCATTCGATTAAAGTTCCAAAGAGAGTAGTTGAAGATGTGTTGGTACAAAATGATAAGTTTTACTTTATAGTGGATTTCATTGTTTTGGACATAAAGCTTGTTACACATACACATACACAAATTTCAATTATTTTGGGTCATCCTTTTCTTGGAACTTCAAATGCTTTAATTAATTGTAGGGATGGTATTTTGAAGTTATCTTTTGGAAATATGACTTTGGAACTAAATGTGTTTAATGTTTGTAAATAGCCTGTAGAAGATGTCGAAGTATATAACGTGGATTCAATCGTGGAACTTGTTCATGAATATTTTACCACCGCTAATTCTTTGGATCCTTTGGAGACTTATTTTGTAAGTGAAAGTATTTGTAAAAAGACAATCTCTAATACTCTCTCTGAATTTTTGTAGGTACAAGAAAAATATTTTTGAAAACTAAGGTTTGAAGAACTTTCATCATCAACAGTACAATCTGTTCAATCAAGTATTAAAGCTCCCATAATTGATTTAAATCATTTGTCATTTGATTTGAAATACTCTTTCTTGGGTGAGAATAAGACTTTTCCAGTAATAATTTCTTCCAAACTTTATGCATCCCAAGAAAGTAAGTTGATTGAAACTCTGAAAATGCATAATAATGCTTTAGGATGGACCATTGTTGACATTAAATGTATTCGTCCTTTAATTTGCACACATAACATCTACCTAGAGGAAAATGATAAACCATATAAGAGAAATGCAATGAATGCTAAGTCCTAATATGAAAGAAGTAGTGAGAAATGAAGTTATTAAACTTTTAGATAATTGAATCATTTATCCTATTTTTGCTAGCAAATGGGTAAGCCCTACTCAAGTTGTACCTAAGAAATTTGGAGTTATTGCAGTCAAGATAAGGATGATGAATTAATTCCAACTAGTACTGTTACTAGTTGACGAATGTGCATTAACTATAGAAAATTCAACTCAGTTACTAGAAAATATCATTTTCCATTATCCTTCATGAATCAAATCTTAGAAAGAGTTGCGAGACATGAATTTTACTACTTCTTAAATAGATATTTTGGGTATAATCAAATTATAATTATACTTAAAGATCAAGAGAAAATAACTTTTACATGTCCTTTTGGTACTTTTGCATATTAAAGGATGTCTTTTGGATTATGTAATGTACCAACTACATATCAACAATGCTGCTTAGTATTTTTAGTGACAAGGTTGAATATTTTCTTGAAGTCTTCATGGATGATTTTTCTATTTTTGGTAATTTATTTGACGATTGCTTGTCTAATTTAGAAAATGTTTTGATCAGATGTGAAGAAAAAAACCTTGTACTCAATTGGGAGAAATGCGATTTTATGGTAACAACTAGCATTGTTCTTAGACACATTATTTCATCAAAATGTATTGAAATAAACAAATCTAAAATCAAGCTAACTGCTATTTTATCAATACCAAAGTTTGTGAAAGAGGTAAGATCATTTTTAGGACATGTTGGTTTTTATAAAAGATTTATTTAAAGATTTTATATAATATCTAAATTTTTGTGTAATTTTCTAACAAAAGACACTATATTTGAATGGGTTAAAAATTGTGAAAATATTTTTGTTAAGCTTAAAAGCATGCTTACGTTTGCTCCAATCATGTAGCCTCTAAATTGGACTTTACCTTTTAAAATAATATGTAATGCAGTGACTATATTGTTAGAGTTGTCATAGTTCAAAGAAAAGATAAGAAACCATATATTATTTACTATGCAAGTAAAACTTTAAATAGTGTTCAATTGAATTATTCAACAACCGAAAAAGAATTACTTGTTAAATTTAAATCTTATCTTGTTGGCTCACCAGTTATTGTTTTAAGCGATTATATAGTTTTGAAATATCTTTTATCAAAAAAATACCAAAACTAGACTGATTAGGTGGATTCTTTTACTCCAAGAATTTAACATTACGATTCGAGATAAGAAAGGAATAGAGAATATGATGGCTGATCATTTGTCTAGCCTTATTTGTGATGACTCATTTCAAACACTATAGGAAAAAGAGGAAATAGTAATGATGTTTTAGTGACGAAATAAGATTTTTGTCGCTAAGATAAATATTTTACGACGAAACGAACTAAAAGCGCCGCTAAAAGTAGAAAAAAGTCTAATTATTTTTTTTTAATATTTTAGCGACGACATGTTAGTACATCGTCGCTAACTACAAATGTAATTTTATTTTTTTAAAAAAAATATTACCGACGACATGTAGAAATTTTGTCGCTAAGATTGAATGTTAGCTGTGAGCAGTCGAATTGTCGTCGCTAACTATAAAAAATATATAAATTTATATTTTTTCCTATTTTAGCAATGAAGATTATCAGTTTAGTTGCCAAAGTTAAAAAAATCAATTTTTTTTAACTTTTTGTAGCATTTTGCGACGAGTTGTACATCCCATCGCTAAGTATGGCAGTAAAATTTTCAAGCGTCAACTTTGAAACTTAGAGACGACATTTGGATTAATGCCACTAAGAGTGATTTATATTTTATTTTTTTTAATTTTTCTTATCTTAACGACGAGGTTTTCAAGTTATCGTCGCTAAGTTTCGCAATTAGCGACGACATTTGATAAATCATCTCTATGTGTCATTTAAATTTTTTTCTTTTATATTTAATAAATATATTAGCGACAAAATTATATTGTCGTCGCTAATTTGTTAGTGGTGACATGCCTTTATTTCATCGCTAAGATGTCGGGTTTTAACTTTTCCCGTTTTTCTTTTCTTCCCCAATTGAAAGCCCTAATTGCATCTCTCTCTCTCTCTCTCTCTCTCTCTCACCCTCGCACGCGCCTCAGTCTTCTTCCACCGCCACCGCCCTGTGCAGCAGCTACCTAGTACACCATCTTCCTCCGCTGCTACCATTGCTCCCACAGCCACCACCTCATAGTAGCCACAATCCTTACTCTACTCCTTTCGTCATTTTTCACCGCCACCACCCCGCACAGCAGCCACCTAGTATGCCACATTCCTACACCATTACTATCGCTCTCACAACCACCGTCTCGCATAGAAACCACCTTGTAGCAGCCACCACCCTTGCTCCACTGCCTCCATCATCTTCCACCGCCACCACCTCATAGTAGCACCAGTCCTCCACCGCCCTTTGTTCGCCTAGTAACATATATAATTTTTCTTAACTGATAGTTTAATCTCAGTTAGGTTTAGTAGTTAAGTTCAGTTTTGTCATCAACCCCATTGTTGGAAGGTTAGCTGAAAATTAAGAATCAGGGTGCCATTTTTCCATTTTTTGGAATGATCAACTGATGAATACTCAAACCTTTATCTGTATATATTCATGACACTAGTTTTTTTGGTATATTTTAGTTTGTTTATGAGGTTTTGGGCTGGTGGTTTTACTTTAGAATATATTTACATGTTCAAGAAGCATTTCGAGAAGGGTCACTAATTAGGAATAATGTTATTTTCTTTTTCTCTCACATTTTAAAAAAATATTGGTTTTCAGTTTAGGGAAACTATAATTGTATAGAAGAGGGGGAGATTGTTATTTCAATGTCAGTTCAAAGTTAATTTATTCTGTTTGCATGCTTATATATATTGCTGCTAATTTTCTTGCAATTGCTATAGTTTCTCCTGGAATGATTAAGCAATATGTACCTTTTTTCATTACAACATATATAAATATTAAGGTACAGATTTCTTAGGAACAACTTAAAATATTTGTTTAGCCGAGAAGAAAGAAATTAGTCAAACACTCTTAATTTGAAGTTGTCGCGGGTGGTAAGACTCTTCTATTGGATTTGATTTTCACCTATAATCTTGTATGATTTTAAATATGTAGTTATTTATAGTATATTTTTTATTTTTGCATATGCATTCACAAAATTTAGACCCCGTTTGGAATTTAGCATCAAAGAATTTTAAAATCTTTATTGTTTTTACAATTTGATATTAAATTCTGAATTATCCAATTTGGATAGTTTGAGAATATGTACTTAATTATGGTTATATTGATATGTTATTTGTCTCGTGTACTTGATTAACTATTTTGGCTTGTATCTTCCTTTGTTCTTTGTGTACACTATAATATGTGTACTTGAAGAAAACTGGGAGATGCTGCCGAAATTTTTACATGCATAAAATAATGTGGTCATACTTATAAAATCATAAATAAGTGCACGTTCTTGAATGGAATATAGCCTTTACCAAAGAGTGGAAGGAGAAGTGAGAGCAATGCATGCCATTAATGAACATTAATGGTTTAAATTAATTATCTAATTACTATCATCAATAGGTTGTATAATTATAAATTAAAATTAGATAATGAATCAGAATCAAGTGGCTTCTGAATACATAAATGGTTTAAATAAATTTTTGGACATAGCCAAGAATTATATGACAATATTTAGGTTATCGAAGATTTATTATACTTGTCGAAGGTATGGGAAAATTTTGATTACGTCAAGGACACCTTTATAGATGGGGGATTAGTAGATTGTACAAAATGTGGACTTTTCATGGAGAAGTTACTACACCAATTGTTAATACGGATCCCGTTAATGAAGCTAAATATGTCAGTGATGATGAAGAAGATGACACTTTATTTGACAGGTTAAATAACTTAAAGGATGCTGAAATTGTTGGTAGCAGTGAGATTCGACAGGAGTATAACAACGAGAACATGCCTACAGGGGAGTTGGGAGTTATATTCAGGCTGTACTAATTCTTCTGCATTTAGCTTCTTAATGAAATTAATGCACGTGAAGGTGTTGAATGGTTGGAGCAATAAGTCATTTGATATGTTGCTTCAATTATTGTGAGAAGTATTTCCAAAACTGAATGCAATTCCAAGCTCACATTATGAAGATAAAAAAATGCTAAGAGAGTTAAGGTTGGGATATGAATCTATACATGCTTTTAAAATGATTGCATTTTATTTTGGAATGATCATGAAGGCAAGGATAAATGTTCGACATATAAAGAGCCTCACTATAATTATAATGAGGCCAACAAGAAGAAAATCTCTCAAAAAGTGTTTTGATATTTTCCTTTGAAGCCAAGACTGAAGCATTTGTTTTTCTTAAAACATACGACAAAAGATATGAGATGGCATAAAGAAAAAAAGGGTTGAAATAGATGGGGTATTGAGACACCCAACTGATATTAAATTGTGGAAAGAGTTTGACAAATTATATGAAACATTTGCAGATGATCCTAGAAATGCTCGTTTGGGGTTGACAATTGATAGTTTTAATCCATTTGGAAATATGTCAAATGCTTACAGTATATGGTCATTTTTACTTGTATCGTATAATTTGCCCTAATGGAAAATGACAAAACTGTCGTACATGATTATATCTCTTTTAATTCTTGGGCCTAAGGCACTTGGAAAAGAGATAGATATGTACTTGCTTCCTTTAATCAATGAAATAAAAGAGTTATGGAGTGAGGGGATAGAAACATATGATGCAACTACTGAACAAATATTTTGATTACATGCTGTTGTAATGTGGACAATTAATGACTTTCCAGCATATATGATAGTGTCTGGGTGGAGCACTAAGGGTTATAATGCATGTCCTATATGTCTTGAAGATACAGTGAGTCAAGGTTTGTGCAGTAAAATTTGTTACACAGGCCATCATCGATTCCTACATGTTAAGCACTTGTGGAATAAAAATAAGAGCTTTAATGAAAGTTTGAAATTGAAGATCTGCCACGAACCTTTATTAGTAGTGAGATTTTAACTCAGTTAGATGCACTACCTGAAGTGACATTTGGTAAAAATCCTGCAGTGATCGGCAAAAGAAGATGGTCGGTTGGTGATACGAATTGGATTAAGAAGTCAATTTTCTTTGAGTCAGAGTATTGGTTATGCATATTGAAAAGAACATTTGTGATGCTCTGGTTGGCACATTGTTGAGTATAGATGAAAAGTCAAAGGACATGGTCAAAACTCAGTTAGGCATGTAAAATATGGGTATAAGGAGAGAATTGTTCCTGAAGAAGAATAGGGACAGAGTCTGTAAGCCACATGCAAGTTACACATTCACTTTGGAAGAAAGGCATAAATTTTATCAGTTTTTAAAATCTATGAAGTTCCTCGATAGTTATTCTGCAAATATCTCGAGGAATGTGAATGATGGAAAGTTATATGGCTTAAAAACACATGATTGTCGTGTCCTTTTGCAAAGATTACTTCCAATCACCATAAAAAAATTTTTGCTAAAGGATATGTATGTCACAATTGTTTAGCTATGTGACTTCTTCAAAAAACTCACTTCAAAAACTTTACATGTTGCAGACTTGAGTAAAATAGATGAGGATATATTATTCATTTTGGGAATACTTAAGAAGTATGTTCGCAATATGACAAGACGAGAGAGATCTATTGTAGAGGAATATATTGTGAATGAAGCATTGACTTTCTCATCTTTGTATATGAGCCAAATTGAAACAAGATTTACTAGACCAGAACGTAACAAAGATGTTAGTTAACCCATTTCATTCATCTTAAGTATTTTCAATCAACAAGTAAGAGTGATGGGCAGTCAACAAAATCATAAATTGCCTCTTGCTTTATGCAAGAAAGCACATTAGTATGTTTTCAATAACTACAAGGAAGTATGTCGATATAAAAAGTAAGCTTTCAAATTCTATTCTATTTTTTTTTTGTAGTTTTGATTGAGTTCATAATAGTTATATATATTTGTGTGCAGTGAACATTTGCAAATTCTTTCATCAAGAAATCCTTCAAACTGCATTCTGTAATGTCATGATGAGCAATTTTTGCAGTGGTTTAGGGGCAAAATGATTAGGCTAAGAAATCAAAAAAATTTAGAGACCACAGATGAACTATACTCTCAGCATTGGGACTTGATGTTGAAGTTCGACTATATGATACTTGTATTATTAATGGTGTTTGACACTATATACTTTCTTGTGATACACGTCAGACTACTCAAAATAGTGGAGTTAGTGTATCGTCATCCAACGATGGTGATAACTTAGATTTTTTTGGAGTTTTGAAGGATGTTGTTTTAATTTTTTTTACACGTTTAGATATAAAGTACATTTATTCTAGTGTGATTGGTTCCAGTGTAACCCCAAAAAGAAATCAGTCGTGCAAAAGTTTGGTCTAACATATATTGACACGTCTAAGACATGATATGAGGATGATCCATTCATTTTTGCAACTCATAAAAAGATAAGTTTATTACTTGGATGATATAAAGCATGGAGGAAGATGGAAAGTTGTGCAAAAGGTGCAACATCAACGAATATATAAAGTAACCAAAAAGGAAGACAAAAATAGCAAGGAACGTGAATTTGAAAGTTCATCTAACAATGAGCCTAATCAAGAGATTTCATCAAATGAGATAAGCTTAAGTGTTCGTGAAGATTTAGAAATTTCAGATCTCTACAAACCAGACATTCAACCTCAGCATATAGAATTGTTAGATACACAAGCAGGTTTCTCTAAGAACATGCATAATTTCATTAATGATGAAAATGAAGACACTGAATTAGATAGTGAGGGAGAAGAGCAAATATGGTTGTCTGATGATGATAGTGACTAATGGTATGAACTATCAAGTTTTATTTTACTTCATTTTGTTAACTATTTATACTATGTTATTCATATTTTCTATTTATTCATTCAATTTCTAATGTTAAGAAATTAAGAAAAAATTAAGATCTTCACACTAAGACATTGTGAACTTAGATGAATTTATGATCTTCATATTATGAATCGTAAGACATTATTAACTTAGACATTATGAACTTATGAACTTTCCTATAGACATTATGAACTTCTGAACTTTTCTATAGACATTATAAACTTCTCATAACAAAATAACAGAAATCCAATAGGCATGTATGATTTCATTTCTTGGAATTATTTTATCATTTGCTTTATCTCTGACTTTATTACAATCCTTTGTTATTGTTAATTGTGAATGTTAATAATTATTATTTCAATCCTAATATATATATCTTTTGATTGTGTTTACTAATTATTATTTTTTTCAGTCATTCACTAGCAGTTGTTTGCACCCTTTAGCCACCCTCTATTACAGTCACTCCTACGAGTTCTACTTATAGTAAGATTTATAAATAGATTAATATTATTCCTAATTTTTTAGTAAAGTTTATAAATAATTTTATTTATAATATTTATTTAACCACATATTTGTGTTTTATATGTATGCCTCCTAAAAGGATTGAGGAGCAACCTATTATTCATCAAGCTACTATTTACATTCCGATGGAGGAGGGTACATCCGATAGTTTGTTTTATTTTTTAACTTGTTTTATATTATCATTATTTAATAATTATATTGAACAGTAATCCAACATATATTTTTACTATTACAACTTTTATGTAGAGATAATATCGAGATACGAGAGCCACACATAGTGAGAAACTCAGACGTGGAGGAGATAGGGAGGATACCAGTCACATTTTGCAAATCTGATGGCTATCCTACAGGGAAACATGAATCCTTTTTTATGATGGAGCTCGATGTAGTAGTGAAAAAGTTTGCACCGTTACAAGTGGCTGATTGCATGCACATTACAGAGGAGCAGAAGAGGCCCATATTTGATCCGTTGTCGGTTAGTATAATTAACTATCTCATTTTTTGGTTTACTTACTCTTTGATATATTAAAGCTTAACACATAATTTTTTTTGTCGGCTATGTTTTTTGTAGACTTTGGCATAGGACCAGAGTCAGTTAAGAAAGAGACCGATAGGTTGATGAGTACTCGACATAGGGACAAATGTTGGAAAATGCACAAACACTACAAAAGCCTCACAGACCTACCTTGGGAGGAGCGACTGAAACATATGCCTCATGATTTCTATTAGGTTTAGGTAGATTGGGAGTAATGTCTACATTATTCGAGTCAGAGGAGTTTAAGATATATTTAATACTAAGTTTTAGCTAATTTATTTAATAAAATCTTATATTTATTAATTTCATCTTATGATGTTTATTGCTTTAACTTTTCTTTGCAGAAACGATCAACGACGAACTCTGCAAATAGAGCAAAGTTGTCTTATAATAATCGTGGAGGTTCAAAGTCCTTTGTGCAATATAGTTATGATGGTGTAAGTATATAAAATCTTAAGTTTTATTTAAATAGTTACTTTATTCGATAAGTAACATATGGCATATGTTATTTCTAGACTGATGGAACTAGTAGAAAAGATCGAATTACCATTTTTAATGAAACTTACCACAGCACTACGAAGGGCTGAATAAGAGATAGAGCTCAGAGCGCATGTGTAAGTAATTAATTCATTCAATTGTTCTTTTCAATTTATTTAAAACTAAATATGTTGACATATTTATTAATTTTAAAATGAGATGGTGCAACTTCAAGAGGAATACTAAGAGTCACAGGCTCACACAGATATCATGGATGATGCTCATGCCTTAGACGATGTACAGATTGCAGATAGAGTGTGTGACCAGATTTTCGGTACATGTTCGGGGTATGTGCATGGGCTTGGAAATGGTCCTAAGCCTCTCAGGTCGACTACTTTTGATGCTACATCATCCAAGCCGAACAATGCAGCGTTTAGAGATCAACTTCATATGACATAGGAGAAGCTAGCAAACACGATGACCGAACTAGTAGACATCAGGACCGAGCTACTAGTTTATAAAGACAAACTACATGCCATGGAGTCACAACAAGCCATGATTGTGCATCACAAATGATACAATCATTGAGCCAGCAACAACCACTCTCCTCATCTCCACCCCGGCCTCCACTGCCTCAGACTTAGTTTTGTGTAAATGTTTCAATTTTGTATAGTTATTCATACCTTTTTTATGAATTAATTGTTATGTCAATATTATTCATATTAGTCATTGTTGCTATTTTGATATAGTGTTGATGTATTTGTAATTACATCTTTGGTTTGTTTTTCTACAGTTATGGCTGGAACAACATCTAAAGATTTTCATTTAGGTGTTTTAGACTTTTGTCTAATTATGGAGATATTTTACTTTTAATGTTGACTTTTATAATGGTTTGTTTAATGATTCATTTGTATGATTTTTGTATATGATGGTTTGTTTAATATACGATCAATCTTTTAATGAAATATCTTTTAGTTAATGATATTTAGATTCTTGGAAAGATAATGCGTTATGAACAGTTGTTAGATATATTGTGGGGAGTTATTGAATGTTTGTAAATGGTTGTGACAAATAGGTTGTGGATTTGTTAGTTAAAAGAGGGTATAATATGGATTTGTTGTTTAAAACACAGTAAAATGATCGGAATAAAAAAAATATTTTAAAAAAAAATAATATTAGCGACGAATTTCTAGAATTCATCGCTAAGATTTTTTAATTTTTTTAAATATTTTATTAACTTAGAGACAAATATTGATAATTCGTCACTAAGAGTTTATCTTTTTATTTTTTAAATATTTTATTAACTTAGTGATGAATACTGATAATGCATCGCTATGAGTTTTTTTTTATTTTTTAAATATTTTCTTATCTTAGTGATGAATTCTATATGTTCGTCGCTAACTTAGCGATGCAACCACATGTTTTCTCACTAAAGATAAAATTATTTATTTAATATTTAATTTTTCTAAATATTTTAGTGATGAAATCACTTGTGTATTGCATTGCTAAGTTATTTTTTAGCGACGATTTTTTCAACTTTAGCGACAAACATTTCCATCGCTAAACTTTACAACGAGCAATGACATTTTCATCACTAAAGTTTTTTATGACGGTCTTATTCCGACGACTTTAGCGACGGAAAGTTTTCATCGCTAATATATTTTAGCGATGAAAAAGTCTTTGTTAGCAATGAAAATTTTCGCCGCTAAAATACAAAATTCTTGTAGTCAAACCACATCAATTAATGACACTTTCGCTAATGCACAACTATTTATTGTTTCTGTTTTACCTTGATTTGCTGACATTGTTAATTTTCTTATGACAAAAAAGATGTCATCGCATAGGAATTCCCAAGACAAAAAAAAGTTTTTGACTAAAGTGAAAAACTTTTATTGGGAGATCCGTACCTATTCAAATATTGTCCTAATCAAATCTTTTGAAGATGTATGCGTGACAATGAAAAATGTAATATTATTAAATTTTGTCATTTAGAAGCATGTGGTGGTCACTTTTTGGAAAAGAAAATAGCTACAAAGATCTAGGAATTTAGATTTTATTCGCTAATTCTTTTCAAAGACACTTACACTCTTTACAAAAGTTGTAAAAATTATCAAAAGTTTGGATCTATTTCAAAACGAAACATGATGCCCCTACACCCTATGCTAGTGATTGAAATATTTAACTATTGGGGTATTGATTTCGTGGGACCATTTTCATTATCATTTGATTTTATTTGATATTGATCGTCATAGATTATGTCTTCAAATGGATCGAGGCAATTCCCTATCAAAATAATGATCACATAATTGTGATAAAATGTTTGAAAGAAAATATTTTAAGTCGATTTGGAATTCATCAATCCATTATCAATGATAGGGGAAAATATTTTATAACAAATTTTTTTAAACTTTAATGAGAAAATATAGAATCATACATAAAGTTGCAATCCCTTATAACCCTTAGACAAATGGACAAATTGAGCTTGCACACTATAGGCATATAGAACTGCTTTCAAAATATCATTAGGTGATAAGTTGGTTTTATACCAATAATTCACATGCCTTTTGATTAACATTTAGTTTGTTTCCAAGTGTTTTTATTACTTTTTATTCATTTAGTTTGAAATATTGTAGGTAATGAAAATAAGAGAAAAAAATGGAAAGAAATCAAAAACTTGGTTGAAATATTGAAGAATTCAAGTTGTGGTGCTATTGATGGCAGTTTTAGTATTTCAATCATCACTCTTGGCCCAAATTTCATATCAACTTGATTCTTAATTTAATGGAAATATAAGAGATAGATATACAACTTTTATGTTTATCATGAAATCTAATTCTTTCAATTTAAATGAGAAGAATTGAGTTCAATGGTCAACACCGGACTGAACTTTTTTAGTATGACATATTTTGGTATTTCAGGCATAATTTCATTTATTCAAGTGCCCATGGCAAGCTAAGACATAGAGCTATATTTTATTAGAAGACATCAAAATCTAATTCAGTTTAGAAAGAGGTCAAACACCAGTTGCAATGGGCTAAATAGTGTCAAAGTGCTGAATGAAAGCTGTCATGACAGAATGCACGGTGCCAAAATAGAGCACCTAGGCCCTATCCAAGACTGGCATGATAGAATACACAGCGCCTAGATGCCGCTATTTCATGCCTAGGCGCTGCCCTTCCAACAAAAAAAATGCTAATGCATTCTTTTGGCGACAAGTGGCAATGGATTAAGAATTTTAGTATTTTTATAGGATATACATAATAGATAAACCTATACATCATTACCCATGTGGTACTCTAGTGGATACACTAAAGTGGTGGAGAGAAAAAGGAGAAAAAGCCAAAAAAAGAGAGAGGATTTCAGGTTTCTTTTGAAGAAAACCAAAAAAAAAAAGTGTGAGAATTTCAGGTTTCTTTTAGAAGACTCTTGGGGAAAGAATCATTGGGGAGAAGCTTAAAAAGGGAAGATTAACATCAACTAAAGTTGGAGGTTCTTGGAGACAAAAATATACTCAATTTTCTGGACAGAAGAGGAGCCATTCTTGGGAGAAAGAGCTATTCTTAGAGATAAACTATTCTTGGAAACAAGGAGAGCTTCAACCATTTCTTTCATTTCACAAATTGGTGAACAATTTCCATAGTCTTTCTTATTTATTTTTTGAAGTTATATTCATTCAAGGTTAACTAAATTTTTTTTTCTACAGAATGATGTAACCTTATTTGATCTTGTGTTTTGAATTTCAAATAATATTAGTTCAAGTTATTCATCTTGCTTGTGTTATCTTGTTTAGCATTTCATCTTGATTAATTGGCCACTAATTGAGATTGTTTGACGTATGAGATTTGACACTCGAGAGAGGAAAGATTATACATGAACATAGGGATAATACAACATAGGAATTATAGAGTTGTGAAGCTTATAAAACATTTGAAGTTTTGAAGACGAATTCATTGAACTTTTGTAGAGTTTTACTGTTGAATTTTTATAGAGATATCGAAATTTATGTTAGAACTCATAGTCAATTCGGCACTCGAGAGAGGGAATTGATGAGTTTAGAAATTCTTAACTTACATGTGTTGTTAACTTGAATTGATATGTTTTGAAAGAAAGAATATAGGTGATAATTAAGTGGGTCATTTCTCTATAATTTCTTGCTCATAAGGTATTTTTATCTTACTTTACTTTGTTTTCCAATCATCATTCGACTTTCTAAATAAAAATAAGACTATTTGAACTATGGTACTTAAAATATTTTTTGATTACAATCCTTGTGGATATGATACTCAACTCACCATTATATTAAAACTTGATACCGTGTACTTGCAGTTTGCATAATTTTCACGAACAAGTTTTTGGCGTGGTTGCCAAGGATTGTTTTATCATAATTGTATTAATATTGTAATGACTTAGTTTTGATTTTTGTTTAGATTGTTTTTATTTTCTTCCCATGTTTTGATGTGGTCTTGCATTGCATAAGATTATATGTATTTGTATGCATAAAGCTAGGAGTCTTGAGGCTATGGTTACTAATACCTATCAATGGCCTTCCGGGAGTTCTTCCATTGAAAAGGTTGTCGGTATTCTTGAGATAGATTCGTTTACACAATTAGCTAAACAAATTTCTTTTCTTTCTAACCAATTTACAGCTTGGACTTCTAATGGAGCTTCTCAGCGAATGAATTCCATGGCATCCACTAGCACTTCATTTATGGAAACCAAAGGTGAGAAAAAAGGCATCATTTGAGGACTTGCTATGCACTTTTATTAATGAAATAAAAGCCTGAATGAAGTAAAGATAGACAACATTGATACATAATTAGGGCAGCTAGGAGCTTTAATTAAATCAATGGATACTCAAATTGGACAACTTGATGTTGAAATTAATGCTAAAAAATATAAATAAAATTTTCCAAGTGATACAGAAATCAATCAAATGGAGCTTTGCAAAGCTATCCAACTTCGAAGTGGAACCAAAATCAAGGGGCTAGAAATGAAACGATCACAAGTTGATGAGCCAATGACAAGCACTTTGAGTGAAAGTCCTATGGAAGAGCACCCAAAGAAAGAAGAAAGACAATCAAATGAACAAACATGTGTTGAGAAGCTAAAATCTACTTCTAACTTTGAAATAACATTATGTGATCTAGATGTAAGCACTAATTCAATTTCATTGTTTAATTTTAGAAAGCATGCACTAGATGAAGCAAGACCTACTAGGGTGACTCAAGATATGCTTGAGAATGGTGACCAATTCTTGTCCTCTATAGATTTTTTCATTTTTAATATAGAAAAAGATAGGTACATCTTCACCATGTTTAGAAGACTATTCGTAGTAATAGGGGATACACTTGTTGATGTCTAAAAGACCCTTGATGCTACTTTGGATCATCCTCGCCTTACCTATCCAAAAGAATCACCTACACTCTTAGATCACACAAAGATGTGGCATGATAAATACTTATTATTAGATCCAGGATGAGTAAAGAAGATAGTCAGGCTGACGACTATAAACCAAGCGCTTCTTGAGAGGCAACCTAAGCCCTTTGTTTTCTTTTCTTTTGAATAATTTCTTAGTTAGTTTTTGAAGCATGTTCTATTTATGGATTTAAGCATGATGATCTTTCCTTTATTTAGCTATTACATTGCCTTAATTGTATTTTCACTTTTATGAGTAACCCATATGCTTTCATGTCTTTCCTTTCTTGTGTAGATGGATGTCTCCTTGGTGATATGTGTGGATCTCCCATGAACACCAACTGTATTATCTATTGGAAAGGGAAGTTTCTTATTTCCACCTCTTGTGTACTTTAATTCTTTAAACATTGAGGGCAATGTTAATTTTAAAATTAGGGGTGGGATTTGTATTTTGTGTATTTGAGGTTTATGTGAAAAGTTGAGCCAATTGTTTTGATTTGAATTACCCATTTTGTGTGATGAGAGTCCAAGAGCAAGTTTACTTTGTTGACAAACTTAGTTAAGCTCATATTTTGTGATTGAATGAATAACTTAATTACTGATTGCCTATGATGATACTTAATTGATATTGTATAGAGTCTAGAGGAAAGAAAGATTGCTAGTCTTGTGACGTAATGATTCATGTGTGTATTTGATCCTTGTTATGAATGATGAATTTCTATTGAACACGTTGTGTTGAAATCTTGTGAATTGCATAATACTTGGTGTTGGACTTTACTTCCGATGAGTTGTATTAATCATTTTATGGTATTTTAGAACTTGTTTGATTACTCTTTGAAGCAAAATTCTAGATAACTATAAATTTGGAAATAATTTAGATCATCTTTGACTTGTTTGGGCCTTTTAAACCTACCATGAATACACTTTCATTCACTAGTTACCCTTTTGAGCTCTTTTCAAAGAATGGCATGTACAATGCATATGAATGACTACCATTCGACTTTATTTTTTGAAGCTCATTGTACCTACTTTTTACAACCCAAAAAACCAATAATTATTCCTAAGAGAGCTTAAAGCGTGACATTTTATGCACAATCTTATTAGGAGACATATGTAGACATATTGAGGGCATGGACGAATGTATTTAGGGGTATGAACATGAAAAATGTGCAAGAAATACATCACAACTCATGTCGATGAAAAGAAACAAGTTTGGGGGTTGTGAAAGAAAAAGAACAAGAAATGAAGCCATGTGATTCATAAAAAAAATACGAAGAACAAAAAAAAACATTGTTGAAAAAATAAATAAAAGAAAAGAAAGGAGGAGAGTAAGATTCTATGTGCAACGTTTTATGCTCTCTTACGTTGTTTATCCCTACATTTGTTTGTAAGCCAATACCTAGGCCTTACATTACAAGCTTATTGAAGTCTTTCTTATCCAAATTTGTAAGTATCTATATTAGCAGATAATTTGTATGAAAACCAAGCCTATGGAACACCAAGAATTTCTTTGCTTAGATCATGAGAATTATTGGTTGTAAAATTCATACCTAAAATGCATGAATAGAACTTGAGCTTGATATTTCACACACAAATGTTTTGAATTCATGACTAGATTGATGAAGCACAAGTTTTGTAGTGTCATTTGACTAGCTTTGTGACTAACCTTTGGATTCATGTGCAATAAAGATTGATGAGGCATTTGGATTGGTTGATCAATTATTTAATTTTGAGCTTTTCTCGAGAACGAGTAAAAGGTAAAGTTTGGAGTATTTGATGGGTTGGTTTTATACCAATAATTCATTTACCTTTTGATTAACATTTAGTTTATTTTCAAGTGTTTTTATTACTTTTTATGCATTTCGTTTGAATTATTGTAGGTAATGATAATAAGAGAAGAAAATGGAAAGAAATAAAAAAACTTGGTTGAAATGTTGAAGTATTCGAGTTGTGGTGCTACTGATGGCAGTTTTCGTATTTCAATCATAATTCTCAGCCCAAATTTCATATCAACTTTATAAGAAAAATACAAGAGATAGATCTACAATTTTTATGTTTACTACAAAATTCAATTCTTTCAATTTAAAAGAGAATAATCAAGTTCAATGGTCAGCACCAAACTGAACTTTTCTAGTATAATATATTTTGGTATTTTAGGCATAACTCTCTCCACAGATATTATATTTAGTTTATTTAAGTGCCCATGGAAAGCTAAGACACAGATCTACAATTCATTAGAAGACAAAAATCTAATTCGATATAGAAAGAGGTTAAACACCAATTGTAATGGGCTAAATAGTATCAAAATATCGAATAAAGGCTACCAGGACAGAATGCACGGTGCCTAGGCACCAAAACAAAGTGCCTAGGCACTATCCAAGGTTAGCAGGACAGAATACACAGCACTTAGGCACCACTATTCCACACCTAGGTGCTACCCTTCCAACAAAAAAAATGTTGATGTATTTTTTTGGCAACATGTGTCAATGGATCACAAATTTTAGCATTTTTATGAGATATACATATTAGATACACCTATACATCATTGTTCATGTGATGCTCTAGTGGATACACTAAATTGGTGGAGAGAAAAAGGAGAAAAAACCAAGAAAATGGGAAGGATTTTAGGTTTCTTTTGAAGAAAAGCCAAAAAAAAGTGGAAGGATTTCAGGATTTCTTTTGAAAAACTCTTGGGAAAAGAATCATTGGGGAGAAGTTTAAAAGTGAAAGATCAATACCAACCAAAGAAGGAGGTTCTTGGAAACAAAAATTCACTCAATTTTCTGGACAGAGGATGAGCCATTCTTGGGAGAAAGAGCCATTCTTAGAGACAAGTTCTTCTTGGAGATAAGGAGAGCTTCAACTATTCCTTTCACTTCACAAATTGGTGAATAATTTTCATGTTCTTTCTTATTTATTTTTTGAAGTTGTATTCATCCATGATGAACTAAACTTTTCTTTCTAAAGAATAATGTAACCTTATTTGATCCTATGTTTTGAATTCCAAATAATACTAGTTCAAGTTATTCATCTTATTTATGTTATCTTGTTTAGTATTTCATCTTGATTAATTGGCCACTAATTGAAATTATTTGATGTATGAAATTTGACACTCGAGAGAGGGAAGATTATACATGATCATAGGGATAATAGAACCTAGGAATCGTAGAGTTGAGAAGCTTATGAAACCTTTGAAGTTTTGAAGAAGAATTCATTGAACTTTTGTAGAGTTTTACTCTTGAATTTTTATAGAAATATCAAAATTTATGTTAGAACTCATAGTCAATTTGGCACTCAAGAGAGGGAATTGATTAGCTTAGAAATTCTTAACTTACATGTATTGTTAAATTAAATTGATATGTTTTGGAAGGAAGAACATAGATGATAATTAGGTGCGTCATTCCTCTAGAATTTGTTGCTCATAAAGTGTTTGTTGAATTACTTCTAAAAACTCAACTCTTGTCATTGTAATTTTATCTTACTTTACTTTGTTTTCTAATCATCAATTTGATTTTCTAGATGAAATTAGGATTATTTGAACTACGGTACTTAATGTAATTTTTTATTACAATCTCTGTAGATACTCAACTCAACTCACCGTTGTATTAAAACTTGATATCATGTATTTGGGATTTGCATAATTTTCACGATCATTAGACATGTCTCCTTATAAGATAGTTTATAGAAAACCTTTTCATTTACTTGTTCAGCTTGAACATAAAAATTATTGGGCTATCAAAATATTTAACTTTAATCTTGATAAAGCTTTAAAATTATGCAAATTGCAAATCAATGAGCTTTAAGAATTGACAAATGATGCATATGAGAATTGGATTACAACTAGTTGTACAAAATAGATCATAAAAAATTCAAATCAGAGTTAAGCTCAGTCATAACCTATTTTACAAATTGAATCATATCTCTTAAATCAAAATTTATTTTGTACTGAAATTTGGATATGTTATACACAAGAGGTAGATAACCAATTTGGTTTAAGACAATATGGTGATAAAATATGTCAAAATGGTCAATAAACATGTTGTAATGCACTGCTGATGTTGAAAGATGACTCTTGAACATGATTCGGTAATTTGATCATATCTTCCTCATCCAGTTGCCAAATTTGACAAACAATATATGAAAATGTATCAACAAACAAATATTTACAACTTTTATTCTTTACCCATTATCAAAGTCTAGCTGTATCCGGCCGGAAAATTCAATTCATTTGAGTAGTTGAAAATTTAGAGCATTTAGTGTATCAACTTATTAACTCTCGACAACTAGCATACCATTTAATTGTTTAATTCCTCCACTATATGTTTAGCCTCTAGCATACTTCAAGTATTATATATAAGTCATGTGTTAAGTTTGTAACAGTGTGGGGTAGAGGGTTTTTCTTAGGCTAAATTTTCTAGTAGTAATGTAAATTTTCTATTAGTAATAAAAAAATGTTCTCTAGTTTCTCTTCTATTTTTTATTTTTATTACTTTTATTATGTCATTCTAAATTTTATTTTACTAAAAACAAAGGGCGAACCTCTTGATAAAGGAAGAGGAACGGTTATAAAAGTAGAAAATATTTAAGTATATTGTATTATTGTTTTAGTTTTTTATCTAAACTCTACTTATTTTGTGGTTATTCTTAATTTATGTATTACTAATGGTATAACAAATACTTGGGTTCATTTAACTAGACGTTTAGTTTTACTACACTAATCGCTAACGTGAAATCTAGATTAGTTGTAAATAAAAGTGTGCATAAATACTTGATTCCATAAATAAATATTGCCGTTAAAAGATAATTTATAAATAATAAGACAATATCATGATCACCTTATTGCATGAGTTATTTAATAACATCTTTCCATTGGAACCTTCATTATGTATAGATTCTAATAGTGGCAATTAGAATAGGTAAAAATAATAAATTATCGTTCCTCTATATAAAACTCAAGAGCGAATTCC
Source organism: Paulownia fortunei (assembly GCA_019321725.1). NCBI lineage: Eukaryota > Viridiplantae > Streptophyta > Magnoliopsida > Lamiales > Paulowniaceae > Paulownia > Paulownia fortunei. Next base: position 17,299,486 of record CM033116.1, on the reverse strand, counting down.
TAATTATCAATACTTTTATTACTTTATTTTTTTTAGTTATAGCATACATTATTTTTTTTATATTATAAACCATATAAAGTTCATCTTTTTTTTAGAATTATTATCCTGAAATTTTCAAACAACTTACCAATAGATCGATCTCGAACTTACGAGAAATTTATTACTTGACTTTGTAATCTTAAAGTTGTAGCAGTATTGTTCATCATTTTGAAAGAATAGAAGATCTCTTATATATATATATATATATTTATATGTTAAAGTTTTTAATAATCTATATTTTAATAAAGGTTTTTTTTTTAAACTTTAAAACAAATAAAACTATTACAAAAGAGGTCCATTGCTAATCTAAATAAACTTGTTTTACTTTTTACTTGCATAAAATACTACATGTATATCATTTTATATAAAACGATTTTCATTATAACTTTAAAAATCAATGTTATAGTTTGAAATTGTTAAATTTAGATGACGGTCTAATTAATTTTAATTATTTTGTTTTGAAAATATTTTTTAAAAAAGTAAATTATAATGCAACCAATTTAGATTAATAAATATTTACGAAAAATATTTTATAATTAATTTTAACATTTATTTTGTTATGTATGATTAATTTGTAAACGTAAAATAAATCAAAACGCATAGAACTCCACTCTATTTTTCACTTATTGAATTGTACTTTAGTACAAATTTGAATTTGTATTTGTTCTATTTGTAGTCTTTAATTTTCAAATAATAAATTGTCATATATTATTTTTGTTAGTGACTTTTTTCAACTTAATTGAATAAGTCATTACATAAAGAGATAATTAAACTAATTTATTGAATTAAGTAGAAAGAATCTAAAACTAAAAGTACACTATGATAAATTTATTTTCTAAAACACTAATTATTGAAATAAAACTACTCATATTATATATAATTGTAATGAAATCACTAAGTCAATAAGTTATATATTGTCATTCTATAATGAAAAGATTTCTAATAATGATAGAATACAACTTTGTATTTCAAATTTTTGATCAATCTATTTAATGTAATGATATACATATGACATTCAGCTAAATACAAATTTAAAAAAAAAATAAAAGAGTTGACGGACATTGAATTAATACTAAGTATGCAAATCAAGTTAACTACTAAAAAAATAAGTGATCACAATTCTAATAAAATCTATGTAAGAACTAAGAATTTGTAAAATTTTCACTATAATTAGTCTAAACAAAAATTTTAAAATATATTATTACGTACGCAGTTTTTATAATGGATTACATATTTTTAGTTTTTTTTTTTGTAAGGGTAATCTTCTTGGTTAATCAATAGAAAAATCAAATATTTTACTGACATTAAGTTTTGAATAATATTTCACACACAGAGTTGAATTTTCACATATATTTTAAATAATATTCAAATTTCACCACAAATATTGATAGAATGATGTCCATTTAGTTTTTTTTAATTGTCTTACAATGACATCTTTTAATCTATTCCATTCTAATTCTTAAATTTGCATATTTTATTTGATAAAATTAAATATTATGATATTGATAACATATACTTGAATTTTTTTTAAATATACCTCCATAAAAGTAATATATGAAAATATTATGATGAAACAAAAAGGATTGAAAAAACAATATGATTGAAGGAAGAGTAATAATTTTGAAACTACAAAGTGCTATCAGATTTAATCTTTAATTTTGGAAAGTTGTATTAAACTTTACTCAGAGGTTAAATGTGATATTTCTAATGTAATAACTTTTTTAGTCTTTTTGTTGTTTTATTTTTATTTTTATTTTTATTTTTTGAATTTTCTATCTTATTAGTTAGGCCTAATAGAAAAAAAAAAAACTCAAAAGAACATCCAACAAAGGTAAAATAAATATTTATTTTATTTCTCTACTTTTTTTTAAACCTCAACTTTAATTGAATATAAAATCTCATATCATAAATTTTAATTCTAAAATTACTGCTTCTTACTAGGTGTATTTTTTTTATTTTTTTATATTCAGGTATCCAAGGCTTGCACCCCTACTAAGTTGTGGAGAGAATGTCCACCTCCCAATGACACGCTCTAAGTAAATGTGGTCGTGTGGTGTTCACAATGTACTCACACCCAGGTCGGACATGCGGTTCATTCTGTTTCGTACATGACCAGTAACACACAGAGACCGGTACTCCTCTGCAGCTTTATTAAACCTCTCTGGTTTTCAAACCACCAGCACTCATATTTATACCCCAAGCACTTTCTACCGCGCCACTTACCATGGGGGTTAACTAGGTATATTTTGACTTTATTAGTTAACTATGTATATTTATATTTTTTTTATTAATATGATTATTTATTGCTAGTCATTTTTTAATTTGTGTTATCACAATGATAGGATTTGTTTCAAACAATTGAATGTATCATGAAAAATTTAATAGATAATTAAAACCAAATTTGGACTTAAATATATATATCCATCATTATAAACAGTTCTAGATGAAGAATTTGATAGATCTCATCCAATATATATTACTCTTATATTTATGGAAAAATTTAGGTACCAAATAGAGCATCATAAAATTTATGTATCATATTGACATAAATGCCAAAACTTGAATACTAAATGATTTTTATTCTAGTTTTTAATAAAATCCTAATTATTTTGAGAATAACCGTTAAAATATACTATATGTAATTTTTCAATATAATGTTAATATAAGTATTATATTTTTATGTCTATTAGATTGCATGAAAAAAATTTAAAATAATTTCTTAAATAATTTAAAGACAAGTTAATTATTAAATTTTGGCAGACATTACCGTAAAATATTATGATATACAAATATATTTTAGATTATATCAAGCACAATAAGAACTCAAAATTAACAATCAGACAAATAAATTGACTAATATCATTAATACATATTAATGTTCATGCTTTTTAAATTCCAACCAATCAATAATCAATAAATTCATTGATATCATTAATATATATATAAAAATTATTGCTCATGCTCTTGAAATTCCAATCAATCAATCAGAGAAATTGGTTGATGTCATTAATATAAATTTTTCAATTAAAAAAATAGAAATTGAACAAATAAAAATTGATTAAATATCAAATTATTTAATTGTCCTTAAAATTAACTATGTCAAAAGGATGTTTTTGTCTAATTAAAATTTTCAAAAAATCTTCAAAACTATTCACACTTTTAATCGTAGTATAGATATAGATTTGGATTTAGGAAAAGCATAAGTAGAAACTAGCCAACCAAACACTAAAATTTATCATTGTAAAGTCAAAAGTATTCTTTTTAAAACCTCCGACAAATGCTCCCTAACCCTGAGCAAGAGGCAAATGACTAATAATAACCTTTTTTTATTCTAATTAAAGGAAATAAAAACCCAAAAGGCAATGACTACAATCCAAATTTATTGGCAAGGACATTTGATCTATAACATTAATATCTCACATTCAATCTAATATAATAACACATATTAAAATACACTTACTTCTCCTCAAGTGTAAGAGGAACTTTTTTAGACAACTCAACCACTCTAACTGATATTGTGTTCTCAGGTCAATCCCAAAATCACAAAGTTGACCTTGGCATGGACAAGTTAGGTTTCACCACTACAAATTCATGGTTCAGAGATAACAACTTAAAAGATTGACGCATAATCCAAATACAAGGAACACTAAGCATTATTATTGTTCCTCTAGGGAGTTGATTAAACCAAGAGAGAGCTCGCTTGATCAATATGATTTTAAAAATCTTACAGTATGCGGCATCACTTAAATCATATAAGTTAGCCTTTGCATAAAACATGTCTAGATGCTCCTGAGAATCATCAGTTCCGTCATACTCTGACAAATTGGTTATCTTGACTCCTACTGGGAGGGACTTCGCCAAGATAGCCGTAGAGAAGGGGCTGCGTTTCGGGGGGAGAATTGCTAACGGGGTAGCATTCTCCACATAGGTATATGTTCCAGATGGATAAGTTGGTTGATCGGTATGAATGTATGATTGTTGCGAATATTCCAAGGGTACATTATCATATATAAGTAATAAAGTGATGAGTAAATTATCGTTCCCACGAGAATTGTTGAATTATTAAGTACCGAAATTATGTTAACTCTAATTTTATTTGAATAAATAAAAATGGGTGATTATGATTACAAACTAAGTCTACGTACACTAACTAATGATCAAAATCAACTAATGATGAAATTCAAAAACTCAAAAGCCTAGGGTTATGATTTCACCATAATTAATTCGAATTGAATAATTCATCTCATCAATCTCAATTTAATTCCCAAGTAATAGTCGAGAATCCCTAAATTATCCACTAACCTCTCCCAAGGTCTAATGAAAATATTATCAATTGCTAACCCACTATATTCCTATGTGAATTATAACAATCAACAATTCATTAGGTTCTATGGATCTCTAACAAGACTACACAAACAATGCAAGTATATTCTTATCTTACATGCAATTTATGATTTTCTACATATAGAACTAGACACATATATCACCTCCCGGGTCAATATGATTATCAAATCATTCAATTAATGGCCAATTAATTGAAAGCATTAAGAACAATGTAGAAAACTTAAGTTGAAAATTAAATCAAGAATTAAATTGATAAAAATATTCAAAACATCATAATTAGATTACATCACAACCCTAGAAAAATAAATTAGTTCATGATGATAAAAATAAAAATACATGAACAATATTCCTGAACATAATTAATGAGAGAAAAAAAAAAACTTGGAAGATGATGAAAATCTTCCTTTGTAGATGTCTTCTTCACAAACCATGGAAGAAATCTCTCATCTTCTTCTTCTCTTGGTTCTCCTCTCCTTCTTGATTTTTGGCTTCTTTTCTATTCTCTCATTCTCTCCCCCTCTCAAAATCTAAAATGGAGACTTTTGGAATACTTAACTTGATGGGAGATGCCCTAAAGAGGGTATAAAATACCAATTTGCCCTTACTTGCCCGGTTGCCAGCTCCTAGGCACCAATTTCCAGTGCCTAGGCACTGTAGCACTTTGCAGTCCAGTGAGGGCAGCGCCTAAGCTCTGATTTCCGGCACCTAGGCACTGCTCTTGCTGTCCAAATTTGATTTCTGTTGCGCTTGTAGTCTCTTTCAACTACTTTTTTACCATTTTATAAGCTAAATTGGCTTTCAGTGTCTTCATATGAATTGTAGCTCTATGTCTTGGCGTTCGATAGGCACTTGAATCAACTCAATATTAAATATTTAGAAAGAGTTATGCCTACAATACCAAGATATATTATACCAAAAATTATCAGTCAAGTGCAGACTATTTAACCCGATTTTTCTTATTGTACTAGAAAGAACTGGATTCCATAGTAAACATAAACGTTATAGATATATCTCTTGACTTTTTAATGATTCAAGAAAAAAGTCAAAATAATATTGGAACAAAAAGTTATGTTTGAAATACGAACACTGCCCTCAATAACACCAAAAAGTGGATTATTCTAAATTTAAACCAAGTTTTATGTTTCTTTCCATTTTCTCCTCATTTTGCTATTACCTACAATATTTTAAACTAAATGCATAAAAATTAACATAAACACTCAAAAACTAAACAAAAAGTTAAGCAAATGGTACTCAATTAATGGGTATAAAATCCACTCATCAAATACCCCGAAACTTAATATTTTTCTAGTACTCGAGCAAAAGAAAGAAATACAAGTAAAATAACAAGTGATAATTAAACCTTCTAACCAAATGAGTTTCAAAAAACATTGTGAGTTTATAACTCAAGGAAATCTCAAAATATCATCAAAATGCACGATTTCAACTCAAGTGCCAAATTCACCCATCTTTAAATTCTTTGAGTGTGTGTGTGTAGCCTCTTACACTTAACTTTTTGCTACTCGGATTGGTTTATGCAAACTCAACAAAATTATTGATCTCTTATTTATGTGTTTTAGAATTCCATAGGCTTATTTTTCATGTCACTCTCCACTAATATAGACTAACACAACATCAAGGATCATTAGAACTTTGAAAGCTTGTAATGTGTGGCTAAGGTAATGGTAGGATAAAAGATAATATAGTAGCTCCAATTACTCATAACACACAACTATTCTAGAACCTTGTTGATGAGCATCACGATATTTTCGTCTCACACCTTCATGAAACTTTTTTTTTTTTTTTTTGATTTGTCATACCACTTTATTTGTTAAACTCCCCTTTTTTCACATATTCTCTTTTTTTTTTATAAACAATTGGTGTTGCACTCTTTTCTTATATTTCTTGACATATTTTTTTTTTCGGGAGTTTTGTACAAATCGCCATCTCTCTTTTGCCTTTTTTTTTTCAATGCTCAAAATGATGTTACTAGAATATCAATGAGTTGAGTGTGGGGTAATATATAAGATAAAAAAAAATACATTGGCTGAGGTTGATTTGTAGGGTGACAAAGAAAATGGCTCATTAGACTCAATTGGGGGACACTAGGGATTATGCATCATAAATAGGGTGGCTTGAAAGGCTCAAATGGTCCAAAAATAGCCTAAATCACTTCCCTATTGTTATGTAGCCCACGATTTTGCCTCGAGTGACAATCAAACAAGTTGTAGAATTATATGAGATCGCAAAAAAAATATCGAGTTCACATAAACTTTTTCTAAGTAAGCAGAAAGTCCAAACGTTCAAGGCTATGTGCTCAATATGTCAAAGGATTACAAGAAAGATAAAAATTTCTACAAGAGTCAACCACATACATAAGCACAATATTCATCAATTTCCAAAAGCTACAAACAAACAAAATCAAATAAAACACATATATCCACCCCCAAACTTAGAACTAACATTGTTCTCAATGTTAAATAATGCAAGATAAGTTATAGAAGACTTCCCTGAATGGTGTTAGTTCTCATCAACTTAATCATCATCCTCTTTTAAAATAGTGATGGATATGCATTCATTAGTTGGTGGCATATCACTCCTTATTTTACAAATCCTCCCCCAAACTTGAGTTGGATCCTGAAATGAAAACAAACAAAAATTCATCATACTAAAATAACAAAATTAACATTAAACAACTAAATCATAAAAATAAAAGATAATTTAAAATACTTGGATTATCTCCCAAGAAGCGCTTGATTTATAGTCTTCAGCCGGACTTCTTCCTTGCTCAACCTGGATCCAAAAATAAATGTTTATCATGCCATGCCTTTGTATGTTCTAGAAGTGTAGGTGATCCCCAAAGATAAGCATAGTGAGCATAATCGGGCATGGGATCATGTGCCCTTTGTATATTATTGAGTGCATGCCCGATGACCAAAAATAGTTGTCCTTGTGTGAGAGAGATGTTTCTATCATTTTGAATGTGAGGGATGATGAAATCTAAATTGATAGATTTATCAACATCCTCAAGTAGACCTTCATTTCCCACCATATAGTGCTTTAATGAGCAATCTTCCAATTCATAATCCTCCACTTCATACTTGTGCAATGAGATCCCCGTATCATCCTCCACAACATTTGACATAGGCCTATTATTTTGTAAAAGATGAGGATAAAAAACTTCCCGTGATGGCTCTTGAGAAGGGTTTGGTTGAACATTTTCTTGGTCTTCTCTATTCTCCACTAGAAGTGTTTGTGTTGATGCCTCTTGTTCATCCTTCATCAGTTGTTTTATCTACAAGACAGTTTTCATCTCTTCATCACTTAGCAAATTAATATCTCAATATTCTTCTCTTTTCTCCGCTAGAGGCATTTGTGTTGATACATCTTGTTTGTCCTTTATCAATTTTTCAATCCATAAGATGGTTTCAATCTCTTCCTCACTTAGTAAATTAGCATCATAATGTTCTTCGCCCTCTTCATTTGCCTCAGTTGGGTAAGACAAAATCTGTTGTGATGGATTACTAGGTTGAGTTTGCAACAAGATTTAGTCGGTAGTACGTTCGAATTGAGCTAAAGCTTCTTCAAGGCTTCACTTCTTCTCTAATGGTGGGTAACTGGGTGCATGCCACATCATATTCTCATCATTTCTCCATAAAGCATTAGAATGATTTGGCCATCCTTGATAAGTATTGGAGAAAGGATAATTTTGCAGCTGGTTGTAATTCCACCCATATTGAGCATGCTCGACTTATGGTGGTGCAAATTGATTTCTCTCTTGGTATTGTGTTCTTGCTTGAAAACCACCATATGACTCACGTACTTGAGCAGTCAACGCATTAATGGCATCTTCTCGATTAATCCCAAAGGCTTGAGTTGAAGCTTGATTTGTCATGTAGTATTCATTTGGCCAATAGTATGAATTATATGCCATCTTGTCACCACTTTTTGCTCATTTCTCACACACAAGAAAATATCTGCAATTATAAACAAGGGCACACTCAAACGATAAAAAAAAAATAAAAAAATGAAAAAATATATACAAGAAAAATTCAAATTAAAATCAGAGTTACTTGGTATCGATATTAACAAAACAAAATAATCCCCAGCAACGGCGCCAAAAACTTGTTGCGAATATTCGTGAATGCAAGGGCACGTTATCGTATACAAGTAATAAAGTGATGAGTAAATTATCACTCCCACGAGAATTGTTGAATTATTAAGTACCGAAATTATGTTAACTCTAATTTTATTTGAATAAATGAAAATGGGTGATTATGATTATAAACTAAGTTTACGTATAATAACTAATGATCAAAATCAACTAATGATGAAATTCAAAAACTCAAAAGCCTAGGGTTATGATTTCACCATAATTAATTCAAATTGAATAATTCATCTCATCAATCTCAATTTAATTCTCAAGTGATAGTCGAGAATCCCTAAATTATCCACTAGCCTCTCTCAAGGTCTAATTAAAATATTATCAATTGCTAACCCACTATATTCCTATGTGAATTATAACAATCAACAATTCATTAGGTTCTATGGATCTCTAACAAGACTACATAAACCATGCAAGTATATTCCTATCTTACATGCAATTTATAATTTTCTATGTATAGAACTAGACACATATATCACCTCCCGGGTCAATATGATTAGCAAATCATTCAATTAATGGCCAATTAATTGAAAGCATTAAGAACAATGTAGAAAACTCAACTTGAAAATTAAATCAAGAATTAAATTGATAAAAATATTCAAAACATCATAATTAGATTACATCACAACCCTAGAATAAATTAGTTCATGATGATAAAAATAAAAAATACATAAACATTATTCATGAACATAATTAATGAGATAAAAAGGAAAATAAAATAAAACTTGGAAGAGGATGAAAATCTTCCCTTGTAGATGTCTTCTTCACAAACCATAGAAGAAATCTCTCTTCTTCTTCTTCTCTTGGTTCTCCTCTCCTTCTTGATTTTTGGCTTCTTTTCTATTCTCTCCTTCTCTCCCCCTCTCAAAATCTAAAATAGAGGCTTTTGGAATACTTAACTTGATGGGAGATGCCCTAAAGAGGGCATAAAATACCAATTTGCCCTTACTTGCTTGGTTGGCAGCGCCTAGGCGCCAATTTCCAGTACCTAGGTACTGCAGCACTTTGCAGTCCAGTGAGGGCAGCGCCTAGGTTCTGATTTCCGGCACCTAGGTGCTGCACATTCTGTCCTACACAGACATTGCAGCACCTAGGCGCTACAGGGCAGCGCCTAGGCACTGCTCTTGCTATCCAAATTCAATTTCTACTGCGCTTGTAGTCTATTTCAACTACTTTTTCACCATTTTATAAGCTAAATTGCCTTTTGGTGTCTTCATATGAATTATAGCTCTATGACTTGGCATTCGATAGGCACTTGAATCAACTCAATATTAAATCTTTGGAAAGAGTTATGCCTACAATACCAAGATATGTTATACCAGAAATTATCAGTTAAGTGCAGACTATTTAACCCATTTTTTCTCATTGAACTAGAAAGAACTGAATTTTATAGTAAACATAAACGTTATAGATATATCTCTTGGATTTCCAATGATTTAAGAAAAAAGTCAAAATAGTATTTGAACAAAAAATTGTGTTTGAAATACGAACACTGCCCTCAATAACACCAAAAAGTGGATTATTCTAAATTTAAACCAAGTTTTATGTTTCTTTCCATTTTCTCCTCATTTTGCTTTTACCTACAAAATTTTAAACTAAATGCATAAAAATTAACATAAACACTCAAAACTAAACAAAAAGTTAAGCAAATGGTACTCAATTAATGGGTATAAAATCCACTCATCAATGACTCTACTAGTGGAGTTGGCGGCATGGTCTGTGTCGCCTTGGTATCATTTCGTCGCTTGACCTTATCTTCTAGTCGAGAAGTGCGACTGCTCATTTCCTCTCGTGCGCTGCTATGAGGTAGAGCTGCAGGCCTTGATCCATCTCGGTAAGTAGTAGGAAAAGAAGTGTGACTCCCTTGGGGGTTTCTGGGAAGTGTTCTATATGATGGGTTGCAACAAATAGAGCGACCGCTTCAACAACGACCCTAACACTCGCTTCTTCGATCATCTTCCATAGAGCTCCTTCAATAAGTTGGACTCTCGGTTTATCCTGAAGTGGTAGGAGTTGGTTCATGGAATTATTAAGGGGTGGTCGTCTAGTAACACCAGGACATTTCGAGTTAAGGGGTTAACTGCTTATTTTGGGGCTCTTCCAGCTAGGGGATCACTTCCTTAGACGTTAGTCTCTCGAACTAATCTAGATCTGGTCTGCATTTCACAATGATAAGGCAGCATTCCCACAGAGGCACCAAAATGATATGGAAATCACCTTCTTGTAATGGACTAGACGAGTTGGAGCGCTGATCGATCACGAATCTGGTGGGTTGCTACCTGCATCACGAACTAGCGTTAGGGGTGTTGGGGGTTGCCCGGCAAAGACCCTCCAACGCTCAAGTCAGTAAGTTGCGTAGATGAATTAAACTAAAAACTAGAGAGTGCTTAAAACTTAATCAAATGCGTCCCTTTTAATTATAAAAATAGGAGGGTATTTATAACAAAAAATAAAATATTTATGGACTATCGGATCTCCGGCCTATTGGAAAAAATTTCTTTTGGTCTTTAAACTCTCGACCTACTTTTTTTTATCCATATTACGTAGACTAGTTCATTTGAACTCGACCCATTATAATGTGGTTCAATTAATTTGGGTTAAGCCCATCATTAACCCTTTTTTATAATTCTAATAAAAGATAATAAAAACAAAAACAAAATACAATGACTAAAATCCCAATTTATTGGCAAGGACATTTGATCTTTTGTTATAATATTAACATCTCACATTCAATCTAATATAATACCACATGTACAAATACACTTTATTTGTCACTACACCTACTTCTCCTCAAGTGTAGGAAGAACTTTTATAGATAATTCAACCACTCTAACTCATATTGTGTTCTCATGTCGATCCCAGAATCACAAAGTCGACCTTGACATGGACAAGTTAGGCATCACCACTACAAATTCATGGTTCACAGATACCAACTTACAAGATTGACGCATAATCCAAATACAAGAAACACCAAACATTATTATTATTATTATTATTATTATTATTGTTATTATGCCAGTTTCAACTCCATCATCCATGAGAAGAAATCGTCTCATCGAATATATACGAGGGAAGCCAATCTTCTCAGTTAACAAGCTTCAGAGGACGAACCATGAAATTGTCCTCGTGGTCCAACATCTGCAGGAAATTAAAATAATTTAAGTGTCATTAACTAGTCATCAAATCATCAATTAAACAACATTAGTTGATGGCTACTACGTTCCTCAGGTGTATATTCCTAAATTTATGTGTAAAACAAAACGAATTTAAAAAATTTTGCACCTAAGTTACCCTCTCAAGTGAATTAAAATATTTATTTTGGCCATGACTCTGTCTCTAATAAATGTATGCAGCACACAAATAAGAAACTTACATGGCAATGGTAAACGTAACCGGGTTCAGCCGTGGCATCAAATGGATAGGAAACATTGTTGTCGAGCAGGTTAAACTTGACAACTATGGTTGTGATGTATCGTGGAACCATTTTTACCACATTTTTCCATGTCTTCTCGTAGGATGGTATACGAAGCAGCTTCCCGGTTGCATGAGCAGTCACGTTACACGCAATCGCATCATTCTTTGCTGTCATGCATTCCATGAATGCATCAAAATCCACTACCTCCTGCACCCTGATTGCCTGAAATGTCGCCAGGTGTATGTGGAAAGGGTGATTTTCATCTGTCAAATTGATGACTTCCCAAACTTCAGTCGTGCCTACTTTTGGTGTTTCAGTCACAGGGTCTTCAAATTTCTTCCCATTTATCGAAAAATTTATGGGATCACCGGTGGAGCTTTCGTACTCATCAAGGGTAATGTACCTTTTGGTCACTGCACCTTTTATTGTAGCCACTGGATATGATGTTAATTTTCGTGGTATTTTTGAGTTGTCAATCGGGCTATCATCGTCTTGCTTGATTATAAACTTCATCACCTTACTGTTCAAATGATCGACAGGATCCCCAGATGGGAAAGGATATGGTGCATTATTTGTCAATAAGCACTCATTTGCCTTTGTAGAAGAGAAGTCGATAATCACATCAGCAACCTCCGCTGGAGCCACCAATATGCTTTGAGTAATTACAGGAGATGGTAGATAGGATGCATCGGATCCCACCTGGATGAAAGTTAGGCCTTTAGTCAGGGACAACCTGTAGAACCTCGCGTTGGAAGCATTGATTATGCGAAATCTGTATTTTCTACGTCTGACCTTTAAGTAAGGCCAGGCTTTGCCATTAACGACAATGGCATTACCAAAATATTCCATTTTCCATTGCGGATGGATGGTAGGGTTGTCCCCGGTCCGGTTCATGTATAACGAACCATCTTTATTGAAACTACGATCAAAAATCATAAGGTGTCGATCGAATTCAGGGCCTTGTGGAAGGTTTAACTTGGCTTCTAGGCTTAAATCTCTTAGTACATATGCACCAATTAGCCCCGACAAGAGGTTGACTCGAGTTAGACCAAGAGCATGATCATGGTACCACATGTTACCGCCATCTTGCACGTTGGGGTAAGTGTATGTTGGCGTAGACCATTTAGGACCCGTTTCTTGAAAACCGGATGTGAACCAAGCAAGAGCATTTCCGTCTGATTCCGGCGCCTGAACACCTCCGTGGAGATGCACCACCGTCGGGATGCCACCGTGTTTTGGAATGGCGGTAGGAATTGTTGGATCCCATGGAAGTATATGTGACTGAGGAAGGTGATTGTGCCAGGTGACATTCAATGGCACCCCTCTAATTGCCTCAATGGTAGGACCTGGCACTGTGGCAGATGATGCTGATGTACCGTAGGCGAAGACTGTGGTGGGAGGCAAATCACGGTGGAATTTCTGCAGATGCCCAGACACAATTAGTTGGTGAAGAAAACACCGAATATCAAATATATATGTTATCCTATCTCTATTTCTCTCTCTGTATCAATTTTTAAGATCTTATCAACTTGGACAAAGAAAACCTATAAGGTTTGGATTAATGAAAAACTGTTCTTCTGTCTCTAAATCAAGAGTTTATTTGGATCGCACGGGATTTTTAAAATAAAAATTGAAAAGTATAAATTTTATATAATTTCATTGTGTTTTATTAAAAGATTTGTATTTTGAGGAAGAATTCAATATTAGGTGGACATAACATCTCAAAGAATAGCTAAATTAAAAGTTTATTTTGGCGGGATTTTTAAAATAAAAATTGAAAAGTATAAATTTTATATAAATTTCACTTTGTAAGTGTTTTGGATGAAAAGATTTGTATTTGGAGGAAGAAGTTTAAATGACTTCATATTAGGTGGATATAACATCTCAAACAATAGGTAAAATTATGTGTTAGTGTAAGAGAAAATATTCTTGATTTGTTTTAATAAAATAAGAGAAGATTTGGAGAATTTTATGAATAAGGCAACAAATCAAAAAATCAATCCATTTCAGATATGCAGCAATCAAAACTAAATTTGAAGGAAGATTTGGATGAAAATACACGGCTGCATATATACAAGTCTCAACATTGAAGAAACTATGTGAATAAACTGAATTGTGCCATGAAAAGTGATTCAAGAGTGAAGCTAATTTGCCTCAATACAGTCTTCGAGAGAAAAAGGTGAAAAAAGTTTTCAAGAGATGATCGAATCAACCATCTAGAGTTCAAAGTTTGAGGCAATCCAACAGTATTGATTAAAGTAGATGGGAGTTCGCAAGAACAACTAATTAGTGAAATACATAAAATGATTTTCATTTAAATAAAGAGTCTTTATATTATTTTAATTTCATAAATAGTATTCTGTAAATTATTACTTATTAGTAGATTGTTTCTTTCTTTGGGTGTGGCCTCGTGTAGTAGAGGACGTAGTACTTGAAGTACGTAAATATTATCTTTTTTTATTTTTGTTGTGTGTTTTATCTAAATGTTACAATATTTCTCACAACACTTAGGATTTTAAAAAGAAATGGGCAACATATTCTATTAATTAGCATAAAGAGTAGGTCACTAAAACTAATTAGTGAGATTCTGGTATTTATATATTGTGGGCATGGAACAAATGCATGAAGGAAGTTTGGTGTCATGTCCTCCATTACTTAATGAATCTAATTATTCTTATTGAAAAATACATTGATTTTAAACTTCTTAGGAAAGTTTTGAGATCACTTCCAAAAAAAACTGCATAAAAAGTTACTGCTATTGAGGAAGTTAAAGATCTTACAAAACTGAGGTTAGATGAATTGATAGGGGCACTCCAAACCTTTGAAATGAATTTGAACCAAAATAAAAGAGAAAAGAACAAAAGAGTTGCATTGCATGTTGAAAGATCAAGAATCAGCAAAATATGGTAAAGTTTGTGCTAGAAAATGAATTTATCACATTGCTCCTGATATCATCAATGACTTCTTAGGACCACCTAGATTTGAGAGAATTGAAAAAAGGCATGAATGAGATTGTTGTTACTTTAAGTGAGAATACTGTTAGGAAGTGGCCCACTAATAAAGATAAATTTTGGGCTAAAAACTTAACTCTTTTACATACCTTACTGTATAAAATTGTCATTTGCAACTGAACTCTTACGATAAACACTACTGTGGTTGTGAAAGAATATGCAATTTTGCTTTATTGCTTTAGGTCTAATTAGGCTTATGATATATGAAAGTTGATCTTTAAGACAATTTGTTGTTTGGGTGGTTTTGAATCTACTCATGGTATAATTCATTTTTCTTTCTTGATTTATAGTTTGCTAACCTCTCAAGGTTTTGTGAAAGGGATCAGAAGTATTGGAAAATCCTCCAGGATCTATGCATGCTTCCCACAGGTTATTTCGTGGAACTCACATCAATGATCTCCCTCAAACTAATAAAGGAAATGTATTAGCTGCAACTGTTGATTAGATGTGCCACAAAATATTACAACATCCTCTGCTTTGTTGTTGAGGTTGGAAGCTGAGCTCACTGAAGCTCGTAAGCAAATTCAATATTAGATCGAGAAAGAAGTAGAGGTTCTTAAGCTAATTCATGAACAGAGGCCTTTCATATCTATTGATCCATCTTTGGCCAATTTTGATCAAAAAGGGGAAGAATCAAGTGCTATTGCTGCTGCGAAAGCTTGGGCGGAGAAAGATGAAGATACAAAGGCGGATGCTGATGAAGATACAAAATCATCTTTTATCTTTAATTTTTGCAAATGTTTACTACTATGATCTGTCAATATGTACTCAAAACATTTGCATTTGATTTTTAGTTTATGCTTTGATGGATTTCTATATATTTTGGTATTTAGTTCAAATATACAAGGGGAGTAGTACCAATATCTTTTTAGATGTTATAAGAGAAAGTGTTGCAATATTTATGTTACAACATTTTGATATATTGATATTATTTTTGCTACTAAATTTTTTGAAAACCTACATTTGAGTTTCAGGGGAGCTTTAGTTGATTTTGACTAAAAATGTCAAAGGAGGAGAACGTTAGTATTAGAAAAGATTAGTATTTATGCAAGTTAGAATTACGCACAGAAACCAAGTATTGCAAGAAATGTTGTGAGAAATGTTGCAACACTAGCGAAACAATATTTAATTAATTAATTATAATTATTCTGGACATATTTTTATAATTTAGGAATTTTTGAAATATCTATTTTAGGTATTTCGTAAAGTCACAAGCGTGATAAATGTGTCAAAATTAAAGATATTATTGATTTGTTTTGATAAGGTAAGTGAATATTTGGAGAATCATTTGGATAAAACATTAAACTAAGAAATCAATACATTTCAAATATACAGCAATCAAAATCCAATTTCAAGGGGGATTTGGATAGAAATACATGCCTGCATATATTCTAATACTCAACATTGAAGAAACTCTGTGGATGAACTGAATAGTGCCACAAAAGTGATTCAAGGGTGAGGCAAATTTGACTCATATATTTTTCAAGAGAAAAAGGTGAAAAAGGTCTTCCGGATATGACCGCATTAGCCATATGAAAGAGTTCAAAGTTGGAGAGAGTCCAATAGTGTTGATTACTCATATACATTATTCGGGAGAAGATCAGATCAGCCATTTGAATGAGTTCAGAGTTTGAGGAAATCCAGCAATGCTGATTAAAATCGAGGGGAGTTTGCAAGAACAACTAATTTGTGAAATACATAAGATGGTGTTCATTTAAAGAGGGAGTCTTTAAATTATTTTAATTACATGAAATGTATTCTGTAAATTATTACTAATTAATGGATTGTTTCTTTCTTTGAACGTGACCTCGTGCAGTATAGTACGTTGTACTTGAAGCAGGTAAAAATTCTGATGTTATCTATTTATTTCCGCTAATTATTCTATATAAATATTACAACACTTAGAATTTTAAAAAAAGATTGGGCAACAAATTTTATCGTTATGGCCAAACATGCTGAATAGATTTATTGTTATATAAGGATTTAAAATCTTTAATTCTACATCTATGAAGTAAACAAACAGTATATTAATAGAAATTAAGATGATAATAGACAAAATATACTTACCCACTTCTTGTGATACATGCCAACAGTAAGGTCGGTAGGCTTGGGCAAGACACCGTCAAGTTCATAGCCGTAGAGCTTGGGCATCTGTGGTAGCTTATCAACATACATTTTAAGTGACTCAGCCACTTTATGCAGTGTAGCTTCAGTTGCTGCTTCTGGGGGCAGTGCATTTGAAATTCTATAAATGGTGGCAAAAGTAATGAAGAGAAACAAAACTGAAGGGAAAGCATCGGCCTTCATCTTACAGCACCAATAATTTCCTTTCAAAAAGAAAATAAAAAAAAACAAAGTAAGAGGCTAATATTCGGTTGAAATTCACATTTCAAGCTACTACTTGACTCTTATTTTTTGGAATTAAAACTACATCTGTCAAAAACCATCTGATGTATATATTACTTCCACTCATCCTATCCAATATCCACGCTAAATTTTCTATTGCAATCGATTATTTCATCTTTTATTATTAATACTATTAATACATGTCAAAAACATCGTGTGTATTAAAATTATTACAATACAATATGAAATACTAATAAGCATAGATATTCCACAGTGAATCCTACCTAACTCTCTTTGTAATCTAACAGATATATACACAAAATTGGTAAACCTCAAATTTACAAATAGAACACAATTAATTAATCATCTACATTACCTAAGGGATCCACCAGTTGACTCGAGAGAGAGCAGACGACCTACATATGAAGAAACCAGATCTGTATATATATATATATATAATATATATATATATACAAATACAATTTTAAATGCCCAAAAACGAAAAATCTAAGAAAGAATTTAATGTTTATGGGTAAGGACACGGCAAATGGCATTGCCCCTGTGTTTTCGTTTGGTGATCTGCGAGTTGTTGTTCAAAAGCAATTAGGTCAAAAGTCGCTGGAGAAAAAAAAAAAACAAAAGAATTCAATTAGATTATAGAGAACCAATTGAAAGATTGCAAAGTAGTGAACTTCCTCATTAAGTGATTCCCCAGCTAAGCATTGTCCAGCAGGAGCAGACCAATATAAATAAATAAATATATATATATATATATATTAAGGTTCGGAAGTTTGAAACTTCACGGAAATTTCTAGGAAACTTCAGGAAATTTCATGAAAGTTCTAATAAATTTTTTGGATTGATATTTTCTAGTAGATAATAGGATCGGTTGATTCAATTAGAAATTGGTAGTCGGACCTTTTTAATTGATTATAGAAAATAAAAAACGAGATTGAACTAATCAAAATCAATCAACAACCAATCGAACGGATCAAAATCGGGTTTGTTTATTTTTTAAAAAAAGTTTAAAGTTTAAACTTGATATTTGATTATATGTATGTTATTATTTGTGTTTTGAATTTTATTAGATATACTTTTTAGTTGATTGTTTATTTTTTATCTTTAAAATTTAATACATAATAATTAATTTATTATATTACTATTTTACATAATACAATTAAAAAATATAATTAATTTTCATTAGATCAGTTGGATCATCAATTGAATCAGTTCGATCGATTGAATTGCTGATCGGTAACAAGATCGATTTAATTATCAATCCAATTAAAAAAATATTAGTGAAAGAAAGACAGTGAGTATTAGCTACCATTCGTGATAAAATATTAAGTGCCACGAATACTATGTATTAAGTAATAATACTTTATTATTTGGTCATAAAAATGGTTTTCACAAATTTAATAATAATAAAAATTAGTATTTAAGTTATTACTATCCATAACTATAGATTATACAAAGCATCACTGTTGATACTATTTGCACATGTATAGTCACAAATGCTAACAAATATTAATTTTTATTATAATTTCTGACAAAATTTTGGTTGCAATTTAAATATATCAATAATTATTGACATGACAACTTAAAAGAAATTATTATCACTATTACATAAATTATGATTTATTTTAATAAAATAAAAATTCTTATCACTTAATATATATAATTAATTATAATTTTCCTATTGTTATTGAACATCTTATCACTAGAATTTTATTTTTCTTATATTATCTTAGAACTATTACAACACCAAAAACTCACTACTTCTCATCCGAAAAAAGAACCCTTCATACCATAAAACGTAAGTGCCATTTCAAATTCTCAATACTTTTATTCATAGTACGTAAGCGACTAATTTAATAATTTATTATAAATTTAATTAATAATTATTTTTTTACTGTATATTAGAGATTTAATAAATTGAGTAAAAGCGTAATTTAAAGTTGCGCTTTCAAATTGAATTGCGCTTTCATTTTGTGTATTTTTAAAAAAATCTAAATGGAAGCACAATCTAATATATATATATATATATAATATATATATATATACATATTTATATATATATATTTAGTATACATATATATATGTTTAAAAAATTATATAAAAAATATATATCATCACTTTGCCCACTTCCCCCATTTTCCCTCCCCTCTCCCCTCACTTTCCCACTCTCCCATCCCTCTTATTATTTTGTTCCTTTTGTTTTCCCACTCCAATTTTATTTTTCAATTAATTATAATATGTATATTTTATTGTAATAATTGTGAAATAGATTTATTATTATATTAAAAAATATAAATTTTATCGCAATGTTAGTAATATTTTTTTTACAATAACATGTGAAATTACGTATTTAATAGCATATTTTATATGTGGAGAAGACAATTTTTGTGTGCATGTTTTTTTATATTATATTTTATATTTGTCATTTAATTTGAAAATTTTATTTAAAAATTATTGAAGTATTTAGGTCATCTTTCCAATAACTACCCTAATTGTTTTATGAGGAATAAGGTTTCCTATAGTAAATTACTCCAGTTATTCAAAATTTAAATTTCACTACATTTATGTGGTTTATAATGTTACTAATTTATATTATATAAAAAATTAATAATAACACTTAATTACTTAAATAATTAATTAAATATTATGTCCTTGAAATTATTAAATCATAATTATATAATAATACTTAATAAATATTAATTATGAATAATTATCACTATAATTTATTAATTTAATATATGAGATTTACCTAGAATTATATAGGTTATTTTCAATTGTACAATAATTATTGATTATTCAATTTATAATAATGATATATTAAATAATAATACCTAATAAATAATTAATTATTTGTAACTAGTTAACAAATTAATTTATGTTATTTATTGTATAATATTATACCTTAAGTAAATAATATTATTAAATGATATTGTATATTTATATCTTTCTTAATTATGTGTATATACAAATTACATATCTTTTTATATAATTTTTTAAACATATGTATATATATACTATTATATATATTTATTAAATGTATATATATAAATATGTATGTATTTATTAAATGTGTATATATATATGTATATATAATAGAAGCGAGGAAAAGCAACTTAAAGTTGCACTTCCATTTAGATATTTAAAAAATACACAAAATGAAATTTGAAAGCACAACTTTCATTCAATTTATTAAATCCATTTCATTACACAATAAAAAATTATTTATTAATTAAAGTATAATAAACTATTAAATTAATCTACTAAGCACCCCCTCAAATTCTCGATACTTTTCTTTCATTTTGACAAAAACATGCTATTCATATTTACTTGTTGGGTTGGGCAATGAGTGTTAGAATTAAACAATTTAACAAGTTGTGGACTGGCAATTATTTTTTTAAATATTTTTTATTGAAGAAAGCAATAAATTAATTATTATCAATCAACAATTTATAATTCACAATAATTATTTATATAAATATCTATATTCTGGGAATCAAACTTAAAATCTCTAAATTATCATAACTAAATTTTGTGGTTAGGCCAAAACTTCTTCGGGCAATTTAATATATAAATTGTACTATAATTATTTTTGGCATTCTTAAACCGTTTCTTTCTTGTCGTACTAGAAACACTACGAAAAAAAGAAAAGAAAAAAGAAACGCTACGGATTCAAAGAATTTCAGAACACGTGTAATGACTAATTTATTGCGGCGGCGTGAATTAGGACAAGAAGTATTAAGTAATTTTAATTTGTCTCTAAGCTAGAGCGTTTCAGAATCGGCGGTTTAAACCCGATTAAGGATCGTAACCGACGCGACTTGAGTTTTGAAACTAGCGGGTAAATTCGGTTTAATCTTTGGATTTGATTCGGATTCTTAAATTTTTTATTTTTTTTAAATTATAAAAAAAAATATTTTAAATTTTAAAAAAATATGAAATCTTACAATTCAAGAACTAATTATTCATAAAATACGAATACAAATAATTATGAATAATAGCAGATTAAGCAAAATTCAACTTGTGCTTAGATCCAATGCTGAGACATGATTCTCAAAGCATACAAAAGGGATCTCAAAAGCACCAAACAGGTCGAGACACATGAAGAAATTCTTGTCACCAAGAATTCTAACACAAATGTCTTTCCCAGCTTTGTAGATTCCCACGCTCAAGTTTGACAAGATTCTCATCCTCATTTTTATTTGAATAAAATACAAGGTGGTTACCTATTCCAGGTTTGATTTTTCTCTTGAAACCTAAAATACACTAAAAAAAAGGGGTACTCGAATTTTATATCACAATTGTTTTGACAATATTGGCCTAATAATTTGTCTTTACAAAATTGTCTTAGGATGGTCCGGTTGGATCCGACGATTCGACGGATTGTATTATCTTCATTTACAATCGGTATGTGAATTTATAAATTAGTTACGGTTTAAATCTGTTGACCATGATCAATAAATTTTGACTCATTAACTATGAAACAGTTTCGGATCGTATTCAGTTTCAACTTAACTTATAATCATCTCTACTCTAAGTAAAGACTTAAGAGATAGTAATAATAAAATATTGATGGACAAGTCGGAAAACAAAATCATTCTTTGATGCATGAGAGTTGGGCGAAAATTTAAAACATTATGTTGACCAAGAATTTCATATCAATGTGGTTATGGTTAATACCGTACAGTCCACCATACAATCAATAAATAGTGTATTGGACCAGTTGAGGCCAACTTAGTTGGTAAAAGGTTCTTACTTATAACCATATGGTCATAGGTTCGAATCCCCTCGGCAGGTATAACTAGAACCATGCCTCTCAAAAATCCTCCATACGCGTAGGGCCAAGCGGTGTATACTAATGCGTAGGGTCAGGCCGGAGGTGGGGTTTCTTGTGGTTGGGGCCGTAGTGCGGTGGGGCTGGCTAGTATAAAAAGTTTACCCTCCAAAGTTTTTTTACCAGTTGAGGCCAGCTTAGCTGGTAAAAGGTTCTTACTTATAACCATATGGTCATAGGTTCGAATCCCCTCGGTAGGTATAACTAGAACCATGCCTCTCAAAAATCCCTCCATACGCGTAGGGCCAAGCGATGTATACTAATCCGTAGGGCCAGGCCGGAGGTGGGGTTTCTTGTGGTTGGGGCCGCAGTGCGGTGGGGCTAGCTAGTATAAAAAGTTTACCCTCCAAAGTTTTGTCCCCCGGGCACAGCTCAACTGGCGGAACAATTGACTTGGACTTGTTTCCAGCGGCAGGGTGGGGGTTCGAATTCTGGTGGGAACCTGCGGATGCATTTCAGTATGAAGCAATCACTAGGCTGTCAGTGGGACCCGGCGACTGAGGTGTTTCGAGCGATCATTGTGGGTTGGGCTCCTTGTGCGCAGAAGTGTACAGTTCTTGTTGGGAACCTGGGTGTTGGTTGAGGCATATCCCGTGATTTACCCCCTCCTAGGTGCTAGGGACAGGTGTCTAGGAGGTCCAAAATTAGTCTGGCGCAAGCTAGAAATCTGGGTTATCAAAAAATAAAAATAAAAAAATAAAAATAAATAGTGTATTGGATATATGAATAATTGTTAAATAATTTATTTACAAAAATTATGACACTTAAAAAGTAGATATTACAGTTAGTATATGCGCTAACATAGCAGAGCAACGTTTACGAAACTGGCTAGTACTTTTACTAATGAAAAAAAAAATGTTAAAGTCACATAATAGATAAAACTAGAGTAATTGAATAGTTTCTGCCAAATAGTTGTGTGACAAGTTAGAATTTTAGGACATTAGATTAGAAGGTGTCAGTGATTAAATTTTTTTGAGCAAATGCATTTACTTTTGACATCCTCCAATGTGTACTATAATTTGTTTTTTGTTCATTGCCGTGTTAACATATTTTGATGATAAATATATTAAATTGGATTAAATTATTTAAAACTCGAATTATTTTTTTTATTTTGATAGGGCTTTGTAATGGCTATTCTATAATATAGTATACTTAGAAAAATGAAAAAGAACTGATGATCAGATTAGTGATAAGAAGTTTAAGACAAAGATAATGAAATTCAAAACCAAAGTAGAAGGTTTAGTGAAGTTAAGGATTTTAGCAGAATGAGAATAAAGACAGTCAAGTGACAAGTCTAAGTCACTTGGAAAGTCAATAAAGTTAGCGAAAAATTGGAGCTGAATTTGCGAGTAAGGAGATTCCATGAAGCAACAACGTCCAAAACAAGAGTAATGGATTTAGCTGGATTAAAGATCACAACAGAGTGAGGATAGTGCTACTTTCAAAAGGTTAACTTATC
This sequence comes from Paulownia fortunei, assembly GCA_019321725.1. Classification (NCBI taxonomy): domain Eukaryota; kingdom Viridiplantae; phylum Streptophyta; class Magnoliopsida; order Lamiales; family Paulowniaceae; genus Paulownia; species Paulownia fortunei. The sequence goes on along the minus strand of CM033116.1, from coordinate 17,275,861 downwards.
CATGTAGCCTTGCATTGATCATGAGCTACAATCAAAACCAACAGATATAATGCAGAGATATAGTCAGCAGTACGAAAAAGACAACAAACTGCATAAAAACAGTGCTGCAGTGTGATAATCCAGTTGTTCCAACAGAAAAACAAGGTAGAAGGTGAAATAAGCGAATCAGAGAATCTGTAAAAGCAGCTGAAGAATGTGTTGGAACAATTGTTGGAATGTGGGGGTTATCCTACACTCAAAGTTTGGTGTGAATGAAAAGAGTTTCCAAAATTTAAAAGGTTTGTCCTTTAGTGTGGGAGTGTATCCCACATTGGAAAAATAAAGCAAGTTTAACTTGCATTATATAATTTCAATTTTAGAGTAGAGTAAAATATGAAACTCTCATTGTGGTGCACCCTAGTGGTTCATGTAGACTTTTGACTAGTTTTAGCTAACTTAAGGAGTTACGAGGGTGCTGCGAAGTACCCCCAAGCCCGCACCCACACGCACGCGCACGCGGCAAAGGTCACATTGGGCGCTTTAGAAGCACATGTAGCAGATTCGTCCAAGTGGCACTTGCATAGCATGACATTGTGTAGTTGAGTGACTGAAGGGTTGCACTTGGTCCTCAATGCTGACGAGGCGCAGGTGAGTGCACTTACCCATTCGATCTACAGAGGTGCGTGATAAGGTTATGGACCTTCACGTAGGGATGCAATATAAACCATTAGATCATAATCAGATATCAATAGATACGATCTAATGGTCCAGATTGATTCGAATCAATAGACACAACCAATTATGAAGGGCTACTCGAAATTCTATAAATAGGACCCCCCTTATTCCATTTTCTTTATACCAAATCAATTCAGATTCAATTAATTTCTTTATTTTCTTTCCTACTAAAATATATTCTGATATTTTAGTATTTTTATTCTCTTTTGAAAAGCATATAATAACTTAATTTTAGAAGAAAAAAAATGTTGCATTTTGGGAGACAGAGATCCAAGTGTGGAATTCTCTTAACAAGAAGTACAAGATGAAAGATGCCGACACAAAGAAATTTATCGTTGGCAAATTCCTTGACTTCAAAATGGTTGATACCAAAACTATTATCAATTAGGTACAAGAGATGCCGATCATCCTACATGATATTCTAGCCGAAGGGATGATGCTAAGTGAATCTTTCCAAGTTGCTGCTCGGATTGAAAAGTTGCCTCCATTATGGAAAGACTTCATGAACTATCTCAAGCATAAATGCAAAGAGATGACAATGGAGGATATAATTGTTTATTTTGAATTGAGAAAGATAATAAGGTTGCAAAAAAGAAGGTTTCTACTAATCGGATGGAGGCCAAAGCCAACATGGTAGAGGACTCCAAAGCCAAGAAGGGCAAGAAGAGAAAGCATCCTGGCTCGTCCAAAGATAAGGATGCAAAACGGTTCAAGGGTAATTGCTATAATTATGCCAATCCGAACCACAAGGCGAAGAATTGTCGACTTGTGAAGAAAGACAATCAGAACCAAGTTAATGTGACCAAAGATAAGATAGTGCCAGTTAACATGTCGGTCCTAATGCTCTCGGCTATTGTGTTTGAAGCCAACTTGATGGATAACCCGAGGGAATGGTAGTTGACACAGGAGCTACACGCCACATTAGCTCGGACAAGGAAATATTCTCCACATATATTTCGATCAATGGAATGAAGCTATTCATGGGTAACTCATCAACTTTCAACATAGTCGGATTGGGCAAAGTGGTACTGAAGATGACATTAGGCAAGGAGCTGACCCTAGTTGATATACTTTATGTTCCAGATATCCAAAAGAATTTGGTATCTAGTTCATTACTTATCAAAAGTGGGTCTAGAGTAGTATTTGAATCCAAACTTTTGTACTGATAAAAAATGGTCAATTTGTAGGAAAAGTATATGTAATTAAAGGGCTATTTAAGATTAATATAATGATTGTACTCAAAACTTTTGAAAGCAATAAAAGTTTATCTTCTATTTACTTGCTTAAGGCTTCTTCTTTATGACACTGTAGACTAAGTCGTGTTAATCGACCTTCTCTAAGAAAGCTGGCAGGTTTAGGCCTTATACCTAAACTAGATACTGATGAAAAACACAAATGTGAAATTTGTGTTGAAGCTAAGTTTGCTAAAAAATCTTTTGGTTCAGTTGGAAGAAGTATCAAACCTCTAAGCTTGATACATAGTGATATATGTGATCTAAAGTTAGTTCAAAGCTGAGGTAGTAAAAAGTATTTTATTACCTTCATTGATGATCATACTAGATATTGCTATGTATATTTACTAAGTAGTAAAGATGAGGCTTTAGACACTTTCGTCACTTATAAATAAAGTTGAAAATCAACTTGATGGGATGATTAAAGTATTAAGATCCGATAGAGGTGTAGAATATGATTCATCATCTTTTGGTGAGTTATGTGCTAAGTTTGGAATTATTCACCAAACTACAACTCCATATACGCCTCAGTAGAATGGAATTATTGAGAGAAAGAATAGAACTCTTAAGAACATGATTAATGCTATACTTATTTGTTCTGGATTACCTCCGAACTTGTGGGGGGAAGTTGTTCTTACAACTAACTTTATTTTAAATAAAAAATAAAGTTCCTCATAAGAAAACTGGATTAATACCTTCTGAAATGTGGAAAAGGTTGAATGCATTCTTACAAATACTTGAAACTGTGGGGGGTGTTTAGCTAAAGTAGCTATACCACATCCTAAAAAGATCAAGTTAGGTCTTAAAACTGTTGATTGCGCTTTTGTTGGATATGCAATAAACAGTAGTGCATACAAATTTTTGGTATATAAATCTATATATAAGTGATATTCTTGGGAATACAATCATAGAATCCAGAGATGCTAAATTCTTTTGAAGATGTGTTCCTCTCTAAAATAGATATTCAAAAGAATACTCAAAAGATAATGCATGAAGTTGGGTTTAAAAATAATATAGAATCTAAACCTAGAAGGGGTAAGAGAGCTAAAGTAGCTAAATATTTTGGTCCAGATTTTATGATATATATGATTGAGAATGAACCTCAAATCTTTAATGAGACTATAGCTAGTCCAGAAGCTCCATTCTAGAAGGAAGCTATAAATTGAAATAGAAACTATTCTAGGTAATAATACCTGGCAATTGGATGATATTTCTTTGGAAACTAAACCAATTAGATGGAAATGAATTTTTAAGAAAAAGTATAAGACGGATGGTTCAATTGATAAATACAAGGCTAGACTTGTTGGCAAGAGATATCGTCATAAGGAAGATGTTGACAATTTTTGCCACTTATTCACTGGTAACAAGAATTACGTCAAACTGGATCTTAATAGCCATAATAGCCTTGTATGATTTCCACATATATCATATGGATGTAAAAACTGCATTTTTAAATGGTGATCTGGATAAAGAAATTTATATGGAGCAATCTGATGGTTTTAAAGTAAAAGGACAAGAACACAAAGTGTGTAGACTTATCAAATATCTTTATGGATTGAGACAAACCACCAAACAATGGCACGAAAAATTTGACAATGTAATGAAAAGAAATGGGTTTACCATAAATGAGTGTGATAAATGTGTCTACTCCAATAAATTTGGAGAAACACATGTACTTATATATCTTTATGTAGATAACATGCTCATATTAGAAACTAATATAGAAGTCATCAATAAGACAAAGAAAATGCTCACCAATAACTTTGACATGAAAGATATGGGTGAAGCTGATGTGATCTTGGGAATGAAGATATCTAGAATCTAATGGGATATCTTTATCTTAATCACATTATGTTGTTAAAGTAGTTGAGAAATTTAAGTCTAATGGTATTAAAGAGATGAATAATCCATTTCTACCGTATATTATTCTTCACAAGAATACTAGAAATGGAAAACACAATTAGTATATTCCCAATCATTAAAAGCCTAATATACTTAATGACTTGTATGAGGCCAGACATAGCTTACGTTGTAAGTAAGTTAGGTAGATTTACAAGTAACCCAAGTAATGACCACTAGAGTGCATTCCTTAGAATATTAGGATACTTAAAAAAAACCAAGGAGTATGCATTACACTATGGAAAATATCCTTCAGTTATTGAATGATATAGTGATGCGAATTGGATTTCAGACACTGATGAATCCAAGTCAACTAATGGCTATGTATTTACTCTTAGTGGTGGTGCTATATCATGAAAATCTTCTAAACAGACATATATATCACGTTCCATTATGGAATATGAGCTTATAACTTTAGATAAAGTTGGAGAAGAAGTAGAATGATTACGACATTTCGTAGAAGATGCTCCAATATGTCCAAAAAGTGCCTGCTATATGCATTCATTGTGATAGCCAAACAGCTATAGCTAGGGCATAAAATATTGTATATAACGACAAGTCACGACATATTCGTCGAAAACATAATACCGTTAGACAGTTGCTCTCTAATGGAACTATATCAATTAATTTTGTAAAATCAAAGAATTACCTAGCGATTTATTTACTAAGGATTATCAAAAGAGCGAATAGACTATGTATCAAGGGAATGGGTTTATAGCCTAAAGAATGAATGAGTCATCTTAATGAAAACCTAACCTAAACAATTGGAGATCCTATGGACTAGGTTCAATAGGAAAACTAAGTTATGAATGGCTCGATGAAAGTACTTAGGAATTTAATTCCTTCCCATTTCTAGGATGTTAATAAGTGCTACCTACAAAATGGTTAAGGATAAGCATTGCTTTTAATGATGCCTATATCTTGTAAAGTACAAGTGGAGTATAGTAGGATACTCTTTATAGGACATCATCTATGTGAGTGTGAACATGACCGATTCTACGAGAATTTTTTATAGGCAAATTCTCTAAAATACTTGCAGAACACAAGAGAGTTCATGGCCGAAATAATGAACACAACAGAGAACCAACTCGATATGAAAGTTAGTATGTCGAGTCTATTGATTGGGCTTCCAATAATGGCTGATAGTTCAAAACTTAGAGTTCACTAATTAGTCAAGTAAGTTTGATAGGCTTTTACTAGGGAAGGTTCAAAGCAAAAGCTACTTATCTCGATGTACTATCTTTCAGACAGTATTCTTTTTCATATTCCTTGATTCATGTCGACTTCTTCCATTCATGTAAGGGATTGTTGGAACAATTGTTGGAATGTAGGGCTATCCTACATTGAAAGCTTGGTGTGAATGGAAAGAGACTCCAAGCTTTAAAAAGTTTGTCCTTTAGTGTGGGAGTGTATCCCACAATGAAAAAATGAAGCAAGTTTAACTTGCATATATTGAATTTCAATTCTAGAGGAGAATAAAATATGAAGCACCGCTCGATCCTACACACGCACGCATACACATCTCAAAGAGCGCATTACAGGCACACTTTGCACTTAGAACGTACATATCATCGCAAGGAGCTGAGGAGCCTTTCATTTTTTAGAAATTGAACTCGCTTATGGTCAAGTGGCTCAATCATAGCTCAGTGATGTGGCAGGGTAGCTCAACATGGTAGTGATGTGGTAGATTCGTCCAAGTGGCACTTGCATAGCATGACACCATGCGGTTGAGTGTCAAGTGGATGTGACCGTACATGAGGGTGCTGACAAGGTATGACCGAAGGGTTGCGATTGGTCCTCAATATTGATGGGATACAGGTGAGTGCACACACTCGTTCGGTCTGCAGAGGTGTATTGTAAGGCTGTGGAGCTTCACGTGAGGATGCAATTTGAACCACCAGATCATAGCCAGATATCAATAGATGTAATCTAATGGTCCAGAATGATTCAGATCAACAAACACAACCAATCATCAAAGGCCACTCAAAATTCTATAAATATAACCCCCTCATTCCATTTTCTCTACACCAAATCAATTTAGATTCAATTGATTTCTCTATTCTCTCACTTACTAAAATGTATTTTGATATTTTAGTTTTTTTTATTCTCTTTTGAGAAGTATACAATTGAGCTTTTGGTTTGGTCGATAAAATTAGTATAGTGTTGAACTAATTTTAGAAAAGAAGTGTTGTATCTTGTGAGATAGACGTCCAAGTTCCTATAGCACCGTATAAGAGATGAAATCTGCCTTAAAGAGATTAGTTTTGTGCTTACCTCACTTCAATTGAAATACAATCTCTTATCGACACAATACAACAAACAAAATGAAGATGAAACAACATTTTGAACAATTTTAAATGCAAGAAATATGCCAAAAAGAGATAATCTTACATGTAAAAAAACTCCTACAATATCTCTAACTCCTTACAATCTAAAAGGAGCATCACTCAGTTGTTTTGAAGCTTATATTCTTAATATCTTGTTAAGTGATAATAACTAAGCACTTGAAGATCAGAGAAGCAAATAGGGAGTCTTGGGTCCTATGTATAGTAGCACTTAGAGTCGGACCTGCATGAGAAGATTCAAGCAAGAAATTGTGGGAGGACTAAAGGCAACAATATTAGTAGAGTCCTGTGTGGATGAGAGACTAAAAAGACCTTGAGTTTAGTTTGGGAGAAATTAAGTTTCGTTGTAGAACTGAATTTGGTAAAAAATCTTAATTATGTTCTAGTGGATTCCTATAAGAAGTTTGGAGAAGAATAACCTCTTTGAATTAATGTTTTCTATATGGTTGAATTATTTCACCACTAATTGAATGATTTGTTAATAATATTAACCCAAAGATGATATATGTGTCTAATTCTATGTGTAGAAAATTATTAATTGCATGCAATATAAGAATATACTTGTATGGTTTTTGTAGTTTTAATTGAGATCCATAAAGCCCAATAATTTGTTGATTATTTAATTTATATAGGAATATAGTGGGTTAACAAATAGTAAAATTTTCAATAGAATTTAGGAGAGGTTATTGAATAATAGAGAGATTCTTGACTATCAACTAGAAAAATAAATTAAAATTAATGCGAATTAGTGTTTAAATTTGATTAATTATGGTGAAATCATAAATCCTAGATTTTCAAGTTATAAAAGTTAATTTCAATTTGCTTTTGTTGATTAGTTTAGAATTCAGTTTCTTAGATTGTATTAATCACCACTCTATTATGATTGTTCAAATAAAATTAAAGTTAACCCAAAATCCTCATGGAAATGATATCATACGCATCCACTTTATTATTTATTTAAGATAGCGTGCATTTGTACTCATAAATTTTGCAATAGAAAGTTATTGCAAAAATACAAAAACTACCATATCTATAAGTTTTAATACATTGTTGACTTTTTAACCCAATTTTACTCTTCAAAATTAATTAAATTGGGTTAAGTTGTCAATATAAAGTTGTAGTCCTATCTATTAGATTTATAATAAATTCAAAATCAGGTCAATAGAGATTTGAAGTAAAACTTTATGCCCAAAATACTTACACTTGCATATTATCAAAAATAATTTATAGACCTTGGATATCCGAAGCTCAGATGTTTACAGAGAAGGGAATAAGGTGGCAGATTCACTTTCTAATTTGGCTTGTGACACATTAGAAGATCAGGGTTTTCAATTGGAGACATTCCACGGGAAGTGGCTAGACTGCTTAAGGCGGACAAGCTCTAAGTTCTAACATTTAGATTCAAAATTGTTTAGAGTCCACTTAATACTTTTTTATTTTTGTGTACTATTTTCTTTATTTTTAGTTATGCTCATTATTAAGGGAGTGATTAATCCTTATTTTCTTTCTTTGTCAATATCACTGGTACTCATTTTTTGGTATTAATAAATTGGTAAGGATCTGTGCTTAACCCCCAGCTTAGATATAGACAGCTTAACCAAAATAGAAAAAAAATTCCTAGTAGCTTAGTTTGATGAATAAAGATAATTTATTGGTATGTGGCTTGCATCTACAACCTCATTGGTCATGGATTCGAGTCACCTAAAAGAGAGTTGAAGAACTATCTAGTATTCTCTTTTATTTAAAAGAGAAAAAAAAACTTGTAGCTTAACTCAATAATGAATTTATAAAACCCTAGTTTAATTTTCATCCAACCTTGGTTAAGAATTTCTGAGTCAAGTAAAGTGAAATACATAAAAAATTCACCTAATCATTTATATAGGTGATTGATCCTTTGTTGCCCACTCTTTAACCTACATAATGAATATATTACACCTATATTCCTCTTGTGATTGCTATGCAATCGAAGAACATATCAAAATGCAACATATGATACACAAGGTTATAATAACATCTCATGTTCTAAGTAGTAATTCTTGTCCTTCAACAATAACAATTTTCAATTGGAAATTTCTAGGCAGGGCAGTGTTTGTTCCCTAACAAGCACACACATATATGCACTAGTGTTTCTACAACAATGCCTATAAAAGTACGCATACAACAATGCCTATAAAAGTACGCATACAACATGCCTATAAAAGTACGCATACTTTTTATGAGCCTACATTGTATGCATAAATCCCAATGGGATAATTGATGTTGTATCTCAATGATCCTTAACTTGGAATATTTTAAAACCACATCCATAAAGACATATTTCACAATCGACATCCTATGCGTGACCATAGCCCATAGGTATGTTTAGTCTAGGAACTTCTTTCAATTTTTATAATAGTGCATTTAAGATGAAGATTACCATTTTATAATGTTAATATGATTAAGATTGGTTTTAAAAGAGTATAAAAACATCAAGAGTAATTAATTTGTTAGGCACTACTCTAAATTGGGGTGGGTTTGAGTTTGGGTCCTAAAAGATATTAGTCCGAGTCTTTAAAAATATTGGTAGAACGAGTCTTGAGTTTTGACAAACCTATTCCATTGCCATCTCTAAATAAAAAGGAACAATCTAATAGGCCCAAGTCCTATAATTAACATATATAAATACCCTTTCTATTTTATCTCAAATGTACCTTTTAGTTCATTAGTATTCTACTGCTTTCTTAATTTTTATTTTTTTAGATAATTACTCACTTGAGCATCGAATGATTTATGTCAGGACAACCTTGGAACTTCCCAACATTTAAGAAACTTATTATAGATGAGTTAACTCTTTTGAAGCTAATTTTCATCAATCCAACTCCCATCAAGCATACCATATCAAACTGGCCATTTATGGGAACCCTACCTCAACATTAATAATGTAAACTCGATACAAAGCCAGAGAAGTATGTGTTCAAGATGCTGACCAGGAGTAGAGGGCTAATGGGAATGGAGTAGATCAACAGCCTTAGGGGGTTCTACATAAGCGGCCCTATGAGTGTGCGCAAGAAGTCACATGCGGCCAAAGTAAAGCCTCGGCTGCCCTATCAGCATGTGGCCGAGGCTAAGCCTCAATCAAGGTAAATCCTCAACCACCCAACTTAACCCATAGTTGAGGCAAAGCTTTAGCTGCTAGGATTTATATAGCCAAGGTAGAGCTTTAACCGCTCAAAGCAACCCAATGCCGAGATAGAGCCTTGACTGCCCATTCATGTGATTGAGATCTTGGTTAGTTTGTCGTCTAACCATATGGCTTAATATCAGACCTATTCGTGGGCGAGATCAGAATGCCTAACTTAAAATAATATTTTAGGGAAGGGTTTGACAAATAAGTGTTTTATCTTTTATGTCTAAATTGACAAATATTCCCCAACCCATTGTTAGGGAGAAACAGTCTTACTAGGCCTCGTCAGTCTATCACTTAACTCTTGATCAGCCTATATATCTCACAGCCTACCCAGACTGCACCCAGGAGTTTGGGGTTGTATGATAGGGAAAAAGGCCCAACCTAACGGTCTCATAATTAACAAATATAAATACCCCCTTTATTTTATATCAAATGTATGTTGTGTTTTAATATATTAGTGATCTACTACTTTCTAAATTCAGTTATTATTATTCTGGATAATTACAGACTTAAATATCAGAAGATTTGCATTAGGACAACATGACGCTCGAATGTATGTTCCTATCGCAGAAGAAGAGTTAACTATTGAAGAGCTAACTTTCATCGATCCAACTTTCCTCAAGATACATCCCACATCAGTGTCCATTGTGAGCAAACCAATCTGAAGCTTTTAAACCATCAACTTTACAAGACTGATCCATGTTAAGCGTAGCACTCACTCTTATGAGAATTGTTTTTCTTTAAAACATATGAGAAAACTATATTATGGGAAACTTTGTGTCTTTTGTTGTGATCTTTGCAGAACAAATTGTTTGTCAGAGGTTAGAATTTTTTAATGTGTCTTTTGTTATATCATCGTATAATAAAATATTTCTCAAAGGTTAGATATATATCTGAGATGTGTGTATGTTTACAAGATTTTCTTTTTCTTTTTTATCCATTTGATGGGCGCAAGGGCAACCTCAATATTTCCATCTCTTTGAAAGCTATTTTTCCTAGAAAGCAAACCCTGAAGACCGGAGAGTATTTGCAAAATTCTTGTATTCATAGACAAGTGCTAATTTTTATGAAAAGTGATATGGTAGTTGAGGAGCAAAATTTGGAATGGTTTGCAAAGTGTGTTGAAAAGTGATTTTTTTTGAGAAATTATAAATATAAATATATATTATACATGTAAGTGTATATATATATATAAATGTATAAATATGTGTGTGTTTGTGTATATGCACACGTATATATTGTATATGCATGCATATAATACATGATATATATATAATTTGGGTAATAACTGTACAAGGTTGAAGTATTGTTCTACCCTTAATGGCATATAAAAATAAGATGATCCAGTGATTAGATCCAAGTGGGTGTTTGACTCGAATTTGACCTAAGCATTAATCTTAATTCTCAACCACAAAAGACATCCACTTTAAGTGGCTAGGGAATTACCACGTGTTCTACATCGAACCTATAAATAGTCCACTTAATTTATTAGAAGGTAAGAAATATTTATGAAAAAAAAAAGAATGTATTTACTTTCTCTCATTTTCTTACCTTACTTCGAGTTCTAACCTAACCATCAGAGGGTTATAGTTGGGGGTCATCCCAGCGAGTCTAACGAGATCTTTGAGTTCATTGAACAGGATTAGAATCTCAAGAAAATTATCCCCATGACATCTTGTTCGAGTTTGGGATCAACAATATCTTGTTCGAGTTTGAGATCGACAGGTTAGCGAGTTTAAGGTCATAACGATAATCTGTTTGAGACTCTTCAACTTTGAGGCAGATCAGTTGGCACCGTCTGTGGTAACCTGAGTTGCTGGAATTTTGGTGTTATTTTAGAGATGGCAGATCTAATTGGCCAACACCTTGGAGTTCCAGAACCTATGACACCAGGATCTCTAACCCTACAGGTGAATGCAGCCCCACTACTAGAAATAAACCGAACCTCAGAGGGGGGTGGAGTATAAAGTAAGATACTACAGATGAACAAGGCAGATCTTGAGTACATGATGATGGAATTGGGATGACAAGTAATGCGAGAGCATAGAGGGATTGGAACATCACTTCCCTCCTCATCAATTTGTTTTACCGACGGAGCCTCCTATTTCACATTGGCATCATCATCGGGGTTAGGAGGAGATACTTGTAGAGGCTAGTTCGGCTTTAGAAGAGATGGGTAGTAGGTCAATGGACTATAGACCATATGTTCTCAATACTACTAGACAACATCCCTCCTATATTCGACCTGGATATTTTGAAGATTGTGAGGCCAAAAATTTAGGTGGTCAAAGATCGACAGTTTCACGAGCTGAAGTTAATGAGATCAATAGCCAGATGGATCAATTATGTAATATAAATAGATAAGTTATGAAGGAAAAGGGTTTCAACATTACATCAAAAGGGGTCTTCTTTTTCGGTTGAGATATTAGCTAAGACAATTCCATCAGGGTTCAAACTACCTGATTTAACGAAATATGATGGGAATACGATTCTCAAGAACATTTAACTGCATATGAACATGTCATGCAGTTGTATGGGCAATCGGATGTAGTGAATGCCATGATCTTTATAACTACTCTAAAAGGAATGGTGTAAGAATGGTTCATAGGACTGCCACCGGGGATAATGGGATCATACGATCAGTTAACTCACAAATTTTTAAGTCAATTTGCTAGTAAAAGAAAAGCCAAGAGATCGGATACACATTTGTTCAACATTCGACAAATTGATGATGAGAATTTGTGGAATTTTATGCATAAGTTCAATAACAAGGTGTTGGAAGTGCAAGATTTATGTATAGATATAATGGTCAGTATACTCATACATGGTTTAAAAAATGGATCTTTCACAAGAGCCCCCCGGGGATGTTGAACAACTCATGGAAATGGCCCAAATTATTACAACATATCTTTAAGGAAGGGATCTGCAAAGCAGGAGAGTATGATGAATAAGTCTCGAAGGGGTCAAAGATCTCAGATTACCTTGGATGTTGAGATAGATGAGAAGAAATAGAAAATTGTGGATACTAGGATATATCCAGTGAAGAACACAAAGAAGTTGGATTGGTGCCAGGTGAGGTTGACAAGGTTACTCGAATAGGGTCCTATCTAGATCCCTAGTTGGAGGTCCAGCTTGTGGAATTTCTAAAGAAAAATGTTGATGTCTTTGCTTGGAAACTATCCATTTTCCAAGGTATAGATCCTAAGATAATTGTGCATCGATTAAATATGGATCCACAGGTCTAGCCGATGAAGCAGAAAAAAAGAAATTTTTGGTACAGAACGAAACCGAATCATAACAGAAGAAGTAAATAAATTATTAGAAGTCGGGTATGTGATTGAGATCCAATTAACTGATTGGTTATCAAATGTTGTAATGGTCCCAAAAGCAGGGGAAAAATGGAAGATGTGCACGAATTTCACTGATCTTAATAGAGCCTGCCCACAAGACCCATATCCTTTGTCGATGATAGATTTATTCATTGACGCTACAACTAGTTGTACTCTATTTAGCATTATGGATACTTTTCAAGGTTATCATCAGATATTCATGGCTGAAGAGAATAAAGATAAGACCTCTTTTGTTACAATAGATGGGGTATATTATTATAAGGTTATATGCCTTTTGGGTTGAAAAATGCTGGAGCAACTTACCAAAGATTGGTAAATAAAATGTTCAAATCTAATATAGGGAGAAATATGGAAGTTTATATTGATGACGTGCTGGTTAAGAGCTAATATGAAGTGGGTCATATTAATCATTTGAGGGAGGCGTTCAAGATCATGAAGTATTATGGAATGAAGCTCAATCCAAATAAGTGTACTTTTGGAGTGCGTGGAGGTAAATTCTTGGGTTATATGGTGAGTGAACGAGGAATTGAAGCCAATCCTGAGAAAATAGAGATTGTGCTAGCAATGACCTCTCCGACTTCTGTGAAAGAGGTACAATAGCTCACATGGAGGATTGCATCTTTGAGTAGATTTATCTCTAAATATACTGATAAGAGTTTGCCTTTCTTTCGTGTTTTGAAGAAAGTTAAGGATTTCAAATGGACACCTGAATATGAAGATGCATTCCAGCAACTCAAGTAATACTTACTATCCCCACCACTGTTAGCAAAACCATTGGCATCTAAATCTTTATATCTATACTTGGGGGAATTAGATAGTGTAGTCAGTTCGGTTCTGGTCCAAAATGAAGGAACACCCAACGGCCTATATACAATGTAAGTAAAATATTACAAGACGCATAGACCAAATATTTAAAAGTTGAAAAGTTAGTACTAGCTCTTATAGTTATAGCTAGGAAACTATGACCTTGCTTTCAGTTCTATTCTATCACTGTACTCAGCTCTCAACCGCTAAAGCAGATCATGTCTCGCCCTGAGACCTTGGGACAATTGGTAAAATGGTTCATAGAGCTAGGGGAATTCAATATTGAATATCGAGCTTGAACTGCCATCAAGGCCCAAGTTTTAGTAGACTTCATGGTGGGGATGAATTCTAAGACAAATCTGGCCACCATTACTGAAACATGGATATTGCATATAGATGGATCAGCTACCCAACATGGAAGAGGAGTCAGGATATTATTGCAAGGTCTCGAGGAAACAAAATTTGAGTTACAAAAAAATTTGAATTCAAGGTCACGAACACTGAGGCTGAGTATGAAGTATTGATTGTCAGCTTGGAAAGCATAATTTAATTGCAGGTATAATCTTTAAATGTTTATTTTGATTCGCAATTGGTAGCAATGCAGGTCACAGGAGTATATGAGACCAAAGAAAGAACTTTAGTTCATTACCTGGGAAAGGTTAAAGAGTTGATGGGGCAGTTCCATACTTGCCAAATTCATTAGATCCCAAGAGAAGAGAACATTCGAGCTAATGCTCTTTCTAAAATCGCCAAGATGCTGTCAAGACTAAAAAGTCACAAAGTGACTTTATTAGCCTCGAATCAATCATCCATTGTACCTGAGAAAGGTACATCCTTGTTGAGGTTTGAAAAAGATCCCACCCAAGGGGATCTCTTACAAAAGGATATATTCTTTGAACAGGACATTCCTAAAAAATGAAGAATTTCTGTGAAAGAATATGAACAAGTATTGAATATGAGCAGGTTTTCACTTGAAAGCAGGAGCTCATGAATTACATATAAAGAGATCTCCTCCTCATGGATCCAAAAGAAGCTAGAAGAATCAAGAATCGGGCTCTAAGGTTCGTTATATTAGAAGGGCAACTTTATAAGAGATCTTTGGAAGGTATATTCTTAAAGTATCTAGACCTAGATCAGCTCGATATATGATGGATGAAATACATTCAGGGAGTTACGGGAATCATTCTGGTGGAAGATCTTTAGCTTTGAAGATATTAAGGCAAGGGTATTTCTGGCCAACTTTAAAGAAAGATGTTGCTGAATATGTCAAAAAATGTGAACAATGTCAACGTTTTGCAAATATGCTCCATCAACCAGCAATTTCATTGGAGATCATTCAAGCAACATATTCTTTTGATTGTTGGGGAATCGATATTATGGGACCTCTTCCTCAAGCTAGAAGTCAGAAGAAATTTGTTATTGTTGCAATCGAGTACTTTAGTAAGTGGATTGAGATAGAAGCTTTAATAAAGATCTCAGAAAGTGCAGTTATGGATTTTATCTGGAAAAATATAATATGCCGATTTGGGATCCCAATATTAATAATCTCATAATAGGGCCCAATTTTGAGGAAGGAAAATTAAAGCTTGGTGTGAAGAACTCTGCATAACGCAAAATTTCACATCCATTGGAAATCCTCAAGTTGAAATTTCAAATCGGATCATTTTGCAGAATTTAAAGATGAGATTGGGGCAATATAAGGGATCCTATGTAGATGAGCTCCCTGGGGAAAACTCCCTTTTGGTTGGTCTATAGCTCAAAAGCAGTTATCCCAGCAAAAATTGGTGAAGTAACAAGAAGGGTAGTTGTTTATCATCCTTTTGTGAATTCAGAAGCTCGTTCTTTCAAATTGGAGACTATAGAAGAGAAGGGGGACAAGGCCTATGTAAAGATGTTGCAGGGAAAGAATGCTTTAAAGAGATATCATGATAAGAAGTTACGAAGATGATCGTTGCAAGTGGAAGATTTAATTTCTCATGTAGGAAAGCTCAATCCAAATTGGGAAGGACCTTACAAAGTAGTGTAAGGTACTTATAAACTCCAAGATATAAATGGCCTAGATCTACCCCGATCTTGGAATAAACAGAACTTGAAGAGATTTTATGCTTGAAAAGAACTGAAAAAGCACGATCTACAACATGCATCATTTTTGTCTCTTTAAATCCTATGTAACTTTAGTGGAGTAATATAAACTTCTTAGATCGTATAAGATCTTGGTTTAAGGTTTGATCATGGTTATATATATATATATATAACTGTTTTAAAGCATGAAAAATTCTATTCAGATAAGCTCTGAAGATATATGTATATCTAAATTGAAGAGGGATAGCGATCAGTTATGTTTAGTTAATTATGTTCGACAATATTAAAGTATTGATATAATAATAATAATAATAATAATAATAATAATAATTGAATTCATCATCATCTAGAAGAGGGTCACCTCATGGGGATAATCTTCTAGATCGACAGTCTTGTTGGGGTCCAAGAGGTCAAGATCGAAGCCTTCAACAATTCCATCCAACTTTATTAATTGATCTCGACACTTGTTGAAATATTCTTGCCCTTCTGCAACAACTTTTTCTTCAATAGCGATCTTGAAGACAAGAGACTTCATAAAATCCCTGGCACCCTCTACCCAGGTTCGTTTCACAAGATCTTGATATTCTGAAGATAAGAGAAACTCATTATTTCCTAAAGCAATTCCTTCGTTCCTTGCATCCTGAATTTTTCGTTTCACTTTCTCTTGCATTAAGGAAAGTTTATTTTCTAACTTAGAGATCTTGTTATCCTTGAGCTCTTGCATCTCCGAGTGTTTCTTCTCCAAATCAACCAAGTCCTTTGTTACCATAGAAAGTCTCCCATCCAGTAGTAATTTCTCATGCCTCCAATAGGAACATTGAAGTGATAGTTGATGAGTGAAGAAATGAAGTAAATAAAGACCTGCGTTATGCTATGCGCGTAATATTCCTTGAGGCAAGGATGACCCACTCCAGCAAGAACCACCTGATTTTCATGTAGCAAACAAACTTTGTATAGTTCATACAAGTCTTCCCCCACTCGAGATTTTAGAACAAAACTCGAGGGGCTAATCTTCTAGTTTGGTATGACCTTCTTGTCAGTAGGATCAGGAATATCCAGAGGTGAAGAAACATTCATTTGATCCTTATCCTCTCGCAGAGCTACTTCTTGAGCATTCACATATTGTAAAACGAAACCTCTTATATACTTACACTTTTCAAGATTGCTTGCAAGATCGTCGCTGATTCGAGATCTTTTGGATTTTTAAGTTTCTACTATCTTTCTCTTTTCTTTTGCCTATTCCCTTATCTAGAGGCTGAACTGGATAAGAGCCCTTTCCTTGACCCAAATTCAAGCAAGATTCGTCTTCATCGCTATCTACATCCACCGTTTGTTGTTGGGTTCTTAAGGGTTGAGAAGGGTTAACAGGACGTCTGGAGATAGCGATTCCAGTAGGCGTGAGAGATGCTTGTCTAGATCCTTCGATGGGGCCAAAATAGCTAAAGGACCAGGGGAACTAGTAGGATCACCCAGTAATCCTAAACTGGGAGTGGATGAGGACTGAGCTTTAGTAGCTAGTGCAGTAACTCTTTTTTTTTTCCAGCTTGTTTGCAGCTCTAGCAGCCATTGCTGATAAGAGATCAAAATAATAAAATAAAAGATCAGTCATTTCAGATAATCCTCGTGAAGTAGATAGGACACAGGAACTAAAATTCTTAATAGGTAAAAAATAAAATAAAAATAAAGAAGATCTAGTTACCTAGATCCCTCCTTAAGGGAACTTCGGCAGGACTCAGATACGTCAATCTCAAAACATCCTCTTCAAGGAGCCAAACAATTCTATACCAATGAGCAGTTAGACGCTTCACGAAATTGGATTCCCATGATACTTTCCCCAAATTTAAAGGTCGAGGTTTGGTACTACGCCAATCTCGGCGTATATTCCAGGGATTTTCAATTTCCTAAGGAAAAAAGAAGTTATGTTAAGAACCTACAATTAGGGTAAACTGTTAAGTAGAAGAATCCCCTTTCTCCTGTTCTGCGCGAAGTAGTTATAGAATATAGAGCCCAAAAATGCTCAGGACTGGGTTCGACTCTAAAGAACTGCATCATTATATAGAACCCTAATATGTGGTGAATAGCATTAGGAAAAAGTTGAGCGGGACTAGTATCTAAACTATTCAAGATTAGATCTACAATCTCAAGAATATGAAGTCTAAGTCCGGCCTCAAATAATGGAAGATAAAAGGTAAGGCATCTAGGCGGAGGGTTATGCATTCTATCATGATCTATGGGTAACACGATCTCGTAACTTGCTGGGATATAAAATCTATTTTTAAAGTCTTCCACGTCTAAGTCTGCTAGTGAGGGTTCAATTACCAACTAAGGTGAAGTAATTAACATTTTAGAATTTCGAATCTCAGAGGAGTCCACATTTACGGTTCTTTCAGAGATAGAAGAAGAATCATGAGGATGGAGATCATGAGGTTCAACTAAACTTTGCCCAGAATGTAAAAAAAGGGTAGAACTCGATGGTTTATTCATAAACATCACTGCAAAGTAGATTTAACAAAAGAGGTTTCAAGGTAGGCAAAGAAAAAGGAAAACAACACTACAAGCACCGCAAGAATGAAAATAAATGAGTTAAAGTATAAGTTAACTAACCTCCTATGAATATACGCTTGTGGAATTGTAGAAATCGCGAAGAGAAAAGAGAAGCAATAGAAGGTTGAAGGGGAAACAATCTGCAGATACAAAGAACAATGGCCAAATGGGGATATGAACAGAAACCAACCTATTTTATAAGGGGAAGATAAAACTGAGTAAATGATGCCGGCCACTTGTAAGGTCTGATTAATGCCACATAATTTGGAATGGACTGTAGAGATTATTTTTCTTTCGACTTTTCCACTCCCCAAGAAACCCAAGTTCAAAATTTGAATTTCCCTTGGAGTCTTAGGGGAGTAATAATGTGGGTAATAACTCTACAAGGTTGAAGTACTGTTCTACCCTTAATGGCATATAAAAATAAGATGATCCAATGACTGGATCCAACTGGGTGTTTGACCCGAATTTGACCTAAGCACTAGTCTTGATTCTCAACCACAAAAGACATCTTTAAATGGCTAGGGAATTGCCACGTGTTCTACATCAAACCTATAAATAGTCCACTCAATTTATTAGAAGGTAAGCGGTATTTATGAAAAAATAGAATATATTTGTTTTATCTCATTCTCTTACTTTACTTCGAGTTCTAACTTGACTATCGGAGGGTTATAGTTGGGAGTCACCTCAACGAGTCTAACGAGATCTTTGAGTTCATTGAACATGATTAGGATCTTAAGAAAATAGTCCCCACGACATCTTGTTCGAGTTCGAGATCGACAGATTAGCGAGTTTGAGGTCATAAGGATAATCCGTTCGAGGCTCTTCAATTTTGAGCCAGATCAATATAGATTTCGAATGAACACATATAAGTTCACCTGTACATACAGTACAAATATGTGCCTAGATGCATAGGAAGTTGAATCTCAGTCTTTGTCACTCAAAGAACCAAGTATATACGTTCAAATACATTCATAAATAAATGAACGTATACATGTTAACACATGCACACATATGTATCATATGTTCATATAAACATATATCAAATATAGATATATTTAATATAAATGGCAAGAATATATATTATCAGTTAATATATTGTAAATAGAAAAACGAACATGTAATATAATCGGTACCTTTATAATATTTATATATGTATAGACGATATGCACATATATTATTAGTGATACGAATAAAATTTGGATATTAAATAAATTTATCTTTCCACCTTTTCATGTGATTTAAATCCCGAATTCTTATAGCTAAACCTATAATTTGTAAAACAATAAAGTATTAGGACGGATGTTGGGGCTCAAGTCAAAATTCGATACTTAAGTCAGAATTCAATATGATGGGGAGTATTTCGCTATCAAAGTAATTCAAGTAATTTTGACATAATTAATATGTACTTCATTCTTAGAGGAGAAGAAGGTAGTTAATTACTTTGTTTGACAAATCTTCTTTTTTTTATTATCAGAGTATTCAATTTTCTAAAAGATTATTTTTTCAATATTTGCATATTAATAGGATCATGCTAATTATAATTTTAAAACAAACCATATTCATATTTAAACCCATAATATTCCGTATATGTTTAACTCATTCATGAATAAGTAGTTCGGTCCAAATTACATATATCTAATTAATGATTAAATTAAGCCACATCAACTAGTATACTAATAAGATATTAAATTAAATAAAAATGAAAAGGAGGTCAAATTAGATTTGATGGAGTGTAAGAGGTAAATTGGGGGTTATTGAAAATTACGGAGGGTAGAATTGTCATAAAAATATTAAAGTATGATATGGATTTAGTAAGATAATATTAAAGTCAAATGTCCAAAAGAACTGTGATATAATTGTCAAAAAAACAAAAAGTTAAAAAAGCACCAAAATGGTTGTTTTTAGCTTTTGGCCTCTTTTAGCTTAAATTATCTTGTAAAATCAGAAGTTTGATTTTTAAAACCTCTGGCAATTGCTTTCTAACCCTTTTTAGCAATTCTAATAAAAGGAAAAAAACAAAAACAAAAGGCAATGACTAAAATGCAAATTTATTGGCAATGACATTTGATCCTTTGACATAACACTGATATCTCACATTTAACCTAATATAATACCACATGTAAAAATACACTTTATTAGTCACTACACTTCTCCTCAAGTGTAGGAGGAACCTTTTTAGACAACTCAATCACTCTAACTCATATTGTGTTCTCAGGTCGATCCCAAAATCACAAAGTTGACCTTGGCATGGAGAAGTTAGGCATCACCACTACAAATTCATGGTTCACAGATACCAACTTACAAGATTGACCATAATCCAAATACAAGGAATTATTATTATTATTATTATTATTATTATTATTATTATTATTATTATTATTATGCCATTTCAACTCCATCATCCATGAGAAGAAACCGTCTCATCGAATATATACGAGGGAAGCCAATCTTCTCAGTCAACAAGCTTCAGAGGACGAACCATGAAATTGTCCTCGTGGTCCAACATCTGCAGGAAATTAAAATAATTTAAGTGTCATTAACTAGTCATCAAATCATAAATTAAACAACATTAGTTGATGGCTACTACGTCCCTCAAGTGTATATTCCTAAATTTTATATGTAAATCAAATCGAATTTAAATTTTTTTATCCTAAGTTACCCTGAATTAAAATATCTATTTTGGCCATGACTCTGTCTCTAATAAATGTATGCAGCACACACATAAGAAACTTACATGGCAATGGTAAACGTAACCGGGTTCTGCGGTGGCATCAAATGGATAGGAAACATTGTTGTCGAGCAGCTTAAACCTGACAACTATGGTTGTGATGTATCGTGGAACCATTTTTACCACATTTTTCCATGTCTTCTCGTAGGATGGTATACGAAGCAGCTTCCCAGTTGCATGAGCAGTCACGTTACACGCAATCGCATCATTCTTTGCTGTCATGCATTCCATGAATGCATCAAAATCCACTACCTCCTGCACCCTGATTGCCTGAAATGTCGCCAGGTGTATGTGGAAAGGGTGATTTTCATCTGTCAAATTGATGACTTCCCAAACTTCTGTCGTGCCTACTTTTGGTGTTTCAGTCACAGGGTCTTCAAATTTCTTCCCATTTATCGAAAAATTTATGGGATCACCCGTGGGGCTTTCGTTCTCATCAAGGGTAATGTACCTTTTGGTCACTGCACCTTTTATTGTAGCCACTGGATATGATGTTAACTTTCGTGGTACTTTCGAGTTGTCAATCGGGCTATCATGGTCTTGCTTGATTATAAACTTCATCACCTTACTGTTCAAATGATCGACAGGATCCCCAGATGGGAAAGGATATGGTGCATTATTTGTCAATAAGCACTCATTTGCCTTTGTAGAAGAGAAGTCGATAATCACATCAGCAACCTCCGCTGGAGCCACCAATATGCTTCGAGTAATTACAGGCGATGGTAGATAGGATGCATCGGATCCCACCTGGATGAAAGTTAGGCCTTTAGTCAGGACAACCTGTAGAACCTCGCGTTGGAAGCATTGATTATGCGAAATCTGTATTTTCTACGTCTGACCTTTAAGTAAGGCCAGGCTTTGCCATTAACGATAATGGCATTACCAAAATATTCCATTTTCCATTGCGGATGGATGGTAGGGTTGTCCCCGGTCCGGTTCATGTATAACGAACCATCTTTATTGAAACTACGATCGAAAATCATAAGGTGTCGATCGAATTCAGGGCCTTGTGGAAGGTTTAACTTGGCTTCTAGGCTTAAATCTCTTAGTACATATGCACCAATTAGCCCCGACAAGAGGTTGACTCGAGTTAGACCAAGAGCATGATCATGGTACCACATGTTACCGCCATCTTGCACGTTGGGGTAAGTGTATGTTGGCGTAGACCATTTAGGACCCGTTTCTTGAAAACCGGATGTGAACCAAGCAAGAGCATTTCCGTCTGATTCCGGCGCCTGAACACCTCCGTGGAGATGCACCACCGTCGGGATGCCACCGTGTCTTGGAATGGCGGTAGGAATTGTTGGATCCCATGGAAGTATATGTGACTGAGGAAGGTGATTGTGCCAAGTGACAATCAATGGCACCCCTCTAATTGCCTCAATGGTAGGACCTGGCACTGTGGCAGATGATGCTGATGTACCGTAGGCGAAGACTGTGGTGGGAGGCAAATCACGGTGGAATTTCTGCAGAAGCCCGGAAACAATTAGTTGGTGAAGAAAACACCGAATATCAAATATATATGTTTCCTCTCTCTCTCTCTCTCTCTCTCTCTCTATATATATATATATATATATATATCAATTTTTAAGACAAAGAAAACCTATAAGATTTGGAATAATGAAAAACTTGTTCTTCTTCTGTCCCTAAATTAAGAGCTTATTTTGATCTGACAGGCATCTGAAAATAAACGTTAAAAATTATAAATTTTATATAAATTTCACTTTATACATTAATTTGTGTTTGAACGAAAGATTTGAATTTGAAAAAAGAAATTCAAATGATTTCAATATGAGGTGGACATAACATCTCAAAAAATAGTTAAAATTATATCCAAACATAATGAATAGATTTATTATTATATACGACTTTAAAATCTTTCAACTCTACATCTACGAAGCAAACAAACAGTATATTAGTAGAAATTAAAATGATATTAGACAAAATATACTTACCCACTTCTTCCGATACATGCCAACATTAAGATTGGTAGGCTTGGGCAAGACACCAACAAGTTCATAGCCGTAGAGCTTCGGCATCTGTGGTAACTCATCAACATACATTTTAAGTGACTCGGCCACTTTATGCAGTGTATCTTCAGTCACTGCTTCTGGGGGCAGTGCATTTGAAATTCTATAAACGGGCAAAAGTAATGAAGAGAAACAAAACTGGAGGGAAAGCATCGGCCTTCATCTTACAGCACCAATAATTTCCTTTCAAAAAGAAAATAAGAAACAAAAGTAAGAGGCTAATATTCGGTTGAAATTCTCATTTCAAGCTACTACATCGACTCTTATTTTTTGGAATTAAAACTACATCATGTCAAAAATCATGTGATGTATATGTTACTTCCACTCATCCTACTCAATATCCATACTAAGTTTTCTATTATATTTATCTTTTATTGTCATATTATTAATACATGTTAAAACATCGCCGATCGGTGTATAGTAAAATTATTATAATAGAACATGCCTCCTACCTAACTCTCTTTGTAATCTAACAGATACATACACAAAATTGGTAAACTTCAAAATGACAATAAGGCAAAAACATCTAATTGATGCAAACAGAACATAATGAATTAATTATCTACATTACCTAAGGGATCCACCAGTTGACGCGAGAGAGAGCAGACGACCTACATATGAAGAAACCAGATCTGTATAGCCCACCTATATATATATGTCTACACATATACAATTTTAAATGCCCAAAAACGAAAAAACTAATCTAAGAAAGAATTTAAAGTTTTTGGGTAAGACACGGCAAATGGCATTGTCATGTGTTTTCGTTTGGTGATCTGCGAGTTGTTGTTCAAAAGCAATTTGGTCAAAAGTCGCTGCAGAAAACAATTGATTCAATTAGATTATAGAGAACCAATTGAAAGATTGCAAAGTAGTAAACTTCCTCAGTAAGTCATTCCCCAATTAAGCATGAGCAGATCGATATATATATATATATATATATATATTAAAGTTCGGAAGTGAAACTTCAGGAAATTTCAAGAAAGTTCTAATAATTTTTTTGGATTGGTATTTTCTTGTAAATAATCGGATTGGTTGATTCGATTAGAAATTGATAGTTAGACCAGTTCGATTGATTATAAAAAATTAAAAACGAGGTTGATCCGATCACAAAATCAATCAAGAACCAATTGAACGGGTCAAAATCACTTTTTTTTATATATATATTTTTTTTAGAAAGATTAAACTTTAACTTGATATTTGTTTATATGTATAAGATTATTTGGATTTAGAACTTTGTTAGATATATTTTTTAGTTGATTATTTTTCTTTTTTATCTTTAAAATTTAATATATATAATAATTAATTTATTATATTACTATTTTACATAATATAATAAAAAATATAGTTAAGTTTCATTAGATCGGTTGGATCATCTATTGAATCAATTTGATCGATTGAATTGGTGATCGATAACAAAATTAATTTAATTTTCGATCTATTATAAAAATATTAGTGAAAGGAAGACAGTGAGTATTAGCTACCATTCATGATAAAAATATTAAGTGCCACAAACACTATGAACTCATATATGTGGATGCTTGCAGTCCTATCAAGCCAAGTTCATTCGATAAAAGTAATTACTTTTTATTATTCATTGATGATTTTTCAAGAAAAATATAGATTTATTTCTTAAAGCAGAAATCACAAGTTTTTGAAGCATTCAAGAAGTTTAAAGCTATAATAGAGAAAGAAAGTGGTTTTCAGATCAAAGTTATCAGAACTAGCTGAGGATGAGAATTTACTTTGAAGGAATTCCTAAAGTTTTGTGAAGCAAATGGAATTGGACAACCACTCACTATTCCAAGATTCCCCCAGGGCACGAAGCATGCTCAAAAGCTAGAAAATGCTAAAAGAGTTTTAGGCAGAAGTTAGTGGCATATACAGTGTATTTATTAAACCGCTTACCAACAAGAAGTATATGCGGCAAGACACCACAAAAAACATGGAACGAAAAAAAACCTACATTTTCCATTTGAGAGTTTTTGAAAGCGTAGCCCATGTACATGTACCACATAAGCAAAGAAGCAAGTTAGATAATAGAAGTTCATCTTCATTGTTTATGACAATAACTTCAAAGGCTACAAGCTATATAATCCTAACAATATTAAGGTAATCATCAGTCGTAATGTTATTTTTGATGAAGAAGGCGAATGGGATTGTGGACCACAACATAAAGATTGCAACTTCGCTCCTAAATTTAAAGATGATCAACAAATAACTATCGAACAATCGAGAGAAAAGCCTACTACACCACGTGTTTCACCATTGTCAAATAATAATAAAAATTGACCACCATCTTTCTTAGCTGAGAGGAATGAAAAACTAACAAGAAGCCTTCAAGAACTCTACGAGGTAACTGATAGACTTGAAAATCTTATCCTATTTTACCTTTTCACAAATTATGAGCCTGTATACTTTCTAGAAGCTGCACAAAACGCAAATTAAAGAAATACAATGAATAAAAAAATTAGAGCCATCTAGAAAAATGACACTTGGGAACTTGCTCCACTTCCCAAAAATCATAAAGTCATTGGTGTAAAATGGGTATACAAGGTTAAAAAGAATACTATTGGAGAGATTAAACAATACAAGGCAAGATTAGTTGCAAAAGACTATAGTAAAAAAGTTGGCATTAACTATGATGAGGTATTTGTTCTAGTTGCTTGATTAGAAATAATAAGACTAATTATTTTTTTAGCAATTCAAAATAAGTAGAAAATATATCAGATAGATGTAAAGTTAGCCTTTCTTAATGAAGTACTAGAGGAAGAATTTTATATTGAACAACCAATGGGCTATGTGATAAAAGGACAAATAGACAAAGTCTTAAAGTTAAAGAATGTTCTCTATGGATTGAAACAAGCACAAGAACGTGGAATAGCAGAATTGACAAATATTTGCAGAAAAAAAGCTTTACCAAATGTTCTTATGAACATGCACTCTACATCATGAATAACAATGATGATGTTTTGATTGTTTTCTTGTACGTTGATAAATTGATCTTTACAAGGAGCAACCCAATCATGTTCAAAGAATTTAATAAAACAATGATAAAGGAGTTTGAAATGACCGACATTGGGTTAATGGTGCACTACCTCGGCATCAAAATCAAGCAAAAAGAAGATGAAATTTGTATTTTACAAGAAGGCTATACAAAAGAGATTCTCAAGAAATTCAAGATGGACGATTTCAATCTAATAAGCATACAGTAGAGTGTGGAGTAAAATTATTGAATGATGATAAAGCAGATAAAGTGGATCTAACATTGTTCAAGTGCCTAATTGAATGTTTGAGCTATTTAACATGTACAAGGCCTGACATTCTCAATGTAATTGGACTCGTAAGTCGCTATATGGAAACTCCAACAACCACACACTTCAAGCTGCAAAAAGAATTTTTCGTTACCTAAAAGGCACAATCAATTTTGTCTTGTTCTATTCAATTTTTAATCATTATAAGCTTATTGGAAATAGTGATAGTGATTGAGTTGGAGATACCGATGATCGTAAAAGCACAACTAGCTTTACTTTTTTCATGGGAGACACTTTATTTACTTGGATGTCGAAGAAGCAACCAATTGACATCTTTTCAACATGTGAAACTAAGTATGTGGCTGCTACATCATGTGTGGGTCATGCAATTTGGCTAAAAAATTTGTTGAAATAATGGAACTTGTCACAAGAAGAGCCAATAGAGATTCATATCGACAACAAATCAGCATTAACTTTAGCCAAAAATTCAGCTTTTCATAATCAAATCAAGCATATTGATACTCGATACCACTACATCACGGAATGCATTGCGAGAAAAGAAATACAAGTAAAATATGTAAAATTGCGAGACCAAGTTGCCTACATCTTTACTAAGCCACTGAAATATGAAAACTTTGTGAAGTAGAAAAACTCAATTGACATCATAAAACAAATTTAAAGGGAAGTGTTGAAAATATACTTGTTTTAAGTCTAAATTTTAATCAAACTCATATTAGCCCAAGTTTTAGGAGTCTCTAATTTTAGGTAAGGTAGGTAAGGTTGGTGAGATTATTAAAAATTATGTGATAATTTAGTTGACAAATATATAGTTGTGATTTTAAGTTGTTTGTTTATTTAATGATAGAGATTTGCTAGAAACTAGTATAAATAGAGCTTGCATTTGGAGTGTTAAACCATCAAACAAAAGAGAGAAAAACAAGAGTGATTAGAAACAAAGTTTTTAAAGAGAGTTTAGAGAAATATATGAAAAGTTTGTTAAGAGTAAAATTGTATTGAGATTGAATAGTTTGGGTGTTCTTTGTTGTAATAATATTTGAGTGATCAATATTTTAAATGTTAAATCCCCGACATAATGATGGTTCTCACAAGTTTAATAATAACAAAAATTAGTGTATAAGTTATTATTATTGATAATTATTGATTATATGTAGTATTTATGTTGTCACTATTGATAACTAGATACACATGTATAGTGACAAATGGTAATAAATATTAATTGTTATTATAATTTTGACAAAATTTTGCTTGCCATTTAAATATATCAATAATTATTGATAATGGCAACTTACAAGCAATTATTGTTACTATTACATAAATTATATTTTTTTTAATAAAATAAAAATTCTTATCATTTAATATATATAATTAATTATAATTTTCCTATTGTTATTGAACATCTTATCACTAGAATATTGTTTTTCTTATATTATTTTATAACTATTACAACACCAAAACTAACAACTTATCATCCGGAAAAAGAACCTTCATACCCTTCAAATTCTCGATACTTTTCTCCAGAGTACGTAAGCGCCCCTTCAAATTCTCGACACTTTTCTTTCATTTTGACAAAAACATGCTCGACACTTTTCTTTCATTTTGACAAAAATATGCTTATCATATTTGCTTGTAGGGTTGGGCAATGAGTGTGTTAGTGGAATTAAACAATTTAACAAATTGTGGACTAGTAAGTATTGTTTTTTAAATATTTTTTATTGAAGAAATCAATAAATTAATAATTATCATTTAACAATTTATAATTCACAATAATCATTTATATAACTATCTATATTCTTAGGGGATTCAAACTTAAAATCTCTAAATTCTGATACCTTAATTTTGTCCTTAGACCAAAACTTATTTGGCATTTTAATATAAAAATTGTACTGTAATTATTTTTGTCATTCTTAAACCGTTTCTTGTCGTACTAGAAACACTACGGAGAAAGAAAAAAAAAAAGCCAGAAACGCTACGGATTCAAAGAATTTCAGAACACGTGTAATGACTAATGAATTAGGACAAGTTGTATTAAGTAATTGCAATTTGTTTCTAAGCAACGACTTAAGACATATAGTAATATTAGAATATCAATAGAAAAGTTTGGAAACAAAATCATGAGAGTTGGCTGAAAATTTAAAACATTTTGTTGACCAAGAATTTCATATTAACGAGGTTATGGTTAATACCGAGAGTCCACACTACAATCAATGTATGATGTGTATAGTGTCTTTGGATATATGAATAATTGTTAATTAATTTATTTTAAATGAATATTACAGTTAATACTTGTTCAACGTAAGATGCAACATTTATGAAATTGGTTAATACCTTTGCCAATGAAAGAAAAAATAACGTTAAGTGAACGTAATAGATTAATCTAGAGTAATTAAATAGTTTCTGCCAAATAGTTGTGCGACAAGTTAGATTTTTAGGACAGTAGATTAGAAAGTGTCAGATATTAAATTTTTTGAATTAAATCCACTTTAATCATTATAATATTAATTTTATATCAAATACTCCCTTTTATTAATAAAACCTTTAAATACTCCCCTACATCAACAAAAATTATATTGATAGATCAAAATACTCTTTAATTAAATAAAATATTAAAAATTCACTTTATCCTTCTATTATAAACAATATAGTCTTTGCCCTTCTATAATTGAATATCAATCAATTTGATCCTAAATTTTATTCAATATTAATTTTTTTTAAATAAAATAGTCTTCAATTAAATCTAAACTAATTAAATAGTCAAATACAACCTTAATATTATAGAGAAGACACAATAAATTTTTAAAAATATATCACATAAATTTCTATTACTATCATTTTAGATGTATAACTTTAATAAGTAAGTGTTAAATTTAGAGTCAATTAAATTAATATTACTTAATGGTGTAAATAATTCTATTATGTAAGCTGTGCATGTGTAACTCAAATATATTAACAAATCTAATTTTAATATGTAGTTATTTATATGTGAACGGAAATAAAAATTAGAAAATAAAAATAAAAAAACTTATAAAGTATATTAATGTAATTAAAAACTTTCGAGTGAAAAAATAAAAATAAAAATCTAAGAGATGTTTTCTAAAACAATATATATATATAAGATGAGAGTAATATTAATTTATGTGATATATATTTTTTAATTGAATATATCTTTTCTATATTATTAAAATCATATTTTGTTATTTATTTAATTTGAATTTAATTAAAGATTAATTTATTTAATAAAATAAATATTAAATAAAACTTGAAATCAAATTAATTGAATTTGACAAATAAATTACTACAACTTGAAATTTAATTATAGGTTTATTTATTTAATAAAATTAAAATAAGTAAAAATGAGATCAAATTAATTGACATTTAATTTTAGAGGGGGCAAAATATGAGATTTAAATTTTATTTACTTCAAGAGTAATTTTGTCCATTTATATATTTTTATTGATTTAAAATGATATTTAAAGATTTTATTAGTACATAGGATATTTGATGTAAAATCATTATTACGAGGGAGTAAAGTGTATTTTACCTATTCATTTTGAACAAATGTATTCATTTTTGACATCCTCCTATGTGTACTATAGTTTTATTTTGTTCATTGCCTAAGAATTATATGTATAAATTTTGATGATAAATAGATTAAATTGGATTAAATTGTTTAAAACTCTTGAAAGTTTTTTTTTTTTTTAATTTTGATAGGGCTTTGTAAAGGCCATTCTACAGAATAGTATACTTAGTATAAAAACAGTGTTGCAGTGTCACAAGCCAGTTTTTTCCAGCAGAGAAACAAGGTAGTAGGTGAAACAAGCAAATCAAAGAATCTGTAAAAGGAGCCTGAAGAATGAAGATGAAACAACTTTTTGAACAGAAATATGCCAAAAAGTGACAATCTTACACGTAAAAAGACTACCAGAATACCTCTATCTCCTTACAATCTAAAAGAGCATCACTCAGTTGTTTTTTTGAAGCTTATATTCTTAATATCTTGTTAAGTGATAATAACTAAGCACTTGAAGATCCGAGAAGCAAACAGGGAGTCTTGGGTCCTGTGCACAGTAGCACTTAGAGTGGGACCTGCATGAGAAGATTCAAACAAGAAATTGTGGGAAGACTAAAGGCAACAATATCAGCAGAGTCCTGGATGAGAGGCTGAGAAGACCTTGAATTTAATTTGGGAGAAATTAAGTTTTATTGTAGAACTGACTTTGGTAAAAAAATCTTAATTATGTTCTAGTGGATTCCTATAAGAAATTTACCCCCTTTGAACTACAATAAAATTTATTGTTATTATTTATATTTTCAACAACTCATAATTTCAACAACTCCAATAAATTATTTCACAGCTATTACAACACCAAAAACTCACGACTTATCATCTGGAAAAAGAATCCTTCATACCACAGTATGTGTACGCCCCTTCAAATTCTCGATACTTTTTTCTCCATTTTGACAAAAAAACATGTCTTATCATATTTGCTTGTAGGGTTGGGCAATGAGTGTGTTAGAATTAAACAATTTAACAAAGTGTGGACCCGCAAGTATTCCTTTTTAAATATTTTTTATTGAAGAAATCAAAAAATTTATAATTTATAATTCATAATAAACATTTACCTATTTTTTTTCGGGGGACTCAAACCTAAAATCTGACCTTAATTTTGTCGTTAGACCATAACTACTTCGCATTTTAATATATAAATTGTACTATAATTATTTTGGGTGTGTAAATTAGCGTAGAAGCATTCTTAAACCGTTTCTTGTCGTACTAGAAACGCTACGGATTCAAAGAATTTCAGAATACGTGTAATGACTAATTTATTCCAGCGGCGTGAATTAGGACGAGTTGAATTAAGTAATTGCAATTTGTCTCTAAGCAACGACTTAAGACATAT
The DNA here is from genome assembly GCA_019321725.1 of Paulownia fortunei. Lineage (NCBI taxonomy): Eukaryota > Viridiplantae > Streptophyta > Magnoliopsida > Lamiales > Paulowniaceae > Paulownia > Paulownia fortunei. The sequence goes on along the minus strand of CM033116.1, from coordinate 17,244,794 downwards.
CGTAGTATTAGAATATTAAAGGATAAGTGTGAAAACAAAAACGTTCGTTGATGCATGAGAGTTGCCTAAAATTTAAAACATTATGTTAGACCAAAAATTTCAAATCAATGTGGTTATGGTTAATATGTTACAGTTTATTAGCAAGAGCGCCTGAATTTAGAGCTGCTCGTGTTTCTAGTCCAGTTTCAACAATGCATTTATCGGATCGAGAAAGTGATGTTGCATATTAGAACACATTAAAGTCTTATTCACGTCATTCAACCAAAAGAATGATGAGTATATAAATAATTATCAAATATTTTATTTTAAAAAAATTATAACACTTAAAAAATAGATATTACAATCAGCATATGCGCAAGAGTGTAATATCTACGAAACTGGTTAATGGCTTCGCCAATAAAAGAAAAGAAAAGTTGAGTGAAGCGGCTAATTGTATTATTATATTATATTATAAGAATTAATTGTTATAAGTATTAATAACAAATTAATTACAATAAATAATTAAAAAGTAATTCTCGTATTAGATTAAACTAGAGTAATTGAATACTTTCGGCCAAATAGTTCTACGGCAAGTTAGATTTTTGGGACGTTAGATTAGAAGGTGTCGTGATTAATTTTTTTTGAGTTTTGACCTCCTCCTACGTGTACTATAATGTTTATGTTGTTCATTGTTGTGCTAGGAACTACTTATATAAATTTTGATGAGAAATAGATTAGACTAGATTAGATCTCTCAAAACTATTAAAAAAAAATTATTTTGATAGGATTTTGTAAAGACTATTTTCTACTTCACAACCTACTCAAAAGAATAAAAAAAATCGATGATCAAATAAGTGATAAAGAGCTCAACACAAAGGCAATGAAGTCTAAGTCGAGAGCAAAAAACTTAGTGGAGCTAAAGATTTTAGCGAAATAAGGATAAATGCAATCAAGTGAAGCATAAATTTTGAACTGAGCAACAGTAAGGAAATTCCTTGAAGCAACAACGTCCAAAACAAGAATAGTGGACTTAGTTGGGTTAAGAGTCACAACAAAGTGAGGATGGTGCTGTTTTTAAAGGGTCAACTTACACCTGTCGTCTCGTATTGAACAAGAGCTATAGTCGAAACTAATAGATATAATACAGAGATATGACCAACAATACGAAAAGGATAAAAGACTGTAAAAATCGGACTACATAAAAATAGTATAGCATTGTGACAGGTCAGCTACTCTAGCGGAAAAATAGAATAGTAAGTGCAATGGGTAAATCAATGAATCTATAAAAGGAGCTAAAGAATAAATAAGAAACATCTTCTTAAACAATTTTAAATGCAATAAATATGTCAAAAACAGACAATCTTACATGTGAAAAACTCAAAATCTCTAATTCCTTCTAATCTAAAAAGAGTATCACTCAGTTGTTTTGAAGCTTATGTTCTGAATAGCTTGTTAAGTGATAATATCTAATCACACCTGCATGAGAATATTCAAGCAAGAAATCAAATCTGTGTGGGAAGACTAAAGACAGCAGTATCAGCAGAGTCCTGTGTGGATGAGAGTCTAAGAAGACCATGTATTTTCCTCCATTTGATTTTAAAAGAAAATGTGGAGAAAATTGTACCATTATAATCATAAAAGATATAGATTTACTTATATTTGTTAATGAAACATATTTCATAACTATTGATGTAAGCAAATCTAGACATTCGACAGTATCGCCAGTCATCTCAAGCTTGAGGCTGACCGTTGAGAGTTAGAGCGAGCACAAGCAGTAGCTCTTGTCGCACATGCTGGACAGCGTAAGCCTAATAAAGGCCAACGCTGGAACAAGCAAAAGAATGTTGGACAAAGTAGTGATCAAAGCCAGAACTTGGCCCCACAAGGTGATAAGTCTATGAAGCATCATCAAGGTAAGAGAGGCGGAAAGAAGAAAGATAAGTGTTTTAACTGTGGAAAGTTGGGTCACTTCACTCGTGATTGCACTAAGCCGAAGATGGTAAGACCTACTCCTAGCTCTCTTAGTTCATTCGTATGCTTGCATGTTTTTGTTGCTAGTTCTCTTCTTGGTTGGATTGTAGACACAGGGGAAACAAAACACGTGACAAGAGATCGAGTAGGATTTGTAGATTATCATCGAGTGCCAACATGCAGCTACTAGATTGCTATGGGCAATGGCGCACAAGAGGAGGTTCTTGGAGTTGGGTCATACCAGCTTAAGCTTGACACTAGGCAAGAGCTACTCCTTAGTGATGTGCAATATGCACCTAGCATTCAATGTAATTTACTTTCAGTTAGTGTACTTTCTGGACATGGTTTTTCTTTTTTATTTGAGTGAACTAGCTTATCTATTTTCAATGGCAAAGACCTTTATGGCTAAGAATTTATGAATAATGGATTTTTCATGTTAGAATTATTCAATGATTGCGTTTCTTACGTTTCTTCAACTATTGATGCTATTTTATATTCTATTAAGTGGCATGCAAGATTAGTGCACATAGGATAAGAAAGGATGACTAGGTTAGCTCGAGAAGGCTTTTTAGGCTATCTCGCTAAAGTCAACCTTCTTCTGTATGAACCATGTCTGACAAGAAAAACTTGTCGAAAGCCTTTTGGAAAGGCAAAGATAGCTACTCATCCTCTAGAGTTAGTCCACTTGGATATATGTGGACCCATGAATGTGAGGGCATGACATGGTGCATCCTATTTTCTCACTTTTATTGATGACTATTAGCGCTATAGGCCAGTATATCTCTTGTCTCATTGATCAGAAGTGCTTGATTATTTTAAGCAATTCTTAGCAGAGGTTGAGAACTAAAGAGATAGGAGCCTCAAAATTCTACATATTGATAGAGGGCGAGAATATTTGTTTGATCCATTTAGACAAATGTGTGATGAAAAAAGGATCATAAGGCAAATGACAATTCCACACACTCCGCAACAAAATGGGGTTGCAGAGAGAAGGAATCACACACTTCTAGATATGGCCAGATCAATGATGGCGCAAACAAATCTTCCAATATCATTTTGGGGTGATACAATTTTAACTGCTACCTACATATTGAACTGTGTGCCTTCTAAGTCAGTTCCTTTAACACCCTATGAGATGTGGCATGTCAAAAAGCCTAGTTTAGAAGGTTTGTGCCCTTGGGGGTCGGCTGGTTTGTTCACAACACTTCTCATAAATATGGAAAGTTTGGGCCTAGAGCGGTCAAATATATCTTTATAAGGAATTGTGATCACTCAAAGGGCTATGTGATGTATGGTGAACACCATGATAGAGAAATGACTGAGATTTAGTCCCGTGATGTGAATTTCCTCGATGAGGTTTTTCCGAACATTAGTGAAGTCAAAATGGACATTGAACTATATGAGTTGCAAGATCCTCAAGGTGGCGCTCCAATCCTTGATGAGGGTGAGGCTTCGCAGCCTTATCCAGTAATTGATAGGGATAATGCAAGCGACCTTAAATTCAGTGGGAGTGACCTATTGGAATAAGACTTTCAAAATCCACAAAGGCATAGGAGAAAATATGGAAATATACCCCATCGGCGTTATGAGATTAAAGGGGAATCTTTCATGGGTGCTTCTATGGATGTTGATGAGCTAGTCACTTATGAAGAGGCTGTGACTTTTTCAAATGCAAATGAGTGGATAGCTGCTATGGAAGAAAAGTTAAGCCCGATGGCTAAAAACCATGTTTGGGAGTAAGTCGATCTTCCATCTAGACGCAAGACCATTGGGAACAAATTGATTCTAAAGGTCAAGCGAAAGTCAGATGGATCAATTAACAAGTATAAAGCTTGACTTATGGTGAAGGGTTATACCCAAAGAGAGGGTATATAGATTATGAAGAGATATTCTCCCTAGTGGTGAGGTTTGCTTGTATTCGCCTCATATTAGCCATTGTCGCCCATCTAGATCTAGAATTATTTCAGATGGACATTAAGATAACATTTATCAATGGAAAGTTGGACGAAAAGATCTATATGGATCAACTGTGGGATTTTAAGAAATGGGATAAGAGCACAAATTATGCCGCTTGAAGCGTTCCGTTTATGGACTGAAACAATCGTCCAGACAGTGGTACCATCGATTTCATCGAGCTATCACTATGATAGGCTTTACGATGATCAAGGAAGACCACTGTGTGTATGTCAAGAGAAGTGGGAGAAATTTCTTAATACCCTCACTATATATGGACGATATTTTGTTAGTTGGGAATGATATAAAGATGATTGACGCTGCTTAGAAGTGGTTGTCCTCTACTTTTGAGATGAAGGATATGGGAGAAGTTGAATACATACTTGGTGTTAAGATACACCAGGATCATTCTATAAAACTCTTGAGTTTATCTCAAGAGGCTTATATCAAGACGATAATATAACGCTTTTGTATGCATAATGCTAATCCTATTGACACACCTATGGATAAAAACTGTGTTCTAAATAAAGAATTGTGTCTTAAGACATAAAAAGAAAGGGAACATATGGCTAAGGTTCCATATACGAGCGTAGTAGGGAGTCTGATGTGCGCAATGATATGTACTCGACCAGACCTATGCTTTGCAGTTTGAATGGTAAGTAGATATCAAAGTAATCCTAGACACGATCATTGGGCCGCGATCAAAAGGATGCTTAGATATTTGAAGGGAATAAGTGATTTCGCTTTGTACTACCATGGAGGTAGTTTAAAGCTAATTGGATATAGTGATATTGATGGATCAGTGGATAGAGATGAGTGCAAAACCACATCAGGATATGCATTCTTACTGGGATGCGCTGCTATCACTTGGTGTAGCAAGAAGCAGCCATGTATCTCTTTATCCACCATAGAAGCTGAGTACGTTGCTTGTACATCAGCAGTCCAAGAGGCTATCTGGTTGAGGAGATTTCTTTAGAGTCTACGCTTTGCGGCGTATGTTGATGATGTAGTTGTTGTCTATTGTGAAAATACAACTGCACTGACATATGCTAAAGTCCCTAAGTATCATGGGCGGACTAAGCATATTGACACCAGATATCACTTCATTCGAGAGAGCATTGTGCAAGGTCTAGTAGTTCTTAGGCATATTCCTACTAGTGATATGGTCGTTGATCCTTTTACTAAGCCTTTGTGGAGAGATGTGTTCCAAAGGCATGTTAGTAGTATGAGACTTCATAGGATTTAAGTTTATAGGCCTATATGAACATTTTGTTTATTAATGAAATTTTTGTTCTTGTTAAATTTGTTAGTGTACTGAGTGTATTATGAATGTCACCAGATTTAGATTGACCCACTCACACGGGCAATTGCCCTGGCGCATTGATAGTGAGCAGGATGAGACTCAAAGATCATGTTCATACCATTGGAAGAGGCATAAATGATCACCTTGACGCTTGAAATAGCGAGGAAGGTTAAAGTTTAATTTACAGTCACCTTGGCATAAGGCCAAGATGAGATTATATTTGATCAATTATGAAGTATGTCCAAACTTCATAAAAGCCTGTCTATAGCCAAATGTGCAAACTACTACATGACACTTTGGAGAGTAACTTATGGTGGTACGTAGGTCAGGCGCTTAGATAGCGACTGGACTAAGATTTGTATGATGTTAAAAGCGTGGCATGCCCAAATTAAGTGGGAGATCCACTATAGCATGTATTCATACTACATATGCTTTGAGACGACCTTATAAGTGGAGTGACTGAATGGATCTCTGCTTCGTCACTGTATGAGCCCTTAATATATTTTTCGTACCCTTTGGGACTCTGGACCATATCATGAGGTGTAAGCTTGATGACGCTACTTTAGTATGTTTCCAATGACCATGTTTGATCTGGTCTATCAGAGCATGACTAAGAAAGCTGTCAGAACTAAGCTGGTTGACATGAAGGGCCGAGAAAGAGCTAAGCTGGTAGCGCACTTATGTTCTATGGCTCATAGGCCAGCTGGCAAGTTAAAAATATGTTTGACATAGTTATGAGCATAGATACAAAGCTGAGAGAGTCAAGCATGCTCTACTCATTATAGAGGGATCAGAGATACTTGATCTGGTACGACTACATAGTTTGGGGTACATAGCGAGTTTTGAGTTATGTTAGTTAGGTGATGACTTAATATAACTGTCTTCACTTGTTCCTTTCTCACTTGGTCGTACGTCTTATTCTCTATATGAAAGAAGGGACGTGAGATGAGAATTATGGGGATGTGATTCGAATGAGTCGAGTCAAATATGCATGAGTGGGAGATATTAATGCATTTTTTATTTACATCTATATTTGTGATTAGTTAGAGTCCTATTTGGATAAGAATGATGGTTATCAAGAAACCTCTCCTAATTAGACTCAAAGAGTGATAGGAATAGAAAAAATCTTTTTTGTTATCTCTCCCTACCACTATAAGATATCAAAATGATACGTAATTTCACTAACAAAAAAATATTATCTCATTCCTCCATATTCTCTCTATGTTTGTTCTTGGAGTATCACCAAAATATAGAAATTTCCAACGGTTTAAGGAGTATAATTAGAAATTAGTGAATGCTCTAGTAGTATTCACTGGAGTGAGAAGGATTGTGGTGCTATTATTGGAAGGCTTGTACGTGAGTTGTTCATCTGTGAATCAAAAAATGAATTTTCATTGCTAAGGTAATATTGATTCACTTATTAATTATATGCGATTATAAATTGCTTACAATAACAAACTATTAAACTCAAAAAGTACAAAAAATACAAAACTTTGTTACTTCACTATTGAGCTCTTTTCACTTGGTTGTCTGTGTTAATCTTTTAATGACTTTGAATTCTCACTTGACTATTTTTGTCCTCATTCCGCCCAAACTCTTAGGCCCCCTATGTCTTCTTCTCTGGTTTTAGACTTTATTGTCTTAGTCTTGGACTTTGTAGTCTGAGTCTTGGACTATTCAACACTTCTCTAATCATCAGATCAACTTTTATCTTTTAGGTTGCTGCCTAGTAGAGTTGTCTTTACTAAGGTCATACTTACAATAAAACTTCAAGAGTATGGGGGAGGGGTTATCCTAGAGTTACCTACTTATCATTAAAATCTATACAAGTTGATTTTAATATTGGCAAAGGTACCTTGTTCTAACAGATAATCGACCTATAACTGTCTACCTTCGTCTCATGTGCAATGAGAGGGCTGGATTTAAAGTTTTAACAATGTTGGGATAGTGTGAAGCTGAGAATACATGAGTTCGTAAAAAAATGGGGTTGAGCCAAATGAATAATGGAGTAAGACAAACTTTGCTACAATAGCGGTGTGAATAGTGCCAGACAACCTTTTCAGACATAGCTATAGTGTATAGTAGGAAGAGGCAACGACTGTTTCTAGAGAACCCTAAAACCATCTTCAGAAATGATCAAGCCGACAAGAATTAGTTTTGGGGGGAATGAGAATATCATTCCACCAAAAAACCAACAACCAATATTATTTTTCTTTCGAAAGATAAAAATATAGAAATGAAAATGTGCCCAAAACATTGTGTTGGTTTTTCCATAAGGATGTAGGTTTTACTTAAATAGATGAAATTAATTTTCATTGAATTTTCTTTTTCAATAAAAATAAAATTAGTTGAATATCATGAAAAAAATCAATAAATGTGTTATTATAAAATATAAATGTTAATATAAGCATTTTTTAAAGTTTTCCTTTACAACAAAGCAAAAGAAGTTGTTTTTGTCATATTATATAGGACCTTATATTTTGGTGAAAGGAAGAAAAGAACAATGAAAAACATTGAAAACTAAATTTCATCACAATATATAAAACAGAAATGAGATAGACATGACGAAAAGGACAACAAACTACAAACAGTGTCATACTACAACTACATAATCGTGTCATACTGCAACTGTACAACAATGTGACAGTATAATTGCACCAGTGAAATATGGAAAAAGGAGGTACAACAAGCAAAAATCAAGAGAGCTACAAAAGAAAAGATACAACATAAACGCAAAAATGCACAAGTGAAAAATTCGCAGATGCAAGCGAAAAGCTATACTCAAGAAGATTTTTCACAAGCTCTCATAAAAATAGCCTAAGGTCAAATACCAGTCTGAAAATACTTAACAATCCTTAATGCGCACATCTATTTGTTTTGTGATACACTTATCACCAAAAATCAAAAGAGCTAATGGGTAAACATGGACTTGTATAGGAAAAGTTTAAATTCGGACCTATGTGGAAGAGTTATGAATCAACCTTATGTGGGAAGATTCTTTAGCTAGACCTGTGTTGGAAGACTAGGTTTAAACCTGAGTGGAGAGATCGAGTTGCAGTATCAGCAAAGTTCGGGGAACTAAGTTGTATTAAAACTGAAGTTGTGTACTTGAATAACTGTTCTAGTGGATTCCTCCTCGAAATCAGGAGTAAAAGGACATATAAGGATTATCCTACCTTCGAACCACTATAAAAAATTATTTGTTATTTACTTCTCTCATTTAAATTTCTACAATTATATTTATTTGGTTATATTGTTGAACTGCATTGCAAGCATATAAAACTGACACGTGAATTGTTAAATGTTTAAATATTTTTGTTGCATAACTCTATAGTTCACTAAGTTATTTTTGAAAGCCATTGTTAACTGAAATAGATGAGAGAACAACAAAGTTATTATGTTACTTATAAAATCAGGCGATTATATATTCAAAAGAAGTGAGTATAAAGTTCAGTCTATATTATTTTTAAATGGGTTGAAAAGTTTTGTAAGTTCTATTGACCCCCCTCTAGACCATTTCATGCCACTTGAGACAAATAGCAAGCTAAAAAATGTTGAAGGTTTTTTCCCAACCTATTACATTTACCCCGTGTGCTCCATACTCATCATCCACGATTCAATTCTAATCGAATAATTGACTAGGAACACATTAGTGGCACTTGGTGCAAGATGTAGCCCTTATCTTGTAATGGCAACACCTCGCTAGCTAAGGCTAACCACCTCACCTAGCCTACCTATGCTCATATGGTTCGTGAGTTAATGACATATCCATGTGTTGATGACATTTTTGAACGATTTGGTGGGGTCGGTATTCTTCATATTATCTTATTTCATTTTTTTTATTTTTAAATTTATCTCATGTGGTATGTACTCATATCTATGTTCATGTTTTGACTGATGTTAAACTTGCATGTTACTTTATATGTTTTATGACTCTCACGATTGATTTTAATCTTAGGTGTGTGATTGATGTTTTATGCTTAGTGTGTTATATAGTGGCACTATGTTAAAGTTAGTAATATATGCTTGTGCCTTATGTTACTGATGTTTTATTTATCTTGAGCAATACATGATTAATTTATATATGTATTTCAGTACTAAGATATGAGGAAATAAATGTACGGAATAACATATATGTATATATATAATTATATATGTATATAAGTTGTATGCATACGAACATATGTATATATCTTTCCAAATTAAAATACATGTTTATATATTTTAATATAAATATTAGATAATTATGTAAAAAATTCTTTAATTTATAAAATAATAAAGTGTTAAGAGGGATGATAGTGAAACGCATTGTAACCGTTTCGACATTCAAGTCAGAAAGTCATTTGAAAGGAAATACAAAAAATATCAATATAATTTCGAGTTATTTAGATATAAATTAAATATACCTTGTTTCATGGAGGATAAGACTTCTATTATGAATAAGATTGTAGTTATATTATCTAATATGTCTTATTTCCCTTATCAGATTAAAATATCAAATCTTCTAGGAGATTGCCCTTCCAAGAATTATATATCTGCAAAACTCTTCTAATTGTTATTCTAAAAAAAGAATGTATCCATATTTAGATCCATTACACCATATCCATATTGATTTAACCCATTCATGTGTAAATCAATTTGGCCCAACAATATTTACGTCCAATCAATTGGGATGAAATATGGTGTTTCATTTAGTCCACCCCCAACCACTCTTACAATTTAAATATTAACTATGTTTAAACAAGCACAAACAAAAATGTGATTTAACGGATAGAAAAACTCAAGTATTAAGATCTAGAATTTCCAATTTCACATGAATTAATCCTATTCAAATTCTTCGATTAAATTAGTTAATGATTATTCCTTTAGTGAAAGAATTCCTCTAATTTAATTCATTTTTCTCAATAATTAATAATTTATTTCAACAAGAAAATCTTCATGAAAGTTCTTAACTCATCAATATTCATAAAAAAAACAAAAAATTTCAAAATTACCACACGAGTTTTATAGATATCTCTATCCTATGATAATACTGTGGTATTTCAATCAAAAATTCAATTATCACTTTTCAATCTCGCCGTACAATTTTTGACCAAACAATTACAAGTAAGAACACTAACTGAAATTCTGCATATAATGAAATAAAATATCAAATTGATTGTAATTAAGAGAATCCAAATATTCATAATCTGGCTACCTTGTAGCTCTAGAAAATAAAATTAATTCATAATAATAAAAAAGTAAACACTAATCATTGTTCCAAACATGAGATAAAAAAAAAGAGAGAAAAGAACTTGTGTAGGAATTGAATTTGAAGAATTTTTTATTGTCGAGTTGTGTTGTTCTCTCCCACCGTGGATTCTCTCTTGATAGCTTTCAATCTGGCAAAGGTCTACCTCTTCCCCCTAATGGGGTCTATTTATAGTCTTCCACATTAAAAACACATAATTTTAAGTTAAAAACACATATAACGAGCTGATGCCACTTTTCTAGCTCCACGCGCTGATGGGTTTTGTCATAAAAAAATTTCGGGGTACATTTAATATCCCAATACATGCGAACCAACACAAGCAAGTCTTTGTCAATACAAGTAGTTACATAGGTAACATTTGTTATTACACATGAGAAAGGTGTTTTCACAGCAAAAGAGAGAGAATTATGCCATATCCATAGTTGAATCCACCTTGTACTACTGTGACATTGTCTTGATAGCTTTGCGATATCTCAAAGTTTACAAGTATGAGCATTTCCATATATCTGGCATTACACCTATGACGGATGTACCACAGCGAAAAACTACTCTCGTTTCTTCTTCCAATATTGCCCTTCTATCTTCTTTGTCAACTTCCATTGTTTTTCTCTTACTGCTTCACCCTTTCTCTAGAACCTATTTACTTTTCACAGGCTATTAAACATACCTAGTGATGTGAATCCATGGATGAGAGTTCACGCCCTCATTGTAAAAAAAAATACAAATTATATATTCTTTATGTTAGAGTGTGTGCCCGACAAGTCAATTAGATTGATCGTTTTTATTCTCTTATATAATTTACTTTATTTAAATTTAGATGAAGTTTCCAAATCATATATAGATACATGACATTGTCATTCATATGATGGAGATAATAAAATGTCTTTATGAATTTGGATATAAAAAATTGATTCGGTAAAACTTACAAATATGATGTATTGCTCATAAGGAGAATGTCTCATTTCATGTACATCGATATTGAAACACTAGTGCATGTATGTAAGTACCTGTTATGGAACAAGTCCATTAAACAATGTTGTACAAAAATGCCTAATTAGAAATGAATGTTGTCAAATATGAAATTTCCTCATTATGATAGTGGAAAAATTAGTTCTTAAACTTAAGGCACTAAAGTAACCTTATGTATTGTATATTGTACTTTGATTTATTCTCTAATTATATAATAATCACAAGAGCAATATTTTGCATGCAAAGTAACTATATATGGAGGTTAATGAGTAGTCAACAATAAATTAGTTACTTATGTAGATAAATAGATGAATCTCTTATATTTTTCTTGATACTTGACTTGAAATCCTTGGTTAAGGTAGTTAGAAAAGAATTTTCTAATTTCATTATGGAGTCAAGTTACTAGGAACTAATACATGGCTATTGGATCATTTGGGTTTTGCCAATAATCGTATCATAGGCCAATCAACAGATTAGTAGTTAGAAGAACCATATTTGCATGGTACTCATAATTGAAAAGTTTAACTACTTCACCTATATCTAAATTTTTATGGTGTGTTGTTAGACGCTAACCATAATTGGTGGGTTCTTAGAATTAAATGATTAATTCTAAGAGGATTAGTTAATTAAATTAATTCATCAAAATAATTTTAATTGTTCAAATAAGTTTTAGGAGTTGCAAGCCTACTACTAGCTTATTGATGAATCTAAAGGGTCACACACTAATTTGAACAAGTTTATTTCGAGTTAATTGATTTAATCTAGTTGTTGGATCAAATAGATTAATTAATTAAATTAATAATTGATTTATTGAGTGTTAATTCAATTAATAATTGATTTATTGAGATTAATTATTAATTTAATTTAATTTAATTAATTAATTGAATCAATTAGTTGGATTTAAATAGATAATGAAAGCCGAATTAGAATAATTAATTAATTGATTATGAATTTTTAATTAATTCATGAGATGATTAAATTAATTTAATTGATTAGATTAATTAAATGAGCCTAATTAATTAAATTAGCCTAGATCCGAACTTATTGCGAGATCCAATTTTGAAATTTGATTACGAATTAAAATTCTAAAAGTAGTAGAAAAATAATCTCCTAAACATTAACACTATCCAAAACGTGGTACACATTGATTAGGGATGGAGTCCAATATAGACGGGGACTTGAGGCCAATAAAAGGCCCCTTATGCACACGGTTTTAGTGACTTGAAGGAACACAGTTTTCAGCCTTTTATTTAGCAGATTTTTGTTGAAGATATCCTTACTCCCAAATCTACCACTTCGTTTTCTTCCACCAAGATGATTTCTGTTCCATATTCTAGAACTAGTTGAATTAGGAATACATAATCAAATATCAAAAGGATTTTGTAAATATTTCCTATACCGAACAATGACCAAATTAATTTTATTGGTATAGGATTAATTGTGAGTAGACATTCAAAGTGTGGATGTACTCAAACGATAAATATTTGGAGCTTCAAGACGAGTCAATTGTTAGGATTTTTAGAATTCATGGCATTCATTAACTCTCAACTTCAATAGCGAGATGTACCGAACAATTTCATCGTTTCACATTCTCTTCGATAAACTAGAAACGTAGAGGTAAAACCCTAACCTTCCCATGTGAGAATTAAGTGTGCATAATCAATTCAATCACCAAAGTAACAGTGTGATATGTAGGTTTTAGTTTGATTGTGAGTGTCATGATTATTCATTTTTTAAAATAATCTTAAAGTTCATTGCATCATGCATCCCAGTGTCGTGTAATCCATAATGAGGAGTGAGAAGGGGACTAAAATTATGGTTTAGGATTTTTTTTTGTATGTTACATTTATTTTAATTTCATTAAATCTATTTTAATGTTTGAATTTTTAAGAAATAATTTTAATTTCCTTTCATACAAGGGCAAAATAGTAAATTAATTTTTTATGTTTTTACTTTTTTTGTTCAACTTAAAATGAGGGCATAATAAACAGTTACCAACTTCCATTACAGTTTATTTGGCAGCCATTAGGAAAGAACTATTTTTAATTTTGAAACATAAAAAAAGACGAAAAAAGGGGGGGAAAGAGGCTGTTTGTATTTGTGTCCTAATTATACACATTGGCATGTGACTATACACTTTGCTTTTTATTAAAAAAATTTGTAACTGCACACTTTAATGTGGTATCACTTTTTATGGTAGTACTTATTGGGGATGCTAATTACAAAGTTGGTCTTTTATAGAAAGTAATTAGGGGTGTCAATAGTTTGTCCAAAAAAGACCCTCTGATATTAAGTCAGATTTGAAATAATTAGATATAAGTCAAAAATCTTGAGAGGAGTTAAGGATGTAGTTAATTGCATACCTTTAAATTATAGGATTTTCGTAGGTTTGAACTTTGTGGTCTCAATGGGTTTAGCCCGTTATGACACAACTTGTTTGTTGACTTGTGAATCCCATGGACTTAGTCAATTGGGTCTCGACTTTATTCTGGTCCATTATCTAGGTCGACCAATTGGACTTAGCCTATTGGGCCTTTATGGATCATGATTCATTATAAGTCCCTACTCTTGAGCAACCCCCATGTAGAATAGGTTGGCTGATAGTAGACAGCGTTGTAGTATGACAACTTTAAGGGTAAGTTGCCTTAGGAAATGTTCATTATTTTTTGAGGGTTAACCCATATATATTAGTTGAGGGCAAGGGCTTGGGAAGCATTTATCAAACTTGAGAAAATACTCTCTCTAAATAATCTCCACAAATATGGGCTCCTAAAGTTAGTGCTCTCACTTTGTCTTTTTTTATCTCTCTTTTTCATTTTGAATTTTTATCATCTTCTCCATTATCTCTTTATCCTTGATTTAGAGAGGTGGGAACCAAGGTGCCCCACCAAGTCGTCACCGTTGGTGTGTCTAATCCAACTGCTACCGTTGTAGGTGACAACAACCCAAGTCAAGCTAATTTGTTCGACTTGGAGGTCATTATTTCCCACTATCGCCTCCACGGGCATCAACCATTTGTGTGACCTAAGTCAAGCCATTAGCTCAATCTGAAGAATGTCACTGTTTGAGGGCATCATGTGTAATACCCGAACCTCACGCTACTCACCTGCCCAATATAGTTCATGCATTTTATGCCACGTATGTGTCATTGCATTTTAATTGATTTCATAATGCATTATATTTTATACGGCATTTTAATAATTAAACTTTTAAAATTATCACCGATATTAGTTTCAGATTCTTTAACCTAATTGGTTGAGTTGGTACTAAGATTAGAATTTAGATGTCAACTATCAGATAATATTATGATACACGTAAGTGAAAGGTGACATCGTTGTGTTTATCGGTGTAGGATAAACTATGCAAATAAATTAATTAGGGAGAAAATATGATAGTAATATAATAATAATAATAAAAGAAAATAAGGACATTATCATATTAATTAAGAGGGTGTAATTTTTAATATAAAATAAATTTAGGGGCTTATAAATAAATATATATAAAAGTAAATAAATAATATTTTTGTAGATTATATAGAAAAAAATATAAATATATAAATATAAATATAATAATATATAAGTATATGGTGTGTAATATAATATATATATATATATATATATAATATATGTATATATATATATATATGTATACACGTGTAGTGTATACATATATATATGATGAGGATAAGCATATGTAGTGTATACATATTTATGATAAGGATAAGCATATATATAATATATGTATTAGATTACTTTAATACTAATATTAAGGTTAAGTATATATATAATATATATATTAAATTTCTTTAATACTAATGTTAAGGATAAGTATATATATAATATATTACATTATGTTTTCTTAACAAAGCTATTTTAAAACACACCACACAAACACACGGCTACATAAAAGGAAAGGAAAAGAAAAGAAAAAAAAAAGGGGCGGAAGAAGAAATAGCGCGAACAAACTTCAACCGTAGAAATTTGAGAAAATTTTAGGTAAGTCCTTCTTATTTTTGTACGGATAAAAATATATTTATGTCGTTTATTTCTAATTTGAAAAAAAGTTTTTTATCCAAGTTAATTAGTTATCTACCTGTGAAATAATAACTAATATACACCTTTAATTTGAAATTAGTTATGAATATTCGATTTTATTATCTTGTATTAATTGGATGATGGAGTTAATTAAATTGAGGGATTGATTATAGGATTATAACATATCAATTAAATAATATTAGAATAAATTTAAGACGGAGAAATTAAATATTTAAAAGGTTCTAATTGGGTGAAATATAAAAATTTTAAGTTTGATTGTTATTTAATTAAATTTAAGATTTAAGATCCCTTATGAAATTTGATATAGAAACCTATTGATTAAGAATGAAAATTAATACGTTATACTTTTACAGGCTGCCTTATATCTAAGTTAGGGAGGAGAATCTTGTTAACCTTCAGTAGGATATCAAAGGTGGAAAGTAAGTGAAAATCCATTTGCAACTACAATGCATGGGCATAGTATTTCTTGACTTATTTATATTAAATGTGATCCTTGTGTCTTGATGAGTATTATAAATATCTTATAGTGCATACGTTGTTTGGATGACAGGACATGTGATTCACTGTGTCATTGAACATGCCATTCATCAACATTTACACATGCATGCATAACACGTGCTCACAGTTGAGATTTTGCATGCATAACATTATTTTCAGAAAGAAAATATTTTGGTTGCCACTACTAGTGTACCGAGGCCCATGTGTGGCTTATTTATATGATATTTGGGGCACCGGGAGTATTACTTTTCGGAGGATCATAGAGGTTGACAAGGAGGTGCCTCTGGTGGTCACGAGAGGGTGGACCACTTGATTGTGCCCTTATTGACACCGCTGGTGGGAATACTTCTAGAGGGTCACAGGGGAAGACAGGGGGTGGACCTTTGGTGATCCCAGGAGATGGCCCCCGGACTGTGTCGATCTGTTTATGGCCATGTGATTATTGATATTGTTGAAAGCTCTATCCGGTACATAGTAGGTGGGCCAAGGGCCTAGTGATGGAAAATGATTTTGATGCATGAGTTCGCATTCTTGTCATGATCTCATAGAAATGCATTGCATTTATGTTGGATTATCCCCTTCAGCATGCATGATTTTCATTTACTGAGCATTAGCTCACGTAGTTCATGCATTGTAGGTGAGTTTGATGATACTTGAAGCCATGGACTTACTGAGCGAGCGCTGGAGCTCCTACAGGTTCTGAGGATCAGTGTACATGGATGACGACCTGTTGGGCTGGTTGTTAACTTATTTGATTTTGGAGTTTATTGTATTAGTTTTTGAATTTGTACTGTGTTTACTTTTAAAACTTTTCTGTACATGGGTATGTAAATGTTATGGTTGTTATGGTCCTCTGCAGGTATATATATATTAGTTTGTGAGTGAGAAAAATAGTTTTATTTTATTATACTGTTACAGAAAAAAAATTGTACATGCACACAGGATTTATCATGTCAAAATTATTATATCTATAAATATATATGTGTGTAGTATTGGGGTGTTACAGAGTGGTATCAGAGCGCGGTTATAGGTTCTGTAGACTGTCCATGTACATAAACTTGGAACTTGTGGAAGCACCGCCTTGCTCGTAAGTTTTATTTTATTATGTGATGCATTATTGTTTCATGAATTATATTGGCCATGTTTTAAAATAATATTGCAGCCATGACAAGAACAAGGAGTGAGAGTAGTAGTGGAGGTAGAAACCAAGAAGGAGAGACACCTATGTCAAATGACGATCGGGACACTGTTATAAACCGACTTACAGAACTCATTCAACGACAATCAGAACAAATTCAACAACTCATCCAGCAGAGGGATGTGGGTGGACAACAGAGATCTAAAATGAATCAACCACAGCCCCGAGCAGAACCAGTGGAGATAGTTGGGGAAAGATTCAGAAAACTCAATCCACCAATATTTGAAGATGCGGTAGATCCCACAGCTGCAGAGGATTGGCTGAGAACCCTAGAAAATATGTTCCAGTATAGCAGAGTCCCAGAGGAAGAGAAGGTGATATGCGCCTCGTTTATGCTTCGTGGAAGTGCTGGGCACTGGTGGGATACAATGAGGAGCATAGAGGATCCCTTTACTATGACTTGGGAAAGATTTAAAGAGTTATTCAGAAATAAATACTTCACAGCGCCTGTTCGTGCAATGAAGATGAATGAATTTATACAGCTACGACAGGGAGCTATGACAGTTGGGGACTACATTCGAAAATTTGAACAGTTATCCAGGTTTGCCACGCATATGATTAGCACTGATGCACTGAAAGTAGAAAGATTCCTTGAAGGTTTGAGGCCAGAACTATACAGAGATGTTAATATGGCGGGAATTCAAGGAGTCACCTATTCACAGATTGCTGAGAGAGCATTAGTTGCTGAGCAAGCTGAACTTAGAATTGTTCGTGCGCTGGAAGCTCGTCGTCAATTTCAGCCAAGGACAAGGACAGAGGTGGTTTGGAAGTGAAAAGAAGAGACCATTCCAAGCTCAAGGCCAAAAACCAAATTCCGATCGAAACCAGGGCAACAACAGTGGGAGCAAAATAAGAGACCAAAGATAGAGCAGGGGAAAGCGCCAATGCCACATCTATGTGCCCTAGATGCGGTGGTCAACATGTGGGAAACTGCCCTACAGATCCTAGAAGGTGTTATGTGTGTGGAAAGGTTGGCCATATTGCTAGAACATGCTTGAAGAATCCAAACTCTATAAAGCAACAGAATGTACCTGCTAGAGTTTTTACCATCATTAGAGCAGACGCAGAGGCGAATCCATCGGTAGTGATAGGTAAACTCTTTATCCATGATATTCCAGCATTCATACTATTTGATTCAGGAGCTACACATTCATTTGCATCCACTGAGTATGTGAAGAGGCTGGGTAAGACACCTGACATAACAGAAATTAGTTACAATGTGACGATTCCTTCTGGAGACTCAAAGCAGACCAATCAGATTTTGAAAGCTTGTGCCATTCCTATTGAAGATAGAGAACTATATGTTGATCTGATTGTATTGGCCATGAATGACTATGACATAATTTTGGGCATGGACTGGTTATCAAAGTACTGTGCTACCATAGATTGCCAGAAAAAGACAGTGACATTCCAACCTCCTGGAGAAGAACCTTTTATGATTGTTGGGATTATGAAGAACTTCAGATTCCCACTAATATCAGCGTTGAAAGCACAACGTTTATTAGAAGCGGGTTGTGAGGGGTATTTAGTCAGTGTTATGAGCATTGAAGAACAACACCATCCTACACTTAGTGAAGTACCAGTGGTTCAGGAATACCCTGAAGTATTTCCAGATGATCTTCCTAGGTTACCACTGATCGTGAGATAGAGTTTGTGATTGACCTGCAGCCGGGAACATCTCCAATCTCAAAATCCCCATATCGAATGGCTCCATCTGAGTTAAAGGAATTGAAGATACAATTACAGGAATTACAGAAAAAGGTCAAACCTAGGTTTCAGACCTAGCTTTTCACCGTGGGGTGCGCCTGTCCTGTTTGTACGAAAGAAGGATAGTACGATGAGACTGTGCATAGACTACCGAGAATTGAATAAGGTTACAATCAAGAATAAATACCCTTTACCTCGAATTGATGATTTATTCGATCAGCTCCAGGTGCAGCAGTATTTTCAAAGATTGATTTACGATCTGGGTACCATCAATTAAAAATAAAAGAAGATGACATTTCGAAGACAGCATTTCGCACGAGATATGGACATTATGAATTTCTAGTGATGCCATTTGGATTAACTAACGCCCCAGCAGCTTTCATGGATCTGATGAACCGGGTATTTAGAGATTTTCTGGATAAATTTATTATTGTGTTTATCGATGACATCCTGATTTACTCCAAAACAAAGAAAAAGCACGTGACACATTTAAAAATGGTGTTAGAGGTTTTAAAGGTGAAACAATTATATGCTAAATTCAAGAAATGTGAATTCTGGTTGGACCGAGTGGTATTCTTGGGACATGTCATATCAGGGGCAGGAATATCAGTAGATCCAAGTAAAGTAGAAGCTATTAATAGCTGGTCACAACCTACAAATCCTTCAGAAGTACGTAGCTTTCTTGGTTTGGCTGGATACTATCGTAGATTTGTAGAAGGATTTTCCAAGATTGCTTCCCCTTTAACACAGTTAACACAAAAGGGTATAATATTTAAATGGACAGAGACATGTGAGCAAAGTTTCCAAGAATTGAAGAAGAGGTTGACATCAGCACCTATCCTTTCAATTCCATCAGGTACTGGAGGCTTTGTAGTTTACAGTGATGCCTCGAAGAATGGCTTGGATGTGTACTGATGCAAAATGGGAAAGTGATTGCATATGCATCGAGGCAACTGAAAGAATATGAAAAAATTACCCTACATATGATTTGGAGCTTGATGCAGTGGTATTTGCATTGAAGATATGGAGGCACTATCTATATGGGGAGCAATGTGAAATCTATACAGATCACAAGAGCTTAAAATACTTCTTCACACAAAAAGAGCTGAATAAGCGACAACGAAGGTGGTTGGAGCTGGTAAAGGATTATGATTGTCTATCAACTACCATCCGGGTAAGGCTAATGTGGTGGCAGATGCACTGAGTAAAAAATCAATACAAGGTACCGCAGCTACTCTTTATGTTCAGAGACCAGAGTTAATTGAATTCCAGAAAATGAATGTGGAGTTGGGAGAAATGGAAATAAAGTTGGCAGCCTTGACACTCCAACCGACGTTAATTGATAAAATTCAACAGGGACAACATGGGGATGAATATTTTATCAAGGTAAAGAAGGATATTGTTTTGGGGTACCGTCTGATTTTAAAATATCCGTGAATGGAGTGCTATAATTTAGGGAACGATTATATGTGCCCATTGTGGATAACATCAGAAAAGATATTCTTACAGAGGCACATTCAACACCTTATTCAATACATCCAGGAGCTACCAAAATGTATAGAGACTTGAAAATGCATTACTGGTGGCCAGGTATGAAAAGAGATATTGCACAGTACGTGGACCAATGTTTGACATGTCAATAGATAAAAGCAGAACATCAAAGACCAGCGGGAACTTTGCAACCTCTGCTTATTCCAGAATGGAAATGGGAAAATCACTATGGACTTTGTGGCGGGTTTACCCAAAACTGTGAAAGGTCATAATTCTATTTGGGTGATTGTGGACAGATTAACTAAATCAGCTCATTTTCTTCCCATTTGTTCAATCTATTCCATAGATCGATATGCACAGATATATATACAGGAAGTGATTAGACTCCATGGTCTACCACTATCCATTACTTCTGATAGGGACTCGAGATTTCTGTCTACTTTCTGGAGAAGTCTATAGAGGGCATTGGGAACGCAACTATCTTTCAGTACTGCATATCACTCAAACTGATGGGCAATTTGAACGAACAATACAAACTTTAGAAAATATGCTTAGAGCCCGCGTATTGGATTTCAAGGACAGTGGAGCAAGTATCTACCTCTGGTAGAATTCTCATATAATAATAGTTATTAGGCTACAATTGGGATGGCTGCTTATGAAGCACTATATGGCAGGAAATGCAGATCTCCAGTTCACTGGGATGAAGTAGGTAAAAAGAAACTTTTAGGGTCGACATGATTCGGGAAATATAGAGGCTGTATTACAAATCCGAAAAAGAATGAAAACTGCCAAAGTCGACAGAAAAGTTATGCAGACCAAAGAAGGAGGATGCTAGAGTTTGCCATAGGAGATCAAGTGTTTCTCAAGGTAGCTCCAATGAAAGATATTATGCGGTTTGGGAAGAAAGGAAAGTTGAGTCCCAGATATATTGGTTCATTTTCTATTACCGAGAGAATAAGTGATGTTGCTTACAAACTTGATCTGCCTACATCAATGCCTCAAGTACACAATGTATTCCACGTATCCATGTTGAGGAAGTACGTTGCGAATCCATCTCACATTCTACGAAACGAACCAATAGAGTTGAGATCAGATTTAAGTTACGAGGAAAGACCTGTCGAAATTCTACTACGGGAGATAAAGCAACTTAGAAATAAGAAAATCCTATTAGTCAAGGTACTGTGGAGGGACCAGTCAATGGAAGAGGCTACATGGGAAAGAGAAGATGAAATGAAAGCCAAACACCCAGAGCTTTTTCGGTAAGTAAAATTTCGAGAACGAAATTTCATCATAAGGAGGAATGATGTAATACCCGAGCCTCGTGCTACTCACCTGGCCAATATAGTTCATGCATTGTATGCCACATATGTGTCGTTGCATTTTAATTGATATTTCATAATGCATTATATTTTATACAGTATTTTAATAATTAAACTTTTAAAATTGTCACCGATATTAGTTTCCAGATTCTTTAACCTAATTGGTACTAAGATTAGAATTTAGGTGTCAACTATCAGATAATATTATGATACACGTAAGTGAAAGGTGACATCGTTGTGTTTATCGGTGTAGGATAAACTATGCAATAAATCAATTAGGGAGAAAATAATGATAGTAATAGTAATAATAATAATAAAAGAAAATAAGGACATTATCATATTAATTAACAGGGTGTAATTTTTAATATAAAATAAATTTAGGGGCTTATAAATATATATATAAAATAAATAAATAATATGTTTTTGTATTATATTAAAAAAAAATATAAAAATATAATAAATATATATATATATATATGTGTGTATACACGTGTAGTGTATACATATATATATGATGAGGATAAGCATATGTAGTTTATACATATTTATGATAAGGATAAGCATATCTATAATATATTGTATTAGATTACTTTAATAGTAATATTAAGGTTAAGTATATATATAATATATTATATTAAATTTCTTTAATACTAATGTTAAGGATAAGTATATATATAATATATTACATTATGTTTTCTTAACAAAGCTATTTTAAAACACATCACACAAACACACGGCTAGAGAAAAGGAAAGGAAAAGAGAAGAAAAAAAAAGGGCGGGGGAAGAAAGCGCGAACAAACTTCCACCGTAGAAATTTGAGAAAATTTTAGGTAAGTCCCTTCTTATTTTTGTACGGATAAAAATATATGTTTATGTCGTTTATTTCTAATTTGAAAGAAAGTTTTTGATCAAAGTTAATTAGTTATCTACCTGTGAAATAATAACTAATTATACCTTTAATTGAAATTAGTTACAAATATTCGATTTTATTATCTTGTATTAATGGATGACGGAGTTAATTAAATTGAGGGATTGATTACAGGATTATAACATATCAATTAAATAATATTAGAATAAATTTAAGATAAGAAATTAAATTATTTAAAAGGTTCTGATTCGGGTGAAATATAAAAATTTTAAGGTTTGATTGTTATTTAATTAAATTTAAAATTTAAAATCTTATGAAATTTGATATAGAAACCTATTGATTAAGAATAAAATTAATGCGTTATACTTTTACAGGCCGCCTTATATCTAAGGTTAGGAAGGAGAATCTTGTTAACCCTCAGTAGGATATCAAATGTAGAAGGTAAGTGAAAATTCATTTGCAACTTCAATGCATTGGCTAGTATTTCTGACTTATTTATATTTAATATGATACTTGTGTCTTGATGAGTATTATAAATATCTTATAATGCATACGTTGTTTGGATGATAAGACATGTGATTCACTGTGTCATTGAACATGCCATTAATCAATATTTACACATGCATGCATAACACGTGCTCACAGTTGAGATTTTGCATGCATAACATTTTTTTAGAAAGAAAATATTTTGGTTGGCCACTACTAGTGTACCGAGGCCCATGTGTGGCTTATTTATATGATATTTGGGGCGCCGCGAATATTACTTTTTGGAGGATCATAGAGGTTGACAGAGGGTGTGCCTCTGGTGGTCACGAGAGGGTGGACCACTTGACTGTGCCCTTATTGATGCCACTGGTGGGAATACTTTTGGAGGGTCACAGGGGAAGACAGGGGGTAGACTTTGGTGATCCCAGAAGATGGCCCCCGGACTGTGTCGATCTATTTATGGCCATATGATTATTGATATTGTTGAGAACTCTATCCGGTACATAGTAGGTGGGCCCAGAGCCCAGTGATGGAAAATGATTTTGATGCATGAGTTCGCATTCTTGTCATGATCTCATAGAAATGCATTGCATTTATGTTCGATTATCCCTTCAGCATGCATGATTTTCATTTACTGGGCATTAGCTCACGTAGTTTATGCATTGTTGGTGAGTTTGATGATACTTGAACCCATGGACTTACTGAGCGAGCGGCTGGAGCTCCTACAGGTTCTGAGGATCAGTGTACATGGATGACGACCTTTGGGTTGGTTGTTAACTTATTTGATTTTGGAGTTTATTGTATTAGGTTTTGGGATTTGTACTGTGTGTTACTTTTAAAACTTTCTGTACATGGGTATGTAAATGTTATGGTTGTTATGGGTCCTCTGTAGGTATATATATATATATTAGTTTGTGAGTGAGAAAAATAGTTTATTATTTATTATGCTGTTACAGGAAAAAAATTGTATATGCACACAGGATTTCATGTCAAAATTATTATATCTATAAATATATATATATGTGTAGTATTGGGGGTTGTTACATCATGGCTCTTGGTCGTCAACCAGGTCGCTCCCAGGTTGAGCCGTTCAAGTGGGGCTATTAATGTTGTCTTACATACGAGCAACTTTAATCCATGTGCTAGTGGTGTCACTCTATGTGTCGTTTTTCCTACTTCTTTCATTGTATTGTCAAGTTAGGAAAATGATTCAAGTTGTCCTGAGTATGAGAGTGGGTCTTGGGAGGAGGAGTTAGCTGATTCAAGTGAAGAGGGTAGCTCATCGTAGTTTAATGAGTCATCATCAAGGTATGACGAGTCCAGAAGAGAGTATGATGCTCCTTCCTCTCGAAGTAGAGATGCGTTGTCAGAAGTATTAGTTTAGTCCTTGCTATTAGTTATCGTAGTCAAGTTGTGGACATTAAAGGGTGCAACATCTGTTTGAGTCTGGAAACTTTAAGATGTTGCGCAAGAAGCTTATGTTGCCTTCTTACTACAAGTTGGTCCTTCTTGTTGTAGGTAAGAGGATTATGTGCTCTATGAGTGGACATTTCACCGTTTACATGGCTTACTTTACTAGTGGTTTCATTATTCCCCTTTCTCCTTTCCTTGTAGAGAGCTTTTACCAGCATATTCTGAATGCCTTGATGTTTTTTGTGGGTTTTGTTATCAATTAGAGGGGCTTGGGCTCTCCGTAACCTTGGATAGCTTCCATTCGTTGTTCATGGTGCGAAGAGTAACCAATAAGTTACACTTTAACTTCTACCCTCACATGGGATTTAGATTCTTAGGTGGGTGTCCTTATTCTTTGGGACCTTGGAATAAGCTATTTTTTACATCTAGAATGGTGGTTGTGGGATCCCCACAATATGGAGTAGTTCCCCCTCAAAGGTTCATCTTACTGAAATGCATCATTACTTCCAGCTTCATTATAGTGCAATGGGGTTGTTGAGACTTTATTTGATCCTGGGGTGCTTATTCTTTGTTGGTATCAATAAGCTTAGTTTTTTTTTTTGCATGTGTGTTGTAATGCTTCTTTGTTTGTTGATTGCATAGTAGGGGCTCAATTGATAAGCAATAGAGCCAAGATTAGCCAAAGTAAAGACAACAGCTGCAAGAGAAGTGGTGGGCCTTCATCCCCCTCGAAAAGGTGACGAGCATAGATCATTATCACATGATGCTTTTAGCAGTGTTGGATGTTAGTCTGTAGAAGTTTAAGTACAGGCCAACTTGAAGAGGCCTCATGATTGTTCAATTATAGCTACCCTCCATCATAGTACGAGGGCAGGATTCTTTATGTATGAGGTGAACCACACAGAGGGGATAGAGTCCCTTTGGGACAACTGTGACTATACATTGGGCTGGAGAAAGACTTGCAGCCGTGTGATCCAGTACGATGATAATCGCTTTGAGGTGAAACATGACAACACAATAGCAGAGATGCTTGCATGAGTTTTACTTGTCATCTTAATGCTTAGTCCATTTACTTAGCTTTTTTTTCTTCAACTTTACTATATTTCTTTTGTTGCCTCACTAATCTTTCTCTCTTATTCCCAGTACATCACGTTAGCGACCATTTTGGGCGAGTATGGGGAGAGCTACAAATAGGCTTTCAACTTTTTCAAAGCCATTGAAAAAACAGTGTCGATGAGGTAGCCAATTTGAAGAAGGAGTTGAAGAAGTTGGAGAAGAGAGAATAAGAAGTTGATTGTCGATTACAAAGTGGTGAGGGAGAAGTACGAGCCTAAGATATCTTTGGGAAGAAAGTTTCTTGCATCTAATGCCGATAAGGCTTTATTGCTGATGTAGCTGAAAAGACTGTCACTATATATCAGCCTTCTCCCACTTTCGAGAACGCGCCCATGCAGTGTGCCCTGACTATGTATGATGATATTGTTCGCGATAGTAGGTGGATGCATAGGGAGTCGAGCCTTGTGTCTGAGCATATTGTGATGTTAGTTGAGCTTTGGAAACCAGATTTGGAGGGCGATTTGCCCATAGAACTCCTCCCATCGTGCCAGCTATGGTGGCAAAGGGCAATGAGATAGTTGACGTGGTTGGCGGGCATGATGGTGATACTGTAGTCTACGTAGCTACCCTGTCAACCCTCCTACAGAGAAGTTATGCGACCTGTATAGACTTGAGATATTTTTCATTAGTTTCATGCTTTTAACAGGTATAAATTAGTTTCATTCAAAGATTTAGCTAATTTTTGCTATCATCATTTTACAAGAAACTATTGCTCTCTTTTAATTCAGTACATAACTATTATTGCTTATGTCAAGCTTGAAGAACTTAGTTTTTTTTTTATTGATTTATGCAGTGTTTGTTAATTCTTCTTATCTTATTGTGCTCATTATTTGGAAGCTGATCAGACTTCCAAGTATTTTATCTCAAGGGGATACCTCTTGGACCATCCGAGGTAGGCGTAGGCTAACCTCATGGGATGGAGGGTTATTCCAGGATGTGCTTTGCCTTTAGCCTCAAGAGAGTTATGGAACTTCGAGGTCGAGTTGGCTAGGCTTATTAGTGAAATCAGAGAATGACGTCGGCTTCTGGGGTCGTGGTAATATAAGCATTTTGTTATGTGAGTGGAGGAATTATGTGCAAGTAGTTGCAAAAAATGAAATATTTCATTAAACTTTCAAAAATCACTAAGTAGATGAACTAGGAGCCACATAGGGCTTATTGGAAAGAAATTTGAACTTCCTACTAAATAAAAGAGAAAGATAGTAGCCTCTTATAGGAAAACCCTAATTAAAATACATAAATTAAAAATAATCTAAGTAGAATAACATTGGTGAATATTATGAAGTAGACCACATTCTAGGAGTGGAGTATGCTTTTTCTATCTAAGTATTGTGATCTTCACATCTCCACTATTGGCTCCCCCAAATTGGGGGGCGAGTTGTATCATCACTTTCCCTTATTTCGCTTCCGACTAGCATAGTCCTTAAGTGCGCCTTATTGTTGGGTACTCTTTATTTTTGTGCCTCATACATCTCCACTTAGGGAGACACCTTATTCTTTTGACACATTAGGGGATCCTTCTCAACTGATAGCTTGGAGGGAGGGTTTATCCTAGCCATCTTAGATTCAACATAGGCTGTAAACTCAACAACCTCGATCTCTTAGATAATCTCTATGATATTTTCATCGACTGTCCTCTCTCACTTACCTATGTGCTCTTCAATAAGATATCTCTCTTTTGAGAGGTGCGTGATTATCTGTTTGCCTTTGTCAGGAGCATGTTGATCTTAGCTTCTGTGCAAAGTGTTGGCATAGCACTCCTTAGCTACTTTGTTATCTCCAATAGCTTCTTCAATTCCTTTTGGTGTTGGGAACTTCAGCCTCATATGGTATGTAGAGGCCACTACACAAAAAAGATTCAAACTTAGCATCCCCAATATCATATTGTATATGGAAGGGTCTTTAACCATGATGAACTTCACTATTCTTGTTGCTCATTTAGGATATGATCCTAAGGAAATGGGGAATGCAATCTTACCGAGGGCCTCTACAACCTCTCCATTGAAACTTGTATAGTGGGGTGTTAACCTTGCTTAATTGAGTGTTGTCTATCCCAAGTTGCAAAAACACACCATAGAAGATAATATTTGCAGAGCTTCTACAGTCCACCAAGATCCTTATCACCCAGAAGTTGGATACTATGGCCGATATAACCAAGGAGTCATTATGCGTTTCCTTTATCTCAAATAAGTCCAAGTGGCCATATGACATTTCTTCCTTATTTGCAGGTGGAACACTTGTTCCATCAAGTAACTAGCTGGAGAGCGTACTCTCTTAGCAGCTTGTAAGAGCGCCTTCTTGGCATTCTAAGAATCTACACTGGCGGAGCCACCTGAGATAACTCCTATTACTCATGTTGTAGGCAGGCTCTCATCTTCACAGCCTCTTTTCTTGCTCCAATTGGGATGTTCCTAAGGTGGCCATGTGCTCTTGGGACATCGGAGCGTTTGTCGCCTTTATGGTCACTTTTAGCTTTGTCAAAAATCTTATTCGAATGAGTATTTCATTCTTATTCCTCAAGTGATGTCACTCTTTCATTATATGACTGCAATCTTGATGGAAATGATAATATTTGATGGATTTCATCTACTTGGAATTCTCCTTCATTTGCTGGGGTGGTTGGACCAATCCCTGTTGCTCTACCACCACCAATATCTCTAGGAGTCCAGCATTGAGTAGGGCGAAATTAGCATAGCCTAATAGAGGCTCATGCCGCATTTCTTCCTTCTTTCTTCCCTAAGACCTCTCTTCTTTTTTTGATTTTCTCTTTCCAAAAGTGTCGCCCCTAGCTGTCTCCTCAATTTAGATGTACTTATGTTATGTCAATTTAAACTTTTTGCTAATATTCTAAAAAATATCACATGATCTTTTTTTTCATTGATTAAAACTGCTAAATCTCCCATAACTGTCTTAAACTACACCTTTGATTTTATTTAGCAAAATCACAATTTAAAATTAATATTTAGAAAAAACGCATATTATAATTCTATTTAAAATTAGTAAAAAAAATTGTTAAACCGCACCGTGATCACCCCTATTGTCAAGGTGCTCTTAAGGGTTACGAGTCCCATTGTACTCAATGAGTTGACTATTTTTGACTCATGCCGGTAGGGACTTAACCAAGATTGTGAGGGAGAACGAGCTGCACTTCGGCGGTACTATGACAAGAGAGAGGTATTCTTCTACCTATGCCCTTAAATTTGCCCCCTTATGCCTTTGAACCTACATGGATGGTATATTATATGACATAGTGTACATAACCTTAGTATTCCCTCGTCGCTTTGTGTGGTCCTCTAGAAGAAAGGGAAGGAAAGGCTAGTCGTATCTCTGTTCAGTCCTTTTGATAGCTGAGGAGGAGTCTCGGCTTTCGAGATGAGCTGCAACTCTGGCTATAGTGTCCTCAATCATCATCATCAATGCTTCTTCTATTATTTGCTACACTATCAGATGGATGGGTTCATCCTGACGATGCAATGCTAGGCCCTTTAAGGTATAGGGGGCTGACAAGTGTCAACGCCATTGTAGCGGGCGCCCCCAGTAAGGGGTCGCATTGTGCGCCGAGTAAAAGGGTCCATCTATTACCAGTAGAGAGGTCACCTCCGTGCCACGAGTGCTCCCAAAGAGAGGTCGCCCTAGGTGCTGGCTTCTGTCATTGTTCTAGATTGGTTTGCATTCTCAAATGTAAGATAGTACTTCTACAGATGATGCCAAAATGATATGTTATCACTCCTTGTGATAGTACTCCTATAGGATGTTGATTGCAAGGTGGATCACCGTCTGCGTCACAAAAAGTCGTTAAGGGTAACGGAGCTTGCACAACAAAGATCCTCCAATACTCAAGTCAGATCCTGAATAATTAGTTGTAAGCCACAAAGTTGGAGAACAGTGTAACACAAATTTCGTTGTCTGTAAAATTAAAAAATAAGAAAAATTGTACAAATTGAATTTTATTGAAATGAAATAATAAAATGGTTACAATCTCTATAATTCATCTGATTCTTCTCTTTAAAAATAAGAAATTTTAGGATTTGAACTTTTGGAGGTGCAATCGCCGATTTGATCTCCTTCGAACTGGATTTCGTCCTTCTATAACGTTTGATTCGATATTAACGTTGACTTTGAAATTTGACAACTTGTTAATGAAATTGACCATTTGATTTCCTCCAATATGGATTTAATCTTCTATAACGTTAATTTGAGGGTTTAATAACTTAATCTTGAATTAAATGTTGTTATTTGGATGGACTCCGCGATAAATACATTAATTTTCGCCTTGAACACCGTGGATCTCTTTGAATTTGATCGCCTTAATTGAGAGAATTTCCTCCAACACCTTTTTTACTTGAACCTTTTCTTCACAATTTATATTTTTGACTCTTGCGAATGACCTCTATTTATACTTGTATAATATGAGTTATTGTATAAGTCATTTAATGAAATAGCATGATTTGATTGAAAATTCATAATTTGATTGACATCTATAACTTGATCATAAGATTTGATACAATTTTGATTTCCAAAAATTAAAATTTGACACTTGATGATATTTAATTGACCAACAAAATATATATTATAATATTAATTAATTAACTATTTAATTTATGAATTAAATTTGATTAAATTCCCAATATAATAAAATTAATATTTAATACATATCATTTTACATGTGTCGTTATTTAATTGACATAAATTTAATTTGTCTACAAATGCCCACTCGAGACTTATTCACGGATAATGGTCTTGGAGTGAATTAGTCACGATAATTAGTTCACCATCCATTTTTTTTCTTGGGCATTATTGACTTTTAGATACAAACAAATGAATCATAAAGTTTAATATATGATTCATAAGTATTTGATTTTTTATTCTTTAAATTTGAAGGCCATATTATTTTCAATCAAAACAAATGGATCAATAAAGCCAAGCCTAAATTTTCATATTTATCAAGAAGATCCATTACACATTGGAATTCATCTTTTTTTATTCTTTTGAAATCAATTCGATCATATCAAAAATTCTCTTCAAACTTCAATAATGAACCAGGAATTAAACAGTCACTTGAACTTGTAATAATTAAATTGCAACCACTCTAACACTCTGTAGCTTCAGGCTTCTTTTCCCTTTCACTCTCTCTCTCTCTCTCTCTCTATATATATATATATATATATATATATATTTGGCATTCACTAACTTATGGTTTAGATGGACTAAAACATTGGATTATTGTCAAACACTTCCCGAATTTGAAGAGGATGATCTACTCCTTCATTTTAGAGAAATCTTTCTGGATTATTCTCTTGACAGCATGGTGCATGCGATCTTGAGCACCAAATTTCCTTTCGACTTTCAAGCTTGCAACTAGTCCTTCAATCGCAGAAATCTTTGTGGGGAATCCTTTTTAATTCTGTCTCGTATTTGAATACAAGCTGGAAATTTCTTTTCATTGGACTCTACCTTAAGTAGAATACAAGTTGGAAATCTCTCTTAATTGGACTCTACCTTAAGTAGAATACAAGTTGGAAATCTCTCTTAATTGGACTCTACCTTAAGTAATTAAATAATGGAAGAATTCTAATGTTAATTCTCATCCAGGCCTATAAAATCATGCTTTGGTGCTTTATATTTTTATACAAATTTTCTTTGTCTTCATTCCTGAGTCTTCTATTGCTGCAAAGTATTGAACTGGTAAGACTTTCAATTCTTGTTTCTGTCAAAAAAAATTTGCTCATCACCCAGCATGCCACATGTTCACCAAATTATCTCAAGTGTAGATGAAATTCATATATTCATGCATAAGCAATCAACATTCTTTCTTTACTTTCTCTTTTTTATGTTAAAATATATATATATATATATACACACACACATACACACCAATTGTTGTATGCATTAGTTAGCTTCAGAAACTTCTTAAAATTGTTAAACCAATCTTGGAATTGCCATACTGCTTTGAATGTCAATTGATAAATTGTTAATTATGAGATTCCTATTCATCAATTGAATAATAAAACTTCTTCTCGCCTTTATTTTCTCTTCATTGAAGTTGATCATTGTTTCTCCCCTTTTTTTTTCTCTATTTCATAGGTGCTGCCATTTTGAAGAGGTCAACTAAAATTCAATTAAAGATTAACAGAATTTTAGAACCTAAGTACATGGCTAAGCTGAAATTTAAGATTAATGCTTCGAGCTTCTTTATAAAATATGCTAACACCCTCTTATTTCCTTTTTTTTTTCTTTTTGACAGTTTTCAATGGTTTATTTCAAAGATACCTCATCTCCTTTCAGGGTACAATACTTGGTGATCCTTGATGATGAAAGTCAACCCATGAAAAAATGCACAATTTTAGCAGTTCATACTCCCCTTGTCAGTCCATACACGAAGCCATGGCCAAAGTTGATAAATTTACTTTACTTGGCGAAATGGTCGTAGGAGATTTCATTGAGCAAGAATTCCAAGGTTTGGGTTTTGCAAGCAACTCACCATCAGCAGTCGAATGAGCCAACTCCATTGCTAACATTGGGTCATCATATCATCGAAGGTAAAGCCAAGTGGGGAGACGTCATTTAGTTTGCTAGTGAATTCCACTACATCAAGGGCTATTGGAGTAGACCGAAGACATCCTCAGTCGGTGCGAGCACAAGCTTCTTGCGACGCAAATATATGACTCAGCATATGCTTCGCTATTCACGTATGATACAATTCTAACATAATCAAGGCTTTTTGTGAGGCGTGATGTCCACTCACCAACACTTTATTGACTTTTCTTGGAAAATTGTCCATATTACTATGGAATTTGCACATTCTCGTGGGCCTTCCTATAGCTGGATCTCTATATGACGAAATCGTCCCTAGCGCCAAGGAGCTCACTGGTGTCGATGAGGCGAGAAGTAGATTTGTCCCTCGCTCTTGCAAGCATCTATTTTATGCTTATCATTTGCTTCGAGAGAGCACCAATGGAGATCAATCTTCTTAAGTATCTATCGATGATTAGATTAGATTTTAGTCCAAAAAGGTTACTAAGTATCCTCTTCCCCTTTCATGAAGAGAAAAGAAGGCGAGTCATTTCAAATCAACCCACAATCCACTTGGTGATTTTGACATACACAAAGAATGGTGTGTCCATCAGAGATGGCCTTATTTTCAAAGTTTTGCGTAAAAGAGAGTTTAAGAGATGAGATATATTTGGCGGCACATTTAGCTTGTTGGCTTTGTGCATTTGTCCTTCCCAATGATGACATCAATTCGATACACCCCAATACCTTCAAAATGGCGAGTATTATGGCAAGCGGTTGGAGGGTGAGCCTTGTTGTTCTCATTTTAGCAAGCATCTACAAGGGCCTAAACAAGCTCGCAAATTCTCCAAGACCATTTTGTGTATATTCAACATTCCTTATCTACTTTGTCTACAGTTGGTGGTGCACTACTTCAAGACTCATTACCATGTTTGGCAAGGAGTACATGGCCCAAAAATAGCAATTTTTTCAAGTGAAGGTGGCGCAAAGTACTATGATTCTAAGAAAGTCCGCAAGCAAATCCATAAAGGAGACTTTGTCTTTTGGACTTGTACCATGATTACCAAGTGTAAAGATTTCTCATATGTTGATAATGGGAATATGGAGGAGTTTGAGCAAGGCTACTTCCTCGCCATCCGTTCGAACTATCTTTCTTTGAGGCATGGTGAACACTTCATCATTGAACCTTACAGTCCCCATTGATTTAGTCACCAATTCAAATTCTATCAAGTAGTACCGGGAATTCTCACACGAGATATCCACAAAGCTTCTTTGGAAGAAGGAGTATATTATTGGCGCTTGTGCACTCTGTCTAAATCTATGTCAAAGACATGTCTTCCTTGTATGCCCCCAAATACAAAGAAGTTCTCTTTTGAAGATTATAAGACATGGTAGACCAACATTCATGGAGGTTACTTTGAGGAAAATATTGTGAGTTTAAACAACATGAAACCAAGTAAAGTTTCTCTCAAAGTCAAAGAACTTGATAAAGAAAATGGTCCTCTTAGCGGAAATGCTCAAAATTCCACACATGTATCAATCACTTCTTCTCCCAACAGATGTGATGCCCAAGCTATTAAGTCTCTCGAAGCCAGTAAGAGAAATGATGCCCTTCCCCCTTCGGAGCAAAGTGGTAGTAGCAACGTGGATCATCATTGGAAGAGACTTAAAAAAAACCCCAAGTCTTCGGAGGCAAGGGACGTCGATGTTGGTGATGTTGCAAGTAATCCACTACACATAAAGAACTTCGTTAAAGGGGTCATTTCCTAACTTCTCCATCTTTTTTTTATAACTCTTTTCTAACTTAAAACATGTGATGTTTTAGTTGGAGAAATAACTACTCAATATTGATAATGGTGAAGGATCACGAGTTAGCCAAAGATCGATCATAGGCCCCAACTTGTCAGTAGGGGTGGGTATCAGGTCGAGTAGTCGGGTTTTCGAGTAATCGGGTTAGGTACCCGACACTAACCCGATATACTCGAATACCCGACTTATCGGGTACCCATTTTGGATACCTGATATATCGAGTTTTGGATTTTTCTTTAAAAAAAATTATACTAATATTTTTTCTCTCGAGTCCCAAGTCCTCTTTTCTTGCATCTTTGACTCTTTCTTTTTCTTCTTCCTCTTTTTTCTCTTTCTCCCTCATTTTTTCTCCCATTTTTACTCCTCTTTTTCTTATACCTTTTCTCTTTCCGCCCTTTTCTCTTCCTCTTTTTCTTCTACTTTTTCTCTTTCTTCTTCCTCATTTTCTCCTCTTTGTCCCGATTCTCCACTTCTCTTCTTTTTTTTTCTTTTTCTTCTTTTTTTTCTATTTCTTCTTCTCTCTTTCTTCTCATTTCCTTCTTCTTCTTCTTCTTCTTCTTCTTATTTCTTTCTTTTTCAGTTTTCTTATATTTTTTCTCTTACTTCTTCCCGATTTCTCTCTCCCTCTTTTTCTTTTCCTATCTTTTTGCTTTTTTTTAGTTCCACACTCCACCCCTCATCCTCTTCTTTCTTTTTCTTTTTTTCTTCCAGGTTTTATCCTCCCCCTCTTCTTTTTTTTTCTTATACTCTTTTTATTTTTATTTTCTGGATTTCTCCATCACATTCTTCTTCTTTTTCTTTTTTCATCTTTCTTCCTATATTCTCCTATTTAATCGAGAATGAATTTGAGGGTTTGAGACCGAAGAGTTGAGGGACTGTGTTGATGTTGTTCTGTGTAAGAATTTGAGTTTAATTTTTTTTTAAAATTTTATTTCAGGTACCCAATCGAATAATTCGGGTAGAAAAATTCTACTCGATAACCAATCTCAAAATTATGCAATTGGATTCGAAACTCAAATTATTTTTAAAAAAATCTAATCCGATCGGGTTTTAACCAATCGAGTCAGGTCGAGATTTGAAAATCCGAAATCGAATGGCCATCCCTACTTGTCAGCCATAAATTTTCCAGTTGATAAGGTAGCACAAAATGAGACACATAACTCGACTAGGGCTAAGCAGACACCCCATTATGCTGCATTTTCAGTGTTTGAATGAGTATCTTCAAAAGTTGTGGAGTGATCTTCGTGAGTGGATAACAAATATTTTGATCGACTCCCTTTCATCCATTAAAGACGACGTGTTATTTGTTCTTAAGTCAATGAACAGCTTTACCAATTTTGACATTTCTTATGTGGAAGACCCATTGAAAGAACTTTTTGCAAAGGCTGCTACTTATGATAAGGCAAGGTCAATATTTTCTAAACAGGCATCCAAAGAACTTCTTGCGCAACAATTGAGTGAAGCTAAAGATCAACTCCACGAAGCCAAGACTAGAGAAAACAAAGAGGTTAATCAAATACAATCTACCTAAGAGGAATTGGAGCGCATCAAGAATGAGCTTGATGATTTGAAGGGACGAAAAAAACACTTCTGCATCATTGAAACTACAACAACAACTTTTCCAGAGTGCCCAAACCGAAGTTTATAAGATTGAAGATGAGATTATTGCAATCAATAATACTTCTCCATTGAGTGATGAAGCGGTTGAAAATTTGAAGTCTTCAATGGTATGTCTCTAGGCTACAAAGAAGAGTTGAAAAATTTAAGACTCTTTGCGACATTTTCCTTTCTTTTCACATCATGTAACGAACATCATTATTTTTAAGATACATATAGAAATTGTTCTTTTTCTATCTTGCAATCCTTCAAATGCATTCATGTTCATCAAAATTCACAAAGCCCTTTTTTTTGTTTTGTGTTTTTTTTCAAGATACTATCCTATACGAAATGAAAACATAATTACTTATGACTGAACTTAGAAAATATCTAAGCTGCTTATGTACCCCAACAAAGGGATCAAGTCATAATGTAGTTCAAAAATACTCTTTTTTTAATGATGGGGGGCCGTACACAATTTATACTCATGCGGGTCAGGAGTATCTATTGCTTAACCACCATGGACTAGATGGGGTATTTAATATTTTAACCACATAAAATACCTTTAGTGGGGTAAATTAATAATTTAACCATATGTATTCATTTTTGGTGGGTACCATTCACAATTTATACTCATGCGGGTCAGGAGTAACATGCAGTTTAGGCTCATGCATCATGGAATATTCTTCTAACTTTATGCGTAATAGCGTTTTAAGAATTTTTCATTAATCGGGCCAATTCTTAAGCCATCTTTGGCAACCAACTTGTAAGAGTTATTTGTGTAGACCTCTTTAACAACGTAAGGACCATCCCAATTTGATGTGAATTTATTTCCAGTTCGATGAGTAGTAATGATGGCCTTCTCACAGCAAGCACCAAATCACCAACTTGGAAAGAGCGTGACCATACTTTTTTATGGAATGCCCTAGACAAGCGAGCTTGATAGCATTCAAGTCTTTATTGCGCTTCCAATATTTTCTCATCAAGAGCCTCTAAATCTTCGAGGTGTAGGCATATATTTTTTTCCTCGGTTAATCCTTCTTGAACGGCTATCCTCAATGATGGAATTTGTTGCTCAAGAGGAACTATAGCTTCAATATCGTACACTAGTATATAAGAAGTCGCTTGAGTAGGCGTTCTAAAAGTGGTTATGTAAGCCCATAAAGCTTCTCTGATTCTTTCATGCCAATCTCATTATGACTTTATAATCACTTTCTTCAACAAAGTATACAAAGTCTTGTTGAATGCTTCAACGAGTCCATTAGCAACGGCATAATACATGGAAGATTTTTTTTGTTTGAAACTAAACTTCTGACAAAGCTCATCTATCAAACTATTGCAAAAGGGCTTTCTATTATCTGTGATTATATATCGAAGAATCCTATAGTGATAAATAATATTAATACGGATAAAGTCAGCAACATTTTCCATCTTTACCTCTTTGAGAGGTATCGCTTTAGCCCACTTAGAAAAATAGTTTATTGCAGCCAAAACATATAAATGTCTGGTGGAAGACTTTGTCATAGGTCCAACCACATCTAAACCCCAAGCGTCAAACGACCATGAAACAACAGTAAGGTGTAACGACTCAGGCGATTGATGAATAAGATTTGCATGAAATTGACAAGTTTGACATCTTTGCGCGTAATCTATATAATCCTTTACCATTGTCGGCCAATAGTAACCTATCATTTTTATTCGAAAGTACAACTTTGGGCCTGATTGATGAGCACCACAAATTCCAAAATGAGCTTTTTCCATACCTTGGATGGCTTCATCATCACCCAAACATTGCAAGAATACTCTATCAAATGAGCCTTGATAAAGTGTGCCTTTGTAATGAATGAAGTGAACTACACAATGTCGAATATCAACTCTTTAATATAGATCATTAGGTAGCTTCTCATACTTCAAATAATCTACAAGTAGTTGATGCTAATCTTCTTTCTCGACTTCAAACACTTCAACAACATGATTTTCTTCTTCATCATCATAATTCTCATTCTTGAAGATTGGTGGTACAACCCAACTTCTGTATATTGGTACACGAGCTTCATATTCAGGCATGGCGAGTGTAGAAGCGAGATTCGCTAAAGCATCAACTTGCTTATTATCTGTTCTTGGTATATGTTCAATAACTACATATCGTAACCATCCAATAAGCCTTCTAGCATAATTGAAATACATAAGTAACTCAGGTTTCCTGACTTCGTACAATTTAAACAATTGATTGACCACCAATTTAGAACCTCCATACACTTTCAAATATAATTATTTTATATCAACAACCATTTCCAATCCAAGGATAAGAGGTTGATATTCAGCAACATTGTTGGAGCAATTCTAGGTTAAGGTAAAGTAGTAAGGCAACACTTTTCCATCATATGTAATGAATATAACTCCCACATCAACTCTCTTTTTATGAGAAGCTCCATCAAAGTACATCTTCTAAGGAGAAGTGATTTCTATTCCAAGAACATTTTTGTCTGTTAAGTTATCAGATAGCTCTCACTTAGTAGAAATAGGATGATCGACCAAGAAGTATGCCAAAACTTATCCTTTCACAGCCTTTTAAGGAACATATATGATCTCAAATTGCTGCAATTGAAGGTACCACCTTGCAAGTCTATCAGAAAGAACTAGCCTTATCATAACATACTTCAGCGGATTTGCTTTCGAGATAAGATGGACGGTATGAGCCTGAAAGTTGTGTTTTAAATTTTGGCTTGTAAAGATAAGGGCCAAATAAATATTTTCAATTGGTGAGTAGTTCAACTCGTTTGGCGTCATTATCCTACTTAAATAGTACAATGTACTCTCTTTTCCATCATTGTTCTCTTTCGCTAATAAAGCCCCAACGGAACGTCTTGAGCAGCAATATAAAGAATCAATGGGCATCCAGGCACTGGTGCAACCAACACAGAAGGTTTCATCAAATAGGTTTTTATACTTTCAAAAGCGTTTCTACAAAACTCTCCCATTCAAATGGAATACCTTGCTTCATAAGTCGACTGAATGGCTAGCATCGGCCGGCTAGGTTCGAAATGAACTTTGAAGATAAGCTAACTTTTCTTGCAAACTTTTAAGTTCGTGAATGTCTTGAGGTTCAAACATCTTTAGAATTGCATCAACCTTTGCTTGCTCAATTTCTATCCCTCAATGGTGAACGATAAACCCGAGAAACTTTCTAGACTTAACACCAAATACGCATTTCAGTGGATTCATCTTAAGTTAATATCTTCTCAATCATTCCATAACTTTTCTCAAATCTAGAAGATGATCTTCTCACTTTTTAGACTTCACAACCACGTCATCAACATAGCACTCAATATTTTTATAGAGCATATCATAGAAGATTTTTGCATAGCCCTTTGATATGTAGCGCCGGTATTTTTTAATCCAAACGACATCACCTTATAGCAATATATATACCTTTTGGAGTGTGAAATATTATTAACTTTTTATCTTTTGGGGTCATACGTATTTGTTATACCCAGATGATTTATCCATGAAAGATAACGCTTCATATCTAGTGGTAGCATCAATCATGAGCTCAGTAATGGGCAACGAAAAGTCATCTTCAGGACATGCGTCATTCAAATCTCTAAAATTGACACAAACTCGAATTTGGTCATTCTTCTTTCACGGGGACAATGCATGAGATCCACGTAGAATACTTGGCTTCCTGAATAAACCCAACTTCGATGAGTTTATTAACTTCAGTCTCAATTAAAAGGACCAACTCAAGTCAAAATCGATGTTGAGCTTGTTTGACAAAACGAACACCCTTCTTAATAGATAGGTGATGGACTGCTACTTTCAGATCTAATTCAGGCATTTCTTTGTACAACCATGTGAATACATCTTTGAACTCACGAAGTAGCTTGATATATGCTTTTTTTTCATCAATGGCCAATAATGCGCTGATATAGATTGGGCAAAGACTATCGGCGTTGCCCAAATTGATCTCTTTTAGCTCATCAACAATAGCTTTAATGCCTTTATCAAGTTTAGGAGGAGCAGCTTCAGCATCTTCTTCTTCTATTTCTTCACTTAAATTAATGAGATATGTTGACACCGTATTTTTCTCTACATGTTCCATCTTCTTAAAGTTCATACACATTCTCATTAGACAATCTTTTTGTTTTATGCTAATTATTTGCATAGCATCACTCGGCTTGCTAATATAACCGTCATTGGTCAATTTGAAGATTTGTTTGCATAAGCAGTCCTTAGTATTTTGACGCGCTTTATGGTCAACTATACTATTAATATGATAAGATAAAGTCACACTTTCCCCATCGTCTTCATCATCTTGAGTTCGTGTAAAAATAATAATTTGCAACTTAACTTTCAATATTTTTTCACACAATATGAGAAAAGTAGTGCATCGCTTCATACGAGATGGAATTAGACTTCGCAACTTTTGGGTGGCTCTTGGCTTAATGACCCTTTTCAAATGTTTTAACGTCTTAGAGATAGTCAATCTTTAATGACTGGCTCTTTTATTTCCTAACTTTTTGAGCGGGCCAAGTCTATCAAAGATAGATATTCACTTTATTTTCTTTCCATTATCATCAAAAACATCATCCGTCGATGAAAATTCTTCTTCAAACACATGATTGGTGCTGACTCTTTTGATGGTAATGCGGATGGGACTTTGTGGTACAAACCCAAGGCCAGTTCGAGTACTTTGAACTGAAGGTTTTGTTCGCCCACTTTCTTTCAGCATCCTTTAGGTAGCTGTAAGTCCATGTTCTTGTTCTCCAGTGGCTTCAGAGGAGAGTTTACCCAAGGTAGAACTTTTTTTTTGGATTGTATCCAGCTTTAACAAGAAGTTTATAAGCTTTCGGATCAAAGCATTTTATATTTTACATTTCTATACATACCCCATGTTCTATCTCAACTCCTTGAGTTGGGTGAAATGCTACAACTTTAAGGTTGCAAACCCAAGTGTAGGGTGTAGTAAGTAATAAATTTTTTGTGAGTTCGAGGTCAATCCACAGAAAAGTTGTTTGAAGAATTTAAGTTTATATTTCTAAAAAGATAGAGTTTATGTGAATCAAAATATATAAATAATTAATGTATGATATAACTAAAGAAAAATTGAAGTAATAAAAGTACTGAGGATTAGGGATCTAATCTTGAGTTTTGGATAGAGAAATGGTTATTTATTCTTTTTACCTCTATTAATTGTCATAATTGGAATCCATACATAATGAAGGTTCCAATGAGAAGATATTGTCAAGTAACTCATGCAATAAGGTAATCATGATATTGTCTTACTATTGCAGATTATCTCTTAACGTCAACACTTATTTATGGGATCAAGCATTTATGCAGACCTTCATCAACAACAAATCAAGGTTTCACATTAGCAGTCGGTGGGGTAAAACCGTACAATAAGCTAAATGAACCCAAGTATTTGTTGTGCCATTGGAGATACATAAATCAAGAATCACCACAAAACAAGTAGGGTTTAGATCAAAAATAAAAATAATAATTCAACATACTTAAATAATTTCTACCATTATAACTATTTTTCTTTCTCTATCAAGAGATTCACCCTTTTTCCTCAGAAAAATGAAATTTAGAAAGACATAACAAAAGTAGCAAAGACTAAAAATATAAGAGAAACTAGAGAATGCATTTCTATTACTACTAGAAAACTTACAATACTAGAAAACATACAAACTAGATAACTTAGTCTAAAGAAACCCTCTACCCCCCTTCCTCTTACAAGCTTAATACATGGACTATTTATAGTACTTGGAGTAAGCTAGAGGCCAAACAAATAATAGAGGGGTTAATCAAGTGGTATGCTAGTTGCCAAGAGTTGGTAAGTTGTTACATAAATTTCTTACCCATTGAATTGAATTACATTTTTCAGTTAGATACAGCTAGATTTTGAAGATACATAAAGAATAAAAATTGTAGATATTTCAACTCTGATATATTTTCATATATCTTTTATCAAATTTGGCGGTCGGATGAAAGAGATATGGTCAAATTACCGAGTTATGTCTAAGAGTCGCCCTTTAACAGCAGTAGCAACTTGCAGCATATGTTTTTACTATTTCATCATATTTTCACACCATATTGTCTTCAAAAAATTTGTTTATTTACCTCTTGGGTATAACATATCCGAATTTTAGCCCAAAATAAATTTGGGCTCAAGATATATAACCGAATTGGTAAAATAAGTTAATACTGGGCTGAACTCTGATCTGAATTTTGGTGATCCATTTTGTGCAACTACTTGGATGAATTTTCTGCTATCATCAAGATTGAATTGGATTGAGCTTTCAATAGAAAAG
The DNA here is from genome assembly GCA_019321725.1 of Paulownia fortunei. Classification (NCBI taxonomy): domain Eukaryota; kingdom Viridiplantae; phylum Streptophyta; class Magnoliopsida; order Lamiales; family Paulowniaceae; genus Paulownia; species Paulownia fortunei. The sequence goes on along the minus strand of CM033116.1, from coordinate 17,202,982 downwards.
TTGTATCTCTATCTCTTGGCTTTCAAATTAAATAAGCTTCAGGTTCATAGGGCTTTTGATCATGAAGTTATGCTCAAATTACAAAAATTGCACAAGTTTGGAACCATGCTTCCAATTATTCCCTAACACAAAATATTAATAAAACAATTATATTAACAAGAATAAAGCAAGAAAAGTATAAAGGATTTGATAAAAAAATATGTCAAAATATGCACTTATCACGAAACAAAATCTTCAAGTGGTTGAGAAGACGGTTTCTTTGTATCGAGCTTTGTCAGATGAAGCACCAATTCTTTCAAAGGCCTAACCTCAGTGAGAGATGATCCTCTTTTTAAGTGATCTCTATGAGTTGGAAAAGTGTTTTTAGTTTTACTCCCTCCAACTACATCATCTTGTTGCTTAGATTTCTCATGAGATGGACTATCTTTAGCCTTAATTTCAACCTCAGTAAAAGATTTATCATCATCGAACATTCTTTTTACCACGTCATCTTTACAATACTTGAAATATTGGTGCCAAGTGGAAGGAATTACTCCATTTTCATGCAACCAAGGATAACCAAGAAGCATGTTATATGAGGTTTTGGCATCTATAACATGAAATAGCACAGTTGATTTCATATCATCCATCAATAATTTTAATCTTATGATGCCAAGAGCCCTTTGCCCCCCTTGGTTGAAACCTTAGATCATCAAACGACTGTTTGCAAGTTCATCCATAAAAATCCCCAACTCCTTAAGTGTACGCAAGGGTAGGATATTTACTGCAGAGCCTCTATCAATCAATATCCTATTCACTTTTTGCTCACGAGTATAGCCAGTTACGAAAAATGGTCTATTATGGGGTTTGGAACCAAGCAACAAGTCTTCATCAGTGAAAGTCACTGCCAATACACAATCATCAATGACATTGTGAACTTCATTTTCAAATAAATAAACTTCATCGGAGGAAATCTTTTGTTCACTTGTCATGTTACATGAAATGTTATTGTCATGATCAAGCTTTCCACCACCATTGCATCTAGGCACATTCTCTATTATAATATCAAAAAATCCAAATTCAATAGTGATAAGATTGGCAGTTGCATTATCTTTCTCAAGCGAGATCTTTCCTTGACGAGCTAACTGCATGACTTTGTCTTTGAATATGAAACAATCATGGATTGGATGCCCCACCAAATGATGGTACTTGTAGTACTTTGGGTCATCAACACGCCCAACTTCTTTGGGATGTTTCATTTCAGGTAATTCAATGATATTTGCTTTGAACAAGTCATCGAATACTCCAGAGACATCAGAGTCAAGAAATGGATATTTCTTAGTTTGCATCTCTTTTAGAGTCAACTTTCTTTGCCCCCTTTCTTGAGGGATGTCTTTCTTTTCACCACTCTTATCATTTATGTTTCCTTTGAATTTGATAGGTGTTGCATTGACTTCCATAGATTCGTTGCTTGGAGCTTTGGGGAAAGACTTGCCTCCCTTCTTAGCTTCATACCTTTCTTTGGACCTTTAAGGCTCTTGAATGGATGGCCATTCAACTCCACTTGTAGCCATACTCAACTCTATATCATGGGCTCGAGTAGCCAACTCTTCAAGCATCCTTGGTTGGATTCTTTACAGGATATGCCGAAGGCCCCAATGCATTCCTTGGATGCACATCTCAATAGCTGAAGCTTCTGACAGTCGATCTTTGCAATTGAGGCTTAAGTTTCTCCAACGATTGATATAGTCGATGACAGGCTCTTCATTCCACTGATGTGAATTCATAAGTTCAATCATGCTAATTGTTCGTTGAGTATTATAAAAACGGTTGAGAAACTCTTGTTCCAATTATTCTCAACTATCGATTGAGTTTGCCTCCAAGTGAGTATACCAATCAAATGCATTTCCTTTCAATGAGCGAAAAAATTATTTCAATAAGTAATCTCTATATGTTCCAACAGCATTACATGTCTCAATAAAATGGGCCACATGCAGCTTCGGGTTACTCTTGCCATCAAATTGCTAAAATTTTAGAGATTGATAGCCAATTGTCATCTTCAAATTATTGATCTTTTGAGTGTATGGTTTGGCATAAGTCATAGAAGACTTAAAACTCTCATCGAACTTGTCTTTGATAATCCCCATGATAAACTCCTTCAATTGGTCAACTGGAATCAACCCATCGGATAAAACTTGAAATTCTTTAGTTGAAGGCTTCTCCTTTTCACTTGATTGTTGCTTCGTGGACGTTTCAACTTCATCATGAACCTCAACTTGTTTGCCCATTACGCAGCTAACATTAGCATTGTCTACTTTGTTAATCAATTTTATGATTTGAGGGTCTTGCTCTTGAACATGTTTCGTGAGTCCCTCAATGGCCTTCATCAAACTTGCAATTTGCTCCTCGAGAGTTGTAACATTTATCACCATGGCAGATGCTATATTTGAGGTAAATGAGTAACTCGATGCTGAGCGAGGGGTGGATGATGTAGATTCATCCTTCAGGTCTCCGTCATCTTTGTTTGTGTTGGCAGGTAAATCATTCTCAATAGTTTCGAGCAAAAGAGTTATCTCAAAAGATGATAGCAACTTTTTCGACATACTTTTTGTGACGACACCAACACTTCCGCCTATAGTATTCAAAGAATTTAAAGTTGTAATTTTCACAACTGCGACCTTGCAAGTAGTCATTATGATATTTCAAAACTTTTGAAGAAAAGAGATGAGAGGTAGAGATTGTCCCACTGGGCATGCCAAAAATTTGTAACATAAATTTTATTCTCTGTAAAATTAACAAACAAAAAAAATTGTACAAATCGAATTTTATTGAATTGAAATAATAAAATGGTTACAATCTCTATAATTCCTCTAATTCTTTTATTCAAAAATAAGAAATTTTGGGATTTGAACTTTAGGAGGTGCAATTGCTGATTTGATCCCCTCCAAACAGAATTTCATCATTCAATAACATTAATTCGAGGGTTTAGCACCTTAATATCGAATCAAACGTTAAAACTTAAAAAACGTTGACTTTGAAATTTGACAATATTTGATAGAATTGACCATTTGATATTCTCCAATGTGGATTTAATCTTCAATAACGTTAATTCAAGGGTTTAATAACTTAATTTCGAATTAAATGCTATTATTTGGATGGATTCTGCGATGAACGCTTTGATTTTTGCCTTGAATACCGTAGATCTCCTTGAATTTGATCGCCTTGGTTGAGAGAATTTTCTCCAACATCTTTCTTGTTTAAACCTCTTCTTCACAACTTATGTTTTTTACTCTTGCAAATGACCCCTATTTATATTTTTATGATATGAGTTATTGAATAAGTCATTTGATGAAATAACACAATTTGATTAACCAATCATGATTTGATTGACATTTATCACTTAATCACAAGATTTGATACAATCTTGATTTTCAATAATTAAAATTTGACACTTGACGATATTTAATTGGTCAATAAAATATATATTATAATATTAATTATTTAATTTAAGAATTAAATTTGATTAAATTCTCAATATAAATAGAAAATATAAAATTAATATTTAATACATATTATTTTACACGTATCGTCATTTAATTGACACAAATTTAATTTGTTTACAAGCAGTTAAGTGGATAATTAATTGTATATTATTAAATTATAAAGATTATGAATATTTTACTTAATATAAGAATTTTTTATTGGATTTTAACCTTAGAATCTAGCATATCATGAGTATTATAACCCACTGTAAACTTAATCTATTAAATCATAATTTTATTCCGGCCTTTCATTGGGTCGCCCTTTGGACTGGACGTATTTAGCTTTTACGGATCATGGTGACCCATCACACTTGACAATATGTTATACCGGGATAAACAATTTGAAGGTTGTGGTGCTTCACTTTTCTGTCAACGTGTAAGAACGATTTTAAAAACCCGGCTTGTGTCTCTCACTCGAACCGTCCGGTTGACTGTCACCCCTGCTAAACCGCAGCCCTAGGGCCCAATTCCTCGTTCAAAATCTAGGTTGCTTTTCTTCGCCCCTATTTCGATTGCTTGTATTTTCTAGTTTGCTGGAGTAGATGACAATTGTGCACGCAATTTCAGATTTGGAATCGAAATTCTCGGAATTCAATTATAATTCTTGTAAACTGTAGCATAATTAGTCATAAAAAGAGGTATATTCTTTTCTTTTCTTTTTTGTGTGGTGAATGTATGTGTATTGCTGCATATGAAGCTTTATAGATGGAGCGATCGCATCAGGTGGAGGCGGGAAGTCTCGAAGCGTCACTGCTTCAAATGATCAATGATCACAATTATGCTTCTATTGAGCTACGTGAACACACTGGTCAGTTGTTCTTATACGGCATCTATGCTTAATTTGATGATGTGCTGTTGCAGGATTATGGTGAATTTAGAGTTTAATCGGTGTTTGCTTTTACCTTCTCTTTTTCCTTTTTTTTGTGGGTGGGAAGTGGGGTGGGGTGTGTGTGTGTGTGTGTGTTATGGTGAACTTTCGCGTTTATTAGATGTTTTGCTTTTGTCTTCTCTCTCTCTCTCTCTCTCTATATATATATATATATATATATATTTATTTATTTATAATTATTTTGATAAAATTAGAGAAAGCGAAGAAAGAAGCTATTCGGAAGGCAAATCGTGTGTCTGATCTGTTGGTGAGTGCGGTTAATGGGGGCGTCCAAGAGGTCTTTATAAATGAGAAGCGAATTGAAATGGAAATTCGAGCATTGGCAGCGACTATTATGCGATTCTCAAAGCAGACTGATCAGTGGCTCGCAGCTTCTCATGCTATCAACAATGCTGTCAAGGTTTGCAACTGAATTGTTTCTTTGTTTGCTTGTTTGGTTCATACAATGTGTATCTTGGTTATTGAACCATGTAATCATAAATAGAGATAAAAATGGTTTCCCACTGTAAGTTCATGTTAGTGCGTAGCTCTTTTTTAACTATTGAGATCAACTTCAGCCATTGTCCAGCTCTTGGATTCAATGTTGAAGCTTGTGACAACTGTCCTCTGAATTTGTTTTTTGTATTTGTATTCTGGACCTTGGCATCTGATTTCTGTGATGAAACATTAATCCATAGGTCTAGTTGTGCATATGCAATATTGTTATGTCTTAGACTTGAACATCCATGCTTATATGGCCTTTTGTATGTACTGTGTGCGTTTGTTTGTTATTTTTTGCCAGGTTGAAAATTATTCTTATTGCTACATGTCCTTTCATAAATGGCATGTAAGAAGTAAAACGAATTTACATCTTGCATGCGTCGACTTAGTTTAGGAACTAAATCAAGGTTTTCATGTTTCTGCAAAGGTTTGTAGAAATAGTTTGAAAAGGCTCTTAGCTTATCACTAACATTTACATTTAGTGCAAAGAGTATGGTATCATTGTCATGAGAGAAGAATGAAAATGAAAAGTACTGAGGTTCTGTAATTTTACTTGCTTATATATCATATCTCGCCCACTTCTTAGAACTGGGATTCATACTTGCCTGTTGTTGGGAGCAAGATATGTGAGATACAAATAAACAGATATTTCTCAGAGACTTTTATTATTTCTTGGTTTGGGAATTAATGAACTATAAGCCATGGAAGTCGGCGGTTAATATCTTTATTAATACTGTTTTCAGTTCGGTGTGATCTAATCATCACCTTGGTAAGCTATTACCTCACCGACTAGAAAATCAGACGTAAGGCCCTCCTCGGGCGGATTCCTCCTTTTGCTCCTCAGCCTACGGGGTATTAGCAGCCATTTCCAGCTGTTGTTCCCCTCCTAAGGGCAGGTTCTTATGCGTTACTCGCCCATCTGCTACTGGAAACACCATTTCCCGTCTGACTTTCATGTGTTAAGCATGCCTTCTGGAGTACTCACTATGTAAACAGGCACAATTAATCAAACAACCACTATGTATATTGGAAATTCAAATAACTTTCTAGTAGTTACCCAAATATACCAATATCTTCTTAGCTGGAAAAAGAAAACACACACACACACACAAACACAGTAACGGTAACAGTATGCTGGAAGTTCACAAGAATCAAAATTACAATTTGAGAGTATTTTCTTCAAAGATTTGTGGTTAAATAGACACTGGATAATCCATTATAACTGAGAGACTTTTATGCGTATCTGTCAACAGGAAATTGGAGATTTTGAGAACTGGATGAAGACAATGGAGCTTGATTGTAAAAGCATTAGTGCTGCAATCTGTAACATCCACCAAGCATGATCTGATAAGGCAAGATCTCGATTTCATTATATTTGTATTTCTACTGATATATGTGTATATGTTTAGTTGTGAGCAAAATTATTTTGATGGCACTCTGAAAAAAAAAATCTTATATAAATTCAGTTGAACCTCTTAAGAAGAACTTTTCTGAGCACAAAGTCGTGGATATTTGTGGCATTTAATCTATTCTTTAAACAGAGATATTCTAAAAATTTAAGCCACTAGTCAGAATTACTAGGAGGACTTTTTTGCCTTTGCTGTTCATATTTGATGCTATAGCTATAACCATCCTGCCTCCTCTCCAAATTACTAATGTCTTATGGATTAGCTAAGATGTTCATTTTGCCACTCAAGTGTTACATACGCATGGTAGAATTTGAACACACTAAGTAGTGGCTGGATTGTGGAAACTTTAAAAATTTGTTGTCCCTTCATTTCTTTGCATGCCAATATGGAGAAGTTGAGAGAATTCATAAAAGTTTGGCAGAGAATTTGTTCTCTTGGGTTTTGGGGATTATTAGAGAGCATTGTGTCTGATTTTGAATAGTTTATGCTCTCTATAGATTATTGTAGTTGAATCAGTCCCCCGGCTTGTGGATGTAGGTTATTGACCAAACCGAAAAAATTTGTCATCTCACTTTTTATTTCCTGTACATTAATCATCTCATTTTTTTGGTTCATTTTATAACATACAATTTGTATATGGCACCAGCCTGACAGATAGCATGTGTACGCGTAATCACCAATTCATCCCATCGGTGATCTAGATTTCAATGTTTGCAGTCTGTCTACAGTTGGTATAACGAATTTACTCGATTCTTCTCTCAAAACATGCTGGTTTTCTTGATTCTTTGAAGTTTTAGTTTATTACTCCATATTTATCTAGTGAGGAATGTGCCTCTTTCTCTCTCAGTATCATATTAACAGAAAAATGAACTGATCGTTGAGCGTTGAATGATTCCTTGAGTGGACTGCCAGTTATAGTGTGAGGCAAACTAGTGAATCAACTGTAACAAAATCATGTGTGTTCAAGAGGATCTTTACCTGTAACAGGATATGCTGCTCATGCTACTGGCAATGGATCAATTAATTCTCTAGTGACAATCTTACTCGTGCTTCTGGCTGCACTATGGGCTATGCTGACCCAGTTACCCATTCAACTTGTAATAGAAGTGCCAGCAGATTCACTTTTGAATTGCTTGATTCTTTTAATTTTATTTTGAGAAGGCAAAACGCTTGAAGATTAAGTTGGAGAAAAAAGTTGTGATATTCTTTTACATGTTTCTCCAAGCACTCAGATCTTAAGCCATAGTTCCAAGATCATTGATTAGACCAGAAATATCTGAATATCTGGTTATCCTGTTTGGTAGGCCAGACAACTGGTGTTCTCAGTCCGCAATATGCAAGGCCAGAATCAATGACGATTTTTTGGAGAATCCTAGTGCTGGACCTCATTGTTTCTGTGTGTCTCGTAGCTTGACGAGAAAACTGTATACCTCTTGGTATGTCCAAAAGGGTATTTGCTGTGGTGTACTGCTAGGTGATCTCCACATTCCAGGTTGGAGCTTTATGAGTGTGATTGAACTTGATTAGCAGTTGTCTTGTGTAATGCTAATGATGCAATAAACTAACACATTCTGGAAAATTTTGCCATATTTGTAATTCTTTTTCCTTTTTCTGTTTGAATTTCTAATATACCAGTCTTATGTAAGTACAAGATAAAAAATTATGGGGAATTGGTAAATTGATTAGGCTATGTGGTTCAAGCAATCACTCTGCAGGAATATTTCTGTGATTGCATTTTCATATACTTTAACAAAAGAAAAACCACTAACTAAAACTAAAAAGAAACAGAACATGTTGGTGCTGGAGGCATAAAGGAATTCATATTCTCCACACAAGCTGAATACAGCGAATTAGTTGAAGAACAGGAAACACAAATGCAAGTAAAATTCATCCAGATAATATGTTCAACTGCATTCTTGTTGTTCGTTCTCCTTCCTGCACAATAATATATACTAGAACAAAGCACGTATGTTGCACGTGCATGATATTGTTTTATACATATTGAGGATCATTATATCTTCATACCAAAAAAATTTACAAGGAAAAATTTAACATTTTTGTAATTAATGCCAAACTTTATAATAGAATATCAATAAAATGTAATTATTTTATCCCTTCTCTTCTTCCTAATTTCTATTTTATCACAAAAATCGGCTCATTATGTATCATTTATTACTTAATTACTTCTATATTTTTTAGAAACTTACCTTCTGCACACAGTAAATATTTTGAAAACTAAATTTATGTTTGTAAACATTTCCCTATAGTCGAGTTGCATGACAAGATTGTATATATAATATAAGAATATTTACAATTAAAATTAAATAAAATTGATATTATTATTGATGTACATTGTGATACTAACCTCTATTTTTACTTTCAAACCACAACTAGCATCTGTCAACTGCTATGCTGAAACTCTTTTATTCTTTGGCATTTTCTTTGATCTATCTAGCAACTTATGGGTATGGAATAGTTATGCATGATAATCTTTTTATATTTAAATGGTGTGTGTATATGTCAAATGATACAAAGTAAAAAATTACTATTTTTTAACGAGGGATAATTTTGTTATTGTGTAAGTAGATACTTAGCATAACTAGAATGCGATACGTGTATTATGAGGAAGATCAATCAATATGAGAATATGCTAAGATTTTCTATTTTAACTACAACTAATCTAGAGAGCCCAATCCCAAGGAGAGTTTTTCACCCTCTTAGTTCCATGGTCAACCTTGAGAACCATACCATGGTGGGCAAAGAGAAACTGAAAACCAAATAAGAGGTACATCACTATAGTGTTCAAGGTAAAATACTAAGTATGAGTAAAAGAATGCCTTGGCACTAAGATCATATACATCATAAACTAATGTCTCAGATGTAGCCTCTGCAACCATAAGTCATGTCACGGGGGACAAGAGGGACATCATCTCCAGTGCAGTCTCTCGAGTGAATAAAGAATCACCATTCTTTACGTTCCAATCAGGGCAAAACTTATCAGTTGAATGAGTGGTTATACTCCTAGATGCAAGATCCCCAATATTAGACTGGAGAGCGCCAAAGTCTCTAGCACTAGAGCGAGGCTCCGAACCCTCACCTTTCTCCAATATGCCAAGCTCAAAAAGGAAAGTCCTAGATCTAGGCAAAGGTCTACCCCCTTAGTAGAATGAGGAAGAAGTAGTCTCTCAAATGGCAGACCAGATGACTGGGCTAATCTACTAGAGTCTTTCCATGCTTATCTCTGGGCAGCCCGGGCCAAGATCTTAGTCCTGTATATCTTTCTTGCCTTCCTAACCTCCATGTATGTACAAGAAGGGATAAATGTAAATGTAAACTAAAGAAAGAAAAGTACAAAGGGCATTTTAAGGTCTACGACTATTGACGGGTGAGAATGACTAAATCTTGCTTCTATCAAGTTATCTTCAATGATAAGCTTATCTAAGCTCACTGGACCTCAAATAATAATTGCCAACTTTGCTAGCTTTTCAATGCTATTAAGCCTAGACGTTGGAGAAAATGAATCACTATAATTCCACTCGGAGCAGATGTACTAAGGACACTCTTGTAAAACATAGAAAAATCTAGACCTCCAGCCCTTGGTTTTGTTGGAAGCATCTATAAGGGCCTTAGTCTTACTCTTAGAGACAATGCACCACAAACCCTTGGCTCCAAGTGTTGTTAGATTCTATAAATGGAAACAAAGACTACATTTAAAAAGATTGGGACTAAGGCAGCTAAGATGATGAATCTTACAATGATTCTCCATGCATTAGGGGTGAGCTGGAGATAAAGGTTCTAAAATTTGAGTATCTCGATGATGGTGGGGTATGAAAGAAATCTCAAACCAAAATGAAACATATTCTTTTACAAACAAAGCCACCCAGGTTGCTATATATTCAAACCGCCCTTCCCAGACTTCAAAATATAGTGATCTTAATGTGTGGGCAAATAAGACATCATTTGAACCTCTCTACTTCGACTTCAGTATGAACATAAACTTCATTATTAGGATCAAAAACCATAAACCTAGCTCTACACATTTTTTCTTGGGTACAACCTACACCTCTTTGATGAGAAGTATAAAGCTCAGCTAAAGGAGTATCTGAAGGCTCGTCCAAACTCTCATATGACGTGGTAAAAACATTTTATGGGAGAAAGTTCTAGGACTCACTTCACTACTTAAATGAATTTGGGTAATAGTGATTTGTGTCAAGGAATCAAAGTCTTCAGCCTGAAAGTGAACTAAGTTCAAGTAAGCAAATTTTTCTCTAGCCAAGGAGTTTTATAATGATGCAACTTCAAGTTCACCTTCTTGTGAACAAAAATGAAGATGAACGCCTTTCAAATTTTAGAAATCAAACTGAAAAGAAAGGAAGCATTGGCTAAGAAATGAAGCTCTCTTTTCTGTGTAACAGAGGACATGATTTTCTCGCCAATCATTGTTGGCTTTGCATGTCAGATAAAAGGATGAAAAAGGAGTGGGTCGTGTCTCTAATGCCCATGGTTTAAATTCAAGCTATGATACTAAGAAGTCAGGCTATGGTGATAAGGAAAGTATGTAAAAGAAATATTAATAGAGTAAGGCAAAGTGGCCACATGAAATGTGCTTGTGCATGTGCAAGGATTCTGACAGTAGATAAAGAAAAAAATATAAAGGTTGACCATTCAAAACATTAGTAAGAAAAGATGAAAGCAAACAAAGGACAACTCAACTTTACTTTAGTGAGTAGGTAGCTATATAAGCTAATGACATGTCTAGTGAAAGGTTTGTTCATAGGCCAAGGATTCATCCTGCAAAGGTCTAGCCAAGGACACATCTCAACTTTTCTTTTTTTAAAATATTTTAATAAGCACTTCACAGGTTCATATATCGAACCTTTATGTTTTTTACTTTAATTACTTAATTATCACACAAACAAAACACAAATGAATAGCTAAGGATCTCAATTTGTCTTGTTGTGAAATGCAAAATTGAAGTATCATTCTAAGGAATTAATGAGAAGACAAAGGATGACCTTTTCTGACCTTTTCTATTGTCAAGGACTTTCCAAGGACTATGTCAGGCATAGAAATGATGTTTTGCACCTTACCAAAGATCAAGTGCAACTACCAAATAAATGAAGCTAAGGACTAATATTTGTACACTTTAATGTGCTCTCCAAGAAGTGATGCTCATCGAAGATCTGGAGGAGTGCGCTCTAGAGGAGGCACTTATCAAAAGACAACATTATTTGGAAATGATGCTCGGTGTATGGCTTTCACATTATCTCATACCCTCCTTAATAGGGCCCTTCTTACTTGTGATTCGCCTTCTTATGGATCAACTATCCTCCCAATGCTCGGTCTAATTGAATGCTCAGCAGCTTAATAGGGTGACGTCCTTGCTTTTGCTTCAAGAGTTATTTTCTCAAGAGAGTTGTACTCCTCTAAATGGCCTTATGTGCTAGTAGAATATAAGTTGTATTGTTTGGTACTTCTCGTGTCCTTCCGCCAATGCCTCACGTCATTGTGTTGATAATGATACATGGCTGCTACTCTCTATTATAGTCGTTTCTTTTTCGAGACTCTTCTAGTCTTGGCTTTTCTTTCTCATCTCGATCCCTAAGGGAAGAAACTTAGTTGCTGGCTTCTTCTTAGATATTGGATTCCTCTTCTTATATCTCGACCTGGGGCTAGGTCGAGATTAGGTCTTGACTTAGGCTTCTACTATTCTTTTTGTGTCAATTCTTCTTCCCTTTTCTTAGTCCTCTTGGGCACTTTGGTGGAAGCTTAGAGGCCAATGAAGTGAAAACTTTTAAGGTTGTAAGGAAAGACACTCTTGAGTGTCATCAGGGTATAAGCTCTTAGGGCCGCGAGCGTGAGCTCTTCAGGTTACAAGATGAGCTCTTTAGGTTGAAAGTATTATCTCCTCATGTTGTGGGATTGAGTTCATTACCTCACGAAGCTTGTTCTCACTGTAATGGATCATTACTCTTATCCACATTTTCTGAGGCATCCTCTATCAATGCCAAGAGATTATCTTGAGTGATCTGTGATACTGTCTTTCCAGTCAGTACCCATTGTCTCGAAGACTGTGGATCTTGTCGATAGAGAGAGCTTCTGCGATTGTTGTTCTACTCAATCACCAATTAGTCTTCTCTTGTGGGAGGGGTATGTCATGAACGTTGACTTCTTAAGCTCTAGACTTCATCATTCATCCCAGTACCACATATAAGAATTTCAAACTAACGACACCAAAAATAATATGAAACTGATCCAAGTTTTCAAGCATTTGACTCCTCGTGTACTGTTAATTTTTTAGTAGGTTCCAGCCTACAATACACAAACAGTTAGGGGTCCACGATATTACCTTGGGGAGACCCCTCTAATGCTCAAGTTAATAGTAGAACTAGAGAGAGTGAATGCTTAATGTAAATGGTGTATCTTAAAATATAAGAGAATGGAGGTATTTATAGTTGAATGTTGGAAGGTGTAATCCTATGTAGTAAGGTACATTGATGATTAGAACTTCATGAGTGTACAGGCTTGGATCATTCTTCTTGAGCCTCATGGAATTAGCCATTAGGCCGTTATTAGATTGTGGTCCATCATTAGACTTGGGTTGCATCTAGTCGGCTTGCTTGGACATAATTTCCCCTTATTAGGTTTGTAGCCTATTTTAGGCCCATCAATATAATATCCCTATCTTATTGGAATGTGAATCATTGTAGTTTTTCCCAAATACCATCTCCTTATTTTTTCTCTCTACGTTCTTCCTTGGGGCATAACCGTAGAACTTCAAGAAATTTAGGTATGTAAATGTGTGAACGCCACTAGTAAAGACTTGTTTATGATTTAGAGCATGGAGCTTTGAAGACATGTTCGTGATTATATTTAGGGTTAGTAGTCGAGCTTGATTTGAGGTATATAGGTACACCCAATCTACTTGATTTATGTGTTTTACATGATTTTTCTAACAAGACAATAGAGCTCGATTTTGCATGTTTGATTGATAGAATTGCAAAAAATATTTTATGCTTCCACAAAAGAAAAATTATTTTAAAAAATTAAAAAATTAAAACATTTTTTCCTTGAGTTTTTCACCATATATAGATCTTGATGTGTAGATCAAATGGTTAAAGTTTGGAGAAAGATGGATGAGTGATCTAGGAGAAAATCAATTTTAGTTTGAGGTCCATTTTCTTTGATCTCAAAATCAAACATATTTGTTACTATGTTGTTGCAAAATTCTATTCCATGTTCTAGAGTATGAAAAGAGGTTTGCAATAATATGTAATTCACCAACAACGGACTTAAAATGAGCGAAATATAATTTTTTGAATTTTCTTAGCAAAATAACAAAAATCTCGCCAAGAAATTTGGCAGTCACTAGAATTTGAGATAGTTGACATCGAGGAAGAAGCTAGAGTGGCAACTTGGCTGATGGGCGATGGCCAGCTAACACACGAATGGCACCTGCTGAGCTGGTCCAGTGCGTAAGGGAGTGTTTGGCTACTAGTTTCAACAAACAAAAATAAAAATAAAAATAAAAATAAGCAAGTCGTTGCATGTCAAAAAAATAAAAATAAAAATAAAAATAAGCAAGTCGTTGCATGTCAAAAAAATAAAAATAAGCAGCCACATAGTGTATAGGAAATGAGTACTAGCCTGAGTTGCGATTGAACCAGTACCTAAGTTTTGCACAATTAATTTAAAAAAATTAAACCAATTCTCTAATTTTATATTTAAGCCATTGAGCATAAAACTAAACATGTTATCCAATATTATCACGACTTAAATGCAGACATATGCTAGTGGACCAATAGTTAAGCTTGCACTTTAATTTGTTTAAGATGCAAATATGAAAATTTAAATTACAATATCGTGAATTAGATGTTGACAATATACTAGTAGATCAAGAATAAAATTTGCGCTTTGACTTGTTTAAACTGAAAATACAAAAAATTAACCAAAATGCTTGAGCTCTATTTTGATTATAAGCTTACTCATAAGTAAATGTTCTAGTTATCCTTAAGTCTCTGTTTGAGCTGACTTACGGATATTTATAATTTGTATTATTACTAATTAGATCAAATACTCAATAAAAATTGCCTAACTTGAGATTGATTGTAGAAAGTTGAGAAATGCACAAGTAGGTGCACTTGTCTTGACCATCATAAACCAATTAAGGTGAGCGTTGGAACAAGCAAAACGTAGTTTGACAAGAGCAATAAGTTAAACTAGAACCATAAATTGATCAGACAAAGTGGCACAGTCATGCCACCGTGGTAATAGAGGCAACTGAATGTCAACCAATGTCAATGATCATAATGAGATTGGTCACTTCATGTAATTGTACTGAGATGAAGTTTGACTAAGCTTATTTAAAAAAAAAAAAACTTGTAAGCTCTTTTTTTGGAGCTTATAAGATGAAATAGTTGTTGAAGTCTTTGGATAAAATAAGATCATAGCTTACTAATGGCAATTTAGTAATTAAAATTATTAAAACCAAATGAATTTGTTAAGATCTTTAAAATAAGTTAAGAACTTCTAATTTTTTTAGAAAGAGCTTATAAGATCCTAATATCTTATTTTAGGAGCTTATAAGCTATTTTTCTAAAAAGTTGTCAGACACTTTAAGATAAGAATATGCTATCAAATATCTTATAACATATTTTAAAGAGTTTATAAATTCACCCAAACACCCTCTGAGTAATGTTGTCCCATTCTTCTATTTGCTAATGTTTCCAATTCTTTTATTAGATGGATAGAAAATGTTGGTGAAACATAGCATGAGATTAAAGATTGAGCAAATATTAGATTAGTATCAAGTATTTTGCAACCATATTAATTAAAATAGCACACAAGAATAGGGAGGCACTACAAGTTGAGAAGTGCTACCTCAAGCTCAATAATTGGTGTGAGCTAATCGTAGAAGATGTGCATAAGGCACTAAATTTGATATAGTCTAAGAGAGTGTTTACCTGAGCTTATAAGCTCTTTAAAATATCTTATAAGATGTTTGAGAGCTTATAAGATCTCTTAAAGTGTTTGGTAAATTTTTTTGAAAAAAAGCTTACAAGTTGTTTTTAAAAAAGTAAGGAGATCATAACTTATTTTCAAAATAATAACAAACTCCTTTCATTTTGATAATTAGTTAAAAAATTATTGTTACTAACATGTTAAAAGCTCTGTTATCTTATTTTATCCAAACACTTCAACAACTTATTTTTTAGAATAAAATCTAACATCTTATTAAACTTCAAAAATATTTTATAAGATGTAGGAGCCTATAACATCTTTTAAATAGCTTAGCCAAATTCCCTCTAATTTGAATTGAAGCATTTGTTAGATATTAGTTGAGTAACTTAGTTTGTGCAACTTTTACGCAACAAACTACGACATAAGTCATTTTTCTTTGTGATGTGATTGGTTTAATTTTTTATACTTTTTCTATTGATATTATTATATCACGGCATGCGAGATAAGGAGGATAACTATGCTAGCTAGAGGAGGCTTTATTGGCTTACTCGTTAAGATCAATCTCTCTCTATATAAACTTTTCTAGTAGGAAAAGCTTGCTGGAAAAACAAAAAAAAACTACTTATTCTCTGGAGCCAATCCACTAAAAGGAATGCAGACTTACGAGTGTGAGGCATGTTGAGTTGATTTTATACCAATAATTTGTATGCCTTTTTCTTAACATTTAGTTTGTTTTCAAGTATTTATGTTACTTTTTGTACACTTAGTCTGAACTTTTGTAGGTAATGACAAAAGAAGAAGAAAATGAAAAAAAAATAAAAACTTGATTAAAATTTTGAAGAATCTGCATTGTGGCACTACTGATGGCAGTGTTGATATTTCAATCATAACTCTTTATACAAATATCATATTGACTTAACTTGATCTATTGGAAAGCCAAGAGATAGATTTACAATTTTTATATTACCACGAAACCCAGTTTATTCGATTTCATTGAGAAAAATTAGGTTAAAGAGTCAGCAATGAACTAAAACTTTTTGGTGGGGTACATCTTGGTATTTTAGGCATATCTCTCTACGAATTTCATATTGAGTTGATTCAAGTTTTTATGAAAATCCAAGACACAAAGCTACAATGCATTAGAAAACAGTAAAAATCAATTCAGAATACAAAGAGCTTAAAAATTATTTACAAGACAATTGATCCTACCAGAGCCAAGGCACTACAAATTGAGCATATGGCACCTAGGTACCGATAGAAAGAGCCTAGGTGCTGAAATTAGAATACATGGTATCTAGGCACTGTTCTTTTGAGTTTAGATGCCATTTGAAGATGTTGCAGACAGAGTGTTTGGCGCTTAGGCATTGTTCTTTTGAGCCTAGGCACCAAACAACATGAAAATTTAAAAATGCAATTTTTAACTCAGATTTTGGATATTAATTGTGGAAAATTATAAAAGAAAACTTCTAAAAAGACTTTGGGGATCTCTTGGGCTTGAGGAGACTTAGAGAAATAAAGGGAAAAACAAAGGCAAGGGCTGTAAGATTCAAGAAGGGGATTCATCTTCAAGATTCGAAAAGTTTTTTCTTTCATTTTTCTCTTTCTTTTTCCTTTACCATTAACATGAGTTTGTCTATATATTTTATGCTTATGGGTATGGGCTAATTCTTTTTTTTAAGATTTTGATGTAACCTAATTTAATTTTTTTATATATATCTATCAATTTAATTTTTTTTGGTTGAGTATTCATCATTGTTCTTAATGTTTCTAATTACTTGATCACCAATTAGATGATTTATTAATCATAAGGATCCGGGAGGTGAATTATATATACAGTTCGTTATGAAGAATATCATAAATTGCATGTAAAATATGAATATATTTGCATAGTTTGTATAGTCATTACATGAGATCCATGGAATCTAATGAGTTGTTGATTGTTGTAATTCACATAGAAATATAGTAGGTTAGCAATTGATGATATTTCTATTAGACCTTGGAATAAGCTAGTAGATAATTTAGGAATTCTCGACTGTCACTTGGGAAATAAATTGAGATTGATGAGATAGATTATTCAGTTCGGACTAATTATGGTGAAATCATAAATCTAGGTCTTTAAGTTATTGAATTTCATCTTTAATTACTTTTGATTATTAGTTTAGTTTAACTAGATTTAGTTTACAATCATCAGTACTTTCTTGTGTTTATTCAAATAAAGTTAGAGTTGACATAATTTTGGTACTTAGTAAGTCTCAGTTCTTGTGGGAACAATATTCACTCATCACTTTATTACTTGCTAACGATAACATGCACTTTCAGTCGTAGAATATGCAACAACTTTTTGGCACCGTTGCCAGGGATTGTTTGATTTCATTAATATCGATACCAAGTAACTCTAATTTTAATTTGATTTTTTTATTATTTTTGTTTTCTTTTACTTTCGTTCTTTGTTTTGATTTTTTAGGCATTATTCTTAGATGAAAGAGAAGGTCTAAAAGTTTCGATGTGATACCATGGCAAACACAGGGAACAACACAGAGAACAACAAGGCACTACATGATTATGCTATGCTTATGGTCATTGATACACTCTCGGAAATTAAGTGCCCTGTCATTCAAGCAAATAATTTTTTAAATCAAACCAGCTGTTATTCAAATGGTTCAGGCTAATTAGTTTTGTGAATTAACCAATGAGGATCCTAATAACTAGTTTTCTAGAAATTTATGATATGTTCAAGCACAATGATATTACTGATAATGACATTAGATTGAGATTTTATTTTTGTATTCACTTTGAGATAAGGCCAAAGTTTGTTGAATTCTCTGTCTGCTAGGACAATTACTACTTGGGTACACTTGGCTCAAAGCTTTCTAGCTAAGTTTTTTCCATCAATTAATATAACAAAGATGCAGAATGATATTACTACGTTTGCTCAATATAACTTGGAATCATTCCATGAGGCTTGGAAAAGGTACAAGGATCTATTGAGAAGGTGCCCACATAACGGTATACCAAATTGGTTACAAGTGCAAATAGTTTACAATGGTTTGAATGGCTCAACTAGAACTATAGTTGATGCAATAGCTGATGGAGCTCTTTTAGGTAAGACGCATGAGGAAGCTTATGAAATACTTGAAACCATGGCTGCAAATGCTTATTAGTGGCCTTTATAGAGAATTATACCAAATAAAGCATTTGTAATACATGAAGTAGATGTCCTCACTACGCTCACTGCTCAAGTTGCTACATTGTCTCAACAACTTAGTTCATTCACCAATGCAGTTTCCAAACCAGTTGAGGTATATAATATTTGCAATGGTCCTCATCCTAGTACTGAATGTCAAGTTGGCAATCTATTTGCTCCACCATAATTCAAACATGTGCAATTTATTAGGAACTTCAATGGACAAAATAACTCATTCTCTAACTCATACAATCAGGGATGGCACAATCATCCAAATCTCTCATGGAGAAATAGTCAAAATGTAGTGTGGCCTCCATCAAATTTTTAGCCTCAACCTCCACCACAACCACAACCGCCATCAAACAATGTCTTACTTGAAGAATCGTTTTCCCAATTAACTTTGAACACCAATCTATTTATGGAAAGAATAAATGCGACTTTGCAAAAACATGAGTCTTTTATTGAGAATCAAATAGCCTCTATTTAAAACTTTGAGGTTTAAGTGGGGTTGAGTGCAAGTCTTAAAGGTTTGTTTTCCATTAACATAGACGAACCCCAAGGAGAATGTACAAGTCATTACTCTTTGTAATGGTAAGGAGTTGTCGAAACTTAAAAGAAAAGCCATTGATACAAAGAAGCCAACAAATGAGAGTGCAGTTGAGGAATCTGATGAGACATCAAGAAAGAAAGTTGAGAAACCAAAGTCTAAGTTATTTCCAGACAACCCTCCTCATATGTGTCTCTTATCCCACTATCGCAGCACTTCTAGAAATAAAAACTAGATAAGTAACTTTCTAAGTTTTTGAATGTCCTTAAGGAGTTTCACATTAACATTCCTTATGCGGATGCCTTGAAGCAGATGC
The DNA here is from genome assembly GCA_019321725.1 of Paulownia fortunei. Lineage (NCBI taxonomy): Eukaryota > Viridiplantae > Streptophyta > Magnoliopsida > Lamiales > Paulowniaceae > Paulownia > Paulownia fortunei. The sequence goes on along the minus strand of CM033116.1, from coordinate 17,183,675 downwards.
CCACCTACGTAAAATGCATGTAAAAGGTCCTATCAAATAGAAAAAGTTGGAGAAATATAAGACAGTGGCACTTAGTGAGGAATATAGTGTCATCTTACAAAAGAAGCTGTCACATAAACTAAAAGATCTATGGAGTTTTACAATTCTTTGCACTATTGGCAATTCATTTTTTATAAAGCTTTATGTGATCTTGGTGCAAGTATTAGTTTGATATCTCTCTCTGTTTATTGAAAACTTGGGCTTGGAAAAATGATGTCTACTATTATCTCTTTGCAATTGGCAGATACGTCCATCAAGTATCTAAGGGGTCTTATCGAAGATGTCTTGATTAAAGTTGCAAGTTTATCTTCTCGGCAGACTTTATTTTTCAAGATATGGAGGAAGATCAAAATTTTCCAATCATTCTTGATCAAGCATTTTTAGTTACCTAGAGAGCTCTAATTGATATGCAGAAAGGCCAGTTGATTTTGAGAGTTCAAAATGAACAAGTCACATTCCATTTCTTCAATACGATGAAGCATCCAAGTGGAGTAGATAGTTGTTTATGAGTTAACATTGTTGTTAAATGTTTCAAAGCAACTGTTTAAGCAAAACAACCATCTAAGCCTTTAACAATTTGTTTAGTTGGGTTTTCCAATAAGGATGACCTTGAGACTATGGAGTGGGTTCACCAAATGAGTGGGCAACAACTAAGAGGGAACATTGATGGTGATGAGAACTTCCAAGCATCTACGAATATTTTAGTGGACCCAGGGTGAAGTCTTTCACAAAATGTCAGGCTGAAGATTATAAAACAAATGCTTTTTAGGAGGCAATCCAAGTTATTTTATTTTTTCTTACTTTTATAGAATTTTCTTTGCAATTCTTTTTCATTTGTTCTAGCTTATTATTTTAATTTGGGTTATACCATTCCCTAGTTAAGTTGTGTCTAATTTAATTGATTGCATTTTTTTTATTTGTAGGATGCTGACGCCACCACCTACCCCAAAATGCTATTGATTTTCAGGGATGTCCTCTATATTTATTATTTTAATCTTCTTTGAGGACAATGTAAGTCTTAAGTTTGGGGGTGTTTTACTTTGTTTCACTTCTGCTGTTTTGGGTAGTTGGCTTTCATGTTCTTAGGGTCATTATTTTTTTTTTGTTTTTAGTGTTGTGTGTTTTTTATTAAAAAAATTAGTATATTCTTGAGTTACACTATAATCAAATTAATAACTGATGATGAAATGTTGATTGCCTTAATGAAAGTTTGTTGGAACTGATAAATGATATCTTTGCCTGAGTATTTTATATGCATGGTAGTTTGACTTGCTTGTGGTTCTTGTTGAAATTGAACACTAGGTGGTTGTCAAATTGTATTTATTTACTTAGAGAAAGCTTATAGGGCATAAGTGCTTTCTAAAATATCCTATCAAGCTCTAGAACTTGTTTAATTACTAGTCGAGGTGAAATCATAAGTGACATAGTATTAAGAAAATAATTTAGGCCATTTTTGAATCGTTTGAGCCTATAAAGCCTAACAAATTTGCATATTTTATCCTTAGTGTCCCTTTTGAGCTTAATGTAGCCTGTTTCTTTGTCACCTCACAAAATATAGCCTTCACATTTTTTGTCTGTCAAATTTACTATTCACTCAACAGAGTTAATTAAGAGCTTGGCTTATACTATATACAATTGTGCAGTTGTTGGGAAGTTGTTGACAATCTTTTGTATCATCTTCATATGAAAAAAAATAGAAAAAATAAAAAGAAAATAGGAGAATAATGAGAAGTTTGTAAAAAGAAAAAGAAAAAAATACTCCCTTGTTATTAATGTGAAACAACATAAGTTTGGGGATATAAAAATTCATGTAAAAAATAATTAAGGAAAGGAAGAAAAAGAAAATAGAAAAAAAATAGTGTTGAATGAAACTTATAAAAAGAATGAAAGGAGTTAATGATATAAGGTTGAGAGGTTGGTTTTAGCAAACACATTTCTAGATTGGTTGTATGTTTTGGAGTGATTGTGAGCCATTTTACTATTCAAATTTCTTACCCATGACTCTAATCTTACATTACAAGCTTTAAAAGTTCTTTTAATCTATAATATTATGGTTAACCTATATTAGTGGAGATTAGTATGAAGAGCAAGCATATAAAATTTGGTAATCATCTCTATTTAATTTTAGAACTGGATTATCTAAAAAATGTTTAACTTTATAAATTTATTCGAGTAATAAATATGACTTGATGAACTGGCTATACATACAGACACACAAGATCATGAGGTTGAGTTAAATTAGTATGCATGCTGGTACTTAGGTATTAATTGACTTTTGAAGTTTCATTTAAGTTGGCATTTTGGTAATCGTTGAGGCATGCTGATGATTTGGTACTTTATGATCAGTTTATTCGTTTTAGTTGTTCTTTCTGTTTTGCTTGGGGACAAACAAATCTTTAAGTTTAGGAGGTATTTGTTGAGTTAGTTTTATACAAATAATTTGTATGTCTTTTGCTTAACATGGTTTGTTTTCAAGTGTTTATGTTATTTTTTTTTGTGGGGGGTAATGCTGGTTATTTTTTCCAAAAATGTTAAATACATTTGACATAAATTTCAAACGACTAATAGTCATCTTGATTCACTATCAACCCTAATACAGTTTGCAATCTATTATCAGAGTCCATGGATACTGAAATGGTAATATGAACTAATAAAGTGTTCGAAAGAAAATAGTAGAATCAAATTTTCTCCAACATTTCTTGCGAGAAAAGTCATGATGAAATGGTAGCCAAAGAAAACTTCTTTGCCCCCGAATCGACTTATAGTCTAAGAGGAGTTTTATCGCTGGCACCACCCAAAGAGTCAATTAGGCATATATGAATGAAGATCTACCCAATAAATCAATACTCTTAAAAGAATTGTTCCAACATATGGACAAAGAAATAATCTCTAAAATGATGATAGAAGACTTTGGAGAACCTGCAGAAACATCTCAATCCTCATCAAAAGGAAAAGAGAAGGGTAATGAAGACGATGAGATTATGGATTCTCAAGATCCATATGAAGATGAGGAAGAAGCTATGATTGATATTTTGACAGCTCATTGTGGAGATTGACATTACCAATGACGACATTAAAACTGACGTCATCCTTGACAACTTCGAAACTCAAAATGTTCTATTGTACAAAGTTTAATAAAGTTTTAGTTTTACTTTTTTTCTATAAAAGGGAAGGACATCATCCTTGTTGAGGCTCACTAGAAAATACTCTTCTCTATCTCTTTCTAAAAAATCTCTAGATAGTAGTATCCTCCTCTTTGTACTGTTATTCTTACCAGTTTCACAAACTATTTTTGATTGAGATTCATTGCATAATAGGGCACATATAGGGATAGTCGATTGCAATATGAATCTATCTGCTTGGCACAAGGGGAAATTTCATGTTGAAGAGATCCCATTGCTTTCTTCCTCCAAGACTATGCTACTCCAAGTATTGACAGACTCACTTAAATAATGTCTGGGTCTATAAGTTATTAGTTGTGTACATGATAATGATATCATTATTTATGATGCAATGATTTACAAACTCCAATTAGATTGTAAGTTAAGTAGGTGGCATGAAATGACCCTAACACAAAAATTTCTTGTCCTGCTCGACCAAATATAGCCCACTTGTAAGAATGAGACACTGATTGGGAATCGAATTAGTCTTATATTGCCTCGTACGCTGAATTACCAAAATTACCTTTGAATTTTGAACTATTTACCAAAAAATTCATCTATTTATATAAATTATAAATACCCCTTGACATTTATTTTTATTTTACAAATTATGCCTAGGGGGATATTTGTAAAACAAAAATAAATTTTAATAAAGTATTTATAATACTTCAAGAAAGTATTTATAATTTTTAAAAATAATTAAATTTTTTTATAATTAAACTAAATCTTAATAGTAATTTTTGTAATTCACCGCGGCCTTACATATTCAAATTTCTTACATATTCAAATTTTTGTGGCTCCAAACAGCACATGCCGTAAACTGGCCAATTTATCACACTTATGAACCAGAGTTGATGACCGTAAACTGGCCAATCTGGCCAATCATATGATTAAGTTCTTGTCTGTGCTAGTAGCTGGCAAGCCTGTTGCTTGTGGTCGAACAACTCATAGTTTCATGTATTTATAGATATCATTTATGTATTTCTAAATACTTCATAACCACACCCATCAACCATATATAAAAACACACTCCAACTATCAATGAGATCTTTCCCAAATATTAAGGCGAAGTCCCTAATTCTAAGATTAAATAAATCTTATGTCTAAATACTGTTTATATGTTGGTATGTGTGTTTTTTTGTGATATATGCTTTAATTATGAATATATTTGATTAGTATTAAATAAGTTGATGTAATGATTGATGTAATTAATCCTTTCTTTAAAAAAAAGAAGGAATAGCAAACTGAAGGGTGCTTCAAGTGATGCATAAACTTGACATCAAAATTACCATAATTTCTAGTAAAAATTAACTGCTGCCCAACATTTTTGAGGCCACACAACTTATAAGGTACATATGAAGAAGTATAAACCAAAATTCTGTACACCATTTCATGTAAAGTATTAAACGTTATTGCATTTGTTCAAGTATGCAATACGTTTAATCTTGACATTACGGAACATTCACTATGAAAAAAATATTCGATTCTCTAGGAAGTTGAGAGAAGTAGATACCAAACAAGAAAGCACACATATAGTTAGCGTAAAAAGGTATATGTTACAATTCAATTCAAATAAGTAATAGACCCCATATCCTGCGAGCACTTCATAATCCGAATTAGAACGTGGAATGCAAGATGAAACATCACATTGGAATTTATTTTATACACAGCACATAGCTTTAACTCTACAAGCACTTGACTGATAGTGCCCCGACTCCATGGTGAATTCCTTCACATCCTGAAATGAGATATTTGAATGTTTTCAACATCAAGCTTCTTGAAATTACCACGATTTCGTGTAGCACGGAACTTTCCCCAGTTACATCCCTTGAATTTGGGAGGGTTTTGCTCATTTATCAGCTCCTTTAGAGGTTCCACCCATGTGTAATGTGAAGGATACAAGAAGTAAGGAATCGAAAACCTTTCCTTCTCAGAATTGACCACTGCTCTGTGTTCCACGCTCTCGTACTTGTCATTGCTCCAAATCTAAGCAAACATCCAAATACCAACCAAGTTTGGAACTCAACTTAAAAGAAAAAATCTTGACATGAGATTAGCTGAGGAAATTCAAACTTCAAAATTCATTAATGTTACCTGGATTACATCACCAATATTGATGATATATGCATCCGGAGTTGGTTTCACAAGAATCCATTCTCCATCTGTTTTTCTCTTCACTTCAAGTCCACCAACATCATCTTGAGCAAGGATGGTCAAGACACCAGTATCCTTGTGTCTACCAACACCAAGAGTTAGATGAGGAGCAGGGCAGGGTGGATAATAGTTGAGCCTGATCTTACTTGTTTGGTCCTTGAAGAAGCCATTTAACCGATCTTTTGGCAAGCCCAAGCTCAAGGCTATGAGTTCCAGTAACTTGAAAGCTAGTTTCTCCATTTCAGCAGCGTGAGCTTCACCTGCCTCCCTGAAACATGCAAAAATTTTTTTTTTAATCTTCAAAAGCAGCAGGCAACTTGCAATAATTGGCACCCAAGTGCAAAATGTCAAGCATTTGAACGACTTTTGTTTAGTTTGGGGATATGGGCATTTTACCATCCCATGTTTGGAAAAAAAGGGCATAACTATCTCCTGAGAAACAGCTGGAAAACACCTTGTGTTTAAATATCAAGCATACTACTCCCAAGATCTGTTAGCTGAGATGCTAATGACTGTAAAGTTTACTACAAGAGGTTCGTATAAGGGCCAGTTGCCACCATGCTGCCACAACCTTGATCATGTTTGAAAAATATCCTCCTCACAGAAACTCCAGTCCATCCATCACCAAAGCTATCCTCTATCACCAACAATATGACCTTACCGCACTATGATCTTCCACCAGTACTGACACTATCACAAAGTCTAATGAAAAGCTTCCGTCCTTTTCCAAGATTCTTGGTAGTGAATGAATAAATATATATGTTGCCTAAAGAGAAATGATGGCAGCTCGATCCCTTGCCTCCCCCTCCACCCTCCCAAAAAATGAAAACGAAACTGAAATCATTTTGAACCATTGAAGGTCAACTGGAACTCGAGAAAGGATAACAGTAAAAACCTTTTCTGCAATGTCCATATTTAGTTGGAAAAAATGTGCAAGAAACTCTCATTATTTTAAATTCCCGTCTCATTGAAGTATCCTGACTCCTTTTCCTTAAATACCAACTTAAGTCTGTCATAGTCATTCAACGAACGGAGAATTACAGGGTAAAGATAGCGACTATTCAAGTTGGTGACTATCTAATCAGCCCAGAAATTATAGGAATCCCTTTGCTGCTAGAAAACTGGTGAAAGGAAAAAAAAATACAAAGAATCTTTCAATGATAATTATTAGATAAATCGAATGCCCAAAAAAACATATTGAGAGAATCCCATTTTCCTCAATTGTTTAGGGTTGAACCCAAAACTATTTTAGTCTCCACAGGTATTTTTTTTAGTAGTATTTTACAATAAAAATTGCTTCTTTGGCACTTTGCAGTAGTTGCCAGCTTCCCAGATGAATTTTCATGGAGATAATCTCCTGCCTTTAATCTCTGACTAGCTATGCAAAATTCTATGCATCATATCAATATATATATCACATGAAATACATCAACTGGTACAGATTTATTAAGTCACTAACCTTAATTCAGGAAGATTCTCAGGCCACTTATTGATCAGTTCTTTCAGCTCCATATCATCAGGCTCATGTGAAGCCGGAATGATAACCGGATTCTGTACAGCAAAATCGAAAACTTCCCTCCAGTCCCTAACATTCTTAGTATGCTCACTGTCATAATATCCAAAAGGGTCCACATCATCCCTGCTCACCTTCATCTTCTCCTCTTTCGGCAGGGCAAAGAATTTCCTGGATGCTGATTCGACCTTTTCACGGCATTTTGAAGGCACCCCATGATTGTTCACCTGGAAAAATCCCCACTTCTGGCAGGCATTCCCTATTTCCACCACTAAATCTGACAGGGCATCTGCGCCCGGCGGGAGTTTCAGCGGGGACAGATCGATTAGTGGGATGTTTTCGGCTTCAATGGTATGGGGTTTAGGCCTGTGCTCGAGTTCTTGGATAAAAGCAGGGTCCACTTCACCCATGGCTAAGAATTTGGAATCAACCTTGTACGACGATGCTACTGTTTATCTGCTACTACTTGTCTAAGGTAGTTTGCCTGAGTGAAAATTTGGCATCTTTTATACTGTAATAAATCATACTGGTAATAATTAATAGTTTCTATTGAAACTTTAAAAATTTGCTGAATAATTTTTCTATTTTTATTATTGCTTCACATCATTAATTTTTCTTTAGAGCTGTATATAACTAGTACTATACTTTCGTTATTTTTCAAAATATTTCTGTAAACTAAAGCCATCTAAACTCATTTTTTTCCATCAAATCCATTATCCATCTCTTTCACAGCATTTTGGTGTATTCATATGTCATTATTTATACTCCATTGTGTAAGTATGTGTATATCTATCTATCTATACGTACTACTTTCACGTATACGCACTTGCTTGAAACATGAAAATACATATCTATAGTAATTATTATAAACTGACATTAAAATACCTAGTGTTTTAAGAAATTCCAATTAGAAGAAACATTAAACTATTACCAAAACAATTCATAATTAATCACTACCTTAGCTTTATTATTCTGGCATTAGACTAACACTACAGATGCTGAAGCATTTCTTGTACTAGAAGAACATGTAGAAAACAATTTATGTACCACTACCACAAATTTAAAAGAATAAAATTCCAACAAAAACATACTACTTAGTGCCTGTTTGGGACCATTGGTTGAACCTCTAAACCTCCCAATTAAACCTTTTATCTCAAATAATTTTAATAGTTGTTTGACTTTCGTATTTGTATCACGTTTGGGGATGTCTAAATGCAATAATTAAGAAATTGCCAAAAAACAGCACGTAATAATGTAATTTTTGGCCAATATAGGTTGTAAAATCAATTTTCTTAAATTTCTCGAATCTATTTTCTCAAAGCTTTGTCAAACCAACCCATACTGGTTTATCTAAGAATTTTCTCCATGGGTTACATACTATTATATAATACCAACAACATATGAGTAGTAAAACTAAAAGGATCCAACCAAAGAGAATTGCTTGAATACCAGCAAATAGCAAAATTTTCAAAAATCTTCTTGCTACCCACTTTTGCATTATTTAAATATTATTTAAGTGAGTTTAAGAATTATTGGTATAAAAAACTATTGGATGTGTACCTAATAATGTCATTTTTGTGACATCATGATAATATGTTATCGAATTCATGTGAATAGTATGTCATGAACCCCAAATCCCCATCCCGCACCTCCCTCTGCCACCCCCCACCACCCGGACAAACATAAGAAAGGGAATTTAAAAAGAAAAAAGAAAGAAAGAAAAGGAAAGAAACAGAGAAGACATTTACAAGACTAGACACAAACGTTCTGTCCAGAGTGTAAATATATACAAGGGCAAGAGGACTAATTTCTTAGCTGACAGCATGCCATATAGACCTAATCACATCAAAAATCGTTGGTTACAGTTTGGAACCGCCGGTTTCACGGTTTAAGAAAATTTTGATCCTTAACTTTAACTGTCAAGACCGGTTATGGTCCGAGTTTCGGAACCATCAGGCCAGTTTCGGTTATTAACATCCAGTTTCAGTTCCGACCCTTATATTTTAATTTTTTTAAAATTTTTTGAACTTAAATTTGCAAAAAATATTGTTAATTTTTGAACTTAATTAAAAAAATTAACTTAAATTTAAAAAAAAAACAATAGCTAAAATTAAGCATATGATCAAAAATAAAAGTGACTAAATTAATTTCTAAAATTTCTAAAAATTATTTTTTTTATTTACACTGCATTGATAAATCACAATTTACTAAATTTTGGTCTTTGGAGTTAATGCTATCATATAAAATCGATGCAATATTACAATAATTTAATAATATTAAATGAGAAGTTGGGGAATAAACACTAAATATTGTAAAGTAGAACTATTAAACATTTTTAAAAAATTACAAATTTATTTATTATTAAGATAATTGTAAAATAGTATCATTAGATAATTTTCAAAATTTTATTTATTATTAAGATGAAATATAGAATGCTTAAATATAAAACTTGATTTGTAAGTTGGTGAAACTAATTAATTAAATTTAAAAAGGAGCACAACACCAATTATATTGATTTTTAGAAACAAGACAATCATTTTGAAGGGAAAAAAATGCAAAAACAAATCACGAGATTATTTATGCACTTATTCAAAATTATAAACATATAACCCATTAACTCAATTAATTAGAGTGTTTTGTTAATAACTTAAAGGTTACAGGTTCAAAACCTGCATAACATATTTATACTGTTTTTAGTATTTTGATTAAAAAAATTAAAAAAATTAAAAAACTATCGGGTTGGGCCCGTTGAACCGTCGGGTCCAACCCGATGGTTCATGGCCAACCAACCCGTGAGATTCACGAGTTCGACCCGTGATCCGATCATGGGCTGGGTCCGATTCTAACCCGCCCCGTGGTCGAGTTTGATGCCATACATGCTCTAATGTTGCAAAGTGGCAATAGTATCATCTAGTTGACAACCAGAGATTACACAATTGGTCATTATTACGAATCGCTTGTATAGAGTTTTATGATTAATAGGTTAGATTAGGTTAAATCCCTCAAAACTTTTGATCTTTTCATAGAGAATATATCACTTATTCAACACAAAATAAAAATGTCTTAGTTAAACTAAGGATCAAAATAGTGATAAAGACTTCAAGAATAATATAAAGAGTACAAGATCAAAACAGTGATAAAGACTTGATAAACAATATAAAAAATACAAGACTAGAACAAAGGATATATGGGGGCCCAAAGTCTTCAGCAGAGTGAGAGTAGAAGTATTTTGTAAAAGTTAAAATCACCAATTGATCAGATCAGTCAAAAAAAATTTCGAATTAAACAGATAATTGAGAAGATTCAAGTAAGCAACAAAGTCCAAGACTAAAGTAGTGAACTTGATAGGGCTAACATGTACAGAATAGTGAGGATTGATGTCGTTTATACATAATCAACTCATATCACCTCGTACTAATCAACTATTATGCCCAAAGCAATGGATAACTGTAGAAATGAGGTAATCAATACGAAAATGGACGTGGGACTGGAAAAAGAAAGACTAACACTATGCAACACTATGAGATAAGATAGTTTTACCAGCAAAAAATCAAGAAGTAGGTATAATGGGCAAAATAAGGACATAAAAAAAGAAGACACACAAGTAACATAATACACAAGTTATATAAGAGAAAACATTGAAAGTTCTTGAATAAAAAAATCTTCAAGTCCTATATTCCAATAAAAGCTTTTCACTAAGCTGTTAGAAAAGTTTTGAGTTGAACACGTAGCTGAGTGATTTCTTCAATCGCTTATCAAGAATAAGAAAGAGGGGTGTATTAAGTCCTATATGGATTCATACAGAGTCAAACCTGTGTGAGTAGACTCAAGCAGCAACACCAGCAAAGTCTTGCGTGGACCAGAGATAGAGAAGACATTGAACTTAGTTTGTACAACTAAGTGTTTTAATCTGGAATAATGACTTTTGTGTGAAGTGTTGAAAAGTTCTGGTGGAATCCCTTCAAGATGTTTGGAAAATAGTGGAGTAGAAGTATTTTCCTTATCTTCGAACCAATGATAAAAATACTTGTGTTTATTTACTTTATGCAATTAAATACTACAATTTTATCTGTCAAGTCTACTGCATCATACTCAACTGCATTCTACTTCACTCATTAGAAATAGAAGCCTGAAAATTTTCAAATACCAAAACACTTTTTTCTCTAATAGATTGAAATAGCTAAGTGGCCAGCAGAGCTATTACTTTTGAAACGAAAAACAGGCAGCTGAAGTCTAGTAAGCTCAGTACAAGTTTGACACTTCTAAACTTTGCAAGTGTTGAAGATTTTCTGAAAGATCTATTTAACCCCTTCCTCTAAAACCTTTCATACCACTTGGGATCAGAGCAGTTGAATTTTGAAAACTTAATTTTTCACATCTAACAATTTGAATCAAGATCCTTTACTAAACTTGTACACTTTTCATCATGAAGAATATTGATAGCATCGCATTGACTAAAATTACAATATTCTCATCAGAAGATTATGGCGACTGGAAAATTAGAATCTAGGCACATCTGGCAGCACTTGATAATAAAGTAAGGTCAGTCATTAAAGAAGTACATATCCAGATCATAAAAGGGGCCACAATAGGAGCCATAGACTTCATGTAGAGGCCAAAGGTGGAGTGGACTGCCATAGACAAAAGACAGGGCCAATCTTGACAACATGGTCAAAGATATCTTATACAAAAAAATAGACAAGGTAATATTTAGCAAGGTAAAGAACTTCAAGACTGCACAACAGATATAGAAGATCACAATGATCAATGAGGGAACAGATTAGATCAAGGAGAAAAAGATCTTTGTTGTTGTGCAAAAATTTAAAAATTTCAAGATAAAAGCAAGGAGAGACGTTGGACGAGATGGATTAAAGATTCACAAATCTCACAACAAGTTTGCCTCTCTAGACGAAGAGTGCACTAATAGGGGAATGATGCTAAAGGTCATTAGAGCTCTTCCCAAGGAGTGGGATATGAAGACGGTGGCCATGAGAGAGTTCAAAAATATCAAACAGATAAGCTTTCATGAATTCTCTTCAAACTTGATGGCTTACAAGTTTGAGATGGGAAGAAGGACAAAAGAGGACCTAACAATATCCGGTCACAAGTCTACTGCGGTGGTAGCAGCTGATCTACTGAAAAGCTACTAATCTATTGGATGATCAATCAATAGCTCTCATGATGAAGAACTTTCAGAAGGTTCATGAAGAAATGCTTCAAGAACAAAGGGCGAACCTAAACTACCAGGAAAATTTCTCAAAATTAGGTCAATGAAGTCAAACATGAAAATAAACTAATAACTGACTTATGTTATAACTGCAGGAAATCTGGATGGTTTGCTATAGGCTGTTCTTATCCTCTTGTAGAGAAGTTGTCCTGAGAAGGGGAAAAAAAAAAGCAAAGAGAGAGAGAAGACTAATAAAGAAAGAACAAAGTTTAGTGGCTGAAGATGAGGCAAGCAAGAAGCCAGTAGAAGCTGAGCGTAAGTCATCCAGTGATAGCATCAGTGACTCAAAGGAGGAAGCACTAATGTGCTTAATGGCCAACGATGTAGCTAAGTCTATCTCAAAGACCAGTGAGGTAAATCCTCTCCACATTAATGATTTATTTCATGAAGATCTAGTTAAAGTTTTTCAAGACTGCATGAAAGATCTTCAACTCATCACTGAAAAATATACATTCCTTACACTAGAGAATGACAGACTAAAGAGTGAGCACAAAATCTAAAGATGAGTTTAAAAACAAAGTTATATTGATGAGAAGTTGACCTTTCTATAAGGTATGCGGAAGTAAATAATCTTATTTCTTCATTTTCTAAGGCGTCTAAGATCATTGACAGCCTGATAAGCATGTAGAAAGTGCTAAAATAATAATTTATAATTAATGGTTGAAACACTAAACCAAAATTAATTGGGCATAATCAAGGAGGTGCAACTGCCATGAAAAATTGATGCATTATGGTCAGAACCCATAACCGGCCCATGAGTTCATGGGCCAATTATGGGTTTGGGTTTTCACAACCCATGAACCGTTGAGTTGGGTTCGACGGTTCCAGCCTGTGGAACCGCCGGGTCGGGCCCGACGGTTCTTTTTTTTTTTTTTTTGCATTTTTAAAATTATTAATTTTCCAAATATCCTTTTTTTATTATATTTTTAAAACAGTTTTCGAATACCCTTTACCAAATACTTTTGTATCTTGACATATTAGAGTTAGCAAAATTGTTCTTACATACAATAAGAACAGTAGTTTTCCAAAATAAAATAAGTGATATTTTTTCATAAAAATAAATTATATTTACTTACATATAAGCATCTCTAAGTAACTATAGTAGAATATTTTAAAGATTTGTAGTATTAAAACAAAAGAGTATCAAAGTCCATTATGATAATGTAGTATTAAAACAAAAGAGTATCAAAGTCCATTATGATAATGTAGTATTAAAACAAAAGAGTATCAAAGTCCATTATGATAATGTAGAATGAGTAGACCACAAAATGATCAATGAGATTGAGAAATAAATATTAAGACAATGATTTTTGTCTTTTTTTTTAAATTATTTTTATCTATATAATTTAAATTTTAGCTAATATTATTTTTTAAATTTAAGTGCAAATTTTATTAAAATTTAAGTTTAAACTTTAAAACTTCAAATTGAATATTTTTTTTAAGTTTATTTTAATTATAACATTGATAATTAAAATTTTAGGTAACAATTTTTTTTTCAAATTTAAGTTATAGTTTTTTCATTATATTCAAAATTAACAATATTTTTTTGAGATTTAAGTTCAAATTTTTTTTTCAAATTTAAGTTTAAAATTTCAAACTCTTGTTTTTGTTTTTAAAAAATTGTAATTTCATAAGATTAATGATTAGTTAAAAAGTTACAATTTTTCAAAATCAAAATAAAAATAAAAATAAATAAATAAAAACAATTCAAGTGTCGAATTCGGAATCGACGGTTAAGTGAAATCCTGCCGATTTCGGAACTCAGACCGTAATCGGCGGTTAAGAATCGAAATTTTTCTGAACTGTGGAACCGATCGTTCTAGAAACATTCATCTATTAGCCAAATTCTATGAATTCATACCCATTAACAGTGTCTCTTAATGCATAAATTCTCGCGGCGGTTCATGGGCTATTCAGTTGGGATGAAGGGACTCAACTACAGCATCTTCCGTTCCTTATCTCTTTCATGTGTATCTTTGTTGATACTTTTGTGCGGCAAAATTTCCCCTCAACAAATCCTACATTGCAACAAATCCTACATTGCAAGGATAAGGGGTTGGTGCCCCATCTCTGTGACCATGATCAAGAACTCATGTTGCCGCAATTTAAGCATCAAATTCAATTTATTACAATCAACACAAAGTTCACAATTTTTCAAATTTGTGTGGGGAGTGGGTGGATGTGTGTGTGAGAGAGAGGGTATGCATATACTTCTATTAGCATAATCTATATCTATAATTGTATCTATATCTATATCTATCTATATTTATATTATTATATAAGTATGAATGTTTATTTCAATTTTTAATTTGACTAAAATACCCTTTTAATATTATTAATTTTGATGTTAGTTATGTAATTTAGTAATTATGTAATTTTGGAACAAATATTGCTTATTTATTTTTGTTTGATTTTCCCAAAACACATGCAATGTGTGAAAATTATATTCATAAATACTTTATCTTTTTTTTTTTGTCCATTTATGTATTCATACTTCGATTCAATAATTTTTTAAAAAATAAAAATACTAAGTAGTTCAAATTTAAATAACAAAATCTAATTGTATTTTGAATTAATTATTTTTAGTCTGGTAAGTAAAGAATAAGAAAAAAAAGTATAAATTAATTAAACATATAAAAATTATTTACAAAAATTCTAAAAATTAAATGTGATTTTGGGTACAGTGTGATAAACCAAAATAAAAAATCAAAATCAAACTGAATACCGAATAACGAATACCGAATTTTTATGAAAGTAAAAATCAAATACCAAATTAATTTTTTTTGTTCAACTTTGATACATGCCAAATTTTTCAGTTTTAATTTTATTCCATCAGTTTATCGGATTATGGTTACCCCTATAAAAAAAAATCACATTGAAATTGATTGAATTAGAATAGAAAAAAAATATGGCACACTAGATTTAATATGAAAAATAGTTTATTGTGAAATAAATCTATTTGAATAAACTAAATATACCTCATAATATCCAATCTAATTAGATTCATTAAAATTAATGTAGAAATAAAATCAACTTATTATATCAATTCAAAGACACATTTCAGTGTCGTATCTATAATTTTGATTATTTCAATTTCTAAAAAATAGAATAGAGCAAAACATATAATTAAAGTGTATTCATGGCTAATATTTGGTCTTTTCTAGAACATGGGACTAAATTTGTAAGACTTCCCTATGAGACTAAAGTGTATTTTCCTATGCTTGGGAGATATAAAAATAATTATATCAATTAATGAAATATTTGACTCTTTTAACATTTGTTTTTTCCAGTCACCCACATTTGAATTTTATACCATCTATCAGTTTGCTAATTTCTTCCAAAAAAATTTTGAAATTTATATTTATAAATACTTTACCTTTTGTTTTCTATTTTGTCCATTTATATGTACATATTACAATTCAATGATTTTGCTAAATGAATTTTCTAAAAAAAGTTAAATAACAAAATCTATTTGTATTTCAAATTTATTATTTTTAGTTTGGTAAGTTAAAAATAAGAAAAAAAATATGAAATTAATTAATAAATAAAAATAAAATACAAAAATTATTTATAAAATTTTTAAAATTTAAAATATGATATTGGAACAATTCGATAAACTAAAATAAAACACCAAAATCAAACCAAATATCAAATTTTATGAAAATAAAATTAAATATCAAATCAATTTTTTTGTTCAACTTTGATAAATACCGAATTTTTAGTTTCGGTTTGATTTTATCGGGTTATCTAGTTGTGGTCACCCCTATAAAAAAATCACATTGAATTAGAATAGAAAAAGATATGACACACTAGATTTAATGTAAAAATTATTTTATGGTGAATATATTTACTTGAATAAACTAAATAAACCTCACAATATCCAGTCTAATTAGATTTAATAAAATTAATGTGGAAATAACATCAATTTTTTTATATCAATTCAAAGGCATATTCTACTATAATATTTATAATTTTGGTTATTCTACTTTTGAAAAATTATAATAGAGTAAAACCTATATATTAAAATACATTCATGACTAAAATTGAATTTTTTTGGGAACCATGGGACTAAATTTGTAAAACCTCATTAAATTATGAGACTAAAGTGTACTTTCCTATGTCTGGAAGATACAAATATAATTACATCAATTTATGGAATATTTGATTCATTTAACATTTATTTTCTCAAACCACCATCATCTAAATTTTATATCATCTTTAAGGTATGTTATCCCTTATATTTCACTTATTTTATGCATATAAAATATAAAATCTATTTTAATCATTTGACTTACCTTTTGATGTTGGAATCATAGTAGCCGATGACAATTGCATATGATATTCAATTTAGTTATTTTTCTTTTACTTTTGGAATATATGCTAAATCATCTTGGAGTCAATTCATGAAAAAAAAAATAGATATTTTGATTTGATCATTTAATCTAATGAATTTTATTTGTACTATTTTATTGTGAGTTTGAACATTATAGTTTTGATTGGCTTTCTCTTGCTACTTTTATTCCAAATAGTATTTACTTCTTCGGATACGAAAGCGTATTTGTCACTTGTATTTTTCAGGAATGATATTTTCATTCCACCGTAATACCAATCATTTATTATAATATTTAAATAATATTATACTCTACTATATCATCACTAATTACAATAAAATAATAATGACAAGACATATACAGATGAAAATGTCTGTCATTAACTACAACAAAATAATATTGATAAAATATTTACAGTTGAAAATATCTTCCAAAATATATCATATCATTTGTCCAAACAAAACAAATAGATTTTCATTCTGTACAAATTTTTTAAACTCATTTTCCCTAACACTCCTCAAAATGACTAGAAATGAAACCAAACAGAGTCTTAAATTTTTCTACAGGATCAAGCATAACAAAAAGAAGATGTATGAACCATCATATTGTATCACCAAATTCATAAGTATTTTAAAAAAGAAAATATATTACATTAAGTAGAAATTAATTTTGTACTATATTTACTTGTGTATTTCTTGATCCTTTTACATAATTTTCTATTGAATAAATTATAGAATTAATAAATAATTGAAGCATTTTTAAGAGTCTAAAGGGTAAAATAAAATTAACCCTAGAAGTTTTAAGGTAATCTAAGAGAACAAATATTATATATATATATATATATATATTATTACATTATTGCAAAGTTAAGCGTATTTTTTGCTCAATTTCTTCTTTATTTTCATTTCTTAACAAAATTTAATTATATTTTGAATTTATTATTTTTAATTTGAGAAGTTAAAAACAAGAAAAACAAAGTATAAAAATTAATTTAATAAATACAAAATAAGATAAAAAAATTACTTATAAAATTTGTAAAAATTAAATTTGATATTCAATACAGTTCAATAAATTAGAATAAAAAATTAAAATCAAATCGAATACCAAATTTTTATGAACATAAAAATCATAAATCAAATCGATTTTTTTTGTTCGACTTTGGTACAAATCAAATTTTTAGTTTTGATTTGTCAAATTTCTTCAATTTCTAAGGAACAAACGATGTGAATTGAAATAGAGTTTCTTACTTTGTTGTAATGTCAACTGCAAAAAAAATACATGACAACATGAATAATAATTTTTCAAGAGATGCAAGATAAAATGTCAATAAAAATACCTTTGAAAGAGTATGAAGCACAACTAAAGTTGAATCATGAATAGTATAAAAAAAATTCAATGATCTTATATTGCATATAAATGGGCAACAATTTCTTTATTGATGGGTCAAATGGAACACAAAAAAAAAAAAAAAAAATTGTACTATGCATTGTTAGCTCATTTTAAATCCAAAATTATAATAGTATTTGTATCTGTGACATTTGGAGTTGCTATCGCAATAATACCAGGGGGTAGAATAACACAGTCTCACTTCAAAATATCAATAGATGCAAATGAATCATGTAAGTACACTATGTCCAAATAAAGTGGGTTGTAGATCCATTGCATAAAGTACAACTATTTTTATGGATAAAACACCAATTGCGAAACGATGGGCTATCAAGATTCCGTGCTTTTAACCCAACTCAAGCTGAAGAAACTTATTCCATGGTCACCGGTAATTGTTTTTGGTCCCAAATCTTTGGGGTTGCTTTTTCCAATAAATGTTTGTTGCATTTATTTATGTTATTTATACCAATAATCGATTTATGGATGAGTTCTCCAGGAGTAATCGGTTTAGCCCTGAACCTACGTGCCTATGACTTCGCTTATTAGAAAATTCGCACAGTGGAAAATCTGGATTTGAGACTTTCTATACCAAAAATATTCCATTAAATGAAGTATTCATGCTGGATGGTGGCTCAAGATCAGCCTCATGAAAATCTTATATTCCCTGAGGAGGTTCTACCATATGGAAATGCTCTTGAGGATTTTAGTGGAAAAGTTATAATTTTTTGTAGAGAATTTAGACAAATATTTTCAGTTATTCCTAACACAACAATCTATTAAACTATTTCTGCAAATTTGGTAAAATCGTATTTGTGCCCCCCAAAAAAAATTAATTTATCAAGGAATATAAGTCGATAAATGAACAAACTTCAGTAAGTTCTTACTTAGAGTTAGAAACTAGTGAGGAACCAAATAATAATAAATGTAACATCAAAATTTTAGAAGGTATGATTATTAAGTATGACAATGAAGAAAACTCAATATTACGATGTATTAGAGTTATTTTTTGAACCTTAAATAAGAATGGTCATTCAACTCATTACATGACAAGCCAATCAATATTAGCCACTAAAAATGAGTATGTTGATAAATTGAATAATAAGTTAATCTTTATATTTTCTCAAAAAACAAGAACTTTGAACAGTTTTGGTGAAACTGTTGATGACACAAATAACTATTATAAAAATGATGTTTTGAATTTTTTAACTCCAAATGGCTTGCATCCTTATAAGTTGGTGTTGGAAAAAAAATTATCCAACAATATTTTTGAGAAATTTGGACCAATCAAATGGATTGTGTAATTGTACAAGAATATTATGTAGGATTTCAAAAATAATATAAATGATGCACAGATTGTATATAGGCAATATACTTAAAAATACATCTTTATATCTAAAGCACCACTTTCACCAATTGAAAATAAAGGTTATCCATTTCAATTTAGATGTAAACAATTCCGTATTAAACTTTGCTTTGTCATGATAATTAAAAAAAATCAAGAATAAATAATTATATATGTTGATATCTATTTGCCTCATTTAGTGTCTTCTCATGACCAATTGTATGTTGTTCTCTCCACATGAAGTTCAATATTTACAATCAAAGTATTGATTAAACCAAATGTAAAAGGAAATATGTGGACTAAAAATGTTGTGGACACACAAGTTTTGAGAGCAGGTACAAATATTTTTTTTAATAATATATTATATATTATTAATAGTAACTAATATATTATTTTCATTATAAATACACAACATTGAAGCAGGATTCATTTTAGGACAAAGTTATAATACCTAACAATCATGTAATGTAAAAAAAATTCCAACATTCAATCTTCAATTTGTAAAAATTAAGTACCGCCTAGAAAGTATGAGCTAGAAGAATGTCTTGTTTTGTTGCAATATAATATCAATCAATAATTTGTTTATGAAATACTTTAGAATATTTTATATTTTATTGATTATATTTTTATCTAATATTGCTTATTTATGAAATATCTTATAATATCTTAATTTTACTCTAATAAATTATTAAAGAATATAATTAATTTAATAGAATCATATGAATCATGTGCAACGCATGTGTTGCTTTCTACTTATGGTAAATATGTCTATTAACAGCCCTTTGCATGCTATTTTTTTTCACATTGTAAAGATGGGTGGTGGGGGTGGGATAGCGGGAAGGGGAAGGATCCCAGGATAGGTGGTATAAATAATTACATCATTTTGATGGTATACAATTAGGGATGTGTATAGTTTGACAAACTCACTGAATTATGTAATTATCACAATTTTGTTACGTGCAGACAATCAAATTAAAATTTTGGTTGATATTCAATTTTTAATTTTAATTTTTATGATATTAGGTACGGTATCAATAATATGATCCGATTTATCATATTGAATCGAATACTAAATTTATATTTATATATATACATTTTTTTTATTTGACTTTTGACCAACCACCTCGACATTCCCAAATTCCAGACTTCAGTTTCTCTTTCATTCATTTCGGTCGACCACTCTGCTCCAGTGTATCTTCTTCAATCACCATGAGCCGTCGTCGCCACCATTGCCACCACCATCTCGGCTCGGCTTCATTGGTTCAAGAAACCTCCCTTTGTTGCAATTAGAGCAGATATGTATGCTCTTTCTCTTACAAGTATGCTTCAAGTTCAATTTTTTCTAAGATAAATCTCTTGAACTGATAGGTTTACTAATATGCTTTGGGTTGAATGGTTAAAGATTGGATTTTGATTCTTTTTCCCTGTTCAAAATTGTGGAGATATAAATTATTTCAGAATATAAAACATGAGTTCGGTAAATACCGAACCTAACCCTTCAAATTGTTTTGGTTTGGTTTCTAAAACTTATTTTTCACTATTTTCCTAATATTCAATTTTTTCAAAAATCATACCGAATTTATCGAAAATATTTCATTGAATATCGAATATAACTATTTTACTTCAATTCGATATTGGATTTGATAAAATGATATGTTGAATTTTTTATTAACCAATTTTTCAATTCAGTTGGTGATGATTTTACCGAAAGCACAGGCCTAACAATCACTAGCCCTACTTGACTTTGTGGAGTGTGAATCATTATGTGATCAGCCTTGGCTCCAAATTTTGGGGTTCATTATTTGGGGGACCATTCCCAGCTAGCTACCTCATCAAAATATCCATTTCCTATTATTCCACCGCTCCCCACCACTATCCCCCCCCCCCCCACCCCCTCCATTTCTTAAGTTCAAATTCAATTCATTAATGTAATATATGTTACATATAAATATGTGTATCTCACTAACCTTATTTTAGCCTTCTCAAACGAAGGCTTCACTGCTAAAGAAATGGTTGAACTTTCTGTTAGCCAAAAACAGGATCGTTCAATCATAAAAATTAATTTTCTATGATTCAAAAGTCCCACTATAGGATCTTTGATCATAATGCGTATTTAACCGAAACTGATTAATTGGTTAAGAAAAAGTTTAGAAATATTACCTTTGTAATTATTTCTACAATAATCTTTTGTCAGAATTGAATAGTGTCACACTCCAAACCTCCAAACCTTCTCTGGTGTTCTCTCAAAAACTCTAAAACTACACTACATTTTCTGTGTGTGTGGGCACAATGATGAAACGTTGAATATAAACCAATCTGAGAATTTTAGAGAAAATAGAATTCTTATCTGATAAGAATTCAGGAATCTTATCTGATAAGATCTTTTTCCTATCCCAAATTTATACAGTTTTAATAAATTACAACTCTTATAATTTAACCAGTCCTTATACCGAAACCACCAAAGTGACCTGGTTGGACCCAATTAGACTAAGCTCCAATAAATTAATTTTGACCTAGTCAACTCATGACCAGTCTAATTTATTAATCTTGTTTTATTCCACTAAAGAAACGAGACTGCACCCTTAATCCAATTGGAATTACTGAAGCTAATAATCAATAATATATATCCTCTGATTTATCGATCTTACATGTTACCCTCATCGATCAACTGAAATAATTGGAATAGGGTAAATTAACCAAAACGCCATTTTTTCAATATTCATAAATGCTCAACTCTCAACTTCTATTAGACAGTCTCATGTGATCACATCACACTATTAATTCAACAATCAATGTTGAATTATTGAACTCAGATTTTACTGTTTATAAGAAGAACCTGTGAGATCATGATCATGCCTATTAAATAGGTGACGGACTCCATATTATAAATATATGTTCTCCATTATTTTACTTTAATTCCCAAAATACCGAGATATTGACCATCAATTTGATTTTACCCATTGGTGCTTCAAGAAACCTCAAGTTAGTAATTGAAGTTCATTACCCACTCAGGATTAAGGTGTTACGTACGACAATCAAGTGAAATTAAATCTATGTGGTCAAATCACAATTTCAATTTCACGTGGTCCAATTCAATACATTACAAATGTATTCTTAATTTTATTACCAAGTCAAAGATAGACTTTTATAAAATTAAAACGATCTTGCAAAATAAATTGTCCGTGTTTATTTATCGATCGTGGACAATAATTCCTTGGATTGAATTATAAATCGAATATTTTTGTGTTTAATACTTATATACTCAATTTATAATATCAAAACAATCCATGGACAAATACAAGCTCAAAATGATAAATCA
This sequence comes from Paulownia fortunei, assembly GCA_019321725.1. Lineage (NCBI taxonomy): Eukaryota > Viridiplantae > Streptophyta > Magnoliopsida > Lamiales > Paulowniaceae > Paulownia > Paulownia fortunei. The sequence continues at coordinate 17,161,203 of CM033116.1, read as the reverse complement.
AAATAAATATTTTATTCAAAATGTCATATTACATAATAATTTACTCGATGGGCATAATACTATCCAGCAATCTCCCACTTGCCCTAGAGTAAATGAAACATGTCTAGTATGCCCATACATTCAAATGCCCCTCAAAACTCTTAACTGGTAAGCTCTTACTAAAGGGATCAGCAAGATTTTCTGTAGATGCAATCTTGCACACTGTCACATCTTTTTGTTGAACGATATCCCTAACAAGGTGATACTTTCGTTCAATGTGTTTTCCACGTTGATGGTTTATGGGCTCTTTTGCATTTGCCACTGCTCCACTGTTGTCGCAGTGTAAAGTAATGGCCTGTGATGCAGAAGGAACTACCTCAAGGCTCAGCAAAAACTTCCTCAGCCACACGGCTTCTTTAGCTGCTTCACAAGCTGCCACGTATTCCGCCTCCATTTTTGAATCAATAATACAAGATTGCTTGATACTCCTACAAACAATGGCACCACCACCCAATGTGAACACTGACCCTGATGTGGACTTATGAGAGTCCCTATCAGCCTGAAAATCAGAATCAGTATAACCCACTGGCACCAATTCTAGAGCTGAATAAACTAGCATATATCCTCTAGTTCTCCAAAGATACTTGAGTATATGCTTTACAGCAGTCCAGGGCTCCGACCCCAGGTTTGACTGATATCTACTAACAATCCCAACAGCATAACAGATATCTGGTCGAGTACACAGCATAGCATACATGAGGCTTCCTACAGTCGAGGCATAAAGAACCTACTTCATGTATTCCACTTCATTAGGAGTCTTAGGACAGTGCTCCCATGATAAGTGAATTCCATGTCTGAAAGGCATTTGGTCTTTCTTGGAATTTTTCATAGCAAACCTCACCAGTATTTTGTCAATATATGAAGCTTGCGATAGAGTAATCTGTCTGTTTTTCCTATCCCGAAGAATCTGGATTCCTAGAACATAGTTTGCTTCTCCCAAGTCCTTCATATCAAAATATTGTGTCAACCAGTATTTTGATGATGGTAACACTCCTACATAATTTCCAATGAGTAGGATGTCATCCACATACAGCACGAGAAAAGTCACCTTGTCGTTCATAATTTTCTTATAAACACAAGGCTCATCAGGGTTATGATCAAAACCATAACTCTTTATAGCTTGATCAAACTTGATATTCTAAGACCTAGACGCCTGTTTAAGTTTATAAATGGACCTATTCAATTTGCATACTTTATGCTCTTGACCTTTTTGGATAAAACCATCTGGTTGCATCATATAGATGTTTTCATCAAGATTTCCATTAAGAAAAGTTGTCTTGACGTCCATTTGCCACACCTTATAATCAAAATGAGCTACAATGGATAAGAGAATCCGAATAGACTTTAGCATGGCCACAGGCGAGAAGGTTTCTTCGTAGTCGATTCCTTCTCACTGGGTAAAACCCTTAGCGACCAATCTAGATTTAAAGGTCTCTACCTTTTTATCTACTCCTATCTTTCTCTTGTAGATCCATTTACACCCTATGGGTTTTAACCTATTAGGCATATCTACAAGATCCTAGACAGAGTTAGTGTACATGGATTTCATTTCTGAATCCATACCACTCATCCAATAGTCAGTGTCTACGTCATCCATAGCTTCTCTATACGAGGTGGGATCCTCCTCTTGTTCAGTGGAGACTGCCTCAAAAGACTCTCCATAGAGCAAGTATCTATAAGGTGGTCAAATGACTCTCCCACTACGTCGAAGCGGTGGAGGCTCCTGCATAACTGAAATCGATTGTTGTTCTTCTACTATCTCTTGTGCCTCATGTCCCTCATTCTCATTATTAGTACTTGGAAGTAACCAAACAATAGGGACATGATCTTCTCCCATCTTAGATGCTGGTTGAACCAGTGGATACATTAGGTGGAACCTCTATTTGTCTCCCACTAGGTCCAGAAACTGATGGTGTAAGAAACATGAATTCAAACTGAGTAGGTTCAGTACGGATCTTTGGAAAAGATGAACTGGGAATATTTTCCCTTATCTCTTCCAAAAGAACCTTACTCTTGGATTCATATTCTTCTATATATTTGTCCTCTAAAAAGGTTGCATTTGTACTCACAAATACCTTCTTGTCCTAGGGACTATAGAAGTAATATCTTCTTATTCTCTTAGGATATCCTACAAAGATGCATACCTCTAATCTTGATTCCATCTTACCCTTAAGCACATGTACAGGACATCCCCATACCCGGATATGTCTTAGATTGGTCTTACGCCCATTCCACAACTCCAAAGGTATCTTAGCGACAGACTTAGAAGGAACCATATTCAATAAGTATACCGCAATCTGTATAGCATATCCCCAAAATGATGTAGAGAGAGTCGAGAAGCCAAGCATGCATCCGACCATATCTAACAAGGTCCTGTTTCTCCTCTCTGAGACACCATTCTACTAGGGAGAACTTAGTGCACTCAGCTGGGATACAATCCCATTTTCTAACAAGTATGTTCTAAAGTCGTTAAATAGATACTCTCCACCTCGATCTGATCGAAATGTTTTAATGCTCTTACCTAATTGCTTCTCCGCTTCATTTCTGAATTCCTTGAACTTTTCAAGGGCCTCAGATTTGTGAGTCATTAGGTAAACATAACTGTATCGAGAGTAATCATCAGTGAAGGTGACGAAATACTCATATCCACCTCTAGGTTGGACACTAATTGGTCTAAATAAGTCAGAATGCACTAATTTCAAGATTTTTTTCACCCTAAGTCCCTCAGAAGTAAATGGCATCTTAGTCATTTTACCTATCAAACAGGACTCACATACAGGTAGGGATTCCATCTTTAAATCACTTAAAGGATAATCCCTTACTAGCATCTGAATCCTATTTAGGTTAATATGACCAAGTCTTAAGTGCCATAAAAAAGTCTCATTAGTGGAAGATAACTTGATGTGTTTGTTAGATGTAGTGTGATACAATAAGTTGTCGGTAGGTTTTAAGATATACAAATCATTATTCAAACATCCCTTACAGATAAGGGCTTTATTCAAGAAAATATCAACCGCCATTGGTGAAAAATGGACATAATATCCTTATCTAAACAATAAAGCAACAAAAATCAAATTTCTAGTAATATTTGGGACATAATAACAATTTCTTAAAACCAAATGTTTCTTATCTCTAAAATAAAGATAAAAAAATCCAACAGCTCTTGCAGACACCACTGTTCATGTGCCAACCCTGAGAGTATGTTCCTCTTCATTGAGCTCCCTAGTTACTTGGAACTCCTCCAATGTATTGCAAATATGATTAGTGGCTCCAGAATCTACTATCCAAGTATCAGTAGAATCAACCACTAAACATGACTCAATAAAGGATAACTCACCATTACCTTGCTTTTTCGAAGCTAGGTATTCCGGCCAGTTCCTCTTCCAATGACCCTTCTGTCCGCAATAAAAGCATTTCCCCTTGGGCTTGCCATCCAACTTGGCCTTCTTCGTTTGTTGTTGTGGACCCTTCTTGTTGGACTTCTTCCTCTTATTACCTCATTTGCTTTTCGGCTTGGAAGAGGATGATCTAATAGAAATAACAGCAAGTGCATCACCACCTCTAGTCTTAAGAACATTTTTAGCATTTTGGAGCTCCTTCATCAACTCGGTCAAGGACATGTTCAGCTTGTTCATGTTATAGCTAACCTTGAACTGTGAGAACATGTCAGGAAGAGTCTCCAAAGCCATGTCAACCTGTGTCTCCGATTTGATCTCAGCCCCCAAAACCTCAGTCACGTTAAACTGAGTGATCAATGCAAGCATATGATCTCTAATGGGTGTCTCGGGTTTCATGCGCATGTTCTTAATAGACCTAATAGCTGCTTGGCGGGCCTGGCATCCTTGGTGCTCAAACATTTGCCGAAGGCTCTCCATGACATCACTAGCGGTTTCCATATTCTGATGTTTCTGCTGCAACATATTTGAGATAGATCCCAAAATGTAGCAGCGGGCCATCTCATCAGAATGGATCCACTTGTCATAGGCCGCCTTCTGTTCAGCAGTAGACTCCGTAGTAGGTATAGCGGGACAGGGTTCAGTTAGCATAAACTTATGCTTCTCAACAGTGAGAACAATCATCAAATTACGTTTTCAATCAATATAGTTTTCTTCAACCAGTTGATTTTTAGCTAAAATCATGGACAGTGAATTTCCAGACATTTTTTCGAAATAAAAATATTAAAATGAGCTATGCATGTAACAAATAAACTTTATATATAATGTATGCAAAAAATGCATGAATAGACCCAAAACTATTGCTATATAGCGATTACCTAAAATCTCAAAATCTTAAACATATCTCTCTTTAGGAGAAATAAATATGATTTATGGCTAGGATGGGACCATCCCACTAAATTCAATATATCTAGCATCTCATACAATATTAATTTAGTATCGCATAATTTCGGCCATCATTGACATCATTTGAATATTCTATAGAAAATTCCCATGATGTCTCTGATTTAAGTGTATAACCCTATATTGATAATTTTTAAGTACCTAATTAGTTACGTTACCTATAGGGTAAATGTGATTAATTAACACCTAAAATTTATCACCACATTAAACCCAATCTAGTAACCGAAATAGTGCAACCCTCCTATAGGGAGACCACATAAATTGGCACAAGGCATACACAATTCTTACTAATTGGCTAATAGGGGAGGCCATGGGCTCACTAAAATAGTGTACTCTCACTCACTTAATATTTTCAACCATTTGGGTTTTAATTCATTAATGATATCCTAACCAATTTTAACTCTTAAAATGGTTCAATCATTAATCATAGTATTTGATTTTCTAATCTAATTAAAAATTAGAAAAGAAAATAAATATTAGAAACATGCATGACAGTATAGTACCTAGAGCAGTGTATATGCGATCTACATGATATGTTACATAAATGACATTTAATTCAAAAATTAATTAAAGCAATAAAAGCAATAATTAATAAATAAGAACAAATTTATGGCTCATCTTGAACATAAATTACAAATAAATTAAAGATCTAATTAGGCCACAAACCGGCCCAATTCTTCAATTTTCATTTGTAAGGTCCAGCTTATTTCTTAGAATCCAAATTAGAAGTCCAGTCCATTTCTTGGAATCTAAATCAAAAGTCCAACCCATGATCCAAAACAAAAATCCAACCTAAGCGCAGGAAATCTGACCCATTTTTTAATTTTTAAATTATTTTTTTAATCTAAATCAGACCCCCGATTTCTCCAGCTGCCATCGTCGGATTTCTCCAGCCGCCACCATCGCCGGATTTCTCCAATAGCCACTGTCGTCCACACGTCAGAGTCGAGGGTAAGAACAAGCAGCGAGTGGCACCATCTCCACCCATCGTCGTCGCCTGAATTAACAGCCAGCAACTTCCACAGTGCAAAGCTAAAGCCACTGTCATCGCCGCCCCCATCCAAGCACTCCATCGGCTGCCGACATCAACAACTACAGCAACGAGCGGCACCACTTGCGTGAACCACGGCCAGAAACACCCGTCACCGTCACAGCGGCCATCATCCACTTCTTCAATTGAATTTTCCTTAATTACATCTAAGTCCTCCAAATTTTGGAGAATAAGGAGTTAAGTCTTCTTTTAATTGCAAGGAAGCACTCCGAATTTTTAGTTTTTACAACAAAAAATTATAATTTTATATTGCAATAAATTGAATCAAAAGGAAAATTATTGAATCGTAATCCACCCATTTTGTTATAAGACTCGAAAATATAATTACACCTCCAAAAAATTCTAAGGCCATAAATTGTTCAAAATTAAAACTCATTCAATCAAACAATTAAAATCATATAATTCTAGCACCACTCAACTAACACATGCATAAACAAATTAATCAATTCGAAATACGCAAAATAATTTCAAAATTGTGCTCTGATACCATATGTTAACCAAGAACAGGATCGTTCAATCATAAAAATTAATTTTCTATGATTCAAATATCCCACCATATGATCTTTGATCATAATGCGTATTTCATTGAAACTGATTAATTGGTTAAGAAAAGGCTTAGAAAGATTACATCTGTAATGATTTCTATAATAATTTGTTGTCGGAATTGAATGGTGCCACACTCCAAACCTCCAAACCTTCTCTGGTGTTCTCTCAAGAACTCTAAAAATGTACTACGTTTTCTGTGTGTGTGGGCACAACGATGAAATGTTGAATATAAATCAATCCGGGAATCCTAAAGAAAATAGAATTCTTATCTGATAAGAATTCAGGAATCTTATCTGATAAGATCTTTTTCTCTCCCAAATTTATGCAGTTTTAATAAATTACAACTCTTGTAATTTAACCAGTCCTTAAACCGAAGCCACCAAAGGGACCTGGTCCGACCCAATTAGACTAAACTCCAATAAATTAATTTTGACCCAATCAACTCATGACCGGTCAAAATAATTTATTAATCATGTTTCATTCCACTAAAGAAATAAGACTGCACTCTTAGTCCAATTGGAATTACTGAAGCTAATAATCAATTATATATATTCTCTGATTTATCAATCTTACATGTTACCCTCGTCGATTAAGTGGAATAATTGGAATAGGGTAAATTGACCAAAACGCCCTTTTTTCAATATTCATAAATGCTCAACTCTCAACTTCTATCTGGCAATCTCATTTGATCACATCATACTATTAATTAAACAATCAATGTTGAATTATTAAGCTCAGATTTTACTATCTATAAAAAGAACCTGTGAGACCATGATCATGTCTATTAAATAGGTGACAGATTACATATTACGAATATATGTTCTCCATTATTTCACTCAAATTCCAAAATACTGAAATATTGACCATCAATTTGATCTCATCCATTAGTGTTTTAAGAAATTTCAAGTTAGTAATCGAAGTTCATTACCCACTCAGAATTAAGGTGTCATGTACAATAATCAAGTGAAATTAAATCTGTGTGGTCAAATCACAATTTCAATTTCACATGGTCCAATCCAAATACATTAAAAATGTATTCTCAATTTTATTACCAAGTCAAAGATAGACTTCTATAAAATTGAAACGATCTTGTCAAAATAAATAGTCCGCATTTATTTACCAATCGTGGACAATAATTTTTTGGATTGAATTATAAATCGAATCTTTTTGTGTTTAACGACTTAAATACTCGATTTATAATATTAAAATAATCCATAAACAAATGCAAATAATTTGGCGCAAGGTGGGATACCTGAATTATCAAAAAAAAATAAAAATAATAAAATAAAATAAAATAGAATAAATAAATTTGAAACATATGAGATATAATGGTTACTGTGAATTTATATTAACTCAAAATACTAGATTTTATGCGACATAAAATTTAGTTTTGATTTTGTTTGTATAACATAATATTCACAAGTTGTATTAATGAACTTCAAGTTAGAAAAATAATTAAAAATTCTACATCAAATAACTACATTGAGAGAAATCTTTCGGTTAAATTAATAGAATGAACACTATTTTAGTTTTTAAATATATCACTAAAAGTAATATTAATAAAGGTATAATTTAGAAAATTAAGTTACCACTGAGGCTAAAAAACCTAACACTTAAATGCTTAAACGTTTACTTTGAAAATATTTTATAATTAAGAAGGCAAAATTGCAAAATTAGTCCGTAACTAAGGGTTGGCAAAATACATCCCGTTAGAATTTGAATTGGTAAAATTACCATGTAACTGCAAAATAGCCATTGGGTAAGTTCAAATTTGGTTGGCAATTTCAAAATTGGCCAATTTTCTTATGTGGACAAGACTCAATTGAGGTAATGTCAAGGTGGAGAGGTGAGAAAACTGACATGGAGTTAAAAATGACACATGAGCTTGCCTAAACTTGTCAAATATGAGGAAAAATTCAAAAATTATTTTTATATCCATTTTTTTGTTTTCTTATTAATTTAAGAATATAATAAATTTGATAAAAAAAATTAAAAATATTAATACCCCCCCCCCCCCTCTTCCCCCTTCCCCCTTCCCCTTTCCCAATAAAATTAGCCTTCGATGGCTTCCTCTCCCCCTCCAACCTATTCAAACCTCTATCCTTCTTTTTAGGAATAATAATAAGGTGGGTTTAAATTCGAATTGGTAATAAATTTATTTTGTTCGTAATAAATTCAAACTTAATTTAACGAGTCTTAAAGGTGGATATACTCAAGTAGATTCGGAACAAGTTATGTGTCCTTGGGCTTGTGCCAAACCCACCCGCTATGTATTTATTTATTTATATTTATATATATATATATATATATATTATTTTTGAATTAGGGTTTTCACTTGAGTACATCTGCCATTCGCCGAATCCCCGCGCACCCTCCTATCGATGCTAGCCATTCTGTCCGTTAGCCCTTTTGCCGCTAGTGCTGAAAGTTCAGTAGCTAGCTGCCCATCTACTTCAAAAATGCATTATAAAATGTGCAACTTTACTTTCTCTTTGTCTCAGTAATTTAATTATAGATTATTTTTTTTAATTTTCAAGTACATAGCGTCCTTATTTATTACTTATTTAGATTGTAGTGGCTTAGTGTGATAAGTAAAAAATAATATCTATTCAGGCGATTGGTGTAATAAAAAAGAAATTAAAAAGAAGCTAAGGGACTAAATAATTACAACTTATTGATAATCTTTAATATATTAATTAAAATACGATGTTAAATTTTTCCATGTAAAACTTTTAGGAACGAAAATATTTTTATTAGCGATCCTCAATATGTATAATTCACCAACCTTGTGCACTAACTAGTGGATCTTAAATGGGAATTATCTATGCACTAATACACAAATTATTGTGTGCTTAGTTCCATCTAGCATCTCCTAGTCATAGAATCATTGAATCATATTCTACTGTTAGAGGAGTAATTTCAAGTGAATATACAAGGAATAGATACATTTAAAGGGGATTACACTTGAAGCTCTTTAGCGAACCAATTCCAAAAAGGTTTGGAAATTGGAGTTGAGGAGTTGAACAATTTGAATCAATTCTTTATATCTTCAAAAACCAAAAGTTAGAAAGGTATAAATCTTTAACTTTCTACAAGAATTATGATTTGTATAATTGATTAATCGCAGGATCAACTTGATGCATTGGTTAATTTGTATAATTATAATTGTCATAATTGTTGCATATTGAAAATTCTTAAAATTCTTTTGCAATGTATCCCATGCCTTGAGAACCCAACATGCCTGTACTTTTGAATTGTCACCAAATACCACGTTGGGTCCTTCCATTGGTGATAAGTCTGTTAGGTGAATCTTCGAGGTTGACAATAAGTTCTTTCAAAATTGAAAAAGATTTATCTATTTGAAAAGAATTTATCTAACCCACTTCGTTTTCCACTTTCTCAGTCCGAGAAATGCATTGTTGGAACTAGGGACAATCGTCTTTTTGATTGGTACCGCAGTCCATTTTTTTCATTTTTTTGGATTCCTTGAAATTACAAATTGATAGTAACTGAATTTTGCCAGTCACAAACCCAAAATTTGAGATCTTGGCTCTCCAATCATGTCCCATGAACGACCACTATCTATGTACCACAATGGCAACACATACTTCATCTCGGGTCCTTCTTCATTAGTTTTCTTAGGAATCCAAGCTCGCTTAATCTTTCCTTTAAGAGGATTAACCTTATGTGGTATCCTATGCATAAAAGATTTATGCTTGGTATGTTTGCAGTCCTCTTATGGATCTTGTGTCTCACATATGAATGATGTTCATATGTAGGTGAGTGATGCATATAAGAAGGTGGGCGATGTCTATCAAATACAGGTGAATAGCAGAGCTTCTGTGCATGGAGTGATGGACGCTGTGTAGTGCAACTGTGCAGGTGACTAGTATGGATCATAATAAGCAAATGAGTGATCCTTATACACTCTGTTAGGTCTGCCATACCTATCATAATTGATAGTAGACTTCCACATTCTTTTGAGTCATAGTAGGATGTTTGGTGTTGGATCTCTTATGTTTACCTCGCCTGAAGTTCCTCATACCCTTAGCACTTTGTCATTTAGTCTTCTAAACTTTAGGACTGTGTACTTTGGGTGATTTGAACTTGGTTAGCTTATCTTTTTTCTAAATATGCAAGCCCACTGCACTTAGCCCTTCTAGTCTCGTGCTCGCGCTGTATTTATATAAGTTTTGGGTCTGATTGATTTGACTCGGAACCAAATTTATCTTTTCCCTTTTTTTTGGAAAATCCTTTTTATTAGCAGCCTTAGCCACATGGGAATTGGCTACACTATAATGATCAAAACCCAGTCCAACCTTGTCACCATAGGCTTTCTGTTCTGTTGGATGTAAGAGTGTAAATATATAAAAAAAAATATGAGAGAGGTAAAAATAAATGGAAGGTTAATATTACAAATATAATATTAATAGAAATATGATCACTATTTGGTATTACAAATAATATTAAGAAATTGAAAAGAAAAATATTGAAAAGAGAGTTTGATATTTTGGAAATTCTCCAATGATCATTCTTGTAAATTACATTGAATATATACAAAAGGAATGAGTAAATATCACTTAATTACTTACCTAATCTATAGGGATCCTATAATAATAACAAACCTAATTTACAGGGATTTTATAATAAAAGGTATGTTGCCTAAAATGAGAAAAGGTAACTAAATAAATATAGACTATACAAAATCTTTAATGATCTAAATGCTTAATTTAATACTCCCTCTCAAGTTGGAGAGTGAACATCGTGAAGTCCCAACTTGTTACGTAATCAAACAAATTGATCTTTTACCAAAGCTTTTGTGAATATGTCTGCTAACTACAAGCGAGTAGGCATGTACGAAGGGCTAATCATTCTCGTTTGCAACTTTTCTCAAATAATGTGGTAGTCTATTTCAATGTGTTTTGTGCGCTCATGAAATACAGGATTGGCAGCTATATGAAGTGCTGCTTGATTATTACAGAACAGTGGCGTCGGAGATGACTGTGTAACTCTCAAGTCTTATAAGATGTAGTGTAACCAAGTCAATTCTAAGCAAGTATTTGCCATGGCTCGGTATTCTGCCTCTGCAGACGACCTTGAGACATGTGCTTGCTTCTTGGATTTCCGTGAAATGAGAGAATATCCAAGAAAATTACAATATCTTGTAACTGATTTTCTTGTGAAATTACAACTTGCCCAATCTGAATCAGAAAATGCTTTTAGTGCAAGATTATTTGTAGAAAGGAACAGTAAGCCTTAACCAGGCGTACCCTCGACATATCTAAGAATCCGTAAAGCAACATTCCAATGTGGCTTTCTAAGCTCATGCATGAATTGGCTTAGGGTGCGGACAACGTACACTATTTCTGGTCTTGTGACAGTATGATAGATTAGTCTACCTACCAATCTTCTGTATTTGGTCGGATCATTCAGTAATAAACCCTCTGTGGGACTAAGTTTCAAATTTTGTTCCTTTGGAAAGCTATTTGGCCTTGCACCAAGAAATCCTGTATCCTCTAGGATATCCAGTGCATATTTCCTTTGTGACATGAAAATTCCTTTGTTGGATCGGGAAAACTCAATCCCTAGAAAATATTTCAAGTCGCCAAGATCTTTCATGCGAAAGTGCTTGAGAAGGAACTGTGTGAGTCGTTCCATTTCTTGAAGATCATTGTCTGTAAGGAGTATATCATCAACATAAATAAGAACTACAGTGAAAGAAGTACCTTGAACTTTGGTTAAAAATGAATAGTCGGCCTTTGATTGTAGAAAACCGATTTTCTAAATAGTATCTGAAAATATAGAAAACTAATTGCGTGATGCTTGTTTTATGTAGACAACTTCATGTAAATCTCCATGGAGAAAGGCATTTTATAGGTCAAGCTGGTGGATGAACCAATTGCGGGCAGTGGCAACAGTAAGAAGACAACGAAGAGTAGTAAGCTTGGCAGTGGGTGAAAACTGCTTCACAAGTGGCATCAGTGGCTGCGATATATTCTACTTCTGCTGACAAGAGTGAAACTGTCTTCTGTTTCTTAGATGCCCATGCAATTATTTTTGAATCTAAACAAAATACATATCCAGAAGTACTTTTACGATCATCAAGTGACCCAACCCAGTCATTATCAGTGTATCCAATGAGTTTATTTTCTCTCTTTGACATACTTGATACCAGATTTTCTCATTTCTTAAAGGTGTTGTAAGATCTTTTTTGCTGCTATATAGTGTAATTTGTTTGGATCGTGCATGAACCTTGATATCAAGCTGATTGGATAGACAATATCAGGCCTTGTATGTGTCAAGTAGATTAAAGAGTCGACTAAAATTTTGTAAGTCTTTGCATCAACTTTGGTTGTGCCATCATTCAACTGTAATTTTTTACTAACTATAAGCGAAGTTGAGATTGGCTTGCAATTGTTCATCTGAATTTTTTCAATATTTTTTCAAGATATTTTTGTTGAGAAATTAATATTTCTCCTTTTGATTGGCGAACTTGAATCCCAAGAAAATATTTCATGAGACCCAAATCAGTCATTTCATACTCCTTCATCATGGTCTTTTTGGATTTATCCATCATCACTAGATCGGTCCCTATATAAATCAAATTATCTACGTAAAGACAAACAATAAGAAATTGCACATCTTCTTTCTTCACGTATAATGACGGCTCATTTTGACTTCTTTAAAATCCATTTCTTTGAAAATAACTATTAATTTTGTTATTCCAGACTCTTGGTGCTTGTTTCAATCCGTATAATGCTTTTCTGAGTCGAGACTTTATCTTCTTTGCCTTCGACAACATAACCTTCTGATTGCTCCACATAAACTTCTTCTTCTAGATCACCATTGAGAAATGCTGATTTAACATCCAATTGATAAACTGGTAGCTGAAATTGTGCTGCTAGAACTAAGACAAGTCGTATTGTTTCTATTCGAGCAATGCAAATGTCTCATTAAAATCAACTCATGGCTGCTAAGAATATCCCTTTGCAACAAAACGAGCTTTGTGCTTGTGAATTGAGCCATCTTCCTTGTACTTTGTTTTGTAGATCCATTTTACCCCGATCACACTTTTTTCTTCGGGAAGGTCTACAAGCTCCCATGTTTGGTTCTTCTTAATGCTTGCAATTTCTTCATCCATTGCTATTTGTCAAACTTCTTCTTTAGCAGCTTGTGCATAAGTGTGTGGCTCACAAGCGAAAAATGTTACATCACATGATTCATAAATCTCTCTTACCATAGAACTTCTTTCTATGCTAGGAAGGAATATATGAATAAGCAATGCAGCCAAAAACTTTGAGATGATTTACTTGAGGCTTTCTTTGATGCCAAGCCTCGTATGGAGTCTCATTGGAAACTGCCTTTGTCAGTAACCGATTCAGAATATAGACTGTTGCATTTACTGCTTCTGCCCAAAAAAAATTTTAGAAATCCTTTTCATGTCATCATGTTTAATGCCATTTCAACTATTGTATGATTCTTTCGCTCTATAACTCCATTTTGTTGTGGGTTGAACTAGACTGTTAGTTATCGATGGATTCCTTTTTCTTTGTAATAATTCAAGAAGGATTTTCCAATGAATTCACCTCATCGGTCTGTCCGCAGAAATTTTATTTTTCTGCCACTTTGATTTTCAACATATGTTTTGAACTCCAGAAATTTTGGAAATGCTTCTGACTTTTGCTTTAAGATATAGATCCATATCATTATGTTGTAATCATCAACAAACAAGAGAAAATACATATTGTCGTTAAGAGATGGTGTTTGTGTTGGCCCACATATGTCAGCATGTACTATCTCTTGAGGAGCTTCGGCTCCGTATGATGTCTTTGGAAATGGCAACCGATGCATTTTACCATAAATATATCCTTCACATGGCTTGTCTTGATCTGGAATATTTGGAATGCCAAATGCCATATTTTTCTTATTCAATAGATGTATGCCTTTATAGCTCAAATGTCCATACCTCAAATGCCAAAGGTTGTAATCTTCATATGTTGTTCTCTGAAGTACGACTTTCTCAGTCAATGGTAAATTAAGAGAAAAAACTTTATTTGAACTCATCTTAATTTTAGCCATTGTGAGATTTTTCTGCTTATCAATAATAACACACTGGTCATTATTGAATTCCACTTTGTAATTTTTCTCTAGTAGCTAACTGACGCTTAATAAATTCTGAGTTAAGTCTAGCACATAAAAGGCATCCTTGACAATATTGGTTTTGCCTTCTTTCGTATGGACTGTAATTACTCCTTTTTCGGTAATTTTGTGTGCTTTGCCATCTTAGAGTTTTACCTCCTGATGAATATGATTCATCGATCTTCATGAACATTTCTTATTTCCACACATGTGATTGCTGCAACCGCTATCCACGTACCAAATATTCTCAATTTATTGTTGAGAGTTTAAGCAAGAATAAAATACCTGATTGTCCTCATTTCTTTATGTGAAATTGACCCCCTTTATATCTCCATCATCTTTATACCAACAATCTCATTGGGAATGATTTGCACTTTTGCATCTTTTGCATTTATTCCGATAATTTTTTTGTTTCATGACCGTTCCTCCTGCATATTCGGTAATATAAATATGAATTTTGATTAAATTTTCTCATCTAGAAATGCCTCTTCTTCCTTGTCCTTATGTTTGGAAGTTTTGATATCTACCACGACCTCTGCCTCGTGCACCTCGTTGAATTGAGTTGTTCTTCTGACCATCTTACTGATTTTTTTTGCTCTGAAATATTAACTTTTCATTGAAAGGTTTGCTCTAAGCTTTGACTTGAAAATCTACTCATTCTTTTTTCATGGGCTTCTAGTGATCCCATAAGTTCATCCAAAGATAATTTTGACAAATTTTTGGATTCTTCAATAGCAGCGACTATATGCTCGAACTTTGCTGACAAACTTTGTAGCATCTTTACAATCTTTCGGTCTTCAACAGTATCTCCATATCCTCTTATTTGATTTACAACTGTAGAAACTCTAAAAAAAATTCTTGCACATTTTTGCTATCTTTCATAGCTAAATTATTAAAATCTCGCCATAAATTTTGCAATTTGATAGAGATGACTTTTGCAAATCCTCTAATTGCTTTTTCAGAATTTGCCATGCATCTTTTGATTCGTGGAAGAATGGATCGACTTACACTTTGGTGCATAAATGACAAGGCTCTTGCATCTTTCGTCTTGTACTCTTTATGCTGTTTTTTTTTCTGTTATTACTAGCGCGACTTCCTCCTCCGGAGTACATGTATTATACCCCTCTTCAACAATATCCCAAAGTTCATGGGACATGAATAATGTGCACATCAAGACACTCTATAACTGGTAATCTTGACAACAAATATAAGAACACCTTGTTGGGAATGGATGAAAGCAAGTTTACTGCTGTTGGTTGAAGCCATTTTTGTGTATAGAATGGGTTATCAGGCCAAAGGTAGCTCTGATACCACAAATATTAGGTGTAAGGGTGTAAATATATAAAAAATATATATAAGAGAGGTAAAAATAAATGGAATGTTAATATTACAAATGTAATATTAATAAAAATATGCTCATTATTTGGTATTGCAAACAACACTCGGTACAATTTCTATTTTATATTCTCAAATAGCCTTGCTTGGCTTTTTTTCTCACTTCCTTAATTTTTCCCTCGGATCGTATGAAATATCCAACAACATTGCCTATTTATAGGCCTCAATCATCCGTAGCATGTAGAATAAAATAATTACCAAAGTTTATCACTAAGAAAGTAGGAGACTTAGTAGGTGCATTAGTTAGACCTGACCACGGTTCCACGATTCAGAAAATGCCGACCCTTAAAGGCCGGTTACAGTCTGAGTTTCAAAAACGGCGGGTCAGTTCCAGTTAACTGTCGGTTCCAGTTTTGAGTCCGACCCTTGATTTTTTTTATTTTTTTTTATTTTGACTTATGTTTTGAAAAATTGTAACTTCTTAACTAACCATTAATTTTACGAAATTATAACTTTTTAAAAAAACAAAAACAAGGGCTTGAAATCTTAAACTTAAATTTGAATGAAAATTTTTGAACTTAATTTTAAAAAAATATTATTAATTTTTTAGTATAATGAAAAAACTTTAACTTAAATTTGAAAAAAAAATTGTTACCTAAAACTTAAATTATCAAATATTATAATTACAATAAACTTTAAAAATAAAAATAAAAAGATGTTCAACTTGAAGTTTTAAAGTTTAAGCTTAGATTTTAATAAAATTTGCATATAAATTTTGAAAAAATATTAGCTAAAATTTAAATTATACAGTTAAAAACAATTTAAAAATAAAAAACAAAAATCATTGTCTTAATATTTATTTTTCAATTTTATTGATCATTTTGTGCCCTACTTATTCTACATTATCATAATGAACTTTGATGCTCTTTTGTTTTAGTGCTACAAATCTTTAAAACATTCTACCATAGTTGCTTAGATATGCTTATATGTAAGTAAATATAATTTATTTTTATGAAAAAATATTACTCATTTTTTATGAAAATTATCAATTATTTTTTAAAAAAAAAAAACTATTGTTCTTATTGTATATAAGAATAATTTTGTTAGCTCTGATATGTCAAAATACAAAAATATTTGGTAAAGGGTATCCGAAAATGAATTTAACAATGCAATAAAAAGGGGTATTCGGAAATCAATAATTTTAAAAAAAAAAACTGTCGAGTCGGGCCCAACAATTCGACGGGCAGGGCCCGACCCGGCGGTTCATGGGTTGTGAAAACTCAAACCCATAACCGACTCATGAACTTACGGGTCGGTTCTGAGTTCTGACCCATTAATCACAAGCCGATCACGAGCCGGATCCAAACGTGGTCGGGTCTAGATGAATGATCATTTAAATTTTAACGTAAGTATCTCTAAATCCTATATTACGGTTTCAATTCATGTTGAAGTTTCGCTATGTTTGGTTAAGGTAAAAAGTGAACATGTGGGTGAAAGGAAATTATTCTAAAAAGGTTTAAGCATAATCACAACAACAATCGAATTGTACAAAGGCACATTTGATGGCTCGGATGAGTTGGCATTACACTGGTGTTTTAGTAAATAAAGTTGAGTATTTGGCACCGCATACACTTCTAGCCTTTGTGTGTGTGTCAATTAGGACGTCGACAGATCGAGTGGAGGAGGAGGTCATGAGTCACCTTTCAAACCAAGAGTAGCAACTATAACTTGAAGATGAGCAGCGGGCGGCAAGGAGTTGTCGACATGCATGAGTGGGCACCGTCTGCCCACGAGCAGATACTCTTACGAGGTGGAAATTGCAATATTATTCGCATGGGACATTCTTTGAATTATGATGAAGCTCTCCACCAAGTATAAAGACATCTCATATCCGTTTGGGCATCGGAGTTGAAGACTGTTCAACAAGAGCTTGAGAAGCGGAGCAGAGGGCTTTAGCAATGGAGGCTATAGCAATGAAATTTTGCTGAACTTTTTTAATGAGAGGGAACATATCCACCAAGTTTTACAATAAGATAATTCCACTTGAATAACAAATGATAATTATGTTTTCATACTGACAATGAAATGACATCATTGTAGTTTCAAAATATTGCAAGGGTAAGTCTTCAACAATGGAAAATCAAATAAGGCTGACATTTTGCAAGTTGTAGAAGAGGTCCAGAGCTATGCTAAGGTTTCGAACAAGAAGTCATTTTGAGATCAGACGAGGAAGATGCAAAGGGCATGCTTCCTCGGCCAATCAATCTCCATTGTTGTCACTTATTTTTTGTTGCTAAGCCTATTATAAGGGTAGCATGCATGATGAGCATTGGCCAACCTTCTCCAGTTGCAAAGCACCAATCGAGCAAAGCCTCAAGGGAGACAGGAGCCTCCAAGGGCTAGCTCTAAACATCACAAAGAAGTGGTTAGAGTTCCGGATCGGGTTGGAAATCAAATGGGCGGCTTGGGGCCGGGTGTCCCACATTGCATCCACGTGTGGGCTAAGAGGTTGCGTGTGCATGCGCTATTGCCCCTTGAGACTTCCTAAGAATTACATATTTTTAGGCACTAACATTGAGAAAAATTCATTTACTTAATTCTTTTGCTTATGTACGTCCTCGCATCAAAAAAATGTTTGGTACCTAATGAAAATATATCATCCATGGATAGTTGAGGCTTCCTAGTTTATATTTTGAAAGATCATTGCGTGTGTTCACTCAGTTTCTGACAGCATCTGGTTTTTTCACGCTGAGCCTTCCCTAATTAACAGCATTTCAATGATAATATTTCTGGAGCAAATCAGTGTAGCAAGCCCAAAGCTGTATCATCCTCTATGAGCCATTTTTCTTTTTTGTAGCTCAACATGCTTCAGCAAGCTGCATCAGTGTTCAACTTCAGCGAGCTCTATTTCATGGGTTGTTGCGAGAAATACAGCTACAAATTTGAACGAGTCTTTCAATGGTATACACATGATCTGTAAAAATCTACCAATAACAAATTATAAAAAAAAAACAAAAACTGTATAATGCTTAAAATGATACTTTTTCTGAAGAAAAGTACCTCATTAGAAAGATGGCATGTAAGCCTTTGCTGGGCTGACCATTGGGTGAGCAGTAACATCTAGGAAAGTGTGAAAGTGAATCTTATTTCCTGGAGAGTAAAAAATCAACACATAAAAGCAAGACAAACGAAGATAAAAAGTTAAAAGAATTCTGAAGCTCCTGCTTTTATTTTCTTCAGCTTAGCCAAGAGAGCAAAATACCCCAATAAGAGAGGGAGAGAAGTCCAACTTATAGTATATTTATGTAAACCAACTCTAATCCCAAAAAAGCAAACAAGCCAAAAAGGCTTACAAAACCAAGAATGAGGCATCAATTTAATAGTGCTACATTTCAATGCATATAAGAAGTAAAAAGAAAAGAAATAAAATGATCAACTTTCAAAATTAGTATAATAATTTGATTCTAGTAAAAGAAATGAAACAATTGATTACCTATCATAACCTTGAATGAACATCTGCAATGTGAAAAAGGAGACATGATTCTCTGCAATCCATAGGAAGACATGCTTTAGCCTGCAGTTCCAAAACTACTTGCAGCTTGGATTCTTAACTGTAAGCTTTCATGCTCAGTTGCTAGCAAACAAGGAGATTTTAAGATGAAACAAGATTTTAACTTGACCTTAAAGATTCAATAAGCATGGTTTTGCTTAAAGGCTGCTATTGAACGAGGTAGCAATAGGCCTGCAGCAAAAGGCATCCACATGTTCACCAGTAATCACCACAAGAGCATTGATTGTCCATGAAAAGATGAAACCGGTTGTTGTCTCTAACTATGATTTCTCGTCGAACAATGCCTGATATGAACTTTATTGCACTATGGCAATCCACACAGACTCTAAGATTCTTTGTTATCCTTATAGGGACTCCAGAAGGGAGGGCAATAAGGCCAAATGCAAGTGCAATCTTCTCACTGTGGGTCCAAACTTCTGTTTCTTTCTCTTCATCCTCTACATCGTAGAGAGCCAATTTGGTGTCAGGAATATATCCAGCAGCCTTCATATCTTTCCTTAATTTAGCTAGCATTGCCTGAATCTCAGCGTTTCTACTATGTGATGTATCTTTTGCTTGAAAAACGTGGACTGAATTCTTAACAGATATCCAACTGCAACCTGCCCCTTTCTTAATCCCCACATCCTTCATCTCCTTCCTCACAAGATTGGCCTCATCCCACTGGCCTGCAGCAGCAAACATATTTGCAAGGAGAACATGATTTCCAGAATCTTGTGGATCAAGTTCAAATAAATTCTCAGCTGCTATCTTCCCCAGTTCTGGTTTGCCATGCATTTTACTGGCACCTAATAAAGCTCCCCAAATTGAAATGGTAGGGCGAACTCGCATTTGCCTTATAAATTGATAAGCACGTTCCACCTGCCCTGCTCGCCCTAACATGTCCACAACACATGCATAATGCTCCGCCCCAGGATTAATCCCATATTCCTTCCTCATTGACTCGAAGATATGCATCCCCACTTTCACCATACCACCCCTACTGCAAGCAGTTAACACACACACAAAAGTTACATAGTTAGGCAGCAACCCCTCAGTATCCCTGCAATTAGTCATCTCCTTGAACAATTCCAGTGCCATGTCTGCACGTCCTTGATGAGCATATCCACCAATTAATGCATTCCAACAAATTAAATTTCTCCTGGGCATCATGAAGAAAGCTCTCTCACAATCCTTGATACTCCCACACTTCCCATACATGTCCACAAGCGCACTCCCGACAAATATGTTCTCCTCAACACAGGCCTTCACTGCCAGACCATGAACCACTCTCCCTGATTCAAGTGCCGCTAACCCTGCACACGCGCTGAGCACACTTGAAACCATGAAATCTGTCGGCTCAACCCCTGTCCTCCTTGACTTCCAAAACAACCCACAGGCCATCTCTCCCATATCATTCTGTTCATAAACCGCCAACATCGAACACCATGAAACAACATTACGCTCACTCATCTTCTCAAAAACTCTCTCCGAAAAGCCAACTTTGTGACACTTGCCATAAAAATCAATTAACCCATTTAAAACCGAAACGTCTGCCTCGTGCCCTTCTTTAATCAAATATCCATGCAATTGCTGCCCTTGCGTCAAGAACGCACCATCAGAACACGCATTCAAGAAAGCACAGAAAGAAATTGAATTCGGAGCAGCCTCACCATCACGTAAAAGCTGCACAAACTTGCAAATCCCCTCGCGAGGCTTCCCATTAAGAACTGCATTGGAAATGCATGCATTCCACGTAGTTATATTTCTATACGGCATTTCATCAAACAGTTTGTTCGCCTCACTCAAAAACCCCGTCTTGGAGTACATATCAAACGCGCTGCAGGCGACAAACACGTCATCAATCAACATAAGTTTCAGGGCAAGCCCGTGAAATTGTTGGCCAAGAATAGGAGAGTGAAGGGAAGCCGCCGCTTTAAACAGACAAGGGAACGTAAAATCATTAGGCTGAACGCACTCTCGGCGCATGGTAGAAAAACAGGAGAGGGCGGAAGTAATATGACCGTTCTGGACATTTCCGGATATCAAGGAAGTCCAGGTAACGACGGAGCGAACATGAGGCGGGGTGAGGGAGAGGAGGACTCGGGCCGAGTCGGGCCGGTCGAGCTTGGAGTACATATTGATGAGATGATTCGAGAGGAAGGCGTCCAGGGCTAGGCCCAGAGTTTTGATGACCTGGGCATGGGCGGCCCGGCCCAGAAGAGAGGACTGAGTAGACACGGCGGACTCCACTAGCGAGGCTAGCGATTTCGGGCTGAGGAAAGGCATGTTTATCCAGTTTTACTACTATGCTGCTCATTTAGTCTCCAACGTTAAGAATCGAAGCGTTTGATGAGTATTCGAGTAAGATGAAGTTCATAGTTTATAGTAATAGAGTTTCGAATGACGAAAAGGGAGGGAGGTTTTACCTTGAGTTCCATTCTCTTACGCATTCTCCAACCCACTTAATCAAATTTGATATAAATTTTATATCAAATTTAATATTGACATATAATTTGACCTAAATTATCATCAATTTACTATACAAAATTTTTCATCAAATAAATATTTTATTTTTATTTTTTTTATCTTTTATTTATCACCTATTTATTTATTTATAAAATTATTTAATTACTTATATTTTATTACTATTAATTCTATTAAATAGAAAATTGCATATAATTCATATTACAATTATTAATTATATTACAAAAATTAATATCACAACAAAGAAAAATATTATATTGCAAAAAGAAAAATACTATATTATAATTAATATTACAATAAAAAAATATTACATTACAATTAATATCACAATAAAATAAATAAATTACCAGACTATTAAATTATTATCTTTAGTTTTATGAAATATTTTATTTTTTAAATTTTAGTTTTCAATATTTATATTTTATTTTTATTTTTGAATTTGAAGCAAGTAATGTTATTTTAATGTATTTATTTATTATTGATAATTATTATAATTTAGCAAATGTTAATTATTTTTTAATTATTACAATTGGTATTGTAAAATAATAACAAAACTAAAATTTTATAAATTAAATTAAATTATAAATTAATTTAATATATAATATATGATACAAATAGAATTAAAATTTCGAGTAAAATAATTTTAAAAGCAAATTGGGAATATAAATATTACACCAAATTTGGTGTAATATTTGGTGCTCCAATGAGATAAAATTACATCAAATTTGATGTTTTGTGTGGAATTTGGTGTTGCATTGGAGATGCTTAGGACTTTTCTGCTTCTAACTTAAATTAAGCTGATTGTGTATGTTTGCTAAGTTTGCTTAATGCTAAAATTAAGCTATAAGTTAGAAACAACCCTTTTTAAGCTTTATGCTTTAAGTCTTGACAATTCTGTAAACTTTATGAAATTTACTCTTTGATAGAGTTTATTTTTTTTAGGCAAGGGTAATAACATTTTGACATTTGAAGTATAGTCATTTTTTATATTTTATTATTAAAACTATATATATCTATATATTTATTTTTTTTATTTGTTTTTTGCTACTTACCATACCAAGTGCATGATTTTGGGAAATAGTATAAATAGAATAAAAGGCTTGGGACTCCTCCAAAAGAATTGGGCAACTTGAAAGACACAAGAAGAAAGCTAGAGAATAAGAGAAAGACTTCAAAACACAATTGGAGGAATAAAAAACGACATAGAGAAGATTTCATACTTTTGATTCTTGATTTTTTTTCTCTCTTTCTTTTATTTCTTCAATCATGAATAAGAAGTTGTCTATATAAGTTTGGGGTTCTAGCTATGAACTAAGGATAATTTTTAACCATTATTCTATTTTAATGCAATTTTTGCACTAAAATAGTGCACTTTTTGTATCAAATTAAAATACAATCTCAATCCATCTATTTCAAATTTTACTCTAAAAGGAATATTTCTTAAATATTTCTTATTATTCCATTTATAATAATTATTTTAATTCATCAAATATTTATTAACATATTAATACAATTACATATTCAATTTGTATTTTACGTTTAGTAATGGGATACCTCCAAGATATTAATGTCATTGTTAGACCTCAGCATACCGAAATATGCATATCATATCCAAATATCATAATCGGCTACAACTTAGAAAATAATGGTTGGAGATCCACTTTGACATGCATATTGTCCCGCCCAAGTGGTTGGACAGTTTTTCTACCTCCAATACATACAATCTAGACTACCCAACATTCCTGAAAAACCACATTGTTTACCAATATGCAGTAGCCTAAAAACGTCATTAGCGGTAGGTTATCTTAGATATCGCTCTACAAATACCTCAACAACAGAATGACAAAATCTCTTCATACATTCAACTGCAGTAGACTCTTTTATTTTGTTATACTCATCAGTAGCATCCGTTGGTAAAGTATATGCTAACATTCACTATGCAGTTGTTATTTTTTGAAAAGTAGACAATCTGAGTCTACCAATCGCATACATTCGTTGTATGAAGTAGTCGTTATGATTTTTCACAACATCAGCAATACGAAGAAATAAACTTCGAGATATTCAAAATCATCAGCGAAATATCGCTTCATCGTATCTAAGGTTTTCAGCAAAATAGTCGTTGAACAAATTACGATCGGCTATTTCTCGATCACGATAGATTACAATATGACCGAGAATTGGCATCTATAAGTAATTTGGGCATTCTTTTGGTTGAGTAATTAAGCATATATGTTGTTGTTTCTTGCCACAATATGAGCTATCACTACTTCTTCTATATTTATGTCCTCAAGATCATTCATCAACTCATCGTTTTTATCATCGGATAATGAAGATTAATTAAAGGATGATACAATAGATGGACCAACAATATTGAAATTCATTTTTAATTTTTTTTTATAGATAAAAAAATTGAATGGGTTTTCTTGTAGATGAGGAAATAGTTTTATGAAAATGAGTTACGTTTTTATACCTGTTGAAAGTAATATTTTCAAATAAGATATGAGATATTATCTAAGTTAACGATTAGATATTGACCATCTAATGGATTTTTTAAAATCTCCACCATCGGATTCTTATCTGATTTTCATGAGATATCAAAAATTTGCATTGGTGAGATCCTGGTCGTCCGATGGATTCTTTTGAATCTCCACCGTTGGATTCTTATCTGAACGTCATAATTTTTAATATCTAAAGATAAAATAATGATATCTTGATTGGTAGATCTTGGTCATCCGATAGGCTCTTTTAAATCTCCACTATCAGATTCTTATCTGAACGTTACGTTTTTTCAATGTTTGAAGATAGGATAATGAAAATCTTCATTAATTGGATCCTGGCAGTGGGTTCTTTTGAATCTCCACTGTTAGATTCTTACACGATTTTCTATGTCTGAGGATAGGATAATCGAAATCTTCATCCTAACTATCCGTTGCATTCTTACACGATTTCCATGTCTGAATATAAGATAATAAAAATCTTCATTAGTTAAATCCTAACCGTCAGTTGGATTCTTTTGAATTTCCATCGTTGGATTCTTATCTGAACGTCATGACTTTCTTTGTCTGAACATAAGATATTAGATTTTTATAAATTATACCATGACTTAAAAACTCACTCTTGAAGTATTCTTTAAACCCAATTATTATCATTTTTTCTTGTTTTTTCTCTATCTTCATTTAAACTATTTGTGAAAAAATCCAATCGCTTCCAATTCTAAAAGTTCTTCTTACACTTGTGAAGAAGAAATAATATATCTCAAAATCCAATTATAGGTATAAATCAGTCTAAATATCAATTCTAGTCTCGAGTTGAGAAAAGATACAACATGTCTAAACCGTACACCATAACACACGAATAAATAAAGATCTTTACAGTATCGTATGCATGTTATCCTCTTAGCAATTGGCAAATTAAGGGGATGCATCCGAAAAATTGAAAATCTTAATCTAAGTGGTGCTTTAGAACAATATATTGCGAGTATTTGTCACATTTATGTTAAATGTAATATATGTCTTTCAGTTTTAATATTGCCATTAATGAATTATATAGTTAAATCGAACCAAGAAATTATTGATGCAAGATAAGAACTACAAGAAAGGGTTCAAGTTTGATCATGCATGGCCCCTTCTGAAGAATATTGAAAATTTTGTAGCAAATGTTAATATTCTATCCTTTACAACTGAAAGACATATCAATAATTTTGATTCGTCATAATTAGATACACTGCCACTAGAGTCTCCCACATCGCCATCTCCTAGATTATCTTCATTTTCTCTCAACTTAAGTGATGATAATGTTGGTGGCACTTCATCACAATGACTTACTAAGGTGAAAGAATCAAAATTAAAGAGAAAAAAAAACTGAACAAATGTCAGCAGTTGCAAATACGATCGAAGATGAAACTCGACAACTTATGAATTTATTAAAATATAGGTCCACAGATCGATAACAAAATTATCAAATCCAAATTAAAAAAATTCTCATTGGCTGAAATGCGAGAGGAAAACAAAATTTTATTAAAAGATTTGAACTCTATTACTGATTCCAAAGTAGTGAGTACTTTCAAAATAAACAGGCAAGAATTGTGTAGAAAATAGTCCAACAACAATACCTAGGATCTCATAATACCTCTAATGCATTTGAACAATATTTTCAAGATATTGGAGGATCCAAAGCAGGTCTACCAGATTATTAAATAATTACTTTAGTTATTGCTTTATTTTGTATTAGTATTAATGTTATTTAAAATTTAAGTAGTGTGATTTCATATAAATATTATGTAATTCTCGCATTTCTCACAAAGTATTTAATTTTTTCTTATTGCTAATCTATATGATTTATTATAAGGAATAAATTTTAACAATATAAATATTTTAATCTTAATAATACCAATAAGGATAAAATAATTAAATTTTATTAAAAATATTTATGTACATATATAAAATAAAAAGAAATAATTTTGTTGAAAAATATTCAATTAGGATAAAAAGTAAATTTTTAAAACATTTTTTAACATAATATAGAAATATAAAATTTATTAAAAAATAATACAAATAAAATAAATAAATTTTAGTAAAAATATTTCTTTACAATGTATTTAATTATCTTATTTTAAATCTTTTATTTTTATATGACATATTAATAGAAATAAATTTTAAATTAAACATAAACAATACAAATATAAATAAATCAATTAAATTATGTTAAGAAAATTACCGTAACATATAAGATTAAAAAAGACCAACTGATTTTCAACATATACAATTGGAATATAACACTAAATCTAAAATTATTTTTTTTATATCTATATTAATAGATTATAAATTTAATTAAATAAAAAGAAAGAAAAAAATTGTGTAAAGCGCTATCTGAACAATATTGCGCTAATTCTAGCACAACACTATTCAAGGCACTAAAATAGCGCAGCAGATAGCACTTGCGTTAGATCATATTTGCTGCTCCAAATTGGCATTTTGGAGTAGCGTTGGGGACGCTCTAAATTCTAGTTTCTAAGGGATGATGTAACATATGTTGGATCCTATATTTTGATTTTTAATTCATATTATTTTAAGTTCCTCAATTTAGTTGTGTTATCTTATTTTGATTGAATTCATGATTAATTGGCCATTAGTTTTAAATATTTGGTGTATTAAATTTGTCACTCGAGAGAGGGAATTTTGTAAGGATAATCCAACTTAGAAATTCATAAAGTTAAGATGCTTATAAACCCTTTGAAGATTTATTGAAAAATCAATTGAGATTTGATAGAATTTTAGTTTGGGGCTTTAAAAGAGATATCAAATTTTAGATTAGAATTCATAATCACTCGGCACTCAAGAGAGGGAGTTGATTACTTTAGGGATTCTTGACTTATAAATTGTTAGCTTGAAACTGATAAATTGGATTGGTGAACATAGGTAAAAACTAGATAAATCATACTTTTAGAATTCTTTGCTTATTAAGTGTTCGATAAATTGTCCAAGTGAAATTTTCTAGCATAATTTGTAGGATTCTTTATATTAAATACAACTCTTGTTTAGGTTACTTGAATAAAGTTGGGATTATTCTAATTACAGTATTTAGTATTTGTTTGATATCAATCCTTGTGGATACGACAACCCATTTATCATCTCTCTATACTAAAACTTAACATTGTACACTTGCAGTAGGAATTTCATCGAACAAGTATGCCATCATAACTTTGCATCACCAACAAGATACATGCTGGTGATGGAGACCTTCTCACCATCTGGGACATGTGCAACCAGGAAGTAAGTTTCCATGTCCCTAAAAAAGTTCTCCAATGCTTTAGCATTCCTTGCACCGCCAAAAGGTTTAAGTTTGGGCACCTTGTCCTCCGCGGATCCAGCATCAACAACCCTCTTCAGAACATGAAGTTTTGTGCTCACTACATCAGTTTTTAGGTTTACAACATCTATGATGATACTCACATCTTCAAAGATTGAAACGATCATGCTTTCCATGAAATCGAGCAAATCCCCCACCAACTTCAAAAAAAATACAGCCAAACATTGCAAGTCTTGAATTTGCTAGAAAATGGTCACCGTTGGAGATTTCGGTGGCTGTCGAAGTAAGCCCTCAACTCTCTACATCTTTGCCTCGAGTGCAGGGACATGATCTTGCAGCAGATTTCGATTAGCTATACACCAAATCACACAAATTAGAACAACGGGGCTTTGAGACCACTTGTCACAGGGATAACCAAATCTAGGGATTTTTTGCTTGATTTTCAACCTACTGTGCAGCCTAATTGTGCACTAATCAGTGAGCTAACTCTCTCTTGCCCACACTCGTATTTGATTATGAACTGAGTGCAATAAATATGCATGCCATGCAGACACACATGCACAAAAAGTGATGCAACCCATTAATTACGGGGAATAATCCCAACCTTGTATATTTTCTCAATATCCTACAAGGACTCTTGTTCATGGGCTGCACACATCATGTAAAAAACCATACAGGTCCATAGCTAAAAGATATATATGCAACATAAAATCGTGAAGGGAAAATCACCCACTGCTTAGGAAAAATAAGTCAATCAAATGCCAACTTATAGCAATGCAATCCAGTTAGTTAATGTCACCACCTGCTATGTGTCGGGTGGTTGGTTAGGCCAATAACTACCCAAAATTGCCTCACATGGTCATGATATGCTTTGGAAACTGTCAAGACATCTTCATCATCCATGTATCCAAGTTTTGAGTAATTGTCTGCCACCTGGCTAAGCACATTTTGTATGCACACCACCCGTTCATGTGGATTTGCTAGTTCCTGCACACGTCATGTCCAAGTTTCTGGCATCCTACCAAGAAATCCCACAAAATAGTCACCGATGTTGAAGCACTCCTCACACTTGCGTGCAAAGCCCAGCTCCTTGTATGCATATTTGTCTACCATGTAGTCATAGTCTGCATACCACCCTGCACACCACCCCACACGTCACCTACCCAATGTCGGGATTTCCACAAACTTGCTTAGTGTCAACCGTCTCATGGCATGAATTTGCACATTGATAAGTTTGTCTTATACCAATAATTTATATACATTTTGATTAACATTTAGTTTGTTTTCAAGTGTTTATGTTACTTTTTATGCATTTAGTTTGAAATGGAAAAAATAGAAGAAAATGGAAAGAAACCAAAAACTTGGTTGAAATATTGAAGAAACTGAATTGTCGTGTTATTGATGACAGTTTTTGTATTTCAATTATAAATCTCAAATCCAATTTTATATTAACTTGATTCTTAATCCATTAAAAATCCAAGAGATATATTTACAACTTTTATGTTTACCATAAAATCTAATTCTTTCGATTTCAATGAGACAAATCGAGTTCAATGGTTAGCACCGGATTGAAACTTTTTAGTATAATATATCATGGTTTTTTAGGCATAACTCTCACCACAGATATCATATTAAGTTTATTTAAGTGGATATGGAAAGCCAAGACACATATATACAATTTTTTAGAAGACACCAGAAGCTAATTCATATTAGAAAGAGATAAAAAATAACTTTCAAAAAGAATGATTAGACCATAAGGTGCCAGAGGAGCTGCGATGCTGGAGGACAGAATGTCTGGAGCCCCAGCGCCAAAAATCAAAGCCATGGCTCCAGTTCATTTTGTGCTCTGATAGATAGTTTGGGGCCACGACCCTTGAATTCAGAGTCGCAGCCCTAGTTTGCAGAAAAGTTAAAACTCAATTTTTAAATCCATTTTTTAGGACTTCTTTTTGGAGGATTTTAGAAGACAACATTAGTGGGTTCTTTTAGCCTAAAAACATGAAGGAGCCAAGAAAAGTGGAAAGATTTCAAGGTTATTTTGGAACACTATTGGGGAAAGAATCATTTTGAAAAGTTTAAAAATAAAGATTAACATCAACCAAAGAGGGGGATTAGTTCTTGGAACCAAAGAAGGCCATTGCGTGCTTGGAGACAAGACCTATTTAATTTTCTGGAATCAAGACAACCATTCTTGAAGAGAAGCAAGCTATTCTTGGAGACAATGAGAACTTCAATCATTCCTCCCACTTCACAAATTGGTGAACAATTTTCATATTTTTTTTTATTTATTTGTTGAAGTTGTATTCATCCATGTTGAACTAAACCTTTCATTCTAGAGGATGATGTAACCTTATTTGATCCTATATTTTGAATTTCAAACAATATTAGTTCAAGTTATTCATCTTGTTTGTGTTATCATATTTAGTATTTTATCTTGATTATTTGGCCACTAATTAAGATTGTTTGATATATGAGATTCGACACTCGAGAGAGGAAAGATTGTACATGATCATAGGGATAATACAACCTAGGAATCATACAATTGAGAAGCTTATGAAACCTTTGAAGTTTTAAAGAAGAATTCATTAAACTGTTGTAGAGTTTTATTCTTGAATTTTCATAGAAATATTAAAATTCATGTTGGAACTCATAGTCAATTCGACACTCGAGAAAGGGAATTGATGAACTTAGGAATTCTTAACTTACATGTATTGATAACTTGAATTGATATATTTTAGAAGGAAGAACATAGGTGAAAATTAGGTGAATCATTCCTCTAAAATTTCATGCTCATAAGGTGTTTGTTATATTATTTCTAAAAATTTCACTCTTATCTTTGTATTTTTATCTTACTTTACTTTGGTTACCAATCATCACTCGATTTTCTAGATAAAAGTAGGACTATTTGAACTACGATACTTAATGTAATTTTTTATTATAATTCATGTGGACACAATACTCAACTCACTGTTGTATTAAAACTTGACATCGTACACTTGCGGTTTGCATAATTTTCACACATGCCCAACAACTAAGCTAGCAAATTTCGGCACGCCTAGCCAACATGTAGCAAGCAACAACCAATGCCCATAACTTCAACCAATAACTCACTCAATGGTTACATGCCATGCATGACACAACCTGTCTATGCATGCCTAGCAACCATCACTACCATCCGACGGATCCAGTTGATCCACTTGTGGGTCTGGTCGACCTAAGATGGTACCCGAGCCAAGCCATGGTGCACCCCACCAAGTCATGTTAAGCCATAGCTGAGGCCTAAGGACCATCAAGCAGAAAGGGCCTCCAAGGACCCTTCCCACTATAATAGCTTAAAAATAATTTTCCTCGTGACAATAGTAGATATTGAAAAGTTGAGGAATTACACCCCCTTATTTCAACTTCTCGGCATCCATTCTAGCCACTATTTGTTCCTACATGTTCCTTGTGATATATACTTCATTCTAAAGTCCTAACTTAAATCGTGTTTCAGACCACCTAATGTGTGCCCAACGTTGGCATGCCCTTTGTGTTGCCCGTCTGTCGTGCACTGTCTGCAATCACCCGATTGATCACCAAGTCACAAGTTAACACTGCACCAACACATACTGAAAACCTCAAAGTTGTCAAATACCCTTATTTCAATGTGCTATGTGCAGCCAAGCAGCCCCTGTCATGATACCAACACTTAGCCCAAATGTAATGCCTCACCATACCATCACTCGTCGCCTACTAACACGCAAGCGGGCTAACAACAAGTCATTACTGCAACATATCTTAATTTTAAAAAATAATTTTATACATAAATACAATATTTTTATTACATCATAGCTTATTTGAAATTTATTTTTTTATTTTTTTTGTATGTTATTTATATTTTTTTATTATTTTATTTAGTTGACTTTGATTATAAAAACTATTTGTAAAAATAATATTTTACGTTTTTCTCTTTCTTTTATCAACAAAAAATAGTGTATATATGTGTGTGTGTGTTGGGGGTGGTGTCAAATGATTTTTTTAAAATGGTCAAATTAGTTTGACCAGTGACTCAATCCCAATTAATTTTTTGATTTGACTTTCAAACCAATTTTGATAACATTGTTTATGGTAAGCAAGAGTTGTGGAATAGTTTTGTTAAGAAATACCAAACAAACACATTTCTAAAAAAATTGTCATGAGATACATTTACAAGATGAGTAGGGCATCCAATTGCAGCCTCCATCTCTAAGTTTATTTTCTCGAGGTTTAGCATTATTTAGGCTCTTTAAAAAAATAAATATCACAAACAAAATTCCAATTGGATGAATAAATAATCTAAATGTTCACCTATGATGGAAGCACAAATAATATCCCTAATTATTTTTTAGAGAGATTCAAATCCACTTGATGTTGAAGTTAGGAAAATGAAAACTTAAATAAGTATCAACTACAACGATAATTCACTTATATCAAATTTTACTAGTTCTAAAGTGTGTTATTTCAAGCCTCACGAGGTACAAAGGAAGTAAGACAAAAAATTTATTAACTCTTCATGGTGCGTACCAAAATTAGTACGAACCAAGAATCACGAGATTGATTGCAAGACTCATGAACTTCAATCCAATTAGCCTACAAAACAAGGGGTTAGAGGCATTGGGGTTGATCAACGAAAACTCTACAATACTTAAGTTAGCAAGAGATCGATAAGAGTAATTAGGAATAAAGAATGTTGTATGTAAGGCTTGTATTATCATCTAGAACGTATCTTAAGATATATAAAGATATTATATAGTAGGGATATTCCAAGATAATTGCATCATTATCACTTAGCAGAAATAGAGTCAGACTCTTCTTAAGTGCTGTTAGTTTTTCGCATGACATAAAGTTGAGTTGACCAACTCAAATCTATCCAAGTCAATTATCGTAGAGCCCATCCAAACTAAGTGAAATCATCATATCAGCTTAAGGTCTAATACAACAATTCTGTGGGCCTTAGACCTATAAAAAATTCAATCAAATACCCTCATAACTGAGCTTAGATTGATTGAGCTAATGGGCCAAGAAGGCCACTATAACACAGTAGATTTGAACCCATAAAAAAAAAAAGATAAAATCTAGTGTTCATACGTAAACCGACTTTAGCACACATTACTTTTTATATAAGTAAAATATAAATATAAAAAATGCTGAACTGCACTTTATCTTTTGGAGCAGAAATCTGATATCCATACAAAGGAACAAAGAGAAGAATTTATAGATTCTTTTATGAGAATAAATAAAACATTATTCTAAAACGAACATAGAAAATCCAGGGAGTCAATAGGAGTCGTAGGTATAATTGGAATGATGGTTGGATAGAATTTTACTCAGAAATAAATTGTAAGTCGAGTTTGAATTTATAGTCGTTCAATTTAATTTTAAAAATATTTTGGGTTTG
The DNA here is from genome assembly GCA_019321725.1 of Paulownia fortunei. Classification (NCBI taxonomy): domain Eukaryota; kingdom Viridiplantae; phylum Streptophyta; class Magnoliopsida; order Lamiales; family Paulowniaceae; genus Paulownia; species Paulownia fortunei. The sequence goes on along the minus strand of CM033116.1, from coordinate 17,128,477 downwards.
CTCCACCTTAAATTGAACCAAAGCTCGATTAACAGCCCAACAGTAGCCCCAGCCAACGAGAAAAAGCGCAAAACTAGTTGCTAACATACGATTTCTGAAAGGCAGGCATAGCTGATGAATCAAACAAGGGACGATGTGGCTTTTGGAAGCAACTCATCTCCAAAGTTTCACTAGCATGGCTGTTTCCTTTCTACGAATCCCAGTTTCCCCATGGTGGGTTACTCCATTAACAACAAACCACCGCTTCAAAAACCCCAGCAACTGCAAGCCTTTGAAAGTATTTATCCTCCGCTTTTCCACTTCATGTTCCGCCGCCACCACCACTACCCAAGTGAGCCCTTCGGAGACAGCACACAAATGGGAACCTTTTCGCAAGAAGAAAGTCGTAATGCGCGTTGGCTACGTTGGTTCCGACTATCGAGGTTCGTTCTTTCTACGCGCACATATGTTTTTTGTTTCAATTATTCTTGTTGTTTATTCTTGTAGAACTCCATTTTCTGTTCTTTTTTTTTGTTTTTGGGCCTGATGGATTTTGTTCTGATGTCGTGGCAGGGTTGCAAATTCAGAGAGATGAACATGCACTATCCAGTGAGATATCTTTTTTGTTCCCCTCTTTTTTGATTTCTTTGCTTTTGTTGTCATTTCCATTTTTTTTCGTAATTAATTTGTGGGAAGCATTTTTTTTCTTTTTTTTGTTACAGTGGTTGTTTATTGGTTGAGAAAGGGAGCTAGGAATGAAAGAATTTGATGATGTGATTTTCATTTCTGTTTAGTAATTTGGATTAAAGATTTAAGTAAAGGATATACTGATATTTTCTTCTATGGAGTGCTATTACATTCTTGTTTCCCTCCAATATTGCAAAAAATGGAGAATATTCAGGATAAGTTTTCACTTTTTGCGAACATGGATTGTATGGTGTTTTTGTTTCCAGATGAGACACCGCCCATATGTTGGTTTCTCCATCTGGTCCCTTTCTGTTTCCAGTAAACCATTGTCTTCTTTTACTTCTAGAAGTGTTCAGTAGATATCATAGTTTTGACTTGTAAACTCCTCTTTCCCCAAATGGGACATATGATTCTTAGTTATTGTTTACTGACACCTTATGTTGAGGGTCTGTCTGTTCATATATTGCACGGAAAGTGATTCATTAAACTTTATTTGAAAAATAGAGCGTCAATTTGATTTTGATCTATTGGCACGCTCATATTTTCTCGAAATCTCTGCCTTTCCAACAGCAAAAGAATTATCGGCTGTATTGAATTTACATGAGTCAAGCTAGCATTAAATAAGATTTTGCTAAAGCACCGTAATTTTCTTGTGTAGCCATTGAAGGTGAATTAGAAAAGGCTATTTTTAAAGCGGGTGGAATTAGAGATAGCAATTTTGGGGATTTGCACAAAATTGGGTGGGCAAGAAGTAGCCGGACGGATAAAGGGGTAAGCTTCATAGTCACTATTGTATGTTATTCTACTAAATAGGTTTCTGGCATATGTATTTCTGAGCAACTTTGTTCATCAGATGCCATATTTGTCATGCATCCAGGTTCATTCACTGGCTACCATGATATCTTTAAAATTGGAGATCCCAGAATTTGCTTGGAACAATGATCCCAATGGCTTTGCTCTTGCTAGTTATGTTAATTCTTATCTTCCCGAAAACATAAGAGTTTTCAGCATCTTACCTTCACAAAGGTAGACTTCTCTACAATGTCCGTGTCTTTTTTATATCCCCAATATTGTAATCTCTCTCTCTCTCTCTCTCTCTCTCTCTCTCTCTCTCTCTCTTTGTGTGTGTGTTTGTGTGTGTCTCAAACTCTGAACATACACATGTTGGCTGAAAGAAGAAAAGTTGAAAAACGCTTTTGCCTAAAAAATCTAGTAACCAATTATTGTTAAAACCCCTTTTTTGATTGAAAATAACATCTGTAGGACCAATTCTTCAAGGAACATTTGCTAATTCCGCCTCCATTAATGCTCTTGGAGGTTTATGTGTATCAAATTCTACAAAAAAATGTCGATAAATGAATGTTCGATAAATTAATAACCTTGCTTAAATAATAAAAACTTTTGGTCTCGACTCGGGCCAATGTACTAAATTAATAATATTGCTAAATGCATAAGATAATTTATTTTTTTCAAATCCGTTAGAGCCAACGAAAATATAAATTAAAATATCCAAAAAAAACATATATAATTCATAACATTAAATATTTTTTTTCTTGACTTGAAGAGGAATGCTCATTTTTACTCTCACAATGCTCTCCATATCTCACGTGCCAATGTAGTTTTTTTTTACTCCTTTCAAATGAGAAACCATGAAGAAAAAAGATGAAAACTCAACGATTTGGAGTCTAAAAAAAATTAATGACTGTTTATAGAGTTGATATTCTACAATGCACTTGAAATATCTTGAAACACTTCATCTTCCATGGTATTAAATTTGAAAATTACATTTATTGTATGTCTAAGTACTTATTAATCTTCATGTTAAATATACGTATATAACAATTTTATGCTTCTATGCATTTACATAACAATAATTAATTTCTTTTTGAAAATGTCATGATAATTTTTTAAATTCTCTATGTGCACATATTAATTTTTGACTACATACCATTATCTTTCTGTGATTGCATGAATTTTAGTAAAAGAAAAGGTACATGTACAAAAGTAATTAAAACATAAAACTTTTCGTGGATCAATAACTTATTCATTTGTTGATAAATAAACAACCTCTTTAAAATAATATTTTTTTTAGTTCCAACAATATTCATTTATAGAGGTTTACTGTATATTTTATAGAGCGTGCTTACATGTTCACGTGCTTACTTTTGTTATTTTATTAAGTACAAATGAATAGTAAGTTAGAGTTATTATAGCTTCTCTTTTCCTTTTTTACCATTAATTTTGAATGTTTAATCATATTTATTGATCTTAATTAGAAAAACTGTTTTACAGGTTATATATTTTGGTGCAAGAGCATAGTAGAAGAAGCCAAGAATTAAAATTTTTTAAGAAGTGTTAAATTTTGTAATCCATTCTCTCTCCTGATATATTGAGATTCAAATATGCTCTGTGCTTCCACCTTTCCTAATAGAAATATTACCAACTCCTGTGTTATGGGCAGAATCATTTTGTGAGGCATAAAGTACAATCTACAAACAAAACAACACAACTCTGTAGCGGATGACAATTGAGAAAGTATGAGGCAGGGGCAGGGCATCTACTCCTACGCTATGACCTTGCAAATATAAGCCTTGTTCTATACCTCATGCTGCCAGCTTTGGGCTCACATTTCTAGCTCATTGCGTTTTGGGGGCTCTTGAGATTGCTGTGTGTTTTAAAGTAATAATATGTTGAAATATGGCTAGGACCAGATAAATTCAATGCCTATGACCAGGTGGTCATGTAAATATAGCTTGCTAGCACTCTGGGGTAAAATCTGCGTGATGATCAATAAGGATTACTTTGGGCTGATCAAGGTGCTTATGAATATTATCCATGATTGGCATATTAGTGAAGAGGAAGAATAAAAAGAAGGGAAAAGGAGAGAATAGGATAAATGGAGAGTATTCAGTTAATGTACACTATCTTAACGCCCCTTCTCAATAGCTGCACCCTTTATATAAAACTAGCCCATTGCTTGGATAACTGTAATGTATCTTGTTTATAAAAAGACAACCAGCAGGCTTCGAAAGTGGGAAACTACTCGGAAATTTCTTTCAAAACTCATCCTAGGTTCCCTAGGATTGCAAATTAGTGAATGACTACCTTACCTAAAAGCTTAATTTGTAGATGGGAGACATCTAATATTCACGTCCCTAACATGCCCCTTTATGTGCAATCGGTGCTCTTTCATGAAGCCTAGAAGTTGGGACCTTTTCGGTTTTGTAAATGGGTGACAATGAGACTTGAATCCAAGACCTCTCTTTCGGCTTTTGATACTATGTTAGACAAAGATATTTGATATGTAATGTCCCTGATGCAAATCAGAAAAATTAAAATATAATCCCAGCTTTTAATGTTTAGGAGTACTACCAAATCCATGAAAAATCTAAAATTACCAAGAACACTTCCCTTAGGACCCAAAGGGCTCTAGCTTGTTATAGTACCTCTGATTTTGATTTTAATTATTGTTTCTTTTAATTCCCCTTTGCCAAAAGAACTTCACTTGGGCAACGTACACACACTTCCTAGATTGGCATCGGGTGGAAAGGATGAGCAAAATGGTAAAAGCTCAAGCCACAATTGGTAAATTCACATGTTCTTTCATACTTAAGGCATGCCATTGGGACCCTCTAGTAACTTCATTGGAATTGGCTCTATATTGATATGAATCTCATTGTCAATGCATATAAAATTGTTAAGGGATACTCCTATCATGATTTATGAACATGAAGGACAAGCATTCTTATTGAGACTACTACCATGAGGATGAAAATAGATTTATGGATGAAGCAAATATGTATTATGTACAAGCACAATTATATCTTTATCGAGTGAACATCAATATCTTTGTAATGTTGAATCAGGATAATCTAGGATGAAAATAAAGCACTGAAAAGGCTTGGTAAAAATTACTAGAACTTTCTCGTGGTTTCTCATTAAACTTACCTCAATTTATGTTAATGAAGTCCTTCTGGAAGTCTTCTTTCTCCACTCTTCTGTACTGTGTTTGAATGTTGACTTTCGGTTATCCCACAGTTATATGTGTGCATGTGGTTTTTTTTGTGTATTTGGGTTGGGATGATGTAGGAAAAACTAGAAGGCCTTTTTCCACTTAACTCTTTGTTTTTTGGTGGCATTGTTTATTAGTTGTTTGTAAAAGGTTCGCTGTTGGTTCTTTCTGCTTTTACTTTAGTTAGCTACTTTTAGTTACGTTATTTTCAAGTAATTTGGTTTGGTGAGGTCATTTTGGTACATTGATATATGGAGATAGAAACTGTTTTCTACTCTGTTAAATTGCTATTATCAGGCTGTGCCAGTAGCTGGTGTTCTGTTTTAGTATTTTTGAGCTTTGTGTGCCAAAACTTTAGAAGCCTATTCCTTGCAGAACCACAATAACTTTCTCCTATTTATCTTTTGTATGCTTATAATAATTTTCCCTGCACCTATTGTGGTATAAGCGCATAGATGTTGCTCTTTCTGCTGGATTCACCCAGCTCCTATTGCTTCTCATGGAGGAGCATGCCACACAGGCGGCAAAGAGAGGGAGCTAAGGTGAACAATTGTGGAGTTGTTGCAAACTTTTAAGCTCTTCACTGTTGCAAGTGCAGCTTCACATGTGGAAGTCTTCGAGGGCCAGCACGTTTCATTTGGAATCCCAGAAGGTTCCCAACAGTCTGAATCAAACATACAGCAGAGGCAGTCTTAAGCAAAATTTAGCTGAGAATGATGAAATTGGTTTCATGGTTTGGATAAGAAACCAGTAAATGATTATAACATTAATTGAGATATTATTACTGCAAATTCTTGGTCACTGACTGGGATAAACCCTCCATGTAAGATGCTGAAGTCCTTTGAGAGTGGATGATGACAGTGATTAGACCACTGCTTTTAAGTTTGATAACAAACATGCAAGGAGTCATTAAAGGAGCTGTGATGAAACATGTAATGATAGATCTCTAGTTGAAAACATAAGAAGAATGCTTTAGATGCTGTGGGAGTACTTTATGAAACCTTAAGCTCCACAAATGCAATCTGAGCAGTTAAAAGCCAGCCATTGATGGTTAGGAGAACTTGCATTAGCTCTGATGAGTGGATTGCCATCCCAATGTTTGATAAAATTGCTAAGGGCCCTCTTCGAGCTCTAAGCCATTCTATATTCTCTTTCCTGATGATATTATTATCTTCAAAAGTGCATGGATATAGACCATGTCGCTATATACACGTATACTCAAAAATAGTTGGATGACTTTTGGTAGGTCATGTAATACAACAATGTGAACGTTGTAAAAAAGATGGTAGTAGTATTACTTCTTAGGAAGGATGGCATTTGCTATTTAATTTGCTCCCTCGAAGAATTACAGAACAAATGGGGGGTAACAATTGAAAATAGTTGAAGGTCACTTCAATGTCAATGTAAGCTGCTATGCAGATTTAGAAACTAGAAAGTCTGTAGAGAAAAAAGGATAGGGAAAGATTAGGTGAAGTAGATTGCTTAAAGCTGAAACTCGATGTCAAGTTCTCTTCCCACCAAGAGAGGACTGGTGCAGGAATGGTTAGGAGGCCTATTCAGCTCATGGCTCTTTACTCAATTTATTTGTTCTTAATTAATGTTGTGTAAAAATATTTCTCGTGTTTCTTTTTTTTTTTTCAAAAAATGTCATTTAATTATGAATCTTTAAGTCAGTCGTCAGAGCATTTTGCAACATACGCTGGTGGTTTTTTTCTCGTTTAAATACTTATTAGTAGGTTGTATCAGTGGCCTATTTTTAGTTTCTAATAATGTTCGACTGAGATTAGCCTCTTGGGTCTTCCTAAAACCAAAGAAACCCAGTTCTTTTCAAAATGGTTGCACTTTCTCTTCATTTATCTTTTAACAATCCCCGCTGCACCCACATTCCCCTCCCCCCTGATCCCCTCCGGATAAAAGAAAAAAGCACCAACCAGTAGGTGTCTGTATCATGTGACATGCAATGCGTACTTTATGATATACATTCACTGTAACAACCTTACAGATCAGTATGTGAAACGAGACTTTGCAAGCAGTTGCTATTGTCTCTATTGTATGGAGCAGTATATACACCATCTATGTATCTTTCCATCTCATGTCTATTTTAGTTACAAAGTTAGCTGAAATATTCCATTGCAACAAGCAATTAATGCTACTACTGCTATTGCCTCTCTTTGTGCATTAAATTGGAGAATTTCCTATGATGCTTCTTGTTTCCATTCCTTTTTTCTAATTATTTAATATTTGCATACCTTACTTTCAGGAGTTTTGATGCCCGAAGGGAATGTAGCATACGCAAATATTCATATCTTCTTCCTGCTGAAATTATTGGAGTAAAAGAGAATTTTACGGCTGGTGAAGTTGATCATCATTTATCAGATTTCAATGATATATTGAACACTTTTGAGGTATGTTTAATGCTTAGAAGAGCTTCTCTATCCTTTAGGTGTTCGGTTTCTGCTCTTAGGGTATTCTAGAACTAACTGCATTATGCCTTGAGGCTGTATAGAGATTGATTTCTTCATAGTAGTTTTGTTTTTCTGGAGTTCCATAGAAGTCATAATATGTTATTGATTTTGTGAAGGCCATTCTGTTAACGCAAATGATGGATCTTCTGCATCACCATATTCTGGAATCAATACAAGCAAATATAATTATGGGTTATAAGCTAGGAAGTTATATTAGTAGGCAGATCCACATAACTTACAATCATATGACTTCATGGATACTGTATTGTCTGAAGAGAGAAATAAAAATTCACTTTTCTCAACTAGTCTGTGTCATTGGGTGGAGTTTCAGGGGGAACATCCATTTCACAATTTTACAGTTCGATCTAAATACAGAAAACAGTTTCCTCAGAGAGGCTCTTCTGGAAATGGTTCTGTATCAACGAGTGCAATGTCATCAAATGTGCAAAGCGGCTATGAATCAGAAGGAAGTGATGAAGAAGATATAAATGGAGCTAATGGATCTTTAGCGACAGATTTTGGGGAAAGGAAGTATAATTTTCTTTTGCCCTGCTCTGATGGAACTTCTGCTGCAGTGTTTGATGAAGATGAAGACAACTTGAAGGAACAAAATCTCATTTTACCTGTACTTGCTCGGTGGTTACATGAACCTGATGAGAAGGACAGACTTAGTGCTTCACATTTCAGAAAGATTTTTCAGTGTTGTTGCGGAAAGTTGGAGCAGTTGTCTGGTGTGAATTATGTAGAAATATCCATTTGTGGAGAGTCATTCATGTTGCATCAGGTAAGTTTTTTGTATTTTCATTTAATGGCCGTAGTTATCTTGCTATGTTTTAATGAGTCGATGTTCAGTCTAACATACAAATTGTGATGCAACTGAGGCGGCGACTATTACAAACCAAGTGGTTCATCTGAAGCACTCGTTAATAATGAGATTGAGAAGAATTGCACCTACTGGGATAAAGTGTAGGAAACATATTCAGTGAATATCTTGAATACAATTTCTAGTGTCATTTTAAGATTATCTATTGATACTCACATATCTGCTTTTTTTTTTGGTTGTGATGATAACAGTACAAAACAAAATACATTTTCTTATCCATGATGCCAAGCTTTGTGTTACTATTGCCAAAACTATAATACATAGGGATTTTTTTTTTTTTTTTTTTATTGAAGGAATTAAAAGCTTGAAGGATCTGTTTCCACTGCTTGGGATATAGATAGAAAGAAATCCTTCCCCCCACTACCCCTCCCCCAGCAACCCACCTGACCCAATACCTAAAGGGAAGTAAAAATGTGGATGTAAGTGGTGTTTTTGTGCATTTGATGGTTAGCCATTGTACTTGTGCTTAACTTGTTTTAAAATATACAATCAGATACGCAAAATGGTAGGAACAGCTATTGCAATAAAGCGCAATTTACTTCCAAGAGATATTTTGAAGTTATCCCTGTCCAAGTTCTCCCGGATTGTCTTACCTCTTGCTCCATCTGAAGTTCTGATTTTAAGGGGTAACAATTTTGTTATCAGAAACAGACCTGGCAATGTTACAAGGCCAGAAATGTTGACATTGGTTGAATCAGAAGAAATCCTCAAGTTGGTTGATGATTTCTATCATTCTGTGATGTTGCCTCAGTTATCTATGTTTTTAGACCCTTTAAAGTCCCCCTGGAAGGACTGGGTAGAAATATTGGACGCAAACACCAGTATCCCTGAATGCCAATTAAAGGAAGTCAGAATTGCTTGGAAGTTGTGGAAAGAGGAGTTCGAGAGTCGAACAAAGATGGGGGTGTAATTGTCAAAGGTATGTCAAATTGTTATTTGAATTTGTTACTTATGATATATTCAATTCCATCTTTTGTGGACATGCTTATTTGTTACCCAGTTTTCCTTTTAATAAATGCACTTTGGTATTAAGGGTGTCACCATAAGTGAATAATCAACTTTTCCTTGTTCCCCTCCCAAGACAAGTTTCAAGGTTGAAGATGGATTGTCAGTTCTCTTGTGATTAGCTAATTGATGTATTGCAGCTTCTTTTCACCTGTTTGTCCATTTTGGTGCAGCACTAGGTTACTATTCTTGACTTGGTCAACAAGCTATTGGTTGCATCTTGGTCGTGTTCTTTTCTAATTCTCCTATGTTACTCAGAGGCCTCCTGAAACTTGGCCAACATGCCTTGAGCTGTATAGGAACAGCTGGCCTTAGACAAGGCTTGTTCTGATATCTTTTCTGGCGCGGCCGAGGTCAATTTACTTGTCAATGGTTCCAGGAACTGATTTCGCTAATAGCTGATTGATCATATGAATATGTCTCTGGACTGCTGAAGAAGGTCTTCAATGGTGGTTCAAATGTTGATGGCTGAGAAGTACTTCAGTGAGAAGCAATAGATTGATGGTTGCAAAGTACTTCAATGAGAAGCATTAAGGTAGGAGAAGAGAGTGGCATCACGGTGAGCAGTAACTAATGGAAACTGGTAATTCCTATTGAATGGAGGCAGAACTTGTGGTACGGAACTGCTGTAATATATAAACAGTAACATGTTACAAGTGCCCTTTCTTACCTCTTAACTCTTCGTTCTGCTATATTATCCTTCTTTGTGCACTTGAACGATCTCAATCAATATCTTCATCCATACAGCACTGGGTTTCTGCAAAGCTCGGTATGATGCCTATAGACATCCAGACTAGAAAAGTATGCATTAGATGCTTCTGAATGAAGTTTTTTACGCCAGAAGGTTGTCTACTTATCCGACTGCCTAAGGTATGCCTTTCTGTCTCAGAAGGATTTCTTCTTGATTTCAACACAACTCAATCTGCCTTTACAATTGTTAGCCAAATTTAGAAGATAAAAATAGACATCTATAAACCTTTAATGTACATAGGGAGAATACTGTCTGAAAAAGAACGCGAATTGGAATAAAATCACTGGAAGAGTTAAAAATGAGATCTGATATGGAAATAGCCTCTTGATTTCAGGTGGTAGATGCTCCATTCAGAGTTCTATGAAACATTGGGTTTTATATATTAACATATGAAAGATGATCGTTGGGTAAATTTTTATTGATTACATTGATGTTTCTCGTGTGTTATAGTTCATTTAAAGCCTAAGGTGTAAGTTACTTAACAACAAACAATTTCGTCTCTCGTCTCAAGTGATTAGGAGGGGAATATTATCTTTCTGATAAATACTATACAAAATAATGAATTGTTTTATAATTTTCACTTTTTCTGAGTCAATTAATACTCAATTTTTCTGATGAATACTATGCAAAATAATGAATTATGAATCAATTTATTTAATAGATTGTATTTTATGAAGCATCGTGTGATCATCAATCTGGAATCTAGATGAACCACTCCATACCAGTCGTGTAAATTTAAATATGTGAAAGAATAAAGATAGAAATCTTGTTTTTAAAGTCAGTAACATTTTCACATCAAAATTCATTGCAAATTATTCACTGCAAAAACTATACGCCATTAAATATTGTTGTTGTTAAAATGTCCAAACTTGATGCCACATACAATTCACTGGGAAATGGTAGCTCAAATTTATAATAGAATTAAGTATTTACATCCACATAATGACTAAAATAAAAAATAAATAACAGAGAAATAATATGTTTAAAAATGTACTCTAATTTGCTAGACCAAGAAAGAAATATTGGCGGAGTTGAGATGGCCATGGATTAAAATTGAGACGATAAATAGCAAAAAGCACGTGTGTTGTCAGCAATGAATTAACAATCAATTATCATATATATATATATATATATATAGTACATAATTATATAGAAGTAGTATATAATGATATTATAAAGTAAGAATATTGGCATACTAATTTGTAATTTCATTTTGGGTTCTAAACGAATAGCATTCTATGAGGCCAATTACATATACTCTCACTAAAGACATTACAAGCTTATCACTTCTCCTTATTTTGGAAGAAATGATAGGTTAATACAGTTTTGTTGCACTAGATAACAACATATAATATTTTCTTATATTTAGAAATTGTGGTAAATAGTTGCACTAAATCAGAGAGTAAATTAATAATTTTTTGGAACAATAGATGTATTTCACATTCAGTTATACAAATGAGGAATCTCTTAATTTTTTTATTTAAATGGCATTCTCAAGAAACGTACTTCTACATCAAAAATGTGTATTCCCAAAAAATTTTGGAAAATGAAAGGATATTGGGCAGCATTAAAAGTATTTTTCTTAAGGAATTTTTTTTACCAGGAAATTCAAAAAGTTTCTTTGTGCGACAAACAAATAAAATAAGTAATAAAAGATAACATGTTGAAAAATCGGCCTGATTCAAAAATTGATCCATTTGATTTTGAAAATCAGATTCTCGAATTTCATTCACTCTTGAGTTAATCAATAGAAAATGGAATTCATTCTGCTCTTATAATATGTAGAATAAGAATTCTTCTATTTAAATTGAATTAAAAAAAAAAACTTTTTGTTGAAAAAAAACACAAAATCCTAAAAAAAAATTAGTATATTTTCTCATTTCCAAGATTGGGAATATTATTTTCCCCCTCAACCTATCAATCAAAAGATGTCTAATAAATAATTGAGCCATCAATCTTATAAGAGGTAAAAACTAAAATTTTGCTTAGCATTTGGGTGAGTTCATAATCTCCTTAAAATATTTTATATGACGTCCAAAATATTTGATATAATTTTTATAATGAGGTTATAAGTTTCTAAAATAAGATGTTAGAATTTTACCTTTTAAAAAAAAGTAAGGAGTTTACTTTTAAAATTTTAGCAAACTCTTTTAGTTTGATCATGTTAATTATAAAATTGGCATTATTAAAATTTGGTAAAGTCTATGATCTTATTTTATCAACACATTTTAAAAAGTTATTTTTAAAATAAGATATAGTAATTTATAAAAATTTATTTTAAAAATAAAATTTAGTATTTTTAGATTTTAAAAACATCTTATAAAATTTAGATGTTTATAATATTTGTTAAATAAGCTTCGCCAAAACAACCTCTAAATATAATCTAATTTATGAATGATACTAAATATATGGCATAACTATAGAGATTAAAAATTAAATAAAATAACTAAATCTTCTAAATATTGGATGGTTTTATCTAATTTCGTGCCATCTTCAGTCGATGTTTACTCAAGTACCAAAAAGTTTGCACAATGTCGACACAAAAATGAAAAAAGAAAAAGAAATTCTTTCTTATTTCTTTTGGATTCACTGGGCAATGAAAAAAAATTCTATTAAACATATATTTTTTTATAGTGAACAGTGGCATAAATAATTAAACTAAAATATAAATCAATAAGTATCATCAATTAATAATAAATTATTATCTAATACCAATAATTATTTCAATTACTATCAAAATAAATAAATGCCCAAATTTCTGAGAGTATTCGAATTCAAAATTTTAAAATATTAAAATTTGAATTTTACCTTAGCCTATTATAATTATTAAAAGTCCATATTTGCAAACATCATCTATTAGACTATGCAAATTACATTGATTCAAGGACATGGATACTAATAAAGGTGCACCATATTGAATTTGGATTACTTTAAAGTCTAATTCTCAATTTTAAGGATTTGGATCTAATGATAAACTAAATATTTTTCATAAAAATAAAATTTAAATTTGAAAAATGTATTCAAAATTCCAATAAGGATCAGGATCCAGATAATGATTCATATATGAATGATTGACAACTCCTAATTCTTGCAATTCCAAAATTACATACGCAAATATCATCTTTACATGTTCAATCTATTTATTTCGAATTATGAATAATTTTTAGTTAGATATAGCGCACCGATAATTATCACATCAATTAATAAATGTTGTTGTGCGTACATTTCATGAGAACGACGCGTTTAATGTGTAGCATTTTGAGAGTTACATTTTTCAATTATTGTTCGTGTTGTCGGGGGCAACCAATGTGGTTGTAAGTTGTAATAGAATATATTTGTTTTTATTTTTTCATAAAGTCTTATTTTTTATAATAAAAATCTTTTATGTGATATCACTGATTTTTTATTATAAATTTTAATAGTAAATTTGCAAGAATATTTTTTAAGAATTAAAGTTGATACTTTGAAATAATTGTAAGATTAGATAATAATTTAAATAATTAATTATTGAGATATTTCTGATTTTATATAATTTGATTTTGGATTGATTTTCGTTATTTATTATCTTCTCGATGTAGTTTACCTATATAAATTGGTGGTCGTTGTTATATAATAGTAAGAAATAATAATATAATTATTTTAACTATTTGCGCATAAAATGCGTAATATTTTTATATTTTTCTTTGCTCTTCAATTATAATTCAAATCTTAACATGTTATTTTAGCAACTTTTGACCTTATTTCATTTTTGTTTCCACTTTTTCATAGCAAGATATTCAATCCGTGTATATCACTATTGATTACACTTTAATTATGATGATTATAATTTTTTCCGTACTACATTGAATAATGTGTCATTCTATACTTATTTTCTCTCATCATTCGTAGTACGTCCAAGATTTTCTTGAAGTCCATAAATTTCAAGTTGAATCCTTCAATTAATATTTTCATGTTCCACTTGAGGGGTGCTAAGAATCAAAGTTGATATTTTAAAATAATTATAAGATAACAATAAGTTAAATAATTAATTATTGTGATATTTCAAATTTTAATATGATTTGACATTGGAATGTTTTCTTCCATTTATTATTATAAATAAATAGGTGATTACGATAAAAAAAAAAAATAATATAAATATTTTAACTATGTGGGTCAAATGATCAAACAACGTTTTATTTTTATGTTGTTTTTTATGTCTTCAAATCTAATTCAAATATTGACAATATTCAAAACTTGCTTTCAAATTATCATCTTAAATTCCTTGCCCACTCAAAATAGATTAAAACAATGTACTTATATGTTAATGCATTACAAGATATCACATATTGAAAGTTTTTACATGACAGATTAATAATACTTTTAACACACTTTATGATTTCACCCTCAAAAGTAATTATTAATAATTAGTTTAAAGTAAAGATAATTTTATAAAGTAAATTATTACTTTGATATATAAAATATTATTTGTGGACATGCCAAAACGAATTAGAAGCATTAGACGAGAACAGAGCAAAACAAATAACTTTATGCCCCTGCTTAACTTTTTGTTTTAATTATTTGGATTTAGGGTAGTTCAATCCAATGGATGGAAATTCGTCTCTAAAACAAGGTTGCATGCAAAGAAAATCTGAGCTGTTGATGATGCCATGGGGACAAAGTTAATTGCTACAATAATTTTTTTATCTTAATTTAGATGGATGGATTTAGAGTTATAAATTTCAAATTTACAACAACAAATTTATTGAATTTATTTAAATAATTTTATATTACAGTAAATTTTAAATCATTTAACTTTTGAACTATTATGAATTTAAAATTCATAAAGTATTATGTCATTCGAAATTATTCATATAAATCCAAACCCAAATTTTTACTTATGTCCTTGTTTTTGTCTTGTTTTTTTTTTCCCTCGTCTTTTGTTTGACATCTATTGTTCATTAGCCTACCGTAAAATTATGATAATCCCTATACAAGTGAATTTATATGTGCTACATAAATAATTTGCATTCCAAGTAGAGTGAAAAATTCAAAATAATATAATATTTGTCATGTGATGTGGTAGGTATGATCATACCAATTTGGATTAGAATTTTTCTTGCTTATTTTAGATAAAAAAAAAAAAATTATAAGAACGTCCTATTTCTATAAGGAAAAAAAGAAGAAGAAAGAAAAAGACTCCGTGGAAATGAATGAGCACATACTTCTATCCATGAAGACAAAAAAGGAGAGTTTGTTTTCCTGAAGATGATCTGCTCTTATCCTCTACTCTTTATCTTTCCATGAAATCTATGTCATGAAAATGACCTTGAATTGAAAAAATAAGTAAAGCTTTGGAGAGGAAATTTGAAAATAGTATCATACTTCAAATTCTACATAATAAGCCACTTGCAATTTTACAGAAAAAACTATAGTTATACTGGTTTAAACTCAACATCGATGAAACAACCAAATGAATAATAGGCTGAACAGGAGCATGAAGCATCATCAAAGGGTAAAGTTTTCACAAAATTATTGATTGAACTTGATATACAAGCATCAACCATCCACATCATCACCTCTCACAAGAGTTACTAGTGAAAATCAAAGATACTATGACATATATGGATACTCTAAGTAGCCATATTCATAGAGAAGGAAACAAGGTAGCATATTTTTTGACTAATGAAGCTTGTAACACATTCACCTCAAGAATTTTCACTACACAACAATGTTCAAGAATAATTCTTAGGTTACTTAAAATTGATCAACGAAAATTTCTATCATTCAGATATATATGATTCACACTTTGCTTATCTTTTATAGAGTTTTATATATAACTAATCTATATAGAGCTAACTAATATAGAATTTGTAAGGAGTAGTTCTCCTTGTTTTACTTTTGCTCTCTTTTATAAATATCGTGTACTATTAATTTTGAGTGGTATCCACATGTTGGGATCATTCCCAACCCTTAATAGGGTATTTTCTCTACAAAAAAAAAGTTAAAAATAGGCTGCATAATCTCAAATTGTTATGTACAAATGGTAACACAAATACGAAATGATAGGACATAAATATATAATAATATTTTAAAAAAATTAAGAGACAATGAAAGTATACGTGGGAAGACAAACATATATAATTATGCAATTTATTATTGAGGACCCCTTAAACTATTTTTTGGTATATAAATATATAAACCTTTTTAAAGCATATTTGTCAAAGTAGTTTCACCACAAGAATTGATATGTGGTTTTCTGGTTATTATTTCTCTTTATTCAATGCTTTCTCTCTAATTTCCTTTCCTTTTCATCCAATCAACTTATCTCTAACTTCTTAAAATATTATTATTTTTCATTAATCATGAATTTAAATAAGCATATGAAATAACAAAAGAAATTGTATTACCAGATAAATAAATAAAAAATTTACAAATTATTTTAGATTATAAATCTTAAGACTCATGCTCACGTGCAAAGTGTGTCATCACTAATTTTATATTCTTACTGCAATAATAAATAATTCTGTTAATTTTTAGATAATTTAATTGAATAATATAACAAATATCAAAAGATTAAAAAGTTTAACTTCGTTGCCAAATAAAGCAATTAATTAGTGACACAGGGAGTACAAACTAAGATATGCAATAATAATGAAGCAAATATTAAACAAATTAAAGTTCAAGAATATATGCAAGTTTAAGGTAATTAATTGCCTTTGGCAGGTTTTTTGAAGAAGGGAATAGAAATATTTTGAAAACGTGTTCAAACTCTTAACCATATCTCATATATGTATATATATATATATATATATATATATGTACATTCTCCAATTAACCTCAGATGTCAATTTTAGATGTCAATTTTTAGGCCGATTCCATATATATTTACGTGCCGCAACAACCAAGCATTAATTGAGTGCCCTTAATTAATTAAGCCTTGACTATTTTTTTCACTTGGGCAAATTTTTCTTGATTCTTGGCTCAAATGAGTATCACATCCTCCTAAACAAAGAGCAAAAGTTCCCTAGTAAAGAGATTTAAGTCATTTCATTGTATACTATTCTTTGAGTTTCATGTTTAACTTAGATGGATTGTTAATTAAATTAAATTTAAACATAATTTTGACAAATCGATCATTAGTAGAAATTTTATAAATAGCTAAATACTTTTACATGTACTTTATTATTCTTTTTATCAAGTCGAATTCAATTGAAACTTTAAAAGCTATCGAATAACAAAAATATTCAAGTTTGATTTGTTCTGTGAATGAGTTGAATTATAATAAACTTTTAACGATCAACTTCGAGCTAAATTTCTACTTCCAACCCTAATCATCCCCTAATTGCATAATTGCATTTCTATTTGCATAAGGCCATACAAATTCAATTTGAATCTTTTATTACAATTTTGTATTGCATATTGAATTGTATACCATACATGCACATCACTTATATAAATATTTTCTTAAATATGTACACACGAGACGCATGTGCGATATGTAATACAAGATGCAATCCAAAAGTACTGTAATAGAAGATTCAAAATTGATAGACAAATCGAACCTTGTCTTATGATCCCCTATCCTATAACATATCAATAAATCACTAACTAATTCCTCTTGAGTACATTTAACCATAGAAATAGCCCTCTATGGTCCATCTTGTGTATACAATTTTCTGGTTCTTGCATGAAGGATCAAAGCTAGCAAAGTTCCCAAAACACATAAAGAACCCCATATCATGAAAGTGGTTTGATAGCATTTCTCTCCCATACAATTCTCTTCTCCAGGAATTCTCCCTCTTTTGTAGAGCAATGCTGCAAAGTCCCCAAAGAAGAAGGATCCTATAGGTATATTTGAGACCAAAATGTTGTGATTTACCCCAAAATTCTTGGTTCCAAAAAGCTCTGTGGTTGTAGAGACAGATATTGAAGTAATTGCACCAGTGCAAATGCCTATAATGGCTGTACTCATATAGAGTGAAAAGTCCTGCCGGCTGATTATTAGTAGGAAGAAAGCTCCACACATTGGGGTCATCATGGTTCCCATGGCCGTCGCTCTCGAAACCACAAACTTAGTTCTGAAACGAATGATGTGACCACATATTACAAATATTAAATATTAAATATTCATTTCTCTCAATGTGAAATTTAAATAGTTAATTATAAAATATAATTCTTGAGGTTGACGTATTTATAAAATTTATCTTTTTAAATTTATAAATTATAAATATCTCATTGATATTTGTTTTCATTTTGCAAGTTCAATCTACTAATTATCAACATTAAAATGGGGGATTTTCCCATCTGTTGATATCAACAGTTTCCATGAAAGTGAAACACAATATATGCAATTTGTAAAATATAGACAATTTTCAAAGGTTTGTAATTTATAAATTTAGAAGTGTAATTTCTGGAAAGTGACCAAACCTTATGAATGATTTTTATAGTTAACCTTTTTTTTTTTTAATAGGCAATCATTTAATATCTTAGTGCTAAGTTTTGTTTCTTGAAATAAAAAAATTTATTAGTTCACAATACTTTGGTAGATCCAAAATGGTGACGGATGACACAACTCAGGTTGCATTTGAGTGCAAGACAAGGTAGTCAAAAGAACAGCAAAAGAAGTGCAGGCTTATATGATTATAGTTGGAATCTTATCAGGTGCAAACTCACTTGTGTTGCCCGTGGAAGTCTCCTAAATGGGCTAAAATTTTTGACTTTTGCCATACGAGGGATGTGAAGCACATAACAGACATACAAAATCAAATAAGTTGGCTCCATAAATACATCAACTAACACCTTTCTACCTGTTGGTTTGCATTAAATCCTCTACTAAAGTACAATGTGTTCTTGGATCATAGAAATTAAAGCTCGTTAATGTGTGTGTCTGTATGTGTGACAGAGAGATAGGTGAGAGTTGGAAAAATTCTCACTTATAATGTAAGATTTCACATCAAAAATCAAGACTCTGTTAATGTGGTGTGGAATGCGATATGTATCTAATATTTTCACATCAATAAAAATCACAACACGTATTGGTATGAAGTGCAATACGATATGTATCTAATACACGTTGTGTATAATTCACAATAAATATATATTTAAAAAATAATTTATACACTTGTTGTGCGCAGTAAAATTTAATATTTAATGTGCATTTACTACGTGAGAGCAATGATCATTAACTAAAATTTGCATGGAGTTAAAAGAGAGAGAGAGAGAGAGAGAGAGAGTTACTTTGAGAAAAAGTAGTCAAGGAGAGAAGGTAGTAGACGACCAAAGAAACTGAATGCAGAAGACAATGAAACCAATGAAGAAGTCCCAGAACACCCCCTTGATTCAGCAATCTGTCCAAGGTTATTCAAGTAAACCAAGCCAAGAGTTGCACCAAAGAAATATACAAAGAAATACAACCAAAATTCCACTCTTCTTAACATCAACTTTGGCCCAATTTCCTCCTCTCCAAATTCAAGAAAATCCTTCTCCACTGATACAGCAGCACAGGTAAAACCCTCACCATTTACTCTTATCCAGCACTTCTGCTGCAGTTTTTCTCTAACTTTTTCTGCCAATGGAGTCACAAGCGGCAACAACAAGAACACAACCATGCCAACGAGAACAACCAATGGAGGCAAAAACCTCGAGACCAAACTGCTGATCACAGCAGACAAACCAGTAAAAAATGTGATCATAAACAAAGTAAAGAACCCTCCAGTCAGTTCCCTGGATTTTCCCATATTAACATCTCTGGCTAATGGTGCAGCCACAATACAAACTAGTAGTGGCAAAACAGAGTTAAACAGAAGAAAAACTTTGGCTCTCTCAGCAGGTGAAGTTGGAGCAATAACATCCACTATATCTGTATAAATCTTTGCACTCAATCCTACGTAACTAGTCGATAAACCAATGGCAATCTGTCGATCCAGGGGGAAGTTCTGGATGGCAAGAATGTAGCAGACAGTGTTAATCCAGCAAATGCTGTTCCCTGCTAAAACAGTGAGTGAAAAAACATGCCAGTATGATAGATAAGATATTTGGTTTGTGAGGAAGAGGAACTGTACGCCATAGCCAAAGAGCCCGA
Source organism: Paulownia fortunei (assembly GCA_019321725.1). NCBI lineage: Eukaryota > Viridiplantae > Streptophyta > Magnoliopsida > Lamiales > Paulowniaceae > Paulownia > Paulownia fortunei. The sequence continues at coordinate 17,108,635 of CM033116.1, read as the reverse complement.
GCATCGAGCCGATGAGAAGGACTAGCCAGAGGGGCAGATGGGCAGCTGCAATCCCAGAAATCCAGCCCAGAAGTTTGCCAGCATCAGAGGCAAAAGCCAGGTTGTTGAGCTGCAGCTGTGATATGGAGAGGATTCTCTTGAGTTCAGATGAGTAAGCAGGGAAATTGGAGTTTGTTCCATTGATGGATTGGAGCCATATTGTGGCTACCAGGCTCAGCCATTGGAGAGCCATTGATGAGCAGCTGCAGAAAGCAAGAGATTTACACAGCTGAGGGCTGCATGTGAAGTGAATATCTTGTCAGTTAAACGCATGAATTTATGTCTTGAGGAATAGAGTTTGGAGGTTTCTTTTCTCTTTTTTGTCTGATCATTTTTTTGGGGAGGTGGGAATGGGGTTTTATAAGTTCTGATCTTCATGACTTAGATATGAATAGAGACGAAAGCAGACAAATTTTACACCAATTACTTTACGGTCTTGGTGTTGTGTATATCTTTTGATTATTTTTAATTAAAAAATTTTAACATTGAGGATATGTGTCAAAAATACGTACACATGACATAAGTCCAAACACAAATTTTGTATATGAATATAAAAGAAAGTGTCCATTTTATTAAAAAAATAAAATATTTAAAGAATAAATAAGACATACAAACAGAATAGTGACAAATGAAAAAGATTAAATTTTCTTGAACTTAATGAACTCACATTGAGAGAATATTGAGACATTCCTCAATATTTTTCTTGCTTGAATGCAAATCGTGTATCTAATTTATTGGAGATCTTCAATTTATATTTGTAAGGTAAGAATTGTTAACATAATTATTAGTTATGTGGTTGCTCTTCAACATCATGAAAATTTAAGACATGATTTAATCGCCTTAAACAATTTAAATCGGTACATGGTAATATCTTATTTACTCATTAATTAAATATTTAATTTAATTTTATACTTTGGCAATTTCCAAAATATAAAAGAATAAATAAATTTTATTAATAAAAATATACTAGGCATGCCAATACATTAATCGGCAAGAATTATGATGTTTTTATTACAACTACCCTTTACCAGTAATGATTTTCCAGTGCACAAATGAAACAAAACATTATTGTTATGGTTGTAAGCATTAAGTTTGGATTATTGGGAGGAGCAACAATGTGACATCCACATACAACACAGACACACCTACTATGCTATTGTGTGTGCCATCAACAAAGAGAGGTTTAGCCGTGTGAGCGAGAATAATTCTCTTGTTCCGGCTCAAATTAGCTTTATGAACACTTTTTCCAAGGGAGGAGGGACAATTGCAATTTTGACCTTCTATCTTTTTTTTCCTTTTTTTTTATCATTTGCCAGAATTGCGATTGAAAAGACAAATAGCCAATAATATGTATCATATATATATATATATATATATATATATATATAAAGTGGATCGAATATATCTATACATAACGGAATTATGTCGTTCCACGTTTCAAATTAAATTTTTCTACAAGTTTCTTTTGAGCAAATCACAAACATGTATTTTTCGTTGGTAATGAATATTAAACTTAAATTGGAGTTGCACTCAAATTTTTGAAATTCTAAAGTGAGTTTTCAAGGAAAGACCGAGAGAAATTTATAATTTTAAAAAGAGTGTTTTCAGAGAATACATTAATTCATATATTTTGATATATATAGATATCTCTCTTCTTAGATAAGGAAGATCCTATATAAGGAAAATACTATACAAGGAAGAATCCATATATATGTGTAACCAATTCAATTAGGAAATTTAATCAATAACTAATTAAGCATAGATACTTAATTCCCACTTAAAAAGAAAATAAATTAATATTTCATCAGTCTCATAATTGTTCCTCCGTTTGCTATAATATAAAGTCAAATTATTTAATATTTGAAATAAATTATCATAATTATTTTCTAATGGGTTTCAGATTATTGAAGTTTCACTCTTAATATTTTGTAGGAGTTTTATCTAATCTATTGTTCAATTAAATTTTAAATGATTACTAAATTATTGATTATTGTATTGAGAGAAATAAAATTTGATTGGCCAACAGCACTGATGAATCTATAATATTAAGATAAAGAAAGTATAAAATTAATTTTATTGAACACCAAATCTAAAACCTCATAATTTTAAGTTTCAAGACATCAACTTTTACTTCAACCAGATCAATGTCTGACATGTCCATTTTAGAACCATTTATTGGATTGAACTTTCTCATTAATCTGACGCATTTGTTTTAGCATTTGGACACGACTCACTCTTTTAAGTGAAGTATTCTGATGGACACACACACACACACACACACACACCACACACACACACACATATATATATATATATATATATATATATAAAGTGGATCGAATATATCTATACATAACGGAATTATGTCGTTCCACGTTTCAAATTAAATTTTTCTACAAGTTTCTTTTGAGCAAATCACAAACATGTATTTTTCGTTGGTAATGAATATTAAACTTAAATTGGAGTTGCACTCAAATTTTTGAAATTCTAAAGTGAGTTTTCAAGGAAAGACCGAGAGAAATTTATAATTTTAAAAAGAGTGTTTTCAGAGAATACATTAATTCATATATTTTGATATATATAGATATCTCTCTTCTTAGATAAGGAAGATCCTATATAAGGAAAATACTATACAAGGAAGAATCCATATATATGTGTAACCAATTCAATTAGGAAATTTAATCAATAACTAATTAAGCATAGATACTTAATTCCCACTTAAAAAGAAAATAAATTAATATTTCATCAGTCTCATAATTGTTCCTCCGTTTGCTATAATATAAAGTCAAATTATTTAATATTTGAAATAAATTATCATAATTATTTTCTAATGGGTTTCAGATTATTGAAGTTTCACTCTTAATATTTTGTAGGAGTTTTATCTAATCTATTGTTCAATTAAATTTTAAATGATTACTAAATTATTGATTATTGTATTGAGAGAAATAAAATTTGATTGGCCAACAGCACTGATGAATCTATAATATTAAGATAAAGAAAGTATAAAATTAATTTTATTGAACACCAAATCTAAAACCTCATAATTTTAAGTTTCAAGACATCAACTTTTACTTCAACCAGATCAATGTCTGACATGTCCATTTTAGAACCATTTATTGGATTGAACTTTCTCATTAATCTGACGCATTTGTTTTAGCATTTGGACACGACTCACTCTTTTAAGTGAAGTATTCTGATGGACACACACACACACACACACACACAACACACACACACACATATATATATATATATATATATATATATATTATTTTTTATTTTTTTTAATTCGAACCTGAAATATGGAGAATAAAAAAAAAAGAGATAGAATTCGAAACTTCTGCACGTTCGTCGAAAAAAAGTAAAACCAGAAAAAAAATCACACATGAATTTTGTTAGTATTTTAACTGTTTATATATTCGGTGGACCAAACATTAAAAAAATGGACACAAATAATAAAGACGAAGAAAAATTAATTAAGTCGACTAATATATACATAAAACGTCAAGAAAAATAACATGCCTAAATAAGACATTAACTTACATAAAAATAAATCACAGCACAACAAAAAAAAAAAAAAATGAAGGGGTAAAAAATCACTAGATTTACTAATAAATGTTACACTTTAAACTAAAAAGTCTCAATTAATTATATAAACACTCGTAAAGGGCTATTGCACTTCACTGAGACTGTCCCTACCATAAACACTCGTAGTTATTACATGTGTATTTCATGAGAAAAAAATAAAACTATATGATAAAATACTAGTATATTTTTTTAATAAAATATCATACCTGTTAGGTATATACTTCATTGATATAGTGTGCACGGAAAGTAAATTGGCCATTAATAAAAAAATTCACAAAACAATCATTACTCCTTAGGAAAAAAGAATGCATAATAAGATTATAAGAAAAGATAATCATGTTTGCTTACAAAAGTACACTATTAATTTAAAGGGATAATTGCATATAACTTTGCTGAATTTTAACAAAATTGCAAAAAAATGCTTCTATATTTAAAAAAATAGCTTAAAAATCCCATGAAATGTAAAAATCTGTATACTCGTGTGAAATGTCAATTATACCCATCATTGTATAAGATTTTATTTATATGAAACAAAAATAGATTTGGATTAAGAATGTAATGGTCGTAAATCATAACTAAATTCTATTAGTTGTTAAATTTCATTCGAGATCCAAATTAATGGTCCTTCTTATCATTTAATCATTTAAAAAATAAATCATCTATTGGATGTCATTTTATTCTTTCTCTTGCTTTTCTCTCCCATTTTTCTTTTCTTTTTTCCTTTTTCCTTTTTTCTTTTTCTTTTCTTCCATGTTTCAACATAATTTTTTTCTCCTCTCTCTTCTTTCCCGCCACTGCACCGAACCCCAAGGAATGAGAGGGACGGGACAGGAGTGGGTAGTTACGGGTGGTTGGGTGTTGTGGCAGTGATGGGCGATGGTGGTGGGCCAAGAGAGATAGGGTTGGGGTGGCATTTATGGGTGGGGAAAAAATCTGCAAGTGCTAGCTGCACCACTAAAGACCAGTGGGGATGGGGAGGTTTTGGGTGGGCTGAGGGCTGGGGTTGGGTGGCAGTGGTGGGGGGCGATGGACGGGGTTGGGTGAGCAAGGAGGCGAGGGATTTTTGGATGGCGGGTTTTAGGGTAGATGGGCTGGAAATAGGGCTGGGTGGCAGGAATCAAGTGCTTGGGCTGTGGCGGTGTGGTGGGGTAGGGGTTGCAGGACGGGGGGAATTGAGGTTTGGTTGTTGAGGTTGGGGGTGGCCAGGTGGTGGGAAAAAAAAAGCAAAAAAACAAGAAAAAAGAATGAGAGAATAGAAAATATATATATAATTTTTTTAAAAATAATTATAAATTAAAATTATTTTTATTATAAACTAGTTGAAAATATAAAACATTAAAAATAATTAAAAATAAAATTATTAAGTATGGATGGTTGTTTTTTTATATGTGGAGCAAAAATTTGAAGATATTAAAATATTACTTAAAAAGGAGCAAATATTTTATAATTAAAATTTAAGTTATTCAAATAAATTAAAAAATAGTAAATAATATATTTTTCTTTTTTTGACAAATGAGAAATCTTTTTTTTAATTATAAGAATTATTTTTGAATTAGATTTGAAAGCAAAATTTAATAAAAAATTAAAGAGCTTTTTTTTCTAAAAAAAATGAATGAAAAAAAAACTATAGCTAAAAATATTATTTGTTGAAATTATTCAAAAGGAATTCAATAAATCATCTAGATTTATATGTAATTTAAATTACAAGGATTTTTATTTTTGTAGTTTTACTCATACATGTGTAAATTTGTCAGTGTAGATGAAGAATTCCGTCAAGATATGCCAACACACAACCAGTTTTCCATTCCCATTCTATTTTTTTTAATATAGTTTTTTTTTGTGGCAATTTCGCTACAATATTTTTTATTTTTTTTTGCAATTATCTCTAATTTAAAATATTTTTCTAATTTGTACCTGTTTGCAGAAAGGGGTTTTATGCAAGTATCTCAAGATAAATATTTTTCTAATTTGAACCTATTTTGTGTGCAATTAATTTTTCAATATTTTGGCTCATACTAATTGAGGATATAACCCATGAAAGAAAGTTTGCAAAAAAAAGTTTTGCCTACAATCATTTTCTGAAATAATATAATTACAAGGTAACTATTATTTTGAAATTTTAACATTATTCAACATTAAATATTGATTTCACCAAAAAAAAAAGAATTGTAATTTTTCCCTTTTTCTCTTCTTCTTCCTTGTTTCAACAGAATTTCTTTTTGCATTTTCTCTTCTTCCCCACCACTGCCCCCAAACCTGAGGAAATAAGAGGGAGGCGGTTGGAGTGGGCGGTCATGTTGAGAAAAATTTAAAATATATTATTCTAAATTTTATTTTTTGAATAAGAAATTCACTATAAAATTAAAAACATAACAAAGACTATTAAATTTTGAGATATTACAAATAAAACTTTCAATTCTCACACACACTCAAATCTAATAAGACTACACTCTTATATATAAGATTACTAATTTTATTTTCATCTTCACTTGTTGATGATTTATAAGGCTAGGGACTTGGGTATTTATAAAAAAAGAAATGAAATACACACCATACATTTAATTAAGTTAATTAATTTTCTACCATACAAATTATAAAAACTTAATTAATTTGAATTCACACAAATTATAAACACCTAATTAATTTGAGTCCACACAAATTGCAATACACATAACCTAGTAATTTAATTGATGACATTGATCTTCAACACTCCCCTCAATGTCGGCTCCTATTCTCTGCACTACGCCGAGCTGTCAACGAAATAATTCAAACTTACTAGTGCTCAAACCTTTTGTGAACAAGTATGCAACTTGATCATTTGTTTTGATTTGTTTCATCTCAATCTCTTCCTGCAAAACCTTTTCTCTAATAAAATGGTAGTGCACTTCAACATGCTTAGTTCTTGCATGAAAGACTAGATTCTCTGCCAAGTGAATTGCCGACTGGTTGTCACAGTACAATGGAATTGGATAATCTACTAATTGGTGTAGATTATTTATCAGCTGTATCAACCCTGTACTTTCTTAGCCTGCCATTGCTGCTGCTCGGTACTCAGCTTCAGTGATTGATAATGATACCGTCGGCTATCTCTTGCTACACCAAGAAATTATTTTAGAACCAAGCTTAAACGCATACTTAGTTGTTGATCTCCTAGTGTCATGATATCCTGCATAGTCAGCATTACAGTAATCAACTAACTTCCAGCCTTCACCTTTCTTGTACAAAAGACCATAGTCAATTGTACTCTTCACATATCTCAGTATTCGCCGAGCAGCTTCTAAGTGGGACTTCTTTGGATTCTGCATGTATCGACTTACAACGCCAACTGCAAATGAAATGTCTGGTCGAGTCAAATTGAAATAAATGAGACTACCAACAAGTTGTCGATACATCGTCTCATCTTCCAACTCTTTGCCATCATGTGCACACAATTTGGCATTGACTTCCATTGGTGTTGAAATAGGTGTGCAATCAAGCATCCCAAATCTCTCTAGTAGGTCTCTTGCATACTTTTGTTGATCGAGAAATAACCCTACTTTTGTACGATCAACCTCTAATCCCAAAAAGTGCTTGAGTTCTCCAAGTTCCTTCATCTGGAAATGAATTGATAAATTCTCCTTCATCCAAAGAATTTTTGCCTCATCATCACCAGTTATGATTAAATCATCCACATACACAAGCACGATAGCTAGATTTCCTCCATTGGCTTTGACAAACAAATTGGAATCTGAAGGTGTTAATGAATAACCACTTTGTATTAGAAATTCAGCAATCTTACCATACCATGCTCTGAGTGCTTGTTTCAGTCCGTAGAGTGCTTTCCGCAACTTACACAGATATTTAGGTTGATCTTGGTTCTGAAAACCTATTGGTTGGATCATGTAGATATCTCGATCTAGCTCTCCATGAAGAAAAGCATTCTTCACATCCATCTGCCGCAAACTCTAGTCTTTGTTGGCTGCAAGCGCGAGTAGAACTTGTACAGTTGTAAGTTTTTCCACAGGACTAAAAGTTTCATCATAGTCTAGTCCGTATTGCTAAGAGAAACCACGAGCAACCAATCGAGCCTTATACCTTGACCCATTTGGATGGCGCTTTATCTTGTAATCCCACTTGCAAGATATAGGTTTCACATCTATTGGTTTCGACACCAGATTCCAAGTTTGATTTTGCTGAAGTACATCAATCTCTTCTTTCATAGGTGTCATCCACTCAGAACTCTATGATGCTTCTTCGAACGTTTCAGGTTATATTATAGTTACTTCTTCAACTATGGCTGTATTGGTGTATTTGGGATTTGACTTTCGTATTCTTGTTGACCTTCGGAGTTGAGATTGTGGAGTTGATTTCTCAATTTTACTAGGCCCAACTTCTACATTTGAGTGTTGATACACGCCAGTTTGCCAAGGATTCTGAGTCGATCTTTGTTTGACATCATCGTTATCTGGATCTCTCGATTCATCCAAAATTAGTTGGAGTTGAACAGTGTGCTCCCCCATCTTTTGTTGCACCTTGTCTCCAAATTCTTTGGAGTCTGGCAAAATTTCATTTTTTGAAGACTACCAAGAAGATACTTCATCGATTACTACATCTAGTGAAGTGTAGCATTTTTCACTTATTGGATCGCAACATTTCCATCCCTTTCTCTGGCTATAGTATCCCACAAAGATACATCTAACAGCTTTCTTGTCAAATTTGCTTCGTAAATGATTAGGAACAAATGCATAAAATACACAGCCAAATACTCAAAAATAACTAACTTTAGGTTTTATATTCCACAGTTTCTCAAAGGGTGAAGCAAATTCTAACCTCAGTTGAGGAAGTCTGTTGATCACAAAGGCTGTAGTCCTCATTGCTTCAGTCCAAAATCTTCCAGGTACATTTTTTTCATGTATCATGCTCCGATAAATTTCTGCAAGATGTCGGTTCTTTCTCTCTGCTACACCATTCTGTTGTGGTATGTTGGCACAAGTGTACTAATGACGTATTCCGCATTCCTTTAGGTATTAAGAAAATTTGTTTGAGTTATATTCTTCCCCATTATCTGTGCGCAAGCAACGAATCTTCTTTCCCACTTCTCCTTTAGCTGACTCTCTAAACTCTTTAAATTTTGAGAATGTGCCAGATTTTTCTTTCATAAAGAAAACCCACACATACCTTGAGAAGTCATCAATGAATGTCACCATGTACCGCATGCCACCAATTGACGGTTCTTTAATAGGTCCGAACATATCAGAGTGAATTAATTTTAACGGTTCTTTTGCTTTAAATTTTGATTCCTTGTATGGTAATTGGTGAGCTTTACCATACTGGCATCCCGCACATATCATGTATGTTCGCACATCAAGTTGAGGAAGCCCCTTAAGCATTGACTTCTTCACCATCTCACTTAGCTTGGAATAGTTAACATGGCCCAACCTCATGTGACATAGATCTGATGTCTCATTTTTTCTTGTCTTGTCTACATATGCAGACTCTGCTGACATTACATAAACTGACTCCAATTGTCACCCCTCCATTATTGGTATTTCTGAGATTTTAAGGTTTTGATAAACCTTCATATCTTGGTGTCCGAACAAGACATAGTAGTCTGATGATGTCAATTGAGCCACAAATAGCAAGTTTTTCTTCATTCCTGGGACATGGTAAACATTTTGAAGTGGCACTTAGTTAGAATTATATCGAGACATAACTATTGTCTCACCAATGTGAGCTATTGGTAACTTTGAGTTGTCAGCTGTTACCACTACACGACCTCCATTATATTTAGACAGGTTTGAGCAGCCCAAATCTATAATCCAGTCATTCTTGTAGTCAATCTGTTATGATATTGTCACTGTGAGAGCTAATTCTTCTTTTATTGTAGCGAATAATGCTCAACGTCCTAATAATCTTCATTATTTTCCTTAGAATTGGAAGTAGCAGTATTACTTTCAACATATTTTTTCTTGGTCCAACAATCTTTCGCCATGTGGCCCGACTTCCCACAGTTGTAACAATCACCATCGAACTTTCTACTATTATTGCGATTCTTTGAAGCTCCTCCAGGACGAGAGCCTCCTTTTCCTTGATGATTTTTACTTTATCACCATTTTTTTTATATCTACTACTAGTGTGCCGCTTAAAATTACCTTTGCTTTTGTTGGTGTAGAGCGCTTCCTCTTCACCCTTCAACGCGACTCCTCCCATTTGCTTGGTCATAGCTTCTTGACCTGCAAGTAAATTTTCAAACTCAACAAGTGAGGTTGTGTCGACCATCCTTGTACAACAACAATGAACCCTCGATATTCAGGTCTCAAACCATGGATAATTATTCTTTTTATCTTGGTTTCCCCAATAGGAGATGTTGAGTCTAACTCTAAAATTTTGCGGCATATCGATTTCGCCTTGTGAAAGTACTGGGCAATCGTCATGTCACATTGCGCCATTGATAACAACTCATTTTCAAGAAGTTGTAGTCTTGTATCATTCTTCTTTGAAAAAAGTGTAACAAAAGTGTCCCATGCTTCTTTTGGTGTTTTGGCATCCCTAATGTGCTCCAACATTTCTTCTTCAATTGTGGTCTTTAAAGCAAACATTGCTTTGCCTGCTTTAATTTTTCATTTTCGCAAGATGACATTAGCATCTTCTGCCGCCAGTTGTGTAGCTTTACTACTGTCGACGACCTCCCAAAGATCTTGTCCTTGCAAGTAGGACAACATGCACGTAGACCACGTGTTGTAATTTTGATTGTTGAGTTTCTTGACTCCTCCAACTACTTAAAGATCTCCCATCGTGTCGGTAGAATTTCTATATTACCGAATAAGTTTTTACACTAAACTTGAAGAGTACTGAACTCCTCACGATTCAAAGAAACTCCCTCAATAACAATTTCAAGAAATCTTTTTTGATGTGGAAGTTCAGTCAAATCTGTAACCACAGAGCATACTTAGAATTTCAAGAGATGTGACACCCCTGTGGTCCAAACGGTACCGCTCTGATACCAAATGTTGAGAAAAATTTAGAATATATGATTCTAAATTTTATCTTTCGAAAAAAAAATTCACTTTAAAATTGAAAACACAATAAAGATTTTATTAAATTTTAAGATATTATAAAGAAAACTTTCAATTTTCACAAACATTCAAAACTAACAAAACTACACTCTTATATATAAAATTACTAGTTTTATTTTTTTCTTCACTTATTGATGATTTACAAGGCTAAAAAATTGAATATTTATAAAAGAAAAAATAAAATACACACCACACATTTAATTAAATTAATTAATTTTCTATCATACAAATTATAAAAATCTAATTAATTTAAATTCATACGAATTATAACACTTAATTAATTTGAGTACATATAAATTGCAATGCACATAATTTAATTAATAACATTAAAGGTCATGGGTAGTTGTAGACCTGACCACGGTTCAGGAACCGCCGGTTCCACGGTTCAAGAAAATTCTGACCCTTAACCTTAACCATCAAGGCCGGTTATGGTCCGGGTTCCGGAACCGTCGGGCCGGTTCCGGTTACGGTTCCGATTAACCGCCGGTTCCGGTTCCGGTTTCAACCCTTGAATTTTTTATTTATTTTTTTACCTATATTTTGAAAATTTATAATTTTTTAATTAACTATTAATTTTCTAAAATTGTAACTTTTGTAAAACAAAAACAAGGGTTTAAAATTTTAAACATATATTTGAATGAAAAATTTTGAACTTAAATTTAAAAAAAAATATCATTAATTTTTGAATTTAACGAATGTTTAACTTAAATTTGAAAAAAAAATATTATCTAAAATTTAAAGTATCAAATATTCTAATTATAATAAATATATAAAAAAAGATATTCAACTTGAAATCTTAAAGTTTAAACTTAAATTTCAATAAAAAAAATTGCACTTAAATTTTAAAAAAATATCCACAAAAATTTAAATTATATAATTAAAAATTATTTTAAAAATAAAAATGAGTTTGAACTTAAATTTAAGTTGTCTACGTATCCTCTTAGGGTATAGAGGAATCAAAACTCACGTAGTTCTCTTACCTTTTAACCCTTCTTACCTTAGGGAGTGGCGTGGCTCAATCACTCCCACCCGTTCCCGTCGTTGTTCCATCTGTGTCCTCCTCTTGATCTTCCTCTGAATCCGGCTGATCTTGTCTTCGTACTGAGGCCTTGATCCAATCATCAAGACATGCTTGGGCTTCTAAATTTTCGGGAGACAACGTTGAGCGTTTCTCACTCAATATATTACCTCCTGCACTGAAAACTTGTTCCACTGCAACGGTTGAAGCAGGTGAAGCAAGTATCTCCTTCGCCATTACGGACAAAATTGGATACGTTTGCTCCTTTTGCGACCACCATCGCAAAATATCGAACTCTCCATCGTCATCTGTATCATTAAACTCAAATGAAACATTAAAATAACTCTCAAGTTCTTGGCTAGAACTTGAGGTTCCTCGAGGACGTTTAGTTCGTTCCCTAAGTAAAAGTTGTGCTGCCGTAAGTTTAAAAATCACTACTACTACTAGTTTTATGTATATCAACTTGAGTTGATTGTGGACCATATTTGGAACTGTATTCATTATAAAATTCATTTAAAAGTGTTCTAATTTTAAATATAATATTATTAATATCTATAGTATAATCATTTTCATTACGTGTTAAAGCATTGTAATAAATTAATAACAAGTTTTGTAAACCATCTAATTTAAGTTTAGGATCAAAAACAACAGCAATTAAATTAATATCTGGAATTTCATAAAAATATTTTTTCCATTTCAACTGCATTGATAAAGTACAATTTACTAAATTTTCATCTTGGGAGTTAATATTTTCATGTAAAACTGATACAATATTACAACAATTTAATAATACTAAATGAGAAGTTGGGGAATAAACACTAGATAATTGTAAAGTAGCATCATTAAATATTTTTAAAATTTACAAATTTTTTCACATACTGTCCAATGATGTGGATATAAATGAAAAGAAGTAGAAATAATTTGTACAAAAAATTGACATAATAAATCTTTATAGTCGATAGATTCTTCTAATAATCTATATGTTGAATTCCAACGGGTTGGAACATCCCGTGGAAATTTTTTAGGCCTTACACCATTAGCCTTGCAAAATCTAAACAATTGTTTATTAATATGTGGATGTGTCCATAAATAAGAAAATGCTTGTCTAATTGGTTTAAGTTGATTATCTAAAATTTTTAAGCCATCTTGTACACATAAATTTAAAATATGACATATACATCTAATATGAAAAAATTTACCACCAATTGATGGTTCACATACAACTTTAAGATTACCAATACTAGCATTATTAGCTGCAGCATTGTCAAATGATATTGAAAAAAATTTATTAACTAAATTATATTCTTCTAATATTAAAAATATAATTTGTGAAATATTTGCCGCTGTGTGTGGACTATCAAAAACTCTAAATGCAAGTAATCTTTTTTGAAGTGTCCAAGAACTATCAATCCAATGACATGTAATACCCATATATGAATGTATTTGCCAATGATCACTCCAAATATCACTACATAAAGAAATTTTATTATTTACATTATTTAATAATTCTTTTAACTCTTTTTTAGATTTATTATATAATTTTTTTACATAGCGTGTTAGTATGGTTCGTGGAACACCTTTAGCTACCGGATTATATGTTGTTTGAATTAATTCATTAAAAAAGAATTTATTTGCAAAACTAAAACTAAGATGTTCAACAGAAATAAATCTAGCTAAATTTTCTCTACATCTAATATCATTATATTTAAATAAAAAAAGATCATTACCTCCACCGGCGTCGGAAGAAGCGAATGATGGCATTTGAGTTTGGGCACGATCAATGCCAAATTCTACTGGATGCTTCTTCTCCACATGTCTTTTCAAGGATCCATAACCGCCTCCGGATTGAAATTTGTAAGATTGCGAACAATATTTACACTTTGCTCGCATCTCTCCATTTGGAAGTGTTATTTTATCAAAATGTTTAGTAAAAATAGAAGATTTGAGAGATGGAATGGATCGAGTGTGAGCATCACTCATTGTTTCTTGAGTAGTATACAAGTGAGTTTGCTCTTCATCACTTAACTCAACTTCACAATCGATGTTGAACTTTGGTTGCTCGTCGGTTGCGGGCATCTTTCCCTTACCTCTATTGCTTGAACCGGCCATTTTTTGATAAATGATAAAAAATTTAGTATATAGAATTGAATAATAAATAATTAAAGATGAAATAAATGAAATATGAAAAAAATTTAATGAAAGAATTAAAATAATATAGAATTAAGAATGAATAATTAAGAGTGAAAATTAGAAAATTGAGAATTAGATAATTGATAGTTGAGAGTTGAGAGTTGAAGTGTGGAAAAAATGAAGAATTGATGGGTATTTATAGAAGAAATTTAAAAAAAAAAAATTAAAAAAAGTCAAACGGTCAAAATTTGACCGTTTGACTTTGGTGGCAACGGTCAAAATTTGACCGTTGCCACAAGAGAGCCGTTGGCAACGGCTCTGTCATTTTTTTTTTTTTTTTTTTCGTGAACCGCCGGGTCAGGCCGCCGGCCGGCCAGGACTGAACCGCCGGGCTGACCCGGTTCACGGTCCAAATTTTTCGGACCCATAACCGGCCCGTGAATCCACGGGCCGGTTACGGGTCCGCGGGTCGGCCACGGGCCGGGTCCGGTTTGGACCCGGCCCGTGGTCAGGTCTAGGTAGTTGGATGATGGATGTGATGGGTGATGGGTGATGGTGATAGCCAGTGACGGCTGGCAAAGAGGGATAGGGCTAGGTGGCATTTATTGGTGGTAAAAAAATTTGCAAGTGCTTGTGTCACTACTAAAGACCAATGGATGGGGCTGGGGTGGTTGGGGTGGCAGGGTTTGGAGTGGGGCTGGGATGGGTGGCAGTCGGTGGGCGACGGTGGAGGGGGCTGAGGTAGGCAAGGAAGCAAATGGTTTTTGGATAGCAGGTTTTAGGATGGATAGGTTGGGAGTGGGCGTGGGGTTGGGTGGTAATGATCGGGTTCTTGGGCTGTGGCAGTGGTGGGCGACGATGGTGGGGTGGTGGAGTGGGAGAGAGGGGTTTAGTTGTTGGGGTACGGGATAGCTAGGGTGGGGAAAGAAAAAACATAAGAAAACTAAAAAATATGAAAAAGAATGAGAGAATAGAAAAAGAAAATAAATTATGATTTTTTTAAAAATAATAAAATTAAAATTTAATTTTGTTATAAATTGTAGTTGAAAATATAGATTATTGAAATTATACAAAAAATAAAACTCATTAAGGATGTATGGTTGTTTTCAATTTTTATAAGTGGAGTGAAATTTTTTAAAGATATAAAAATATTACTAAAAAAAGAGCATAATATTTTATAATTAAAATATAACTTATTCAATTAAATTAAAAATAAAAAATAATATTTTTTCTATTTTTGACAAATAATTTTTTTTTTATAATTATAAGATTTATTTTTGAGTTAGATTTGAAAACAGATTTTAAAAATTAAAAGAGCTATATTTTTTTTTAATAAATGGATGGTAAAAAATATAGTAAAAAATATTATTTGTTGAAATAATTCAAAAGGAATACAAGACATCATAGATTTATATGTAATATAAATACAGGATTTTTTTGTAGTTTTATTTATTGATGCCTTTTATATATCAAATGCATAGGTAAATTTGTCAATTTGGATGGAGAATTTAGTCAAAGTACGCCAACACATAACCCGCTTCACATTCCGTTTCACATTCCGTTGCATGTTCTTTCAATTTTTGTTACATTTGAAGGAATGAGTGTTTTATGCGGACTTTTTTACATTATACGGGGTTTTTAGACTATGTTTTTAAATATAGATTTTATTTTGGCAATTTCTAGAAAGATTTTTCACAATTATCTCTACCTTAAAACGTTTTTCTAATTTGAACCAGTTTTGCACAAAGTGTTATGCAATTATCTCTAATAAATATTTTTCTAATTTGAACCTATTTTTTACATGCAATTAATTTTTCAACATTTTGGCTCATACTAATCGAGGATATATAGCCCATGAAAGAAAGTTTGCAAAAATAGTTTTGCCTACAATCATTTTTCTGAAATAATATAATTATAAAGCAACTATTATCTTGAATTTTTTACATTATTCAAAATTAAAATGATGCACACCAAAAAAATAATTTTGAAAAAAATATATCATCCTTACTAAACATTAGCACCGCATCACATCTTGGTATAAACCCAATTAAATATCATGCATATATTAAATTATTGGTGTGGCCAAAAATTGAAGTTCAAAAATGTGTTCATGAGTGCAATAATGACCCTCTGACATGACACCACGCAATTAAGATATTAAATTAAGTACAACCACTAATGTCACAACCCACACCTACGTAAGCATTACTTTGGGATCTCTTAATTCAAATTTGATTTGATTTGATGTAAATAAATTATTTATGTTATGTTGGGATTAATGAGTTTGAAATTAAAAAATTTAAATTAATTATAATAAATTTATTTAAATAATTTTATATTATAATAAATTTTAAATATTTGAGTTCACATTCTAAATTATTTTTTAAATCATTATAATAACTTTAAAATTCAATTAACATTGAAGTCCTTCCAATTTATACTTATCATATTTAATCGTGACCATTTTGAACTAAAATATTTTTTTATTACAAATTAATAAACTCATAAAAGTTCATGTGACATGATTAAAGAAAACAAGAAGAAATTAAAAAAAAAATAATAAACGACTAAAAGCATGAAAAAAAAAAATATTAAAAAGAAACATCCATCTGTTAACAGCCAACCAGCTGCAGGCTCATTTCCATCACAAAGACAAAGCTGAGCGCACAATAAGTTTAAGTTGACTGATTAATTTGATATTTTTTTTAAAAAAATTATTTTTGATTTATTTGTTTTCAATCAAAAATAAAAAAAAAATATTTTTTTAAATAGGGTGTAGGCTTTGAGAATATGATTGAAAATTATGGTTTAGGCATTGAATATAATTTTTTTTCAAATATTTCCAAAGAATAAATTTAGAAAACGAGCAAATTAAAACATTTTTTAAACTGGAAATATAATGTTTTTGGAAAAATGAAAATACTTTTATAATTTGTTAGTGCAACTAATCAATAAATATATAACAAAAATTGTCAATTAGTCAAGGAAGTGAACCCCTATATCCAAAAACCAAGAAAAAAAGCTAAACCTATACACTATTGTATGTTCTCCATGTAATTTTTAGGAAAAGTTGTGACTTTATTGTCTCGTTTATGTCTTAGAATTATACTGTTGTCAAAGTTTCGGACAAGAATTTTTCTTTATAAATTTCCTCAATAATTAGCAATACAAGGACTGAGGGGAGTTCTCTCTCTCTTTTTTTAATAAGATTTTTCACTATAATTGAAAACAATAACAACAACAATAATAATAACAAGATTCCTAGATATTGTAGAATTAATAGATAAGATTATACTTTTTTCTAGATTTATTTATTTTTTAATTTAACAAGGGTAGAAAAACTATGGCTAACCTTGTAAAAAAGGGAGGAAAAATGTGACTAGGATACATGTTCTATTTTAAAATTATTTAAATGTCCAAGTGAATAGTACTAAAGTATGAAGAAACTAGCAAGCATGATG
The DNA here is from genome assembly GCA_019321725.1 of Paulownia fortunei. Classification (NCBI taxonomy): domain Eukaryota; kingdom Viridiplantae; phylum Streptophyta; class Magnoliopsida; order Lamiales; family Paulowniaceae; genus Paulownia; species Paulownia fortunei. Next base: position 17,091,344 of record CM033116.1, on the reverse strand, counting down.
CACACGAATAATGTGGGAGGTTGGAGCTAGTGGGTATTTATACATTTGAGGGGCAAAATGAACCATGCCATAGTTTAGGGGCCAAACAGCAATTCAATCAAAATTAAAACTAGCAATTGCGAATGGCACGTGCAGGTCGCGTGCCACAATCATTTTGATAAATTCTCCACTCATTCAGGCATTCAATAAATTTCAAAATTTCAGTCTAATTCTCCCGCTGACGCATCGCAATGCATTACAGATTAAAATCGAAATAACCCTAAACCTAAAACCCCAAAATTGATTCAATCCACTATTAATGGCTGAGAGTTCTTCGACTCCGCCGAACACCGACAGGCCAGTTATCGTTAGGGTTAAACGAAAAGCTTTTCAGTCTCCCCTGGATGCTTTTTGTGAGTACTGATGTTTGTGTTCCAAATTTTCAGTTTCTTTCTTACTCTTTTTGAAGCTTATTTTTCGGATTTTCATAGGTAATTGTTTTTTCCACTTTCTCGGTTTATTAGGGCTGGAAATTCACGAGAGGCCATTAAAGCGGCCGTTGGTCGACTTTGGAAAGCTATCAATATCTGATGCTTCTTCAAGTAGAGGTATGTTAACTCTCGGGTTTTGCGTTGTATAAGCATTTTCTTTTCAAATATGTTTGGTTTTATTTTGATAAAATGTTGTGGCAATTTTCTTGGATTAGTCCTTAAGTAACTATGCCTCTTACATGCTGATTGAGTTAAATATTACATATTTGTTAATTGTGCATAAAAGGTAAATTGTCAACTGTTTATTTAATCATTCTCATTTCCAATGATCAACTGTTGATCTAACACATGTTTTAAGTTTGACACGGAGGTATGTGGGGGTGCATCAAACTTTTGTGACTGAAATCCTCTGCCACACTTAAAAGAAGGAAAAAAAAAATGATAGGATTAAAGAGGGATGAAGCATTCTATATAACATATGGTACTTTACTGTGTTATATATGGGACACATATATACGAACTAATATGATGCCAACATTGGGGAAGGGGGAAGGGCGAAGGGCGAAGGGGCCAAGTGTGCTAACTGCTAAACTTTTTAGACAGTAATTGGCTATTACATGCATCAATATGTGGGACACTTCTTTAAGTCAGTCCTCACTAATTCCCTGAAATAGGGTAATCTCTCTCTTGTTTATGACTAGCCTTAGCATAGGCCAGAGTTTTTACTGGTAGAGAAGAAAACAGTAGTAAATGAGATATTTCAAAAGAAGGGTTCCTAAAGTCCAAAAATGGAAAAATGACTCTAAGAAATTGTTGAAGTCTGGACCTCTATCTAGGTTCTTACTATACTTATCATGTCAAAAAATTGTTTGCTATTTTAAAGATTTGAGTTTCAAATATTCATGCGGACATTCCAATTGCTGACATAAATGGCTCTCACATATTTTGATTCTCCAAATTCATTTTGTTATGCTGGCACTTTGGGTGCATTTGATAAAATAGGAATGACACAATGAGGAGTAGCGTGGCCCCTGAGTAAAGATGACAAGCAGAAATGGCCATGGGTTAGAATTTGTACTTCTAAAGAAAATGTTTTTTTAATGCCTCTGAGTACTTGTTCGTATTGCTTTATATTTGGAAGTTTGGAAAGATAAACCCTGGACCTAGCATGCAAACAAGCCTATAACGTCTCCATACTTTTTAAAAATGGTAAGGTCTTTTAACCTAAAGTAGTTTGTTCAGTTGGTTTCAATGGTTTGAGTTACACGTGTGAAAACCTAATTCTAGGTTGTGAGTTTGTTTGTTTTATTTTAGCCACGCATTTTTCTATATTGTAATGATTTTCTATAACTGTTTAGCAATCAAGGATTTATCTTTTAAAGCTTTAAATAACTAATGAATATGATTTACTAATGGTGCTTCTGTTTGACAAGTAGTGGAGATATTGAAGGCCAAGAAGATTTTTGTGCGACATGTGGAGACAGTTACTAGCTCTGAGGATACATTTAATGTGCTGCGATCTTTTGTGGTCAGTTATTCTGTTGCAACACTATAAGCATGTGATCATTACGTGGGTGGTGTCAGGATGTGAAATAAAAATTAGTGTTCTCATCTCATGTGCTTGTCGTTTCTCTTTTGGCAGCCCATTTTAAGATATCTTTGTAGTGATCTTGCTGTTTTAGAATGATATAATATTATCTGCTTGACTGGGAGTTCCTATGAATGGTCTGATTACTTGTTACTTGTTGAACAGCCTAATTCATCTGGTGAGTTGAAATCTAAAGAGAAAAATGAAGAAGGAAGACGCAGTTTTAAAACTGTGAATGTAAGTTCTCCTCATCCATCTCTCTCTCTCTCTCACGCATGCACGCACAAACTCTTTTCCACTAGTATCCCCACACAGTGACTGCTTGTCATTGCAAGAATTTTATCCTTTTCATAGTTTTAATTACTTTAGTTGTCCCAGAATATATCCCTACTCTTTCACCTATTCTTTTCCCCATTAAACGGGATGAGTTAGATGTGGCTTCAGTTTTTTTAATGTTCTCTTTGATGCAAAGTGAGAAGTTGTATAGAAAAAGCTTAACTCTTTGTTCGGTTCAATAAGGGGGATGATGGAAGGGGAAGGGAAGGGGAGTTTACCTACCTAGAAGAAATATAATACTATTTCTGTGGAGTTGTTTGGTATAACATAAAGGAAGTATATCTCTAATACTTCCCCTTGTTTGGTTCTATTAAAATAAGGCAGGGAGGAAATATTGATTTAACATGTTTACAGATGTACTATTTTCTTTCTATTTGTGCATAAAAATAAGAATTAAATTGAGGGTTTTCATGCATTTGAACTATAATTATCCTCCTTTTTTGCTGTTGGATGGGAAAAAAGTTGGCTTAGGAGAGTTTTCTTATATTTCTGTTTTACGTCCCTTCCTATTATCTTCTCTAACCAAACAAGTGGGCGTATTCTGTACTCCACTATTACTTTACTTCCTCCTATGCTTCCACTTTTTACCTCAACCAAACTGGTGTAAGAATGTACACTCTTTAAGATCCAGAGGCCCTCTTAAACATAAACAATCAGGAAAAGAAATCGTAGAGGCAAGTGGTGTGGTGAAGAGGTGTTTGATAGCAGATTTGTACATTGGAAGCTCTGTACGGGCTTTTAGGATTTGGGATGGAATGCACAGGGCATAGTAACAAATAGAGGGATAGAAGGGCCAGAATGCATGGTGGATTGCTGTGGAGAAGATCAGGTTATGGAGTGGTTATGGGATATATTGTTGCATATGCATCATTGAGAGTAGTTTTGTTACCATAACTCCTTTCATGTTGAATATTCCCTTTTGGCTTGGCATTGCATTTTCGTTCAGGCTTCTGACTTTTGTGCTTTTACATTTTGTGTAGTTGAAGAAGATAAATTAAATTTGAACCAAGTTGATGCCTGGTGTCTTGGCAACCTATCCTTCATTTTTGAACACCAACACTGCCAAGAGCACCTCACAATCACCATGACAACTGCCACAATCAATCACTATCCTGAAATTACAGAGAGTATTAACATCCTAACCAGCGGAAACCACTCAAGCCGAACAGCTGAGAAATTGAAAGGACAAAAGAACTTTAAGGTCATATGACTTCAAATCATTACCAATGCTAGTACCATTACTAGAAATGGGCTCAAGGTCTTACGCAATCTGAATTTTACAGTGTATTGGACTTGCAATGTGGTAGTTATTTTTGGTACTTGTTAGATCTGATCCAGATAGAGCATTCTCATTTATAAGTTGACCTCTTGAGGTCTTTGATGGTGGCAATAGCATGGATAGCTGCTTCTAGCATTGGGGCAGGACTGTTACATGGGTAAATGGGGAAAGGAGAGGAAGTGGTGGAATGATGGATCTCTGTAGTGTTTGATTTCTAGGGGTTGTGGTGGTTCCTATAGTGGTGCTTTTTGAGGCAGTGGCTAAATTGGATTGGAGTTGCTGCTTTTGGTGATGAACTGGTGGTGTCAGCAGTATGTACCTTGGCTAAGTGTTGTGTGTATGAGAAGAAAACCTTTTCAGATGGTTCCCATTATAATTTTTTTCAGTGTTCTTGAGAAAACATGATTACCTTGTTTATCTCACTAATATTAAGTTAATGACATCTTTGGCGTTGAAGGGATAAAGGAAGCTTCTACTTTGTAAGAGATCATTTAATTTGCGACACATTGAACAGGAATAGTGGCCATAAAACGTTCTGAAGTGAGTGAGGTTTGAAGACTAAATGATTTTGATTTGAAGCTTTATATTAAGGGTTACCTCTTAGAAGTCTTCCGTGCAACTTTCTTTTCCCTCCAAAATATCTTGTCTAATATAGTGTTAAGACCAATTCTTTTAACTGCTTAGCTGTCCACCCTCTTACTGTTTCAGGTCGTTGCTCTGTTGCATCTAGTCCTTTATCAGGCTTTATGTGAATTAACCTTTGTTATTCTGGTGAATGGTTATGTATGTTATGCTTATGTTTGCAACTAGATATCCGCACAAATCTTTATTATCATGCACTCAGAAATTGGTTAGCTGCTTCATTGTCTCACTCATGGTGAGTAGGGTATGTGGTTCACATTGTCATGGGTGGCATTTGATAGAAATTTACAACAGGCATATATTGCAGCAGCTCAAGATGGTGTAATGAACTGATTGTAGGTCCACCAGTAGGGTGGTAATATCACATTTTTGTCTAAATTATTATGCTGATAGGGATCCAGGATTATGTGGGATGATGTTATTGGCGCTCCAATTGTTGCTACCTCCTCTAACTTCGCATTCACATATTTCCAGCACCTGTAGCAATGATTGGAGTGTCAATAGCACTCACCTACATTGGTCAATGTTATGATTTTGAACCACAATCTTTTATGCTTCAATGGTTGAAGGCTTTCTGCTGTTTTGCTTTTGGGGCATTGTTAAAACTTGACTATATGTTATATCTATGGCTACTCAAGGTGCAGCATTGCTTTTCAGGATCTATATGTGGATAATATAAAGAGTAACTAACCTTTGATTTCAATGCAATTCCTGCAGAAACAAGATCAGATGCTGGTCAAAGCGAAACAGAGGCAAGAGGTAAAGTACGTTTGGGGTTTGCAGGGATCATGATTAGTAACTGTTAAATTTTTTATTAATCACGGGCTCCATATTCCTGTCATTAACAACTACCAAGTCTCTGTTCTCGTGCATGTGCCTGCAAGGTAGGGTCGCAAATAGTTTGCCATGCTGATGACCTAGCTCTTAGCCGCTTACCATAATATTTGTGAACATGGCTCTAATTATTGCATGTTGATCCACTTAAGGTCCTTTTTTTTTTTTTTTTTTTTTTTGAAGTAGGGAAAAGTTTTTTGTGATTTTGTTATGCTGCCTATCTGGTATAAGTTTTTGTTCCGGGCCTTAACTTTCAGCCTTCTTGCAATTAAGCTCTATGCTTTCTATCTAGTTGGGGTGAGACCATGACCCATGTGGCTACTTTCTCATCTTGAAACATGGTTAGGGAAAGAGTTTTGAGTTGCTCTATTTACTCTCTCTTGCCACAAGTTTATGGAGGTTGAATAATGTATTGTTTAATATTTCAATCAACAATTTTCATTCCTTTAAGGTTTTATCAAGAAATGCTCGTTTTGAGCAAATATGGAGAAGCAGGAAGGGGAAAAAAGAAGCTCCAGAAGATGAAGCTATATATGAGATGTGTCGACTCTATGATGTTGTTCGGGTTGATGTTGAGGAGGAGCACGAGGTGGATGTGCCAAAGGAGAAGTACTGCTCTCTCACAAGTCGTGATATTGCATCATTACTTAAGCTATAAGATGTGTTACATTCTAAAATCCTTAATCTTCAATACAGGGATACAGATTTGGACAACTGCAGGATGATGGCTCAATATTTGCCTCTGCTGAGAGAAGTTTTGCCAACTGCAGCTGTGGAGATTGAATATGACATTCATGATTATATGTCCAAACAAGGTCTGGCTCAATGATTTGTTCTTTTTCCCAGTGTATGAGGTGATTGCACATCAATGGTTCTGTTTCTTGTTGCAGCGTGTTTTGTTTGGAAATAACTTTAAAGAGATTACTGCTGGTTTTATTGCAATTTGTTATATTCTGAAAAAAGAAAAAGATCAGACACTGGACTTTTTTTTGGGTATATTGTCTTACTTTGCTGTCACAAGTAACTGGAGTTTTTGTTCATCTTGCTTTCTGTCTCTTTCATAACTATTCATTGTGCAGCTTAATATGACTAGAGCATCTGATGTCTTGTAGTTGTTCATCTATTATGAGTTTTCTAAATGTTTGTAATCTTTGATTGATATGCAGCATCTTCAGATGGTTATGTATATGACTTCTATGCCGTTAATGAGGATGCCAATGTGATGGAGGCTGATTCTGCAAGCCTGTTTCCTTTGTAAGGCTTTTTTCCTTTCGTATTCTTGATTATGGTATTGCTAGTACAGATTTTACTTTGTTTTAAGACAATGTGCTGGATCAGGGTTCAAGTTGATGACGACGATGACTATTATGACGGTCCAAATGATTCAGAACATGAAACTGATGATTCTAATGGTATAATCTCTCTACCCCCCTCCCTCCCTCCGTCCCTTTCTCTCTCTGTGACACAAATATACACAATCCCTCACGCATTCACACACACATGCCACCGAGGACATATTACATGAATGACATAACTTGGAATCTCAGCGGAAAACAATCCCCTGAATGAATATCCCGATGAAGAGATATCCGAGGATGAGGAAGTCACAAGCAGATCATCGGATGAGAAATCAGAGGGTGAGAGTAGAACTTCTGGGAGCCAATCCGAAGAGCTGGAAAGTGGAAGTCAAGTATCATATGAGTATGAGGATTCAGGGCCAGGTGACTGGTCAGATAATGCAGATCAATACTTTGAAGATGAGTTGTATTTGTGATGGAGATGATGAACCAGTTTGGTGATGAAGAATGGAGGTGGCTTGTTTGGATTCAGTGATTGCTTTGTCCATTCACATGTGAATATTAGGTTTTAAAGTGCATTGATAATTGAATTGTTTAGCCATGATATTTTGTAGTAGGAACCGGTAATCAAAGATGATTGAGATCATTCATAATGTGACATGAGTGCAGAAACATGCATGGGATGGCAATGTGGTAGAATATTTGTAAGTCGTATCATTGACATCTGCAAACAGCTCCTTGTATGGGATTGTCTTGAGCAATATGCAACATTTCTAGGATGAATGTAGAAGAACTCGAAGGAGCCAGGCCACCTCCTAGTTGCAGTATCAAACTATATTCCCGGCATCCAAATCTATTCAACAGGTGGTTTCCAATTCCCTAGTCGAAAATTGTTTTCTATATATCTACTACACAGGATGATTTGTGCTTATTTTATACGAGTAACCTTTGATTTGAAACTGCAGTCTTTATTGATCCTGAATTTCTTTGGGGTATAGAAAAGGACTAGTAAAATTGCACTTTTGGTTATGCAACTTCAATCTTAAATTTGGAATTATTTCACATGATAGTAATGTGATTTTTTTCGTTCAAAAGTTAACAAGAAGAAAGTTTTGCAGCCAAAAAGTGTTATAGATCTTTTAACAGGGTAAAATGCATAAAATGCTTATGTGATTCATTCGACACGCACTTCTTTTCCATTGATAAGCATTGCAATTTGTACTTAATTTCTTTTTGCATCTGCTTGTTCAGTTAATTCAATAGCTTTTTTATTATTTCTTGAAATGAACCCTATTCTTTAATTGTTCGGTTATAAATCTTCTGCAAGAATATTAGGGCTTTCGAAAGGTTTTGTAATTCTTGTGATAGCAATGCTAAGTTTTCGGTTCACACAATAAATTTGTTTAACATAGTTTAGAGTCTCAAAAGTTTGTATGGAACTCCCATTCTGTCAATATCAGTTAATGGGATAGTAATACACGTGTGGGGAATGCGTAGTTGATTGTGTATTGATGTCCTTTGAATGAATACTTCACCTAATTGGCTGATATACGTTTGATACATACAGACAAATGATACAAAAAATTACAAAAAAATCTGCTGCATTTTAAATTAAAAATAAATCTAGATGATTTCAAGAATTGCTGTTGAATTATATCAGTAAATAATATTTTTAGCTATAAAAGTTTTTCATTCATTTGTAAAATTTTAAAAAGGAAATTTTCTTCCAATTTTAAGTAAAAGATAACTATATATTAAATAGTCTGTTTTTAATCTAATACAAAAGTAATACTTATAATTATAAAATAGAAAAATTTACATATTATTTCCATTATTGTTTATTCATTTGATTATGTTATATATTATAAGATGTTTCGCTCCTTTTCTAAGAATAAAAATCAAACAATATATTTTTTATTTATGTTTTTCTTCCTTATTTTTTATTTTTTGATTTTTGGAGTTTTCTTCTTCCTCTTTTTTCTTTTCTTTTTCTTTTTTTTCTTCTTCATTTTTTTTTCTTTGAATATATATTACATATTCTATTTAATTTATGTCAATAAGCCATGTTTTTAGCTATAAGTTTTTTTTTTTCTCTATTTGCGAAAACTCAGAGCACCTATATATTGCATTTTCTATTTTTAATTTATTTCAGTATTGCTAAATAACTATATATGTAATCATTAAAAAAATTACAGAAATTCCATATTCATGAATATCCATTCCAAAAACTCAAAACAACTATATATATATATATATATTGTATTTTCTATATTTATTTTCAAACATTGCTAAATAAAGTATATTTCATAATTAGAAAAGAATATAGAAATTTAAAAAATGCATAAATATTTTTAAAGACAACAAAATTAAAAAATCCAATAATTTGGAAAAGTCATAAAATTGCAAAAAAATTCAAAATTTATAAATAACCATAAAAAATAATAATATCCATGCAAAAATCCAATAATTCTGAAATTGTAGAAATACAAAAAAATTATAAATAAATAATAATAAACAAGAACAACACTTGATCTAGCCAATATCCGACCAACAAGAACCAACAGAAAAAGAAGAAAAATAACAATTATATAAAAAAAAAAAAAAAAAAAACTATTCAGACCTCCCAATAAGAACACCATCAAGACCATGAAGTCTCGATCATATTCTCATCCTCATCATCACCATTGTTGATAATAACCTCCTTATTTGCCCCACTAGGGAGTGGCGGCGGCGGCGGCGGCGGAAAGTTTGGTTCATCAAACTTAAACAAGCAACATATCTTCTCCCAATTATGCTTTCCTTGAAATTAATATATCCAAGTATTTGGATGAATCTGTCGTATAGAATCATTAACAATATATCTTATATAAGTATAAATTATTATTAAAAATATTTATGAAATTCACAAGTCATACAAGATATTTAATTTTAAGTTAAAACAAAAAGATATTTCAAAATATGAATTCCAAACTGAGTTAGAAGCAACAATAATGTTTGTTGTTTTATCACATGAACCACAAAATGAGAAATGAGTATCTTTTGGATATTTTCTCTCAAAAATTATCCTCACTATCAAACTCCTTTTCCGACTTGAGTGGATTAAGTCAATTTGCCTTCAACAAGTATGCTAAGAAATTTGACTTTATTTCCCTCAATCCAATCATCTTGAAAATAATGCTATCCTCTGTCATTGGAAACCCTCCAAATAACTCTGTACTATCATCAAGAACAAACACATAAAATAGGGCGAAACAAACAAACAAACAAACAAACAAAAATACAAAAAATGCAGATTATTTTTGTATAACAAACCAAATTGAGTAATCAAAAATTGCAGAATTAGGGCAAATGAAATTACAATTTTATAACAAATCACAATGATTAATCTAAAAAAGCATAAGCAAATAAAGGCAAAGCACAAAAACAAAAATATAAAAAATTATTAACCAATCGTATCTGTAATACACATTTTACCTTAATTTTATCAATTAGGTAAAATCTAAATAAACCCAAGCCTCAATCTTGATCGCCATTTACACAACTGATCAAATACATAGAAAGCATATACAACAAGACCAAAAAAAAAAATGTAAATTATTTGAAAGCCCTAATAAACGTAGTTTTAGGGGGAAAGAATAAAATAGATGACTAGGATTGTGATACAACTTTTTATTGACTACTAAAATTGCGATAATAAAAATATGCAGTTGAACCACCAATTTAAACGCAATAAGGGCTTGAATTTATGGTTGAACTTTTTGAAGAATGGGGGGAGAAGTTGGAACCACAAAAAATTGTTGTTTGAAATTAAGAATATTGATGAAAATTTCTAAAATATTTTACAAATAGCATAATTGCCTCTCTATCTTTTAGCCATGGTCGTGATTGATCAATCTCCACCCATCCCACTTGGCTCTTTGATGAGAAGTCACGATCGAGCATCTCTAATGAAAAATTTGTTAGAAAATTAAACATAAATATATAATAAGTGATTCATAAAAAAATTAACATGTTGACCAACAATAAGAATAAGTGTGCAAACTTTTTGAATAATACAGAGGTTTTTAAACTTACAAAAATTTTTGTATTAAGGTTTTTGTGCATTTTGCCCTTTTTCAAAATTGGAACTAAGTGCAAAATTTCGTGACCCCCCCCCCCCCCCCCCCCCCCCCCCAATACGATAGATTCAATTTTTCGCCTAAAGAATTTGATTCAACGGTTTGGAACTAGCCAAGTGTACACAGGATGGGGGCTACAATCAGACTCAGTCCTACAATTTCAGTTTTGTGGGACTACGGTGAATTTCGTACCCGACAATGCAGTTCAAGTGGACTACGTTATTTAAGGTTAAGAGGTTGGAATTCTTTTTCCCACCAATTATATCAAACCAGCTCAGCTAACTACGGGACGAAAAACAACACGTCACACACGTGAAGTCTCAATCATAATCAAATCCTTTTCCTCGCTCTCTCTTTCTCCAAATACAATGTTTCAACCTAAAATCGCAATCATATGTCACTTCACCCTAAGTTTTAACTAAGACAGCTAGGAGATTGATAATAATCATATATATATTTTAAAAAAATAATAATAAAGTATATGTCAATTATTGTATTCAAATAAATTTATTAATTATAAATAATTATACAAAAATATTAAATATGAACAAAAAATATTATATTATTAATTAACATCTTCAAATCCATAATTTTTTAGTTATGGGATTTCTACTTTATAGACAAAACATCCTTAGCATATAAAGTTCAGTTGAAGAGCTTTTTAAATTTTATTTAATTTTTTATTAAATTTAATAATATGTTTAAATTTAATTTGATAATTAAATAAATTAAACTTGATATTTTTATAAATATATTATTATTTTTTATTACTCGAATTTAAAATATATATCAAAATTATCCAAAAAAAATAAATATTTAAACTTAAATTTATATATTAAACAAACGGAACTTAAAATGACATTTTTTTCACTAGTCTCTCAAATAATTTGATGCTTTTCCAAAAATGAATTAAGTGATAACATTTACATAATCCAAGCGATGTTTACCTACTAATAATCCACCAACCACCAACTTACAGTGTACCTCTCCAGCTCCAGCTCTCCTCTCCTCATTGTATATTCTCTTTGTTTTCATTGTGAAGATGATGCAGAGAATCCTCCCCAGGCCATTTTCGAGGAAACCCTTTCTCTTTCCTCGCTCTGCCACTGTATCACAATCAACTCTGTCCCAACCAGTTCAAGAAAATGACTCCCTTCTTCCCAAAATGCCACCCTTCGACTACACTCCTCCCCCATACTCCGGCCCCTCCGCCGAAGAAATCCTCAGCAAACGCCAACAGTTCCTCAGCCCCGCCGTCTTCCACTTCTTCAAGAACCCAGTAAGATTTGCGCCTAAGCCCTATTTTTTAATATGTATTTACTGTTTTGATGGGGTGGTGATGGAACTTGAAATTCTGTTCTTTTGTGCAGTTAAATTTGGTGGATGGGAAGATGCAATATTTATTCGACGAGAAGGGTCGGAGATATTTGGATGCTTTTGGTGGAATAGCCACTGTTTGTTGTGGGCACTGTCATCCTCAGGTGGTGGATGCTATTGTCAGTCAGACTAAGCGTTTGCAGCATTCCACCATTCTGTACTTGAATCCTGCTATAGCCGACTTTGCTGAGGCTCTTGCGGCTAAATTCCCCGGTGATCTCAAGGTTTGTTCAGCGAAATCCAGAGCTTGCGGATAACCGTTGTTTATAAATTTGGTTTACTCTGCATACAAATAAATGCTCTGTCTATCCTGTTGTTCTTAACTGATTTCGACTTGTCAATTTCACTGCAATTTTACAGTTTTATGATATTAAGATTATTAGTGATAAGGCACGTTTATTTGTAGACAATTTGTTTTTGTTCATCTTCTTTTTGGGAGTTTAACTTACATACCTACTGTCAAAGATTTGTTAATTGTTGTGAAGCAGCCTTTTAAGAATGACACGAGTGTTGGGTCTGTTGTGGTTTAGGTTGTTTTCTTCACAAATTCTGGGACGGAGGCAAATGAACTTGCTTTGTTGATGGCACGATTATACACAGGTTGTCATGATGTTATTTCGATTAGGAATGGGTATCATGGCAATGCAGCTGGGACAATGGGCGCTACTGCTCAAAGTAGCTATAAATTCAATGTTGTCCAGGTATAATATATAGTATGAGTATCTCTTTTATGACTCTGGTCACTAATCTTGTAACTGGTAGAAATTGTCTTGTGTTATCCTGAAGGGGTTGGTATTATATGCGTTTACTATTAGTTGACGAAATGAATGATAGAATTTTGTGATTTGATGTTTATTAGCATGAAATTGAGGCTTAAATTGGAATTAAAAACTATTCTTTTCTAATTTGAATGCATGTTATCAATGGAAATGAGTTAATTCCAAGCACCGAAAGTATTCTTGATCTATGAGACCTTTGTGGCATGGCAACTAGTGCTGAATATGTAAGAAGTTAATCTATGTATGCGTCTATGCCAAAAGAATTAGTTTCTATCATTTAGATAAGTGTCCAATTTATTGTTCTTGATGTTCTATAAGTGATTATCTGATGCTTGTCGAGACCTATTGGCAACTGAATTGTCAAAAGTCAGAGTTGGGAAAAACAAGAAGTCTTTCTAGACTAAAATTATTGTCATTCCATGTTAGCAGCAGGATTAGTTATTATTGTCGTGCAAACTATTAATCTTTCAAAAATCAAGAGTTGGTTTGTGAGACGTTGCTCCTTGTTAGAGACTTATCATCTTCTGCCAAAGTATGCATTTTGACTTCTGGTTCCATGTTTGGCTTCTACTTTGCAAGACTGGAGTCCACCATGCACAGAATCCTGACCAGTACAGAGGCATATTTGGCTCAGATGGATTGAAGTATGCAAGAGATGTTGAGGATATAATTACCTATGGAACATCTGGTCATGTTGCTGCTTTCATTGCCGAAGCCATACAGGTTTTGCTTTGATGAGACTGTGCACATTTTTATGCTTGTATTTTCATGCTTGCCAACATTTTTCTGGTTTATTATGTGTGTGAAATGCAATCATCATAGGGAGTGGGTGGAATTATGGAGTTGGCCCCAGGATACTTGCCAGCTGTCTACAGTGCCATTAGAAAAGCAGGGGGCCTTTGCATAGCTGATGAGGTCCAATCAGGTTTTGCTCGCACTGGAAGCCATTTTTGGGGATTTGAGTCGCATGGTGTTGTGCCTGATATTGTAACCATGGCCAAGGTAGTCTTTCTTTTCTATTATTTTCCCTCTTCTGTTTAAGATCTTTACTGTGAACCTGTAAATCATTGCCCAAGCACATGTGAGTGTTCTCTTGCAGACTTGTATCATGCTTGTATTATGCTTTGAACCTATTGTCCTCAGGGCATTGGAAATGGAATACCACTTGGTGCTGTGGTTACCACTCCAGAGATTGCAAAGGTCTTGGCTTATCGAAGTTATTTCAACACCTTTGGTGGTAATCCAGTATGTACTGCTGCTGGGCTTGCTGTTCTTAAAGTAATAGAAAAAGAAAGTCTTCAGCAGAATGTGCAGACTGTTGGAGCGTATCTGAAGCAACGTCTTACTTCTCTGAAGGACAAATATGAGAGTATGTTTTCTTTCCAAATGGCAAATACTGTACATTAGAAAAATACAAATTTGTGTAGTGCATCACATTTTTATGTTTGCTTAATGTGGGTGGTTCTTTCTGCATTTGCATAGGGGAGGAGTGTGCGGAATCGGTTGGTTATGTAGACAATTGCTCTATTGCATAATTCGAAAATCAAAGAACCAGAAAATTGAAGTTTAATATGACTCCCTGCATAAATTGTCTCGTTATTAATATTATTGGTATGATCGTGCAGTTATTGGGGATGTGAGGGGAAGAGGTCTGATGCTTGGAGTTGAACTCGTAACAGATCACCAATTGAAAACTCCTGCAAAGGTTGAGACTCTGCATGTAATGGACAAGATGAAAGGTGCCATTCTTGTCCCTGCATGTATTATCTTTTATAACAGCGCCACATGTGGATCCACTTCTGAATGGTATAAGTGCTCTTATCTTTTCAGATATGGGAGTACTCATAGGAAAAGGGGGGTTCTTTGGCAATGTATTCAGGATCACTCCACCCCTCTGCTTCACCAAAGAGGATGCTGGTTTGTTTTTATAGTTATCAGTATACCGATCTCTTTTTAGGTATACTTAGTTCGTTTCTTTTTATAGTTGATGATGATCACATCTCCATTGCTTACCTTCTTGTAGATTTTCTTGTGGATGTGATGGACTATACATTATCGAAGATGTAAAGCCAAGGCGGTGTTTGCCAAAGAAGATGGATCCCAATGACCAGCATACAAATACATACATGTATATATTTGCATTTTGCCATGGAAATAAAGTATTGCCTGCTGGGCAAGGAGGTTCTGAGACACCACCTCGTTGTCTCTCACTCCTTTGTTAGCTTACTGGTATTATTGTATCCGCAACTTCACCCAGGATGTCTGGTAAGTAGTAAATGTGAACTTTTGCCATGGAAAAATAAAAGTATTTCCTGCTGGTCAAGGAGATGCTGAGACATCATCTCGTTGTTTCTCGCTCCTTTGTATCTCATTATTTATGAAATTATCTTAAATATAAGCTTCCTTTTTATCTTTGTTTCTCAACAAATGGTTGTGCCAACCATGTTGCCAAATTCCATTTGAAACTACTTCAGTCAACTTCTATGACTGGCAAAATGCAACCCTTCCCTCGTGCATTTTACTAATAATAATAAGTAAAGATCTTATTATGTTGTCTTTTCAACTTCTTGTTTGTGTTTAAGGATGAAGAATAACATTATAAGATGATGAATGGGTTCTACAATTCATGTATAAAGACTAGTAGACAACTTCCTATCTGGGGAGACTCCATCCATGGGGGATTAAAAAAGAATTAGGCCATGTTTACTTTGGCAACTTGGCTCAGATTAGCTCAGATAACACTGTTATATCTAAGTTGGTCCAATGAATACTTTGAGTGATCTGATTCGTTTGATATTACCTGATCCCATTGTATTTTGAATTTTGGCCTGGATTAGAATCCCATCACAAAGGTGGGCTCCAATAATTCAATATAGTCTAAGATCCAATCGAGATGCAATTGTTCATTCTACATTTAAAAGTGGAATATGAAATTACAGCTGATGTCCCTGAAACGGCAAAATGTCTGAAAAAGAGGAAGAAAAGCAGAGATGAAAGGAAAGGAAAGAAAGAAACCCTTTGTGAACCTCGATTTGGTCATAGGACAATGTATGCATTTGATTAAATTTTGTGTTAGAAATATTATTTTTATAATCAATCAAAGTACATATAATATTTATTGATAATATAATTCATATTTTACAATTTATCATATTTTTTATCAATCATCTCATTCATTCATTAAACGACCCTAAAAGTATTATATTGGTAACAACTTACAAACCCAGTTAATATGGCTGCTTCAGATTTTCTGGCATAACTTAAATTAATTACTTAAAAGAAGCGACTCAATTAATTTATTAGATTTGATTAAACTAATTTAGACCTAACCTACACTGCATTTATTTCAAAAAATACTGATCATTGAAAATAAAAATTTATTTGTATTGAAAAATTACTAAGACAATTACTTAAGCACACTTATTATATAATGAAAATTATTAGAAATAATTAATGAAGTATGATTTTGTAGTTTTAACTTTAACATTCTATATGATATATAAACACATACACCATTCACAAAAAGAAAGGATTAAGATCTCAGGCATCGAAGTAACACTAAGTATGCGTATGTCAAGTTAATTAGACAAGATACTTAAAAGATCAAAATAAAATCAAGGAAAAATTACTATAAATTTAGTCTAAACACACTTTCAATATATATGTAATGGATGCTTGCAAAACTTCCAATACATACGACCAAATTGAGTATTGAGTAATATCACATATTAAGAATTGATAAATATTTATTTCAACTATTTATAATGATATTTATTTTTCTTAATAATGTAATATTCATAATTAATAAAAAAAATTAAAAATTTATAAACCATAACATGTGACGTTCCATAAAAACCCTCAAAGTAGATTAAATTATTTCTTTTCCAAAACCAGATACAATATCATGAGATTATTCATAACTACTATTTATTAATTCAAAAAATATGTAACGTCTAATTTTGTGCATCTGCTTAACTATTTCTCTTGTCCACTTACTTTTTACTCCTCTCTCATTCCAACAAAGAAATATAACCAAAAAAAGATAAAAAGATGAAAAGATAAAAATGCAGCACAAAAAATCTACATGAAATCACTTTTTCATTTTTTTCATTTCATTAACGATAAATATTATTATTATAACAATTAAACTAATAATGTGTGTATATCTTTTAAGTAGTGAAACAAGTTTTATATATAGATAAAAACCAAAAAATAAAAGTCAAACTTAAGTCATGCTTCACTTTTTGTAAAGCAAATTTCTCTTTATTTCAAATTCAACAGTAAATATCCAAAGTCATTTTCTTAATTAAAGAGATTAAATATGTTGCAGTATATGATTTTGTTCATTTAATGTTTTTGAAAGGCATATATATTATAGCTTATGATAGTTAATTAATTTTTTATTCTTTTTAAACAATAATTTTGGAAGTAAATAACAGAAAGAGGCCTTTTTTTTTTTCCAAGAAAAATTGAAATAGGACATCCTGTATCGGACGGTGGGAGTAACTTTTAAAAGTCATTTGGTATTTAAGATTTGTCATGAATGTCACATTATTGGTACTCAAAATTTTATATATGTTTTAAATGACACTCGGATTTTGCTTGTAGACGTCCAATTGTTTAAAAAGACTCAAGTATCAAAGTGATTATTAATCTAACTTTTTTGTAGTACCTTAATTATTTTGCTTATCTTATTATTAGTTCCTTTGCTTTTTTTTTTTTTTAATGTATCGAAGCTCATGAAATTAACTTTGCATTTTAATGATAATTTATCTTTCTTTTACCTCTAGAATTATAAAAAGAATAGAATAATTGATCAGAAAATTAGAAAAAGTAGTAGAAATATATAATGAAGGCAACTCGGCCAGTTCAAACCCAAACCTAACCCACTCGTTTGGAGTGGATTTTTACTGTTTCAAACAGGTTTGTGGCAAATTTTAAATTTTTATTTTCAAACTCACTCCATCTCGAATCCGTTCCATTTATTTTTTATTTTTTAATTTATAATATATATAATTATGTAATAATTTTTAATATATATATATATCATAGAAAGTTTTAGTATATTATTTTTTTTAAAAAAATATTTTTAAAATTTTAAAAATTCGACGCTCAAACTATGATTATACTCAAAGTACCATCTAAGACTTGTCTCCACCTCCAGACATAGTAAAGTTCTAAGAAATCCTGTAAATCTTCATCTCCAAATTCAAATAATTATAAAACTGGAACAATGGAACCTGTAAGTGGTTGGGAGCCTTGGACTTTTGAGGTAAGTCCTATGTAGGTGTGGCGACTTGGGTTTGAATTTATGGGTCAAGCCAACTTAGTTTTGATTTGGGTTGGGTTTGGGTTGAGGTAGGTCTTATTAAGTTGTGGGTCCAAAATGTGTTTTTAAGAAGTAAAATCTCAATTTAATAATTTAAAAAATAAATAAATCAATCTTATAATTTTCTTCTACTTTTAACAAAATCCTAGTACATATTCCCACATCTCTAATTACATAGTATTAAGCAGAATAAATAAGTAGGTTGGATTTAGAGTCCTGCCCGTTTAGGTGGTCTTGTTGGGTTATGGGTTCAAAATGAATCCAGCCCCCCCCCCCCAAAAAAAAAAAAAAAAGGAAAAAGAAAATCTAAAATTTAATAATTTTAAAAAAAAAAACAATCTTTTATTTTTCTTCTACTTTTATAAAATTTTAATACATCCCCTCATATCTCTTACCATATCAAGTAGAAAATGACTAAAATGTATTTAAAAGACAAAAAAATACTAATAAGCATGAAAAATTATCAAAATGTTTCGATGACAAAAATAAATATGAGTATGTAAAACAATTAAAATGCCGGATAGAGGCTCAAAAAATGGCAGTTATGCCCCTAAATGACTAATAACAAGCATAGAGATAGAAATCACCAAAATATACTATAAGAACCGCGAAAGGGTTAAAAAAAAAAACATGCACAATGTCTAAAACACCCTTAAGAAGCTAAAAAAGTACATAAACATAAAAATTTTGGGCATGTTTAACTACTACAATACTCATAGATTTAAAATAATATATGAACAAAAAAAAATGAGTAAAATACCCATGAAGACCAAAAAAACCTCATATGGAAAATGACTAAAATATTCATGAAGATGAAAAATAATTGAAATGTCCCCTAAGGAATAAAATATTACAAATAACATTAGTACTCATAAATTTTTTTAATTTTTTTTCAGAATTAAACCCTGGACATGCAAAATATAAAAAGTCCCTCATATTGTAGAATATAGAAGTATCATAAAAAAAAATCTAAAAGTATTTAAAAGAAAAAATGAAAAGCGTCTAAAATGCAAGAATATGTCTGTGTGAATGCAAAAAGAAATTTAAAAAAAAAAACACTAGGCAAAGAGTCCAAAGTTGGTTCAATTCAGTATTTTTATAATCGGAACGCTGATCAAATCGATTTTATTAACAATTAGTGTTACAATCAGTCGAATTGGTTCAATCGGTGATCGAACCGATTTAATAAAAATTAATTATATTTTTTTATTTTATTATGTAAAATAATAATATAATAGACTAAGTGTTATGTAAAATATTTTAAATGTAAAAATAAAAATAAATAACTATCTAAAAAATCATATAACAAAACACAAAATTCAAATAATCATATAAATATAACAAAATATCAAATTTAAATTTTTAAAAAAATTAAAAATTAAAAATTAAAAAAAAAGATGAAAATCGGTCAAATCAATTTTGGCTGGGTTTGATCAGTCTAATTGATTAAACGATTTTATGGGCTTAATCGGACTGAATCGACCTCCAATTTTCGATTGAACCACTCAATCCAGTCCGATTTTGAAAACATGAGTCCAATTGTTCTTTTTGGGGTCTAACTAAAAATTAAATTTATACTTTTATATAATATTTTAAAATAACTTTAATAATTTTAAAAAAACTACTTTTAGAAATAAAAATAAAAATAATTATTATTTGTCTTTTGATAATCTATTTTTTTAATTAATTCTTATTACCAATGACTACAAGATTCGCATCTTGCCTACATTGAGCCAATTTTATTTTCACTCCAAGCAAAAAAAAAAAAAATTGTATATATTTTGTTGTTTTAGTTTAAACACAATATTTTTGATTAGTTTGGATAAAAATCTATATTCTTCATTGTTTCTTCTTTTGTTCATTTATTACATCTTTTTTTTTTCTTTTTCATATAGTATTATGATGTATATTTCTGTTTAAATATATTAATTGATAAAAATGTTAAAATTACAATACACATAACTAGTTAGAACCTGATCAAGGACCTGACGAATTTAAACCCATATAGTTGGATCTATTTTAAATATAAATCATTTCAAATTCAACGCACTTGGACCCAACTCAAACCCGACATTTACCACCCACCCATTGTTCTATGTAATAACCCTCTAGATGGCTATGCTCCCAACAATAACGACCTGCGGGGTTTGATCCATTACACTCAATGTTTCTGCTGTGCAACTATGTATGAAAATGTGGGCGTCAAGGTTGAGAATTTAGGTAAGCGCGGGGAGGGGGAATGATTGCCGGGTCCAGTCTCCCAACTCGCTGCAACGTCTTCATTTCTGGTAGCAAGTTTGTGGTGAAATCTGTCCCACAAAGTTAAAGGAGTGAACATACATGCAGTTGGACAATCTTTTATAAAATCTTTCCTTTTTTAAGATTTATCTCTTTTTAGTTAAAATTCGTATAGTACACACATATATATATAAGAATAATTAAAAAATACTTATATTTTTTATATACATTCTGAACATTCAAGTAATACTATTTTGAAATAAAACGTTTAGTACTCGTATTATATTTATTTATATGATACCTCATGAATAATATTTTATTTCAATAAATATTTATAATTATTTAAATATAATCTGAAAATTATTCAAAAGTTATTTATAAGTATTAATGAAATATCATATAAATAAAAAATAAAAATTCAAATAAATATGAATATAATATTTATTATTAAAATAATTATCTTTAAGTTATGTTATAATTATAAATTAAGTAATATAAAAATACTTATAAAATAATTTTTGCTTAATTTAAAATTATGTACAAACACAATTTATATAAAAATAATGTTAGAGTAAGTCGTATTTTTACTCTCAAATAATTCTTTTATATTCGTATTTTACCTGTTTGTTTACGAATCTGTATATTAATTATTTTTTGTATTTTTTATTAATTTTTTCATCATAACTTTTAATAAAAATTCAAATATATATTCGTGCGTATTAAATACCGAACTTCTTATGACCCGTATTTAACTAACTAGAATTTATCCTATTTAACAACTTCAAAATACATAGTATTTTCTGATTATCGCATCATTAATGTTAACACATTATCTAATACTACAAGCAATATCTAATACAACATTTTTGATTAGTTTGGATAAAAATCTATATTCTACTTTGTTTCTTTTTTATTCATTTCTTACTTCTTTTTTTCTTTTGTATTCTGATGTTGTATGACTCCTGAGTCACCTAACTCCTCATAATCTGTTAATTTTTAGATGAGTTTTTGTTTACGACACACATTAGGAATATCAGAATTATCCCGGTAAAAAAAATTCGATGCTTAAATCAAAATTAGAGCAAATAAGAATAAAGACAAATAATTAAATTCTGTAAAATACCAAATGAATTGTATACCTCAAAATAATATCGATTGGTGGTATTTGTAATTTTTTGATAGAGGATTGTGACCCAGTATGATGCGGTGCATAGACCGCTAAAGCTTTATGAGCCATGGGCTTGAATTGTTCTTATTGGGCTGTTGGACTTAATATTTGGACATTTATTAAATCATGACCCTTCATAAGTCCTTCAGCTAGCCTCAAAGTAGGAGTTGGTCGAGAATAAATCCATGTTTTGCTTGGGCCTAGCCCATCTTGGAGGCAATACATGTTTAGGATGTAGAGGCTTTGGAGGCCCTTGGATTTTGGAGCACTTCTCAGAAGAGCACCATTTAAGTACATGGATTCTTAAGGTTAGCTCAATTTTCATTCTCTTCTTATCGCACTATTTTCCTTTGTCTCTCAAACTCTCGCCTTTGTCATTTTTTATTAGGCCATTATGTTAAGCACAAGAGTCCGTATGGAGGTTGAGAGGGTTGATGGTGGTCAAACTCTTGAGGGGACTGTCGAACCCTTGGTGGGGAGTGAGGGCGGTGGCGGTGGCGGTGGGTTATTCTCGCCCAAGTCCAAGTGCTCCTTAGGTTTTGTTGGGTTATGGGTTCAAAACAAGTCTAGTCTTTTTGGCGGTCTTATTGGATTAAAGGTTCAAAATGAATCCAACCCAACAAAAAAAATAAAAAAATGAAAATATAATATTTTTAAAAAACCAATCTTATATTTTTCTTCTATTTTTATAAAATTTAATACATCCCCTCATATGCTTACTATATCAAAATGACTAAAATGTATTTAAAAGAGAAAATATTAATAAGCATGAACAATTGTCAAAATGTTTCAAATGACAAAAATAAATGAGAGCATGTAAAATGGCTAAAATGCCCCATAAAAGGTTATAAACATATAAAATGGCAATTATGCCCCTAAATGATTAATAACAAGCATAGAAATAGCAATTACCAAAATATTCCGAAAGAGCCTAAATGATATATGGACATATAGAATGAATTAAACATCCCGAATAGGTTAAAACAATATATGAACGTGCAAAATGATTAAGACACCCTTAACAAGCTAAAAAAAAATACATAAACATAAAAAATTTGGGCATGTTTAATTACTACAATACTCATAAATATATAAATTACATATGAACAAAGAAGACAGAGTAAAATACCCACGAAAACCCATGAAGACCAAAGAAAACTCATAAGCATGGAAAATGACTCAAATATCCATGAAGATGAGAAATGATCGAAATGTCCCTATGATATAAAATATTAGAAATAACTTTAATACTCATAAAAATTTCAGAATTAACCCCTGGACATGCAAAATATAAAATGCCCCTCATATTGTAGAATATAGAAGTATCATGAAAAAATCTAAAAATATTTAAGAGAAAAATGATAAGGGTCTAATATGCAAGAATATGATTGTGTGAATGCAAAAAAATAAAAAAAAAAGAAAAAAAGAACACAAGACCAAAAGTCCAAAATTGGTTCAATTGGTCTTTTTGGGGTCTAACCAAAAAATTAAATTTATATTTTCATGCAATATTTAAAATAACTTTAAAAATTTCAAAAAACTACTTTTAGAATTAAAAATAACATTAATTATTATTATTTGGCTTTTGATAATCTATTTTTTTTAATTAATTCTTATTACCAATGACTAGATTGTGTAGATTCGCCTCTTGCCTACGTTAAGCCAATTTTATGTTCACTCCAAGCCAAAAAAAAATGTATATATATATATATATTGTTGATTTCGTTTAAATACAATATTTTTTATTAGTTTGCATAAAAATTCTATATTCTACTTTGTTTCTTCTTTTGTTCATTTGTTACATTTTTTTTCCTTTGCATATAGTATTACGATGTATATTTCTGATTAAATATATTAATTGATACTTTAATTTTTAATTAAAATGTTAAAATTATGATATATATATATATATAGCTGGTCAGAACTTGACCAAGGACCCGGCCAATTCAGACCGATGTACTTGGACCCATATTGAACATAAATTATTTCAGATCATGTCACTTGGATCCAACCCAAACCCGACATTTGCCACCCATAGTCCTATGTAATAACCCTCTAGATGGTTATGCTCTAGATGGCTATGCTCCCAACAATAACGACCTGTGGGGTTTGACCCATTACACTCAATGTTTCTGCTGTGCAACTATGTATGAAAATGTGGGCATCAAAGTTGAGAATTTAGGTAAGTGCGGGGAGAGGGAATGATTGCCGGGTCCAGTCTCCCAACTCGCAGCAACGTCTTCATTTCTGGTAGCAAGTTTGTGGTGAAATCTGTCCCACAAAGTTGAAGTAGCGAACGTACATGCAGTTGGATAATCTTTTACAAGTTTCAAAAATCTTCCATTTTTGGGGTTTATCCTTCTTAACAACTTCAATACACATAGTATTTTCTGATTATCGCATCATTAGACGTTAACACGTTATCTAATACAATAATCAATGTTATCATCTTCTAATATTCTTCCAAATCCTTATCAATCAAGCTTAAATGAGATGGATTAATAATTGTTTTGGATACTGGGTTCTGAGTGCCTGTCGCTATTCCTGTCATTAAGATCTCCTCAATCATCACTTAGATGAAGAAAAACTGTACAGAATAAGGACCATCAAGATAGGCATGTCAAGAAAAAAGAAACACCATATAATTTTGCAACAACAGTAAAGGACTTCCACTTGTGCTCTATCACGTTTACAAGTAGCAGTGTCCGCAGTATTATTGGTAGGTGGTGTTCCATATTCGTCGTAGCATAGCACATAGAGATATTATCACGCGATAAAAAACGATTGCATTATATACAAGGGTGGAGCGAGGATTTTTAAGGGCAAGTTTGAAATTTTCATAATAACTAATTATTAAAGAAAATGAAAAAAATATAAATATACTATTTTATAATTTTGTAAAATGAAAGGACAAGAAAATAATATTTCACTCATATCATAATACAAAAATCTATCTAGAATATTCAAATTTATAAAAAATTGATAGAAGCATAACTTATAAAATCTATCAAATCTTCAAAAATATACATATATCATTCAACAATGTACAAATTGATACTAAATAAATCATATCTACTAGCTTATTTATTTAATAGGCATCTTAAATTGTGTTCGACGTTTTTTCATTATATCAAACTCATTAATTGTTGAGTCAATACTAAAAGTTTGAACAATTTCTTTATCAATGTATATTAATAATGAACTAGCTAAAAAGTCAGCTTCCATCTTATTCCTAAATCTTGTGTTGACAAACTTCATAGATGAAAATGCATGCTCTGTTGTTGTGGTAGAAACCAGAAGAGTTAGAATAAGTTTAATCAATCTATTCACAAGATAGTAGTTCATTGTTTTTCCTATTTTCGATAATACTTGACACAATTCTAAAAGTGTTGACACATTTTAAAAATGGATATTACGCCGAATATCAAGTTCAAAAAGCTCCAATTGATATTTTATATGCAATTTCTCTTGACTAATGAAATCACTGGGATAAAATTTCTCAATAAATTTGTAAATATCATTAATGTTGAATGATTTATCCATTCATTGGATCCAAATCTGAGTTGAGTTTGAGCAATTTTAATGTATTTTCATCAAATTGATAACTCATCTCTTGTAATATAGAATCTATTTTTTCAGTAAATATATCAATTCAATAATGATGCTCCAATGTAATAGGATTGCCCTTATGAAGTCAACCTCTACTTGATCGACGAGAAGCATTCATGTCTGGGACATCTATCTTATGTTTCTCACAAAAATTTTCACTTTATCAAATAATTGATCCCATTCATTATCTCTAAATTTCTGAACAAGTTCATTTATGTTAGCAACTGAATCCATTTTATTCAAAATGTCTTGAGACTTGTATTGTAAAATTCTACAAAGAATATCTGTCATTTCCAGTAATTCAACCATAAAATGCAAGATAAACACAAATTCAAATGATGTCATTATGTCATAAGCTTTATTAGCTGATGCTTTGGTAGATAAACTACTTTTGTCATTAATGATCTTAACTAAAATAAGAAGAATAAGATCAAACATATCAAGTAAGCTAAAAAGTGACTTCAAGTGAGAGCCCCATCGTGTATCTCCTGGACGTTGTACAGTCCCAATTTGATTTTTTTCCTTTTCCAGTTTCAAGTTCGTTGGTGGAGGTCAATTTTACAATTTGAATAGCATTAGCAATGTCAGTTGATCATGCCATTTAGAAGATGAATCCACTGAATTCACAAAAACAACCAAATAGGAAAAAAAATGCTTGATAGGTATAACACTTTGAGCTATTGGCACTTTGAGTTATTGCTACTAATGTTAATTATAGACAATGAGCAATGCAACGAACATAATATGCATATGGGTACTCATTCAAAAAGAGAGCCTGTAAACCGTTCCACTCTACTCACATAGTACTAGCACCATCATACCCTTGTCCTCGAATATTTTGTATGATAAGATTATTGCGAGAAAAAATACCAGATATTTTTCTTTTTAAAGTAGAAGTTTTAGGATCCTTTATATGAACTACATCAAAGAACCTCTCATAAATAAAACCTTCTTTGTCTACAAACCTTAAAACAATGGCCATTTGCTCTCTTTTTGACTCATCTCTAGATTCATCCACAATAAGACAGTATTTTGCATCACCAATTTTTTTTCTAATAAATCTTTGAATTCTACTCACATAAAGTGATAAGATCTCTTTTTGAATTTGAGGAGAAGTATAAGAAGTATTTTGAGGAGCATTTTCCAAAACAATAGATCTCACCTCATCATTGTAAGAAGCTGTGTGTTTCATGATTTCTAAAAAATTGCCACGATTATGTGAGTCTAAACACTCATTATGGGTTTTAAAGGTTATATCTTGAAATACACATAATCTTACAACATCAATTGAAACTTTGAGTTGCAAGCGATTCTTTGCAACTAACTCTACTCATTGCTTGTCAATAACCTTCTCAATATGTTGCAATGAGTTCATCAAATCATGGCAATATTTCACAATTATCTTGTGTGAAAAATTGAGACTATTTCCTTCATGGATCATAAAAGAGCAATTTTTACCGTCATTCACTTTTTTTCAAGTTTGAAATCCATCAGTGGTAAATGCATTTGCCTTGTAATGTGTAGATGGTTTAAAGAAAAGATAACATGGAAGACAATATGCAACATTATTTGAAAGAGAATATTTCAACCAATCAGGAAATAGTTTGAACCAAAAAAGTAAAAACCTCCTGCCATGCTTATTTACATATTTAGGGAACTTTTTTAAGATGCCTTGATAAAGTCGGCAATTAGATAAACATGCCTAATTTTATCTCTTTTGTCCACCGGATAATCCCATATAGACTTACGTAAGGATCCCGTTCAATATAAGGATACTTAAAACTTTGATTAATCTTTTGAACCTTTGTTGGAGAAAACTTTGGGATAGAATCTTGATATTTAGAAGCAACATTATCCAAATTAATTGCAATCTCAAGATTAGGAGAACTAGCACTATTTTGATAATTTCATTTCTTGAAGTAAGAATCAATTTTCTTGTTATTTATAGTGTGAACCTATATGAAAAATTATTAATTATTAATTATAAAAAATAATAAAGAAAAATTACTATACTAAATTATTTCACAAAATAATGTTCTCCAAACTTTTTTTAAAGAAATACAAAATTAAATTGCACACATATTGAAAAAAAAAAATTATTTAGGAGTCTCTACTCAATCCAAATAATATTAACCGAACACTCAAATAATATTTAACAAAAGAACAATAAATATAAAATTAATAGAAAAAAAAGAATTCAATCCAAATAATATATACCAAACACTCAAATAATAATTAACAAAAGAACAATGAACATAAAATTAATAGTAAAAGAAGAAAAGAAGTTACCTTAGTACTTGTAGATGTGAAATGTTGAAACAGAAAGAAAAAAAAGAAGAATTTGAGAAAGGGAATGAAATAAAAAAAAAGTAAACGGGAAGAATGAAAAAAGGGGAGAAAAATGGACGGTAAATAAAAAAAAGCCCTAGTGTAGAAGATAAATTTCTAATAATATGAAAGGGCAAATTAGTTATTTTAAAGGGGATAATTTTTTTGATTTTAATAAATATATATACATAATTTAAATATATAAAAATTTGGGGGGGGGGGGGGGTGCCCCTGGCTGTCTCCTCTCCCTCCGCCTCTTATTACATAACAGTCCAGAGGCCCCCTTTCAATTTTTTATAAATTTATTTTTTGTGTATAAAATTTAATAAAATTAAAATTTTTACCCCCTTTGAATAATGAAACTACCTCAATTGCCCCACCTCAAATTTTTATAATCTTATTTTGAATATATAAATTTAAAGATATTCTAAATTATTTAAAACTTTATTTTTTTGAAATTTTAATTGATTATTATTAATATAAAGTTTTAAAAGGTATTTGTACTATTAAAATTTTATTATTGATTTTATTTCTACAAATTAGTCAAAAATACTTATTAGTTTTAACTTATTTGATTTCACTTTCTTTACTTATTATTTGAGATTGTTCTAATTTTTATGTTGTAAGAAATTATAAGTGTAGGGTTTTTATAATACATTTTATTTGGTTAATGATTATGAAATAAGTTTTTGTTATTTGCAATAGTTTTGGGAAGCAAGCTTGATTGGAAAATCCATTTTGACATGTTATTATAAATTTTTTATTAATATTAAGAATTATTTTTATTTAAACAATAGTTCTCTTTCACACTAAAAATAATTAAGAACTTCATTAATTTTTTAATATATTTTTAATTTAATATTTTCCTATAACATTTTTTCCTCACATTTATGTAGCTTATTTATTTAATTGAATTTTCTTTGTATACTATTTTGCGTTTAATTTACTTTTCAATTTTGTGTGGTCCAACAAAAAATAGATTCTCATTCTATTTTTGTTACATTTTGAAACATGATTTCACAACATCACTGGTAGAATATTAAAATTAATTTTGTTATTAAATTTTTTCCTCAAGTAATCTTTTATAAATGTGTAGGTACTTATATAAACTGCATTTTATTTGAAAAATATTTTTTTTATAATAATAAGATAATATTAACACTTAATAATGACTCATAAGATTGTGATAAAACTGTGAGAATTACTTTAATGTCCAAATTATATTTTCTAACTTTGTAAGTTAGTTTTTATTTTGTATTGAATTAAATTAGAACTGATTATCATTTTCATTTAAAAATTATTTTTTTATCCGAATACTTATGCAAATATGATAAATATGAAAAAAATATGTATAAATATCACATTTTTAGTTATAGTTGTATTTATTTTTTAATAACTAGTTAATAAAAAAATTATAATAAAAAAATATTTTTATAAGTGAAAAAAATAATTAATATTATATTTTTTATGATAAAATCTCACCTACTATACTGAAAAACTAGCTCCGCCATTGTATAACACTACAAAAATTCTGTAATATTATAAGAAAGTATAAGTAATACAAATTAATAGTTTTGATACATAGTAAAAAAAAAATTATTGCACTAAATATGAATATAATTAAACATAACATTGTTGCCAAACTCAAATTTGTAATTGAAAAAACTCACCTACTACTCACACCAACAAATATTCATATTATAAAGAATTTCTCCAAAAAAAATGTGTCTAATATTGTATATAAGATAGGAGAACATTATCGCTAATAGTATCTGATTCATCTGCCAATACAATCCAATATCATTAAGTATATTAGCTGAGATATATAAATTCGAAAATTAATGTATCTCGTCTGATTTAATGGAGTCGACAAGGATTGTTACGAATATATATCAGCTGATATTATTGAATATCGGCCAACACTTTGAACTACGATTTTAGCCAAGTCATGATGCTGAAGGCATAGTGGGAATGACAAATAGTATAGTGCTTTCTACTCACTTTTGCCATTTATGTTCAGTGCAAGAGAAGTTGGGTGTAGGGCCAATACTGAAATGCCATACCTTCGAAGTTTACGTGCTAAGGTCCCCTATTTTTAGTTGCTTCCAGTGCAGCCATTTTTCAGTCTTTGGGTTCAATGATTTCCCGTGTGATGCTGGTTCAGTTTTAAATCAAATATTGATAATATCATTTACTAACCCTCTCCTCTCTCTTGGGGAATATTTTGTGATTCTTGTGTAGTACAATACGCAGACGTGCTATGGATGAATTTTGTTGATAAAACTTAAAATAACTAATTTTTTATATGGGAGTAATTATGGGATGACCTACGTTAAATTTTATTGATAGAATTTAAAATAACTCTTGTTTTTTATATGAGAGTAATTACGGGATAACCTACGTATGTACCGTGATCATCTTTTTAAGAGAAAGCTAACTCCTAAAACTATCTCGGTGATGGCCTCCAGTTTTTGTGAAATTCCATCATTTCGGCCTCCATTGAGTTATTTTTTAATTGCAGTAATTTACATGTATTCCTATTATTCTTTCACAAATAAAAATTGTTGCTTTTACATATTTTGAGGTTTTTTAATTTCTCTTTGAAACTTCAAAACGTGTTCTTCAATTTCCTTCAAAATTTTATCGCTTTCAGTGGCTAAACCAGAAAATTTTCAAGTTTGAAGGCAATGCGCAACAACTTTCCATTGCTAAAGTTCTTGTTTAAAATAATTTATGTGCCCTTTAATTTCTCCAGTTGTTGCTGGACCAATTTGGTCACATGGCATGGACAGATCTCAAAAATCATCACATTCCTATAAATTGATGGTTGATACAGCTGATATTTCACCTCTCCACTTACAGCTCCCACTTCTACATTGCCAACTCTCTTCATGGCTCCTAATGGGAAAACACCATTCTCTCTCATCCGGAAGGATGTCGTGCTTGTGAAGCCGGCACAGCCCACACCATCAGAAGTTCTTTCTTTCTCCACCATCGACAATGATCCCAGTCTTGAAATTCTCTGTCAATCCATTTATGTTTATCGTTCAAATATTTCTGTTTCTGTGAATGAAAATGGCACTCATGGTACAAGAGATGAAGCTTCTTCTACTGACCCTGCTATTGTACTCAAACAGGGCCTTGCCAGGGCCCTGGTTTATTACCATCCCCTGGCAGGGAAACTCAAGAGACAGGCAGATGGAACACTTCGAGTCACTTGTAATGCTGATGGTGTGCCTTTTGCTGAGGCAACCGTGGATTGCAGCCTGGATTCTCTTAATTATCTTGATGGGATCGACCCTGAAACTGCCCAGCCTTTCGTGTTCGATTGGCCTAGTGAAAGTAAGTATGGCTACCACCCTCTAGTTCTGCAGGTTACCAAATTTATTTGTGGAGGTTTCACTGTTGGCATGGGCTTGTCACACTCAGTTTGCGACGGGTTTGGTGCAGCTCAGTTCTTTCGTGCCATGGCCGAGCTAGCAAGTGGAAAGAGTGAGCCCACTATAAAACCTGTCTGGAAAAGGGAGAGATTAGTGGGGATTCCTAGTCAAGATGAACCTTTCGATCTTTTTGACATGGCTTCCTTAGCCAAATCTCCATTTATTCCTGCATCAGAACTGTGTCACGAATGCTTTGATGTCGATGCAGAGAGTATAAAACAGCTGAAAACGCGTTCAATTGATGAAGCAGGGGAGGAGATGCCGGATGTAGCTTTCACCACCTTAGAAATCCTTGGCGCCTACGTGTGGAGATCAAGATTCAGAGCCTTGAAACAGGACCCTGATGGGAAAACAATCCTGCACTTGGCTTTGGGGATTAGACACTTGGTAAATCCACCATTGCCTGCTGGATACTATGGCAATGCTTTTGTATCAGCTAGTGTTGTAGTATTGGGAAAGGACTTGGACAAGGGGCCTCTCTTCAAAGTTGCCAGGCTTATCAATAGAAGCAAGAGAACAGCTTCTGAGGCTGATCACATCACAAGATCACTCAATTCTTCAGAAGCATTCAGGCAACGGAACATGAAGATCGATGGCAGT
Organism: Paulownia fortunei; assembly: GCA_019321725.1. Classification (NCBI taxonomy): domain Eukaryota; kingdom Viridiplantae; phylum Streptophyta; class Magnoliopsida; order Lamiales; family Paulowniaceae; genus Paulownia; species Paulownia fortunei. The sequence goes on along the minus strand of CM033116.1, from coordinate 17,059,911 downwards.
GGGGCGTCCATTGTGCTGACGGATTGGAGGCAGTTGAAGCTGTTGGAAGAAGTGGATTTCGGCTGGAAGGAATCGGTGAATATGATACCAATTCCCTGGAACATGTTCGGATACGTGAACCTGTGCATTTTCTTGCCTGCCAACAAGATAAATCCATCCATGGAAGGGGGGATCAGGGTGCTTGTTTCCCTCCCTGGAGCAGCCATGACTATATTTAAACAAGAAATGGATGCTCTCAAGTTGAAATGTCGTGGCTCAGCAAACAAAAGTTGATCTGTTTTCCTTTTTTTTTTTTTTTTTCCTGAATTCAGAATTGGATTTGTTATTAGTAATGCGTAGTTTCTGTTTTTAAGAATTTTGAATTCATGTTAAAAATCCCTGTGGGCTGAAATCGTGGACGACAAATGTTTCTTCCATTCAGCCTCAGCTGGTAAATTTGGATTTGTTTTATCATATGTGTATTGTGGTTGCAAGGTGTTGTAAATATTGTGATTCGAGTTTGAAGAAAATCTCAAATAAAGTGATGCTGTATAGCCTTTTAACCCATCACCTTTTCATTTTTTGTTGTTAAAATTTTAGTAAGAAACACATATGATAAATGCTATTGGTTAGATTTAATAAATATTGACCAAGACAAAGAATTGTCTTACGATATTAAGGGAGGTGAAAAAAAGTGCAGGTTGGCCAATGAAACATAGCAATTTCTTAGGTAACATGTTCAATAGAATTATCAAAAAGCATAAATAAAGCATAAATAGTAAATTAAATCATATAAAAACTCAAGAAATAGGAAGGTTGTAGAGTCACAACACTGTCGCTGTTATAAAATCCTCATTATCTTTCGTATAATGGATCATGACTTTGGGATAAAATTTTATTAATTTTTGACGGCATCTCATTTCAATGCACATACAAAGGTAGGGGTGTTCGTCAAGCGGTTTAAGCAGGTGTTTCTAATTTTTCAGCCCAACCAAACGTTTGCGGTTTTGAATTTATCTTGCTCAAGATCTAACGGATCATCATGGAAACTACACTTTGTGGTTTGCTTGGGTGAGGGCTGGGGTCACTTTTGCAATTTTATTTTAATTTCAAAGCTTAAATTTAATTGTCAATTATTTTGAATTGTAACTTGAAGTAAATAATTTAATTCTTTCTCATCTATTATAGATATACTAATGTAAAACTTGAGATCTATGCGGGCAATGATGATTAAAACTTGAGATCTATATGTGCAATGATGATTTTTCTTCACAAATTTAGAGTTGATTTGTTAGATTTTTCTTGCATCTATAATAATGCAAAATGATGATTTTTCTTCACAAATTTAGAGTTAATTGTTAGATTTTACATGTAAAAGAGAATATAGGTATTTAGTAATATTTTTTAGTAAGATCAAATTTATACCATACATTTTATAAATAAATAATAAATAATTGAGATAATTACTTTAGCATATTATCTATAAAGTACGAGTGCTTTACTTCCAAAAATGATGGTATTATCATTATATATCTAACTTTAAGGGCTTTGAAAACTATATTTTAAGTATAAATTAAAATAAGAATTGATCACAAATTTTAAAGTTTGGTGTCAAAATAATAGCTTATACATAACTAAAAAACAATAGGCAATGTCACACTTGAAATGAACAAATGAGGATTTAAGGAAAGACTTATGATGTATTTTTACATTTCTCAAAGAAAATAATGTTGTACTCTTAATTAGTATAACTTTAGTATTTGTATTATGACTTAAAACATCTTGTATAATACATAATTTATAGACTACGGTTCAGTGTAGTTTTTGTAATTTGAAAGTACTTAAACTATGTCCGACCAAGATTATGTGGTCTTTTTTCCTTAAACTCAAGACCAACACATCAACTCATTCGCTAGTCAATTGCGCTGCGATTTGGCTTGGTTCAACCAGTTGGGACGATTTTGAGGTTTCATTGCACACCCTTGTACACAAGGAGACTATAAACCATTCCATAGTCACGTTACCAAAATATTAAAGTTCTTGCAAGAATATAATTATAATAACTCAAAACTATTACACAAAATGAACGCCTCAAACCCTCTTATATAGAAGTAAAAAATGGCCATTAAAATTTATTATGACCAAATTATTGTTGGAATAAATGGGATGAATTGGAAAAGTATCCAATTTAATGAAAAGTTTTGAAACTTGAAAATGTGTCTCAAATTTAATGAAAAATTTGAAACTTGAAAAGGTGTTTAATGGATATGAATGGTTACAAGGGTACACATGAAGAGTTGTGATTGTTTATTAACATTGATGAGACACGATGAATAGATACATTTATTCATAAGTAAGAGGTACATGGTAAGAGTTGTGAATCTTTATGAAGGGATGCAGTGTGAACCATTAGATTGCAATTATATCTTAAGGAATACAATCTAATGGTTCAAATTGATTCTAATTAAGAGACATGACCAATCATGATGAGACACCTAGACATCTATAAATAGACCCCCTCTCATTCCATTTTCACTATACAAAATCAATTCATATTCAATTGATTTATTTCTTCTTTCTTCTACTAAAATATATTCTGATATTTTAGTATTCTTATTCTCTTTTGAGAAGTATACAATCGAGCTTTTGATTCGTTCGATAAAATTAGTATAGTGTTGTACTAATTTTATAAAGAAGTGATGTATCTTGGGAGACAGACGTCCAAGTTCCTATAGTACTGTATAGGGGACGAAATATGTCTTAAGGAGATTAACTTTGTGCTTACCTCACTTTAGCTGAAATACAATTCCTTTCAATGCAATACAACCAACAATCTTGAGACAGATTTTTCGGATGGCTATTACTGAAGTGCTAACTGATATAAGAAATGGAGCAGCTACTAGCTCCAATCCGGTAATCACGCCTCAAGCTTCCTAGCATGAAAAATTGAAGAAATTTACTGGAGTTGATTTCAAGAGATGGCAACAAAAGATGTTGTTCTATCTCACCACCATGAACCTAGCAAGATTCTTGACGAAAGATGCTCCCACCATTTCGAAGGAAGAAAAAGATCCCCAGAAATGAGCTGCCCTTGATGCATGGTGTCACAACGACTTCCTATGCAGGAATTATGTGCTCAATAGACTAGACAACACATTATATAATGTGTACTGTTCAGTTAAAACAACAGAAGAGCTGTGGAATTCTCTTGACAAGAAGTATAAGATAGAAGATGCCGACACAAAAAAATTTATCATTGGCAAATTTCTTCACTTCAAAATGGTTGATACCAAATTTGTTATCAGCCAGGTACAAAAGATGTAGATTATCCTACATGATATACTAGCTGAGGGGATGATGTTGAGTGAATCTTTCCAAGTTGCTGCTCTGATTGAGAAATTACCTCCATTATGGAAAGATTTCAAAAACTATCTCAAGCATACATGCAAAGAGATGACAATAGAGGATTTGATTGTTCGTCTTCGAATTGAGGAAGATAACAGGGTTGCAGAGAAGAAGGTGTATGCTAACCAGATGGAGGCCAAAGCCAACATGGTAGAGGACTCCAAAGTCAAAAAGGGCAAGAAGATGAAGCATCCTGGCTTGTCCAAAGATAATGATACAAAGCGGTTCAAGGGTAATTGCTACAACTGTGGTAAGCCAAACCACAAGGCGAAGGATTGTTGACTTCTAAAGAAGGGCAATCAGAACCAGGCTAACGTGACCGAATATAAGACAATACTAATAGACATGTTGGACCTAATGCTCTCGGCTGTTGTGTTTGAAGCCAACTTGGTAGATAACTTGAGGGAATGGTGGGTTCACACAGGATCTACACACCATATTTGCTCGGACAAGGAGATGTTTTCCACATACATTTTGATAAATGGAGGGAAGCTATTTATGGGCAACTCATAAACTTCCAACATAGTCGGATTGGAAAAAGTGGTACTGAAAATGATATCAAGCAAGGAGCTGGCCCTAGTTGATGTTCTACATATTTTAGATATCTGAAAGAATTTGGTATCTGGTTCATTATTTGGCAAAAGTAAGTTTAGACTAGTATTTGAATCCGATAAATTTGTACTGACCAAAAATGGTCAATTTGTAGGAAAGGAATATGTAGTCAAAAGGTTATTTAAGATGAATGTAATGCCTGTACTTAAAACTTTTGAAAGCAATAAAATTTTATCTTCTGTTTACTTGCTTGAGTCTTCTTCTTTATGGCACTGTAGAATAGGTCATGTTAATCGAGCTTCTCTAAGAAAGCTGGTAATTTAGGCCTTATACCTAAATTTGATACTGATGAAAAACACAAATGTGAAATTTGTGTTGAAGCTAAGTTTGCTAAGAAACCTTTTAGTTTAGCTAAAAGAAGTAGCAAATCTCTAAACTTGATACATAGTGATATATGTGATCTAAAGTTAGTTCAAAGTCGAGGTGGTAAAAAGTATTTTATTACTTTCATTGATGATCACACTAGATATTGCTATGTATATTTACTAAGTAGTAAAAATGAGACTTTGGATGCTTTCGTCACTTATAAAAATGAAATTGAAAATCAACTTGATGGGATGATTAAGGTATTAAGATCTAATAGATGTGGAGAATATAATTTATCATCTTTTGGTGAGTTATGTGCTAAGTTTGGAATTATTCACCAAACTACGGCTCCATATACGCCTCAGCAGAATGGAATTGCTGAGAGAGAATAGAACTCTTAAGGACATGATTAATGCTATGCTTATTAGTTCTGAATTACCTTAAAACTTGTGGGGGAAAGCTGTTCTTACAGCTAATTTTATTTTAAATAGAGTTCCTCACAAGAAAATTAGATTAATACCTTATAAAATGTGGAAAGATAGAATGTATAAATACTTGAAAATGTGGGGGTGTCTAGCTAAAGTAGCTATACCACATCCTAAAAAGGTCAAGTTAGGTCCTAAAACTGTTGATTGCACTTTTGTTGGATATGCAATAAACAGTAGTGCACACAGATTTTTGGTACATAAATCTGATATAAGTGACATTCATGTAAACACAATCATTGAATCCAGAGATGTTGAATTCTTTGAAGATGTGTTCCCCACTAAAGGAGATATTTAAAAGAATACTCAAAAGAGAACGCATGGAGCTACGTTTAAAAATAACATAGAATCTGAACCTAAAAGGAGTAAGAGAGCTAAAATAACTAAATCTTTTGGTCCAGAATTTATTACATATATGATTGAGAATGAACTTCAAACCTTTAATGAGGCTATGGCTAGTCCAGAAGCTCCATTCTAGAAGGAATCTATAAATAGTAAAATAGAATCTATTTTAGGTAATAATACCTGACAATTGGTTGATATTCCTTCGGGAACTAAACCAATTGGATGCAAGTGGATTTTTAAGAAAAAGATAAAGGCAGACAGTTCAATTGATAAATACAAGGCTAGACTTGTTGCCAAGGGATATCGTCAAAAGGAAGGTGTTGACTATTTTGACACTTATTCACCGATAACAAGGATTACATCAATCCAGATCTTAATAGCCATAGCAGCCTTATATGATTTGCACATACATCAGATGGATGTAAAAACTGCATTTTTAAATGGTGATCTGGATGAAAAAATTTACATGGAGCAACCTGATGGTTTCAAAGTAAAAGGACAAGAACACAAAGTATGTAGACTTGTCAAATCTTTTTATGGGTTGAAACAAACCCCTAAATAATGGCACGAGAAATTTGACAGTGTCATGAAAATGAACGGGTTCGCCATAAATGAATGTGATAAATGTGTCTACTCCAAGAAATTTGGAGAAGCACATGTACTTATATGTTTTTATGTAGCTGACATGTTCATATTAGGAATTAATATAGAAGTAATCAATAAGACAAAGAAAATGCTCACCAATAACTTTGACATGAAAAATATAGGTGAAGCTGATGTGATCTTGAGAATGAAGATCTCTAAAACACCTAATGAGATATCTTTATCTCAATCACATTATATTGATAAAGTGGTTGAGAGATTTAAGTCCCATGGTATTAAAGAGACAAATAATCCATTTCTACTGCATATTATTCTTCACAAAAATACTGAAAATGAAAAACAACAGTTAGAATATTCCCAAATTATTGGAAGCCTAATGTACTTAATTAATTGTACGAGGCTAGACATAGCTTACGTTGTAAATAAGCTACATAGATTTACAAGTAACCCAAGTAATGACTACTGAAGTGCATTACTTAGAGTATTGGGATACTTAAAAAGAACCAAGGAGTATGCATTACACTATGTAAAATATCCTTTAATTATTGAAGGATATAGTGATGCGAATTAGATTTCAGACACTGATGAATCCAAGTCAACTAGTGGCTATGTATTTACTTTTGGTGGTGGTGCTATATCATGAAAATCTTCTAAACATATATGTATAGCTCGTTCCACTATAGAATTTGAGTTTATAGCTTTAGATAAAGTTGGTAAAGAAGCAGAATGGTTAAGACATTTCGAAGAAGATGTTCCAATATGTCAAAACCGGTGTCTGCTATATGCATTCATTACAATAGCCAAGCAGCTATAGCTAGGGCACAAAATGTTGTATATAATGGTAAGTCACGACATATTCATCGAAGACATAATACCATTAGGCAGTTGCTCTCTAATGGAACTATATCAATTGATTTTGTAAAATCAAAGGATAACCTAGTGGATCCATTTACTAAAGGGTTATCAAGAGAGCGAATAGACTGTGCATAAAGGAAAATGGGTTTAAAGCCTAAAGAATGAATAAGTCATCTTAATGGAAACCTAACCTAGCGACTAGAGATCCCACAGACTAGGTTCAATAGGAAAACAAAGTTATGAATGACTCGATTGGAATCACTTAGAAATTTAATTCCTTCCCATTTCTAGGATGCTAATAAATGCTACTTATAAAATGGTTAAGGATAAGCATTGTTTTTAATAATGCCTATATCTTGTAAAGTACAAGTGGAGTATAGTAGGATACTTTTTATAGGACATCACCTATGTGAGTGTGAATATGGCCGGTTTTATGAGAATTTTGATAGGCGAATTCTCTAAAATACTTGGAGAACCCAAGAGAGTTCATGGTTGAAATAATGAATACAATAGAGAACCAAACTCGATATGAGAGTTAGTATATGGAGTTTATTGATTGGGCTTGCAATAACGACTGACAGTTTAAAACTTAGAATTCACTGATTAGCCAAGTGAGTGCGATAGGCTTTTACTAGGGAAGGTTCAAAGCAAAATCTACCTATCTCGATGCACTATCTTTTAGATAGTATTCTTCTTTATATTTCTTGATTCATGTCAACTTCTTCCATTCATGTGGGGGATTATTGAAATAAATGGGGTGAATTGGAAAAGTCTCCAATTTAATGAAAAGCTTTGAAACTTGAAAAGGTATCTCAAATTTAATAAAAAAATTTAAAACTTAAAAATGTGTCTAATGGATATGAACGGTCATAAGGGTACACATGAAGAGTTGTGATTGTTCATTAACATTGATGGGACATGATGAATAGACACATCTATTCATAAGTAAGAGGTGCATGGTAAGGGTTGTGAACTTTCATGAAGGAATGCAGTGTGAACCACTAGATCGCAACCATATCTTAAGGGATACAATCCAATGGTTCAAATTGATTCTAATTAATAGACATGATCAATTACGATGAGGCAGCTAGACATCTATAAATAGATCCCCTGTCATTACATTTTCTCTATACCAAATCAATTTATATTCAGTTGATTTATCTCTTCTCCCTCCTACTAAAATATATTTTGATATTTTAGTATTCTTATTCTCTTTTGAGAAGTATACAATCAAGCTTTTGGTTCGCCCGATAAAATTAGTGTAGTATTATACTAATTTTATAAAGAAGTATTGTATCTTGGGAGATAGACGTCCAAGTTTCTATAACACCGTGTAGGGGACGAAATATGTCTTAAGGAGATTAGTTTCGTGCTTACCTTACTTCAATTGAAATACAATCTCCTTTCGACACAATACAACCAACAATTATCAAATAATAAAGTCATAATAAAATGACCACAAAAAATCCCCGTGTGCTAATATCATCCAAGAAAATTATTTATTCCTTTTACCTTCTGCTCGTAAATTTGGATTTGTTATATGCATCTTGTGGTTAAAGGTGATATTGGTAGTGTGGTAGGATCAGAGGTTGATATGGGGAATGGTCCAAGGTATTCCTAAGATAATGGGTTGATATTAACCCTTGCCTTGATGTGCATACCTATTAAGTATCCAATGACTGAACTGAGTCTAAGGGATCCGAGGTCATTAGGTCAAGACAATTTTGGCTCACTAAGCTGAAGTGATCTACTTTAAGGCCCATGCCCGCATGCCTAGTTTGACTAGAACTAGGGTATGTTGCATGGTTAAGGAATGAAGGGATTGAGCTTTAGAAGATAACAAAGTCCCAATGGTATATAAAAGTTTTTAAATTTAGGTTTAAGTTATGTTCTCAATTATTCATCAATTTAAATATGTTGTATTATCTTTCTCCATAACCAAATTCTGATATAAATGATAGAGGGTTTTTGTTGGGCCAAACCCTAGCATCATTAACAATTTTTGGATGTAGGGATTCGCACTGTGGAGAAGGATTTCTTGATGTGGGATTGAGGAACTTATCAAGTGGTGTCTAATGTGGGAAGCTTGAGTTAAGATGTATGGATATAACAAAGAAATAAAATGGAAGAATGATAAGAATGAGATGAGAATTTAGCATCGATCACTCTGGCAGCCCAACCAAGCTTGGTGCAATTGACCATGGAAGAGCTAATAGGTCTGATTACGAAATGGTGGAGGTGGCCATATAGAAAAAGATTGAGGTATCTCCATATCCACCATCTCCGTCTTCACAACAGACATATGGTATGATTGTAAGAGATCGACGAGATAGAGAATGACCAGAGAGATAAAGCAGAGACTTACACATTGGTCCAGCCTCATTATGAGAACGACAACACTATAAGGTCACAACTAGATCTCACAGAGAATGTGGAAGATCTCTATATGGAGATGAATGGGATGAAGAAAAAGTTCGTTGAGGCCCCATATTCTAAAAGATGAGGATCTCGTTTGGAGAGATAGTGATGGTAGATGAGTTGTTCCCCAATTTTAAGATGGTTACCATGGAATATGATGGGACTACAGATTCATGGGAGCACTTATGTAAATTAAAAAATTATGTCATATTACATTGCTATACCAATGGCGTATAGTATAGGGTGTTCTTGAAAATATTGGTGAAGTCAACCCATAAAAGATTTAACCAGTTACCATTGATTTCCATATAATCATTTGCGAATTTCAGCTCTAGATTTCTTCATCAATTCTTTGGCAACAGCAAATATCAAAAGACTAATCCAAACCTTTTTAGTATGAGGCAGCAAGAAGATGAATCCCACAAGAGCTATATTAAAAGGTTCAATCTAGTAGCCCTAGATGTACGCTCTATTGAAAAAGAGGTTTTGGCTAATATTTTGATGTATGGATTGATGGAAGGAGATTTTTTTTACATCTAGGCAAGAAATATGCACAAAGTTTTAATTATCTATTTGCTCGAACTGAGGAAAATAAATAAAATGTAAAGGAGCAGAGGATGAAAATAAGTGAAATAAAAGGGAAGAGAAAAGAGAAGAAGAAAGAGAGAAGTACACCAAAAAAATTATTGAGTCGAGGAAAATGGATGGGGCTGTGTAGTTCTCTAAAAAATATGGGGAATTCCACTCGCTTAAAGATGAGCCAAACCCAAGCTCTAATTATGGTGAAAGTCTCCAGTGTGGTGAGATGGTTGAAGGAATCCCAACTAGAACCTACCCAACTAAGTCTGATATAGCTTTTAGGTTTCATAATGATTATGATTATGTTATGGAAGAGTGTGTCCATCTAAGGGATAAGCTGGAGAGGTTGATTAGAAGGTGATACCTCAAAGAGCTTGTGAAGCAAGAGACAATAGAGATAGAGATAATAGGTTGCATCCTGAGCTGCCTCAAGAGTGTAAAAGAGAACCAAAATACTAAGAATCCCTTAGGCACGAGATGATCCATATGATTTCAGAAGGACCGACTGATGAGGACTCTCATAAATCTAGGAGGGCACATACCAAGCCAATGATCAAGAAGAGATGAGAGGTAGACAATGGTGCATATATTAATATTGTTATTCTGAGCTATGTAGTTTGATTCGAACATGAAGATTTGGCAGGAATTCATGTACCATATCATGATGCATTGATAATAACAACTATCTTAGCTAATTACAATGTGGCAAGGGTTTTGTGAATTATAGGAGCTCAATCGATATACTATTCTATGAAGTATATTGATAGATGGTTTTGGGAGATGTGAAGTTGGAACCTATCGACACTTCATTGTTCGGATTTGCAGGTGAAGTGATACATCCAGTATGGCAGTTTATTTTACCTCTCTACAGGGACACTCGCATAGAAAAACTCAAATAATGAGGTTTTTGGTGGTTGACACACCGTCCGTATATAATGTTATTTACACCGACCTGCTTTGAGTACATTTTAGGCAATGATATCTACCTATCACATGAAGATAAAGTTATTGGTAGAAGAAGGAGTAGGAGTAGCAGGGGAAGATCAGTTTGTAGCTTAGAAACATTACGTCAATGTTATAAAGGAGAGTGAAGAGTAATATAGTGGTTAATGTGTAACACCTCTATTACTACACAACTATATATATAATATAATTTGACATGATAGAACCTGTGTGCATGCATGCAATTTTTTTTTTCTCCCTGTAACAACTTAATGAATAATAAACTGTTTTCCCACTCACAGACTAATATATATATACCTGCAGAGGATTCATAACAATCATAATATTTACATACCCATATACAGAAAAGTTATAAAAATAACACACAGTACAAATCCCAAAACTTAATACAATAGACTCCAAAATCAAATAAGTTAACAACCAACTCAACAGGTCGTCATCCATGTACACAGATCCTCAGAACCTGTAGGAGCTCCAATCGCTCGCTCAGTAAGTCCACGACTTCAAGTACCATCAAACTCACTTACAATGCATGAACTACGTAAATTAATGCTCAGTAAATGAAAATCATGTATACTGAAGGGATAATCCAACATAAATGCAATGTATTTCTATGAGATCATGACAAGAATGCAACTTATGCATAAAAATAGTTCATTTAAAATCAGTTTCCATCACTGGGCCCTTGGCCCACCTACTATGTACCGGATAGGGCTCTCAACAACATCAATAATCATATGATCATAAACAGATCGATACAGTCTGGGGGCCATCTCATGCAGGGGCGGAGCCAGAATTTTCAATCTTGGGGGGTAAGATTGAAATTTTCATAATAACTAATTATTAAAGAAAAAATAAAAAAAAATACAAATATAGTACTTTATAATTTTGTAAAATGAAAGGGCAAGAAAATAATATTTCACGCATATCACAATACAAAAATTCAATTTAGAATATTCAAATTTATAAAAAATTAATAGAAGCATAACTTATAAAATCTATCAAATCTCCAAAAATATACATATATCATTCAAGAATATACAAATTGATGCTAAATAAAGCATATCTACTAGCCTATTTATTTAATCTAGGCATCCTAAATTGTGCTCGACATTTCTTCATAATATCAAACTTATCAATGTTGAGTCAATGTTAAAAGTTTGAGCAATTTCTTTCTTAATGTACATTAGTAATGAACTAGCCAAAAAGTCATCTTCCATTTTATTCCTCAATCTTGTCTTGACAAACTTCATAGATGAAAATGCACGCTCTGTTGTTGCGGTGGAAACCGAAAGAGTTAGAATAAGTTTAATCAATCTATCCACAAGATAGTAATTCATTGTCTTCCATGTCTTCGACAATACTTGACATAACTCTAAAAGTGTTGACACATTTTGAAAATGGATATTACATCGAATATCAAGTTCAAAAAGCTCCAACTGATACTTTATATGCAATTTCTCTTGACTAGTGAAATCATTGGGATAAAACTTCTCAACAAATTTGCAAATATCATTAATATTGAATGATTTATATCCATCCCTTGGATCCAAAATTGAGCTGAGTCTGAGCAATTCTACTGCATTTTCATCAAATCGATAATTTATCTCTTGTAATATAGAATCTATTATCCCAGTAAATATATCAATTCAATAATGATGCTCCAAGGTAATAGGATTGTCTTTATGAAGTCGACCTCTACCTGATCGACGAGGAGCATTCATGTCTGGGACATCTATCTTATGTTTCTCACAAAACTCTTCACTTTATCAAATAATTGATCCCATCCATTCTCTCTAAATTTTTGAACAAGTTCCTTTGTGTTAGCTATTGCATCCATTGCATTCAAAATGTCCTAAAACTTGTATTGTAAAATTCTACAAAGATCATCTATCATTTTCAGTAATTCAGTCATAAAATGCAAGATAAACACAAATTCAAATGATGTCATTATGTCATAAGCTCCATCAGTTGATGCTTTGGTAGATAAATTACTTTTGTCATTGATGATCTCACTTAAAACAGGAAGAATAGGATCAAACATATCAAGTAAGCTAAGAAGAGACCTTAAGTGAGAGCCCCATCGTGTATCCCATGGACGTTGTACAGTCCCAATTTGATTTTTTCCCTTTCTAGTTTCAAGCTCGTTAGTGGAGGTCAATTCTGCAATTCGAATAGCATTAGCAATGTGTAGTTGATCATGCCGTTTAGAAGACGAATCCACTAAATTCATAATAACAGTCAAGTGCAAAAAAAAAATGCTCGATAGGTATAACACTTTGAGCTGTTGCTACTAATGTTAATTGTAGACGATGAACAAATCAATGAACATAATATGCATATGGGCACTCATTCAAAAAGAGAGCCTATAAACCATTCCACTTTCCTCGCATAGTACTAGCACCATTATACCCTTGTCCTCGAATATTTTGTATGATAAGATTATTACAAGAAAGAACACTGGAGATTTCTCTTTTCAAAGTAGAAGCTTTAGTATCCTCTACATGAATTACATCAAAGAACCTCTCCCGAATAAAATCTTCTTTGTCTACAAACCTTAAAACAATGGCCATTTGCTCTATTTTTTACTCATTTCTAGATTCATTCACAATAAGACAGTATTTTGCATCACCAATTTCTTCTCTAATAAATCTTTGAATTCTACTCGCATAAAGTGATAAGATCTCATTTTGAATTTGAGGAGAAGTATAAGAAGCATTTTGAGGAGCATTTTCCAAAATAATAGATCTCACCTCATCATTGTAAGAAGCTGTGTGTTTTATGATTTCTAAAAAATTGCCACGATTATGCGAATCTAAACACTCATTATAGGCTCTAAAGGCTATACCTTGAAATGCACATAATCTTACAACATCAATTGAAACTTTGAGTTGCAAGCGATGCTTTGCAACTAACTTCGCCGATTGCTTGTCAATAATCTTCTCAATATGCTGTAATGGATTCATCAAATCATGGCAATGTTTCATAGCTATCTTGTGTGAAGAATTGAGACTATTTTCTTCATAGATCATAAAAGAACATTTTTTACCATCATTCACTTTTTTCCAAGTTTGAAATCCATCAGTGGTAAATGTATTTGCCCCGTAATGTGTAGACGGCTTAACGAAAAGATAACATGGAAGACAATATGCAGCATTTTTTGAAGGAGAATACTCCAACCAATCAGGAAATAGTTTGAACCAAGATTGTAAAAACCTCCTGCCATGCTTATCTACATATTTAGGGGACTTTTTTAGGATGTCTTGATAAGGGCCGGCGATTAGATAAGCACGTCTAATTTCATCTCTTTTATCCACCGGATAATCCCATATAGACTTACGTAATCCAGGATCCCGTTCAATATGAGGACAATTAGAACTTTGATCAATCTTTCAAACCTTTGTTGGAGAAAGCTCTGGGATAGAATCTTGATATTTAGAAGCTACATTATCAAATTGATTGAAGTCTTAAGATTAGGAGAACTAGCACTATTTTGAGAATTCCGTTTCTTGAAGTAGGAATCAATTTTTTTGTTACTAATAGTGTGAACCTATATGAAAAATTATTAATTTTAAATTATGACAAATAATAAAGGGAAATTACTATACTAAATTATTTCACAAAATAATGTTCTCCAAACTTTTTTTAAAGAAATACAAAAGTAAATTGCACACATAATGAAAAAAAAACTTATTTAGGAGTCTCTACTCAATCCAAATAATATCAATCAAACACTCAAATAATATTAACAAAAGAACAATAAATATAAAATTAATAGAAAAAGAAGAACTCAATCCAAATAACATCAACCAAACACTCCAATAATATTAACAAAAGAACAATGAACATAAAATTAATAGAAAAAGAAGAAAAAAAGTTACCTTAATATTTGTAGATGTGTAATGTTGAAAGAGGAAGAGAAAAGAGGGGAACTTGAGAAAGGGAATGAAATAGAAGACGGGAAGAATGAAAGAGAAGGGAGAAAGATGGATGAAAATTTAAAAAAACCCTAGTGTAGAAGAGAAATTTCTAATAATATGAAGGGACAAATTACTCATTTTAGGGGGGGCAAATAGTCATTTTAGGGGATAAATTTTCTGATTTTCATAAATATATATACATAATGTAAAAGTCTTCCCTCCGCCTTTGATCTCATGGGATCACCAGAGGTCTACCTCCTGTCTTCTCCTGTGACCCTCCAAAAATAAGCGGCGTCGATAAGGGCACAGTCAAGCGGTCCACCCTCTCGTGACCACCAGAGACACACCCCATGTCCACCCTTATGATCCTCCGAGAAGTAATACTCGCGGCGCCCCAAAATATCATATCATTAGCCACACAGGCCTCGGTACACTAGCAGTGGCCAACAAAAATATTTTCTTTCTGAAAATAATGTCATGCGTTCAAAAACCTCAACTGTGAACACGTGTTATGCATGAATATATATATGCTGATGAATGGTATGTCCAATGACACAACGGGTCCTATGTCCCATCATCCAAGCAATATATGCACTATAAGGTATGTATAATACTCACAATACACATATCCAGATACAAGGATCATGTTTAATATAGATAATGTACAAAATACAATGTTCATGCATTGTAGTTACAAATGGATGTTTACTTGCCTTTCACCTTTGATATCCTACTGAATATTAACAAGATTCTCCTTTCTAACCTTAGATATAAGGTTGCTTGTAAAAGTACAACGTATTAATTTTCATTCTTAATCAATAGATTTCAATATCAAATCTCGTAAGAGATCTTAAATCTTAAATTTAATTGACAGTCAAATCTTAAAATTTTATACTTTACCCAAATCAAAACCTTTTAAATACCTTAATTTCTCATGTTGAATTTATTCTAATATTATTTAATTGATATGTTATAATCCCGTAACCAATCCCTCAATTTAATTAACTTCGTCATCCAATTAATACAAGATAATAAAATCGAATCTTTGTAACTAATTTTGAATTAAATCTATATATTAATTATTATCTCACAGGTAGATAACTAGTTAACTTGGATCAAAAACTTTCTTTCAAATTAGAATTAAACGATATAAACATATATTTTTATCCGCACAAAAATAAGAAGTGACTTACATAAAATTTTCTCAAATTTCTACGGTTGAAATTTGTTATTCCTTTCTCCCTTCTTCTTCTTCTTTTTCTTTTTCTTTTTATTTTCCTGTCGTGCTATTTCTTCTTCCCCTTTTTTTCTGTTCTTTCTTTTTTTTTCTCTTCTCTTTTCCTTTCCTTTGCTGTCATGAATGTGTGTGTGGTGTTTTAGCATTTGTGTGGTGTGTGTTATTAACATTCTAATATAATATATATATAATATATATATATAACATAGTGATTTAGCCATGTGTTTGTGTGGTGTGTATTATTAATATTCTAATATATATATATATATATGTAACATATGTTTATCTAAAACATAAGCTATACACGTGTATACATATATGTATATGTATATATATCATGATATTATTTTATTATACTACACATATACTTATATCTATATATACTTCGTACATCTATATATATATATTTATATATATAATTAACACATAATATTTTGATATTTATTTAAAAATCCCCAAATTTATTTCTAGTAAGAATTTACACCCTCTTAATTAATATGATAATGTCCTTATGTTCTTTTATTATTATTATTACTATTACTATCATTATTTTCTCCATAATTAATTTATTTGCATAGTTTATCCTACATCGATAAACACAACGATGACACCTTTCACTTATGTGTATCATAATGCTATCAGATAGTTGACACCTAAATTCTCATATCTTAGTACCAACTTAACCAATTAGGTTAAAGAGTCTGGAAACTAATATCAGTGACAACTTTAAAATTTTAATTATTAAAATACCGTATAAAAAATAATGCATTATGAAATATCAATTAAAATGCAAATGACACATACGTGACATAAAATGCATAAACTATATTGGTCAGGTGAGTAGCGCGAGGCTCGGGTATTACATAATATTCTAGCCGAGGATCTCTGTCAACTTGGGAAAGTGGTTGGAGGAGAAGATATAAAAATAAGAGACGTGTTTCAAGTAAAGCCATCATATAAGTTAATGACCATTAAGTTAGTCCCTAGAGATCGAGAGAAGACGACCCACATTGAATCACAATTGGAGCCCAAATTATCAACTCAGTCAGTACAGTTTCTAAGGCAGAATATAGATGTAGTTGCCTTTCCCGTGAGAGATTTGGTAGGCATTGATCTGAGGGTTATTGAACATCACTTGAACGTGGACTTATCTAGTAAGGCTGGTCAAGCAGAAAAAGAGACACTTCAATCTACAAAAAGATAATATCATCATTGAAGATGTGGATAAGTTGTTAGAGGCAGGGCATATAATGGAGATCCAATTTCCTAAATGGTTATTAAATGTAATATTGGTTCCTAAAATAGTGGTTGATGTTTTTAGACTCCTATAATCTAAACAAAGCATGTCCGAAAGGTCATTATATTTGCCCTGAATTAATTAATTAGTGAATTCTATATCGGGATGCAAAGTACTAAGTATAACGGATGCCTCATAGGGATACCATCAAATCTTGCACAGACTTAAGGATTGCAAGTGGGTAAGTTTCATTATGTCTAACGGCACCTATTGTTATGTGATTATGCCTTTTTGCTTGAAGAATGCAGGGGCAATATATCAACTTTTAGTTGATAAGATATTCAAGAAGCAAATTGGGTGGAACATAAAGGTTTGTATTGATGATATACTAGTGAAGAGTAAAAGAGTTGCCAACCATATTGTTGATTTGGAATAAACCTTCAACACCTTTAGGCAGTATAAGATGAAGCTAAAACCTATGAAGTGTGCCTTTAGGGTAAATAGTGGAAAACATTTTGGGTTCATGGTTACAAAGAGAGGGATAGAGGTGAGTTCAAAGAATAAAAGGACAATTCAGGAGATGAAATCCCCTTATAAATGTAAATGAGATGCAAAGGTTAACAGTTCAAATTACCGCCTTAAGTTATTTCATATCAAGGTTAGCAGAAAGAAGCTACCATTTTAAGGTGTTGAGGCAGGCTGGAAAGTTTGAGTGGAATAGGAGTGTTAGAAGGCATTTGAAGATCTAAAAGCATATCTGGTTTATCTACTATTTCTTACCCAGCCCTGGAGAAATGGTGTTCGTATACCTCTCAGTGGTCAAGCAAGTATTCAATCTAATCTTGTTGAGAGAAGATGGTTTAAGAAGCCCATGTATTATGTCAGTAAGGTTTTGCATACGATTGAACATAGGTATATGAAATAGAGAAATTGGCCTTGGCCTTGGTAATTACGACGTGACGTTTGAGGCCTTATTTCTTTGCACATCTAATAGTTATCCACAATAATCATACTTTGAACCAAGTGTTAGGCCGACCTGAGACATGGCGTAGGTTGATAAAGTGGACAATTGAGTTAGGAGAATTCAATATCGAGTATGTTCCGAGATAGGCTATAAAAACCCAAGCCTTGATGGACATTATTTCGAAGATGGTAACACCTCGTAAGGAGCCAAAGACATGGTTATTTCATCTTGATATTTTACTTTATCCAACCAAGTCACATAAAGTACATAAGCTCTTAGAGTTTTGATTTCTAAGGCTTACCACTTAGTAAATCCTTATTGATAAGTTTGAATAATTATAAATTATAATAAATTTTAAATTCTTCAATATTTATTTTGACTTTTTTTGTCAACCATTATAGTGAATTTCAAATTCACCTAATATTAGAATCATTTCAAATCCTTAAATTCATTTTTTTTTCAAAAACCAAAATCTTCAATCCAAACATAACTTCAAAGTCTTTAAAAAATTAAAAAAGCTTAACTTGAATAGAATATCTAAAATTAAAAAAGCTTAAACTTGAATAGAATATCTCAAGAAAATAGATTTGATCAGAACAAAAAATATGTTAGGTTCTTCATTCATCAAATAAAATAGAATGCATAGAAAACTTCACAATGTTAAACAATAACTAAAGGTATTAAATAATAAAATAACACTTATGAACTACTGTAAATAATTATATGTATGATTAGAAGGCCAAACCCACCAAAAAAATATCAATATCAATTAAAACAATAAGTGAATATTAAATTTAATGATGTATTTCCAACCAAAGGCCATGTATGGTTTCATTTTCATTTTTTACTTTTAATATTTTTAAGTGTATTTTCATTTTAAAATGAGTTTTATATGTAAATAAAAATGTGTTTGACATAGTGTAAAAATATTAAATTTATTAGGTTGAAAATGATATTCTAGTGTAAGAGTAATAATTAATGAGTCCCATTATTTTTTTATTTTTTCATCAGTCAAATTATATGGGGTTAAAAAATTATTATTATTATTATATTATGAATCTCATTATAAAAACAACAAAACTATTACTTAATTAGTTATTGAATTTTAATTATTTTAAAATTAATAAAATATCATATCGAATATTAATAATATGCATTCTATTTTAACTAAATAGGTGTTAATGTTAAAAAATAATGTGATATGGTAAGGGTTCAAGTACTCAAGAAATAAGTCCTTACAAGTTGCCAAATGTTGAGTGGGTTCCTGCTGCAACAAGAATAAGTCGTTAGGTACGCCAAGGAAGCCCCGGTGAAAATCTTCCAATGCTTAAGATAGTACTGGAGTGGAGAAAATAACGAAAGAGTAGAAAACTATAAATGCTAAAATAATTGACATACCATGAAATGATGGGATATGAGAGTATTTATTGTTATTTTTATGAGGGTTATGTCAGGGTCTTCTAGTCCTGCGAGCTTGGGTCGCTCTGATTAGACCTCTCAAACATAATTCTTCGGTTTAAGTTATAATTTGGTCCATTATATAGCCCCCTACTCCCCAAATAAGTTTAAGCATATGGAAGTTATCTAGGAATAGGTCCTTAGTGAATTTGGGCTTGCTTACAATCTCAAGTGATAGAAAGGTTGACTTTGAGGAATTTATAGGCATATTAAAGTAGAGAGGGCATGGTTTTTATAGTCATGGTATTCCATATATATTAGTATCCCAAAACTATCTCAAATACTCTTTTATCCTATAATTTTTTTCTCTTCCCACGTGTAGGTATTTTACACTACGTGTTAGAATTATTTTTTTCTTTAAGACTTTAAGTCGAGAATATGGGGGTGACACATACAGTGGTTGGGCTAGTTGTCGCTGATCATGTGTTTGATGAAAACAGGGCCCGTGACACGACGTAGGATAGCGGCGCGCCACCGCGGCATCACAACTTTGAGCCTGCTCGACCTAGGGGCTTCGACCTACATCTTGTCTCATGCAAGTCAAGCCACGGGCTTGACTTGTGAATATGGGTCGTTTCTTGAGGTTTAGTACAAGTCTCAACCTGGGAAGAATGTCCAGGTCGAGAGTCCAGATCAATACGAGCTCTTGATCTGGGACTTTAGGCTCAACCTACTTGAATGAGCTGCCAAGTCGAGCTCGTGGCTCATCTTGGCAGCTTCCCCCAAGTAAAGTCGTGGGCTTGACCTAGGCTGAGAAAGATGACGCAAGTCAAGCTCGTGGCTTAACCTACTTGTCTTGTCTCGACAGTGACAACTTTTTCTTGGGGAGAAAGGCGTCGTATTATCGCGTCATGCTAGGGAGTCCATTTCTCTTAGTGTGGGTCTTGCTCCAGCGTTTGCTCAGTAGTGGTTCTTTTGGGCGCTCATTTGGTTGGTGAAGGTTACCTCATCACCTCAAAGTATGTGGTGGCCTTATTTTCTTAGAATTTTTAGAGTGTTATTCACCCGAGATGATTAAGGCTATTGTTGGTCTTTTTTCAGTGCCCTAGTGAGTCGTTTGGGTTAGAAGAGTCTGATTCTTTGACTTACTAAGCATTGGGTCAAGAAATCTTTGCATTGATCTCACTATGTATTGGGTCGAGGAAGCTTTGCCTTAACTTCGCTAAGTGTTGGGTCAAGATGTCACTTTGCCCTAAAAATTTGTCCGAGCATGACATTGCATTACATGTGCTGAGTGAGGTGATTCACAATATGACCATGATTTGTTCTAAGTGTTTAGTTGGGAAGGCTTTGCTTTTACTCGATGTTAAATATTCAATCGAGCGAGCTTTATCTCTACTGGTGCGGAAGCCTTTCCTCTACCATGTGGGAGTGAGAAATGAGCCATATGTTGAATGAGGTGGGTTGTTTTATTATTTATACTTTTGGATCATTATGTGCTCGATATAAAGAAGGAAGAAGTCATAGCGATGGACGTATTGAAGTTACTGTTGAGGTGGGGGTTACTTCTACTGGAGATAAAGCCCCCCAAAAGCATGCCTCTGACAAGGCTCTAGCTAGGATTTAAAGAATTTGAACTATGATTTAGCCTTTTAGCTTGGAATTAGAAATGTTTTGGTCTATTATTTCAGGTTGGTGTTGTTTTTATTTTCTTTCAACTAGTTATATGTTAAGTGTAGGATGATATTTTTATTTTTGATGATATATTCTTTTTTCTAAGTTATGTCTGGATGAGACATTGCTTCAACTGAAGTTATGTTGTGCCCAGATGAGGATCGACCTCGCCTCGAGGTAAGTTATGCCTAGGTGAAAAACGACGTACTCGCAATTATATTACCATTTAGGGATGCTATCTTTATGCTCTTGGTTCTTACCTTTTATGGGATTGTTTATGATATCAAGAGTGTGTTTAACAATTTCTAGAGATAGTCTTTTGTATACTACCAGGAGTGCACGTGGCATTTAAAGATTTGTGAACTTCAGAGCCGATTATAACTTTCATAGCCTTAAAAGAGTCGTTGTGTCTGGCAGGGATGAGGTCGAGGCTTTTTTTCTGTTCGGGCGAGGTGTTGACTCTATTGGGACTAAGTTTAACCCAGACAAGCCTTGAGCTTTCTTTTTATGTCTTGGTGAGCTGCTACCTCTCTCAAAACTAAGTTTGGCCCGGACGAGACTGGGACTTTATTTCTGTGCCTAGTGAGGTGCTACCTCCCCAGAGACTAAGTTTGGCCCGAATGAGGTCGGGACTTCTTTTTTGCCTAGGTAAGGTGTTACCTCCCAATGGGGTTAAGTTTTGCTTGGACGAGGCCTGGGCTTTCTTTTCTGCCCGGGTATAGTCTTGAACTAACTTTAGCTCGAATGAGGCTAGGGCTTTCTTTTTTGCCTGGGTGAGGTGTTGCCTCCTCTATAGCTTAGTTTGGCCAGAATGAGGTCGAGGTCTTTTTTTTTGTTGGGGTAAGGGATTACCTCTCTCGAGAATAAGTTTGGCCCATGTGAGGCTGGCATTTTTTCGCCTGGGTTATGTGTTGTCTCTCTCAGGACTAAGTTCAGCTCGGATGAGGCTGAGGCTTTCTTTTTTGCCCGAGTGAGGTGTTGTCTCCCCTGGGACAAAGTTTAGCTTGGATGACACCAAAGCTTTCTTTTCTGCCCGAGTGAGGTGTTGCCTCACCAATGGTTACGTAACGTCCTAGAAAGGATAGCCTGATTCGGAGCTAAGATAAAGTTTGTGACCTCCAGAGCTAACTATTTTTCTTTCTTGGCTCCGAGGGAGTAACTTAACTTTTATAGCTTGTCTCTTGGTTATAAACTCGAGGAATGAGTGTCTGATCTTTGGGGCCAACTATGGCTTTTTTGGCCTTAAGGAGTCACTCTAACTTCCATGGTTAGCCTTTTGTTGATATCCTCAAAAAAAAATTCATGATCTCTGAGGCTAATTATAGCTTTCATGGCCTTAAGAGAGTCACTCTACGTTCAGAGGCTTGATTTTTATTTTGTAAGAACGCACTCTAAAATGAGGCTATTATTTTTGTATTAGGGTGTGCTCCAGGGAAAGGCATTTGCCATCATATCAGAACTTGTCACCGTATAGGACATCACTCCAGTGGGGAGGTGATTGTCACTAAACTAGAGAAGCGCGCTCCAGGGAGAAGTGTTTATTGCCATGCAGAATGAGGGAGCTATTGAGCCCTTGTCGCCGTACTAAAGGAGGACACTCTTGGGAAAGATGTAGGTCGTCGTATTAAATGGGGCGCTCTTAGGGGAGTTGTTCTGTTGCTGGATGAACACTTAGGTAGTTTTCATTATTGCTTCTACTTTTACTCAGATCCTCCTCCTTAGGGGCTTTTCTCACTTCTGCTTTGTTCCATTAGGGTTCGATAACTTCTCAATTCTCGATCTAACTTAATGTTTGGTGATAAGTGCATATTTTGACATATTTTTATATTAAATCCTTTATACTTTTCTTGCTTTATTCTTGTTAATATTCTTGTTTTATTAATGTTTTGTGTTAGGGAATAAATGGAAGCATATTTCCAGACTTGTGCAGTTTTTGTAATTTGAGCATAACTTCATGATCAAAAACTCTATGGACCTGAAGCTTGTTTCATTTGAAAGCCAAGAGATAGAGGTACAATTTTTATGTTGGAGGTTCAGCCCAATTCAGTCTGGATGATAGCAGAAAATTCGTCCAAGTAATTACACAAAATGGATCACCAAAATCAGATCAGAGTTCAGCCCAGTATTGACTTATTTTACCAATTCGGTTGTATATCTTGAGCCCAAATTTATTTTGGTCTGAAATTCGGATATGTTATACCCAAGAGGTAAATAAACAAGTTTGCTGAAGACAAGATGGTGTGAAAATGTGTTGAAATGGTAAAACCATATGCTGCAAGTTGCTGCTGATGTTACAGGGCGCTCTTGGATATGACTCGGTAATTTGACCATATCTCCTTCATCCGATCGCCAAATTTGACAAAAGATATATGAAAATATATCAGCGTTGAAAGATCTACAATTTTTATTCTTTACGTATCTTCAAACTCTGGCTGTATCTGACCGAAAAATGTAATTCAATTCAGTGGTTGAGAAATTTGTGTAACAACTTACCAACTCTTGGCAACTAGCATACCACTTGATTAACCCCTCTATTATTTGTTTGGCCTCTAGCTTACTCCAAGTACTATAAATAGGCCATGTATTCAGCTTGTAAGAGGAGGGGGGTAGAGGGTTTCTTTAGGCTAAGTTATCTAGTTTGTATGTTTTCTAGTATTGTAAGTTTTCTAATAGTAATAGAAATGCATTCTCTAGTTTCTCTTATATTTTTAGTTTTTGTTACTTTTATTATGTCTTTCTAAATTTTATTTTGCTGAGGAAAAAGGGTGAATCTCTTGATGGAGGAAGATAAATGGTTATAAGGGTAGAAATTATTTAAGTATGTTGTATTATTATTATTATTTTGATCTAAACCCTACTTATTTTTGTGGTGATTCTTGATTTATGTATCTCCAATGGCACAACAAATACTTGGGTTCATTTAGCTTATTGTATGGTTTTACCCCACCAACTGCTAATGTGAAACCTTGATTTGTTGTTGACGAAAGAGTATATAAATGCTTGATCCCATAAATAAGTGTTGGCGTTAAGAGATAATTTGCAATAGTAAGACAATATCATGATTATCTTATTGCATGAGTTACTTGATAATATCTTCCCATTGGAACCTTCATTATGTATGGATTCCAATTGTGGCAATTAATAGAGGTAAAAGAATAAATAACCATTTATCTATCCAAAACTCAAGAGTGGATCCCTAATCCTCAGTACTTTTATTACTTCAGTTTTTTCTTTAGCCACATCATATATTAATTGTTCATATATTTTTGATTCACATAAACTCCATCTTTTTATAAATATAAACTTGAATTTTTCAAACAACTTCCCTGTGGATCGACCTCGGACTCACGAGAAATTTATTACTTACTACAACCTGCACTTGGTTTGCAACCTTAAAGTTGTAGCAAGTTTTTGGCGCCGCTGCCGGGAAGGCAAGGTAAGTATTCAGGTTTGTTAATATTTTTCCTTTGTAAATATAGTTGTTTATTTTCTTTATGGATATATGGTTATATGGTATCATAGTCATAATTCTCGACGTTTAGTAAGAAATAATTCCGAAACTTTGTTTGAAATTTGTTTGAATCATCTCCACACACTTCCACCATGGCTGAAAATGAAAGTGTCCGGGATGAAAATGAGAATCAACAGGTGCGTACCATGCGTTATTACTTGCAACCTCCTCGAAATTCTTCTTCTCCTTCTTGTTTCATTTTTCCTCTAAATGCAAATAATTTTCGATTCAAGTCAGGTATGATCCCTTTACTTCCTAATTTTCATGGTTTAGACTCTGAAAGTCCTTACTTGCATTTAAAAGAATTTGATGAAGTATGTGCCACTTTTGATGATCAAACTTGCACAAATGAGATTGTTAAGCTCAAATTATTTCCTTTCTTTTAAAAGATAAAGCAAAAAATTGGCTTAATTCTTTAAAACCTAGGTCAATTGGTACTTGGCAAGAAATGCAAGCTGAATTTTTAAAAAAATTCTTTCCAACTCATAAAACTAATGCTTTGAAAAGACAAATTCAGAATTTTTCTCAAAATTCGAATGAAGTTTTCTTTCAATGTTGGGAAAGATTTAAAGATTTGTTAAATTCATGCCCACATCATGGTTTTGAAAAATGGCGCTTAATTAGTTTCTTTTATGAAGGTTTAACTCCTGAAACAAAACAATTTGTTGAAACAATGTGTAATGGTGAGTTTCTTGATAAGGAACCTGATGAAGCCCTAGAATACCTAGATCATTTGACAGAAAACTCTCAATTATGGCATAGTGTTAATTCTTCCGAAGGTTCTATTAGATCTAATCTTGCTAATAGTAATAAAGGAAAATATTACCTTAGTCAAGAAGATGATCTAAATGCTAGACTTGCTAGTTTAACAAGAAAAGTTGAAGCCATGGAACTTAAGAAAGTAAAGGAAATCAAATCTGTGCAAGAGGAAGAAGTTTGTAGCAATTGTGAACTTTTGGGGCACTCCACCAATGAATGTCCAAACCTTCCAGTACAAGCAAATTTTATGAACACGTTCAAAAAGCCTTTCCATTCTCCATATTCTGAAACTTACAATCCACAATGGAGAAATCACCCCAATTTCAGTTGGCGAGATGATAACCGTGCCCAACCACCGCATTCACAAAAAACACAAAACTTTCATTCTTATCCACCTCCACATACAAAATCCATTGAGGAGACTTTGCAAGCATTTATGCATGAACAAACAAACATCAATAATCAGACTTCACAAGCTATCAATGAGATCAGAAGCACACTTTCAACACTGACAACTTCTTTGCGTACTCATGAAAAAGGTAAATTTCCTGCTCAACCTCAACCTAATCCTTCTACTCAGTGTCATGTTTCTTCTTCAGGTGAAAATGCAGTCAAGGAGGCTAATTCATTACAACTCTTCGGAATGGAAAAGTTGTTGACAAGACTATTCATCCCAAGGAGAAAGTTTCTAATCCACCTCCAGAAATGAAAAATAAAAATAGTCTTGACGATAAAGGTAAGTTTGAAGAAGGTAAGCGTGAAAATGAAGAAAAAGAAAAATATTTACCTCCAGCACCCTTTCCTCAAAGATTGCAAGCAACTCAGAAATTGAACTCAAATGCTGAAATTTTTGAAATTTTTAAACAAGTCAAGATTAATATTCCATTATTGGATGCAATCAAGCAAGTTCCACCTTATGCCAATTTTTTGAAAGATTTGTGTACAATCAAAAGAAAACATCATGTACAAAAGAAGGCATTTTTAACTGAAAGTGTTAGTTCAATCATTCAACAATTCACTCCACCCAAGTACAAAGATCCAGGTTGTCCAACCATTTCATGTATCATAGGAAACACTAGAATAGAGCGTGCTTTGCTTGATCTTGGTGCTAGTGTAAATCTTCTACCTTTCTCAGTTTATGAACAGTTAGGTTTGGGAGAACTTAAAACAACTTCTGTTGTACTCCAATTAGCTGACCGTTCAATTAAAGTTCCAAAGGGAATAGTAGAAGATGTGTTGGTACAAATTGATAAGTTTTACTTTCCAGTTGATTTCATTGTTTTGGACACAGAGCCTGTTGCACAAACACATACACAAATTCCTATCATTTTGGGTCGTCCTTTTCTTGCAACTTCAAATGCTTTGATCAATTGTAGAAATGGTATTTTGAAGTTATCATTTGGAAATATGACTTTGGAACTAAATGTGTTTAATGTTTGTATGCAATCTGCAGAAGATGTCGAAGTACATGAAGTGGATTCAATTGAAGAACTTGTTCATGAATACTTTACTACTACTAACTCTTCAGATTCTTTGGAAACTTGTTTTGAAAGTGAAAGTATTTATAAAAAGGAACACACTAATACTATCTCTGAATTTTTGCAGGTACAAGAAAAATATTTTTGGAAGCCAAGGTTCGAAGAACTTTCATCATCAACAGTAAAATCTATTCCATCAAATATTAAAACTCCGTGGTTGAATTGAAACCTTTGCCAGTTAATTTGAAATACTCTTTCTTGGGTGAGAATGAAACTTTTCCAGTAATAATTTCTTCCAAACTCGATGCATATCAAGAAGGTAAGTTGATCGAAACTCTGAAAATGCATAAGAATGCTTTAGGATGGACCATTGCTGATATTAAAGGTATTAATCCTTTCATTTGCACACATAACATCTATCTAGAGAAAAATACTAAACCATCTAGAGAAATGCAACGAAGGCTAAATCCTAATATGAAAGAAGTAGTAAGAAATGAAGTCATTAAACTCTTAGATAATGGAATTATTTATTCTATTTCTGATAGCAAATGGGTAAGTCTGACTCAAGTTGTACCTAAGAAATCTGGAGTTACTGTAGTCAAGAATGAGAATGATGAATTAATTCCAACTAGGACTGTTACTGGTTGGCGAATGTGCATTGACTATAGAAAACTCAACTCAGTCACTAGAAAAGATCATTTTCCATTACCTTTCATGGATCAAATTTTAGAAAGAGTTGCAGGACACGAATTTTATTGCTTTTTAGATGGATATTCTGGATATAACCAAATTGCAATTGCACTTGAACATCAAGAGAAAACAACTTTTACATGTCCTTTTGGTACTTTTGCATATCAAGGATGCCTTTTGGATTATGTAATGCACCAGCTACATTCCAACGATGCATGCTTAGTATTTTTAGTGACATGGTTGAATGTTTTCTTGAAGTCTTCATGGATGATTTTTCTGTTTTTGATAATTCATTTGATGATTGCTTATCTAATTTAGAAAAGGTTTTGATCAGGTGTGAAGAAAAGAATCTTGTGCTCAATTGGAGAAATGTCACTTCATGGTAACAACTGGTATTGTTCTTGGACACATTATATCATCAGAAGGTATTGAGGTTGATAAATCTAAAATTGAGTTAATTGCCAATTTGCCAACACCAAAGACTGTGAAGGAGATTAGATCATTTTTAGGACATGCTGGTTTTTATAGAAGATTTATCAAAGATTTTAGTATAATATCTAAACCTTTGTGTAATCTTCTAACAAAAGACACTATTTTTGAATGGACTGAAAACTGTGAAAATGCTTTTGTTAAGCTTAAAAGCATGCTTACGTCTGCTCCAATCATGCAGCCTCCAGATTGGACTTTACCTTTTGAAATAATGTGTGATGCTAGTGATTATGCTGTTGGAGCTGTCTTGGGACAAAGAAAAGATAAAAAACCATATGTTATTTACTATGCAAGTAAAACTTTAAATGGTGCTCAATTGAATTATACAACAACTGAAAAAGAATTACTTGCTGTAGTTTTTGCATTGGATAAATTTCGATCTTATCTTGTTGGCTCACCAATTGTTGTTTTCAGTGATCATGCAGCTTTGAAATATCTTTTGTCAAAAAAAGATGCTAAATCAAGACTGATTAGGTGGATTCTCTTACTCCAGGAATTTAATGTTACTATTCGAGATAAAAAAGGGTAGAGAATGTAGTGGCTGATCATTTGTCGAGACTTGTTTGTGATGACTCATTTCAAACCATACCTATTAATGACACTTTCCCTGATGAACAATTATTTAACGTTTCTATTTTACCTTGGTTTGCTGACATTGTTAATTTTCTTGTAACAGGAAAGATGCCATCACATTGGAACTCTCAAGATAAAAAGAAGTTTTTGACTGAGGTTAAAAAAATTATTGGGATGATCCATACCTATTCAAATATTGTTCGGATCAAATCTTTCGAAGATGTGTGCCTGACAATGAGATAGGTAATATTGTCAAATTTTGTCATTCAGAAGCATGTGGTGGTCATTTTTCTGTAAAGAAAACTACTGCAAAAATCTTGCAATGTGGATTTTATTGGCCAACTCTTTTCAAAGATACTTACACTTTCTGCAAAAGTTGTGAAAATTGTCAAAAGTTAGGGTCCCTTTCAAAGAAAATATGATGCCCCTACACCCTATCCTAGTGATTGAAATCTTTGACTGTTGGGGTATTGATTTTATGGGGCCATTTCCATTATCATTTGGTTTTCTTTACATATTGGTTGTCATAGATTATGTTTCAAAATGGATCGAGGCAATTCCTTGTCGAAACAATGATCACAAAATAGTGATAAATTTTTTGAAAGAAAATATTTTAAGTCGATTTGGAATTCCTAGATCTATTATCAGTGATGGGGGAAAACATTTTTGTAACAAAGTTTTCGAAACTTTAATGAAGAAATATGGAATCATACATAAAGTTGCAACCACTTATCATCCTCAGACAAATGGACAAGTTGAACTTGCAAATAGGGAGATAAAACAAATTTTGGAGAAAACAGTTAACCCAAACCGTAAAGATTGGTCTCTTAGACTTACCGATACACTTTGGGCATATAGAACTGCTTTCAAAACATCATTAGGCATGTCTCCTTATAGGATAGTTTATGGAAAACCTTGTCATTTACCTGTTGAACTTGAACATAAAGCTTATTGGGCAATCAAAATGTTTAACTTCAACCTTGATGAAGTTTCAAAATTGCGCAAATTAAAATCAATGAACTTGAAGAACTGAGAAATGATGCATATGAGAATTCTAAAATTTATAAAGCAAGAATCAAAGATTTTCATGATAATAAAATTTCAAGAAAAATATTTGAGGTTGGTCAAAAGGTTTTGCTTTATAATTCTCGATTGCATTTGTTTCCTGGAAAATTGAGATCAAGGTGGAGTGGTCCTTTTGTTGTAAAAAAGTATATCCTTATGGGGCGATTGACATTGAAAATCCTAGAAATGGTAACATATTCAAAGTAAATGGACAAAGAGTTAAACCATTTCTAGAAAATCAATTTTCACAAGAGGAAATTCTTTTTCTTTCTAACCCTTGTTATGATTAGTGTTGTATATATTTTTTTTATCTGACATTATTTTTTTTCTTCTCTTCTTCTTCTTTTATTTTTTTATTTTTTCTTTTCCCGGTTAAATGGCGGATAACGGTACTCCGTGGCTATAAAAGTCGGACTTGTCAGTTTCCAAACAACTGAAATCTTTGTACAATTTTCTTTGTTTTTCTCATTCTCTTTTCTTGTTATTTTCAAAATGGGTGACATATTTCTAACTCTCAAGAAGCGATTTCCTTTTTTCCTAAAAATGCAATTTTGAAAATTTATAAAATCAGGATTGAAAGATTGAGGATGCTTATGCACAAGGGCATTCCGGAGGACATACGATGGTAATTGAAGCAAAGGTAAGGGCAGGTGAGTTTTCACATGAGTTTCCAGATTTGCTTACTAGATACATGTCTGGTTTTGGTAAAAGCACATATTCAAAAAAATGAAGGGCGAAAAAAATGAAAGTTTGTCATATTTGTGCTAGATGGACTTGCAACACAAAGTGTCGTTCTTTAGGAATGGTCTCTAAAAATCGAGAAGATAAACTTAAATTCATTATGGATGGACTGAGTAAGGAGTTTTTAGATCACATTATATTGACTCTTGAGACGCATTCATGTGGATTGGTACAACGTACAATTCTTGATTTATGGGATCGTTTTCGAAATGAATATGAGATTTATAGTCTTGGGAATCTGACATTAAAAACCCTGTTTGCCAGTTTATAAGAAAACTGGATGGGAAGCATATCCTCGACCATAGAGGGCGTTTAAGCGTTACTGGACGTAAAACCAGAGGAAGATGTGAGCCACAATCACAACTACATGTACATACACGTGGTAGTAGGTAATTTTTAAATTTCGTATGTGTCCTTATTTTCAACCTTTTTGACAAAAGAAAAAGACATGCAATAAATGTATTCCCTGTTCACACCTCAATAAATATCACCGTACTCACTCTATTTTTGCACAACTTATTTTCAAAAAAAGAAAAAGAAAAAAAAATGGAAGTTTCTTCAACTCGCAAATTTAATTCCATTTGTGTTTTTTGTGGATCCAATCTAGGAAAAAATGGTGAGTTTATAGGAGCAGCCAATAATCTTGGTAGAACTTTAGCAGAAAGAAAAATTCATTTAGTGTATGGGGGAGGCAGTTTGGGGTTAATGGGGAGTGTTGCCATTTCTGCTTATGTAGGAGGTGTCAAAGTTTTGGGAGTTATCCCAAAATATTTAACAGTACAGAATATCACAGGTATGACCATTGGAGATGAGCTGAAAGTGTCACACATTCAGGACAGAATGCCTAATATGGTAAACAATGCGGATGCATTCATCATTCTACCTGGCGGTTTTGGTACACTGGAAGAATTATTCCAAATTGTCTTTTGGGCACAACTCAACATTCACCAAAAACCTATAGGTATTCTTAATGTTAATGGTTTTTATGATGGTTTGCTATCTTTTGTAGATCATGCTGCGAAAAAAGGGTTTATTTCAACTTTTGCGAGAAGAATCATCATTTCTGCTCCAACACCTGACCAGCTGATTGATCAACTTCTAGCATATGTGCCAAAACCTGATCCAGTCTTGGCCAATGTGGATTGGTCCAATAGGAACAATGGTCGAAAACGCAAATTGAATTTGACTCTCAGTCTGTGATACTTATTGTTAATGATTTTATCTAATAGTATGTGTGTTTTTTTGTTGTTTCAGCTTTATTAGCCGCATTTCAGGTGATATCTTTCAAACTTTACTTTCCTATCTATTTTTGACATTGGGGACAATGTCTCGATTAGGTTGGGGGGAGGAATAATTGATATCATGACTTGTATATTCAATGTGTGTTTTTTTTTAGTATTTAAAAAAATATAATAATAAAAAAATAAAAAAATAAAAATAAATATAAATCAAGCGTATTTTTTTTTTGCTGGGTCCGTTGAAAGCATGAAAAAAATGTGGCTGAGTAAAGGGTAATTGTAACACTCTTGAGACGCATCCCTATTTTTTGCATAATATGGCAGGTTTGTAAAGTTTTTAACAAGTGTTTGTGAATACCAATATTTTTTTTGAGTCGTATAGGTTCTTCCAACTTCAATGATTAAAATTAAGCATGAATAATATGATTTAATTGATGATGGGTGTTGTTTTGGACTTTGATGTTGTTATTTGGTTAATATATTTTTGCGATAATTATACTCAAATTTTATTTTGCACAAATAGTTATGTTATTTAGTGTGAAGACAATCATGTCAAAATATATAGTTCTTATGCCCTTACTCTAATCATCACTTGAATCTTCAACATGTAGGGGTTAAGTATTAGAACTTTTACTTTTGGTCTGTGAGGCGAACGACTGATAGTGCACCACTAGAAAAATGATTAAGGCATTAGGCTTTCTAGCACCATTGCCAAATCAGCTTGTTCCCTATATAATATTTAAAGAAAACATCCTCCTAGTAAACCACTTTGAGCCTTACAATAAATAAATAATATTTTTTTTAACCATATCTTTTTACCTAGCCTAAATACACTATTATCCAACCCTTGTTCTAAAAATGATTGGAGTTTAAGAGACATTCAATTGAAAGCTTGGACTTACAAAAGAAATTTAGGTTGGGATAGAAGATAAGTGTGGGGGAGTTTCTCTAAAAGAAAAAAAAAAGAAAAAAAAGAAAAAACAATATAAAAAAAAAAAAGTTGCAAAGTGCTACAAGTTGCAACTAAAAATGAGATGTTGCAAGATGAATAAGAGGGGTCCAATTCAATAACAATAGACTCCAGTGTGAAATTTGTGGAGTTGGAGAATCCTTTATCGATAAATTTTATGTCTCTGATTCCATGAAGTTTTTAGAACCTTTGTTGCATCCTATCCTTTTATTTCTTAACTACATCACCACCCTTTGGCCCCATTACAACCTTTGTTAAAGACCTTTTGATTTCGTGTGGTGCCTTCAGTGTAGTGGAGATTTGCACCAAAGGAAGAGCCTATGATGTTTAACTTTTCTGTTAGAGATTGGGTGATAGTTTTGTAAGGTTTTATGAGAATTCACTTATTTGAAACATGCATAGTTTCATCACTATTGACATTAACTGTCCACACACACACTTGAGTATGATTATTGTGGAAATGTATTGATTTTTGAATGACTAAGAGTTAAACTCAACACTTGTTTGATTTTATTTCCATATTACTTTGTTGCTTCATGAGAATAAAAGTTGGAAGATAGTTATTATAGGTGTTTGTAGGTATCACTGCTAGAAACCTTCACGAGACTATAACTCGTCCTCTATGGGCCACCTAGGGGTTTAAAGGCTTGTTGCATATGCTAAATGCAATCGTGTTTTCCTACGAAAGTGGATTAGTTTATGTTTGTTTTAAGCTTGCTCGAGGACAAGCAAGGGTTAAGTGTGGGGGAATTTGATAAGTGCATATTTTGACATATTTTTATATCAAATCCTTTATACTTTTCTTGCTTTATTCTTGTTAATATTCTTGTTTTATTAATGTTTTGTGTTAGGGAATAAATGGAAGCATGTTTCCAGACTTGTGCAGTTTTTGTAATTTGAGCATAACTTCATGATCAAAAGCTCTATGGACCTGAAGTTTATTTCATTTGAAAGCCAAGAGATAGAGGTACAACTTTTATGTTGGAGGCTCAGTCCAATTCAGTCTTGATGATAGCAGAAAATTCGTCCAAGTAATTACACAAAATGGATCACCAAAATTCAGATCAGAGTTCAGCCCAGTATTGACTTATTTTACCAATTCGGTTATATATCTTGAGCCTAAATTTATTTTGGTCTGAAATTCGGATATGTTATACCTAAGAGGTAAATAAACAAGTTTTGAAGACAAGATGGTGTGAAAATGTGTTGAAATGGTAAAACCATAGGCTGCAAGTTGCTGCTGATGTTACAGGGCGGCTCTTGGACATGACTCGGTAATTTGACCATATCTCCTTCATCCGATCGCCAAATTTGACAAAAGATATATGAAAATATATCAGCATTGAAAGATCTACAATTTTTATTCTTTACGTATCTTCAAACTCTGGCTGTATCTGACCGAAAAATATAATTCAATTCAGTGGTTGAGAAATTTGTGTAACAACTTACCAACTCTTGGCAACTAGCATACCACTTGATTAACCCCTCTATTATTTGTTTGGCCTCTAGCTTACTCCAAGTACTATAAATAGGCCATGTATTCAGCTTGTAAGAGGAGGGGGGTAGAAGGTTTCTTTAGGCTAAGTTATCTAGTTTGTATGTTTTCTAGTATTGTAAGTTTTCTAATAGTAATAGAAATGCATTCTCTAGTTTCTCTTATATTTTTAGTCTTTGTTTCTTTTATTATGTCTTTCTAAATTTTATTTTGCTGAGGAAAAAGGGTGAATCTCTTGATGGAGGAAGATAAATGGTTATAAGGGTAGAAATTGTTTAAGTATGTTGTATTATTATTATTATTTTTGATCTAAACCCTACTTATTTTTGTGGTGATTCTTGATTTATATATCTCCAATGGCACAACAAATACTTGGGTTCATTTAGCTTATTGTACGGTTTTACCCCACCGACTGCTAATGTGAAACCTTGATTTGTTGTTGACGAAAGAGTATATAAATGCTTGATCCCATAAATAAGTGTTGGCGTTAAGAGATAATTTGCAATAGTAAGACAATATCATGATTACCTTATTGCATAAGTTACTTGATAATATCTTCCCATTGGAACCTTCATTATGTATGGATTCCAATTGTGGCAATTAATAGAGGTAAAAAGAATAAATAACCATTTATCTATCCAAAACTCAAGAGTGGATCCCTAATCCTCAGTACTTTTATTACTTCGGTTTTTTTTTAGCTACATCATATATTAATTGTTCATATATTTTTGATTCACATAAACTCCATCTTTTTATAAATATAAACTTGAATTCTTCAAACAACTTCCCTGTGGATCGACCTCGGACTCACGAGAAATTTATTACTTACTACAACCTGCACTTGGGTTTGCAACCTTAAAGTTGTAGCATTTGGCTGCTTATTAGGACAACGTCCTTACTTTGCTCCGAAGGGTACTACCGCAATGAACATGTACTCCTCCGACTGGCCTTCTATGTTAAGTGGTATTGCAGGTTGTGTTGTTTTGGAATTCTCTAGTCCTTCTACTTTTGCCTCATGTTATCATGGGGATAGAGACACTCGACTATTGCTCTCAAGTGCGGGCTTCTCTTCTTCGTAACTTTTCTTGCCTTGGTTTGGTCATTTCATCTCTACTCCTAGGGCGAGAGACTTAGTTGACATATTTCTTCTTTCGTGGTTTTTTTTCATCTTTTCTCGCCTCGTTTCTATCTTGTTAGGAATTGGGAATGTTCCTTTGCATCACTGGGATGGAAACGTATGGGGCCATTAGAGCATAAGCTTTTGAGGTTGTTGGACCGGAGCTCCAAATTCCACAAGGATGGACGCACTTGGGGCCATGAGGATAGACATTCCCAAGGTTGTTGGGGCATAAGCTTCTTGGGTCATAAGGGTGTACACTCCAGAGGGCCGCTGGGATATAACTACCTAGGGCCACAAAAGTGGACACGCTTGAGGGTC
Source organism: Paulownia fortunei (assembly GCA_019321725.1). NCBI lineage: Eukaryota > Viridiplantae > Streptophyta > Magnoliopsida > Lamiales > Paulowniaceae > Paulownia > Paulownia fortunei. The sequence goes on along the minus strand of CM033116.1, from coordinate 17,024,484 downwards.
GCTGGGGCACGAGCTCCTTGGGCCACAAGGGTGGATGCTCTTAAAGGTCTTTTGGGTGCAAGCTCCTTAGGCCATAAGGGTGGATACTCGTGAGGGTCGTTGGGGCGTGAGTTCCTAAGGCTATGAAGCATTTTCTAACCACAGTGGATATCACTCGTGCCACCGCCCACGACAAGGCATCCATTGTTAGTGCTAAGGGGTTCTGAGTGATCTACCATATGTCACTCCAACTAGCACTCCTTGTCATGGATGTGATGGACCATGTCGTAGGGGAAAATCTGGTGCTCTAGATCTCGTTAGTATTCTCAGTGTTAAGGCAGGGTTCTATATAAGACACCAAATGGTTAGGGTAAGGGTTTAGGTCATTGAGAGTCAACTCCTTACGAGCTGCTAAATGTTGAATGGCTTCCTACCTATAATAGAACAAATCATTAGGTATGTCGGAGAAGCTCCAAATTAATACCCGAGCAAAGAATATAGACAAATTATAGAAAGCTATAAATGCCAAGAGAATTGACTTACCTTGAAATGATGGGATATGGGGGTATTATAATTATTTTTATGAGGGTTTTTTCCTATATAATATAGTGCATAAACTATTAGGGTTTTCTAGACCTTCGCGCTTGGGCTGCTCTAATTAGACCTCTCGACATAGTTTTTGGGCTTAAGTTGTAATTAGGCTCATCATAATGATTATAGATATAAAAATACAAACAAATGATATTTTTTTAAAAAAACAAGTAAAAGAATATTTTCAATAGACAAAAATAGAGAATGAAAATGAAACCATACAAGGCGTAAGCCGTCCGAAGACTTTTTCGAATGCTAACTATACATATTTGGAAAAGAATTAACTACAGTTTTAAGAAGAAAAAAATTCTAAGTCGGGTTTGATCAACCCAACTAAACTTTCCCAAACAGCTAAATACTTTTGACTGATGCCGTCTGCCAAAGAACAGATAGTTGAGACTTTTTGATTATATTCTTCTTTCCCACCTGGATGGATCTTCCTATCAATTTTTCCTCCTCTATTATGTTAACTTTTCTGACGAAAAGGTAATAAAGAAAAAGAAGAAATCCTCTTGACAACATTCCCATCCCTTCATTTTCTCTTGTTTTCCGGGCATAATATCATCATCAATGCTTTAATGGAGGAGAACTCCCCAATCCCATTGGATGAATTCCAATACCAGGCCAATTTCCAAATCCCGTTTGATCTTTTTGTGTCCAAGAAATATAAGGGGCTTGGGGTTCGAGGATTTCTCAGATTTACTGATTCAGCGGGTAATTTGGTGTACACAGTGCAGAAATTGTCCCACAAGTCAGCTGCTCATGATCCCCACTGCGTAAAGCTACTCCTGGATTCATCTGGCAGTACCCTCTTCTCCATAAACCGAGTAAGCGTGAGTGCTCTCTCTGATTGTCATATTGTTTTACTGCTTTTGCATTTCAGGGGTTTGCTGATTTTGGGATTCTTGAATATATCATGGCAAAAAAGTGGGGTGGGGGGGAGGGTGGTTCAAAGTTGGATTAATGGATTCTGTGTTCATATTCAAGGTACATAGGCTGAATTGTGCAGCGTTGGTCGGCCGTGTGCCGTGTAATTTAATGAACTTGGCTTCTTTGTGGTGGTGTTTTTGTTATCAGATTTGCTAAGCACAGAGTAATTGGAAGTGAAAAACGAACAGAAATTAGCTATGAGGGATTTGTTCTCATCCAAGCATTACATATTCGCGGCATTCTGTTGCTGGAAATGTTTTGGCATCCAAGTGTTTTGTGGATTTTTTTGGCAGCATAATATTTAGCTGAAATTTCTTCACATGTTTGATCAAATAGTGTTATACATAATGTTGTAGATAGAAAATTCTTAAGATTCTTCACGAAAAAATCCAAGTATCCATGAGTTTGCAGAAGCCACCTATGTATTCCACAGCAATAACCAAAAGTCTAGCGGGTCGGTGATCTACATTACAACCAGTACTTAGGGGAGCTGAGGATGTCCCTACTTAAGACCACCCAAGAATATTCTAAGCATTAGAAATTGAATAGTGAATTTACTAAGATGATGAAAGTAGTCTGTATAGCTGAGGGTAAGGATAGTTCGATATCGTACTTTTACCCTTTGGAAGGTAAATTACCAAATAACATTGCAATATGAGAGAGATCCTATTGTGCCTTATTCTTGCTTTATTATTGTTGGATACGGGCACCTTTGGTCGTAAATATTTACACCCTTTTTTGTCCTCATCTTACGAAATTTTTCCACACTTGCCACTTGGGATTTATTTTTTTATTTTTTGAAGATTGTCATTTTTTATGGGCATCACATTAGGATATACTTTTAGTCCACTCAAAAGTTCTTGGTTTGAATCCAATCTCGTGGATGTCCTGAATTAGACCACTTTTTAGATATACACAGCTATTGCATACACAGCCAATACATGAATTTCCTGCTACATGTCGTACATCAGGATTAGGGTGGACCAGAGGCGTATAATTGAAGAGAATCAATATATCCTGAAGGAATAGTATGTGAAACTACTGAAAAAATCGCAGTTGTGGGTATATGATCATGCATAATTTATGCTTTTGTGACTGTGCATTGTTCAATTGGCCACACAAGTATTCATAATTTGTTTAATAATTCAATCCAGTCATCTCAACAAGTTGTAAAATTTGATCACAAATTGTTAAAGGCATGCTTTTCACCAATTCTACCATGTATCTATGGTAACATCCGCGGTGCTCTATAATGGGGAAACAGATAATAGAAAAAAAAATAACGAACAAATTATTTGTGAACATGTCAGGAAAAAACTTAGAATATGATTTGTTCTATGTTTTACTCAGGTGTTTTTTCCAAATATTAAATATTGTATGTCTCCTCCAACATAATGTTCTTCTTCCTGTAGAAAGGATTATGGCAGGGCTTCAGGGGAAATGATGAAGAGAAGAACTTGATGTTCATAGTAGACAAGACGCTAGATGAGTTCACTAGAACTGAGTTTAAAATATTACTTGTTGGTGAAAATAATGAAGACTCGAAGACCGAATTACAGATGACAGGCTGCCCTTTCAAGAGAGCCTGCACAATTTATAAAGGCAATTCCATTGTAGCTGAGGTAAACTTAAATTACATAATGCCGTAACTTTACTTTGTATTTATTCTTCAAGTGAAACAAGAGATGCATATATATTGATGTGTTTAAAACACAAAATGCTGCTATTCCAGTTAGACCTACTCGAAATATGCCCCTTTCCTCTTCCTTCATGTTAAGCCACTATTAATAGAACTTTAAAGTATCAAGGGTGTGTTTTACTGCTATAATTACTGAAAATCAGAACACTTTCTCTTTTCTCAAGTGATGTGCTATACAGCTAATCACATGTGAGGATGGTGGTATCCTAGTGGTGGCCACCTCCAGTATACAAGGTTTATGTCTTTTGACACATTTCTTCACTGGCCCCCAAAAGTGCAAAAAGAATTTACGCTATGGTATCAAGTAAATCTCTTCCTTTTGCGAACTTACTGAAATAGCCAAGTTGGAAGTGTTCTCTGAAGGTTCAAGTGAAAGTTCCTTAGATCATCAACCATTGTTCTTGAACAAAAAGAAATAAGAACAAGAAACGAATATGCAGATCATTATTCTTATGTTGCTCTTTTTTGCCTCTTTTATATGGAAACTTTGAATTTATCCTTCAATTAGATGATGTAAACATACATCAGAAATGGTTCAGAAACGCCGTGTAGCTACAATAAATAGGTGATAGATATTGTTTCTCGAATAAGATAGCTTTTTTATCAGAAATAATTTCTATACAGCCATTAGCTAGGAAATGACTGATCAACAATTAAATATGAAAAAGTTTCCAAGCATAATTATTCCAGTCCTTCCCTCCTATCTTTTGTGCTTGGCTTGGTTCTGTTAGTTTTGACAATAACTACTTTCCTTCATTTTGATGCAGACTAGCCTTATGTACAAGCTTGGGATCGGGAAAATTTTCGTTCCTAGGAGCCGGTTTCGAGTAACCATTTTTCCTGGATTTGCTGATCACAGTTTAGTCGCTTCTCTCATTGTTATATATTTTGACAGAAGAAAGCTTTGGATATGAGTTAACTAAGTTGTTGTACATCTATTCCCTGGGTATCCAACTTCTGATTTTATTGAAATGTGGCAACTTATACTGTTTTCAATACATAATACAAATTGAGGTAGATTATAATGCTTCTCTGTGACCAACTTTGTAGTCTCTGCTGTCAAGTAAGATACTGCTAGTGCCACTTTGCAACATGAGGGCATGGTATTGCATGTTGCCTGCTAAGGAATTAGCTCTATTGCCCTAAAATATGTATTTAAACTCTGGCCACAAAGTTTGTGTCAAGTACTGTAATTGCCTTCTCTGTTTCTTTCCTTATGTTTTTCCTTCCTTCTGCGTGTTGGCTGGGGAGCCGGGATTTTGCGCTCATGAAATGCTATCCACTTCTGTTAGATAACACTTTATGACATTATGATATACATATCTAAAGGTTCTTAAGTCCACTTGAGTAATATCCAATTACTCTTCAAGTGGATAGCATGAAAATTTCGGGAATTTTATATTTGTTGGTATTTATGCCACTCTCTTTGGCTGGATTTGGGAAGAATTGATTTTTCAGAATTGCCATTGGCCGAAAATTAGAATACCAATTTTTTATTTTGACAATTTGTTAATTATTGCATTTAGGCATCCCAACGTGATCACAAATACGAATCTCAAACAACTATGAAATAATTCGCTAAAAGTTTAATGAAGAGTTTTAGAGGTTCAACCACTGTCCCCAAAACAGGCACTAAGTAGTAAATTTTTGTAAGAATTTTGTTCTTTTAAAGTTGTGGTACTCGTATATAAATGGTTTTCTAAATGTTCTCCCAGTAAAAGAACTGTTTCACCCTCTGTAGTGTGAGTCTAATGCCAGAATAATAAACCTAAGGTAGTGATTAATTATGAATTGTTTTGGAAATATTTTATGTTTCTTCTAATTGGAATTTCTTAAAATACCATGTATTTCCATGTCAATTCAGAATAATTAATATAGATATGTATTTTCATGTTACATACGTGAAATTAGTAAGTATAGATAGATAGATAGATATACACGTACTTGCATGATGGAGTATAAAGAATGAAATATGGATACACCAAAATGCTGTGAAAGAGATAAGTTTACATTTTCTTTTTTTGAAAAATAACGAAAATAGTATTAATTATATACAAATCTAAAGAAATAAGTTATAGAGTAATGCAGAGGGAATTAATTTGATTAAGGAAATACTCAAGGTATGGAAATGATTCAATGCCCATACAAAGAAGTAATTTAAGGAATTAAAGACATGCATTTAAAATTTTGATAAATTTTTAAAAAAATAATTATGGAAAGATACTGACTTTAAAGAGTCTAAACAAAAATATAGAAATAATCAGTTTAGCAAAATAGTAAAAGAAAAACTTGTCCACCTCATAATATGTGCAAGAAAGAGATGAAACACCACGAAAGCATCATTTTAAATAATACTCATTATATCCCAAATTTATCATTTCTATTTTATTTTCAAATATCTTAAAATAAAATTTGTTTTTCAAAATAATTTTTTTAACTACCTTCTCGTTATGTGACATAGTTACTGTAATAGAGTAAAGTAAAAAATTATATAAATGAAGTTTTTCACTTTTTTTTTTAACTATTTTTTATTTAAAATTTCAAAATCAAATAAGAATTCTAATATTAGGACGGCTATAGTAGGATAAACTTCAGGATCAAAACCTTTACAAAAATAAAGCCGTGCTGTTTACTTCAGGATAATGTCCAGATCCATTGTATTTTCATAAACAGCCAAATAAATCATTACCATTATGATTTATTACTGTATAAAGATGCCAGATTTTCACACAACCAAACTACCTTAGACAAGTAGTGGCAGTGTAACTACTAGCATCATCGTACAAGCTTGTCTCCATATCCTCGCCATGGGAGAAGTGGACCCTGCTTTCATCCAAGCCCTCGAGCACAGGCCTAAACCCCATACCATTGAAGCCGAAAACATCCCACTAATCGATCTCTCCCCGCTGAAACTCCCGACGGGCCCCGATGCCCTGTCAGGTTTAGTGGTGGAAATAGGCGATGCCTGTCAGAAATGGGGATTTTTCCAGGTGATCAATCATGGGGTGCCTTCAAAATGCCGCGAAAAGGTAGAATCAGCAGCCAGGAAATTCTTTGCCCTGCCGAAAGAGGAGAAGAGGAAGGTGAGTAGGGATAAGGGGAACCCTTTTGGATATTATGACAGTGAGCATACTAAGAATGTCAGGGACTGGAAGGAAGTTTTCGATTTTGCTGTCCAGAATCCGATTATCATTCCGGCTTCACATGAGCCTGATGATATGGAGCTGAAAGAATTGATCAATAAGTGGCCTGAGAATCTTCCTGAATTAAGGTTAGTGACTTGATAAATCAGTATGAGTTGATGTAATTCTTGTGGTATATATATTGATATGATGCATGGAATTTTGCATAGCTAGTCATCGATTAAAGACAGGAGATTATCCGCATGAAAATTCATCAGGAAAGGTGGCAACTACTGCAAAGAAGCAATTTTTATTGTAATATACTACTTAAAAACACCTGAAATAGATTTGAATTCAACCCAAAACATTTGAGGAAAATGGGATTCTCTCAATATGTTTTTCGGGCATTCTATTATTTAATGATTATTATAGAAATATATATATATATATATATTCTCTCACTAGTTTTCTAGCAGCGTAGGGATCAGTAGAATTTCTGGGCTGATTAGATAGTCAGCAACTTGAATAGTTGCTATCTTTACCCTGTGTTCACCGAGGCATGCTGTAATTCTTCTTGGATGAATTGACTGTGACAGACTTAAGTTGGTATTTGAGGAAAAGGAGGCAGGATATTTCAATGAGACAGAAATTTAAAATAATGAGAGTTTCTTGCACATTTTTCCAATTATATATGGACATTGCAGAAAACTTTTTTTTTTCTATAATCCTTTATCGAGTTCCAGTTGAACATAGATGGCTCAAAAATGATTTGTTTAGTTTTCTTTTCATTTTTCGGGAGGGCAGAAGGGAAGGTAAGGATATTAGCCGGATTGAGCTGCCATCATTTCTCTTTAGGCAACATATATATATTTCTTGAAAAAGGATTGAAAAGGATTGAAGTTTTTCATTAGACAACATATATATTTCTTCATCTCTTGAAAAAGGATTGAGGTTTTTCATTAGACTTCGTGATGCGGTCAGTATGTACTGATGGAAGATCATAGTGTGGTAAAGGTCATACTGTTGGTGATAGAGGGTTAGTTTTGGTGACGGACGGACTGGAGTTTGTGTGGGGAGGATATTTTCCAAATATGATCAAGGTTGTGGTAACTTGGTGGTAACTGGCGATCATATGAACCTCTTGTAGTGAAATTAACATTATCCAGAGAGTGTAACACTCATTAACATCTCAGCCAACAGAAATTGGGAGGAGTTTGCTTGATATTCATAGAAAATATGTTTTCCAGCTGTTTCTCAGGATATAGTTATGCCCTTTTATCTAAACATGGACGGTCAAATGCCACATACCCGAAACTAAACAGAAATAGTTCAAATGCTTGACATAATGCACTTGGATGCCAATTATTGCAAGTTGCACACTACTGTTGAAGATGAAAAGAATTTGCATGTTTCAGGGAGGCATGTGAAGAGCACACTGCAGAAATGGAGAAACTAGCTTTCAAGTTACTGGAACTCATTGCCTTGAGCTTGGGCTTGCCAAAAGATCGGTTAAATGGCTTCTTCAAGGACCAAACAAGCAGGGTCAGGCTCAACTATTATCCACCCTGCCCTGCCCCTTATCTAACACTTGGTGTTGGTCGACACAAGGATACTGGTGTCTTGACCATCCTTGCTCAAGATGATGTTGGTGGACTTGAAGTGAAGAGGAAAACAGATGGAGAATGGATTCTTGTTAAACCTACTCCGGATGCTTATATCATCAACGTTGGGGATATAATCCAGGTAATGTTAATGGATTTCGAAGTTTTGAGTTGCCTCAGCTAATCTCATGTCAAGATTTTCTGCCTTTTAAGTTGAGTTCCAAACTTGACTGGTACATGGATGTTTTCATAGGTTTGGAGCAATGACAAGTACGAGAGCGTAGAACATAGAGCAGTGGTCAATTCTGAGAAGGAAAGGTTTTCGATTCCTTATTTCTTGTATCCTGCACATTACACATGGGTGGAACCTGTGGAGGAGCTGGTAAATGAGCAAAACCCTGCCAAATTCAAGGCATATAACTGGGGAAAGTTTCGTGCTACAAGAAATCACGGTAATTTCAAGAAGCTTGATGTTGAAAACATTCAAATATCTCATTTCAGGATCTGAAGGAATTCACCATGGTGTTGAGTTAAAAGCTATATCGTGTATATAAAATAAATTCTCAATAAAGAAAACAATGTCTAAATTAAAATAAATTTTGTCTCTGTTTACTGTGAAATTCTGATATTTCCCTTATTAATGGAATACTCTGTTCCAATTTTGAAAATACAACTAGAGAGATTCACTTTGAATTTTCCTTTAGGCAAGTCTAGGGATCTAGGAAGATTCAAAATGAACTTCTCTCTAGTTGTATTTTCAAAATTATTTCCTATAAATTTATAAATCTTTGGATTTATGACCTAAAATATTTACATCTTTATATTCTTAGACTTCTGCAATATCCAAATGGGTGGCATGAAATTCCCCCTTGTACCAAGCATATATATTATTGCAACAAGCTGCTCTCTATCTGCCTGTCATATGATGAATCTCAATCAAAAATAGTTTATTTTCACAAATTGGTATAGACCAGTGAAACAAATCCTTGAAAGGGGACTAGAGGCTTTAAATCTTGACAATCTGTACTAGCAACAACTTAACATACAAATTGAAATCTATCTAAGCAGTAAGCCGCCTCCAAGACGAGTGCTCTCAAGGGACGCACAGCAAACTTCAAAGATACAATTGCAAAAGAAGACCAATGACATCCAATTACAGGGAGACAAAGCCAAGCAAACATTGATACTTGCCCATATTTAGTAGGTTCAAAAAAGGGATTATGTTCTCGAGTTTATTACTAATCCAACAGAAACATCTACAATGTTCTAACAATGTAAGCCCAAGATCAGAGCGAAACTTGTTCCTAGTCTAAACAAGGAAAGCAAATACTTCCAATCTTCATCCTCAGACTAAAAACATAATCCCCGACCTTCCCTTTCTTGTTTGAACAGTGAGTACACTTAAAAGTCCCATCTCGGGTTAATTTCTGCAAAGTAGTGTTCAAGCATTTTTCTGCGTCACCACATGAAAGGAACCGGTATCTCATTTCTGTTCCGTTTCCATTGGACAATAAGAAAATCTTCTTCCACTTTTCCTCGGATAATGCATCATCACGTTTCACTAGTCTTTGCCTGCCATATGAAATGCTATATGAAGATTTTTTTTTTTATTTTTTTTTAAATCACGAAACTGCTAACAAAAATTGACTATGCGTATAAAAAATATGCACCAAAAATTGACCGTTTGACGAACTGCCAAATCTCTGTTCGTCAAATCTCACGCAAGAGTGCTTGCAAATAATACTTTAGGGGTACTTGTGCTTAAGCCGATAAAGACTCCCAAACCTAACTTAAAGATCTCAAAAGTATATATTTTATGCTGGAATAATCAAGATAATAATAATAAAAAACACTTTAGGAATGCTGGGTTTTTGCTTTGCCACTAGGTATTTACTTTACTCAGCGAAAATTGAAAATTGATAATATGTATATTACATCTGATATATGGTACACTTGATATATGAATGAAAAACAAATGTCTTATTTTATAAAAAATAAAATACTTAAATAATGAATATATACCAAGTTTATATATAATAAGTGTAACATCTACAACATATTCATACTTTTGTAAGGCTCTCAAAAGTATATATTTTATGTTGGAACAATTAAGATAATATACTACGTTTTACTTGAAGCTTATATCTATAGGAAATAATATAACTAAGTCCTTCCGAGACTCAAACACATTTTGATAAGAATCCAATAAAAACAAGTTAATCAGAATCTGGACTCTCCAACCTTATGTTATAGGCTGTTGGAATCAAGATAGGACTCCCTATTTAGGTCGGCTCATAATTCAATGAGCTAGTCTCAGATCAGCTCATCATACTAATAGTTCAAGCCCAATTACCAACACTAATGGCAAGTCACCATCTAATGGATATAGTAGCACGACCCAATATTAAGGCCCCTTGTTCATAACTTAATGAATGTTGCTATACCACAAATTCATATTATTTCTGAGTTGCAAAGTTGATTATCAACCTCAAGTTTGTAATATAATATTATTGTCTAATAATCAAACTAATCAAAAAGGCTTTCTTCTGCCTTGGGAGAAAATTCATAGAAGTCTCTCCCCCAATTGGTTATTGTTTCGAACATGATGGATGTTGTATGGATTGGGCTCGATTTGCTACGAGCGTATATTGAACTCAAAATTAATGGATTTAGTATTCTGGTGATCCATGGGTGCTGGAGATATGAATAGAATTCCTACTTTGGGGGCTCATAAAACTGAAGTAAGGAAGGTCAAATCTTCCTATAATCTGATACTCATGTTGAGCCAATTTGATTGGGTCAACTCAGAAGCGTTTCTAGAAGATAGTGTAGAAAGATGTCGAGCCAAACTAATCTGGTCAGCTCAAAAGAGAATAATAAGATATGATGAGCTATATGTCGAGTCGACCTGGTCAAGTCAGGTCGGGAGAAAATAATCAAGAGCGATATATGAATAGGAGATGAGACAAAATTGAATAGTTATCTATGGATAATGACAGATAATATTATCTAAAGTAAATTACTAGACTGGTGGCATGTCCACTAGGTAGTTATAACATAATACGGGCAAAATACCTCTTTTGTCCTAGGTAAAGTTATTATATAAATATAAGTTTTAAGCCCCAAAAAAATGGGAATTTTTTCATTATTCTGAAGACATATTTTTACTATTGATATTGAGCAAAAGTTGAAGTTTTAGAGTGTTTAATTTGGGTTTCCCCAACACTTTGCAAGTAAAACTAACATCATCTCGGAGCAGACATACCTCTATCTACATCACAACAATGGGTCAAGGTTTGTGGTTTTATATTTATATTTTTTGGTATGTTTATTTATGGCACATCAGCTATATATCTTAGAAGTTTCAGTGATTTATGCAAATTTTTCACCTTCAATTGAAGATATTGGACAGAAAGTTGTTGTCAACTTGAAATATTAAGATTTTTAAAGAGAGAAACTACTGCTAAACCTTTAACTAGTAATTTATTTTGAACATAAGCATGTTTTAATTATCTTTAACTGCATAAACTTCATTTTATGTGACCTACAGACCAATTTTTTTTTAGATTATGTGATGGTTGTTAATTATAAATTACCAAGTTCTTTTTTTTTGTGTTTTTTTGGAAATATAAATTACCAAGTTCTTTCTAACCATCAATTTTTCCCTAGAAGCTTGTCAAGTGAATAAATTACTTATTTCACTTAACAAGCTTTTATGCAAAAAATTGATGGTTAAATATTAGGTTAGAAATTTGTCTCAAGGACATGAGTTTTTCCTATTTATTTTTGTTTGTACAAAATTTGAGTATATCCCAATAAATCTTTTAGTTTTCTGTCTTTAAGAAAGAATGTCATTAAACATCATTAGTCAAGGGCAATAGTCCTCAATATAGTTATTAACTAGGTCGGCCAGCTCGTAATCGGCACATTAAAAACCAACCTAAAATCGGCCCATGAACAGTGCTGATTACTTGGGCTGGTTTTCAGTATATAAAATGGGCTAAGTAAATAAAACTCAGTCCAACCCATGAAGCAACCAATCTAAGCCCAAAACCAATTTAGAATCGGCTCAGGCTTAACCTAGGCCTGTCACAGGCCATACTATTATATATTATAATTTATAATTATGTATTTATGCTATTTTAAAAAAAAATCGTGTCCCCAAAGGGATCCAAACACAAAACCTATGGAAAGGAGAGAAGAGGTTTAAACTATTAGCTCAACTCTATTTGTATTGAAATATTATCTAAGCATATATATATTAACAAAACATGTTGGATCAAATAAATCTAATCATCAATTAAAAATCAATACCAAATGCTAGGATCATACACTTAAATATAATCAACTAAATAATTATATACTTGTTATACTAAAAAAAATTCATAAGATAAAAACATAAATTTAGAATATTATAGTAGTAAGTATAATAAACTTAGAAAATAAGTTTATTAATAACAAAATAAAATAGTACTAAGTATAATAAACTAAATTGTGTCATAAAAATTAAAATATAACTTAGAAAGTAATAAAATAGTTGTAAGTACAAAAACTACACTAAGTCATGAAAATTAAAATATAAACTTAAAATGAATATATACTAATTAATATATCAAATAAAAAATTAAAATCTAAACTTAGTATGACTCAATTATCAAATAAAAATAAGGTATACTAATTATGTAAATAATTCACAAGATAAAGACTAAATTTTTTTTAGCAATAAACTCAAAATAATAAAATAATGATTAAATCTAAATTTTAGGATGATAGATTTTAAATAATAAAGTTTAAAATTTATAAATCCAACTTTAGGATATAGCTACTCTTAAGATATAATTTAGAGTAATAAATAAATTTTAAAAATTCATGTTAGGATATAAAATATACATTTGAGTTTGTTAAAAAATAAACTCATAAGCCTGGTTCGTCAATCCAGTTCGTGTAGCCCAGTACAGACACAGAACCAGCCCACTAGCATCGAGCTAGTAAGTCGAGTTGGGCCTGACATCCAAAAATTTTATTCAGTCCGCCCCGACTTGCTTCAAGATCATGCCTGGGCTTAATCGGCCCATCTTCAAGGCGAGCATACACGGGCTTGGATCGATCTAGCCCGAACCAGCCCAGTTGACAACTATAGTCTTCAAGCATAAGAGTAGCTAGTTCACGACCAAAACACAAACACATAATTCATAATTTTTCGGATGCAGAGGATCCACTGATAGGCAACTCCAGCATACTTATTCTGAATTCTAGAAGACTTTTGAAAATATAAGAAGATTTTACCGATAGATGAATTATTTTATGAAAAACGAAAAGTGGGGAAGTTCTACCTTCACAATTCAGAAATCACTCTTTTATAATAGAGAATCAACTCTAAAAATAATATTAAATCATGATTGACTAAATGATGAAGTACGTGTAAACAATGACCTCTATTATATAATATTACAATAATTTAAAGATGTAAGGTCCAATTTTTTAAAGGGTATTAGGAGTTCAGGATTAGATCCTCTTGAGTTAAATATCTGGCTCCGCTTTATTCACTCAAGATTGTCCCAGCCACGCAGTGAATCTCTTGGCTAGAGTTTATGTTTTTACAAAAAATCATATTTTTAAAACCCAATTTCAAAATTTTTAACACCATAAACATCACATGAACTCTATTTGAAGTGACATACAGATATCAAATTTGATACAATTTAAAAACCTAACCAAACAAAAATCATTTCTAAAAATAATCAAATGCATTTTTATTGTCAAGAGAAAATCAATTAAAAATCTTTTGTACCTTTTCTCAAGTATTCTTTAAAATAATTTTTGAGAAACGTGACCAAACAAAGTCCAAGTGATTACAAAATTAGATCTAATGTAAACGAATCTACGGCAATCGAGTAGTTAAAGATGCGGCCCATTTGGAAGCCCATTATTTCCTCGGCCCACCATATATTATTTGTTCGCACCGCCAAAATTTCTTTCAAGTGCTTTTCCTTCATTTTCTTTTATTAGGGTACTCACACACAGTCACACACGCAGCAGCGGTGAGGTCAGTTGTGGTGGCTGACGGCGGCGAAGATGCTTACGAGTGATATACCTCCTAACCAGACCATATACATCAAGAATCTCAACGAGAAAGTCAAGAAAGAAGGTCTGTTTTCCCTCTTCTTCTTTTTTTCAAGCTAAAACTTAGGGTTTGTACTAAATGTTATGAAAGTCTCGTCGTTTAATTCCCCGGATAAAACCTTATAGCTGTTGTGCGTTTGTTTGAATTTGAACTGTTGTCTTTGGTTGGAGTATAATCTTTTGGCGATGTTTCCTGCAATAGCTGTATCGTACTTCTTGGTGGGCATTTTTTGACTGTACGCAAGCGTACACATCTTTATATTGCAGATGTAGGAGTCTTGTTTTATAGTTTATGCGGTGGTGTGGAAGAATGTGTTATGGTTGTTATGATTTAAGTGAGCCCAGCACGTTTACGGATACACATAATTCTGGGTTTTGTACATTAAAATTTTCTTTGCGCATGCTGCCGCTGTTCTGCCTTCGTCAACAATAAATTTCTCTTTTCGCCAATGAAGTTGAGTGAGTGAGTCAAACTGTGCACTGTGCATTTTGTCATGGAATTGGCCCCTTGGCATTGAAATTGGAATTTTTTTAGTTCAAATTTTATTTGATCATTTTCTGAGTTTAGATTCTAAGTCCCCAGTTCCAAAAGTTTATCATCAACTGTGTTGGCACGAGAGTGTGGCTTTGAACTGACAGAAGAATTTAGTTTAGTTGTCAAATAATTTTAAAAAACTAATGATTGTGATCTGATCCTTACGAGTTACGATCAAGCTTCTAGCTGATGGAATTCGTTGTCTTGATATGTTTTGCTTATTTTGCCATGAGCAATAGTTTAAGACCTGCAAACACAGCTTAATGTTCATGGAAAATAAATTGTAACTTTGAGTTGCTCATGAAATTAGCTTGTTATGTAATTTTATATTGGTGATGGTTTCGTAGTACTTTTCATTTTTTTTTTTTTTTAAGCTCACACATCAAATAATCCTAGTATCTTTAGATGTGTTTTTAGGTAGAACATCACGATAATATCAATTTACATAGATAATATCACGATAGTCGTATAAGTATGTACATAAGAACTTTTCTTGATATGTGATCTTCTCTGAGGCCTCTTTTTAGTTGAATTCAATTATGTTATCCTCTTATTCTTCTTCTTCTTCTCTCCCCTGCACGTCACAACTTTCGCATTAAATCTTGGAAAGCAATTATTCATAAATGCTCAGCATTTTAAAATCGTTTGCATCTTCACTGCCCATAACCTCTTTACTTTAATCATTTTAGAGGATGCCATCGCTCTATGACTTCAACATAGTTGGAGGTGTCTATTCTCAAATTGCTTTGCTTTTTTTTTTTATCCTACTACATCTCTCACTCACATGCGTCATTGGTCGTGTTTGTCATATCCTTTATCAGCTATGAAATTGTGGCAACTGTTGTCATACCTGGCAGTTGCAGACAGCTCATTAAAGCTAACCTTGCAAGTAATGCTCTCAAAAATCCGGAAATCGATGATTTTGTTACACAATCCTTTCAGATAAAGGACATTGATTGTTAATATTATTATTATTGCTCCAGTATAAGGTCATTGATGTGTGATTTAATATCTCCAAAGTTGATGAATTATGATGCTGATGTTGATGCCTTCCCTGTCTTTAATACTTGGTACAGAGTTGAAGAGATCTCTTTATGCCTTGTTCTCGCAGTATGGGAGGATTTTGGACATTGTTGCATTGAAAACTGCAAAGCTTCGAGGGCAGGCATGGGTTGTGTTCAGTGAAGTGACATCTGCAAGCAATGCAGTACGACAGATGCAAAACTTCCCTTTTTATGACAAGCCCATGGTGAGTACGAGTATGAGTGAATCTGTTCTGCATGATATTTGATGCGTGAAACTAGCGTATTTTACTGTAATTTAACTTTTTTAAGCCAGATCCATTAGTATTCATGTCTTCTTTTTGCTCCTCTTGTGTCACTCTTGGATCTTGAAAGAATGAAAATAAAATAAAATGTTATCTCTCGAATAAGAATGCGAGTAGTGTGCTGCTCACTAAATTGCTGGTATTGTGTATTTTTCCTTTCCTTTTGAATGAGTCTTGTACCACATTTGGTAAGTATTGCATACGGCGTATTATTGGCCATATCTTTGTAGTGATGTATGTTTGCTTTAAGAACTTGTAATTTCCAACCAATAAGTATATTTGATTGGACTTCTAATTGTTACTTGCATGCAGAGGATACAATATGCTAAAACAAAATCAGATTGTATTGCTAAAGCAGAGGGTACATATGACAAGAAAAAGAAGCAAGAGGAAAAAGGTGAATCTTCTGTGAAGCTAAGTCAATTCTCCCCTTCCTTTCTCTACCACTATGTGTTTTTTTTGTGTGCAAATATTACTTAAACTTACTTTATTAGGTAGTTACATGGACAATGGATCCTTGTGTAGCACTTTGTGTTTTTTGTAGTGCGTGCTCAGTAAAGTTTGTGCATATGCAGTTACACAAATGAACTCATTGACATTGGGATGCAGCATTTATCTCTGTTAAGTTTCGCAATATGATCCCATACTTTGGAAGCTATGAAAGCATTAATATTTTCAGTGACACGCCTGTGTTATGTATGTACGAGTTTATTTGGTAATTTCGTTAGATAAAGGACATTGTTATGATTTGAATGGCCTTTATGGTGGTCAAGGAAGCATGTAGTTGAAGGACTTCAATTATTCCAAGTTGCATGAGTTTGCAGTGAACTGGTGTTGTTGTATTCTCTAGTTCAAGGACTTCAGTTATTTCAAGTTGCATGAGTTTTCAGTGAAATGGTGTTGTAATATGTGAGAGCATATATGAGGAGGAATTCAAAAAATCGTGAATGATGTCAGTCAGCATATTTGCCAATTGATAATCCATCTGTTGTTTGATTTATTTTCTTTTAATTTTTCAAGTGTTGCTAGAATCTTCCTGGATTGTTCAGAGAGTATACTTATAATCTCAATTTTGTTAAATAGAAATTTCCCTGGGGCATGATCGTGAATGTGAAAGTGTATTGCAGATGTGGTTATGCAGCAATATTGTAATAAGACTATTTGTTCCCTGAAAGACAGAAAAATCTACTCTTTTGTTGTACTTCGTTCTCTTGTATGGCATAGAATACAAAATTCTTCAGAAGCTTTAGTGAAAATTATCCCTTAAAGCATTTGATTTCGCTATGGCCTGTTCACACATTTGCATAATATTTTCTTACAACAAATTTTTGTTGGTTGATCCAGCTGAGAGAAAGAGACGTGTTGACGAAGGTCAGCAAACTGCCACCGCTAATGGTCCCAGAGCTGACAGCAACGGAGGCCCAGCTGTAAGTTTGCTTCACTTGAAAGAATATTTTTTACCTGCTAAAAATATCTGTTAAACTCATCTGGCGTGTGACATGGCAATAAGTGGGTTGTGTGAGCTTGATGCATGGCGTCTCAAGAAACTAAGCAACCAACTTTTGTCTTTGATATATTAGATTTGGTAGACAGATCTAGTGTTCTATGCCATTCCATTTTTTCAAGTGACACTAGAAAGCCATGAAATTGAGACTTGGAACATTAGGCGTCTTCTTTATCGTAAGTATGATGCTTGTCTTGTATAATAAACTCATTTGTCCATTACTCTTTCCAACCCCACAAGAATGCAACACGCACTAACACGATATCGGATGAACACATGCTTATTCAGTCCAATACTATCAGCTTTTCTTGGCAGTAATTTGATCAGATTCTTCAGCTGTACATATTCCTATTTTTCCTTTGGCTTCCTTTGTTGGTTTTGTGCAACTTTTTCTGTAAGCAAAAATGAGTATGGCTTATCGTATTGCAGGCTGCCTCTCGGCAAGGAAAGCCAGGCACACAAGAACCAGCTGCTGAGCCCAACAACATACTCTTCATACAAAATCTACCGTATGAAACAAATAGTATGATGCTGGAATTGCTTTTCAAACAGTACCCTGGCTTTAGAGAAGTGCGGATGGTTGAAGCAAAGCCCGGTATTGCCTTTGTAGAATTTGAAGATGATTCGCAGTCTTCAGTTGCCATGCAGGACCTTCAAGGCTTCAAAATCACTTCCCAGAATCCCATGGCCATCACATATGCCAAAAAATAAGAATTCTGCTTTTGTTTTTGGCTATGTGCTGCCTTTCTGTTATGCCCATCGTTTGTTGAGTAATTCTAATAGTTCAGGAATTCAATTACTGTATCTAAGTACATCGACGGCAGGGCAGGCATCCCCTTGTTCTAATAGTTGACATGTTTCACAACAGTAACTCATACTTCATATATCTGTGTTTGTTGTTGCTGTGATGCTTAACTGTTGTTGAATTGGCATTGGCTGAGGTAAGCTGACTATGGAGATAAAGGAAGAGAGAAAATGGAGCTGCTTATTAGCTGTATGAATATGGAGACTCGTCAGTTGTCCCAACTTTTTGAGTTTTTACTTTTAAGAGGTATGTTGCATTTTCGACGGACTAAGAGCTCGTTTGGTTGTGTTTTTGTTTTCTATTTTTTGTTTTCTACTTTTTTAAATTATCAAAAAATATTTATTTATCCTTTTTTTGATAAAAATACAACTTGTTTTTGTTACGCATTCAGGCAAACTAGAACAAATTTGTCCTGTTTTTGATAAAAATACAATTTGTTTTTGTTTCTAAAACTGTAGCAATTGTATTCAGACCTAAAATATGTATTTTTGTCGAAATTGGATCCGTTTCATTAAAACTCACTAGTAATTTCTTTTTCTCTTTCTTTTTCTTTTCTCATATGGTAATGGAACCCATATTAAATATGTTTATGATTTCTTATATCAACATAAATGATGGGATATAAAAAAAATAATGGATTCAGTAATAAATTCAATATTAATATCTGATCTTAATATTGTTTGTGGTATAAAGAAAGTAATAAGCTTACAAATTAACACTGTTACATTCAAATATTATTTTCAATCTAACAATTTAACATATCTACACCTATTAATTTGAATATATTTTGTTTTCACAAAAAAAAAAATCAATACACACCCAAAGAAAAAAATTCTGAAAACAATGTAAACAAAAACAATAATAAAAATCCAAAGCAAACGAGCTCTAGGTTTGCGATATTTCATCTCATATAAAGTTGTAAGAAGTTCATATACAGAAATGGGGGAATTCTATTTTCGCCTTAATTTTGGAGTAATTGTACTACCATGGAGTTATGGGAAGATCACAAAAGTTGCTTTACGCCAGTTTTGGGAAAATCACAAAAATTGATAGTAATTTTTTTAGGAAATATCATTACGGTTTGTATACTTACACTGAAAATATCCACAGGAACTTTCACACCACCCAATTCTCCATATATTTCAATTGTTGGTATAATTTTGTTTGTAATTGTACTGATTCTGTTGCCCATTTTAGGGCTTTCGCTCAATTAATCCATAAAGTTTTAATTATCAAAATAAAGAAAAAGATATTACCAAGGCAATAGTCTTGTAATTGGTTGTGTTACCATTCTCAGGGCTACAAAACTCTCGTAATAGCTGATGGCCACCCTTGTTAAGAGGTAGGGACAGGGGAATGGTGTCTGGTTCGAGCATGGGGCCAAGGTTGAGAGAGGAGGGTTGGGGAGTGGCTGGCCTTTAAAATAGGACACAGCAACTTTCCACTAGCTGCCCACATCAATTTTATTTGATTCCATTGTATGTTTGTTTTTGTTTTTGTTTTTGTTTTTAACCATTTAACACTCACTAGAATGGAAAAAAAGAAGTGTACATAGCTATAGATTTTATGCCTTACTCTTTCTCTCTTTAGAAGAGAGCCACATAAGTAGGGTGGTTGTGATTCAACTGTAACGATATCTTTAGATCATTTTGGGAGGACGAGTAAATCTTGATCTCGATCTTTTATGTGGAACGAAATATGACCCATAAGTAATTTTTAGATTTATTATTTGTAATTTTCAATTAAATCCCTCCATGTTTAAGTAATAAATATATGTCATTGATTTGTGATTGAGACATTTATAATAGAAAAAATATAAGACAGGTTGGTTATATACACAAAATACATATTTTGATCTAATGATTCATAACTTTCTATATCAATAAAATAAATTGGGTAAAATCTGCATAAAAAGAGGTTAAGTTTATCCTATATGGGCAATACATTTTATATTTCCACCCTCTCATCAAATTTGTTTATCGGATGACCTATACCATTATATGATTTATTCACCTTCTTCCTGTTTTTCGCACACTCTTTTAATATTTTTCCTCAGTGTCACAAGGATCTTTTTAACAATAGCTCTCCTTTCCACCGTCCAATGTTGCATCTTTTTAACAATAGTGTTAGAATTGTACTCCACATCCAACCAGAAATATACATGTGAAAGAAAATTCGAAATTTGAAATCCAGGATTATCAATGCATAAGTTATCAACCCCTAATCATTTGATTTTTTAAGACTACTTGCATGACATATACTAAAGCACTGAAAACCTGCTAAAATAAATTTTAATTATTTCTCAATTCAAAATATTCATTCTGCCCAATTTGATTTTTTTGGACTACTTGCATGACAAATAATATGAAAAAGCAGTGAAAATCTGCTAAAATAAATTTAAATTATTTCTCAATTCAAAACATTCATCCTACCAAGTTTTTTGAGATTAAATTGTTCACAGACTTCTTACATTAATTAAATATATGAATTAAGTTTTGGATAAAATTATTATTTTTTTATTTTTCAAATTGATAAGTTGCATGATGAAGATTTCAATTTTTTGTAAGTTAAACAACAAATTATTTTAAATGAATTATAAAAAAAAATCGAATTTGTTTGTATATAATAATAACATATTAATTAATTTAAAATAAATGTGTTTAATTTTGAGAACATACCAAAAAAATCAAAATTTAAAACTAAAATTGTATTACAATTTATCAATTTAACAACCCAAAAAACAAAAATTCTAGAGAAAATCCAATTCATTTATCCTTAATCAAAAAAGTCAAGGGTATATTACTTCAAAGATCATTGAACAATAATAGTATTTGTGTAAACGTTAAGGTTTTTCGAATGAAAATTTTGTAGAATGTATTTATAAATTGAAAATTATTGTCATGGATTTTTTAGATATGATTTTTTTAAAATAATTTTTTAATAGTTTTTCCTAAATAATAATTACAGAAAATTAATCCTGATTATTTGTTGTCCCAAATGGAAAATTTCTTTTTCTTACTTCATTTTCTATTTTTTTTTTTCTTTTGCTTCCGCACAAATTCTATCAGTTGCATACATTTTGTCTATTTTGGAGCTTCGAGTTTTATTTATTAGAATAATTTAGATAAGACTAGAATTTTGTAAATAAATCTTAACTTTCCACTATAAATGTAGAAGTATGCATAAGAGTGTAGGATTTGCAGGAAGTTTCTAGGAAATTACCATAGAAAAACATGTTTTTTAGAATATGCTTAGGATATTCTTGTGTGCATCTTAGGGGCGGTGATTGTGGGTGTTAAGGTTGTAGGACAAAAAGTTCATGACAACACACTCCTATTTGACTTCCCTCTAACCATTTTTTTATTTTTAGTCAATTTTCGGTATTTTTTTTGTGTTCAATATTCTACTGTTTATTTTTTTGTACGATTGGATATTTTTGAGTTGAGTTTCATAATTTTTTATTTGGCTTGAAGAAGCCTAATTCTAGTATTTTCTATCCATGTTGGAACTGTTTCATTTAAATACTTGATGGAACTCTTTTTCCACTATTATTATTCAGCAGTAAACTTTGCGTTTTTTGCTTGATCGTATTCCCTTAAGAGTTTCATTTTAGTTGGTTTGGGAGACATATTTTAGGAAAAGTAATTTTTAGATATAATATTGTGGAGAATAAAAATATATTTAAATGAGTTATTGAGAAATGATTGATATAATGCATTTTCAGGTAAAATGCACTTGCGTGAATTATTTTTGGACTCATATTTTCTATTTTAGATGTCTTCGTATTAGAGCAGTGTCCGGTAAATTAATTGATTTGATCGTACTTATATTCTTGTAAATCAATTTTATTCATATTATTATTCATTGAAATGATAATTTTTATTTTAAATTCATCATAAAAATTAGATAAAATTCTTAAATCACATATAACTATGGGGTATAGTCGCGCATTTGATGGTGATCGTGGAATATATACCTCATGCCTCTAAGACTGTGGTTTTAAAATGTTTCAAATCAATGATCGATGAGATAAGATATCATTTATCTCGTTGAAACTTGCGCATACGATGTAAGTTCGAAAGGGGGATGCTTCGTTCCATAGGCATTGGTGTAGAGACATTAGTACATGTATGTCAATATTTGTTGGAAAATAAGTACACTAAACTACCCCCTTTGAAAATTTCTAATTGGAAATATTCTATCATCGAATGAGAATTTTTTTGTTACAATAGTGCAAAAATTAGTGTTTGGACTTGAGGCACCATGGTAACCTTACATATGACATGGTGCACCTTAATATATTTTCTGATTGCATGACAATCACAAGATGTTTACGCTGGAACGTTGGATGTAATATCTTCATGCATGAAACTTAATGAATGGTCAACAAATGATCTGTTACCTATTTACATGAATATGTGAATTTTCTATATATTCCATATTGTATTTAACTTTAAATTTCTTAGCCAATATTGGATGAAAATTAGACGTGGAGCTTTCTAATTGTTCATCATCGAATCAAGCTACTATGAATAGATACATAATTATTGAGTTATTGGGGTTTCGATTAATAATCCATACCCTATATTACCTAATACTATAAGTCATAATTCACTGCTAAGTGCTTCCTATAACTTGTGAGTTTTTAGAATTAATCAGTTAATTACAAGAGAATTAATTAATTTGATTAATTAATTAAAATAATTAATTATTTAACTAAGTTATAATAGTTGTGAGCCAACGACTAGTTTAGAATGAATCTAAAGGATCATACATGAAATTTGAACAAGTTCATTTTTAACCTAAAAATTAATTCAAGGGTTTGACTATATTAATTAATTAATTGGCCTTAAAATAATTTAAGTGTTGAATTAATTCAATTAATTAATTTAGACCTAATTGAATTATGAAACTGAATTGAAAAAATTTATTAGATCAATTAATTAAGATGAACTTGATTAATTCATTAAATGAATTAACATAATTAATTGGATCAATTGAGTTAGAACCTAATTATTTAATTAGGCCTAAACACATCAAGTGTGGACTTATAGGAAGTTCATTAGGAAAATGAATTGTGAAATTGAATTTAGAATCCAAGAAAAGAGGAAAATTCTTATAAGATAAGAAAATTTCCCATTAGAATTGGAGATGAAGAAAGAAGGAGAGTCCAACATGGAAGGAACTTGTGGGAAAATTTTTAGGAACCTTTTTGGACGAATTTTGGGGGAGATACACAACAGTTTTTTTGTTATAACAATTTGTGAAAAACAACCCCTCTCTATTGAAGAAAAATATTTTTCTTCATCAAAATTCGTCATTTCTTTCATTCTTCAATCTTATACCTAGTTTAGTTATTGATTCATTGAATTCAAAATTAAATTAAACACTCAAAATTAATTATTAGTGTATTTTTGTTCAAAACAAAATTATTCTAGGGTAAATTTATCAAATCAAAAATAATTAATGTGGGATTCGGTTGGAGTGAGCATCAAATGTGTGGATACTATTAGAATGATAATATTTTTGATCCTAGAAGCGAATCAATTTTCAATCAAAGGTGTTTGAATTGAAAAACTTGGAGATTCATTCGTACTGAGATAACGGTTTAAATCATTTCAATCCCTACATCAAGCGGAGTGTACATTGGTCGAGGTACAAATCAAGGTAATAGTTTCTAGAACCTTCTTGGTATAATCAGAAAGTATCAGAAAACGCATAATTGAATAATCGCGAAAGAGTTTCGAAATTAGTTTTATTACATGTGATGTTGATATTTTTAAAAAAAATTAAATTCCGCCAAATATTCATTTCACGGGACCACGCGAACCCAACACTTAATATATGAGGTGCCTGATTAGTAGTGTTATAGTGTCATATTAAACTTTTATAATGTTTTATATCGTTAACATAATAAGATAATTATTAAATATTATATATTTATATTATGATAATGATGGCAAGATATAAAGATATATGTTTATATATAATGATTGAGATATATATATATATATATATATATAAATATATATTGAGATTAATGTAACGATTGAAAGTTATGTAAAAATGAGATAAGGGTTTTAGAAGAATAAAAATTCATTTTGAAATGATTTCAAAAAATAAAAATATTATTTTTCCAAAATATAATTCCCAAACACAATTTCATTCCCTGGAATGAAAACATGTTTAGAAAAATAAAACCAAATAATGCTCTAACTTGCATATGCAGGAGCGGTGGGAGGGTTTGCACGATGGAATCATAGAGAAAGATGCAAGCAGGATTTGGAGGAACTTCGATAGGAGGGTATTTTGGTCTTTGCCTAGCTATCCCAATCCCAATTAGGGCTTAAAAAGTGTTTGCAAGCTTAACTAATCAGTTATTTATGAATGCTTCGCCATGTTTGATATCATTTCTCTAAAATGAATTCATGCTCTTAAAAAGAAAAATCCTTTTATTTGACATATTTTTTGGAAATTATTTTTATAAAATAATTCTATTTTTCAAACGCTGCATTTTAATTTGTCAATTTATATTCAAACTTGCATTATATTTTTTTAATATTTTATTTGAAAATAAACAAACCAAACATATTTTCTCAAATAGAAAAATTAAATCAATTCATTAACTTGATTCATTAAACTTTGCAACTCATTCATACGAACAAATTTTTCACACATTCTCCAAAGAAATCTTCTCAAATTTTTTTCTAAAAATGATTCCAAACATTCACATGTGACTCTCTTTTGGTAAGGCAAATGAATATTTGATTAATTATAAAAGTGGGTAAAAATCCAAAAATCACAACATCAAAATAAAATCCTAAAAAGCTAAAAGCTAGTCATTCAAATCAATGTTTTCAAAATCGGATCGGACCGGTCGGTTCAACCGATTTAATTGGGAACCGAAGGTCGGTCCAGTCCGATTTTACTTAAAAATCATTTTGACCTGTCAAAACTGGTCAACAATCGGTCAAACCGGTCAAAACCGCTCAAAATCGGTTTTGATCAATTTTTATATATTTTTTTTAATTTTTTGTTTTAAATTTTGATAAAGATTTAAATTTGATATTTTGTTATATTTATGTGATTATTTGAATTTTGTGTTTTGTTATATATGTTTTTATGTAATTATTTATTTATTTTTACATTTAAAATGTATTACATAACAATTAATATATTATATTATTATTTTATATAAAAAAATATAATTAATTTTCATTAAACCGGTCCGACCGCCGGTTGAACCAGTCCGACCTGTTAAACCGTTAATTTTAACAAAATCGATTTTATCACCGGTCCGATTATGAAAACATTTATTCAAACAAATAGGATTGTAACATTGGAGAAACAAAAGAAAAAAAAACTTATGAAGATTATCCTTAAACTTTAAATTATTTATAAGAAAAGAATTTTAAGTTTGTAAATTATAAATATAATTTTTATATTTATTTTTATTTTACAAATTGAACCTATCGAGAAAAAAATTTATAAAACAAAAATAAATATTAAGGGAGTATTTATAATAGATCTATAAAGGATTTATAATTTTAAAATATAATTTTTTTTATAAATAGGATAAATCTCCTGTAATTTATATAATAATAATACATAAATACATCCAAAAACAATGATGTCATGGAGCAGTGGAGGAGAAGCCGATGCAATGAAAATAATATCATTACATGCCGTACCAGGTTGTGCACTTAAATCTGTACTCCCTCACTTTTTCCCTGCCTCAAATAACACCCCAAAGCCTTTCTTGTACTCCATTGGGACTCATAATTTTAATTGACTCTTTAAATAGTCCCTATCATTGTTGGAGTCTATATTTCTTAGATTGTTTCATGAAGTCATTAGTTTATTTTACAATAACATCATACACATATATACAATTCATGGGTTGATTATTTGAGCACTACCCAAATGGCTAGTATACTTTCTTACGATAATATATATATATTTTTTTATATAGTAGGTATTTGAAGTTTACGCCTCAATTAAATTTTAGAATAAATGTCCACCTCCAAAAACACTCACCGATTAAAGCCGACCGTATGGTGTTTACGGTGTATACATACGTGGATTGACAATTCGCTATATGATTTCTGTTTAGAGCAACAACACACTTCAATCCATCTATCAAACAGTCTTTTTAAATCTCTAATGATTATCGAATTCCTGACATTCACATTAGTACCTTAAGTGCTATCCGTTGCACCACTTACCGTGAAGGTTAGGGAAGCATACTTTCTTGGTGGACTTGGCTTTGTAATCACCAAAGTGGTAGTGCACTTGCTTTGATAAAGGGTTTCGATCCTCTTGATGGATTCATTTTTTGAACAATAACTATGATTCAATTTGAACATTTTATAATAATAAATGATCTTTTTAGTCATGCAAAAACAATTACTACATTGGTCGTATCTCTCATTTCTTTTATTAATAAAAAAAATTCAGACCTTATTATGATAGTATTTCTCGATATAAAATTATTATCGAATTAAATTGGTAGTTTTTTCACTAGCAAAAACCCAAAAAAACACAATACAAAATAGATGATGCAAACCACCATAATCATCCAAACTAGCATGGTTAATACAAGATATTACATCAAACACACTCAAATTCCTCAATTCAAATTTTCCTTTATCGCTCAACAAATTTTGCTGGTTTCTTCCTTCATAATCTTTGACAGAAGATAAACTTAAAATAATAAAATAAGCATAAAATGACATAAAAACACAAAAAAAAATAGTAAAAGTTTAAATAGATAAAAAGATCAAAACTGCAAAATCAAGAAGGCAACTGCGGTGAATCCAAAATACATGTCGAGGGTTGACCAAGCCCTTGGCCAACTTCCAATTAAATTGTTAGTTAAACTTATTTCTTTCGGTCCACACTGATAATTGACTAATTGGGCAGATATATTTTAAGTTGGGTTGATTTGACATTAAAAAGTTTATAATTTGAGCTGATTACAAGGTTAAGAATTTTATAAATAGTACTTTGAGAATGAGATTGAGTTCTTTGGTTGGGATTTTTATCCATGAAATTTGTTTCTTAAAGATATTGTTTGGTTGTGATTTTTTTTTTAAAATTCAAATATATTTTTTTACTTTAAAAATATATATTCACATCCAACAAATATATTTTTATAACAAAATATATCACATCAAATATAATTATTATATTTTATTTTTATTTATATACTATTTTTAAATAATATTTCATATTTTTATACATCAAAAAAAAAAAAATATATTACATCAACTATAATTATTATACGTTGATTTTTAATCTAAATATTTTAACTGAAATGACATATTTAAATAATGAAAAAGCAGACAATCATAACCAAATATCATGTTGAACTCAGAATTCTAGTTGATGACATTAGCTTCGTGAGACTATTAGCACTGACTATTGGATGAAAATTTAGAGTTATTTTGCCGCCCAGAATATAACAACAAGGCCAACTTTGAATTGGCAGAATCGAGTTTGAGTAAATAACTTAAATTAGATGGACTCTGCTAAATGTTCAGATAATGCATTGTTTACTTTTTGAAAACAAAATTCAGAGACATCAAATATATCTTATAATTAACTCATAAATTTATCTACTTAATTCACATATTTCGTCGTAGTATGTGTTCACAATTAAATAATAATAATAATTATTATTAAAATATTCAACTTAATATAATACTTACTTTTAATAATAATGGTCTATGATAAAAACTAAAATTTGATCTAAATCACTATTTTAACTGAATAATTAATTCACTCATAAGGTGGGACGTATAATTACACTTTTCTTAAAATATCTTGAATAGAATAAACCATAATATGTACCCACAAATTTAAACATCATATTATTTTAATAAAGATAAATTAGTCAAATAGTCAAACATATTATCATGTACACGACAATACATCAAAATGTACATTTGATTAAAATATTAATTAATATATCATTTAAACAATTACAACAAATACATATGAATTCTATAAAATAATTTAATATCAATCTTATATCTAATCATATATTTTATCCATAAGCGATCATCGTAAAAAAAAAAATAATCCCATTTTAGATTGTCATAGCAATAAAATTTATCTCCCACAATTAAGGGCTATATTATTTTCAATCTAACATTTCTTATAAAATATATTATTTATTAATCATCCAAATATCCGTTATATATTACATTGGGTATATATAGTATAGAGCAAACGCTCGTCTTTGGCCAATCATCAAGTACTCAGTTACAAAAATTATCCTTCAGCACAGTAATTTATCATATTTTGTTAGAGTGGAACAATAGAGTTTTTGTTAGTATTGGAACTATTTGTCTTATGATTTTACTTATTTTGTGTATAATTATACCTATCTCAATTTAGTATTAGAGCAATGTCAAACACTCTCATATGTCCACAAATCTTTTTATGTTTTTTTTTTCTTATGAAATACCGTCTTTAAAAAAGAAATGTTATCTCATTTTTTTTATACGTTCAGAAATAATATTTAATTTTAATAAATATAATCTCATTTAAAGTCATAAATATAATAGGGCACTACTATCAACTAACCATTATTTTAAGCTTAGAAATGTATAAATGTATAAATATATATAAATATAAAATTATCTTTGTAATTCTCATTTAAAATTTATGTCTATTCAAATATGAATATTTAAATAAGATGAATTGAGTATACTTTTGGTGTCATTAATTTTTAGGGTAAATCACATAAATTATCTTTTAGAATTGGTCTATTTATAAAAAAAAATACTATATTTTAAAATTATAAATACATCTGAAAACGTTATAAATTTCCCTTAAGATTTATCTTTATTTTATAAATACCCCATCATGTAATTTGTAAAATAAAAATAAATCTCAAAAGATATTTATGATTTTAAAAATTAGTTTAATTTTTTTACAATTATATCAAACCTCAATTTTTATAATTTATCCTAATTCTTATAAAAATGTTAATTCAAAACACTTGGGAATTCAAACCTCCCCCCCAACCCCCAAACCCACATACACGCACACACAAAGGCTATTTTTGTATTCCACAGTAGCATCTTCCCCAACTGAAAACTTCCCCAGGAGAGCCCACTGTTTTTAGTTAAAACAAAATAGTTGGATCTCAGAATCTCATTAGACCAATCACCTCTGCTCACATTCTTCCCTTTTTCACATCCCACAGTTTACATTTTACTTTCCATTTACTTCCCCCTCAAAATCTTGATCTTCATTAACTAAGAAATCCCCGCAAGAGAAAAAAAAAAAAAAAAAAGCCATGCAAGAAAAACAAGCTTTGATGCGCATGAACCCCTTCGAATCCCTCACAGAAGAGATCATATTCTTAATCCTAGACTTCCTGGAATCCGACCCACAAGCCAAGAAATCCTTCTCTGTAGCCTGCAAATCATTCCATTCCATCGAATCCCACCATAGAAAAACCCTGCAACCTCTCCACACCGACTTTATTTCAAGCGCCCTCCGGAGATACCCTCACATTCATCAAGTTGACTTCACTTACTGTCCAAGAATTGAGGACAGCATACTCGTAAGTGTTGCCAATGCCTATTCGGAGACCTTGAAATCTGTTGATCTTTCGAAATCAAGATTCTTTACGCATGTGGGTTTGTCGAGTTTGGCCACGAAATGTGCGGGTTTGGTGGAGTTGGATTTGAGTAATGCAACTGAGTTGAAAGACTCGGGGGCTGCTGCCATTGCTGTAGCTAAGAACTTGGAGAAGTTGTGGATGGCGAGGTGTAAATTGGTGTCGGATATTGGGATTGGGTGCATAGCTGTGGGGTGCAAGAAGCTGAAGTTGATTTGTTTGAAATGGTGTGTTAGAGTTACTGATCTAGGTGTGGGTTTGATTGCCAACAAGTGCCAGGAGCTTCGTTGTTTGGATCTCTCTTATTTGCCGGTAACGAATTTGACTGTTGATTATGTTATCTTTCTCGTTTTGTTCTTTTTCTGATTATTACTTTTTCAAGAATATGGTTAAATGCTGATTAGAGAGTGAAGATACATGACGATTAAGTTCATTGGATTGTGACTATTCTAAACTTTTATTGGTTATGACTTTGGAGAATAAATTTGGGAATTGGGTCTTTGCAGGACAAGAGTCTATGCAGTTTTATGGAAGTCCTGTTTCACTAATTATCATTTTCCAAACCCTAAGGCTAATCTATGGCAGGACAAGATATGTCTATTACTGTGTTTTGCCATGGAGATTCTTCTTTCCCTTTATTTTTGTTGGAAAGATATTGTTGTCAGGGTTTCAAATTCTTCTTTTCATTTTCTCTAAGAAAAGATTGCCCTCGTGGTCTGGTCCGGAGTCAGCTGATTCTGCCATTAAATATGCATTAGAATCATCCTGGTGATTCTGGTCTATTTGAAGAATTATTAGTCATCTTTCCAAAAGAAAGAGATGACAAAAAGAAAAAAGAAAAAAGAAAAAAGAAAAAAAAATGGTATAGAATGAATGGTATGAGGCCAAGTAGCTGGATAAAATTGACGCCACTCATTACAGGACTTTTAATTTGAGGAAAGATACCTACATACTGTTACTACAGATTCTTTTGTGCACGAGGGAATTCTCAAATTTATGGTCTTTAGGATATTCTCTCTTTTTGGTGCAGGTGCATATGTACACGATCTGGCCTTTTCCACAACTGTTTCTTTTTTTTTTTTTTTCATTTCTAATTGGTCACTGCTAAACATTCCTGCTTTTCTGTCTCTGGCATACAGATAACAGAAATCTGCCTATCGCCTATTCTGCAACTGCAAAACCTGAAAGAGTTAGCTCTCATTGGATGTCCTGGTATTGATGATGAGAGCCTTACAAATCTGAAACAAGGTTCCAAGTCCTTGGAGGTATGTATGTCTTGTGTTTTTGTGTTGTGTTGTTACTATCAAATTTCATCATCAATGAAGAGGTTTGTGTGTGTGATTCTAAAAGTTGAGTTAATCAGCTGCCTTTGATGACACATTCTCCTACTATGTGCTTTCCAGGTGCTTAATATTTCCTACTGCCAGAATATTACCAGTAATGGCTTGGGTTCTCTAACCAATGACACTAAATTCCTACACCAGCTTAACTTAGCATATTGCTTTTCTGTAAGTTGATTTCGCAATTTTAATTGTCTGATAGTTGGTAATCTATTTCATGCCCATCACTCATACATATGGTTCAGGTCACCTCTGATCTGGCAAAATGCTTTTACAAATTATCAGAATTGCAATCTATCAAGTTAGATGGTTGCCGTGTCACATGTGCTGCAATGAAAGCCATCGCCGACTGTTGTGAATCTTTAAAGGAGTTGAGCTTATGTAAGTGCAATGGGGTGACAGATGAGGGTCTCTCCTACGTTGCACGAAAGCATGGGCAGTTAAGGAAGTTGGATATTACATGCTGTCAGGAGATAACTGATGCCTCTATAGAAAGCATAACAACTTCATGTGCCTACCTCACTTCCTTTAGAATGGAGAACTGTATCATGGTTCCAAAAGAAGCTTTTGTTTTGATTGGAACGCGTTGTCAATCCCTTGAGGACATTGATATCACAGAGAATGAAGTCAATGATGAAGGTTTTACTTTTAACATTGCCTATCTATGTGCTGTGGGTTTGAAGTGATGATATACTAAATGCTTCATGGTTTAGGCTTGGAGGCAATATCGAGATGTTCCAAAATTTTGAATTTAAAGCTGGGATTGTGCGTATACATCACGGATCATGGACTATCTCATGTGGGCAGTCATTGCCAAAATCTTACAGAGCTTGACTTGTACAGGTAACAACTTTCAGATTTCCTGTGCCTATGCCCTTCATTCTATTGTGAATTGAGTTCCAACAAAAACATTTTCTTTTAATTTTTCCAAAGAAAACTTTCTTAGAATTTCTTAGAGTTCAAAAGTCATGTCATTTTTCATTTCAGAGTAATATCTAAGCAATTTACATCTCGATGCCTGTTTGTGTCTTTGTTTTTTGGAAGTTTCTTCACATCATGTTCACCTATGCATTAGAAAATGATCGGAATGAGCAGCTTGGAGAGAGTAAAAGCCGTATAACTACATTGTGCTTTATATCACGGTATAAGAAGTGAGCAGGGTTGGATGCTTTATATCACCAGTGCTAGTATTGTTGGGTTACAATGTCGGTCCACCCTATAGATAACCTAGGTGTTAACTATACTTGTTTAGCCTGTAGTTCAAAAGCACATGGCTATGTGTGATAATGAAACATCTTGATCTTTATAATCTTTTAATTCTAAATGTGTTCCACATCATTTATCAGCCTTCAACATATAATTAAATTGAGAACTTCCTCTGTCACTTTTTGAACTTGAATCAGGATATGAAAAACAAGGAGAAATCTGAATCAGTTTCCTGAAAAATCTTTAGGATTTTCCCAAGTATTTTAAAGTGTAAATTTTCTCCAAAAAAGGAGATTGAAATCATTTAATCAATTACTGATTATCGCAATCTACATGGAAATTTACTTATTTTTCCTCTTTTGATTTTCAAAGCATGCTCTGAGTGATCGATGCTGTGTGATTATGCGGACAGTTGATGCCTTTATACTGTAGCTCAAATGTCACTACCCATATACACTGCTTTGTGTGTCAGGTTGCCGTGTTTCTTTTTTCAGGAGTTTCACCATATTCCTCTCTTACAGGTGCATGGGGATAACTGATGTGGGCATTGCAGCGATTGCTAATGGTTGCCCCTCATTGGAGATGATTAACATGGCTTACTGTGATAAAATCACAGATAGTTCGTTAATATCCTTAGCACAATGTCTGCAATTGAAAGAACTTGAAATTCGAGGTTGTCCTTCTGTCTCTTCGGTGGGATTATCGGCCATTGCTATGGGATGTAAGCAGCTGACTGTCTTAGATATTAAGAAATGCTATATTAATGATGCTGGATTGATTCATCTAGCACAATACTCTCAATATCTCAAACAGGTAATCTACTTTCTCTCTGGTATCGTGAAACATAAGATGTGTCAACTGTACTTAATAATGATTCTTATTTCTGCAGATAAACATATCATATTGTCCAGTTACTGATGCTGGACTTCTGGCACTGGCTAGCATCAGCCGTCTGCAGAACATGACTATCTTGCATGTAACTCGATTGACTCCAGATGGCCTTATAGCTGCCCTTAGAGCATGTGGAGGGCTTATGAAAATAAAGCTTCACGCTAACTATAAATCATCAATCCCTGAGGCTATCCTCAGCGAGATGGAAGGACGTGGTTGTGCTATTCACTGGAGGAACAAAGCATATTGGGTACTTTCAACTCCCTTTTGCTTATGAGCTCATTGATCACCCTCATATTATGCCATGATGCTTCTATTATTCAGGATCAATTAGTTTGTTCGGGAAGTTAAAGTCTTTCCTTTTGGTTTCTTTTAAGTCCTGTTCCCCTCCTGATGTATTACACATGTTTCTGCTCTGTCTGTTTTTGAACCAGCTAAATGGATTTATTAATGTTCTTTTCTGCCTCCTTTGATGCACAACATTCGAAGGAAAAAGACAGTAATTTAAGTCGAATCCTCAATTTCAATAGCTTTGTCAGCATTGAAACTTTTATTGTGAAATTAGAGACTATGTAATAGTCTGTGATCTCGGGGTAGCAGTAGCAATTTAAACAAGTGTAGCGTCTTTAAGTGGTTACAGTCCTTTTAAAATATAGGCTAGCTAACAAGTCCCGCTTTCCAGATAGCTCTTTGGTACCCCCTCCATATCCAAGCAAGAATTTTATTGAAATATTACAAATGCGAAGAAAATAATCTTCCCTGACTACAAAATCTTTATGAAGATTGGGAGAAGTACTGAGAAATTTACCTTTTATTTTCAAACTCAATATATTCGTCCAAGTTTTTAAGATTCACCATGAATGGCTTTACCATCTCCAGGGTCACAGACCTCCTCAATGGCTTAAATATTCATTTGAGTACTCATGATGTTTTTTTCTTGATTAATCATACATTTACATTCACTCCCAGATCCATCCATCCTGCCGGATATGGTGAGGCATTTGATTGAGCTAAGGATCTTCTGTCCAAAATCCTGCCCGCCTATTGACCTCCTTAACATTTCCCCTAGAATCACTGGAAGTAGCCTGGACCATCCGCCAGTCCATCCTTTTTAGCACTACCACTCTACCAATTTACCAACAGGCAACAGCGTGATGAAGTTGAAAGTTAGTCCTAACTTCTAGCTTCCTAATATGATCAATGATAACTATTTTCAGATGAGTTCATGTGAAGAGCCAGAGCCTGCAAATCCCATTGCATGAGTTACCATCAAATGATCGACACTAGCCTTCTTGTCATACTTGATGATTTAGCATCCCTCTCAGACAAATCCCATGGCTGGTTCACCGGGAGAAGCTCTGGAGCAGCTCCACTAGTGAGCACAGGTGGAGACAAAGGGGTGGCAACTACAAAAACAGAAGCCATGATTTTTGAATGCTGAGGGCCAGTGGACATGATTTCGTGCTTGTGGTTGTAAACTGAATATAAAGATTTTTTTTTTTTTTTATTTTTTAAAAAGGAGAATACTTGCTAGTTCTTCAACTCCCCTTCAAATAATTCGAACTTATAATTAATTTGATCGTAGTAATTATAAGGTGCTTATTACTTTGTTTGGTTAAGTTTGTTTTGAGGGTGCCCAAATTGAGTTTTCTGGGATTCGTATTTACTTCTTTTTAATGCAGTATGGTTGGTTTACCTTTGCTTGTCTTTCCTTTTTGTCTCTCTTTTTTTTTTTTTTTTGGTTAATTTTTCCTGCCGCTATAGCGCCGTGCAGCAAAGCACAAAATACCTCTGTTCTGGCCATTTTTCGGTGTTATTTGCTGGGAATGTCTTCATTCTTTCGAAATGGTTTGTTTTTTAGAAGTAAAATCAAATATCTCAAACCCAAAATTTATTATTTATTTTTCCGAAAATATTTTAAAAAGGCTCTAATTATTACTATATATATTATATTCCAATTATTGTATATATTTATAATATCTTTATACATGTTCCAATTATTACAATTACAAAAAAAAAATATATTTACATCTTTTAATTATTATATTAATATAAATATATATCTTTCAATTTTTATCCTTATCTTTGTTTAATAATAAAATTAGACCTAATGTAACACCATTATTCAAACAAAAATACATGAAAATATATAAAATCAAATATTCATTTATTTTTCACACATTTATTAATATATTTCTCCAAATTATTTTTTTCAAAACACTCTAACATAACACCAAGAAATATTTTTATGTTAAAACTTTGTTTGACCAGTTGGACCAAAGCAAGCATTGATTTAATTGAGTACGAATTGGTTTGAAGGTGCTCAAGTTAGATTCATCATGATGATGAATCAAGATTAATGGAAATGATTGATCTTGAATAGAATCTCAAATAATTTAATTTGTTTTTGCATTGTGTCTTTGGGTTCGCCATATGGTAATACAAGTTCATAAAAGCCCAAAAATGTGCATTTTTAATTGCATCACTTTCGTAGCAAGAGCATAAAGCCTTTACATTCATGAAAAATTATTTTGGGTTTGTGTTTAGATGGAATAATTTTAATTAAGGCTAGAAGTTCAAATATTTCAAAATTAGGTGAATCAAATCAATCATATTGCTGGAAAAAGGATAACTTAAAATTGTTACGTATGGATTTGTAATCCATAATAATTCCTGTTATCTAAATAAGCTCAATAACCATTTTTTTTTTAGGTTTGAAAATTTTATTTCTCATATGCTACTCACCTTGATACTACCTAAGTAAGGTTGTAGATTTTTAGATACATATGGTTAGAGATGACAATGGAACGAATTTGTCAAAGAGACCCATCCCACCCCAAATCTTTCCGATCCGAATTAAATCCCTTTCATAATTTTAAAAATATTAAAAAAATATTTTTTTAAATATAATATTATATAAATACATATGTATTAAAATAATAAATAAATTAAACCAAGTGAGTCCGATAAAAAATAAATAAATAAATTAAACCAAGTGAGTCCGGAACGGGTCCGAGTCCAACCCAACGGTATTCCTGCATATGGATATGCTAGGTTCCAACAGATGGAGGAGCTTTTGACAACTTTTACACCTATGGGAACTAAAGAAATATTTGATGCACCTAAAATAGACAATAAATAGTAAAAATCATTATGTTACGTAATCATCCTAATAAAAAGTGTAAAATGCATAAACCTTCCTTGTATAAAATGCCTATTGTACCCCTTAGTTAGGATATTTTTTCTAATTTTAATATTTGTACACCATTTTTTTTTTCGTATGTGGAATTTGGCTATTTTGTGGGGGTGGGGCTAGAGTCAGGGCTTGGGGTTTGGTGGTGTAGCTTGGGGTGGGTTACGCGTCCAAGGGTGCGACTAAGGTTTAGGTGGGACTTAGGGGTTGGATCGGGGCATCAGTGGGTCAGGTGTGCACGGTAGGATTGGGGTGGAGCAGGGCTGAGAAAAATGAGGCTATTTTGGGTGGGGCTAGGGCTAGGGTTGAGTATTGGGGCTGAGTGGCGGTGGTGGGTAGGGCTAAGGTTTGGGTGTGACGTAGGGTCTGACAGTTTGGGGCGATGGCATGTTGGTGCCCATTAGACGGGTAGGTGGCTGGGGTGCCCACTGGACGGGCTGGGTAGTGTTGGGAGTAGGGGGATGGCCACTGAATGGGTTGTGGGACAGGGGTGGACCACTGGGGTAGGTCTTAGGGAGCGAGGGTGGCGGCGACAATGTGGTGGTTATGGCGATGGGCGGGCAGCTGGTGTGGACTGGTGGTGCAATGGTGGGTTGGTTGGTTGGGAGTGGTGGTGATTAGGTGGGTGGGGAATATATATATATGTGTGTGTGTGTGTGTGTGTGTGTGTGTGTGTGACCCCTTCGTAGTGCGATGGTTATAGTGCTTATTGGATAAGTCTAAGGGTAAGTTTGTGTATATTTGGACAAGTTTTAGTGGAGGTTTTTGTATATTTAAACAAGCTTTTAGTGGGGTTTAAAAGTTTTTAATCTCACAAAGCAATTATGCGGGGGTAAACTAATTTTTTTATAACATTTTTAGCTTTATCAACTTTTTTCTTTATAAAAAATAATGAGTTTAATAATAAGTAAAACAGCAGTAAAATTAAATAATATGGATGTAATTTTAAAAATATAAAATAGTCTATATATTTAAACCAAATCTCATGCAATATTTCGTAAATATCCCAATATAATACTACTATAATAAATATTGGCTTGGAGGGGATGTGTGGTGGCCCGAGTTTGTTCTAATATTTTTATAAGTGGACATGTAATCAAATTGATTTTATTATCAATCAACAATTTAATTAGTTAAATTATCACTTCAATTAGTTGGGTGAAAATTAATTATATTTTTTATTATATTTTATAAAATAATAAAATAATAAATTAATTATTATATATAAAATAAAATAAATATATAATTAATTAAAAAACACATAATAAAATCTAAAATAAAAATAATCAAGTACATATAATCAAATATCAAGTTTAAGATTAATAAAAAAAAAATAAAAATTTAATTGGTTTAATCAATTTTTCATCTTATTTGAAAGGTCCGATTGATTTTTAATTGAATTTTTTTTTTTTTTAACTCCAATCCAATCAAACCAACAACTAATTTATAATTGAACCGTTAAATCCATCGATTTGTTTCCTTCGACTTCGAGCCATATAATGGCTGAGATCATGTAACGTCACCTTCTTTGGATTGAGAAAATTAGTGTGTGGATATACATACCTTTAGGGTTGGGGGTGGGTGGGGGTAGGGGGAAGTGGATATATATAACTTAGTATACAAGATTTCAATAAAGTGGACCTTTCGCCAAAGCTTGGTGAGGAAGTCATGTACATCAGCAGGAACGTGGAAGGTTCATTGATCACTCAACAAATGTTATTTTATGTTACATAAAAAATCTTCATGGAGATTCTATATATGTTTACTTGGTGTCCGCCGCTACATTTCATTATATTTTCTAGGCTTGGTTTCACAAAAATCCAATCTAAATTTGACATCCATGTTGTTGGAAATTAAAATTAATTTTTTTTCAGTTAATGTTATTTAATTTTAATTTTACATTTAGTTGAAAAAAA
Source organism: Paulownia fortunei (assembly GCA_019321725.1). Classification (NCBI taxonomy): domain Eukaryota; kingdom Viridiplantae; phylum Streptophyta; class Magnoliopsida; order Lamiales; family Paulowniaceae; genus Paulownia; species Paulownia fortunei. Next base: position 16,986,087 of record CM033116.1, on the reverse strand, counting down.
TAAATATATTATAATTGACCACACTATGATCATTTCTCTTTTTAATGAGTATTTTATATTATTATGTAGATTTATATGTTCGGTATAATTAATGAGCATATTGCTATAGTTTTATAAGATCTCATAATTATTTTGGTATAAAATAAAATTAGGTATGAGAAGTTATTGGTCACTGCATCTAATATATGAGAATTTTTTTTTCCACAGTAAGTAGCGTATTAAAAAACAATTGATGTACAAATATAAGTTGGCTGTGGTTTGAATTTTTAAAAATTATAGATATTTGAATAAAAAAAATATATATTAAAATAATAGTTTCAAACATAAACTTTGATTGAAAATTCGTGTATGATTTGATGCAATTGCTATGACGTCTCGTGACATTATATGAAATGTATTGAATACCAATCATTTCAATCAATTCTTAAGACTAAGAAACAAGCCTTCACCATTTATTTTCGACCACCTCATTTTTTGAATTTTGCTTAATATAAGTTGGATTGATCATACTAGCGCTCTGTAATTAGTTTAAACAAACTTATTTGTAAGTATTTTTATTCTAGAGCACTTGATGTAAGTTTGAGAGAGCCCACATTAATGTAGGAAAAATAAAGTGTAATTTTAGATGATTGAAACAAAATTAAACAGAATAATAGGTTGGAAATGATAGTTGAGACAAGAGTTGAACTATTTCTTTTTAAGACGAAATTATTTTGATATTTAATATAATTTCGACAATCGCCTTTCAAGATATAATGATCATTTTTTAAAAAAGTAGTAGTATAAATTTCAAAAACAACAAACAAATAAATTATTCTGGACTCTCTTAGAATACTATAAAATAAGAAGAAAATTGCATAGATGAAATTTTCGGGTATAGTTCAATTGGCGAAACAATTTATTTGAACTTGCTTTCAGCGGTAGGATGGGAGTTCGAATTTTGACGGAAACCTGTGAATGCATTTCAGTATGGAGCAATTACTATATTGCTGGTGGAACCCTGCGACTGAGGTATTTTGAGCGATCACTGTAAGTTGGGTTTTTTGTACGCAAAAATGTATATTTTTTATTGGGAACATGAGTGTTGATTGATGCATATCCAACGATTTACCCCTCTTAGGTATTAGGAATAAGTGTTTAGGAAGTTTATAATTAGTCCGACAAAATTGAAAATTTGAGTTATTAAAAAAATAAAAATAAAAAGATATTGCATGGATGAAAATAAATGAATTCTGCAAATGAAAAGCGCTTGTTTGTGATTGTTGAAAGTTGTGGCTGATAGGTACAACTGTTGAAAATTTAGCGCTACAGTCTGATTGAACAAACACATTTATTTAGTCAATAGTTAAACGGTACAATTACATTCTTTCGTATAATTAGCAATTGATTGGTGCCACGTGTTGCACGCTAAGTTGGTGATTAAAAATTCTATTAAAAATATTCTAAATTCTTATTATATAAAAAGATATATACAGTGATTAAATTACACTGTGTAACATTAAATTCTTAAAGATGTAGATCCTCCTATTTTCACAAACATATACGAAGATTAAATTACTCAAGTTGTGACATTAAATTCTTAAAGATGTAGATCATTCCTTTTCAAAACTATAGATACTCATGGGGTCCAAATCCAAGTATCACATTTCAACTATCTAAAGTGGCTTAAAATATTTCCAATTTCCAATTTTCAATTTGAGATTGATGACATTATATCTTCCCACCATTTTTCATTTAAGCAATTTGCACTCTTTTAAGTAGCTTATTTTTAACTTTAATTTTTTATTTACTCAAAATTAATTTTGAACAGTCAATTGTACGATATTCATCTATCCGTAGAGTAGATTTTCTTAATTCAAAGAATTATTATTTTTATTTAATTAAAATCTACTTATATAATTGATCAAAATTTAATCAAAATCAAAATTTAAAACCAATTTCAATAGTTAATACTCTACATTGGAAGGAAAAGCACCCCTAAATTTAATCTAAAAAATTATTTAGTGATATGAAAATTGTTACACTCGCATATATTATGCATTGTAGATTATTGATTATATGTGAAAGAAGGTACTCACATCCTATAAATGACAACATCAACTATTGTATTAATCTATTTTGTGACAATCATAATTCATTGACTTTACATTCTTTTAGGATAATTTTATGCAATACTAGTTCAATAGTCCTTGTATATCTCACACGCTAAGTTTATTTATGTGCGATCCCCACATGCTGATGCACATGCGAAAGGGGTGTTCATACTGTATGTAAACTCCACTATCATTTATGTGAGAATATAAAAAACACCAAAAATACATCTAAATTATTGACTTGAGTGTTGCACAAACTTTTCCACTGTATCTTTGATTTTACTCAGATTGGAGATTCTTCTAAGTATTGTTGGTTGGTCCGATTAAATTAAATTTTTTAATATTCAAATTTATTTATAATTAAATAAAATATTAGTTTTCTTAAGGTGACCCAACTAAAATTTTTTGATATTTAAATTAAATTTAATTGAAGAAAAAATATAAAATTTCATACGAACAAGTAAATATCAAAGATTAAAAGATAATTTATCTTTTTATTGTGCCTTTTTGAGGGTATTTTCACGTACTCAATACATGATATACAACATGCATTGTTATTTGACGACTTTTCGCCTGTACCGTATGACAAGATCAACAATTGTGAGTTAGGAATTCTACCTAAATCGTTTGACCGATTGGATCGAGGCCGGATAAAAATACTCGAATCTTATCCTATTTTGTAATTTAAGCATTTTTAAGGGGCAAAATAGAGAACTCATAAGTATACACATCATTAGTATTAACACATACTTCCACAACACCATTGACTTTACCCTACTTTTTAAAATTTTGCACTAAACTAAATGATTCCTACCCACATCTCTCAATGAAAAATGTGTAAACTTCAAGGGACAATGCAATCTAGGCTCTTCATTAAAATCCAGAATAAAACTATTCCTTAGTTTTTTTTTTTTTTATTGGAGAAGAGCAATAAATTACATCATTCAATATGCTAAAATATTAATTAAAGACTTTAACTACAACTAATAATTGCGTCACATAACATTTTGCTTGCGTTTAAAGAGAAAAACCTTTTATAAAATAAACATCCATCTACATTTTTTTTAGGATCTCAAACCCAAAATTTCGAAATTGTAAAATTTTGGAATCTCAACCAAAATCGGCAAAAAAAAAAAAAAAAAAAACTATTTCTGTAATTAAAATCCTTAGAAATGGGAAAACATTGTTGACATATGCCAAACTTGTGAGGGGCCCAGGCCCAAAGACTGTGACCCAAATATGTAAAGGTATGGATGCCTCAGCCGCCTCTATCATTTCTATATTGTAGGCCGTAGCTATCTCAGTCAAACCACGAGCTTTGACCATTGAATTCCATTATTTTCTAATTATTATTATTTCAATTTTTAATCCATATTTCTTTATCACTTTTCTCATCTTAGTCAAGGTAAAGAATTAATTGCATGCACCAAATATAATTTGTCGAATATAATTTAGGATTGAAAAAAGAACAAAAAAAAAAAAAATAGTTTCGCTCGCATCCACATTTGGTCTTGTTTGAGCTTGATTTTTTTCATCTTTTATAGGTTTATCTTAATTTGACTAAGAATTTTAAACGATAGATAAAAAAGAAAATTTTTGTATATTTTTATATTGTTATTTTAAAAAATAATGATTAAAAAAATTTTATTATGTTATACCAGTAATCAAGTGATAATTTTGTATACGAGTTTTTTATTTTAAAAAAAAAAAAAAACCTTTTTGTTGTTCCAAAAAAAATAAAATTATCAATATATTTGAAACACAAGGAATACATAACAAAATAATATTTAACATTATTTAATAAGTTTTAAAAATCGATTCAATAAGCTAAAAATAATAAAATATAAATATTTATATAAAGTTATTTTACCTTCGGTCGATTCCATTTACTCTCGAGTATCTAGTGAAGTTTGGATAATATATTAACTAGCAATTTTCAATTTTTCTAATATTTTTTCTTTGGTTTATTTTCAGAATTTTCTTTTCTACCTTTTTTTTGGTCAACAATCATATCTTAAGCTTCATTGAAGATGCTGGTGCAGTGGTACCAAACCCAACCCCACCCATACTTAACAATTTCCAGACACAAGCAAGAAAGAAATACGTGCACATTCACACTTCCTTCTTCTTCGTCGTCTTCTTATTCTCTTCTTACAAACCAATCCCTCCCACCAATCATCCAATCCATATTTTCACACACAAACACACTTTCACTGTGTGTATGCAATGGCCGCCGCTTCTTCAGGAACCTTAGAGACCTCTGCAAACTCAGCCTCAGCCTTCTCCTTTTCCAACCCATTTATGTCTTCCAACTCTTTCACCAGTCTTCTTGCCTCTGATCAAGACCACCCCTCCACCTCCGCCGCCGTCAGGAAAGGTCTTGGTGATCGGATAGCGGAGAGGACAGGCTCTGGAGTGCCTAAGTTCAAGTCTCTGCCACCGCCTTCGCTACCCATATCGCCACCGACTGCCGCCTTCTCTCCTTCTTCCTACTTTGCTCTTCCTCATGGCCTGAGCCCTGCTGAGCTTTTGGATTCTCCTGTTCTTCTGTCGGCTTCTAATGTAAGCCGTACTTCTTCATTTCCCAGAAAAAAAAAACCAAAACATTTTTTTTCTTGCTTCTGTTCTGTTCTGAAATAGTATATTAATATAGTATGTATGGTTTTGTATCTTTTAAGGATGTTTTGTCTGAAGTTTACGCTTTTGGTGATGTTCTTCTTGGCCGTTTGAAATGCAGATTTTGCCTTCTCCAACTACAGGGACTTTTCCTATTCAGGCTTTCAATTGGAAGAGCAATTCTGACAGGTCCCAGCAAAAGGATATCAAGAATGAACAGAAGACCTTTTCAGATTTCTCTTTCCAAACCCAGAGAAATCCTCCGACATCTTATGTATGTTTTGATTTCCATAGGTTCTGGATTTGTTAGTTTAATAATTACTCTTTCTTCCTAGCTTTAATTTTCATTTTGTGCTGATTAATCTGTTAAAATTGTTGAAATCAGGGACAGCAGAAATGGGGTTATCAAGAAACTGCTAATCAAGATGTCGCATCATCAGACAAAGACAATTTGGAATCCGAGTTCAATTCAATGCAGAGCTTTTCCCCTGAGATGGCTACAATCCAAACAAATGATCCAAGCAACGATATGGTCCGATCCGACAATCAATTTAACCAATCATCACAGACATTAAGGGAGAACAGAAGGTCGGATGATGGGTATAACTGGAGGAAATATGGGCAGAAACAAGTGAAAGGGAGTGAAAATCCGCGAAGCTATTACAAATGTACACATCCCAATTGCCCCACCAAGAAAAAGGTCGAAAGGTCTTTCGATGGACAGATTACTGAAATTGTTTACAGAGGTACTCATAACCATCCCCAGCCTCAGTCTAGTCGAAGATCGTCGTCCTCCTCATCCACAGCATCGGCTTCTTCTGTAGTAATTCAGTCTTGCAGTACTCAGTCCAATGAAATCCCAGAGCAGTCTTATGGATCGAATGGTACGGGAAAAATGGATTCTTTCGTTGCAACACCTGAGAACTCCTCAACATGTAATGATGATTTCGAGCAGGGCACTCAGAAGAGCAAGTCGGATAGAGATGAGTTCGATGAAAATGAGCCAGATGCCAAAAGATGGTGAGTTTATTAAGTTATTAAGCTAGAAAAATTGTTATATATATATATTGATGATGGGAATCTAAGGAATGAACTGTATGGCCTGATTTGATGCTTTGTTTTCAGGAAAGGTGAGACTGAAAGTGAAGGTATTTCTGCAATAGGGAGTAGGACAGTGAGAGAACCAAGAGTTGTTGTTCAAACTATGAGTGATATAGATATACTTGATGATGGTTATAGGTGGAGAAAGTATGGTCAGAAAGTGGTGAAGGGAAATCCCAATCCCAGGTAAGAAGCTCATCTTTCTTGCAATGTTTATGGTCATATTGTGCTTCAGGACAACGTTTCAATTTTGGTATGAATGACAAAACATATCTTTGTTCTGCTTAGGACAAAATATTGTATTCTCATGGGATTGCCTTGCATATGTATTTGCTCTTTAAAAACTAAACATAGTTTTAAAAGTAGTCTGATCTTGTGTGCATTTTTCTGGGATTCTAGGAGCTATTACAAGTGCACTAATCCAGGGTGTCAGGTAAGGAAACACGTGGAAAGGGCATCACACGACCCAAGGGTGGTGATAACAGCGTATGAGGGGAAGCACAACCACGATGTCCCAGCTGCTCGTGGCAGTGGGAAGAATTCCCTTAGCAGAACAATGCCATATATTCCTAGCAACAATGTAGCCGTGGCAGCAGTGAGGCCTTTACGGCATAACTCGACTGATCCAATGTCAATCCACATTGGTGCAAGGCCAACAACTACTCAAGCTGATGCCCCATATACCTTAGAGATGCTGCAGAGTCCAGCAGGGAGCTATGGATATTCAAGATTTGGAAATTCGGCAAGTTCTTTCGTTAGTCCTCCACAAGACAACAATACATTGTTTCCAAGAGCCAAGGATGAGCCCAGAGACGACATGTTTCTCGAGTCGTTGCTATACTGATTTCGCCGGAGAATTCCATCGAACAGTGCCTCCCATGCCCTTGTGTCCATCTCCCACGGACAGAGAGAGATGCAAAAACTCATCAAGATCGGCACACCGAGCATTGCATATAGTTCTTTTTTTTTTTTTTTTTTTAAATTCCAAGATGATTCTTTGCTTTATATATTTTTGGGTTGTGAATAGAGCTACATATATAGTAGTTTGTACCACGTCAGATTCCATTTGTTGGTTAGTAGCTGTTTGTTTATTTTTTGATGTATTTTCCACAGGAATGGTTTTGTACATCCATAGTACAGGAATTCCTCAAATAAATTGTTTCTACTGTTGGTCTGAGGCATTTCTCAGGTTTGGTTTTACTGAGTATTAAAGCCTCAATTTGTTACAATTCAGACATGGTAGTCATGAATTCTTTTAAAGTCCTTTTGACTGAAGAATTTGAATCCTTTGTTTAGATCCATAACAATATATCATCATGGTACTTTTTATAACTAATAATTTTGAATTATTATTTTTAAATGGTATGATGAATTTATAATTCATGTAATTTTAGAGTCATGAAATTCATAATTCTAAAACCTCAAATTCAAAATTTTCAATCCAAATAAGAACATGAGATACTACTACTACCTATGATTTTGCCTATGAGGAAAATATGATCAAAGAAGACAAATTTTGTGATGAGTGGGTTGTGTCGTCATGAGTTAATTGCAACATACATGGTTCTATTAAATGATTGAGAGTTTTTGAATGGGCAAAGGAATTTCAGTTTTGGCTCCCACATCGGTCAATGAGAGCTTGTAATTTTTGGAGACTTCTCTAGCTATATATATTGCTCACATAAATTTTGCACATGCAAAAAATTACAAAGTAAGAAAGACACAGACATAATGAATATATAAATTTACAAGGAAAAGAGGTTACAATTTTTAGAAAACATTTCTGAAAATTAAGACTAATTCTCCTAATATATGATTCAAGGGCTTAAAGCTTATTTTTGAATGGATTGTGTAATTCCCTCCCAATGGTTGAAGAAAATCAGGAACCACTTGGAATCAAATATTTGTTTTGAGGACATGATGCCTTTTGACGAAGATATAGAACCTTTGTTGATGGCATTAAGGATGGCAAGGGGGCATCAAATCCTCTAAACCTTGACCTCAAAACAAATATTTGATTCCAAAGTGTTTCCTGATTTTCTTCAGCTAATGGGAGGGAATTACACAATCGAAGATATAGAACCTTTGTTGATGGCATTGAGGATGGTAATGGGTGAATTTGAAATGAATTTGGTCAAATTTAAGAATTGCTTTCGGCAAGATTAGTATGGACCAAGAATAGCCCGTCCTACCCCAATTTAGTCCCAAACCCGCCATATCCCATCCGAAACCTGAATTCTAGCTGGTCCAATCATTAGACCCGCGAACCCATTACCCTATTATTTTAACTTTGTATTAGAAAAGGTCTATGGTGGAAAACTAGTTAAAAAAAAAGGTTAGAAAAGACTAGGGTTGGAAATAATTAAACAAACAAAGAAAATTGAAAGCCAATATCCCGGGGCTTTCTTTCGATTTGAAGAAAACCTATTATATAATATAAATAAAAATTAAAAAAGAAAAAGAACTCAGAAATGCCTAGCTTTGAAAACTTATTCAACTCATTATCTGAGGAGCCAATACAGACAAGGATAAAAGCATGCAGCATTAGCAGAGAAGAAATGAAGAGTATCATTTAGAAATTGATAGTGGTATCATTATTAGGTAAGAGACACAATGAGGCTGGCTTGAGGTGCCGTGGGAGTCGTGCTCAAGGGCAACTTGACATATAGTACGGGTCTGGAGTGAGCCCAATGGACCTATTAGCCTCCTCAAATTCGGACATGTTTAAAAAATTAAAACACACTATCCATTTCAATACCCTTTTAGCCACCTCGAACCCATCCCAAATGAGGCGAGTTTGCAAACCCTGACCCATTGCCGTTCTTAGTTGATAGAAGTTTGAGACTTGAAAGCTTGATGCTTGATTTGCTAGGTGTGTGTAACGGGAGTTCCCTTTATATAGGCATAAGCTTGGGTTTCTTGTATTCGGAGCTCCAGTTTTCCCCTTGGGCTTGGATACCACTTGCCATATATTTGAATGTGCTCAAGTTTTTTAACCGGCTAATTTTAAATATATTTTGGCCCAACTAACTTAACTCAAAATAAAATAAGATTTATTACTTATTTTGGATTCTTCCAACTTATAAAACCATAAAGCCCAAATATATGATATACTTTAATTTGGGACCCAAACTTAAAAACCAATTATTTGAGCTATTAAATAGTAATTTACACCAATAAAATTGATATCAGCTCATATTAAGTGGGTAATTCCATAGTGGACTGAGTGAGTACGTCTAGGTCCACACCATTATGCTGTATGGGGATTGTTTTTTCATCGTTAATCCTTGATTCAAATAGTGGTGAATGAATCGAGGTGTATTGTATCTATCTTGGGTTCGGGATTTATCAAAACCCTTCAATTCATGGAACTCATAAATCTATTTCTATGGTGGGTCTGGATTTCATGACTAAGGATATTTTTAGCATCTCCATAATATAATGTTTTTATTTCACAACTTCATCGGCTTTACAAAGTTAATCTTTGAGAGCTTCAACATTTTTTTGGGAGAAGAGATCATCAATTACAACATTATATCAAGATAACAATTAAAGATTAAATTTGGACAATTTTTTCAATTGTGTGGTTTTCGTTGGAACTCGACTAACCAACAAGGAATCCACTGTGCTTATTCTCCTTAGATAGATGAAATATATTATGGACTGAAAAATCTGATTTTATTTTCAATTCTTCCTTTTTTTTTCCATTTATACTATTTCTATCTATGTGGATTAGATATGTAGTGTCAATCCAAAATTATTTTGAATATTATTGTACGGTTAAATTGAAATTTAAAGAATTGAAAATAATAATTCATTACAAAGACTAACTAGGTAAAAAAAGATTACATAAAGTGCAAAAATAAGATTATTAGTGCATGATATATTTATCAACACTATTCAAATAAGATTATAATTTAATTTTTGAACAAAAATAAAGTTATGATCTTTCAAGCAACTATCTTAGGCACGACTGCGAGGCAAGATTCGTTCGAATTGGCATGCTAGGTTTACGAGCCAGCTCGACTTGTCTTGTAGTCCTAGTGTGAGTACATATATATATATATATATATATATAATACATTATAATACATATATAATACACATATATAATATGAGTATATATTATGGCCTGTTTACTTTTTTAGATAGGATATGAGATGATTGATACAAAATATAATTAAATTTGAGATATATAATACATATATAATACACATATATAATATGAGTATATATTATGGTCTGTTTATTTTTTTAGATAGGATATGAAATGATTGATAAAAAATATAATAAAATTTGAGATATAGATTATATATATATATATATATATATATATATTTATCCTATGTAATAGGGTTGATTGTAAGAATAGTGTACACAATATGATCAAATATGTACTTTGTGGATAAATGAGTGAAAGAATGTAATACGATCAAATTGCTCTTAATGATGACATTTTGGTTTATATATGGTAATGAATTCTTGTTAAGAAATCAATAACAGAAATCCCTTTGCATTTCCTTATGTAAATTCATTCCAAAAGTAAACAAATTTTTGATTAAGGTTGTTTAGGTTATATAATTATAATCACATTACTAAAATTATGTTACTATACTATCCTTGATCACAAATTTGTTTATTTCTTTTTTCTTATTTTTTTTCCTTTCCATTTTTCTTTATCTTTCTCATTTTCTTTCTTGTTTTTCCTTTCTCTTTTCTTATTTTTTTTCTACAGACTTTTCCTTTCTTTTTTTTCTCTTTCTTCATTCTTACCTCACTTTTCCTCTTTTTCTCTTATTTCTTCTTTATTTTTATTTTAGCCTCTGTTCATTTCTTATTTTGTCCTCCCCGAGGACTGTCACTACCGCCACTACCACCGGCACCACCCACCACTGAACTTGACAGAAAGCTGCTTCCGATCAACAAGGCAAAGGCAGTAAATTGAGGATCTATATTGAAATTTGTTTATTTGGACACAAGGGCAAATTTTTATAATTTCACATTGATTTTTAGGGATAAACTAGAGAATTTGTCATTAGTAAGACTCATGGGCCTTAAAGGATTTTGGATCCTACCATATTGGGTGTATACTTGCCCACCAAACAATCACCAGTTTTCGAAATAGTATCGGGCTTTCATTTATCAATCGGGCTGCAATACCTAAGCTTCACAACATTCACTTAGGCAATATCATTCATGTCTTACGTGCTATATATATGTTGATTACATTGATACTAGCATGAAATCATTCATTTCATCTTGTAACAGAATTTAATCGTTAAATCTCTAAGACTCTCATATGGTGTTAGTGGTTGATTTCCCCTAACCTAAGTAATCAATTTTATAGTGAGCTAAGAAGAAAAATTAGGTTATCAATACGGTTACATGTTATAATTTTAGAAGTGTAGAAGATGTTACCAGTAAGCTTATGTGATTTTATTCGATTCGATTAAGGTATTTCAAAAGTATATATATTGTTAATTTTTATTTTTGGGACATGAAACATAATATCATATGATTGAAATATGATATTACAAGGTCCATATGTACATAAAACTATCGAAGTGCAATCTTGATAATAGTTTTAGAGTTGGGGTGTCGATCGGGTTAGAAAATAAACAAAAGGTTAGGAAATTACTGTAGCAATTATTTATGAAATCATATGTCAATTGAACAAGGTTGCAATTAGGTACATTAAACATCGAGAACACTTGATTTGGCTGTCTAAGATGAGTAAAAAATCAGATTTAGTACAACTTACTACCTCATGCTTGCATTAGCTACTCCTCAATCTTCTTTGCCACCTCATGCTTACTCTAGTTATCCATATCACTCTTTTCTTTATTCTTGAGCCATCAACCATGACCACAATCATTTTTTGAGTTATTTCACCTTCTAAACCTCTATCTTAAGCTCTCTAAGTTGGTCCCAAGTGATTTCAAGTGAAAGAAAAGGTAAAAGAAGCAAAAGAAAGTAGTAATCAACAAGTAGAAGCTCAAAATTGACCCTAGGTGAGCTTAACCTATGTTTTTGGAAAACAAATTTACATTCTTTGAGGATTTATAATTTATTAAGCTTCCATCCTTGTTTGTAATCATGTAGGGCATTATTGATAGTTTTATTATGCACAAAAGAAGGATTTTTTTTTTTGTGCAAAACAGTAGTAGGAACCACTAAGGATAGAAATTGTGTAGCTGCTGATTTTTTATTTTTTGAGGTTTAAATTTGCATGATATCTTGACCAAAATCTATAATTACCACCATGAATGTATTTTTATGTGAGTTGAGATGATGTATGTAAATTTGGATAGGCTAGAAGTTGATATATGGCATGATAATTGAAGAAGTACTCAAAACTGTTGTAATAAAACATTTTATTTTGGTTTGGTGTGAAGGGGGCTTCTTTTGTTAAGTTAAATCCATTATTTTTAACTAGTTTAGGAGATGGCTATCTATAATTACATGTTATCTAAGTATATAGAAAATTTAAGAGTGATTGAACTTGTTTAAGGGGGTGAAAAGCTTCATAAAATCAGTTGGACTGAATCTGTCCACTTTGATATTTTACCATGTTCCAACCCCTACATGTTGTTATTGAGTTCTAATGATTAGGGACTTATTTTGGTTATATATAGGGGTCATAATACTTCCACTATATGAGCATGCATTTAAAATGCAAAATTTTGGTAGTTATGGGACTTACCTTTAGATTCTAGATTGTAACTTAAAAAATTTGATTGTTACCTTGTTAGCCTTGATATTCAAGGTCTTATTATAAGATTATGTATTTTGAACTTGCCAATTCGGAAATAGTGTTGATGGTGAATAGTATTACAGGTTGTTTTTCATCAAATAATAGGGAGAAAGACTTAATACGTCTAGAGTAAGGCACCTACAATACAAAATGTAAGTGAAAATCCAATTGTAACTATAATGCACGAACACAATATGTCTTAAAGTATTTATACCAAATATATTGATGACATTCGAATAAATTTGATAAAAGTATAATATATACCTCATGATGCTAGAAAGATGTCTAGAGCAAAATTATTTTCATTTCATTGAACATACCATTTATGAGTATTTGCACATGCACGCATAACATATGGTCACAATTGAGATTTTACATGAGACTTGCATGCATGGCATGATTTGAGAAAGGAGAAGTATATTATAATAATATTTTATTGGCCACTACTAGTGCACTAAAGTATGCTTATATGATGTTTTGGGCCTTGAAAATAGGATACACATTGGTGATCACAGAAAAAGACAAGGGGTGTACCCTGGTGGATCACGAAAGGATAGTCCACTTGACTATGTCCTTATTGATCCTGTGGGTGGAATACTTCTTAAGTGATCATAGGAGAAGACAGGGGTGGACCTCTAGTGGTCACGGACGAATGGTTCAATTGACTGTTTCAATTTGAATTGCACGGAGCTCTTTTTGGTGCTTATTAGGTGGGCCAAGTGAAAATAAATAATTTTAAATGAAACGTTTTGATTCATGAGTATGCATTTGTAGCATGATATCTTGGATGCATTGCATGATGTTTAGTGTTAGCTCACACAATTCTTGCAATGTAGGCGAGCATGATGAGTATTGAGCTTTCTGGGTTGCTTGGCTGGCTATTGGAGCTCCTACAGGCTTTCAGAGATTATTGTACATGGATGATGACCCGTGAGGATAGTTTGTGGGTTGTTGTCTAATTTTAAATCATATTGTAATGTATTTTGAGATCTTATACTGTATATAACTTTTGGTACCTTATTGTAAATAAGTTTGAGTGTGCGGTAATTTTGATGGGCATTACCTTGTATAAATGGCTAGCTTTTATATATAGGGTTATGTGTGTGAAGAAACTTTACTGTTTCTTAGTGCTACGTTTGAAGAAAAAAAATATATACATTCACACAGTTGTATGCTATCTTTTAAATATTAACTGTACATATATATTTATAGGGGCGATATGGAGTGGTATCGGAGTCTAGGTTTGTGATTTTGTAGACTATCCATGTACATGAGTTTGGAAACTTGTGGAGCATAACCACGCCAATAAGTTTTGTTTTGTTGTATAGTTCATTATATATGTCATGAATTATATTGGCCATGTGTTATAAGATTTTGTATAAACATATGTTGAAGCAATCCCACCTATAGTAATTGGTAAATTCTCTATCTTCGGTATTCCATCATTTGTATTGTTTGACTATGGAGCTATACATTCATTTGTGTCCAAATATTTGTCTACAACAAATCAAGATTTCACGTTAGTAGTCGGTGTGGTAGAACCATACAATAAGTTAAACGAACCAAAGTATTTATTGTGCCATTAGTGATACATAAATCAAGAATTACCATAAAACAAGGAGAGTTTCAATCAAAAATTAAAATAATAATACAACACACCTGAACATTATGCACTTTTATAACCGTTTTTCTTCCTCCATCAAGAGGTTTACCCTTTTTCCTCAACTAAATAAAATTTAGAAAGACATAATGAAAGTAGAAAAAACTAAAAATAGAAGAAAAAATAGAAAATATATTTCTATTACCACTAGAAAAGTTACATTAGTATTAGAAAACTTAGCCTAAAGAAATATAACAATATAATTTCCTTTCCTTCTCTAAGGATTTTTATGTGTCCTTATTGACATCCAATAGACCCTCTTTATAGTATAAGAGTGCCTAAATTGACATCTCCAAATTCACTTCAAATGCACTCCAAATTTACTTCAAATATGCTCTAAATTTATATGTATTTTTCAAATCCAAATTTTGTCACATATTTTTCTCCATGGAATCAGTTGATTTTGAAAACGTGATCAATGTTAAAGCTGTGTATGTGTGTGTTAGCTTCATTTTTCACATAATTCCAATCACTAGGGAGAAAGTTATGCTTAATTTAAAGAAATAAATCAACATAGATAGAACCTTTCCAATACACACAATTGAACAAATTTTTTGTTATAATAAAAGTTGAATTGGACTGAGTTTCGAACAACAAAGTTGTAGTTTTGTTGTAGTTCTACTCTTAGATTTTAAATGAAGCAAGATTTAAGTCAATAGGGCTTTTGAAAATGGAGTTATACCCAAAATACTAAAACTGCACAAGTTTGGAAATATGCTTATTTTGAATTTATTGTAAGCCCAACAATCACTTGCAAAGTCCAAGTATCTTCTTGCATATATTTTGATCTATACATGATGGACTTAGACAAAAATGACCATTTCTTCTAATTGTGATTCAATAAAATATTATCTCCCAACTTTCTCACGAAACATGTTGTCTTATTTGATTTTACTTTGACTCTTTTTGATCTCTTTTTGTTCATTGATTCTCTAACATAAAAAATAAATACAATATAATATTAACAAGAATAAAACAAGAAAAGTATAAAAGATATGATATAAAAATATGTCAATATATGTACTTATCAAATTCCCCCACACTTAACCCCTTACTCATCCTCGAGCAAGCCTAAATCAAACCTAAACTAATCTACTTTTGTAGAAAATTACGATTGCATTTAGCATATACAACAAGCCTTTAAACCTCTAGGTGACCCATAGAGAATGAATTATAGTCTCGTGAGGATTTCCAGCGGTGATATCTACAAATACTTATGATAACTAATTTCCTACCATTATTATCAGGAAGCAACAAAGTAATATGGAAATGAAATCAAACAAGTATTGAATCTAACTCTTAGTTATTCAAAAGTCATTACATCTTCATTATAAGCATATTAAAGTGTGTGTGTGAATAGTTAATGTCAACAGTGACGAAACCATGCATGCTTCAAACAAGTGAAATCCCATAGAACCTCACAAAAACCATCACCTAATCTCTAATGGAAGAGTTAAACATCACAGGATTTTTCTTTGGTACAAATCTCCACTGCACCGAAAACACTACACGAAATCAAAAGGTTTTCAACAAATGTTGTAATGGGGCCAAATGGTAGTGATGTGGCTAAAAAATAAAAGGATATGTTGCAACAAAGATTCTAAAACCTTCATGGGATTAGAGACATAGAGTTTATCAATGAATAATTCTCATAATCCCTGAATTTTAACACCGGGCCCTATTGTTATTGAATTGGACCATTTTTCGTCATTCTTATTGATTTTGCAAAATCCAATTTTATTTTCAACTCGTAACATTTTTAACAACGTGAATGTCTCTTAATCTCTAAATTATTTAAAGAACAATGGGAGGATAATAATGTATTTAGCCTAGGTAAGAAGAAATGGTTACCACAGAAAAATACTTATTTATTGAAAAAGGCTCAAAGTGGCTTACTATGGGGGATGTTCTCTTAGAACATCACATGGAGAATAAGCTGATTTGACCATGGTGCCGGAAAGCTTAATGCCTTAATCATTTTTCAAGAGGTACTCAATCAGTCGTTCGCCTCGAAGACCAAAAGGAAAAATTCTAGCACTCAACCCTTATATGTTGAAAATTCAAGTAATTATTAAAGCGAGGGCATAAGAACTACCTATTTTGACATGCTTGTCTCCACACCGAATAACATAATTATTTGTACAAAAAAGATTTGAGTATAATTATCCCAAAAAATATATTAACCAAAGAACAACATCAAAGTCCAAACCAATACCCATCATCAATAAAACCACATTATTCGTGCTTAATTTTAATTGTTGAAGTTGGAAGAATATCTACGACTAAAAAAAATGACAATTCACAAAATTTTGTTAAAAACTTCACAAACTTGCTATGTTATGCAAAACAAATATAGGGGTACGTCTCAAGAGTGTTAAAGTTACCATTTAACCTGTCACTCTTTTTTACAGTTTCAACGGACCAAAAAAAAACACGCTTGAAATTTTTTTTCAAAAAAAAAAAAATCTAGAAAAACAAACATTGAACACACAAGGCAAAATATCAACTATCCCCTCTTCCAACCTAATCGAGACATTGTTTCCAATATCGAAAATGGATAGAAAAGTAGAGTTTAGAAGATATTATGTGAAATGTGGCTTATTGAAAAATAAAGTTGAATCAACATAATATATACACTATTAGTTAAAACCATTAAGGATAAATTTTACAAGCTGAGAGTCAAATTCATTTTGTATTTTTGACCATTATACCTGTTGGACCAATCCATAGGAGCCAGGGCAAATCAAGTTCTGGCACATATATTAGAAGTTGATCAATTAGTTGGTTAGGTGTTGGAACAAAAATGAGAATTTGTCTCGCTACAAAAGATAGCAAACCGTTAAAAAAACCATTAACATTAAGAATACCTACAAGTTTCTGATAAATGTTGAGTTGTGTCCATGAGACAACTTGGACTAATTTCTCTAATGTACAAAAACCACCAGATAGAGTGATGAATGCATCCGTATTATTTAATATATTAGGTATTCTGTCCTGAATATGCGACACTTTTAGCTCATCTTCAACAGTCATGCTTGTGATATTATATACTATTAAGGATTTTGAAATAACTACTAAAATTTTGACTCTTCCTATATGAGCAGAATTAGCAACACTCCCCATTAACCTCAGACTGCCTCCCCCATACACTAAATGAATTTTTCTTTATGTTAACTTTCTACCAAGGTTATTAGCTATCTCTATAAACTCACCATTTTATCCTAAATTGATTCCACAAAAGATGCAAATATAGTTAAACTTGAGAGTGTAAAAGACTTCCAATTTTTTTTTTTTGAAAATGAGTTGTGCAAACAATTGAGTAAGTATGGTGCTATTTATTAAGGTGTGAACAGAGAATGAATTTATTGCATGACTTTTTTTTTAGAAATATTGAAAACAAGGACACAAAATTTAAAAATTAGCTACTTACATGTAAATATACACGTAGTTGTGACTGTGACTCACATCTTTCTCTGATTTTACATCCAATAACAGCTTAAATGTCCTTTATGGGTCGAGGATATGTTTTTCATCCAGTTTTCTTATAAACTGGCGAACAGGGTTTTTTAATGTCAGATTCCCAAGACTATAATACTCGTATTCATCCCAAAAATGATTCCATATGCATCTCAAGAGTCAATATATTGTCATCTAAAGATTCCTTACTCAATCCATCCATAATGTGTTGAATTTTATCTTCTTGGTTTTTAGAAACTATTTCTAAGGAACAACATCTTGTGTTGCAAGTCATCAAGTACATTTGTGACAAACTTGCATTCTTTCTCCCTTTGTTTTTTTTTTGAATATGTGCTTTTACCAAACCAGACATGTTTCTAATAAGCAAGTTTGAAAACTTGTATGGAAACTCACTTGCTACTCTTACCTTTACTTCAATTATCCATTGTATGTCCCTTAGGATGCCATTGTGCATAAGCATCCTTAATCTTTCAATCCTAGTTTTATAAATTTTTAAAATTATATTTTTTGGAAAAAAAGAAAATCACTTCTTGAGAGTTAGAAGAATGTCATCCATTAAAAAAAAAAACAAGAAAAGAGAACGAGAAAAAGAGAGAAATTTTGTATAGAGATTTTAGTTATTTGTGAAATAGATAAATCCGACTTCAATAGCCACAAAGTACCGTTATCCGCCACTTAACCAGAAAATGAAAAGAAAAAAAAAAGTCTACAAAACAAACAAAGTTAGAGAAAATATGTATATATATAAAATACTAATCATAACAAGGGTTATAAAGTAAAAGAATTTTCTCTTGTGAAAATTGATTCTCTAGAAACGATTTAAGTCTTTGTATATTTACTTTGAATACGTTAGCATTTTTAAAATTCTCAATGTCAATCGTCCCATAAGGATATACCTCTTTTACAATAAAAAGATTACTTCACCTTGATTTCAATTTTTCATGAGATAAATGCAAACGAAAATTATAAAGCAAAACCTTTTGGCCAATCTCAAATATTTTTCTTGAAATTTTATTATCATGAAATTCTTTGATTCTTGCTTTATGAATTTTAGAATTCTTATATGCATAATTTCTCAATTCTTGAAATTCATTGATTTGCAATTTGTACAATTTTGAAGTTTCATCAAAATTGAAGTTAAATATTTTAATTGCCCAATAAGCTTTATGTCCAAATTTAAGAGGTAAATGACAAGATTTTTCATAAACTATCCTATAAGGAGACATGCCTAATAATTTTTTAAAAGCAGTTCTATATGCCCAAAGTGTATTGGTAAGTCTAAGAGACTAATATTTACGAACTGTCTTTTCCAAAATTTATTTTATTTTCCTATTTGTAAGTTCAACTTATCTATTTGTTTGAGGGTGATAAGGGGTTGCAAATTTATATGTGATTCCATATTTTCTTATTAAAGTTCAAAAAACTTTGTTACAAAAATATTATTTTCCATCACTGATAATGGATCAAAGAATTCCAAATCGACTTAAAATATTTTTTTCAAAAATTTTATCACTATTTTGTGATCATTGTTTCGACAGAGAATTGCCTCGATCTATTTTAAGATATAATTTATGGCGACCAATATGTAAATAAAAAAATGATAGTGAAAATGGTCCCATGAAGTTAATACCCCAATAGTTAAAGATTTCAATCACTAGAATAGGGTGTAGGGACATCATGTTTTACTTTGAAATTGATCATAACTTTTGACAATTTTCACAACGTATGCAGAAAATGTAAGTGTCTTTGAAAAGAGTTGGTCAATAAAATCCACATTGCAAGATCTTTGCAGTGGTTATTTTTTGTTGAAAAGTGACCACTATATGCTCCTAAATGACAATTTAAGAATATTACCTTTCTCATTGTCAGGCACGCATCTCTAAAAGAATTGGTCAGGATAATATTTGAATAGGTGTGGGTCATCAGAATAAAAGTTTTTCACTTCGGTTAAAAACTTTTTTTTTATCTTGGGAATTTCAATGCGGTGGCATCGTTCATGTCACAAGAAAATTAACAATGTCAACAAACAAATGTAAAATAGAAACATTAAATAGTTGTGGTTTGAAATGAATCATTACAATGAAGTCTCGACAAATAACCAACTACCATATTCTCTACTTCTTTCTTATCTTGAATCGTACTGTTGAATTCCTATAGTAAGAGAATCCATCTAATCAGTCTAGATTTGATATCTTTTTTTGATAAAAGATATTTCAAAACTGCATGATCAGTGAAAACAATAACTGATGAGCCAACAAAATAAGATTTAAATTTGTCTAATAAAAAAACTACAATAAGTAATTCTTTTTCAGTTGTTGAATAATTCAGTTGAGCACTATTCAAAGTTTTATTTGCATAGTAAATGACATATAGTTTTTTATCTTCTTTTTTTGTCCTAAGACAGCTCCAACAACATAGTAACTAACATCACACATTATGTCAAAAGGTAAAGTCCAATCTGAAGGCCGTATGATTGGAGCAGACGTAAGCATGATTTTAAGCTTAATAAAAGCATTTTCACAATTTTTAGTCCATTCAAAAATAATGTCTTTTGTTAGAAGATTACACAAAGGTTTAGATATTATACTAAAATCTTTGATAAATCTTCTAAAAAAAACCAACATGTCCTAAAAATAATCTTACCTCCTTCACAGACTTTGGTATTGGCAAATTGACAATTAACTTGATTTTAGATTTGTCTACTTTAATACCTTTTGACGAAATAATGTGTTCAAGAACAATACCAGTTGTTACCATGAAATTGTATTTCTTTCAATTGAGTACAAGGTTCTTTTCTTCACACCTAATCAAAACCTTTTCTAAATTAGACAAACAATCGACAAATGAATTACCAAAAATAGAAAAATCAATGTTCAACCATGTCACTAAAAATACTAAGCATGCATTGTTAGAATATAGCTGGTGCATTACATAATTCAAAGACCATCATTTGATATGCACAAGTACTAAAAGGACATGTAAAAATAGTTTTCTCTTGATCTTCAAGTGCAATTGCAATTTGATATATCCATCTAAGAAGCAGTAAAATTCATGTTCTGCAATTTTTTCTGAGATTTGAACTATAAAAGGTAACAAAAAATGATCTTTTCTAGTAACTGAGTTGAGTTTTCTATAGTCAATGCACATTCGCCAACCAATAATAGTCCTATTTGGAATTAATTCATCATTCTCATTCTTGACTATAGTAACTCCAGATTTTTTTGGTACAACTTGAGTAGGACTTACCTATTTGCTGTCAGAAATATGATAAATGATTTCATTATCTAAGAGTTTAATGACTTTATTTCTCATTACTTCTTTCATATTAGGCATTCGTTGCATCTCTCTAGAAGGTTTAGCATTTTCCTCTAGATAGATGTTATGTGTGCAAATTAAAGGGCTAATACCTTTAGTGCCAATAATGGTCCATCCTAAAGCTTTTTTCTATGTATTTTCATAATTTTGATCAACTTACCTTCTTGGGATACATCAAGTTTGGAAGAAATTATTATTGAAAAAATCTCATTCTCACTTAAGAAAGAGTATTTCAAATTAGATAGTAAAGGTTTCAAATTAATCACATGAGTTTTAATAATTGATGGAATAGATTGTACTATTGATGATGAAAGTTCTTCAAACCTTGACCTTCAAAAATATTTTTTTGTACTTGCGAAAGGGGAAATATGACCACATTTTAAATGATCTTGAAACCTTAGTGTAAAGAAAAATTATGTGTTAAATTTAGTGAATGTGATCTTTTTGGTTATATAATATAATATTTTTTAAGGCATGTGATTTTTAAAGTGTCCATGTAAATACTCAAAACTTAAAGACTATATTGAAATGGGAGAAAAAAAACCCAATAAATGTGAGATACGAGGAGTCTTTAGGGAATAAATAGATATTATTATCATTCAAAATCTCTCCTTGGTTGTTGACCTTTGATTTGTCTTACTTATAAGTATATCAAATCTGAATGGTTAGACAAGTGTGAAGAAAATTCTGGTTACTTAAAGAGAATTAATTTTAGTTTTGGTGTTGACTCACCTTTTATTGGCTTAAGTAATTTTTTTGTATATAGCAATACATTTCATCATGGTTTGGTTTGTGCTTCAATACAACATGAAAAAGTTATTATGCATTATTAAAAGCTAATGGATTATTTTTTTGGTACTACATATGACATTTAAACATACTTTAAGATCTCAATATCTATGTATTTAAAAAGAGTTGAAGTTGAGGAGAAGGCGTATACAATTAATAAATGAATATATTGTACAATTTGTTTGGTAATAAATGTCATCAGGATGAAAATCCTTCAGTAGACTAATTTTCACACAAGTTTCACATCACAATCTATTATTAAAATCAATGACTCTACAAGTGGAAATAGAGAAAAGTTGTGAAGGTATGTTTATTAATATTTAGGTCACACTTGTTTTAATTGATCAAATTTCCTTTTATGTGATGTATCTAGTGGTACGAAAGATATTTATGATCTAA
The DNA here is from genome assembly GCA_019321725.1 of Paulownia fortunei. Taxonomy (NCBI): domain Eukaryota; kingdom Viridiplantae; phylum Streptophyta; class Magnoliopsida; order Lamiales; family Paulowniaceae; genus Paulownia; species Paulownia fortunei. Next base: position 16,963,883 of record CM033116.1, on the reverse strand, counting down.
AAGAAATATATAGAAGTTGGAGATGGAAGGAGATATTGCCGAGTATGTGTTAATATTTGATTTGCCAAAAAAAATAAAGGTAGAGTATGAATGTAAGAATGATTTAATCCAAAATGGAAATGGGAGACCATCGTTGTAGATTATGTATTTGGTTTACTCAAAAATCATAGGGATAATGACAATTAAGGTTATTGTTTATAGGTTAGCTAAATATGTTCATTTTCTTCCAATTTATTCCACTTATTCCATAAATCATTATGCATAGATATATGTATAAAAAATATAGTTTGACTTCATGATGTACCACTGTCTATTGTTTCTGATAGAGATTCAAGGTTTTCGTATATGTTTTGGAAGAGTTTACATAAGGCCTTTGGAACATAATTATCTTTTAGTACTACATATGAATCCTCAAACCTATGGACAATCAGAACAAACAATCCAAACTTTGGAGGATATACTTAGAGCTTATATATTAGACTTTCAAGGTCAACAGAGCAAAGTTTTGCCTTTGGTGTTTTTTTTATAATAACAGCAAGCTATTGGAATGGCTTCGTACCAGTTCATTAGGATGGTGTTTATGAAAAGAAGCTTTTACGCCCAAATATGATTTTAGAAATGACAGAAGTTATGGCACAAATTCACAATATGCAAACAATCTAGAATTGATAAAAGAGTTATGCAGATCAAAGAAGAGAAATGTTGGAACTTGAAGTAGGGAATGAAGTATTTTTGAAGGTAGCTCCAAATGAAAGGGATCATATGGTTTGGGAAGGAGGAAAAAATAAGTCCTAGGTACATTGGCCCATTTAGTATTATTGAAAGAATTAGGAATGTTGCCTACAAACTTGATCTTTGTACATTAATGTCTTAAATGCACAATGTGTTTCATGTATCCACATAAAAGAAAAAAAATGCTAATTCATCTCATATTCTCAAAAGTGAACCAATAGAATTAAAAGTCAATTTGAGTTATGAAGAAATACATGTAGAAATTATTTTATAAGAAGTAAAGCAACTCACAAATAAAAAAATTCCATTGGTTAAGTACTATGGCGAAATATATCAATAGAGGAAGTTATTTGGGAAAGATAAGATGAATTGAGGACCAAGTATCCAAAACTTTTTCGGTAAGCAAATTCAGGGATGAAATTTCATAAGGAGAGGATGATGTAATACCCAAACCTCATATTACTTATTTGGCCAATATTATTTATGCATTACATGCTATTCATATGTTGATTTCATTGATACTGACATGAAATATTCATTTTGTCTTGTAAGGAAATTTAATCATTAAATCTCTTAAACTCTCATATGGTGTTAATTGACGATCTCCCCTAACCTAAGTAATCAAGTTTATAGTGAGCTAAGAAGGAAAAGTAGGTTATTAAAATGTTGAATATTTATAAGTTACATGTTATAATTCTAGAAGTGTGGAAGATGTTACTGATAAGCTTACATGATTTGATGTTGTTCGATCAAGGTATTTCAAAAGTATATGTATAAATAAATTTAATTCTTGGGGCATTAGACACGTTATCGTATGATTGAAACATGACATTACAAGGTCCATATGTACATATAACTATCAAAGTTCAATCTTGACAATAGTGTAAGAATCGTGTGCCGATCCGATTAGAAAATAAATAAAAGGTTAGGAAATTACTGTTGCAATTTTTTATGGGATCGGATGGAAATTAAAATAGGTTGTTTATTCGATTTCTAAATCGATTGACACCCGATTATTGTACAATTTTAAAGATTGTACTTGATAGATTTATGAACATATGGACCTTGTAATAACATGTTTCAACATAGGATATCATGTCTAATGCCCCAAGAATGAACATTATCAATATATACATACACTTTTGAAATACTTTGATCAAATCAAATCAAATTATGTAAGCTTACTAGTAACATCTTCCACACCTTAAAAATTATAACATGTAACCTTGGAATATTCAACATATTGATAACCTAGTTTTCCTCTTTAGCTCACTATAAACTAGATTACTTAGGTTAGGGGAGATAAAAAACTGTGTAGTTGCTGATTTTATTATTTGAGGTTTAAATATGCATGATATATTGAGTAAAACCTATAATTATCACCATGAATATGTTTAAATATGAGTTGAGTTTATTCACGTAAAATTGGACAGGTTAGAAGTTGAAATATGACATGATAATTGAAGAAGTACTAAAAAATGTCATGATAGAACATTCAATTTTGGTGTGGTGTGAAGGAGGCTGCTTTTGCTAAGGTAAATGCATTATTTTTGACAAGGTTAGGACAATGCTATCTTTACTTACATGTTATCTAAGTATGGTAAAAATTTAGGAGTGACTGAACATGATTAAAGGTGTGAAAAGCTTCATGAACTCAATTGGACAACAAGGTAAAATGAAAAATCTGAATATGTCCATTTTGGTATTTTACCATGTTCCAATCCATAATCTTGTTATTGAGTTCTAATGATTAGGGACTCAATTTGGTTATATATAGGAATCATAATACTTTGATTATTTGGGGTTGACATGTATTTAAAATGAGAATTAAGGTAGTTTATGGGATTACTTTGGATTCTAGTTACTAACTTGAAAAGTTTGATTGTTACCCAGTTAGCCTTGATGTGCAAGGTCTTAATATGAGATTATGTATTTTGAACTTGCCAATTAGGAATCGTGTTGATGGTATATAGTATTCAGGTTGTTTTCCAATAAATAATGGGGAGAAAGACATAATACATCTAGAGTAAGACACCCACAAGGTCAAAGATATGTAAAAGTCCATTTGCAACTACCATGCATAGACATAGTATGTCTTAAGGTATTTATACTAAATGTGCTCACGACATTCGAATAGATTTGATAAAAGTAACTTATGTACCTTATGATGCTAGAGAGAATCTAAGAGAAAAATTACTTTTATTTCATTAAACATATCATTCAATAGAATTTCACGAGCATGCATTACTTATAGTCACAATTGAGATTTTGCAAGAGATTTGCATGCACGACATAATTGGAGAAAGGAAAATTTTGTTATAACGATGTTTTGTTGGTCATTACTAGTGTACTGAGGCATGTGAAGCATGCTTATGTGATGTTTTGGACTCTGCTAGTGGGATCCTTCTCGATGATCACAGGGAAAATCAAAGGGTGTACCCTGGTGGATCACGAGAGGATGATCCAATTGACTGTGTCCTTATTGACCCTGTAGGTAGATACTTTTGGGGTGATCATAGAGGAAGATAGGGGATAAACCTCTGGTGGTCATGGAAGGATGGTTTACTCGACTCTGTGATTTTGAAATTAGCCATTTACTATTTGATATTGCACAAAGCTCTTTTCTGTACTTAGTAGGTGGGCCAAATTCCCTACGAAAATAAATAATTTTGAAAGAAATGTTTTGATTCTTGGCTTTGTATTTCTATCATGATATCTTGGAAATGCATTGTACGATGTTTTATATCATCATTTAGGTATGCATGATTTTTACTTACTGTGTGTTAGCTCATGCAGTTCATGCATTGTAGGTGAGAATGACGAGTATTGAGCTCTCTAGGTTACTTGGCTGGCTGTTGGAGCTTCTATAGGCTTCCAAAGATTACTGTACATGGATAACAACTTGTTATGATAGTTTGTAAGTTGTTGTCCAATTTTAAAGCCTGTTTTATTATATTTTGAGATATTATATAAAACTTTTGGTATCTTATTATAAATAAGTTTGAGTGTGTGGTAACTTTGATGAGCATTATCTTGTATAAATGGTTATATTTTATATACAGGGTTATGTGTGTGGAAATACTTTACTCCTTCTCAATACTACATTTGAAGAAAAAAATACACATTCACACACATGTATACTATCTTTTAAACATTGATTATATATACATATTTGTAGGAGTGTGATATGGGCCTCCATCAAGTAATGTACATAGTGGATTGGGTCAGATTAATTAGTAAATTTGGACATTTCTAAGAAAGTAAAGAGGCCAAATCTTTTATTAGTAAGCATGGGCTAAATACATAATTCTTTAATTAGTGTCAAACTTATGATCTAAGCTCTTTTAATTTTTCCATATTGAATTTTTAATGTAAAAAATTGGTGTCATAAGTTTGGTTATTTCTTTGTGTTAGGTTGCATGTTTTTTTCTTGAATCATTAAGTCTCAGTGATACCATGTAAACTGGTTCTATGATATTGGACTAGGATTATTGAGTCGGGCTACAAGGCAGATAAATAGGAAGGACATTAATGGGCTGAAGCCCATAATTGTTATTAGGTTTAGGATGGATTGTCTTTATTAGTAAAGAAGTCCACACATTTTTTGTTGTCCTATTAGGATGGAAAGACTAGAAGTATAAGTGCAACTTAAACGGACTTAGATCCAGCATGGTGTTGAGTCTTACCCAAAGATGGTAGTTTTTCTATTTTAGATAGATCTTCAAAAGAGGTTAAGCTGTGCATTCAAAGAGCAAAATTCTCTTTTAAAAAACTTGTACCTAATATTTATTCTAACTTAAGTTTCGAAGGACTTTTGTTGGGTTAAGCCCCATTACCCCTAACATTGAAGAATTCTAATGAGATATTTAAGCTATTCAACAAGAAAGATCATTGATGTGGTGTTGAAATTTTGGTATGCATCAACTGGCGCCATTTATGGGAAATAATATTAAGTTGAAGTTATGGAAGAAAATGAAAACTAATGTCAAAATTTAGAGATGGAGGAATCGCACCCAATCACGCCGGCCAATCCTCTTAGTAAGGTTATGAACATGACATGGACAGATCTCCCTCAAGAGGTCCTAACAAGAAGAGTAAGACATCTCATGATAGAGTATTTTTCAAGCCTAATCACAATAGCTGCAAAGGTTACACTGTAAATGAGATAGGCAGCCCAGACTATCCACTTCCCCATATTGCCTTAGAGGCAAGGGGAGAATGACATAAATGCCATTGTAAGCAGAGGAAAGGCCAATTCCCTTAGATGAAGCATGGCAAAAAGATAAGAGCTATACTTCAGTGCAATACAAATATGGAGCCACGGTGAGTCACACCTGCACCTAATTGAGAAGGTGGAAGACCTCCATAGAGAGATGAAAGAGATAGGGAAACAGATAGTGGGGAATTGTAATCAAAGGAGGGGAATCTCGTTTGGAGAATGAATCAAGGTTGATGAGTTTCTTATGCAATTTAAGGAGCTCAACAATGAGTATGACGGGACCACCAACCCTTGGGAGCATATATTTTAATTTGAAAATTCAGTATTGCTTCGTAGGTATTCAAACGGGGTAAAGTGTAGGGTTTTCCTAACCATATAAGCTAAGTCCATGTGGAAATAGTTCAAATTAGTTGCAGCCCAATTCAATTCATTAATTTGAAGAGCTTAGTTTAACATTCTTTTACTAGTTTGCTAATAGCTAGAGGTATCAGAAAATTACATTGACCCTCTTCAACCTGCATGAGAAGAAAGATGAACCTTTACAAAGCTATACTTAGATGTTCACCATAACAACCTTAGAGATACCGTCGGTCACGCAAGATATGATGATCAATTCTTTTGTGCAAAGTCTTATAGATGGGGATTTCTTCCACTCTTTAGCTAAGAATCTGACTAAGGATTTTGAGTATTTGCTAGTTCATGCAGAAAAACATATGAATATAGAGGAAGCCCAACGGATGAACAAAGTAGATAGTTTAGAAAAGAGGTTGGAATGAATTTTTTTAATTAATTTTTATTGATATCATGGATTCCTAGATAGTTTGAAGACCTGCTAGGAATTTTTAGTTGTGCAGGTTGATTTTTTATTTTTGCATGGATTATTGGATAGCAGAAAATTGAAGTTTTTTTGCGAAAATATACCAATTCTTTTCCTCGAGCCTAACATCACTGACTTACAAAGGGAATACCTCATTTTTCTTTACCGCAAGATGAATAGTGAATTGAAACTTGTTTATTACAAGTATTTGAGTTAACCAAGCTCGACCTTTCTATGATTCATAGAATGGAGCTCAAAAGAATTGAAGATTGTTGATGATAAGCATTTGAGTTGATCGAGCACGACCTTTCTGTTATTTATGGAATAGAGCTCAGAAGGATTGAATCTTGTTAGTTATAAACGTTGAGTTAACCGAGCTCATGATTTATGGAATCTAGCTCAAGAGGATAAAAGCTTGTCATTTACAAGCGCTTGAGTTGACCGAGCTCAAATTTCCTGTAATTAATGATATCAAGGTCCGAAGGATTGAAGCTCATTTGATTACAAGTGCTTGAGTTGACCTAGCTCGACCTTCTAGTCATTTATGGACTCGACTTAGAGGATTGAAACTTGTTGATCACAACTGCTTGAATTAATCGAGCTTGACTTTCATATCATTTATAGAATCGAGTTTTGAAGAATTGAAGCTTGTTGATTACAAGTGCTTAAGTCGACCAAGCACAACCTTCCTGTTATTTATCAAACAAGTTGGGAGGGTTCAAGCTAGTTGATTACAAATGCTTGAGTTGACCAAGTTTGACCTTCCTATTATTTATGAGATATGCTGGGGGGATTGAACCTTGTTGATTACAAGTGCTTGAGTTGACCGAGCTTGACCTTCCTGTGATTTATGGAATCGAGCTCGGGAGGATTGAAACTTGTTGATTATAAGCACTTGAGTTGATTGAGCTCGATCTTCTTATGATTTGTGGAGTCGAGTTTGAAAGGATTGAAGCTTGTTGATTAAAAGCGTTTGAGTTGACAAAGGTCGAACTTTTTGTGATTCATGGAATTGAGCTCCAAAAGATTGAAAGAAAAACTCTTCTCCACTCTTTCATCTCGATAACCAAGCATGCTAATAAAGTAGGGGATTGGATGATGCTAGTTAGATTAGCCCTAAGATATTGGACCAGGATTATTGGGGTTGAGCTACCGAATATGATAAAAGCTCATAATTATACTAGGTTTAGGATGTGTTGTCTTTATTAGTCCGTTCTGATCTATGAGGAAACCTAATTATCTTTAGGAGCCCAGACATTCCTGGAGGATTAAGTCCTCTCAGGATGAAAATATTAGAAACCGTAGTCTTAAATCCAATATTGTATTGATTCATGTGCAAAGAACATTATTTTTCTCCTATATGTAAGTTGTCAAAGGAGATTAAGGTATGAATTCAATAAGCAATCTTTTCTTTTAGAAAACTCTCTCATGAAATTAATTTTGACTTAAGCATCAAATGATTTTTATTGGACCAAACCCCAACACTCTTAACGTTCATTTTGTTGAAATTCTTAGAAGATATTTAGGCTATTCAACAAGATCAGTAATATGGTGTTGAAAATTTGATATGCATCTCTCACCATGAGTATTTCTATTTAGTTGTGAGGCTAAATAGTTTGTATGTAGCTAAATTAATGAGACAAATAGTTTGTATTTAGCTGAATTAAAGAGCTGAGTTTATGGGACTACACACACAAATGAATCTGAGCCATTTGACCACTATAGCCCTATTTACTTTGGGCTACTAGCCCAAATTTATTAATTTAACTAGGTGAGTCGACTGTATACTTTTTATGATGGTGGGCCGGTGATATCAAGGCCAGATACAAATTTAAATTTTTACCTAGATTAGTATCCGATCCAAGGGGTGTGATAAATCTATCCACCCAGGCCCACTTTTTTTTTTTTTAGGTTTGAATTATCATTTTTGTCTTGATTTTCATTGTGAATTTACATACTATGCTCCCGTAGATAATGCTCGTCATTTTTGTACGCTATTTGCCTTAGATCCCATTTCACCCATTTTTTTCCCTTTCCTAACCTGTGCTAATAAGTCCCCCTTACTTCATCCTCAGTCAATTTATATTCAGCAAAGGCATGAACAGCGACAACAACATCAAGACTCTCCAATAAACTCCATTTTTTTTCCAGAACCAGCCTCAAGAAGAAAATGGGTGGCAGTTTTCTTTTTCCAGAACCAACCTCAAAACAAGCCTCAAATTCATTTTAACAAAAGTCAGATAGATCTTTCATATAGAATGATGGGATTGAAAATGAAAAAATGTGAATCAAGCTTGGTGTGTTCAGTGCTTAAAAAGCAAACCCTTGATGGTTGTTTTTAATGGTAAATATTTTGTTGGTGGAAGCTCTGATTTTAAGCTTTTAAATTTGCCTATTAAAAGTGTGACACAAACCTAAATTGAAGAATAAACATGAGTCTAGTCCTAAAGGGCAATTATGATGTTAAAGTTATAAAGTCAAAGGTGTGGTTCCCATGAGTTTGAAGAAGAAGTTAGAAGAATTCGCTTGAGCATCCTCAAGCCCTGGGCTCGAGATTTGGGAGGATGGAAAATGGAGAAGAAATGAGTAATCCTAAGCCACATGCCGATTGTATGCCTCACTCTGTTGGGGAATTTAGTGCGGTTATAGAGGTTGAAGGAAGTAATATTGTTTTTAATTTTTACATGATAAGGGTATTTTTGTACTTTTCATATTATCCCACACATTATCCTATAATCTACACGCCTTATTAAAAATCATATTAAAATATCATTTATCTAATCATTCAAAGTACATACGATATTTATTGATAAAATACATATCTCACAATTATTTTTTTATTAATCATTTTATATCCCAATTATAAAAGTAAATGGGACATATGGTTTTATTTTTTTTAATTTTGATAAATAACTTAAAAGAACACAATATTTTTATAAACTGTTAGAATCCCGTATATATATTTCATTAATACAATACCTTATCGTTTAATTTTATTTATATTTTAATAAGATTCCATTATTCTAACTTGTTTTTGTATTTTTGTTAATACATCTACGTAAAATTTACTAGATAATGTAATTTCAATTGATAGTTTTCATACATAAATGTATTACTTTTATAAAATAATTAGGTATTTTGTTTCAATATATTCCTGAATTAACAAATTTTAATGACGAATTTTGTTAAATAAATAAAATATCATCAATTTTTTTCTAAATTATTCTAAGTAATACTCAAATTATAAATTTTAAAAACTGAAGAATTATTTTGAATTGCGAATTTGTTACCAATAAACAATATTCTATCATTTTTTTTCTAAATTATTCAAAGTAATACTCAAATTATAAATTTTAAAAACTAAGGAATTATTCTTAATTGCGAATTTGTTACCAATAAACAAGATTCTATCATATTTTTTCTAAATTATTTTAAATAATACTCAAATTATAAATTTTAAAAACTAAGTAATTATTCTAAATTTCGAATTTGTTACCAATAAACAAGATGCTATCAATTTTTTTCTAAATTATTCTAAGTTATACTCAAATTATAAATTTTAAAAATTATTCTGAATTGCGAATTTGTTACCATGTTGACCGCTAAACAACCACCGAAAACAAAAAAGATCATTTGCTTGGCCTAAAACCAAAATTTAACACAAATGCCCATGGTCTTATTTGCTGCCACAACATGCATGCTCTCTCCAATTCCGCTGCTCCTCCACCAATCCCACCATTTCCTCAAACAAATCAACCTTCCTTTTTCTTCTTTCTCTGAAATCTGAACAAAAAGCAATAGCATTTCCCATGATCGTACAACGATAGTGTTATATATCACACACTTGGGAAACTCTGTTGGAATTGTTGGGGCCATGAACAAGACTGATCATGGGGGCTCCGATCCCTCTCAAGTTTGCTACTACCTTCACCAGATCAACTCCAGAGGTTTACCGTTCGGAGAAAATCCTCTGGGTTATTCAGTTCCTTCTTTTTTGCTGCAATTTTCCCTTATTTCTATGGTAACTCGATTAGTGCACTTCCTTCTCAAGCCCGTTGGACAGCCCTTGATTGTCGCTCAGATTCTTGTAAGAACCATAATATTTTCTTCTCAGTTTGCATTATGTCTGAACTCTATGATGGCTAATTTTATTTTGATAAAATCCCCTTTTGGGTTCTATTTAATTGTTAGGGGCGCATTAGATTATCATTTTGTTGGTTGTAATGGTGTGGTTTAGAAGATATTTGGGACTTGCCTCTGTTACCTAATGAATGCTGTTATTATCCCATTTTCAGTCTATGTTTCAGTATGGAAAAATAATAGGGTGCATTTGATGATTTTGGATAATTTCCATTGATCAGGGTGGTGTATTATTAGGGCCGTCGGTGCTGGGGCGGAACATGTCATTCTTGGCAAAAGTATTTCCAAGAAAATCTAGACTAGTGCTAGATACGGTATCGATTTTTGGTTTCATGCTCTTTGTTTTCCTAATTGGTGTGAAAATGGACCTATCCATGGTTGTGAGATCTGGTAAAAAGGCTTTGGCTGTGGGCATCTTAGGTTTTTTCATACCACTTGGACTTGCTGGTTTAGTTGCCTTTCTCCTCAACAAATTTTTGTCTTTGGATCATGACGTTGCAAGAGCGCTTCCTCATGTAGTACCCATGCTATCAATGACAGCTTTTCCTGTTATTACTTGCTTCCTTGATGAGCTCAAGATTCTTAATTCGGAGATTGGAAGGTTAGCCTCTTCTTCTTCAGTTATCTGTGATGTCTGCCTCTGGTCTATCACGTGTATAAATTTTGTGGCAGAACTAGCCAAGACAAATTCACTAGAAGTAATCATAGGTTCCTCTGTATCAGCTGGTTTATTTATCATTATTGTCATAGTGGTGATCCGTCCAGCAGCTTTATGGGTAATACAACACACACCAGAAACGAGACCTGTGAAAGAGACATATATTGTTCTAGCCCTTGTCATATTGATGGCTAGTGGATTTGCTGGTGAAATTATTGGCATTCAGGCCACTACAGCATCCTTAATTCTGGGGTTGATTATACCAGATGGGCCACCATTAGGAGCAGCATTAGTGGAGACACTTGATTGCTTCGTCTCCTTGATGCTCCTGCCACTCTTTTTCACTGTTGCTGGATTGAAGGTCGATGTATTTTGCATACAGAACTTAAAAAATGTTGGAGTTTTGCAGTTGGTTGTTTTGGTTGCATTCATAGGGAAAATTATGGGGTCGATGTTACCTCTTATTATTTGTAGGATGCCATTTCGAGATGCTCTTTCTCTAGGCTTGATCATGAATTCAAAAGGAATTGTTGAACTTGCCTTCTTAAGTGATATCAAGAACCAGGAAGTAAGTCTCACACTATATGATTTTTGTATCTCAAAATAATTTTACAGTCATGGAAATAGAAATCTCTATCTATGTCGATGTGTTTTTTAATGTGTAAATTGTTGCTCATTCCCCTTCATCTCCTCCTCCATTGCATCTCGAATTAGAAGACTTTATTTTTTCTCTTATTCTTTTTTGCATGCATAAAAGTAATTTTTTCTTTCTTCTCCATCTGGTTGCAGGTCGTGACTGAGGAAGTTTATGCCATTATGATAGTTTCTGTGGTTGCTATAACAGGAGTAATCTCACCAATAGTAAAGTTCCTTTATGATCCTTCAAAGAGGTTTATTGCTTACAAGAGAAGGACGATTCTTCATTGCAGAAACAATGATGAACTTCGCATACTTGCATGCATACATCAAGAAGAAAATGTTCACTCTATTATCAGCCTCCTTCAAGTATCCAATATCACAAAAGATTCACCTATTAATTTGGTAGTACTCCATCTTGTCAAGCTCATGGGCCGTGCCTCTTCTCTACTTGTTCCTCATAGACAATGCGACAAGCCGCCTCGTAATCCTACTCAATCTGAACGGATTTTTAATGCATTCAAAAAGTTTGAACAGCAAAATCCTGAATTTTTCATGGTACATTGCTATAAGGGTATCGCCCCTTACATGACAATGCACAACGATGTATGCTCCCTAGCTCTAGAAAAGAGAACCATTCTCATTATTCTTCCATTTCATAAGCAATGGACCTCTGGGGAGACGATCGAATCATCCCATGCTTATAGGCATCTCAACAAAAGTGTACTCGAGAAGGCTCCTTGTTCTGTTGGGATTCTTATCGATCATCGAAGTTTCAAATCTCCATATGTGATAACCGAACATTCAGCATTTCGAGTTGTAGTGCTCTTCTTTGGAGGGGCAGATGATCGAGAAGCATTAGCTTATGCACAACGAATGTCAGATCATAATAGTGTTAGGCTAACTGTACTACGATTTGTAACTTCAGGCCCAGCTGAAATTGTAGCAGGCACAGAAAGGAGCAAATTGCTTGATGCTGATATTTTGAGCAACTTCAAGCTCAGAACGCAACACACTGAGGAAATAGCGTACAAAGAGAAGGTGGTAACAAGTGGAATGGATGTAATTATGGTGGCTAGATCAGTAGCAAATGCTTATAATCTTGTTATGGTTGGCAGACGCCATGGGGACTCACCAATTATGCTTCAGCTTGCAAAGTGGAACGAGCGAGGAGACTTGGGAGCAATTGGAGAAATACTTGCTGCCTCGGAACTTAAAGGTGAAGCTTCAGTTTTGGTGGTACAACAGCAGACTAGATTGTGGGGACTCAGAGACCCCGAGGAGTCGACACATTTAAGAAGAATCAAGTTATAGGTTGTAGCACTAGTATCAGACAGAATAGATTCAGAAACAATAAAATAAAAAATACACATGTCAACAGATGTTATGAATGTTCCAACATTCAAAAATGGAAGTTTGTACATGAACTGTTCCCTTCACCCTTTTACATTATGTAAAGCAGGAACTAGCAGATTCAAAAATTATTACAAAAAGAAGCAAACTTTTGTCTCACCAAGTTTATTCGATGTTCTAATCCTGATTCTGTTGCCATAAACTAATAAAACTACCACTTCCCTTCTCAGAAGAAGGCTAAATTGTGACTCAAAATCGGTAGAACCTAAACGGCTACCATCACTCTGGAAGGAAACAGTACATTTTTGCAATGGAGATGCAAAGAGTAATTAATCGTACTATTTTAGCCTGTGATAAGTTATCCTCCCATAACTAGTTCACTAATCCATTGTAACAGCTGATACATGAGCTTTGTGGCAAATTGATTCACAATGTACATCCAATTAAGATACCCTGAGTTGACTCTTGAACTGATCTGCTTGCTTTTACTTAGCTTGTCAACAGGGTAAGTCTTTAGAAAAACAAGGCATCATCAAAGTCTGCATGAACTTGATTAAGGATTTTGGAGGCAATGCATTTCTCTTGTTATAGGAGACAAAGATGATAGAAATAGTTGTTAGAGTAGGATGCCCAATGCCCCAATTAGATTGGGTGTATTGTACTCTTTTGCTTTTGTAAAGACAATCTTATTGGGAATCATATTAATAAAAAGATATTTTCTTTATCTTATGTCTAGCATTTTTTTTATTTCTGCACATTAGATAAAGTCCTTAGACCAAATTTAGCTACGGGGCATGGTCGCGCATATGATGGCGATCATGGAACATGCCTCTAAGGCTTTGGTTTTAAATAAGTTCCGAGTCGAGAGTTTTTTGAGATGGGACATCAAATAGCTCAGTAAGACTCGTACATATAATGCATGCTCGTGAGACGAGGATGTCACATTCCATTGACATTAACGTAGAGACGTAAGTGCATATATGTGGGTGCTTGTTAGGAAACAAGTACACCGAATGTGACCCGCAAGAAATTCTTAGTTGGAGGCTTTGCCCGTCAAAATAAGAATTTCTGTTTTGCGATAGTACACGACTAGTCCTTAAACTTGAGGCACGATGGTAGCCTTGTGTGCATCATGCAGCACTTTGATATATCTTCTGATTGCTTGACAATCACAAAGGGGGTATGTTGGGTGTTTCACTGGTGTGCATGGAGGTTTGTCAGTGGCCAACATAGAATTCGACACTTGTTTTTTTAAATAAGGGAATCTCCTGTGTTTTCATAGTTCGAGATTCAAAAACCTTGGCCAAGGCAGAATGAATTGTGATTCATCAAGAATCATTGGAACTTGAAGTGGGATCACAGCAATTGAATCATTTAGGGTTTCGACTTATAGTTCAAAATAGTTCAAAATAAGGTTCGACTTCCAAGATTTTGAAGATAAGATTTCGACTTCCAAGATAAGATTTCGACTTCCAAGATAAGGTTTTGAAGTAGTTCAAAATAGAAAAACTTTCCAAGAGTTGGAAAAGAATTAAAATTTTCAACCCTATATATATGAGGGATGAAAATTACATAATTCAATTCAAAAATTTGAGCAAAAATATTTTGTTTAAAGTCTTCTATTTTTACTTTTCAAGAAAAAAGAAAAGAAAGAAAAAGAAAATCAGTTTCTTGTTATTTTCTTCATATTATTGTTTCAAGAACTTAAAGAATCAATTTTTATTGTTCTTGAAAATATACTCCGGTTCTAGATTAGTAAACAATTAAAAGGATACTAGCGAATCCTTTTGATTGGTGTTGGTTTCCGTATCGTGGACCTGATAGAGGGGAGACACTTGGATCCCTGTGAGTTCTGATAGTCCAGGATAAGCAATTGATTGCTTCATTCCCTACAACAACCGGAGTGCACGAAAGGTATAATCCGATTTTATATTTATTTATATATTCACTTGAATAAGCGCGATCGTTAAAATCATTTTCGAATCAAAGGGGTTAAATTTATGTTTAATAAAAATTTTAATTTTCCGCTGCGTATACCCCTGCGATTATAGTGAACCCAACAGTGGTATCAGAGCCACGGTTTCGCTTATTTAGTGAATTTCGGATTTATGAATACATGTTTTTAAATTGTTTAAATTCATGTTAATTATGTAAAATTTGATTTTGCATATTTTAAAAATTTTTAATTGGAATAATTTTAATTGCTTATTTAAATTGTTTAAATATGAAAAAAAAAAAAAAAATCGCCGGCGTCGGGTGTCAGACACCCGACGGCTGCACGGGCAGGCACCCGGCAGCGGTGCCGGCGCGCCACGGGCGCCCGTCACCCGCAGCCGAGTGCCCAGCGCCCGCTGTCGGGTGCCGGGCGCTGGGCTGGGCGCCCGTCACCCGGCGCCCGGCGCCCGGCACCCGACAGCGGGCGCTGGGCGCTCGGCTGCGCGCCCGACGGGCAGCAGTGGTGCTGCTCGTCGTGTCGTTCCGGGTCCGTTTTTTTATTTTTTATTTTTTATTTTCTGGAATATTAAAATTAAATGTTAATTTTAATTTTTTCTGAAAAATTGTTTTTCAAAGAAAAATTGTTTTTCAAGCAATTAAAAATTATACCAAGTTAAAAGAAAAATTGCGTTTAACAATTTGGTAAATTTACATATTTTGATAAGTACATATGATGTTAATTATGAGCATGTATGGGATGATCATGAACCATTGGACCAATATGATTGGTTTTATTTAATATTTTTGGGTTTTAAAATGGGGCGTGCGAGACTCTTATTTCATTTATGTAAGTTATTTTATTTTCTGTAAAGAGAGTAGAATAGAAGGTAAGATTTTTCTTTTTCTTTGGAAGACGAAGGAGAATAAAAAAGAAGGCACATGATTGTATGGGATACAATTATGTAATAGAATAGGTTCTATTCCATTTTATTACCCTCAGACTGACCTTAGGTCCATTTTTGGCTCAAATGGACCGCATAGGACTAGTTCATGATCATCTATTTATTTAAGTATGTATTAGATGCATGCTTATGATTTTATTTAATGCTTTTATGCTTGTGGAATGATATTATGATGTCATGCATTAAATAACCAACATAATTTAAATTATGATGAGGTCTTGGATAAAATTAAACCCCACTTAATTTTTTAAAATTAAGTAAAAGAATTTTTTTGAAAATTCGATTTCAAACAAAAATGGACAAGTTAGGTAGGACCTATCGTTCCATGCCTACCATCAAAGATAGAGACATGACGACCGCTACCGCACTTGATCACTGACCATGAGTCGTGGGATGGTCTTGTGTTGGAAAGCTGTGATCTCTACCAAGCATAAAGATGCTCGTGGGATGGAATCGTCATTATGTTGACCATGAGTCGTGGGACATCTTGATGCTCTATCTACACGAAAGTTTGATGGGTATTGTTTGACACTTAGTACCATATGGGCTCATAAAATTAGGGTATATGAGAAGAGGTGAGGCAAAACAAACTTGAGGGTTGTATAGTAATACAATCGTCAAAGAGTTGACTACCGATAAAAATATTTCATGGGCTCATAAAATTGGGGTATGAAATATTTCCATTGGACCTCAAGCTCACTAGGAAATTTGATTTCCCGAAATTCCATTAGGGGTGATGGAATTCGAAGAAAATAGTGGGAGACATTTAGTATTAAAGACCTTATATTAAATGAATATGTTTTTCCCATAGTTTACTCATTTTCTGCTTCTTGCATATTTTGTAGATTATTCTACTAAAATGGCAAAGAATCCATTGCAACAATCATTGAACAAAACAAATTAACTTGACCTAATTTTGTCGATTGGCTAAGAAACCTGAAGATAGTTCTTCAGTCAGAGAAGAGGGCATATGTCCTCGACACTGCGCCTCCTTTGGTACCGCCGGAGGATATTACTTTAGAGGATTATGCAGGTTATTTACGTCATGTTGATGATAATCTGCAGGCTCGATGCTACATGCTGGCATCGATGTCAAATGAGCTGCAGAGGCAGAATGAGGATCAAGATACTGCCTATGGGATCCTCATTCACCTACAAGAGTTGTATGGTGAAAGAACTCGGCAGATGAGATATCAGATCTCAAAAGAGCTTTTCAGATGTCGTATGACTGAGGGCTCTTCAGTCCATGATCATGGATTGAAGATGATAGCCCTTATTGAAAGGCTGGCGTCCCTTGGAGTCGTTATGGAGAACGAACTCTATACGGACCTTCTGCTGTAGTCTCTGCTTCCATCATTTGACACATTTGTTGTCAACTTTAACATGCACAACATGGAGACTAGTCTCGCTGAGCTTGTGAACATGTTAAAGACGGCTGAGTCCACCATGAAAAAGGACAAGCCGGTTCTGCTTGTTGGATCTTCTTCCGGATCAAAGGCTAAAAAGCCCAAGAAAGGAAAGAAGAAGGAAAGGGTTCCTCTAAACCCAACAAGCTGAAAGCTAAGGGCGGTGTCAAAAAGGTTTCTTCTCAAGCCAATGACAAGTGCCATTACTGCGGCAAACCAGGGCACTGGAAGAGGAATTGCAAGGAGTATCTTGCAAGCCTGAAGAGTTCAGGTATATATTTTGTTGAAGTTAACTTGTCGGTTAACAATACTTCTTGGTATTAGATACCGGTCGTGGCTCACATATTTGCAATGATTTGCAGATGATGGCAAGAAGTAGGAAGCTGGATGGAGGAGAAACGGTTCTTAGGATGGGAAATGGAGCAAGAGTTGTTGCATTAGCTATAGGGACCGTTAATCTGGCTTTAGAGAATGGTTATGTAATAGTTTTAAATAATTGTCTTTTTATTCCAGATATTATTAAGAACATTATCTCTATTCCAGTTTTGGATAGAGAAGGTTTTAGATTTACCATTGAGAATGGAAATTGTTCCATTTTCAAACGTTCTAATTTTATATATTCTGGTTCTTTGACGAATTGTTTATATACTATTACTCCCCATAACCCCATTTTCACAATTCAACAACATAAAAGAAAATTAGATAATCATAGTTCAATGAGCCTGTGGCACGCAAGATTAGGACATATTTCTGAGAAAAGAATTAACAAATTGGCACAATTGCTTGATCTAACGAGAGAGCAAGAACTACCAACTTGTGAATCCTGCCTCAAAGAAAGATGACCAAATCTCCATTTGTTGGACAAGTGGAGCGAGCCAAGCATCTATTGGATTTGATCCATACAGATGTATGTGGGCCACTAAATGTTAGTGCCCGTGGGAACTATAACTACTTCTTAACCTTTATCGATGACTTCTCTAGGTATGGTTATGTGTACCTTTTAAGGTACAATTCTGAAGTATTTGAAAAGTTCAAAGAATTCAGAACTGAAGTAGAGAAACAAACTGGATTAAGTATAAAAACTCTTCGATCTAATCGAGGAGGTGAATACTTAAGCACAGAATTTTTAGATTATCTAAAAGAGAATGGGATTCTCTCACAGTGGACTCCTCTTGCTACTCCCCAACTCAACGGAGTTGCGGAACGCAGGAATCGAACCTTGTTGGACATGGTTAGATCTATGATGAGCTTCACTTCATTACCTTTTCATTCTGGGGCTATGCCTTAGAAACGGCGGCATACCTATTAAACAGGGTGCCATCTAAAGCCGTCCCCAAAATACCATATGAGATGTGGTATGGAAAGACACCTTCCTATAAATACCTTAAGGTATGGGGGTGTGCTGCTTATGTGAAGCAGCAAGTGGGAGATAAGTTGGATATGAGATCCAGCTTATGCAAGTTTGTGGGGTATCCAAAAGAGTCTATTGGATACTATTTCTATGATGCCACGGAACAAAGGGTGTTTGTTTCGAGGAATGCTACATTCCTTGAAGAAGAATTTCTTTCAGATGGAAGTGACAATGTCGTAGAACTTGAAGAGGTTCAAGAACCACAGAACACCCCAACTGACGCAGTAAATGGTACACCAGCTGATGCTGGACCCTCTAAGGCACAATCTCTTCGAAGATCCGAAAGGGTCTCAAGGGTACCTAAGAGGTACAACTTGTTGTTAGAGAACAAAGAAGAGGGACTCCCCTTGGATAATGATCCAAGAAGCTATGGAGAGTCGATGTCTGACATCGACTCAAAGAAGTGGCAAGAAGCTATGCAGTCCGAAATGGACTCTATGTACTCCAACAAGGTATGGACTTTGGTGGACCTACCACAGGGAATTGTTCCCATTGGCTGCAAATGGGTCTACAAGCGGAAGCTTGGAGTAGATGGAGAGGTAGCAACCTATAAGGCACGATTGGTAGCAAAAGGTTATACTCAGAAGCAAGGAATTGATTATGAGGAAACTTTTTCACCAGTAGCGATGCTTAAATCCATACGGATACTGTTAGCCATATCTGCATATTATGACTATGAGATATGGCAAATGGATGTGAAGACCGCTTTCCTTAATGGAAACATTAAGGAAGAGATCTACATGAAGCAGCCAGAAGGCTTCATATCCAGCGGGAGCGAGCAAAATGTTTGCAAGCTCCAGAGATCCATTTATGGACTCAAACAAGTTTCGAGGAGTTGGAACATCCGGTTTGATGAAACGATCAAAATGTTTGACTTTCATAAGAACCCGGATGAACCATGTGTCTACAAAAGGTTAGTGGGAGTGCAGTTACATTTGTTGTGCTCTACGTTGATGACATCCTACTCATTGGGAATGATGTAGGGATGTTGCAGTCAACGAGGACTTGGTTATCTAATCAGTTTTCCATGAAGGACTTGGGAGATGCATCTTTTATCCTAGGGATAAAGATCTATAGAGATAGATCCAGAAGGATGATCGGACTATCCCAGTCCATGTACATAGACAAAGTGCTAAAAAGGTTTAGCATGGAGGAATCCAAGAGAGGATTTCTGCCTATGAGTCATGGGGTTTCACTCTCTAAAGTTATGTCTCCTAAGACACCTGAAGAGAGAGAAAAGATGGCTCGCATACCTTATGCTTCTGCAATAGGGAGCATAATGTATGCAATGTTATGTACAAGGCCTGATATAGCACATGCTCTGAGTGTCACGAGCAGATATCAGTCCAATCCAGGAGAAGAACACTGGAAAGCCGTTAAGATGATCCTCAAGTACTTGAGAAGGACTAAGGATATCTTTCTGATATACGGCAATGGAGAACTAAAACTGGAGGGATATACAGACTCTAGTTTTCAGTCCGATATAGATGACTCAAAGTCATGTCCGGATACATATTCACCTTGAATGGTGGTGCGGTCAGTTGGAAGAGTTCCAAACAAGAGACGATTGCAGACTCTACCACCGAAGCTGAATATATTGCTGCATCAGATGCAGCAAAAGAAGCTGTTTGGATTAGAAATTTCATCCAAGGGTTGGATGTAATTCCATCCATTATTGATCCAGTTATGATTTACTGTGATAATAATGGAGCTATTGCGCAAACAAAAGAGCCAAGATCTCATCAAGGATCCAAGCACATAATGAGACGATATCACTTGATCAGAGAGATCATTGGTAGAGGCGACGTCATTGTGGATCGAGTTGCCTCAGTAGAAAATGTAGCAGACCCACTTACTAAGCCCTTAGCACAGAAGATATTCGACGGACATCTTGAGAAGATGGGCCTTAGATACATGGGCAATTGGAGCTAGGGCAAGTGGGAGATTGTTAGAGTAGGATGCCCAACGCCCCAATTAGATTGGGTGTATTGTACTCTTTTGCTTTTGTAAAGACAATCTTATTGGGAATCATATTAATAAAAAGATATTTTCTTTATCTTATGTCTTGCATTTTTTTTATTTCTGCACATTAGATAAAGTCCTTAGACCAAATTTAGCTACGGGGCATGGTCGCGCATATGATGGCGATCATGGAACATGCCTCTAAGGCTTTGGTTTTAAATAAGTTCTGAGTCGAGAGTTTTTTGAGATGGGACATCAAATAGCTCAGTAAGACTCGTACATATAATGCATGCTCGTGAGATGAGGATGTCACATTCCATTGGCATTAGCGTAGAGACG
The DNA here is from genome assembly GCA_019321725.1 of Paulownia fortunei. Classification (NCBI taxonomy): domain Eukaryota; kingdom Viridiplantae; phylum Streptophyta; class Magnoliopsida; order Lamiales; family Paulowniaceae; genus Paulownia; species Paulownia fortunei. Next base: position 16,943,313 of record CM033116.1, on the reverse strand, counting down.
TAAGTGCATATATGTGGGTGCTTGTTAGGAAACAAGTACACCGAATATGGCCCGCAAGAAATTCTTAGTTGGAGGCTTTGCCCGTCGAAATAAGAATTTCTGTTTTGCGATAGTACACGACTAGTCCTTAAACTTGAGGCACGATGGTAGCCTTGTGTGCATCCTGCAGCACTTTGATATATCTTCTGATTGCTTGACAATCACAAAGGGGTATGTTGGTGTTTTCACTGGTGTGCATGGAGGTTTGTCAGTGGCCAACATAGAATTCGACACTTGTTTTTTTAAATAAGGGAATCTCCTGTGTTTTCATAGTTCGTGATTCAAAGACCTTGGCCAAGGCAGAATGAATTGTGATTCATCAAGAATCATTGGAACTTGAAGTGGGATCACAGCAATTGAATCATTTAGGGTTTCGACTTATAATCCATACCTTAGATTCAATCAGGAGATTAGCTGTCGAAAGGACCGTACGTGTATGGTACTCGCAACTGAAATAGATTTACTCGCTATTTCACCTAAGACTAGTTTGCCATGATTACTTGCTAGGTGTTTTCATGGATAGTGAGGTTCTTGGAATTAAAGAGTTGATTCCAAGCGGATTAATTAATTGGATTAATTAATTGGAATAATTGTTATTCATAAGTTGCAAATGTTGCAAACCCACTACTAACTTAGTAGTGAACCTAAAAGGGTCACACATTTATAGAAAGTAACATTTTTAATTTTAGATTTTATCCAATTGTTGGAAATTAATTAATTAATACTGATCAATTAATTAATTAAGGGTTCTATTTAATTTAATAGTTAAATTAAATTATTCAATTAAGTAATTGAATTATTTAATTGGACCTAATTTGATTAGGAAGCCCAATTGGAGTAAATTAAATTAATCAATTGGATTGATTAAATTGGGATTGAATCAATTGAATTGATTTGGGGATTTTTGAGTCCAAGCCCAAAATAAATGTGGATCACTTAAGAAGCCCACTAAAGTATGAAGAGAATAAACATATTTATAGATAAATAAATATAGTGACCAATTTTATAGGATAAAATAGGCCACTAAGATTTAATTTATGTATAATATAATTATAGTATATATATATGATATATATCTATCTTGATATTATTTGAAGAGTTCAAATTAATATCAACAATGTATGTAGACAATTTTGATGATTAATGTAGTCTCAAATTAGTCCACATACAATAGAAGAGTGAAAAAAGAAGAGTTCTTGAAAGATTTGGAATCCTTCCAAGATAAGGTTTTGAAGTAGTTCAAAATAGAAAAACTTTCCAAGAGTTGGAAAAGGATTAAAATTTTCAACCCTATATATATGAGGGATGAAAATTACATAATTCAATTCAAAAATTTGAGCAAAAATATTTTGTTTAAAGTCTTCTATTTTTACTCTTCAAGAAAAAAGAAAAAAAGAAAAAGAAAATCAGTTTCTTGTTATTTTCTTCATATTATTGTTTCAAGAACTTAAAGAATCAATTTTTATTGTTCTTGAAAATATACTCCGGTTCTAAATTAGTAAACAATTAAAAGGATACTAGCGAATCCTTTTGATTGGTGTTGCTTTCCGTATCGTGGACCTGATAGAGGGGAGACACTTGGATCCCTGTGAGTTCTGATAGTCCAGGATAAGCAATTGATTGCTTCATTCCCTACAACAACCGGAGTGCACGAAAGGTATAATCCGATTTTATATTTATTTTATATATTCACTTGAATAAGCGCGATCGTTAAAATCGCTTTCGAATCAAAGGGGTTAAATTTATGTTTGATAAAAATTTTAATTTTCCGCTGCGTATACCCCTGCGATTATAGTGAACCCAACAATAGTCTTGCATGACTTGAAGCTCTTTTGCAATAATGGTGATTAGAATGTGAAATATGGCTCCAAGACTTGATTTCCAATTAGTTTTCGGTAATTAGAAGAGTTTTGTGTAATGGATTGTTATCCTTGCATGGCTAATCATGATTCAAAGTTTCAGCTAATATCCGATGATATTGGCCGATGCATATCTGGATTGACCATTAGTAATATAAAGTAATTCTGATTCTTTTAAATATCGATTAAAAATCAAATAATATCGCATTGCATGGGGCATTAAATTGATATAATGATATTACTCCTAAATTGTTTAGTTGTTCGTGTGATAAAAAGGGTCATAGAAAGCATGGAAACAGGTATATTTCTTCAATTAAAAATGATATATGTTGTTGAATTTTGGTCAATGATTATGCTTCTTCTAACTATAGTAAAATTTTCGAATTTATTGCATGGCATGCATGCAATGCATTTTGTCAATGAGTTTATTTTAGATTTTTTTACGTCGTATGACAAATTAAACTGTATTTCTAATCAGAGTGCATTGTAAAATAGTAAATTACCATATAATTTATCACTCTTAAAATATTCAATTGTGTACAGGCTAAATAAAACTATAAAAATATGTGGAAGCCAATAAATTTCCCAAATAAGAATACGATATATGTCATCGTTGTGTTTTTAATAGATTTATCAAACTTTCTCATAATAGTCTTAGTGGATGATTTTATTTGAAAATAAGAGCAAAGTATCGTATTTGACTAAAAGTAAGATACTTTGAGATCATATTTTTGCATGTTTATAACTACGTTGATTGTTGGACACCAAACTGGCAAACAGTATGAATAATGAATAATGAATAATGAATAATGAATAATGAATAATGAATAATGAGTGTTTTTATAGCTACCAAACAATCACTATGCAAAGGAACCGTTGGAAATTTGGTTATCCCGCTTCTTGCTCTTCTCCATGCCTTCCCTTTCCCTTTCCCTTTCTCATGCAGGCAGTGCAAGCTCTCAACCTTCTGCACTTTCCCTTTTGTCGATTTCTTTTCTCCTTGTTTTTTTATCCATTTGATCTATTCTGCGTAAGCCTCAAAATAGCCTGTATGCGAGGATGAATGCTTCTTCACTCCGGGAGGGTACTGTATGCTTTGAGCAGGAACTCCGTTGGTCCAGAGGATTTTTTTTCGGTGAGAGCCCTTTCTCCTCCAACACTCCGCTTCTGCTCGCACAGCTTACGCTTTGTGCTCTCACCACCGCCATCTTGCACCGCTTCCTTACGCGCCTCGGCCAGAGTGTTTTCGTTTCCCAGATACTTGTAAGTTACTATATGTGTATATATATTCCTCTTGCTTTTTTTTTTTTTTTTTTCTTTTTTTTGGTGGGGGGTGGGGGCTGGGAGGTGGGAGGATTTATGCTGGGAATGGGAAGTACTTAGGAATTTTTAGTCAGGATGTGTGCTAAACGATTTTGGGCTGATAGGTTTGTGAGATTGTAGTTATCCCATATTTGCACAGAAGGTGTTTGTAGAAATTGATCAATGAGTAAAAGAAATGAGTCGGAGAAGCGATGATTAAGTAGCTGGGGTTCTAATAAGCTGTGCTCTAAGGAATCGATGCTCTTTCTTCTGGGTGTCTTGAGTTTTGGTACTCTAGTTAGACATATATAGATGATTTTGCTGTATGATGAATCAGGTTATATGTTGGGGACTTGGCGGAAAATTTTACTCCAAACTCGTACTGGACATTCCGCAATTAATCACACACATGGTGCCTGTAGTTGTTCTTCTCTTGTGATAGGCCACTTTTATTTAAAGTGAACTAATGATCATATGTCGAATGCAAGCCCACTAAGCCGGTATGGCTTGCTTGCGGCTGAATTAGGAACTAGAATTGCCTGGGTCTACAAGAAGCTGATATCTTCAATCATGATAATATTAGTTCTTCTGTCCCTCGTCATGTAGAACGGGAACGAAAGTTATATTTGAGACCCAATCCTGTAATTAATTAGTCGCATGGCAAATGTAATTGCATTAGTCTTGTGATTGGTCACATAGCTAGTGTAAATCTACTTGCCCTATAAATGACTATTGTGTGGCCAAATTGGTGTGTGGACTTGACTGCTCCATGAGTTAGATAGTAATACTATACGACAACGGACTCACAAGCTACTTTATCAGCATTTTAAGTCAGCAGTAGAAATAAACTCAAGTTGAGTCTTCAAGGCTATAATGTTTAAGGTTTATGTGAGTCTATTTGATTCTTGGTTTTTGTCCCAGTGATGTGGGATGGTTATACTCTATTCTCATTGGCGACTGTATTTTGAAGTGTTTGTTTTATACTGCTTTTATTATGCTCTCAGATCCTCTTTTCATTATAACTCTTAGTCTTACAAATAGGGAAGAGCACTTGAAACTTATTTTACAGCCTGCCATTGTTTTCCATGTAGTTCTCTCATATTAAATAAAACTCTTAACAACATTAAACTAAATTAACTACTGCTCTGACTGAAAACTAGAGAAACTTTAGTAATCCAATCAAATTAATAAACAAAAATTCCTAGAGAAGGAATCTAAATCAAATAAAATAACTATCAAAATTTCCTTCTCCAGGTAATTAAGTGCTTGATCATCTCTTTCCTTCTTGGGTAATTAAGTGCCTGATGTGTTTTTATCCATTCTAATGTTACCTTACGTAAGGAAGCATGCCATTCTAATTGTGTTGCTTTGGGTGATAACCAGGCAGGGGTAATATTGGGACCATCAGTTCTTGGAAGCAACCCAGTGTTCAGAGATTTGCTTTTTCCAGTTTCAAGCTTTTATATAGTTGATACATTGGCGTACTTTGGCGTAATGCTATTTTTATTCATCATCGGTGTGAAAACGGATTTGAGTCTCATACGAAAATCGGGAAAGAAAGCATTGGCAATAGGCATCTGTACTTTCTCACTGCCTTTGTTACTTAACTCCATGCTTGGCAAACTTGTAACACATTCTGTCCCTATGGAACCAAGGCTTCACTGGTCATTAATATGGATTGCATCATTTCAAGCCTTAAGTTCGTTCCATGTCATTGTTTGTCTGTTAGCTGATCTAAAGCTAATGAATTCAGAACTGGGCAGGCTAGCCATATCTTCATCCATGATTAGTGGCATTTGTAGTTCATTTTGGACAGTCATCGTCTTCACAGGGAAGCAGAGTTTTCATATAAAACAGCATACATTTCTATTAATGCTTTTAATTTTTGGCATCATGATGCTTTTCGCCATATGTGTCTTCCGTCCTATAATTCTATGGATGATTAAGCATACAAACACTGAGAAATCAGTAAAAGAGAGCCATATATGTGCCATCTTCATCCTTGTACTGGGGTCTGCGCTTTATGGAGAGTACTTTGGGCAGCATTTTATGTTTGGGCCAATAATTTTAGGCATTTTAATACCTGATGGACCTCCTTTAGGCTCAGCATTAGTCAATAAGCTTGAGTTGTTTGTCTCCTCTATTATTTTGCCAATATTTTTTGTTGTTAGTGCTGCAAGGATTGATTTCTCATCAATATCACTGAGGAACTTTGTCATAATTGAGGGCCTGGCAGTTTTTGCATTATTGTGGAAAGTAGCTGGAGTCATGTTACCTTTACTATGTTGGAAAATGCCAATGAGTGATGCACTCTACCTTGGCCTAATATTGAGCAACCAAGGCATCATGGAAGTTCTAATCCTGGAACGAGCAAAAGCTATAGAGGTAAGTACATGCCAATTGCCATTGATAAGCTTCGTGTAAAGTACTTTTCATTTTTCGTTCACCTTACTGTAAGAATTGGAAAAGAAGCATTAGAAGGCAATAAGCACACATCAAGATGCCAACTGCTTTCATGAAATGTCTGGTTGATTTGCAATATATTATTTGTCAATCTAAATTCAACCAGATGCCTTTCTTGCGCTTCTAACATATTTATGCTATCTGTGCTGCAGCTAATTGACAACGAATCATACACTATCATGGTTCTATCAATTTTTTTGTTTACTGGAATACTTGCTCCAATAGTGAAATTTTCATACAAGCCATCCAAGCAATATATGGCTGGTGAGTGGATGACTATCCAACATGCCAATCCTAATGCAGAGATCCGAATGCTTGCTTGCCTGCACTATCAGGAGCATACTCCTTCCATAATCAATCTTTTTGAAGCCTCCTATCCACATCTCCAAGCCCCAATTTGCTTTTATGTTGTCCACCTCCTTGAACTAGCAGGTAGAACTGCACCAGTTCTTGTGGCTCACCACCCTGGAATGAGAAATTTGTCCCACTCAAATGACTCCGAACACATAATTAATGCGCTTAGATTTTTTGAACTTGAAAATAGAGGTCATGTGACTGTGTACCCTTTCACATCCATATCGCCTTATGCGTCAATGCACGATGACGTATGCTCTTTAGCTGCAGAGAGGAGGGTGTCTTTAGTGATTGTGCTGTTTCATAAGCATCCCGCAATCCATGTGTCTGAAGTGGAGAGTAATGCTATAAGGGCTGTGAACCATAACATCATCAAAGAATCACCTTGTTCAGTTGGGATCTTAATTGATCGTGGTGTTATGAACTGCAGTGTTTCCAGCTTGTTACAAACAGATGTGTACCGCATAGGAGTGATCTTTTTAGGTGGTCCTGATGATCGAGAAGCATTGGCCTATGCACGTCGCATGGCTAAACATCCCAATATGCGTCTCACTCTGGTTCGATTTGTGGATGATAATATGGGGAGCACCTATTTGAGTGATGTGAAGCTAGACTTGGATTCAATAAACGAGTACAGAGATGCTCAGATCCAGAACAAACAGTGTTTCTATCAGGAAGAGTCGGTTAAGGACAGTATGGGAGTTATAAGTGCTACCAGAAGCATGCAGAGTTGTTTTGACCTAATCTTAGTTGGAAGACGACACAACGATGATTCTCCATTGTTGGCTGGGCTTCATGATTGGAATGAGTTTCCAGAGTTGGGGATTGTAGGGGACATGCTTGTGTCATTGAATTCAGAGTGCAAGGCATCTGTATTAGTGGTGCAACAAGCATTATCAGATGAAGGAAATCTGGATAACCCTCAAAATGTTAGACAAGATTCATCTGCGGTACTGGAAATGCCTTTGCATGATGCTAGAGTATGGCCTGCACCAAGGGGGACTCTAGTAGTCTAGCTATTTGATTCTGGGGTCAAACTGATCTCACTGATATATGTAAATATTTTTTAAATTTTGGGTTTATTTATAGCTCGATTGCGGTGTATGTGTTAGAAATTTTTAAAATGAGCTTAAATAGATGAGAAAAAAAAAATTAAACAAGGTCATACGAAGCAAATTCGAGTGCTAATCAAGTTAATTTTCTTCCGTCCTGACTTACATGTGTGTGTATTTATATACACACACACACTACATATATATAGGCTATTTAATTCATACTCGAGTATAATAGTCATAATAATAGAAATTCATTGCTTTGCAACTTTTTCACTTCAACCAACAAAGAGAGAGAGGAGGATGCATATTCAGTGGGATCATCTATTCTCTTGTTTTATTGTATGTTTATTAATACATTTCAGTATATATATTTTTATTTTATTTTCTATTTGTTTAATATGTATTTATAAATATCAAGATCAAACAATAATTTAAAATAAAATTTTAAATAAATATCAATTGTCATGCATGTCAGCAGATATTTAATTTGAAAAAGAGCATTCCATGTGGGATGATTCATAATCATTACTTAGAAATCACTAGTCATTTAAACTCTAGGTACCATTTTCCACCTTTGTGCGTATAGTCAGTGTTCGATTCTGTAAAAATATTAATAATAATATATAATAAGTGGATTGAATTTTACCATACGTGGTAAATTATCGATTCACGTATTTCGAATCAAACTCGTCTCTCAACCTCCTTTTGATTGAATCACAAATATAAATTTTTCGTTGGTGGTGAATAACTACTAGAGTTATTCACTCAATTCCATACCTCAAATTCTTGAGTCTATAATGATGCTCCAAGGAAGATTGAGAGAAAAAAAAAGTTGAGAGAATATGGGGAGAGTCTTGGGGAGAATACATTCATTCACTCACACTCTGTTGGATGGAGATTAGATATATATTCTACTCAATGAAAAATCCCAATTCAATTAGAAAACTCAACCCCACTCAAATTGTGGGACATCCAACTCAAATATGGATGTCAAAGGGTCAAGGGTTTTAAATCCGATCCAATTTCCAACATCTCTCACTCATACATATTTGACTTGATTTCCTCAAATCTCATCATTATACAATTTCTCAATCTTAAATCATTCACTTCATATAGAAAATTAGGTGTGCGACCAAACGAGAAAAAACATAGGTGAGGAGAGTTACATTAAGTAATCACCAAACTAACATAATCCTACAATTCAATAGCTCATTATGTACCCTAAATCAAGTGGTCGCACCCAATCAAGTATCTCTAATCCCTCAATGAAAATAAGTAGAGCATGTCCGACCTACTCAAATATGTATCTATGTTCATGACTTGTCAAACACATTTTGATATAGTTACCCTGGCTATGAACCATAGAACATAAGTGTATTACGAACTTAGTTCTTCCTCGACCTCTTATGCCAATCAGCTTGGTCTTGACAGCTCTCCTAGACATGCTCTGATAGACCGAATCATGCATGGCCATTGGAAACATGCTAAAGAAGCATCATCAAGCTTACACCTCATGACAAAGTCTAGAGTTATGAGCTCACACAGTGACAAAGCAGAGACCCATTCAGTCACTTTTCCATAGGAGGACGTATCAAAGCACATGTAGTATGAAGAAATGCTATGATGGAGCTTCCACGCAATTTCAGTGTATCACGCTCAAAACATCATATGAACCTAAGTCTAATCGCTCTCCAAGCGCTTGATTGCGCACCACCAAAAGTCACTCTCCAAAATGCCTTTTACAGTTTGCATGTTCAACTAAGAATAGGCTTATTATGAAGTTTGGACATACTTCTTCATAATCGATCAACTCTGATCTCATTTTAGCCTCCAAGCTAAGACGACTCTTAGTTATGCATATTAACCTTCCTCGATGCTCCAAGCGTAAAGGCGATTATTCGCAAACCTCAATTATGCGACATGATCTTTCAGTCACATCCTGATCACTATCACAACGCCAAGATGATTATCCGTGTGAGAGGTCAATCAAAGCCTGGTGATAACTAACAAATCCAGTACCAAACTCATAATGAGAATATAAATATAACTCATAAATCACAATATATTCTTACCAGCCATAAAAATCAAATTCTACGTAATCATGTACTACTCACATGCCTTTGGAACATATCTCTATACAAAGGCAAGGGATAAGCGATCAAACCGCTCATAGAAATATGCATGAGAATAATTTAATTATGCGCAATACTCTCTTAAGTGAAATGATGAGTGGTATAAGTATGTTTAGTCCTCCAACAATACTCGACGCCCAAAGCATACTCCATCAAAGTAGTTTTATTATCACAAAAACAACAATAGTCTCACAAATGTGTGCACAATCCGCATTCTTTCACAATACCAGATTGCCTCCAACAAATCTCAGACCACTCTATTAAGATATCTAAGTATCTATTTGACGACATCACATTATTTGTGTCAATGATCACTTTGATATTCACTCACCAATAATATAATTATCAATCACAGTACTAGTCGAGTACACACCAGTGCACATCAAACTTTCCACAGCGCTTGCATAATACTAGCTAGCATTTATTTTCTTCTTCCATCTTAAAGCATTTCAATCTAACTAAGAACATAATCTTTAACCATGAAGTGTCGATAGGATTAGTGAGATGCACACAAAAACTCAATATCACAATACCAAGTATACGTCTACTTTTCTTATGTCCATTTAAATATAAAGGACAACCACTACTAAGTGAAGACACCTTCATGTCCCTTCTATCTATCATATATCAGAGTGATAGCTAGATGAAATCAATAGCACCACTATTTGGATGATAATTCAAGTTACAAATGGAGCTTCTCGATCAGTAATTTTTGCACTCTTGTCCCATTTCTTGAATTTATTATGCAATCTACATAGATCTCATCGTCCACTCCTCATTTATATATGTCAATCTTAATCGTCCAAAACAAACCTAGACAAAAGTGACAATAACTAATAACATATTGGCGAATTGAGGCAATCTCACCACTTAGGGAGAATATCTCAAAAAAATTATGCTCCACAATTAGGCGTAAACATTTTGCCCTTGGTTGAGCTATACAGGTGTTAATCAACCCATCGACTTTGCACTAAACCTCTAGAAACCACATGTTTCTAATGGTCTTGCACCTAGATGGAAGATCAATCAGCTCTAGACTTTGTTCTTAGTTATTAGGTTCATATTTTCCTTCATAGCAGTTTTTCCTTTAAAACATCAAGTGAAGTCAAAAGTCTAAGTTGACTTATTAACATCCACAAAAGTAGTTACAAAGAATACCCACTTAATCTCATATAGACGATTGGAAATAACTCATGAACACTCGTTCTTACTTGTGGAATATGAGAGTCATTTTCAAGTGAGACACTCCCACTCACTTAGGATCGCTCCCACTATCCCAGCGATTGCTATATGAGTTTAAAATACATAATCCTCGCTAGAAAATTGAGCGTCTTTTCAAGGATCATGCAACTTGTATAGCGTAAGATTTCATTTGACTTCTTATATGCTCGTAAATCTTCCTTGAGGAAATCTACATAGTGCTACATAATTTTTATAATTTCTCCATCAAGGTGTTCATTACTTTTGAGAACATAACTTCTTGAACTTAAATAGGTATAAACCCGCTAATTTGGGCTTGGTGCCACATCACAACTCATTAAAGGTTGAAGAATTTACTTGGAGGCATAATTTTCATTATGTAGGCTGCAATCAAGATTGCATCGTCCTAATTGAGATACAAATCAATTTGCGCCATCATATCAATCGAGTTATTTAGAAGTGTTTGATTCATCACTCCTCTCAATCTCGTTTAGTTGTGAAATGTTGAGAATCATCCTTCAAATTGCAATTTCATTTTCCTCACACATGTGTCCAAACTAATCAGACATATCATTCTCGCTTCCTATTAGTACATCAAACATCAATATTCATACTCCCTATGGTTCTCTACCACTGTCAAGAATCACTCTAAATAATTTGGCGCTTCTGACTAGTGAGAGTTGGAATGTACTAACTTATGACGAGAATAGAAAAGAAAGAAAAATAGAATGCACTATCTAGCGCCTCACAGTCGTAAGTCTGCACTCGTTTTAGTGGACTAGCTATAGAGGATAAATAATCCTCTTTCTTTCTTATAGCAAGCTTTTTCTACTAGAAAAATTTATGCAGAGTGAGGTAGACCTTAGCGAGTTAGTCAATAAAAACTCCCCCAGCTAATACAGTCATCCTCCTAACTTCGTATGTCACGATATAATTAAAACAAAAAATCATGAAAGAAGTACAAGAAATACTACCTTAAACCAATCGCATCACAAACATGATATATATCTTAGAGGTCTCTTACTATTCACTTAACCAATGTCTTATAAGTGCATCAATTCAGTAGACTATTTTGAATCTTTTGCCTTTTGCACATCTCCAAAGAGTAGTTCACACCAATTGTTGAGCTTGAAAAATAGCTCATGCCCTTTGCTGAGCTTGAGGTGGCACTATGAACTCATAATGCCTTCTCTTGTGCGCTATTTAAACAAATATGGCTACACAATACTTGATAATAGTCTGCTCAATCTCCAATCTCATGCTATGTTTCATCAATTTCTACTATCCAACGAAAGAGAGAATTGAGAATATCAGCAAATGAGAGAGCTGTAAGTAATCAAACTTCATCTCAGTATAATTACGAGCGAAATGACCAATCTCATCATTGCACTTGATATTTGTTGATGCTTACTTGCCTTTATCACTAAGGTGACACATCTTATCACTTCATTGGATCAAATTTACGGTTCTAATTTTAACTTTTGCTCTTGTCAAGCTACTTTTGCCTTTTCTAACACTAACCCAAGTTTGTTTATATTGGTCAACATGAGCGACAAGTACAATTACTTGTACATTTTTCGACTCTCAACAATCAGCCTCAAGTTAGGCGATTATTATCGAAAACTTGTTAGTAATATTTATAAGCCAGCTCAGAAAGCAACTTTAGGGCAACTAGAACTTTTTAATTTTGAGCAAACTCATATGACAAAATAGAGCTCAAACTCTTTTATTAATTCCTCGTGTTTGCAGCTTATACAAATTAAAACGCAAACGTGATTCATGATCTATTAGTATATTGTCAGTGCCTAAGTCGCGACAATATTTGATAACTTAAAATATTGTATTTGCGGCTTAAATAAATTAAAGCACAAACTTTAATCTTAGTCCACTACCATATTGTCAACGTCTAAGTCGTGACAATATTGGACAACTTATCCATTTTCATGCGTAATTGGCTTAAAATATAAAATTAGTGAGTTGGTCTAAGACTTCTAAATTAATTGCACAAAAAACATAGGTATTGGTCCAATATTTTATTCTAGATCAAAGTAAATTATTTATTATTTCTTTATACTCAACAAAATAAAAAATTTCGCAACTCAAGTTAGTAATCATCTCTCACTGAGTAAATTGCATGATAAAAATTTACTGATCATGAATAAATACAAATTTGTCCACACATATATCATGAATGTAAATATGTAATATGAATAATATATTAGCCCCATATGAGCGTGTAACACAAATTTTGTTGTCTGTATAATTAACAAATAAGAAAAATTGTACAAATAAAATTTTATTGAATTGAATGAATAAAATAAGTACAATCTGTATGAATCCTCTGATTCTTCTCTTCAAGAACAAGAAATTTTGGAATTTGAACTTTTAGAGGTGCAATCCCTGATTTGATCTCCTTCGAACTTGATTTTGTCCTTCAATAGCGTTAATTCGAAGGTTTAGCACCTTAATCTTGAATTAAACGCTATTATTTGAGTAGATTTCGCGATGAACGTCTTGATTTTCGCCTTGAACACCGTGGATCTCCTTGAATTTGATCGCCTTGGATTGAGAGAATTTCTTCCAACACCTTTGTTGGTTAGATTTCTTTTTCCCAACTTATGTTATTGTTTTTAATTTCTAGGAGATGACCCATATTTATACTTGTAGGACATGGACTCTTTGATAAACTATTTTATAAAGTGGCATGATTTGATTGACTTTTCATGATTTGATTAACATCACAAGATATGATTTGAATTATTAATTTGTATTTGTATTCAATTCTATAACTTACAAGATAAGTCTTAATTTTCAATAATTGACATTTGATACTTGGCGATATATGATTAACGAATAAAATATATATTATACTATCAAATTAATAAACTATTTACTTTAGGAATAAAATTTGATTAAATTCCCAATATAAATATAAAATATAAAATTGATATTTAATATATTATTTCATATGCGTCACAATTTAATTGGTACAAATTTTATTTGTCTACAGGGCGATATTGACATTTTGTGCATTATGTTGAGATAATTTTGGTCCATGGTGCTAAAATAAAAATATCTCCCTAAAATTGATATACGTGGTCTCCCAAAAATGGCCCGATAAATACATGCCTTGAAAATAATAAAAAAATATATTGGTTCAAAGCCTACAACATCAATGTAAAAAAATAAAAAAAATAGAGATATTGAATTGCCGCCACCACCATAAATTATCTCCCACAAAAATATGCAATAATATAAAGGAATAAATACTCAAATTGACATGAGCATCCAAATGTCAGTATCCATTCATTCACAATATATATCAATTCATATCGCATCAAATAAATTTATATTGCATCATAATTATATAAAAAAATATAATTAATAAAGCAAGCAACTCATATAGACATATTAATCATATAAAAAATAATTTTGCATGCATCCTAATGCGCAAAAAGTATTTAGATATTAAAAACTTTGACCCACAAAAAAATATTTTTGCATGTATATTAATGCGCAAAATAATTTTACATGCACTCTAATGTGCAAATTATTGATTCATACTTACAAATATTCTTGTATTAAATTGCATAACAAGAAAAAATGCACTAAAATTGTATTTTCCTTAAGCCTGTAAGATTATTTTAATTCCTATCCAATCATAAAGAAGGAAAAAAAATTGTTAGGCCAAAAAATATCAATTGATGAATGTGACATTCTGCTCACTTGGCAAATTTAACTTATAGATAAATTATTAGCATGCCATTTGTGCGCCAGTTACGTGATGTGCGCCATGTGATCGTATGCCACATCAGATAGAGACACCATGTCAGCGCGCCACTTAAGCGCTATGCACCACGTGGTCGTATGCCATAAAAGCGTCATGTCAATGCACCACCTAAGCGTTGTGCACCACGTGGCCATATGCCACATTAGCCAAAGCACCATGTCAGTGCACCGGCGCCTTCTCTGACTCCGGCTGTCCAATTCCAACGGCTAAATCGATTTTCAAGCTAAAGAAATTAATTTTTGGTTAAAAACTTTAAAAATTCATATCTTATTCATTTTAAGTCCGTTTTTGATTAATTTTATATTATTTCGAACCTCTTTTCATACTCTACAATACAACATAAAAATTTCATAACAAAAATATCAAAAATAGGTTCGATTTTGAGTCTAAAATAAACATATTTCAAACTTTAAATTAAAATTTCTCTCAAACTGCTCATTATTTTTTTACCAAATTTTAACCACGTAATCTAGATATTAAGATCTATGAATGCTAAATTTTTTATACTTTTCTAAAAAAATAATTTTTTTAAGTATAAAATCATATTCATGAATTCAATTATTCAAAATGGCGAGAACGAGGCATATTGGATCTGATATCACTGTAAGAATATTAACAATATATAATAAATGGATTATATTGTACCATACTTAACGAATTGTCGATCCACATATCCTAAATCAAACTCGTATATCAGCCTCCTTTTGATCGAACCATGAACATACCCTTTTTGTTGGTGGTGAATAACTATTAGAATTATTCACTCAATTACACATTAGAATTTATGAAAATGGTCCAAGAAAGACTGAGAGAGAAAAAAATTGAGAAAATATGGAGATAATTTTAGAGATAATATATTCATTCACTCACACTCTTCTGTTAAATGGAGATTAGAGATATATATTTTTACTTAAGGAAGAATTCTAATTCAACTAGAAAATTCAATTTCAATGAGGACATCCAACTCAAATATGAATATCAATTGGATTAAAAGTTCTATAGCCAATCCAATTTCTAACAAATTCCAATATATGTAACTGAACGTGCATGTGACTTAAAAAAATAAATAATATTTACTTAGAATATTCCTTGTCTACCCCGGTCATTCTATCTACCATACATAGAGATCATGGAATGATCATTACCTAAGCATGTCCTGGACTCATCATTCTATGCACAAATTGGATCTTAGAATAGATAAGAGACGTGACTAGGAAGGTTTAATTTAGTGGAAAGATTTTCTTCTTTTTGGTTAAATTCATCTGTGCTTAGATCGAGATTTGCATAGATCCTACCAATTTATTAAAGTAATTAACTAGAATATAAGTATATATTTTAAGTGGTAAAGATGATACCATAAATTTTATAGATGAGGCTTTATTGGGCACATTAAAAAAAAAAAGGTGTTTATTTAATTTTTATATTCTTATTATCACATTTTTTTTTTTTGGAATGTTCTAAATAAAGTTTTTTTTTTAAAATATATATTTTTTTAAAATAACCTCTTACTTAAAGTTATGATGTCACTAATTGTCAATAACTATTTTAAAAATAATATAATAAAAATATTTTTTTTTTAAATTTTATTTAAAACTTCACGCCGCGTGAAAATAAGACTAAAAGAAGGGGACACGGAGTATTAATTTGTTACATTTGATGTGAGCACTTTTACATAGTATTTCATCGTATTCCAATTAATTATTGATATGTAACAATATATTTTTTGAATATTTTAAATTAAAAAAGGAATACTTTTAAGATGTTGTAACTTGCTATAATTACACTTATGTAACAAAAGATATATATATATATATATATATTTGTGAATTAATTCAGCCCAATTTCAATTTTCATTTATTTACAATAATAAAATTTTGCCACATAATAGACTGTCGTATTTAAATAATTAATGATATCCCGATAATCTATATGATCATTGTATTAAAAATAATTTGAAAAATTAAAAATAGTATGACAACTATTAAGCATATACATGCAAAAATGAGTGACTAATTAGAAGTACACCAATAGCAAAGGTCCAAGAAAAGAAAGCGTGTGATCCAAATTAAAATAATGCATAACATGGTGGAAGCGAGGTGTGTTTGTTTCTTTTTTTTTTTTCTTGGGTCTAATATTGGTTGGATGAAGATGAGGGAATCCATGTGACTCGAGAATAATGTGAAATACATAAATGTGGTTTTCCAGCTTTTTTATTTTGTTTTAATTTTTTTTTTCTTTTTTGGGGTTGGTTGGTTGGTTTGGGGGGAGGGTTGGGTGGGTGCAACACATAGTTTTGTCAGTCTTGGAAATCCCAAGTAATTTATTTTTCGTTATTGTAAATCAAATCTTCGCTTTAACATTGTGTATTATTGTGCACAAAAGCTGTCCATACCAATATAATTATTTACTATTTTAATAATATAGAGACACAGAAATATTTACACGTCTTGTAATACTCGAACATAAAACTTCATACTTGGAGAGTCATTAGCAAAGCATCACCATTAAAATTATGTCTAATTGTTGTCAAAATGCAAGGAAGATTACTTTCATCTCACAAGATATTACATGCCACCAAATAATCACAAAGAGTCATAATAATTGAAACAAAATGATTTCATTATTCACTATATAAAAAACAATTTGAAATATAGTTTAATCTAATAAAATATATTTTGAGTTTATACAAAAAAAAAACAAAAAACAAATGTAGCAATAACAATAAGATTAAAGGGCAAGTTGAAATTCATATGTAGTCAATTGTCATGCAGACAACAAAAGTAAATGGGTAAAATAATACGAGGCAAATTTCAACTCAATATTCGTTTATGCAAGTCATGCTTGTAGGTGATTTTTGTTGTGCGACGTGCTAACTGTCCTTAATTTGTAACTCATACGAAAGTGTGCAATAGAGCATCTATGCTACATAATTTTACTATTCACAAAGACATAAGACATATATAAATAAATCGAATTTTTTTAATTTTTTTAATATGCGACAAGCCATTTACTTTTTCTTCAATTATTTTCACGGCACAACAGTTTTCAAGGACAAATGATAGATATTATCTGATTTCATCAGTTAGGATTTACCTTTTTTAAACACACATTATTTATTTTTTACATAATTTAAATTTAGAATTTACATCTCTCGACTTTCTCTTTTGTTAAAAAATAATACTCATATTCTATTCGAGCTCTTACTTAAACTCTCATTGTAAAACATCATGTACTATTTTATTATTGATATATTTACAAATTTAGGATCATCAACTTAATCTCCCACCATTTTAGGAGTGTTTTTCTTAAATAATAATAAAAAAAACTCACAACTTTGAACTTTAATTTTTTATTCACCAAAGCATTATTTTGGGAAAATAAATATATGATTTTTAAGTTCTCATGAAAGAGAACATGAATTCAATTTTATGTTCCTCACTAGAGAAACTAAGTCCCAAGAAAATCATGTTCAGACATGACACAATTGCCTTTAAATTTTCCAACAAAAATCATTGAGCCCAACTCTTATGTATAGAATGTTCTTAATGAAACGATTAGAAAGATTTGCACGTAACATGTCAACGACTAATCATATACTAAAACTAGCTTATAAAATTGTTATGAAAAAATTATTGATGTCACATTCCTTCAATTCAATACTTTATAATTTTATAATAATCTCAATTATAACAAGTTGAATTATTATAATATTAAAATTTCGAAACTTCAACTTTACCTGGTTGGCTTATATCACAATTGGTTAATCCTATATATCAAACATTATTTTGCATGGATTTGTGAATTATGATTGCTTGAACTTGAAGATGGCTGCCAGCTAAACCATCATCGGTCTCCCGGGGAATAAGGGAAAAATGAACTATTTCAATTAGGTGCATCCATTTATTTACTTTTAGATCCAAAGTCAAAATAAAATTGAAGACTTCAAAAAACAAACCCAATTATTAAATTATAATCTATTCTGCCAATCAACAAGTTCTCATTTTAAAAAAGCCTACTATAAAAATTAAGGCTTCTCATCATGGCACATGTGGCAGACTTTAAGCAATGAGGCAAAAAAAAATTCTAGTATATTTAGATTTTTAATTTTATTGAAAAAAATTAAAAAATAGGAAAAGTAAAGAATAAGATAATATTATTTGAAGTAATTTTTTTTCAATATTCTCTCTATTAAATCTGACATAAGATATGTTCCGAAAGTAATGGCATTTATTAATAATGATGTAAGGTAAATTTCAATCACATAAAAAATGTAAAAAGTACTAGCGATATTATTATTTTTTTCCTATTTTCAAGTTCCATTACACGAACTAAAATGTAGAAAAAAAAGGAAAGAAAAATGCAAATGGGCCCCATAAAAATGTTACACAATCTTCCACTCACAAAAAAGTTCAAAGTAATGATTTTAAAATTAGATCGACTCACAAAGAAGTTCAAAGTAATGATTTCAAAATTAGATCGAATAGACCTGTTCAATCGATTTAATTGAGAATCGGAGATCGATCCGATACGATTTTGTTAAAAAATCGATAATCAGTCAAAACCGCCCAAAATCGATCAAAATAGGCCAAAATTGATTTTCACCTATTTTTATATTTTTTTTAATTTTTATAAATATTTAAATTTGATAATTTTGTTATATTTATATGGTTATTTGATTTTTGTGTTTTATTATATGTGTTTTTATGTAACTATTTATTTATTTTTATATTTAAAATGTATACATAATAATTAAATTATTAAATTATTATTTTATATAAAATAATAAAAAAAATATAATTAATTTTTATTAAATCGATCGGACCGATTGAACCATTAATTTTAACAAAATCGATTTTATCACCAATTCGATTATAAAAATATTAGTTAAAAATATAAATTTTATTTTATTTTTTGAACAATAACTATTTCTGATATACAGAAGTAGATTAACAGGTAATTGTGCCTTTTTAAAATGAAAAGAAAAAGACGAAAGATTAAATTCATCATCTGCAATATCAACATGCCGATGGAAACCCAAAAAACAAAAAAAAAAAATTGAGAATTAATTATTCACAATTTAAAAGGGGAGGAGGAAAAAAGCAATCACCCCATGTAAAAAAAAGAAAAAAGAAAAAAAAAAAGAAAATTTGTTTGAGCTTTGGAAATAAATATTGGCGGGACTGTCGAAAAATTGTCACAAGTCCTCAGAAATGCTCAGCAGATGCGGCCGCCACTCTCCCACAGTCACTTTCCGGCGGCGAGACGACGCAGACTTTTTCTCCGCCGCCGCCGTATTAATAATCTGCTTCTTTGATGAGTTGTACTTTTTGTTCTTCTTACTTTTCTCTTGAGCAGGCAAAGAAGAATCAGGTATCAAGAAATAAATGGAGCCCCGCTTAAGGTCGGACTCGGGCGACAGGACCAGGATCCGCCGGGCGACGCCGTGGGAACATGGTTTGGTGAGAACATGATTAGGGTAGTTCCTCAGGACCTCGCCGGCGGTGAGCCGACCCGTTAGTTCCTCTACATACCCATTTAAGTGTACTATCCGAATCAAGTCTAGAGCTCCACATGGAAGAACACATGCCAAACAACACCTTAGGCTGTTGCCCATGAATAGAATTCCTCTAAAAACAGGATTTTGCTGGATTAATTAATCCCTATCTCTCTCTTATATATCACTTATGTAGTATTTAAGAGTTTCAATATTATTGAGGATTGGACTTTATATAGGATTGGGAAACCGCACTCAATGGACTTGATAATTGATTGTGTGCAATGATTGATATGCTTTTGTAGCAAAGTACGTACTTAAAATATGAAATGACTAAAACACCCTTACTTTTATTTTAAGCATATTCCTTGTCTATCATTGTTGGCCGTACTTCCAAGATGTTTTGTGCAAGTTGATAACTTAATTAAACAAACTTCAATTAAAATTTTGTTTGAATGATTTTAATTTGTAGTAATTCATATGTACCACAAGGGCATATAGGTCTTTTTGCAATATTTCTTGCGCATCTAATGCTTAATGATTAAGTAACTACTAAAAGAAATTTGAGATGTAGATCTTAAGTTTGGCGGCTAGGCATTAGTGTGAGCTATGTATATGAGAGTTTTACAAGTTCATTAATTAGGTGGATAAGTTTTGGTCCACATCCCATGTTTTTTACATGTTATCCTTGCTCATTAGAGACTTCCATTTTTGAGTTACATAATTTTTTTTGTTCAAATTGAATTTTACACTAGTGAATAATGTTTGATGAGGTCACTATGCTTCTCTACACTAGATTTTATGCACCTTTACAAAGGTAATATTGTTATTTCACAAAAACACACGAGTGCCATTTTCATAACCACAAAATTTGTGAACACTAATTTTTACATACATTGCTTATTTATAATTTGAGTAACTCATTGAGGTTAACAAAATAAATAAATAAAAATGAATCACTTGACTTGTTCTTTAAGTGTTTGCAAGGGCTTTTGGTTTGTCAAACATATATATGCTCTCAAAAAGGACTTCATTTGAGGCCAAAACCAAGCCAATTTTGGCATCATGTTTGTTCCATTTCACATAGATGTTAGCAACCTGTTTTGATCCTCCCCAAATTTGGAGAATCATAATAACAGCACTTTTTGATTTGATTCATGACTAATTATGTAGCCACTATAATTATATTTATATGAGGATGGATTTATCACTTTTTTAAGAGCATGAATCATTTATTTGATAATTTTATATTCGCCTGCTCCTTATTATATCGTCATATAAATATATTTATTCTAGCTATATGATTAATTATGAATCAAATAGTATTTCTTATTTTATTTTTATTATATTTTATAAAATATGATTTACAGGCTGATTTCAAGTGATATCCACATATATTTTTGACTTACAAAAAAATAAAATCTTATATTTGCTCGCCGTATATCTAATTTATGTTTAACCAAATTAAATTCGTAGTCAAAATATTCCAACTTTAGTCACGCAACTGTGAGAAGCATTTCGTTTTTTTTTTTCCCCAAAATCTTCCTCAAAGTTCACCTTAAGTATAGTTGATTGCAAATGGAGTTTAATACTTTAATCCCTTTAAATTATTGGCCATTACTATGCTTTACGATATTCCATGGTTGGGGTCCAGAATTTTATTAGATTTTTTCAGTTTTTTAATCTGCATAGTTCCAAAGCTTCCAGCTGTCTTTGATCTAGGGGTTATTTTTTTTATTGCAATAAATGAACTGCTAATAACTCTTTCTTTTGTGCTTATATTATAATAATAATTAGATAAAATCATTTGGCTGCTGTTATTTTATAGTTTTCAAGTATAATTAATAATATACGTGTTTATATATATATACAGTATGTTTTTGAATTTTAAGTAAAATTATTAAATAGTGTGCCTACATTAATCATTCTCGTCTCCCAACAAACTTAAAAATATTTTTATTCTTAAAAACTATTTTGTGTTTGGCATCTCGAATCGCGGGTTCGCCGCAGAATCTTACAGATCGTTGCATAATTATTTTTTTTTAATTTTTTTTTATCTGCAGTTCAAGTTATTAATAGTCGTTGATTGAAGTAAAACTATGTATGTAAGAATCAGGGTTAATTATGTGCATTTCCCTGAATTGTGTCAAGAGAGGTGGATGTGATTCAGATTAATCTTATGAACAAATAATTTGATTATCATCACAATCTAGTTGTACGCATATTATTATACAGACTTTTAAATTGACTCTTTATATATATATATATGTGTGTGTGTAATCAAATTTATATGTGTAATGAAATTGTCCCTACTATGTAATTGAATTTTCATTAGGGGTAGTGAATTTTTTTTTCGAATTAAAATTCAATATCAACTACAATACTAATTCTAATTTTTAATACAAAATATGGATTTTCACTAATATCAAGGTATGATATCCTTTTTTATTAATCTCATCATCTGTAGAGTCTATGTTATGTTAATTGGGCGGGTTTAAATTCGAGTTCGTCCTATTTAAAGTGGATTTTTTACTATGATAACAGGGTGCGGGGCAAATTTTGTATTTTTATATTCAAATACATTTGATTTAATTTTTTTTATTTTCTTAAAATTTGTTATAAATTTATATAATATTTTAAAAAAATATATATATATTTTAAAAATTTTAATATATATTTTTTAAATATTTTTTAATAATTTTAAAATAATAAAATAAATTTAATAGATTTAACGAGTCTAACTTATGAATTCGGATTGGGCCAACCCAACCCAACCCAACCCAACCCAACGCATTGCTGTCTTTTCTACATCCCTCATAATAAAAAAATAAGCTAAGCTTGAACTTGAAATTCACCAAAAGCAATGGCAAAAAGACATTTTTATCCCTGCTTTTGGTTTTTGTTCCTTTTACTTGTCCAAACAAGATAAATAAATATCCCCTCATTCTTTTGTTTCTTCAATTTTATTAGGAGGAGGAAGCTTCCTGGCGCTTGAGTAGATGGCGCACCGACCAGCCAAGGCATCATTAATTATAATTAATTATTAATTAAAGCTTATAAGAAATATTATTAATTATTTTACACGATAATGATTTCTAGGGATTGCACGAGGTGAGATTGAGTTTAAGCTTTAATCTTAATAGAGACATTACAAATACTTCACTAATATGCTAATTACTCCTAATTAATTAATTATTAATTATTATCGCCATTCGGAATTCCTTTATTCCGTTTGTCGCTTCGTACCTCTGTATCATCTTAGACGTACTTGTTTTGTCATCTCCGAAAACTTTATGAACTGGATATAATAATTTGAACGTGTGTTTTGTATGTAAGTATGTTTCACAACAGATACTACATACAGTGCATGTTAAATAAATACAAAAATTTTGTAATTATTAAAAGTAGTCATAGTACATTAACCTAAATGTACAAGGACAATTCACATTTTTCTATGATAATTTAATTATAATTACTAGGATATGTATTATTTCTTGTTTGGAAGATCGTATGTTTGTCCATTAGCTTAGATCATAATTTTGTCCTTATTGCTTACAACGTGGGGTGATGCTCATTTGCATATGACAGGTTTAAGATGCTGCAAATGGGGGATAATTAATTTAATTAATTATCTGATGATGTATTATTAAATTCTAATCTAGGTAAAAATATGTTAATCAGTCAGTATTTGTATTAATACCTACTGATAAACCCAACAGTCATTTACATATTTGTCAGAAATTTCGAGCAAGTCAGAGTAGGTATACTTTTTTTATTTTTTATTTTTTATTTTTTTAAAAAGTACATTATAAAGAATCGAAAAACAGTTTATTTTTTGACAACATGAATAAGAAAATATATGATTTACACTGCATACGATTTTCTAGTAAAGGGATGTAAGAAATTACCAAGCCACCGTTATTACTAAAAAATTTAGCCTCAAAGTTTTATCCCCATTTTCGATGATAATAAAAAATTAAATTTAATGACAAATTAATCATGTAAATCTGCATGTTATATCTTATGCACAATATTATAGATAAACTAGAGCTTATTGTGAATATTAATTGAATTTACATCAAGTGATTTGAAGAATACATAAAAGTCAAGAATATAAATGTTAGGATCAAATGTTTACTATTATTCCAAAAACTATTATTGTTAATAGAGACATAATTTTTTTTCTTTAAGTTTTTGACAATACAAAATATTGTATTAAGCGATGGTTGAATATGAGGTGGTTATGCTCTCTAAGCGTTGTGGGTTGGGTTTTAATTTTCAACCAATTATGTTCTTCTGAACAAAAGATAATTTTAACAATATAACATATACTTATCTAATATAACTTTGAGCTAAATTTTGATAAATATAATTCATAAAAAAAAAACCAAATATGAAAAAAGAAAACAACAGGAAGTAATGATAGAAGAACACAATGATGTGGTTGGGTTTGAAAAAAAGATTTCCATTAACAAAACAAATATTCAAGCCAAATTTACCAAAACTAGGGTGATTTTTTATCTATTATAATTTTGTGTAAATTGACAAATCTGGAGTTGGTAACATATGAGATTTCATATATACGTATATATATTAAATTTCTTCCTCACAAATTTGACTATTATTTTGAATCTTCGGTCATGTTTCAAGATATCAAGCATGAATGCATGATTATGCAAAACACATCAGAATCATTACGCCTCGTTTGGTTTCAATTATAAAATTGGGAAGACGAAAACTTGGTTTGATTTTTAATGTTATCTAACACCGTTGTCTGTGATTTTTAGGATATTGTAATGGTGATCGGTGATTTGATTTGTTGTTTTCTTACATTGGAAACCATTAAGTACATTTAGTTGCTTGTCGAATTTTAGATTCTAATGAGTATTTCTAATTTTATATTTTCGAAAATCAAGAATGCACGGGTACGGAGATATGGATATTGATACGAAGATATGATATTTCTTAAAATTTAATATGGGGTCGTTTATGAAAAATATAAGATTGAAATTATGTTATTGAGAAAATATAATGTATACTTTGTATGATTGCATAATGTGATTAAAATTATATTATCTAAAATATTATTTGTGATGTGGTATTGATAATCAATGAGTGGTGAATGTATATTATGATCGTATAATGTGATTAAAATAATATTACCTAAAATACTTTTTGTGATGTGAAAATAATCCAATCATTGAGTGTTTATTTCTTTAGCGCAATGCACTACTCGCTGGCTATCAATCATGTTGTTTGTAGGTCGAAAGGAAATTGTATTATATTTAAAATTTCAGTTGAAATGAGATAAATATAAAGTTAATCTTTTTAAAATAAATTTCGTTCACTACACAGTGCTATTAGAACTTGAACGTTTGTCTTCCAAAATACAACACTTATTTATAAAATTAGTACAACACTATACTAATTTTATCGGACGAACTAAATACTCAATTGTATACTTCTTAAAAAATAATAAAAATATTAAAATATCAGAATATATTTTAGTAGTAGGGAGGAGAGATTAATTGAATATGAATTGATTTGATGTGATTGAATTTGATCTTTGCAATGTGTGCGGGTGCGTATAGATGTACGGACTCAGACGGTACTTCACATCACCCTTGTAGCTTCTTGAGCTAGTTAAAGTTAACCAAAAGTCTACTAGGATGCACCACAAGGAAAACTATATTTTTATTCTCTTCTTGAATTGAAATTCAATATATGCAAGTCAAACATATTTTATTTTCTAATATGGGATGCATTCCCACACTAAATGACAAACTTTTTTTAAAGGTTGAAAACTCTTTCCATTTACACCAAATTTTCAATGTGGAATACCCCAACATTCCAATAATCCCATATATGAATCAAAGAAGTTGACATGAATCATGAAATATGAAGAAGAATATTATTTAAAAGATAGTGAATCGAGATATGTAACTTTTGGTTTGAATCTTCTCTAAAAAAAAAACCTTTAGGACTTATTCTAAGCTTTGAAATGTGAAAGCAAAAAGTTATTATTGGTAACACACATTCAAGATTTTCTAACTATATACTTCCATATAAATAAGAAATAAAATGTTTATGATGAAACAAAAGAGATTGATATTATAAATATACTTTGAAAAAAAATATCAATTTGGATACTTAAATTTATGAGGTGTAACATAAAATAAAATTTGTAAATGTCATATTAAGTTTTTATTTAGAATTTAAAAGTGATATTTGTTGTTGCAACAAATTTATTTGTTCTTTCTTCTTCTTTTTCCTTTTTCAAAATTTTTCGGACTTTTCATCCCATTGATAAAGTCTAAGTAAAACAAAATATGCCAAAAAAATATAATAAAAATAAAGTAAATATTTTTCTTCTCTTCTCTACTCTTTTTCTTAAACTTTTATAATAAAAATTAATTTTAAAATCTTATCTCAATAGTTAAAAAATGTAGTTGTCCTCTAGGTTCGTTTTAAATTTTTAATCTTTTATTGAGTATAAGCTTTCATATTCTTTTTATTATGCTCCTTATTATTCAATCTTAATTTTATTTTGGCATAGTTATTGAATTTATTTAATCAAAAGAATGTATCATGAAAAATAATTAAAATTGACGATTGAATCAAAATTAGAATATAAAAGATTAAAGGATAAATCCATCAATACAAATAAATTTAGATAAAGATTAATGGAAAAACTTAGATACCAAAAAAAAAAAAAAAACAAATCAGCATGAATATTAAAAAAAATCTTATACCATTTACTTTTTATTGAGCATCAAAGTTTCTAGAATATTTTTTTTTTAGTTATACTATAAATTCATCTTTCTTTTTTTCTCTAGAATTATAATAGAAATATATGAATCATAGAGAAAATATCTCAAATTTAATATACAGTTATGCATAATATCAACTTTAAATGACCATAATTTCTTTTATGAATTTCTTATATTTATTTTTTAAAAAATAAAATCGAATTGCGGTGGAGTGGCTAGGTCATGACTTGGTGATGTGGCAGTAACATGGCGGACTTGTGCATATGGCGCTTGCTTGGCATGATACTGTGATGCTCGTCGCGAGGAGCTAATGAGGCAGTTTTTTTAGATGTGAAACCTAGTTGCGGTGGAGTGGTTGTGGCTCGGTGATGTGGAAACTAGCTCAACGTGGCAGTGATGTGGTGGATTTGTTCATGTGGCACCCTACATGGCATGATACTATACTACTTGGTGCTGACAGGCGCAAATGGAGGGTTGCAATTAGTCTTTAATGCTGACGAGGCGTAAGTGAGTGGACATATCTGTCTGGTTGGCAGAGGTGAACAGTAAGGATATGGACTTTCATGGAGCGATGTAATTTAAACCACTATATCCCAGTTAGATCTCAAGATATGCAATCTAGTGGTCCCGATCAATTGGAACAAGAGACATGACCTTACATGAATGGACACACAAAGGCCTATAAGTAGACCCCCTATTCATTCCAACTCACTTCAATTAATTCAAAGTCAATTAAATCCTATCTTCTCTTCCTTAAAGCTTCTATTAAAATAATTTTGATAATTTTAGAATTCAATTATGAAGAATAATACAGTCAAGTTTGTGGTTCACCCAACAAGATTAATATGGAATTGTACTAGTCTTGTAAAGAAATGTTGTCTATTGCGAGACATACGCCCATGTTCCTATAGTGCCAATGCATGGGAGATATCTATTTTAAGAATATTTGTTTTATATATACCTCACTTCAGCTCAAATTTTCAATAAATCTCTTTTCAACTTCAACATTCTTAAAATAGATTATGGCTAGTACGATTGAGCAAATTAGGGTAGGGGCTAGAGTAGCTTCTAGCTTCAATCCGTACATCATGCCTCCAACTTCCCAACAAGAGAAATCAGAAAAATCTTCCGAGTAGACTTCAAAAGAGGGAAACAACACTCCAAAAGAGGGCAACAATAGATGTTGTTTTTATGGTGAGGTTCCTAACTAGATAATATGCTTTGAAAAAGAATATCAATTTGGATACTAAGATTTACGATGTGCAACATAAAATAAGATTTGTAAATATCATATTAACTATTTATTTAGAGCTTACAAGTGATATTTTTTGTTGCAAAAAATTTGTTTGCTCTTTGTTCTTCTTCTTTTTTTTTTCCAAACTTTTTTGGACTTTTCATCCCATTCATAAGGTCTAAGTAAAACAAAATATGCCAAGAAAATATAATAAAAATAAAGTAAATATTTCTCTTGTCCTCTCTACTCTTTTTCTTAAACTTACATAATAAACATTAATTTTAAAATCTCATCTCAATAATTTGAAAAATATTATGTCATCTAGGTCTGTTTAAAAATTTTAATCTTTTATTTAGTATAAGCTTTTATATTCTTTTTATTATGTTTGTTATTATTCAATCTTATTTTTATTTTGGCTTAATTATTGAATTTATTTAATCAAAAGAATGTATCATGAAAAATAATTAAATTGATGAATGAATGTAAATTAGAGTGTAAAAGGTTAAAAGATATATCCATCATTACAAAAAAAAAACTTAGATAACTATTAACGGAAAAACTTAGATACCAAAAAAAAAAAATCAGTATGAATAACTAAAAAAATCTTATACCAATTTCTTTTTATTTAGCATCAAAATTTCTAGAATAATTTTTTTTTTATTTCTTATTACACTATAAATTCATCTTTCTTTTTTCTCTAGAATTATAATAGATATATATCAATCGTAGAGAAAATATCTAAAATTTAATATATAGTTGTGCATAATATCAAATTAAATAACCATAATTTCTTATATGAATTTCTTTATATATATTTATGAGATATAGTTGGAAAGCTTTCGAAATTTAATTTAATATGAAACTATTTTTAACTGAAAATTCAAAGTATTCAAAGAGTTATGATAAAAAAAGATAGACTTACTGTTTTTGGAAAAGAATTTGGGATATAAAAGAACACTTGAAATTATATTCAAATTTTATTATTAAAAATAAGTAAAGTTTGATTATACATTCCTTTTTGACTAATTTGGTACGTATTCATTAATGTTATATTAGGTATCTCATAAATTTTAAGAAAATATTTTGAGTCATTCACACTTTTATAGTTCAAAAAAAAAAAAAATTAAATAAATAAAGGGATTTGGTACTTCAATTGTTAAATAAATTTCTCTTAGAGTTTTTTTTTTATCCAAATGTAGTTTCGAAAGATTCAAATCTCAAGGTGTAAAAAATCTCTTAAACTTACCATGCATGATTTAACCATGAATGTTATATTGGTGTCTGTATTAATATATAGTTTAAGAAATACTTAGGTTTTGCCGTAAATATCAAAATTATTACATTTTAAATGAAGTTATTTTAATTTTTCTTCTTAGAATGACATATACACACTTTTATACTTTATCAAATATTAATTCTTGTTCATTTTTTTATATTATACTTTAATTTGTTAAATTAGATTATTTTGTTAACAAAATTTTATCATAACTATGATACTGTTCCCTAAGTTTTTATAAATTTTAAGTGTGTGATTTGTATGTGACACCCGAATTTTACTGTCAAATTGATACATATTTTATAAGAATATTTTAATTCTTTTTCTAAATTTCTTATAATGACATTCGTACCTTTTTTAGTTCTATTTACTACTAATTTTTATTCCAATTTCTTTTGTTTTGTTTCAGTTGGTTAAAAAAAAATTATTTATTGGTAACATAGATTCAAGATTTTCTAACAATATACCTCCATATAAATAAAAAATAAAATATTTATGATAAAACATAAGAGATTCAGATTATAAATATGCATTGAAAAAATATATCAATTTGGATACAAAAATTTATGAGATTTGTAAATGTCATATTAACTCTTTAATTAGAGTTTAAAAGTGATATTTTTTGTTGCAACAAATTTATTTAATCTTTCTTCTTCTTTTTCAAACTTTTTTGGACTTTTCATCCCATTGATAAGGTCTAAGTAAAACAAAATATGTCAATAAAATACAATAAAAATAAAATAAATATATCTCTTGTCCTCTCTACTCTTTTTCTTAAACTTTCATAATAAATATTAATTTTAAAATCTCATCTCAATAATTTAAAAAATATTTCTGTCATCTAGGTCTATTTGAAATTTATAATCTTTTATTGAGTATAAACTTTTATATTTTTTATTGTTCAATCTTAATTTTATTTTGGCATAATTACTGAATTTATTTAATCAAACAAATGTATCATGAAAAAATATTTAAATTGATGATTGAATCTAAATTAGAAAGTAAAAGGTTAAAAAAGGATATATTCATCATTACAAAAAAAATTAGATAAAGATTCATGAAAAAATTTAGAGACCAAGAAAAACTAGTATGAATAACAAAAATTCTTTTTTATACCAACTACTTTTTATTTAGCATCAAAGTTTCTAGATTTTTTTTTTTTACTTATACTATAAATTCATCTTTATTTTTTCTCTAGAATTATAATAAAATATATGAATAGTAGAGAAAATATCTTAAATTTAATATACAGTTGTGCATAATACCAATTTTAAACGACCATAATTTCTCTTATGAATTTCTCTATATATGTTTATGAAAGATGATTAGAAAGCTTTTAAAATCTAATTTAATATTAAATAATTAAAAATTTAAAGTATTCAAAGAGTTATGATAGACAAAGATAGACTTATAAGTTTTGGAAAAGAATTCGAGATATAAAAAGATATTTGAAATTATATTTTTTTTAAATAATTAAAGTTCGATTATACCCTCTTTTTTGACTAATTTAATACTTATTCATTAGGCTTATATTAGGCATTTTAAAAAATTTTAAAAATATTTTGAGTTATTCACACTTTTATAGATAGTATATAGATATAGATATAGATATAGATAAAAGAGTGAAAATTTATAGGAGTATATGTTTCAAACTTTTGAAGTCAAAGAACTACTCAATTTCATGCGGCAGACATTTTTTTTCTGAAAAATATTTCAACATTATCCATGATTAGTCAAGTTATTAATTTATATTTCAAATAAGAACTATTCCGCAGGGATAAAGGTAATTTCTTTGAGAAAAAAAAATAGCAAACACATCAATTGACGAATTTCCAAAAGCTCATTGTGTTCACTAGACGAATTGAGAACAAAACGCCACAACACGTGAAAGTTAATATTACATTTTATAGGCGTAAAGTTTTCATAAAAATAGGTAACTTAAAGGGGCTAAACAAACCAGCATCACTCTAAGTTCACTGTTTTGGGTCTTAATTTAATAGAAATTCACAATATTGATGGTGCTCCAAGTTTAAGAATTATTGGCACATCTCATTAAAATTACTGCTCCATGTATTTTAAATTTTGGTTTCACTATTAGATTATAAGTATGTATATATCTTATTTATATGTTTATTTATTATTACTTAATTTTACGGTTAAATTGTTAAACGACAGAATTATTTAGTCCTATGAATTTATCATGAAAATTAAATAGATATTTATAATTAGATTAGGGTTTAAGTATATGGAGAATTTGATTTAGTCGATTTAATATGTAATAATTTGATATTTTTGATAAAATTTAGATATCAATTAGAGTTTTTTAAAAGCCTCATATATCAATTTGACATTGATGAAAAAATTCAAATACTAATTAGAGCATTGGTAGAAATTTATATATCAATTTAGCATTAATAATAAAATTAGAGTATCAAAGTAATTTTTATTGAATAGAAAAGTGAAGCGTGTGATTGCTTGTCGTTTTATTTTTGAGATATGTTAAAGAGAATAGTGAAAAAAAATAGATTTGAAGAAAAATAAATGAATTTTGAAGCTGTATTTGTTGGGTATGCGTGATCTCGAGGTATGCAGAGCGAAAAAATAAAAATTTAAAGACATACATGCTGTAACACTTACAACATCACTTCGGATCTAGTGCAATTTTTAACGATATCGTAATTTTCAATTCTGTAATAAATAAATTAAAACAATTTTGATTTATACCTTTATGCACTCCGATTGTTGCAGGGATTGAAGCAAACAATTGTTAACCCTTTTCTAAATTTCAATTCACAGAGCTCCAAATGGCTTCCCTTTAAAGAAATTCACACATTGAGTAGGAATATAAAATTCAAATTTCGCTAGCAATTCGAATTCTTTTACTAACCTAGATTTGGAGTGAATATAACAAATATTAATTCTTATTATCAACTAATAATAAAAAAATTAATATTTTAACAGTGAATAAAATTTTGGTGGAATAAAGCATGGTTAAAGAAAAATAATTGTTTCCTCTCTAATTCTATAATGGCCGAAAATTTGAGGGCTTCTATTAGCCTCAAATTTTCTGTCCCTACACTTTATATAAGGAGACTAAAAAATTTCAAAAGTCTCACTTTTGGTATTTTTGGTTTCCTTTTAAATGGTTGGAAAATTTTTGGTACAACAAAAAATTTCCAACTCTATCCCTTCATATCTTTCAAAAATATTTAAAGTCTCTCAAAAATTTTAAATTTTTGAGTTTCTATCATTTTTCAACAACCCACGTGGGTCTCTCATAACAGGTCTTTTTGAATTGGATTTAAACTGAAAATAAATCTCACAATTAAATCAATTAATTGTTTTAATACATATTTAATTAATTAATTTCATCTAGCCCACCTAATCAAATTTGACTCAATTAAATAATTAAATTATCTAATTGAGTAAATTAATTTAATAATTAAATTAATTTATGGTCTACACAATTAATTTGACCCAATTAAATAATTATTTCACTCTAATTAGGCTTTCTAATCTTATTAAATCTAATTAAATAATTCAATTATTTAATTATTTAATTAAATAATTAATTTAATTAATTGAATTAATTTAAGCCCTAATTAATTAATTTTTATTAATTAATTGGATCTAACTCCTTGAATCAATTTTTAAGTTAGAAATGTTTCATCTCAAATTCTGTGTGACTTTTTAGGTTCACAACTAAGCTAGCAATGAATTTGCAATATTTGCAACTTAAGAATAATAATTATTCAGATTAATTAATTCGCTTGAAATTAACTCATTAATTTCAAAAACCTCACAAGTCATCGGAAACACCTTGAATGTGTATCATGACTATTTAGACTTAGGTGAAATAGCAAGTGAACTTATTTCAATTACGAGTATCATATAAGTAAGTTTCATCCGTCAATCAATCTTTCATTTGAGCCTAGGGCATGGATTAATAGTCGAAACTCTAATTGATCAATAACTATGATTCTATTTTAAGTTTTAATGACTTATAACGAATCATTAGAAAATCCCCGTCTAACATTTATCCTACCTTAGCCATGGACTTCTTAATCATGAACTATAAAAACATAAAAGATTCACTTTTTCTGCTAGACAAGTGATGGATTATTTGTTGGCCACTTATTAACCTCTATACATATCAATGCAATATCCAATGTATTCCCTTTATGATTGTCACGCAATCAGAAAATGCATTAAAAATGGAACACGACATGCACAAGGGTACTATGGTGCCTCAAGTCCAAGGACTAATTGTGTGCTATTGTAATATGAAAATTCTTATTTCGACAAACAACATTTCCAATTAAGAATTTTCAGTGGACCTGTTCAGTGTACTTGTTCTCTAACAAACACCCGCATAAATGCACTAGCATCACTACGCCAATGTCCATTGAACGAGACATCCTCTTCATGCGAGCATGCATCGTATTTGCAAGTCTATTAGGCTATTCGATGTCCCATCTCAAAAAACCCTTGAATCATAACTAATTTAAGATGAAACTCTTTGAGGCATATTCTAAGATCACCATGAAATATGTGACCATACCCCGTAACTAAGTTTAGTTTAAGAATTTTATCTAATTACTATATGCAATTAAAGATAAAGAAATTTGCATATTTTATTAATATGATTTGAAAAAGATTATTTTTACAAATACAAGAGTATAAAAGACGTCTAATCTAATGGCACGCCGGACACTACTAAAACAATCTCCCACTTGCCCTAGGATAATTACCCATGTACTTCAGGCCTATATTTTCAACATTTCCATCAAATACCTTATGCGCTAGGGGTTTGATTTGTGGGTCTACTATATTTTCTACCAAAGCGACTCTATCCACTACAACGTCATCTCTACCAATAATCTCTCTAATCAGATGGTATCACCTCATGATGTGTTTGGATCTTTGATGAGATTTTGACCCTTTTTCTTGTGCAATAGCTCCAATGTTATCATAGTATACTGATACATGATCAACAATGGATGGAACCACACCCAACTCTTGGATAAAGTTCTTCATCTAAACAACTCCTTTGTTGCATCACATGTAGTAATGTATTCAACCTTAGTGGTAGAATCTGATCTATCTCCTACTTAGAACTCTTCCAGTTGACTGTACCATCATTTATGGTGAAAACATATACGAATATAGATATCAAACTAAAAACTAGAATCAGTATAGCCTTCTAGTTTTAGTTCTCCTGAGCCGTATACAAGAAAAATATCCTTAATTCTTCTTAAGTACTTTATGATCATTTTTACGGCCTTCAAGTGTTCATCACATAGATTGGACTGATATTTATTTATTACACTCAGAGCATATGCGACATCAAGCCTCGTACATAGTGTACCATACATTATGTTTCTAATAGTAGATGCATAAAGTATGCATGTCATCCTTTCCCTCTCCTCAGGAGTCTTATGACATAGCTTTTGAGAGAGAAATGCCTTGACTTATTGACAAGAATCCTCGTTTAGATTCCTCCATGCTAAACTCTTTAGCATTTTATCTATATACGTGAATTAAGATAGTTTGATCATCCTTATAGACCTATCTCTATATATCTTTATTCCAAGAATAATACATGCTTCTCATAAATCCTTCATGGAGAACTAGTTAGACAACCAAGTTTTAGTTGACAACAACATCTTTACATCATTCCCAATGAGTAGGATTTCATCAATATATAGCACAATAAATGTCACTATGCTTCCACTAACTTTTTTGTAGACACAAGATTCATCCAGATTCTTGTGAAAATCAACTAATTTGATTCATTCATCAAACCGGATGTTACAGTTTTGGAAGCATGCTTGAGTCCATAAATGGATTTCTGGAGTTTGCAAACCTTTTGCTTATTTCTTTTGGATATGAAACCTTATGCCTACTTCATATAGATCTTTTCCTTAATGTTTCCATTAAGAAAATCGGTGTTCACATCCATGTGCCATGTCTCATAGTCATAATACGCCCATATGGCTAGTAGTATTTGAATGGATTTAAGTATCGCTACTGGTGAAAAAATTCCCTCATAATCATTTTCTTACTTCTAAGTATAACCTTTAGCGACCAGTCATGCTTTGTAGGTCATTAGATCTCCATTTACTCCAAGCTTGTGCTTGTGGACCTATTTGCAACCAATGGGAACTATTCCTTATGGTAGGTCCACCAAGGTCCATACCTTATTGAAGTAGACGGAATCTATTTCAGATTGCATGGTGTCTTGCTAACTTCCCAAGTTGATGCTAGATATTGCCTCTCCATAAGTCCTTAATCACTATCCAATGAAAGATTCTCTTCCTTATTCTCTAACAAGAGGCCTAGCCTCAACTGGTTAGCTCGTTACTGTGTTTATTGGGAAGCTCTGTGGTTCTTAATTTTTTTCAAGTTCCATGACTTCGCTATTTCTATCTAATAGAAACTCCCTATCTAAAAATGTGGCATTCCTCGAAACAAACACCTTTTGTTCCAAGGAGTCATTAAAATAGTATCTAATTAATTCTTTTGTATGCCCCACGAACTTATATAAACCGGATTCCATATCTAATTTATCTCCTACTTACTACTTCACGTAAGTAGCACACCCCCATACCCTATGTATTTATAAGGGGAAACACCACATCTCATATGGTGTTTTGGGCACCAACTTAGATGACACTCTATTTAATAGATATGTAGTTGTTTCTAGAGCATAACCCTAGGATTAAAGAGGGAACCCAGTGAAAATCATCATCGATCGAACCATGTTTAACAGAGTTCTACACTCTACAACTTCGTTGAGTCGAGGAGTAGCATGAGGGGTCCAATGATAGAGAATCCTATTTTTTTTAGATAATCAAGAAATCTCGTGCTCAAGTATTCACCTCCTCAATCTGATCGAAGAGCCTTGATACTTAGCCCAATTTGTTTCTCCACCTCACATCTAAATTCTTTGAACTTTTCAAAAACTTTAGATTTGTACCCATAAGGTAAACATAACCATACCTAGAATAATCATTAGTAAAGGTTATAAAGTAATGATAGTTCCTACGAGCACTAACACTTACTGGCCTGTATATATCTGAATGGATCAAATCCAATAGATCTTTGGCTCGCTCTACTTGTCCAACAAATGGTAATTTGGTCATCTTTCACTTCAGACATAACTCACATGTTGACATTTCTTGCTTTTTCAAAAGATCGAGTAATTGTGCCAACTTATGAATTCTCTTCTTAAAGATAAGACCTAATCTAGCATGCCATAAGAGTTTAGAGCTATGATTATCTTATTTTCTTTTATTTTGTTGAACGTGGAAAAAGAAGTTATGTGGAGTAATAAAATATAAACTATTTATCAATATGAAGGGAGAATCAAAATTGAATCTCTAAAATTGGAACAACTTTCATGTTTTACTAAAAAAGTAAAACATTTCCATGCAAGATAGAATGAAGAAAATGTTCTTAACTATCTCTAGAACATAAAGACAATTATTTAAAACTAAAACTACTCTATTTCCTAAAGCTAAGTTAACACTTCCTATGGCTAATGCAGCAACCTTTGCTCCATTCCCCAGCCACAGGACTGCTCTTCTACTTACCTTTCTGTTTCTTGTTATTACCTATAAATCATTGTATAGTTGAGTTCCACATCTGGTATTTATTACCCAAGAAGCATCATTAACTGATAAGTTAACTTTAACAAAATAAATACCTAAACTCCTCAGTGCCACAAGGTACTCCTTGCAGTTTCTCTTCTAATGCCCAGGTTTGTTGCAATAGTGATACTTTTCATCAGTCTTGTTGGAACTCTTAGAGATGCCACCATTTGGTGAAGCCTTTAAACTTTGAGGAACACTTTCCTCTCTATTTTTTCCTCTTGGGCTTTGTAGCCTAGAGTTGGATGAGGATCCAACAAGAATAATTGACTTATCCTTCTTCATAGTGGATTCAGTTGTCTTTAACATGTGAACCAACTCAGCAAAGCTAGTTTCCATCTTATGCATTTGAAGTGACAACGAAGGTGTTAAACAATGGAGGCAAAGACTGCAAGATGGGATCCAAATAGTGCTCGTTATCCATAATGACTCCAATTGACTCGAGCCTTTTAATCAGGCCTATCATCTTCAATCCATGATAACGGACTGAAGAGCCTTCCATCATACGGATCCTAAAAAGATCCTTTGAGATCTTATATCTTGCCTACCTAGTATGTTCACCATACAACTTTTGTAGGTGAACATAAGTACCATGTACATGTACATGTACCTCCTATTGCCTTTGCAATTTATTTGACATTGATGCCATCATATACCATCGCACTTGTAGATCATCATCAACAAGCTTGTGATAACCTGTAAACTTTTGCTCAATGGTGTCTGCCGACTTGGCCAGTGGTGGAATCACATCAAGTATGTAATCCCTTT
Source organism: Paulownia fortunei (assembly GCA_019321725.1). NCBI lineage: Eukaryota > Viridiplantae > Streptophyta > Magnoliopsida > Lamiales > Paulowniaceae > Paulownia > Paulownia fortunei. The sequence goes on along the minus strand of CM033116.1, from coordinate 16,905,925 downwards.
TTTCAGATTGTAGAACAATTCGAAGGTTACTCAACTAATCGACATAGTTGTAACCAGTTAATTTATTAGCTTCTAAGATAAATGCAAGTGGATTTTTAGCCATTTATAGGTAATTTACAAAAATTTAAACAAGGTAGAAAATTAACATACTTTCAAAAAATATATTCATTTGTAACAAGGTCTTTAGCAATAAATGACTCATATTATTTTATTCAAATTCCATCACCCCTAATGGTAATTTCGAAAATCTTATTTTCTAGTGGGCTTGAGGCCTAATCAATATATCTTATGCCCCAATTTTATGAGCACATAAAATATATTAAAAAGTAGATAACTTTTAACAATTGTATCTCCATGCAACACTCAAGATATTTTACCTCACTTCTTTCTATATACTCCAATTTTATGAGCCTATATGGTACTAAGTATCAAGTAAGACCCATCAAATCTCCATGTAGATGAAGTATCAAAATGTTCCACGACTCATGGCTAATATAGAGACGAGTCCATCCTATTTGCATCACCATGCTTAGTAGAGATTATAGCTTTCCATTACAAATTCATTCTACGACTCATGGCCAATGATAAAGTAAGGTAGCATCATCATGTCAACTACTTTTGAAGGTAGGCATGGATTATTGGGTCCAAACTAATTTTATCCATATTTGCTTGAAACTGAAATTTAAAAATTCCTTTACTTGATTTTAATTCAAGTGGGGTTATTTGTTTTAACCAAGACTTCACCAATTTTAATCTTAGTTTATTTAATGTGTTTGCATTTAATTGACAACAAACTTATTATTTGAAAATATTGAATAAATCCTACGCATGCATCTAACATGTACATAATCAAGATGATCATAGGCTAATTCTATTTGATTTAGGTCAATCTAAAGATAATAAAATAGAAATAAAAACTATTTTTTATTAAATTAATATATTCCATACATTCATGGGCCTTCTCTTCATTCTTATCTTACTCCTTCTTCTTGTTAATGAAAAATAAAAAAGAAAAATCTTACCTTATTCTACTCTCATTTAAAAAATGTAATGTCCAACACCCCATCTCCCAAGCAACATGCACACGTAGCGCCCCGCGCTGTAGCACACGATCATGCCATGTGTTTTGCTTCTCTAATTGAATCAAATTAAATCATACATATTCTGTTTAATAATTAAATAAATTAAAAGACAATTTTCTCCCAATCAGAAATATAAAAATCAAGAAGAATTTAACAATTGAATTTGCAGGCATAAATTGAATCCTATTGGAATTGTGCAAACCACAACTCTGATACCACTATTGGGTTTACATGATCCCGAGGTATGTGCAGCGAAAAAATAAAAATTTAAAAACAAACATGCTATAACAGTTACAGCATCACCCCGGATTCGATGTAATTTTTATTGATCTTGCAATTTCCAATGGTGTAATAAATAAATTAAAACAACTTTGATTTATACCTTTATACACTTCGATTGTTGTAGGGATTGGAGCAATCGATTGCTAGCCTTTTTCTGAATTCTAATTCATAAGAATCTAAATATCTCTCCTCTAAAGAAATCCATACATTGAGCAGGAACACGGAATTCAAATTCCGCTAGAAATTTGAATTCTTTTACTAACCTAGATTTGGAGTGAATATAGTGAATACTAATTCTTATTATCAACTAGTAATAAAAGAATTAATACTTGGACAAGGGATGCAATTTTGGTGGAATAAATAATGGGAAAAGAAAAATTATTTTTCTCTCTAATTATATGATGGCCTCAAATTTTAGGGCTTTTATTAGCCTCAAATTTTAGGCCCCTATACTTTATATAAGGGGACTCAAAAATTCCAAAAGTCCCATTCTTTGTATTTTTGGTTTCTTTTTAATTGGTTGAAAAATTTTTAGTTGTTCCAAAAATTCCAACTCTATCCCTTCATATCTTTCAAAGATATTTAGAGTCCCCTAAGAATTTTAAATTCTTGAGTTTCCATCATTTTTCAACAACCCACATGGGCCTCTCGTAAATTGTTCTTTGAAATTTACTTGGTTTTGAAATCAATTCCACAATTAATCTCATTAATTATTTTAACTCAAATTTAATTAATTAATTTGATATAGTCCACCTAATCAAATTTGATCCAATTAAATAATATAATTACTTAATTGAGTAAATTATTTTAACAATTAAATTAATTTATGGTCTACACAATTAATTTGTAATTAATTTGATCTAATCAAATAATTATTTCACTTCATTTGGACTTTCTAATCATATTAGGTCTAATTAAATAATCTTATTATTTAATTAAATAATTAATTCAACTCAATGAATTAATTTAAATCCCAATTAATTAATCTCCATGTCCAACTCCTTGGATCAATTCCTAAGTTAAAACGTTCCATCTCAAATTATGTGTGACTCTTTAGGTTTACAACTAAGCTAGTAGTGCATTTGTAATATTTGCAACTTATGAATAATAATTATTTTGATTAATTAATCTAATTAATTAATTCACTTGAAATTAATTCCTTAATTTTCAAAAACTTCACCAGTCATGGAAAACACCTAAAAAGTGTATCATGACTACCTAGACTTAGGTGAAATAACGAGTGAACCTATTTCAATTATGAGTATCATACACGTAAGGTCATTCTGTCAACCAATCTTCCCATTGAGTATAGGACATGGATTAATAGTTGAAACCCTAATTACTCTATAACTATGATTATATTTCAAGTTTTAATGACCCATGACGAATCATTAGAAAATCCCCGTCTAACATTCATCCTGCTTTGGTTAAAGACTTTTTAGTCATGAACTATGAAAATATAGGAGATTCACTTGTGATACTAGATAAGAAATGGATCATTTGTTGGCTACTCATTAATCTCCATACATATTAATGCAATATCAAACGTACCTCTTTATGATTATCAAGCAATTAGAAGATACATCAAAATGGAAAATGACATTCCCAAAGCCACTATGGTGCCTCAAGTCCAAGGACTAATTGTGTACTACCATAACATAAAAATTCTTATTTTGATAAGCAATGTTTCCAATTGGCTTGTTTAGTGTACTTGTTCTCTAACAAGTACCCGCATACATGCATTAGCATCACTACATTAATGTATATGGAGAAAAACATCCTCCTCTTGCGAACATGCATCGTATGCGTGAGTTTATTGAGCTATTTGATGTCTCATCTCAAAAAGCCCTTGATTCGAAATTAATTTAAATCCAAAGACATTGATGCATATTCCATGATCACCATCAATTGCGTGACCATGCCCCATAACTAAGTTTGGTCTAGGAACTTTATCTACTTACTATATGCAATTAAAGATAAAACAATTTGCCTATTTTATTATTATGATTTGAAAAATATTATTTTTATAAATACAAGAGTATAAAAGACGCCCAATCTAATTGGCACGCCGGATACTACTCTAATAGTATTTGGATGTGAGATAAAAGTACATTGATTATAATTGACAAGAAATGTTTTTCTTTAAAAAATATATTAGGACATATTCATGTCCTAATATATTTTTTAAAAATAGTATATAGATGGAAGATAAAAGTATAATGATTATAGTTGATGTAACATGATTTTTTTTATCTTTTTTTATAAAAAGATGTTTGTATGTGAATATATTTTTGAAAAGTGGAAAATATGTTGTGAACTTGTTTTTGAGAGAAACTCATAAACAAATATAAGTTTGTGGAAAAAATTGATAGGTGTTTGACTATATCACTACATGAATATTATACGTAGATAATTAAACACAAAACTTATATAAAAAGCACAGATCATAGTGGAAAAAAACTAATGCTATGAAATTGAAATTGAGTTGGATCTTATCCTTTGCTACTTGAGCTATTCTCATTGGTTTTTCCAATAGAAGATGAACAAGACTTTTTAAAAAAGAACATAGCACGAGATCCTAAATTGATATGGCCTATATTCTCAATTAAGTTGAAGCTCCAAGTATATAAGAAACACATAAAAGTCTTCAATCCAATGTTTTCATGGCGTCCTTTAAGGCTTGAAATATTTTAACCTCCACGAAATTTAGATTTCTATCCAGATTTGAGGGACATTGTACGCTGAATTTGAGATCAAGCGAATGCTTCTCGTGATACTCTATTGTTATTTATTTACACTCACTCCTATTTTTTGACACATGTCAAATAAAACCTTTATGTTTTTTTAAAAAGTTAGAAATTCTTTAAGTGCTTATCAGTAGGCTAAAAGCTATAGTTATTAGCAGATGTATAATTTTATTTCCATATACTCTTGGTAGCTCAAAGCACCATAATAAGATGACAGTCGGCATGAGGTAGCTGCATCCCCCATAAACACCATGAGTTGGGATGATTAGTTCTTGATCAATTATATTTTTCCCAAGCAAAGAATATCCTACCTATTGGAATTTTGGGGGGAAATAAGTGTGTGAATAGAGATGTCTCCAAAGTGGGCATCTAATGTGGGAAAGTATCCCACATAGGAAAACCAAAACTAGGTTAGCTTGTTTAACTAGAATTCTATTAGAGTAGTATCCAGCGTGCCAATTGATGGTTGTTTGTATACTTTTTTAAAAATAATCTTATTCAAAATATATTAATAAAATTGGCATTTTCTTTATCTTCAATTGAAAATAGTCAAATTGATAAAGTTCCTAAACCATATTTAGCTATGAGGCATCATCACATTTATGATGGCGATCATGAAATATGCTTATATTGCTTTGGTCTTAAACTAGATGCGAGTCGTAGGTTCATTGAGATGGGACATCGATAAGTTTGTAAACACTTGCACACATGATACATACTCGAAAGGAAGATATCTCTCTTCATAGACATTGACATGGCGATGTCAGTGCACACATGTGGGTGCTTGTTGGGGAATGAGTACACCAAACAGGCCCATAGAAAGTTCTCATTGAAAATGTTGTTTGTCTAATAAAAATTTTCCAGTAACAATAGTGTACAAAATAGTCATGTCACTTGAGGCACCTTGCTAGCCATATACAAGAGATCATATACTTTGATGTATTTTTCAATTGCATGACAATCATAAAGGTTTAAGTTGGGTATATGGTCTTTGTGTATAGAGGTTAATGAGTAGACAACAAAAAATCCGCCACCTACTTGGTAGAATAGGTGAACTTCCTATACATTTTATAATCTTTGACTTGAAAAAACTCTGGCTAGAGCAGGATGAATATTAGACAGGATTTTCTAATAATTCATCACGAGTCAATGTTAGTAGAAATGAAATTATAGTTATTAAGTCAATTAGGATTTCAACTAATAATTCATACCCCAGGCTTAATCAGGAGATTAGTTGACGAAAGAACCAGACTTGCATGTTACTCATAATAGAAATAGGTTCCCTTGCTAATTCACCTAAGATTAGGTAGTCAATAATGCATTGCTATGTGCTTTCCTTAACTTGTGACGTTCTTAGAATTAAGGAATTAATCCCAACACAGATTAATTAATTGGATTAATTAATCAAAATATATATTTTAGATATTCACTAAGTTGCAATAGTTGCAAGCTTACTACTAGCTTAGTTTTGAATCTAATGGGTCACATACAAAATGAAATGGATCACTTCTATCTAAAATAATATCCAAAGAGTTGGATCAAGTTAATTAATGAAGATTAATTAACTTGGAGTTAGAATTAATTTAATAGTTAAATTAATTCATCAAATTAAGTAAAAGGATTATTTAATTTGACCTAATTAAGATTAAAAGCTCTTTCAGGAGTAATTAATAAATTGATTTTATATTAATTTAAGGGTTACATTAATTTAATTAATATAAATAATTGAATTATTTATGTTGGGCCTATTTAATTAGGTTGTCCACTGTAACTAATTTGATTGGGCTTAATAATTACTAGAGATTAATTAGTGGATAGCCCAATCTTAATGGGCTCGTAGGAGAGGCCCATTGATGGTCTTTGATTTTGAATGAAAGATTCCGCGTCTTAGATAAGAATCAATTAAGACTTTGATTCTTAATAGAAAAGTAATCCATGACATGTCTTGGATGGAAATAAATAAAGGATAAATATGGAAGGAGATTAGAGACTTAATGGGATTAGCTCAGGACTTGAAGGTGTATTTAAATACACCTTATAAGGGATGATTTTTAGAGCATGAGAAGCTGCAAAAAAATTGTCCATCCTTTAAGCAGAAAAATATTTTTCATCTTCTTCCATATTTCTCTAGTCTAGTTATATCAATTTGATTCTAAACTATACACATAAATTGATTAATTTTTCTATCACAAGTTCATAGTGGAATTAACCAGCACTCCCAAAAATCTTTGTTAGAAAAAAAAAGGATTTGATTCATTCTAGCAAAAGTTTCAAATCCATGATCCTGCTCATCGTGTGGATATTGTCATAGGGAAGACATTTATATTCCTAGGGCTAACTAAATTTCTGACTAAAGATCGTGATTTGAATAATTCAAATCCTCTTCTACAGTCGGAATGTACTTGAAGGTATAATCGTGAACTCTATTTTGTTTTTAGTTAAATAAAATATTTGGGTGTAAGAAAAAATTGCATCAAATCCATGATTATTTGTAAAATCATTATGCATGCATGTTTATAAATGTTTGAACTTCTATTGTATTAAGTCCCACGATTTTATGAACCCAACAAATTCCACTTAAGAGAATAAATAATATTATGGAGCTCTTCTTATAGTGCAACCTAAGCTAGCCTAAAGGAGCTATGAGAGTGGTGCTCCAACCAAACCTGCATGCAAAGGTCGCTTTAGAGGCATACTTTGCACTTCACATGTACACGTCATCGTAAGGAGCCTTAGATTTTTTAGGAATAGAATCAGATTGTGGTGGAGTGGCTAAGTTGTGGCTCAGTGATGTGGCGGATTTATACAAGTAGCGCCTGCTTGGCATGATACTGTGATGCATCATCACGAGGAGCTGAGGAGACTTAGTTTTTCTAGATATGAAACCTGATTAAGGTGGAGTGGTCGTGGCTTGGTGATATGGAAACTAGCTCAACGTGGCAGTGTTGTGGTAGATTTGTTCATGTGGCACCTTGCATGGAATGATGTTAGGGCTGCAATTGGTCTTTAATGCTGATGGGGTGCAGATGAGTGGACATATTCATTTGGTTGGCAGAGGTGAATGGTAAGGTTGTGGACTTTTGTGGAGGGATGTAATCTAAACTACTAGATTGCAGCTAGATCTCAAGATATACAATCTAGCAGTCTAGATCAACTGGATTAAGAGACATGGCCTTACATAAATGGACACATAAAGGCCTATAAGTAGACCCGCCATTCATTCCAACTCACTTCAATTAATTCAAAGTCAATTAAATCATCTCTTTTCTCCCTTTAAAGCTTCAACTAAAATAATTTTAATTATTTTAGAATTCAATTATTCTTTGAAGAATAATACAGTCAAGTTTGTGGCTGCCAAACAAGATTAATATGGTATTGTACTAATCTTGTAAAGAAGTGTTGTCTCTTGAAAGACAGACGTCCATGTTCCTATAGCACTAGTGTAGGGAAAAAATCTGTCTTAAGGAGATTTGCTTTGTGCATACCTCACTTCAGCTGCAATTTTCAATAAATCTCCTTTTAACTCCAAATTCTTAAGATAGATTATGGCTAGTACGAATGAGCAAACTAGGGTAGGGACTAGAGCAGTTTCTAGCTCCAATCCATACATCATATCTCCAACTTCCTAACAAGAAGAATTAGAAAAATTCTTTGGAGTAGACTTCAGAAGAGGGAAACATCACTCCAAAAGAGAGTAACTATAGATGTTGTTTTATGTCACCATATGAACCTAGTGAGGTTCCTAACTGAAGATGCCCATACCATTATGGATGAAGAAAGAGATCCCCAAAAGAGAGCTGCCTACGATGCGTGGAGTCATAGAAACTTTCTATACAAGAAATACATCCTCAGTGGACAGGATAACACATTGTATAATGTGTAGTTTTGGGTCAAAATGACAAAGGTGCTATAGAAATCACTTGAAAAGAAGTACATAACTAAGGATGTCAGTTTGGAAAAATTCATAGTCATTAAGTTTCTAGACTTCAAGGTGGTTGATAGAAAGATAGTGATGAGCTAATCTAGAAGCTACATATATTGTAGCTGAAAGGATGGTGTTGAGTGGATCTTTCTAGATTGTTGCATTTATTGAGGAGTTGGCTTCATTGTGGAAAAATCTCAATAATTATCTCAAGCATAAATGTAAAGAGATGATGATAAAGGACTTGATTATTCATCTTTGAATAGATGAAGATAATGGGGTTGCAAAACAATAAGGTTTCTACTAAGGGAATGGAGGCAAAGACCAACATGGTAGAGGACTCTAAACCTAAAAAGAGCAAAAAAAAGAAGCATCCTGGTTCATCCAAGGACAAAGATGCTAAGAGGTTCAAGGGAGATTGCTACAACTATGACAAGCTAAACCACAAGGCAAAAGATTACTGACTTCCAAAGAAAGACAACCAGAACCAGGTGAATGTGACTGAAAAGAAGATAATGCTAGTAGACATATCGAACTTAATACCCTCAATCATTATGTTTGAAGCCAATTTGCTGAATAACTTGAGAGAATGGTAGGTTGACATAGGAGCTGCAACCATATTTACTCGAACAATAAGCTGGTCTCATCATACATTCAGATTAATGGGCAACCCATCAACTTCCAATATTATTGGATTAGGTAAAGTCTTACTAAAGATGAGATCAAACAAGGAATTGACCTTAGTTGATGTAATGAATGTTCCAAACATTCAAATGAATTTGGTATCTAGTTCATTACTTGTCAAGAGTGTGTTTAGGCTAGTATTTGATTCTCATAAATTTATACTGACAAAAAATGGTCAATTTGTAGATAAGGGATACTTAGGCAAAGGGCTATTCAAATTAAATGTGATGCTTGTACTTCGAAATGCTGGAAGTAATAAAAGTTTACCTTTTGTTTACTTTCTTAAGTCTTTAATTTTATGGCACAATAGATTATGTCATGTTAACTGAGCTTCCTTAAGAAAGCCTTCCTATAAATACTTAAAAGTATGGGGGTGCCCAGCTAAAGTAGTTGTACCACCTCCAAAAGAGGTTATTAGGTCTTAAAACTATTGATTGAATTTTTATTGGATATATAATGAGTAGTAGTGCATACAAAGTTTTGGTACATAAATTTGATATACACGATATTCATGTGAACACAATCATTGAATACAAAGATGCTGAATTATTTAAAGATGTGTTCCATTCAAAAGGAGATATTCAATAGAATACTCAAAGAGAATGCATGAATCTGCGTTTAAGAATGATATAGAATCTAAACCTAAAAAAATGTAAAAGAGCAAAGTGGCTAAGTCTTTTGGTCTAGATGATATGACATATATGAATGAGAATAAACTTCAAACCTTTAACGATGCTATGTATAGCCTAGAAGCTTTATTTGAGAAAAAAGCTATTGATAGTGAAATAGATTCCATTCTAGGAAATAACACTTATCAATTGGTTGATCTTCCTATAGAACTAAACCAAATGCATGCAAAATGATATTTAAGGAAAAGTCAAAGGCTAATGGTTCTATTGATAAATATAAGGCTAGACTTTTTGCCATAGGATATTGTCAAAAGAAAGGTGTTGACTATTTTGACATATATTCACTCATAACAAGGATTATGTCTATATGGGTTTTAATTTCCATAACAACCTTGTATGATTTGCATATACATCAAATGGATGTCAAAACCGCATTTTAAAATGGTGATCTGGATAAAGAAATTTACATACAACAACCAAAAAGCTTCAAAGAAATAGGAAAAGAACATAAAGTATGTAGACTTGTTAAATCTTTTTATGGTTTGAAGCAAGCCCCTAAATAATGGCATGAGAAGTTTGATGGTGTCATGATAAGAATTGGGGTTCAGCACAAATGAGTGTGGTGAATGTGTCTACTCAAAGAAATTTGGAGAAACACATGTACTTGTATGCTTTTATGTACACGATATGTTCATATTAGGCACTAATTCAGAAATCATCAATAAGATAAAAAAATTCTCACCAATAAAGTTGACATGAAAAATATGGGCGAAGCAAATGTGATGTTGGGAATGAAGATCTCAAGAACACTTGATTGGATATCATTATATCAAACACATTAAATTGATAAAATGGTTGAGATGTTTAAGTCTCATAGTATTAAAGAGAATAATCTATTTCTTCCATATGTTATTCTCCACAAGAATACCGAAAATGGAGAACAATAGTTATGATATCCCAAATTATTGAAATCCTAATGTACTTAATAAATTGTACATGGTCGGGCATAGCTTACTCTGTAAGTAAGCTAAGTAGATTTACAATTAACCTAAGTAATGACCATCGAAGTACATTACTTAGATTATTCAAATACTTGAAAAGAATTAAGGAGTATACATTACACTACGAAAAATATTCTCCAGTTATTGAAAGATATAGTGATGCAAACTGAATTTCAGTATTTCATGCATTTAAGTCAACTAGTGGTTATATATTTACTCTTGTTGGTGGTTCTATACGGTCAAAATCTTCTAAACAAACCTACATAGCTCGTTCTACTATGGAATATGAGTTTATAGATATAGATAAAGCTAGAGAAGGACATAACTGGTTAAGAACTATTGTAGAAGATGTTCCAATATGGTAAAATCAGTGCCAACAATATGCATTCGATAGCCAAGTAGCTATAGCTAGGGCACCAAATGTTCCATACAATGGTAAATCAAGGCATATTGTTCATAGACATGATACCGTTAGGCAGCTGGTCTCTAATGGAATTATATCAATTGATTTTTTGAAATCAAAGATAACCTAATGGGTTCATTTACTAAGGGGTTATCAAGAGAGATAATAGACTGTGTATCAAGGGAAATAGGTTTAAAGCTTAAAGATTTAATGAGTCATCTTAATGGAAACTTGACTTGGCGAATGAAGATCCCAAGGACTAGATTCTATAGAAAAACTAGTTATGAATGACACAATGGGAAGTGCTTAGGAATTTAATTCAATCCCATTTCTATAATATAATAAGTGCTACCTACAAATGGGTTAAGGATAAGCATTGCTTTTAATGATGCCTATATCTTATGATAATACAAGTGTAGTATGGTAGGACACTACTTATAGTATGTCATCTATGTGAGTGTGAACATGGTCAGTTCTATGAGAACCTTTGTTAGGCGGATTCTCTAAAATGCTTGCAGTACCTAAGAGAGTTCAAGGTCAAAACAATTAACATAATGGAGACCCAAACTTGATATGTTAGGCGTGGAGTCTATCGGCTGGGCTTGCAATAACGGTTGACCGTTCAGAACTTAGAGTTCACTAATTAGCCAAGTGAGTCATATAGGCTTTTACTAGGGAAAATCAAAACTAAGTTAGCTTGTTTGTATAGAATTTCATTTGAGAGAATAAGTAATTGGTGTGGCTTTTACTTAAATGAAATCAAATTCTGCAAGTGTATGGGCTAACCAAGTAATAAAGTATATGGGTATGCGGTATTGTGTCCCTAGAGAGTATGTGAGCAACTACTGAAGTGTAGATAATCCAACTATATTTAACCTATCGAAAGTTTGGTTGATTGATTTGAAAATTTAAAACTAGAAATTAACAAGCAACAAAAACAATCAAGAAAAACAAGGGATTAAAAATTAGGTGAAGAAGTACCAAGGCGACAAATTGTCCATTCTATTACATTATGAATTCTTACAAGTTAGTAAATGGGATTGACATTGAATTGTGTGACAACAGGAACTCCAATATTATGCGATACTCTTTTCTAAAATGTACCACACCTATTATGAGAAAGCAACCAGTATATTCCTATACAAGTTTAGCTATCCAATAATAAAGTAGGCTTTGTGATTTCCTTTAGCTTTCAACAATCAAGTCTATGACTACTGCATGTGCTAACTCCTATATTCCTATATTGACCTAACCGACGACATACACTATATGAGCACTTATTGTGACACTACCTCACAGTCTCAATCATAATAACAAAGTTCATCTCAAAACTGACCAAATTTCAAGAAACGTTAAATATGTAGTGCATGCTTATCACAAATCAATAATCATCCACATCGCATACAAGTTAACAATTCACAACTTCATAGAAATAGTTTTCCAAGCCTTGGACAAGTTGAATTTAGTTCATAGTGAAATAAAGCCAACAACACTTGTTTCTCAACATCATGCCTTTCCAATATTCTTTAGAACTAAACAAAATCAAAAGAAAACTAAAGTAAAAGTTACAACCCCATTCGAGAGTCTTCACTTCTAGCTTTAGATTCTACTTGCCCAAAGTAGCTCCCTTTTCCCATTGTCTTAAACCCCCAATTTCTTGGGCAAAATTCAAAATCAAACCATCATAGGCTCATACTTTGATCATAAATTACTAAGCTTGATCAACCAATTCAAATTCCTCGTAAATCTTTATTGCACATAAGTCTAAAGGTTAGTCATAAAGCTAGTTGAATAACATTACAAACTTGTGCTTTATCAATCTGGTTATGAATTCAAAATGTGTGTGTGAAGTGTCAACCTCAAGTTTCATGCATATATTTTAGGTATGAATTTCACCACTAATGACTCTCATGATATGAGCAAAGAAGTTCAGATGTTCCATAGGCTTGCTTTTCATACAACTTCTTCACTAATGCAGATACTTGCAAACTAAGATCAAATAGACTTCAATAAACTTGTAACGTAAGGCCTAGGTATTGGCTTACAAAGAAAGGGTAAGGATAAAAAATGTAAGAGAGCATAAAATGTTGCACATAAAATCTCACTCCCCTCATTTCTTTTTTCTTTTCAAATTCTCTTCATTTTTCCTTTGGGATTCATTCTCTTCTTTTCTGTTCTTTTTCAACATTTTTTTTCCTTTTACTTGTTTTATTTTTTGCATTTTTTTCTTTTCTTTTCTTTTTTTTTCATGAATCTCAATGCTTCATTTTGTTGGGTTTCCGTGATATTGGGCTATGCACAGTGAAAAATTAAAAATTTAAAAACAACATGCCATAACAATTACAGTAGTACCCCGGATTGGATGCGATTTTTAATGATCTCACAACTTCCAATTGTGTAATAATTAAAAAATTAAAATAATTTTGATTTACACCTTTCAATGCACTTCGGTTGTCATAGGGATTGAAGTAATCAATTGCTAGCTCATTTTTTAATTCCAGTTCACAAGGATCCAAGCATCTCTATTCTAAAGTAGTCCACACTTTGAGCAGAAACATGAAATCAGAATTCCGCTAGTAATTTTCATTTCTTTTATTAACTTAGTTTATGGAGTGATATATTGATTCTTATTATCAACTTGTAATAAAAGAATTAATATTTCATCAAAATGATGGAATTTTGGTGGAATAAATGATGAGTAAGAAAATAATTTTCTCTTATGGCAAAAAATTAGAGGATTATTATTAGCCTCAAATTTTAGGCCATCATGGTTTAAATAGGGGATTCAAAAATTTCGAAAGTCCCACTCTTGGTATTTTTTATCTCCTTTTAATTGGTTGGGAGATATTTGATTGTCCCAAAATTCTCCAACTCTATTCCTTCATATCTTCCAAAAATATTTAGGGTTTCTCAAGAATTTCAAACTCTTGAATATTCATCATTTTTCAACAACCTTTCAAAGGAATTGGAATTAGATTTAAAATAAATTCCACAACTAATTCAATTAATTATTTTAGCCATAATTTAATTAATTAATTTTATCTAACCCATATAATCAAATTAAGTCCAATTAAATAATTCAAAATTTAATAATTAAATTAATTTATGAACTACACAATTAATTTGATTTGTTTCACTCCAACTAGGTTTTCTTATCTTATTAGGTCCAATTAAATAATTTAATTATTTATTTAAATAAATAATTCAACCCATTGAATTAATTTAAGCCCAAATTAATTAATTCTTTCCTTTATCTTAAATCTCCAATTCCTTGGTGATAGGTGTGTGTATTTTTGGTGTAGTGTGTGTAGAAATATGGAAGAATGAGTGTTTTGGGTGGAGAGGAAAAGTGTGTGAGGATTTTGGTGTAGAGTGTGTATGGGTGATGAATTGTGTGTTGAATATTGTGTATCTTGTATGTTGTTCAAGCAATTATATGTAAGCATGTGTGTATCTCTCATTGGTGCGATGTAATTGTGTGTGCATAGTGTATCTAATATAATGTCATATAGCGTGTGAGGGAATAGTGGTGTATAACAAGAAATATTGCATATCAGGGATTAGATTGCCACTTGTCCCTTAAAATTCTGCATTTTTTTTAGCATTGGACCACACACGTTGCGGCACCTAAATGGGGTGTCACGGCGCTTCACAAAAGGGTGTTCTTTGCTCAATTTTTGACCTTCGCACTGTGGCGTGACCCAAGAGGGGTCGCGGTGCAAGGTCTCCTTCATCGGGCGCCACGATGCCAAACGGGGGTGTTGCGGCGCGAGACTATTTTTGTCCAATTTTTGCCATTTTTTACCATGTCAAAGCTCCATTCTTCCTTCTTAGTCCCTACACACAATTATCACAAAATAAGGCACAACTGTATCAATTGCAAGGTAAAATATGTAAAATTATGCTCATGGAGATGTCAAAAATGTCACAATTTATGAGCCTCCTACTAGACTTTTGGCTAGCTGTAGCTAGACCCAAGGAGCTACAAGGGTGGTGCACTATCGAGCCTATACCTACATGCCCGTGCACATTTAACAAAGGTTGTATTAGGGTTTAGAGATGCACTTTGCATTTCACATGTACACATCATCATAAGGATCTAATGATCAATTAATTTTTCAAAAATGGAATTGGATTGCAGTGGAGTGGCTAGGCCGTGCCTCAGTGATGTGGCAACTAGCTCAACATGGCAGATATGTCAATATGGAGCCCTCATGGCGTGATACCATCTATTGGGTGCTGAGTGTATGTGATCATACACTTGTTGGCTTCGCAAAATTGTAGGACTAAGTGCTGCAGAAATTTGAAAATCTTAAGCATACATAACAGTTTATAACATGTACTCCTGGATTCAAAATGATCAATCAACTCACATTCATTAAATTAAAATAAAGGCTTTGCGAATATAGCTTTACAAGCACTCTTGCTGATATAGGGTGTGAAGCAATTCGAATTGCTACCCTTCTCATGAACTTTTCATAGGAATCCTAAAACTATATTGAATCTTTACCTAAGATTAGAGAAACTTGATTTGCCACAGGAATCTACTTGTCTGCCATCTGACAATATCCACACGATGAGCAAGACCATAATTTAATATCTCTACTAGAAGGTATTTAATTCTTACTTCTAAACTAGTATTTGGGAGTGTTGATTTAATTCCAATATCAATTTTTCATAAAAGATCTAAATCAGAGTATCAAAAGTGTGGAACCTTTGATGAAATGAATATTTTTTTTGCAAAAAGAAAAGACCAAAAGAGAGAAAAATAAAGGGGGACAAAAGTTCCACAAAAATTCCACCTAAATTTCGTGCACCATTCTAATCCCATTAGGATTTGGTCCATTTCCTTATTTATCTCTATCTCTTTCCTTTTTATCTTTGTTCATTTCATCAAAATAAGGAGTTTTTGACTTCTTTCATGATAAGACATAAAGTCTTAATTTGTTTCCATCAAAGACAAGGAGTCTTTAGTTCTCCAATTAAAGACTCTTAATGGGTTTCTCCACAAGCCCATTAAGTTTGGGCGTGGACCATAATTGATCTTATCAACTAATTCTGGCCTAATTTATTTAACTAATCTAATCAATCAATTAATCAGTTCCACATGGTCATCTATATAAATTAGGCCAAATTCAAATAAACTCATTATTTAAATTGGTTAAATTAACTTAACTCCTTAAATTAATTTAAAGCCCAACAATTTATTGATCAAATCAATTAGTTAATTTACTCCTAAAGAGCCCCTAATCCTAATTAGGTCCTATTAAATAATTCTATTATTTAATTGAATGAATTAATTTAATTCTAGCTCTAAGTTACTATTGGGTTCGCGCGATCCCGAGAAACGTATACGCAGTAGAATTTAAAATTTTTCAAAAACATAAATATACATTACATCACATGTAATTAAAACGAATCCTGAAATCCTTTTGCGATTACTCAGTTGTGCGTTTTCTGATAGTTAAAGTAAGAAAGTTTCAGAAACTTTTACCTTGATTTGCACTCCGACTGATGTAGGGATTAAAACAATTCAAATCATTATCCCTGCATGAAAGTATCTCCATGTTTTTCAATTCAAAACCCCTTTGATTGAAATCTGATTTGCTTCTAGGATCCCAAATGTTATCCTTATAACGGTATCCACACCTTGGATGCCCACTCGCAACCAAATCCTATGCTAGTAGTTTTTAATTTGATAATTTTATCCCATAACGATTTTGTTTGGAACAAGAACACACTAACAATTAGTGTTTTAAGTGTTTAATTTAATTTTTAATTTAATAATTAAATCAAGAATTAAAATAGATAAAAAGGTTGGTGAACTTTTGGAGATTGAAAGGAAATGAGGGACGAATTTTTTAGGATGAAAAAAAACTATTTTTCTTCACAAAAATCTACAATTAAAATCCCCATAAAAATATCCAAGAAGATTGTCAATCAAGACTATCACAAGTTCTTTCTATATAGGACTCTTCTTCCTTTCTTATCTTCAACTCTTTTGGTAAGTTTCCTTATTGCATAAGGACTTTCCTTTTCCCTTATTACCTCATAGAAATTGAATTTCCAATTTAACTTTCTCTAAAAATTGGATTTTCAATCCAATTTTCTAAAGGGCTTCCTACAAGCCCACACCTAATGGGCCTAGACCTAAGTAATCAATTAGACTTTACTTTAATTGATCCAATCAAATAAATTAATTCATTTAATTAATTAGGTTCATCTTACTTAATTGATCCAATTAATTAATTAAATATTCCAATTGGGCTTCCTAATCCAATTAGGTTCAATCAATTAATCTAATTAATTAATTGAAATAATTCCACACTTGAATTAATTTAACCCCATTAATTAATCACATTAATTAATTTAATCCAATACTTGGATTAATTTTTAGGCTAAAAATAGACTTGTCCAAGTTTTGTGTGTGACCCCTTAGGTTCACTTTAAACTAGCCGTGGGCTCACAACTCTTATGACTTAGTTGAGTAATTAATTATTCTGATTAATTAATTCAATTAATTAATTCTCTTGAAATTAACTCATTAATTCCAAGAACCTACAAGATATGGGAAGCATCTAGCAATATATCATGACTCTTAGTCTAAGGTGAATGTGCGAACCTAGTTCAATTACGAATACCATGCAAGTGCGGTCCTTCCGTCATCTAATCTCCCGATTGAACCTAGGGCATAGATATTGAGTCGAAACCATATTGACTTAATAACTATGTTTCCATTCCTAGTAGCTTGACTCGATGATGAATAATTAGAAAACCCACGTCTAATTTTCATCCAACCTTGGCCAAGGATTTTAGAGTCAAGTACAGTGGAACACATAAGAGATTCACCTATATATCTAGATAGGTGACGGATCCTTTGTTGGCCACTCATTAATCTCCATACATGAAGATGTTACACCCAATATAAACCCCTTGTGATTGTTATGCAATTGGGAAATACATCAAAGTACAACATACCATGCACAAGGTTACCATGATGCCTCAAGTCCAAAGACTAATTCTTGCACTATCGTAATGAGAAAATTTCAATTCGACAATAGAATATTTCCAATTTGGAATTTTCAGGTGGGGTTGTTCAGTGTACTTGTTCCCAACAAGCACCCGCATAAATGCACTAGTGTCTCCACACCAATACCTATGGAATGAGGCATCCTCCTTTCGAGCCTGCATCAGATGCGCAAGTTTCAACGGGATCAATGATGTTCCATCTTATTAATTCTTAACTTGGAACGTTTTAAGATCACAGCCTTAGAGGCATATTCCACGATCACCATCATATGCGCAACCATGCCCCATAGCTATGTGTGATCTAAGGACTTTATATAAATTTTATGATGAATTTAAGATAAAGATTGTCATTTAAATAATATTAATATAAATAAGAATGATTCGCAAGAGTATAAGAACGGCCAGAAATATTGGCACATCGGGCACTACTCTAACAATCTCTCACTTGCCCTAGAGACAATTGCCCTTGTATTAAAGCCCATCTTCTGAAGATGTCATTAAAATACTTATCTAAAGGGTTAAAGCAGTGGGTCTACTATATTTTCTGCCGAGGCAAATCTTTCCACGCTGATGTTGCCTCTACCAATGATTTTCATAACCAGAGTATCGCTAATCTATTTCTGCTTGGATCCTTTGATGAGACCTTGGCTTCTTTGCTTGTGCAATAGCCCTCATTGTTTTCGCAATACTCCAGTACTCAATCAATAATGATTGGAACTACATCTAACATTTAGATTAAGTTCCTTATCCAAATAATCTATTTTTTTGTAGCATCGTATGCCAAGATGTATTCAATCATGGTGGTGGAATCCATGGTTGTTATAAGCTTGGAACTCTTTCCAACTAACCGTCCCACCATTTAGGATGAACATGAATGTAGACATAGACTTCAAGTTATCTACTTTAGACTAAAAACTAGATGAAGCATCTAAGTTTTAGTTCTCCGTAATCGAACTCTAAAAAGAATTCCTTAGTGCTTCATAAGTACTAAAGATCATCTTTACGGCTTTAATGTTTTTCGCATCATATTGATTGATATTTTGCTCGTAACACTTAGAGCATTTCTAATATCAAATCGTGTACATAAATTTGCATATTTTATGCTTTCTTTCAAGGATGCATAAAACATGTGAGTCATTATTTCTCTTTCATTCAAAAGTCTTTAGGGACAAGAACTTCGAAAGAAAAATCCCATGGCTCATAAATAAGAATCTCTCCTAGGATTCTTCCATGCTAAACCCTTTTAGCATCTAATCTATGTACTTGGATTTAGGATAGTCCAAGCATCCTTTCAGATCTCCATAAATCTCAATCCCCAATCCCTAGGATGCTTATCCCAAATCTCTCTTGGAGAACTTTGTAAATGACAAGTATCAGTTGACTGCAACATTTCTACATCATCTCTATGAGTAAAATGTCATCAATGTAAAACACAACAATCATCACCATACTCCCACTAACCCTCTTGTACACATATAGCTCATTCGCATTCCTAAGGAAACAAACCATTTGATTGCTTTAGAGAATCGAATGTTCCACATTCAAAAAATTTATTTTGAGTTCTTAACAGATCTCTAAAGCTCGCAAACTTTTTGCTTGCGTTTGTTTGATATGAAGGCCTCAGACCACTTAACTTATATCCTTTTCTCAATACCCCTATTGTGAAATACGGTCTTCATATCCCTTTGCCATATCTAGTAGTCATAATACGTAGATATAACTAGCATACTCTAAATGGACTTTAGCATCACGTCTGGTAAAAAGTATCCTCAATAGTCAATACCTTAACTCTAAGCATGACACTTTGCTACCAGTCCTGCCTTTATAGGTCACCACCTCCCATGTTGTTCAATTTATATTTATAGACCCATTTGCAGCTAATGGGAACCATTTCCACTAATGGGCCTACCAAGGTTAAATCTTATTGGAGTATATAGAGTCCATTTTAGATTGTATGGCATTTTTTCAATTTTCGAATTAATGTCATACATCTTTACTCTTTATGTAAATCAATATTTAAAAAGGAGATCCTCCTTGCTGCTCTCTAGTAAGAGACTCTTATCGTATAAGTAGCCCCGAGATCCTTTTAGATCTCTTTGGAGGTTGTGTATTAAAAGTTTTAGTAATTTGTTCATACATCATTGCCGCTTGTGAGACAAACTGTGGTTCTTGAATTATTTCAAGTTTTATGATCTATCAATTTCTATTTAATAGAAATTCCTTCTTCTTAAGAAGGTGGTGTCCCTATAAAATAAATTATTTTGTTATTAGGAACGTTAGAAATGGTATTCTTTAGATTCATTTAGATACCCCACAAATTTGCATAAGCTGGATTCATATCCATCTTATCTCCACTAACTGCTTTAAAGAAGTAGGCCTATTTATACCCTTAAGTATATATACGAGGGGTCTTTTACCACATCATATCACATATGATGTTTTTGAGCACTGATTTAGATGATATCCTTAGTTGATAAGAATATCATTAATTCTAGGGTGAATTCCCATAATGAAGGAGGAAATAAGTGGAACTCAACTTGGATTCACTTAAAGTGAGAATCTAATTCTCCATTAGATAATCAAGAACTTACCACCTTAGTATTCTCTTCATCGATCACATCGATTGATTTAATACTTTAGCCGATTTAATTCTCTACTTCATGTCTAAATTCTTTGAACCCTTTAAAGGATCTTAGAGTAATGAAGTAAGAATAGTTCGCTTGTATACTAACACTTAGTGGACTGCTTACATTCCTTTAGATCATATCCAAAGGCATGGTTTGCTCCATTTATCCCACAAATGGTGATTTGGTCATGTTTTCATAAAGATAAGATTTACAAGTTGGCACCTCATGCAAGTCCAAAAGGTCAAGCAAATGTACTATCTTTTGAACTCTTTCTTTAGAGATATGACCTAATTTAGCTAACCACAAGTATGCACTGTTTTGATTATCTAAATCTTATATTACTTTGTTGATTATGTAGGATGGAATGTTGGAATTGTATAGTTCATTTGTCAATGTAGCAAAGACAATTAACTAATACTATCCTAATTCCATCCAGAGTTAAGTGGATCATTCCTATAGCCAATAAATCAACACTTACTTTATTCTCAAGCTTAAGGATCGTCCTTTATATTAGTCTCTATTTTTCTTGTTATCCACTGCAACCCCTTGCAAATATGGGATCATATCCGATATCCAATATTCAAGAAAAAATTTATCAACCTTAATGGTTGATATCAACAATGTATAAACTTGAATTAGAACCCTTTCTAATTCAACTAAGCAAGTCAATACTTGTGTTTCCTCTTTCTATGCCCTAAATATCCACAATGGTGACAAACATCTATATTGAGCTGGTAAGTTTATTTGTTTGTCTAAATTATCCTATGTGGAATTACTAGCAATAACCATTATCCTATGCGAGGCAGAAATTTAAGCATTCATTCAATTAATATCCATTTATGATATGGTCTTTAATCATAAATGTCTCCCACTATTTTATTCAAATCTCATCACCCTCTAGATGAAAATTCGAGAAATCTAATTTCTTAGTGGGCTTGAAGTCCAACTAGCCTTGTCATACACCCCAATTTTATGAGCCCATACAACAAAACTAAAAGGTAGCTAACAACATTAGCAATTGCATCCCCATGCAACCCTCAAGCTATTTTGCCTCACCTCTTCCCATACACCCCAATTTTATGAGCTCATATGGTACTAAGTGTCAAACATTACCCATCAAACATTCATGTAGATGGAGCATCTAAACGTCCCATGACTCATGGCCAATAATAAAGACGAGTCCACCCCATGGGCATCTCAATACTTAGTAGTAGTCACAGCTTGCCTACACTTAGCACATCCCACGACTCATGGCCAACGGACTAAATGTGGTAGCGTATCGACATGCCACTACTTTTGATGGAAGGCATGGACGATTGGGTCCTACCCAATATTGCCCATTTATGCTTGATATCAAACTAATAAAGGTTCTCAACTTGAAACATTTTCAAGTGAGGGTCATACTAGATTTATTATACAAGGTCTCATCATTTTCTTTTCTTGTTTATTTAATGTTCAATATCCTAACGATGACAAACATACATCATAAGGAAGCATTAAATAAACACAACATGTATCATATACATCCTAAAATAAATAGATGATCATGAACTTTTAATCCTATGCGATCCACTTGAACCAAATTGGATCTAGGTCAATCTAAGGGTAATAATTAAAATGTAAATAGACCTATCTATTATATAAATAGATCCCATACATTCATGGGCCTTGTTTTCTCATTTTTCCTCCGTCTTCATTCAATGTTCTTGTAATATCCGCCAAATTACAAAAAGATTAACCTCACCGCCTAATTCTACTCTTATTACATTTGTTAAAACTACAAGAAACCTTGGAACAGTTCCAAGGACAGATACATAGGAGGCAGATAGAAGTACATTAAGAATAAAATAGAGAAATATGAGACTCGCAAGCCTCATTTTAATTAAAACCCAAAAATAATCAATTATGCATAAAATTAAACCAATCACATTGGCCTAGGATCCATGATCATCTAACTGCCATACTTAACATAAATCATCACATGATAATGAAAACATATAAATTTACCGATTATGTTATGTGTAATTTCTTTCAAATTTGGGATTTTTATGAAAAATAATTTTTCAAAAATTAAAAGTAATATTTAATTTTAAAATAAAAAATCATACGTAACAATTAAGTAATGAGGTGGGATGGACAACAGTTCAACAAGGCTACTGCCCATCTAGGCAGACCACCCGTTGGGTGGCTGGGCGCCCACACGTCGGGTGCCGGCTGCATACCCGACGTGTGACATTGGGTGGCCTGTAGCAGGGCGTCCGCACGCCGGTGCCAGCGGGCGACCCGACACCCGACTTCGGGTGGCATGCAGCCCACCCGACATCACACATCGAGTAAGAGCGGGTGACCCAGTGCCCAATGTCGGGTGGCTGGGCGCCAGCACATCGGGTGACAGCGGGCGACCTGGCGCCAATGTTAGGTGGTCGACAGCCCACCCGACATCACATGTCGGGTGGCTGGCCAGCGGGCAACCTGGGGCCCGATGTCAGGTGGCCAGCAGCCCACCTGACATCACACATCGGGTGGCTGTGCACCCGCACCTCGGGTGCCAGCGGGCGACCCGGCGCCTGATATCGGGTGGCCGGCAGCCCACGTTTCAAGAAATTTAAGATTTCACAAATCTTGAAATTTCTGGATCAAGAAATTCAAGAATTCATAAATCTTGAAATTCTTGAAAATCAAGAAATCCAATTTCTTAACTCATCTCTGTTCTTAAAATATTTTAACATTTAAAATAATTAATAATATTAATCCCAAACAAAGAAATTAATTGATTCAAAACCAATCATGCATATAAATATTTAATCTATCACATATATTAAATAAACATAATCAAAAAGTATCAGAAACGCACGAACCTTGGCTCTGATACCACTGTTGGGTTCGCACAATCCCAGGAAACGTATACGCAGCGGAATTTAAAATTTTTCAAAAACATAAACATAAATATATATTACACCATATGTAATTAAAACGAATTCTGAAACCCTTTCGCGATTACTCAGTTGTGCATTTTCTGATAGTTAAAGTAAGAAAGTTTTAAAAACTCTTACCTTGATTTACACTCCGGCTGATGTAGGGATTGAAACGATTCAAATCATTATCCCTGCATGAAAGTATTTCCATGTTTTTCAATTCAAAACCCCTTTGATTAAAATCTGATTCGCTTCTAGGATCCCAAATGTTATCCCTCTAACGGTATCCACACCTTGGATGCCTACTCGCAATCGAATCCTATGCTAGTAGTTTTCGATTCGATAATTCTATCCCAGAACGATTTTATTTGGAACAAGAACACACTAACAATTAGTGTTTTAGGTGTTTAATTTAATTCTTAATTCAATAATTAAATCAAGAATTAAACTAGATAAAAGGTTGGTGAAATTTTGGAGATTGAAAGGAAATGAGGGACAAATTTTTTAGGATAAAAGAAAACTATTTTTCTTCACAAAAATCTGCAATTAAAATCCCCATGAAAATATCCAAGAAGATTGTCAATCAAGACTATCACAAGTTATTTCTATATAAGACTATTCTTTCTTTCTTATCTCCAACTCTTTTGGTAAGTTTCCTTATCCCATAAGGACTTTCCTTTTTCCTTATTACCTTATAGAAATTAAATTCTCAATTTAACTTTCTCTAAGAATTGGATTCCAAATCCAATTTCCTAATGGGCTTTCTACAAGCTCACACCTAATGGGCCTAGGCCTAAGTAATTAATTAGACTTTACTTTAATTGATCCAATCAATTAAATTAATTCATTTAATTAATTAGGCCCATCTTACTTAATTGATCCAATCAATTAATTAAATATTCCAATTGGGCTTCCTAATCCAATTAGTTCTAATCAATTAATATAATTAATTAATTGAATTAATTCCACACTTGAATTAATTTAACTCCATTAATTAATCATATTAATTAATTTAATCCAACACTTGTATTAATTTCTAGATTAGAAATGGACTTGTCCAAGTTTTGTGTGTGACCCCTTAGGTTCACTTTAAACTAGTCGTGGGCTTACAACTCTTGTGACTTAGTTGAACAATTAATTATTCTGATTAATTAACACAATTAATTAATTTTCTTGAAATTAACTCATTAATTCCAAGAACCCACAAGACATGGGAAGCATCTAGCAATGCATCATGACTCCTAGTTTAAGGTGAATGTGTGAACCTATTTCAATTACACATACCATGCAAGTACGGTCCTTCCGTCATCTAATTTTCTAATTGAGCCTAGGGCATGGATATTGAGTCGAAATCCTATTAACTCAATAACTATGTTTTCATTCCTAGTAGCTTAACTCGATGATGAATAATTAGAAAACCCCACGTCTAATTTTCATCCAACATTGGTCAAGAATTTTAGAGTCAAGTACAGTGGAATACATAGGAGATTCACTTATTCATCTAGATAGGTGGCAAATCCTTTGTTGGCCACTCATTAATCTCCATACATAAAGATGTTACACCCAATATAAACCCCTTGTGATTGTCATGCAATCGGGAAATACATCAAAGTACAACATATTATGCACAAGGTTACCATGGTGCCTCAAGTCCAAGGACTAATTCTTGTACTATCATAACGAGAAAATTCCCATTCGACAATAGAATATTTTCAATTGGGAATTTTCAGGTGGGGTTGTTCAATGTACTTGTTCCCAACAAGCACCCGCATACATGCACTAGTATCTCCACACCAATACCTATGAAACGAGGCATCCTCCTTTCGAGCCTACATCGTATGCACAAATTTCAACGGGATCAATGATGTCCCATCTTATTAATCCTTAACTTGGAACATTTTAAGATCACAGCCTTAGAGGCATATTCCACGATTACCATCATATGCGCAACCATGCCTCATAGCTATATATGATCTAAGGACTTTATCTAATTCTTATGATGAATTTAAGATAGAGATTGCCATTTAATTGATATTAATATAAATAAGAATGATTCGCAAGAGTATAAGAACGACCAGAAACATTGGCACGCCAGGCACTACTCTAACAGTTAATTCGTCTCAATTAATTAACTTGATCTAACTCCTTAGATAATATTCTAGATAGAAATTATCCATCTCGTCTTGTGTGTGAACCATTAGGTTCATAGCTATGCTAGCATTGGGTTTGCAACTATTGCAAATTAGTAAATACATAAAAATATATTATGATTAATTAATCTATCTTAAAATTAATTACTTAATTCCAAGAACCTCACAAGTTAAGAAAAACACCTACCATTGCATCTTGAGTACATAATCTTAGGTGAATTAGTAAGCAAACCTATTTCTATTACAGTGCCATGCAAATTTGGTCTTTCCATCAACTAATCTATAAATTAAGTTTAGGGCATAGATTATTAGTTGAAACCTTAATTGACTTAATAACTATTATTCCATTTCTAGTCAGGCACGCCAGACACTACTCTAACAATCTCCTACTTGCTTTAGAGTCAATTACCTAGTATCTTAGACCCATCTTCCTGATATGTCCTTCAAATACTTTTTGCCCTAAGGGTGTAGTCAGTGGATTTGCTACATTTTTTTTGCTGAGGTAACTCTTTCCACTGTATGGTCATCTTTACCAGTGATTGTTAAAATCAAATGGTACCACTTCATTATGTGTTTGGATCTATGATGAGATCTTAGCTCTTTTGCTTGCACAATTACCTTGCTTTTATCACAACAGATAGATACTAGGTCAATAGCAGATAGAACTACTTCTAACCCTTTGGAAGAAATTTCTCACCCCAGCACTTTTCTTCACATCATCGTGTGCAGTGATGTATTCAACCTTGGTGGTAGAATCCACAGTTATCTCATGCTTAGGACTTCTTTTAGCTGACCGCCCATCTTTTAGGATGAACAAAATTCTAGACATAGACTTCAAGTTATCTACTTTGAACTAAAAACTAGATGCAACATTCTAGCTTCAATTCTCCATAACCGTACTCTAGAAAGACATCTTTAGTGCTTCGTAAGTACTGAAGTTCTTCTTTACAGCTATCGTTGCTTTTCGCATAAAATAGACTGATATATGCTCAGGTCACTCAAACCATTTGTGATATTTGTCATGTACATAGATTTACATACATTATGATTCCTATAAAGGATACATAAAGTATGCGAGTTATTCTTTTCTCTTTCCTTAAGAAGTCGGTGGTGACATAGACTTCAGAAAAGAAAACCTACGACATATAGAAAATAATCTACTCTTGGATTCTACCTATGCTAAATCCTTTTAGCATATCTTTGTATGTTGGTTTGGGATAGTTCAAGTGTCCTTTTAGATCCTTATAGATTTAAATCCGTAATCTCTAAGATGTTTTCCCAAATCTCTCATAGAGAACCTAGTAGATAATAAGTCTTAGTTGACCGCAACATTCCTACCCATCAATGAGTAGAATGTTATCAACGTAGTCAACTCTGCTATGCTCCAGCTAATCTTCTTGTACATACTTGGTCCACTGGATTCCCAAGGGAATCAAACCAACTCAACGAATCAAATGCTCCAATTTCAGGAAATTCATTTTGAGTCTAACAATATGCTTTTTTGCTGGGTTTGTGCGGTCTCGATAAACATATACATAGTGAAATTTATTTTTTTTCAAAACATAAACAAGCATTTCATCATATGAACAAAAATGAATCCTCAAACTCATTCATGATTACTCTTTTGTTCGTTTCTTAATACTTAGAATAGGAAGGTTTCATAAACCTTTACCTTTATTTACACTCCATCTGCAGAAGATACTTATAACGATCCAAATCGTTATCTCTCCATGAACTCCTTCGGTAATCTTAAATTCATTCGTAAACTGCTTTCATGAAACTTGATTCCATACCCCTCTTGTTGGAAAAAGTTTGCTTAGAGTCCCAATAGTTATCCCTCTAAGCATATATCTACACATTGGAGTTTTCACCATCAATTAAATCCATGAGAGTAGATTCAAAAGGCCTATTCTACACCAGAATTTGTGAAGTTTAGTTATTAATTTTAACTAGTGAATAGAAGAATTAAACCCATGATCAAAAGGTTCCACCTTTTGATAGAAGAAAGAAAATTTCTCTCTCCAAGAAAGCTTTATGAATTGGCCACAATGGGGGAATCTTTATATAAGACTTCTCCAATCCTAGTCCCACTAGGTTTCCACTTGCTCCTTTTCTTATTTAATTCCTTCTTTCCATCAAACTCTAAGATAAGTTTAATTCTTGAAGTTAAACTTTCTAATGGGCCTCCTACGAGTCCATTAGCTTGGGCTTGAAATTTAATTAAGTTAAATTAATTGATCTCCATTAATTAAATAAGCCTAACTTAATTAATTGATCTAATCAATTAATTAATTACTTCCACTTAAGCTTTCTAATCGTATTAGAAACTTTTAAATAATATTAATAATTAATATGCCCAATTTAATTATTTGATCATATTAATTTTTTACTTAATCATATGTAGGGCTCCTAATCAAATTATGTCCAATTAAATAATCACTTTATTTAATCAGATAAATTAATTAATCCTTAAATTAATTTATACCTTACTTAATTAATCGATCATATCAATTACTTATTAGCTCCACATGGACTCCCTAATCTTATTAGGTCTAATTAAATAATCATATCATCCATAAACTAGAGAGTCTTGTATATATTCTAGCTAGATTTGTATTCTTTCCAACTTAGTGTGTGATCACTTAGGTTAACTCTAAGCTAGTCGTGGACTCACAACTCTTGTGACTTAGTTGATAATTAATTATTTCGATTAATTAGTCCTCTTGAACCAAGAACCCACAATGGGAAGCACTCGGCAGTGCATCATAACTCCTAGCCTTAGGTGAAGTGCAAACTTATTCCAATTATTCTAATTACGTATGCTATGTAAGTACGGTCCTTTTATTATCTAATCATCAGATTGAACCTAGGGGTATGGATTATTAGTTGAAACCCCAATAGCTCAATAACTATGTATCCATTCCTAGTAGTTTGACTCGATGATGTATAATTAGAAAACCCCTCATCTAATTTTTATCCAACCTTAGCCAAGTATTTTAGAGTTAAGTATAGTGGAACACATAGGAGATTCACATATTCATCTAGATAGGTGACGTATCCTTTGTTGGCCACTCATTAACCTCCATATATGAAGATGTTATACACAACGTAAACCCTTGTGATTGTCATGCAATTGAAAAATTCATCAAAGTGCAACATGTCATGCACAAGGTTACAATAGTGACTCAACTCCAAGGATTAATTCTTGTACTATCGTAGTGAGGAAATTCCCATGTGACAATAGAATATTTCCAATTGAAAATTTCTAAGTAGAGTAGTTTAGTGTACTTGTTCCCCAACAAGTATCCGCATACATGCACTAATGTCTCCACACCAATGCCCATACAACAAGGCATCTTTTTTCAAGCCTGTATTATATGTGCAAGTCTTAGTAGGATCGTTGATGTCCCATCTCAATGATCTTTGACTTGGAACATTTTAGGACCACAACTTTGGAGACATATTCCATTATCACCATCATATGCACGACCATGCCCTATACCTATATGATCTAAGGACTTCATCTAATTCTTATAATAAATTTAAGATAAAGATTGCTATTTAATGATATTAATATGAATAAAATTGATTCATAAGTGTACAAGGATGGCCAAATCAATTGGCTCACTAAATACTACTCTAACAATCTCCCACTTAACTTAGAGATAATTACTGTAATTATTAAGGCTCATCTTTCCCAACATGCCTTCAAATACTTATCTTAGGGGTTAAATCAGTAGGTCTGCTATGTTTTCTACCAAGGTAAATCTTTCCACTCTCATGTTGCCTCCACTAATAGTTTTCCAAATCATTGTATCGCTAATTTATTTATGCTTGGATCCTTTGATGAGACCTTGACTTCTTTGCTTACATAAGAGCCCCATTGTTATTCAAAGTACTGTGGTACTTGTTCAATATTTGGATAAAGTTTCCCTTCCAAATAGTCTCTTTTTGTAGCATCGCATGCCACAATGTATTCAACCACAGTGCTGTAATCTACGATTGTTACAAGCTTGGAACTCTTACTAGCTAAACGTCCTATTGTTTAAGATGAACACAAATCTAGGCATAGACTTCAAATTATCTACTTTGGATTATAAACTAGATGAAGCATCTTAGTTTCAATTCTCCATAATCGTACTCCAAGAAGAAATATTTAGTACTTCATAAGTACTAAAGATCGTCTCTACGGCTTTCAATGCTTTTCGCATTGAATTAACAAATGTTTGCTCATAACACTTAGAAATTTTATGATATCAAATCATGTACAAAGATTTGTATATTTTATATTTCCAATCATGGATGCACAAAGTATGTGAGTCATTCTTTCTCCTTTGTTCAGAAGTCCTTAGGGACATGGACTTCAAAAGAGAAGTTCCGTGACTTAAAAAAAATAATCTCTTCTAGGATTCTTCCATGCTAAATCTTTTTAGCATCTAATCTATGTACTCTGATTTAAGATAGTCCAAGCATCCTTTCTTATTTATCTCCATATATCTAAATCCCCAATCCCTAGAATGCTTCTTCCAAATCCCTTATGGAAAACTTAGTAGAAGACAAGTCTCAGTTGACTGCAACATTCCTATATCATCCCTATGAGTAGAATGTCATCAATATAAAATACAACAAATATCACTATGCTTCCACTAACCCTATTATACACACTTGGTTCATACGCATTCCCAAAGAAATCAAGCAATTTGATTGACTTAACAAATCGAATTTTCCACCTTCAGGAAATTTATTTGAGTCCTTAACGGATCTCTGAAGCTCACAAACTATTTATTTGTTTCTATTTGATATGAAGAGCTTAAGTCGCTTAACTTGTATCCTATTCTCAATACCCCTACTGATAAAGTCGGTCTTCATATCTCTTTCCCATATCTAGCAGTCATAATACTTAGATATGGCCAGCATGGTCCGAATAGAGTTTAGCATTGTATTTTGGTCGAAGGTCTCCTCAATAGTTAATACCTTGACTTTTAGTGTAATATATTGATACCGGTCCTGCCTTTATACGTCATCACCTCTTCATGTTCTCCAATTTTATTTGTTCTACCCAATTGTAGTTAATAGGAACTATTCTCACCAATAGGCCTACCAAGGTCAATACCTTGTTAGAGTATATGGAGTCTATTTCGAATTGCATAGTATTTTGCCATCTTCCTAAATTGATGTCATACATCATTACTCCTTACTTAGATCAATATTAAAAAAAGAGATCATTCTTCTTACTCCCTAGCAAGAGAATCTTATTGTATAAGTGGCCCCGAGGATCTTTTGATCTTCTTGAAGATTGTGTACTAGAAGTTCAATAATTTGTTCATGTTCTTAAAATCCTTCAAGTTTTATTATCAAGAAGGTGGCATCCCCAGAAAACAAATTCTTTTATTCCTAGGGATCATAGAAATGGTATCCAATGGATTCCTTTTGATATCCCACAAATTTATATAAACTAGATTCACATCCAGCTTATGCCCCACTAACTGCTTTAAGGGGGTAGACCCTTTTTTGTGTATACAAAAGGTCTTTGCCACATCATATCTAATATTATTTTTGTGAGCACCGACTTAAATAACAATCTTAAAAAAATCATTGATTCTATGATGAATTCCCAGAATAAAAAAGAAATAGGTAAAACTCAATATGGATTCACTAAAAGAGAATCTAATTCTCCATTAGATAATCAAAGAAGTAACCATCTTAGTATTCTCGTCCTTGATCACATAGGTGGACTTAATACTTTAGCCGGCTTAATCCTCTACTTCATGTCTAAATTATTTGAACCCTTCAAAGGATCTTGGAGTAAGATTAGTATGCTCGTGCACTAATACTTAGTAGATTCCATATATCTATTTGGATTGAATCCAAATGAGTGGTTTGATCTATTTGTCCCAAAATGGTGATTTGGTCATCTTTCCCTTGTGACAAGATTTATAAGTCAGCACCTCATGAAATTCCAAGAGGTCGGGCAAATATGTCATTTTGTGAATTCTTTCTTTAGAGATATGACCTAATCTAGCCTACCACATGTATGCACATTTTTTATTATCTAATTCTAATATTACTTTATTGAATATGTAGCATGGAATTTGGGATTGTAAAGTTCATTTGTCAATGTAGCAAAGACAAACAACTAAATACTACTTTAATTCCATCTAGATTTAAATGGATCGTTTCTATAACCAATAAAACAACCTCTGTTTTATTTTCAAGCATAAAACTCTCATTTTTCTTAGTCTCTATTTTCTTGTCATCCTCTGCAACCCCTTGTCGAGATAGGATCATATCCAATATCCAGTACCTAAGAAAAAATTATCAACCTTAATGGTTGATTTCAACAAAATAAAACTTGAATTAGAACCCCTTCTAATTCAACTAAGCATGTCAATACTTGTGTTTCCTCTTTCCACGCCCTCAGTATTCACAATCGTGACAAACATCTATCTTTTCAAATAGATTGAGCTGGTAAGTTTGTTTATGTGTCTAGATTATCCTAAGGGGAATTAGTAGTGTTAACTATTATCTTATGTGAGGTAGAAAAGTAGCATTCATTCTATTAATATCCATTTATGATTTGGTCTTTAATAATAAATATCTCCCATTATTTTATTCAAAATCCATCATCGCCTAGATAGAAATTTAGGAAATTTAATTTTCTAGTAGGCTTGAGGTTCAATTAGCCTTGCCATACACTCCAGTTTTATGAGCTCATATGACAAAACCAAAAGGTAGCTAACAACACTAGCAATTGCATTCCCATGAAACCTCAAGTTATTTTACCTCACCTCTTCCCATACACCCTAATTTTATGAGCTCATGTGGCACTAATTGTAAAGCATTATCCATTAAACATTCATGCGATGGAGCATTTAAATGTCCCACGACTCATGTCCAATGATAAAGTTGAGTCCACTCCTTGGGCATCACAATGCTTAGTAGTGATCACAACTTCTCTACACTTAGCACATCCCGCGACTCTAGCCAATGGACTAAATATAGTAGCGTAATAGCATGACACTACTTTTGATAGAAGGCATGGATGATTAGGTCCCTTCTAATGTTGCCCATTTATGATTGACGTCGAACCAACAAGGTTCTTAACTTGAAAAAATTTCAAGTAAGGTTCTTACTAGATTAAATTTTTCAAGATTTGTCATTTTCTTATCTTGTTTATATAATGTTCACTATCCTAACTATTGCAAGCATACATCATAAGGAAAGCATTAAATCAACACAGCATGCATTATATATTTACTAAAATAAATAGATGATCATGAGCCTTTAATCCTATGCAATCCACTCAAGTCAAATTAGGTTGGGGTCAATCTAAAGGTGATAATTATAATTTAAATAGACCTATCTTTTACGTAAATGTATCTTATACATTCACGGGTGATAAGTTGGATTTATATCAATAATTTATATACATTTTGATTAACATTTAGTTTATTTTCAAGTGTTTATATTACTTTTTATACATTTTATTTGAAATCTTGTAGGTAATGGAAAAAAGAGAATAAAATAGAAAGAAACCAAAAACTTGGTTGAAATGTTGAAGAATCCAAATTGTGGTACTACTAATGGCAATTTTTGTATTTCAATCATAACTCTCTAACCCAATATCATATTAACTTGATTCTTGATTCATTAGAACTCCACGAGATGGATTTACAATGTTTATGTTTACCAAGAAATCCACTTCTTTCGATTTGAATGAGAACAATTGAGTTTAATGGATAGCACGGGACTAAAATTTTATGGTACAATATATCTTGGTATTTCAGGCATAACTCTATCCAAAGATGTCCTATTTAGTTGATTCAAGTTCCTATGGAAAGCCAAGACATAGAGATACAATTAATTACAAGATATTAAAAGGCTAATTCATCTTAAAAAGAGGTAAAAAAACTAGTTGAAAGAGGTTGTATAGTGTCAAAATACTAAAATGAAGGAGGAAAAACAGTAGCAACAGCACCTAGGTGTCAAAACAAGGTGTCTAGGTGTCATTTGAGGCTGCCAAAATAGAATAGAAGGCACCTAGGTGCCATATGAGGCTGCCAAAATAGAATACACGATGCCTAGGCACCGTTTGTCCGCACCTAGGCGCCATCCTGCTAACCAAAAAAATGTCGATGAGATATTTATGAGATATACATATTAGATACACCTATACATCATTACCCATGTGAGGCTCTAGTGGGATACACTAAATTGGTGGAGAGAAAAAGGGGAAAAAGCTATGATAAGAGGAGGAATTTCAGGATTTTTTTGGAGAAGAAATCATTAAGATGAGTTAAAAGGAGAATATGGGCATCAACCAAAGGGCATGGAGGGAGGGGGTTGGTTCTTGGAACCAAATGAGGCCATTGGGTGCTTGGAGACAAGACCCATTCAATTTTCTGCAAATCAAAACAGGGCATTCTTGGAGACAATGGGAGCTTCAACCATTCCTCCCATTTCACAAATTGGTGAACAATTTTTATGTTCTTTCTTCTTTATTTTTTGAAGTTGTATTTATCCATGGTGAACTATGCTTTTCTCTCTAAAGCATGATGTAACCTTATTTGATTCTATATTTTGAATTACAAACAATATTAGTTCAAGTTATTCATCTTGTTTGGTTATCTTGTTTAGAATTTCATTTTGATTAATTAGCCACAAATTGAGATTGTTTGATGTATGAGATTCAACACTTGAGAGAGGGAAAATTACACACAATCATAGGGATAACACAACCTAAGAATCATGGAGTTGAGAAGCTTAGGAAATCTTTCAAGTTTTGAAGAAGAATTCATAGAACTTTTGTAGAGTTTTACTCTTGAATTTTATAGAGATATCAAAATTCATGTTGGAACTCATAGTCAATTCGGCACTCAAGAAAGAGAATTGATGAGCTTAGGAATTCTTAACTTATATGTGTTGACTTGAATTGATATATTTTAGAAGAAAGAATATAGGTGATAATTAGGTGAGTCATTCCTCTAAAATTTCTTGCTCATAAGGTGTTTGTTATATTGTTTCCAAAAACTCCACTCTTGTCTTTGCATTTTTATCTTACTTTACTTTGTTTTCCAATCATAACTCGATTTTCAAGATAAAATTAGGACTATTTGAATTATGGTACTTAATGCAATTTTTTATTACAATCCCTGTGGATACTCAACTCAACTCAACTCAACATTGTATTAAAACTTAACACCGTGCACTTGTGGTTTGTATAATTTTCATGAACAATAGGCCTTGAGTCATTGCTTTTCCTCAATCTTCATTCTATCTTTTTATAATGTCCACCAAATTACAAAAAAAGAAACTTCACCTCCTAATTCTACTCTCATTACATTTGCTAAACCTACTAGAAACCTTGGAATAATTCTAAGGGGAGGTACATAGGAGGGAAATAGAAATACATCCAAAATAAAAATAAAAGAAAGGCGAGACTCGTAGACCTTATTTTAATTAAAACTAAAAATAATCAATCCTACATACAATTAAACCTATCACAGTGGCCTAGGCTCCATGAACATCCAATTAGAATGCTTAACATAAATCATCACATGATAATAAAAAAATATAAATTTATCGATTACGTTATGTGCAATTGTTTTCAAATTTGGGATCAAAATTCTTGGTTATTCAAGAAAAATAATTTTTCATAAATTCTGTGCAACATTTGCTTGTCAAAATGAAATAGGCATAAATCTACACCTTTTGCCTCTTTTCTTGATCACCATCAAGAATTCTCGATTTCTTTATTTTATAAAAAACGTAATCAAAAAACTAATTTTCTTGATTAAGAAATCAACTTACTTGATTTTATTATTACCATCAATTCAATAACTTAAATTTTTTATAAATCTTGAATTTCTTGAATCAAAAGTTTCAAGATTTCACAAATTTTGAAGTCTTAAGTTGAAAAATCAAGTTCCTGAATGCAAGACTTGAAATCATGAACTCAAGAATCATATTCTTGAATCAAGAAATTAACTTTTGTGGTAATTTATTCTTCTTTCATGTTTTAACAATTAAAATAAATTAATTGCATAACAATTATGTAATTAGACAGAATAAAAGAGTTATTTGCACATGTTGAGCAATTGAAAAACTGTTGTGACAACATTTTCAAATGGCGCTGTGGCACCAGCCCCACTGCCTCATCGATACCACTGCGTCAATGCCTGCTAGGCACCATGTGCACGAATTTTCGATAAATTCTTTTATTTGTTCTACTTTGTTTATTCTTTTCAACAATTGACAACAATAAACATATGATCCAAATAAATAATTATATTGATTCAAAATCAATCACACAAATAAATATTCAGTTTATCACATAAGTTAAATAAACAAAATCAAAAGGTATTAGAAATGCACGAATCTTAGCTCTAATAAAACAGTTAGGTTCATGTGGTCCCGAACAATGTGTAAGCAGTGGAGTTTAAAATATTTCAAAACATAAACAAGTATTTCATCACATGAACAAAAATGAATTCTAGAACCTTTTTGTGATTACTCAATTGTGCTTTTCTTAATACCTAGAGTAGGAAGGTTTCAAAAACCTTTACCTTTATTTGCACTTCTTCTATAGAAGATGCTTGTAATGATTCAAATCGTCATCTCACCACAAACTACTTTAGGAATCTTGAATCCATCCATGAATTACTTTCATGAAATTTGATTTCGTACCCCTCTTATTGGAAACGACTCCCTTAAAGTCCCAAGTTTTACCCCTCTAAGCATATCTATACATTGGAGTTTTCCACACCAATTGAATCCATGCTAGTAGATTCAAAAGGCCTATTCTATACTAAAATTGGTGGAGATCAATTCTTAATTCAACTAGTGAATAGAAGAAGTAAACCCATGATCAAAAATTGGAACCTTTTGAAGGATAAAAGGAATCAAAGAAATAAGACAAGAGGGCGGTTTTTCTTTTCTTTTATGATGGCTACTTTCTCTCTCCAAGAAAGCTTTAAAATATATGCCACTATGGGGAGTTCTTATATAGGACTACTCCAATCCTAGTCGTACTAGATTTTCATTTACTCTTTTCCTTATTTGATTC
Source organism: Paulownia fortunei (assembly GCA_019321725.1). Lineage (NCBI taxonomy): Eukaryota > Viridiplantae > Streptophyta > Magnoliopsida > Lamiales > Paulowniaceae > Paulownia > Paulownia fortunei. Next base: position 16,869,389 of record CM033116.1, on the reverse strand, counting down.
CTTCCTTACATCAAACTCTAAGACAAGTTTAATTCTTATAGTTAAACTTCCTAATTGGCCTCTTATGAGCCCATTAGATTGGGCATGGAATTTAATTAATTTAATTAAGTTCAATTAATTGATCCCCATCTATTAAATAAGCCTAACTTAATTGATCCAATTAATTAATTAATTGTTAGTTCCACTTGGACTTTCTAATCATATTAGAACTAATTAAATAAACTTATTAGTTAATATGCCTAATTTAATGGATTGATCATATCAATTAATTAACTTGGTCATATGTAGAGTTCCTAATCATATTAGGTCCAATTAAATAACCATTTTATTTAATCAGATAAATTAAATTAACTCCTTAAATTAATCTATACTCTACTTAATTAATCAATCATATCAATTAATTAATTAGCTCCATATGAACTTCTTAATTTGAGCCCCAAATTGATCTAACTATTGGATATATTCAAGCTAGAACTGTACTCTTTTCAACTTAGTGTGTGACCCCTTAAGTTTATTCTAAACTTGTCATGGGCTCAAAACTCTTGTGACTTAGTTGAACAATTAATTATTCTGATTAATTAATTTAATTAATTTATCCTCACCCATTAATTCCAAGAATCTACAAGTCATGAAAAGCATCCAACAGTGTATCATGACTCCTAGTTTTAGGCCAAGTACAAACTTATTCCAATTACGAATGACATACAAGTAAGGTGTTTCCATCATGTAATCTCAAGACTGAGCCTAGGACATAGATTAATAGTAGAAAACTTCAATAGTTCAATAACTATGTATCCATCAATTGTCACTTGCTCAACACTTGGACTAGATGGGAGATGCTATTGCTGTGAAATCTCTTGGTATTCCCATAAAACAGATAGAGCAACACATTATTAGTAGTAAAGTAATATGGAAGAAACCAAAGGAACATTGGTATAAATTGAACAATGATGATGCATGTAAAGCAAACCCGAGACAGTCAACCATGGGGAATTACTACGAAACCATCATGGACAGGTCCAATTTGCCTATCATGAATACATAAGATATTCTACCAATACTGAGGCTGAATTAAGGGCAGTGGTGAAAGGCTTGCAATTGGCAATATAAGGCGGAGTCACAAAGATTTGGCTAGAACTTGATTCCACACTTATAGTGCACCTCTTACAACAAGAAAATATCGGCAACTGGAATATCCCAAGGGCTACTCAAACTTGCAAAGCAAACTTGGAATGCATGGAGCAGACAACACAAGTTTTCCTTGGGGAAAACTTGCCACAAAGGCTGATGGGTTTTGTAAACATAGGTAGGCTTCTTTTTTCTTGTTTTCATTTTAAAAGTTTAAGGGAGTAGCATTTAAATTCTAATCTTGGCCTATAAAGTTTCTATAATTTTTCCAAGCTTAATAAATAAGTAGGGGTCCAGCCAACCCCCCCGCCACCACAAGGCAGTTTTTGCTAAAAAAATATTCCTTAAAGTTTAACTCGATGATAAACAATTAGAAAACCCCTCATCTAACTTTCATCTAACCTTGGCTAAGGATTTTAGAGTCAAGTATCATGGAACATATAGGAGACTCACCTATTCATCTAGATAGGTGACATATACTTTGTTGGTCTTTCATTAACCTCCATACAATGAGACATTACACCAAATATAAACCTCTTGTGATTATCATGTAATTGGAAAATACATCAAAGTGCATCTTGTCATGCAGTTACAATGGTGCGTCAAATCTAATGGCTAATTCTTGTATTATAGTAATAAGGAAATTCCCATTCAATAATAGAATGTTTCTATTGAAAATTTTTAAGTAGGGTAATTCAATGTACTTGTTCCACAATAAGTATATGCATACATATACTAGTGTCTTCACATCAATATTCATAGAATGGGCACTCTTATTTTTAGTTTGCATCATATGCGCAAGTCTCAGTGAAATCATTAATATCCCATCTTAATGATCTTTGACTTGGAATGTTTTAAGACACAACCTTGGAGGTATATTTTATGATCGCTATCATATGCATGACCACACCCCATAACTATATGTAATCTAAGGACTTCATCTAATTTTTATAATGAATTTAAGATAAAGATTGATTAATAAGAGTATAAGGACAACTAAATTAATTGGCTCATTGGGTACTACGCTAACACTTTTGATATTTGCAAACATTTTGCTTTCATCAATGGGAAATGAACGCCTCAGGTTTCTTGATATCAATCTCTTTCTCAATAACCTTATTGAGGAAGGCAATCCTAACATCCATTTCTACATCTTAGTATTCATAATACATATATATATGACCAACAAAATACCAATAAACTTTGGCATTGCATCTAGTAAAAAGCTTCTTCAACAGTCAACACTTTAACTTTGAGTGTAACCCTTTACTACCCATCCTGCCTTATAGGTCATCACCTTACCATGTAATTCAAGCTTCAGCTTACAGACCCATTTGTAGCCAATAGATACAATATCCTATGGTGGTTCCACCAAGGTCCATACCTTGTTAGAGTATATGAAGTCCATCTTGAATAGTACCTCACCATTTTTCTAAACTGATTTCATGCATCATTTCTCCTTGGATCTAAATTTAAAGGGAGATCCTCCTTATTACTTTCTAGCAAGAAGCCGCATCTCATAAATGGTCTCGAGTTCCTTTTGGATCTCCTTCAGAGTTTTAGGTACTTAGAATTTAGTAATTCAATTATGCAGTATTGCCTTTTGTGAGAGAATTCATGGTTCGTGAATTTCGTCAAGCTCTATGATCTAGCCATTTCTATCTATTAGAAACACCTTTCTATAAGAAGATAGCAACACTTTAATTGTAAGAGGTCATAGAAGTGGTATCCAATGGATTCCTTTAGATACTCTATAAATTTGCATAAGTTGGATATTGCATCCAACCTATCTCTTAGTAACTACTTTGCACAAACAGGCCTCCTCGTACACTTAGGTATTTATATGAGGAAATTTACTGTATTATATCTTATATGATATTTTGAGCATTAACTCAATTGACTTTGTTATTTAAAAAGAATGCCATCAATGAAGGGATGCATTGAATGAAACTCATCATGGATTCACATTTTGAGAATCCAAAGATAATCAAGAAACTTTGAGCTCAAATACTTGTTTCCTCGATCGAATTGAAAAGTCTTTATACTTCTCATAATTTGTTTGTCTATCTCATGTCTTAGGTTTTTGAACCTTTCAAATAATTTAGACTTGTATCTGTAAAGATACATATGTCCATACCTTGATGGATCATTGGTAAAAATAATAGAGTAGTGGTAGTTTCTTTGAGCACTAACAATTAGTGACCCTCATACATCCGTATGGATCAAATCCAATGAAATTGTGCAATGCTCAATTTGTCCAACTAATGATGATTTGGTCATCTTTTCCTTAAGGAAAGATTCGCAAGTTGACATGTCAATCTCATCCTAAAGGTTAAGCATTTTTGCCAAATTATGAACTCTTTTCTCAGAGATATGACCCAATCTCATATTCCATAAGTATATGGAACTATGATTATCTAATTAAAATCTACTTTGTTGAATAGCGTAACATAAAATTTTGTGGGAGTATAAATTAATTGCCAATGTATAACATCAAGAACCATGGAACATTTCAATTCTTTAGTTTTTCAGTCAATTATTTTTCTGATTTACCAAAAATCCTGCTCTTTAATGTCATTTTTCACTAAAGGTAAATAATTATTGCTACCCTAATTCCATGTAGAGCTAAGTGGTTTATTCCTTTAGTGATCTTTGCTTCAACTCCAAACTTAAGGATTGTCCTTCCCTTTAATCTCATTATTCTTGTCATCCTCTATAACCCTTCTAGAGATAGGATCATATCTAGTATCTAATACCTAAGAAGAATTGCCTACACTAATGGTTAACTTCAACAAAATATAAATTTGAATTAGAACCCTTTCTAATTCAAAGCCTGGATTAGAACCCTTTTTAATTCAAGGCTTGAATTAGAACCCCTTCTAATTTATTTAAGTGAGTTCATACTTACATTTCATCTTTCTACGCCCCCTCATACTATAATAGTTGTTTAAACCTATCTTGTTCGGATGTTTTTTGTTCTATTTTTATTGAGAACTTCTTCTCACTCCGTCACTTAGACCTTTAGTCTTAGAGTAGGTAGAATCAATAATTAAAGTTGGGCTTTGACATCTAGATACTCCTATAACTCCTTATAGAATGTCATTCTTCAATAATTTATAGAAGGTTTTCTACAACTCTTTGTAGAATGTGCATTGGGAGGTGCTTCCACAACTTTTGTGGGAGTTGTATCTACAACTATTGCACAAACTCTCTCTTTCACATTTTGTAAACCTCTTTATAGTTTTAGAACCATTCTCAAATTTCAAGAGCAATCTGGATAGATTGGAGCTTAGTGATGTTTATTGTTGTCCATAATAATTCAAGTGGATTTATGATAACTATTATCCTAAGTGATAAAAAGATTAAGCATCTATTCGACAATATATTCATTTATAATATGGTCTTTAATTATAAATGTATCCCACTATTTTGTTCAAATCCCATCACCCTCATGATAATAATTCGGGAAACTTAATTTCCTAGTGGGCTTGAGGTCCAATCAATATTTTACATACCCAAGAATATAAGATCATATAAAATATCAAAAGGTTGACAACAACCTTGTCAAGTCCATCATGTGCAACCCCAAAGCTATTTTGCCTCACCACTTCTTATATGCCCAAAGAATATGACAATATATGGTACTAAATGTCAAGCAGTACCCATCAAACTTCTATATAGATAGAGCATAAAATGTTCCACGACTCATAAACGACGATAAAAAAGTCTATCCCATGGGAATTCCCATGCTTAGTAGAGATCATAACTTTTAATTATTTAGGCATCCCATGACCCATGGACAATGTCCTTAATGCGATAACATCATCATGTCTTCTACTTTTGATAGAAGGAATGGATGATTAGGCCTAATCCAATTTACCCATATTTGCTTGATATATAATTTTAGAAATTCTTGAACTTGACTTTCAAGTGAGAGTTCATTTTATATTTCCAACACTTCATCTATTTGGTTTGTTTATTTAATATTGCACTATCATAATTACCTCAAGCATAATAAAAAAACATTAAATAAATGTATATATGCATCTACTATACATACATAATAAAGGGGATTATCACAGGCCATATCCTTTGCCATCCACTCAAATTAAAATGGATCTAAATCAGTCTAAGGGTAGCAATTAAAATGACAAAACATCCTACCTATTAAATGAATGTACCATCCATACATTCATGGGCTTTCATTCCTGGCTTTTCTCCACTTTGCTCCTTCTTCTTGTCAAACAAAAAACCTTGATATTTCTTCCAAGGGAAAGTACATAGGAAGAAGATAGAATTTACATTAGAAGTAAAATAGTGAAAATGAGAGACACGCTTTAATTAAAACCCAAAGCAATAAAACTAAGCACCACAATGCATATAGAATATCTATAATAAAATCTTCTAGGCTCCATGATCATCCATTCTAACATATATGCCTAATTTATACATCACATGTAATAAATTCAAAGCATGTAAATTTATCCTTTTATATGCTGATTTTTCAATTTGGGTTAAATAATTTTTGGTTTTTCATAAGAAATAACTTTTCATTAATGTTAAAATTAATAATTAATTTTAAAATTTGAATAAATCAAAAATCCAGGTAATAATTACAAAATGAAACAAAGACAGAAAAACAGCCTCTGAAAGAGTGGCGCTATAGCCCATCAGGAAAAATTCTAATAGCACCGCGGTGCCTCTAGGTAGAGCCATGTCGATGCTTCTATACTCATTTCGCGGCACCTCCAGCTGGTGGTGTAGTGCCAGTTTGTAACTACTACAGTAATAGATGCAAAGTTAGCCCATTTTCTGCGTCCAACGTCAATTATTTTTCATTCAATTCCAATTTTAACATTTAAAATAATTTATCCCAAAAAAAACTCATACAAATAATTTTTATCGTATATAAAAATAGAACGCAAGAATTAAGGCATATGTTTGCAAAAGTATTCGGGTGTGGGAACTTATTCTCTAATGCCACTTATTGGATTCATAAAATCATGGGACTAAACGTAACGGAAATTTAAAAATTTAAACATGAATAACTATTTAGAATATGTAGTCCTAGATTCGATGTGATTAATTGACTCACATTTGGATATTTCATTTAATTAAAAATAAAGGTTTCACAAATATACCTTTATAAGCACTCCTACAGGTATAGGAGTATGAAGCAATTCAAATTGTTATTCTCCCCATAAACCCTTTGTAGGAATCCCAAAATTGATTCGATATCTTACCTCAGACTAGAAACTTGATGCGCTATACTAATTTAATTATCTTTTCTCTAACGGTATCCACATGACAAACAAGACCATAATTTAATATCTCTGTTAGAAGATATTAAATTCATATTTCTAATCTAGAATTTTGGAGTGATAATTTAATTCCAATGTCAACTTGTGATAAAGAATTAAATCTAAGGTATCAAAAGTGTAGAACCTTTGATGAAAGGAATAGTTTCTTATAAAAAGAAAAGACCAAAAGAGAGAGAAAATAGAGGGCATGTTAGAGTATGATGCCCAACGTCTCAATTAGATAGGATGTGTTGTACTCTTTTTCTTTTGTAAAGATAATCTTATTGGGAATCATATTAATAAAAAGATACTTTCTTTATCTTATGTCTTACATCTTTTATTTTTGTACATTAGATAAAGTCCTTAGACCAAATTTAGGTACGAGGCATAGTAGTGCATATGATGGCAATCATGGAACATGCCTCTAAGGCTTTGTTCTTAAATAAATTTCGAATCGAGAACTTTTTGAGACGAGACATCAGATAGCTCAATAAAACTTGCATATACGATGCATGCTCGTAAGATGAGGATGTTGCATTCATGGAATGCAAGTGTATATATTGGAATTTTAAAATTAAATTATTTTTTTGAAAAATTATTTTTCAAAGAAAAATCAAGCAATTAAAAATTATCCCAATCAAAAATTGTGTTTAACAACTTGATAAATTTACATGTTTTGATAATTATATATGATATTTATTATGAGCATGTATGGGATGATTTTGAGCCATTAGAACAATGTGATTGGTTTTAATTTTTTCTTTTGAGGGTTTTAAAATGGGCCATGTGAGCTTCTTATTTCATCTATGTAAGTTATTTATTTTTCTATAAAGAGAGTAGAATAGGTGGTAAGGTTTTTTTCTCCTTAGAGGACGAATGAGAATCAAGAAGGAGGTTCTAATGAAGGCCCATCATTTTATGGATACAATTATAAAATAGAATAGGTTCTATTCCATTTTATTACCCTTAAACTGACCTTAGGTCCATTTTTAGCTCAAATGGACTGTATTGGACTGGTTCATGATCATCCATTTATTTTAAGTATATATTATATACATGCTTAGGATTTTATTTAATACCTTTATGCTTGCACAATGATATTATGATGTCATGGATTAAATAACCAATCTAATTTAAAATTAAACCCCACTTAATTTATGAAATTAAGTAAAAGAATTTTTTAATAAAATTCAATTTCAAATAAAATTAAACAAGTTAGGTAGGACCTATCATTCCATGCCTACCATCAAAGGTAGGAATATCACGACCGCCTACTTCACTTGATCACTAGTCATGAGTCGTGGGATGTTCTTGTGTTGGAAAGTTGTGATCTCTATCAAGCATAGAGATGTTTGTGGGATGGAATTGTCATTATGTTGGCCATGAGTCATGGGATATCTTGATGTTCCATCTACATAAATGTTTGATGGGTGTTATATGACACTTAGTACCATACAGGCTCATAAAATTAGAGTATATGAGAAGAGATGTCTACCGATAGAAATATTTTATGGGCTTATAAAATTGGAGTGTGAAATATTTTCGTCGGACCTCAAACCCACTAGGAAATTCAATTTCCTGATATTCCATTAGGGGTGATGGCATTTGAAGAAAATAGTGGGAGACCTTTAGTATTAAAGACCTTATATTAAATGAATATGTTTCTCCTATAGTTTACTTATTTTCTGCTTCATGTATATTTTGTAGATTTATCTACTAAAATGGCAAAGAATTCACTAGCAATAATCCTTGAACAAAATAAATTAATTGGACCTAACTTTGTCTACTGGCTAAGAAACCTTAAGATAATCCTTCATTCTAAGAAGAGAGCATATATCCTCGACGTTGCGCATCCTTCGATTCCACTAGAGAAGATTGCTTCAGAGGCTTATGCAAATTACCTATGTCATGTTGATGATATTCTGCATGCTCGATGCTACATGCTAGCATCTATTTGAAATGAGATGTAGAGGCAGAACGAGGATCAAAGTACTGCTTATGGGATCTTCCTTTACCTACAAGAGTTGTATGGTGAACGTATTCGGCAAACAAGAAATCAAATCTCAAAAATGCTTTTCATATGTCGTATGATTGAGGGCTCTTCAGTCCATGACCATAGATTGAAGATAATAACACTTATTGAAAGACTGGCGTCTCTTGGAGATGTTATGGAGAACGAACTCTATACAAACCTTCTACTGTAGTCTCTGTCTCCCTCATTTGACATCTTTGTTGTCATCTTTAATATGAATAACATGGAGACTAGTCTCCCTGAGCATGTAGACATGTTAAAGATAGCTGAGTCCACCATGAAAAAGGACAAGTCGATTTTGCTTGTTGGATCCTCTTTTAGATCAAATGCTAAAAATCCCAAGAAATGAAATAGAAAAGAAAGGGTTCCTCAAAACCCAACAAGCTGAAGATGAAGGGCGATGTTAAAAATGTTTCTTCTCAAGCCAATGACAAGTGTCAATAGTACGGCAAACCAAAGCACTAGAAAAGAACTACAAGGAGTATCTTGCAAGTCTGAAGAGCTCAAGTATATGTTTTGTTGAAGTTAACTTTTTTGTTAACAATGTTTCTTGGGTATTGGATATCAGTTATAACTCACATATCTACAATAATTTACAGATGATGACAAGAAGCAGGAGGCTGGATGGAGGTGAAACAATCCTAAGGATAGGAAATGGAGCAAAAGTTACTGCATTAGCTATAGGCACCGTTAATCTAGCTTTTGAGAATGGTCTATAATAGTTTTACATAATTATTTTTTTGTTCCATATATTATTAAAAATATTATCTCTATTCCGATTTTGGATAGAAAAGGTTTTATATTTACTATTAAGAATGGAAATTATTCCATTTTCAAACATTTTGATTTTATCTATTTGGGTTCTTTGACAAATTGTTTATATACTATTATTCCCCATAATCTGATTCTCACAATTCAACAAAATAAAAAAAATTAGATAATCATAGTTCCATTGGCATGCAAGATTAGGATATATTTTTCAGAAAATGATTAACAAGTTGGAACAATTGCTTGATCTAAAGAACGAGTAACCTTTGCTCATCCTTGAGCAAACCTAAAACAAGAAAAAATACAAACTAAGTTAATTCACTTTCATAAGAAATTATGATTGCATTTGGCATATGCAAAAAGCCTTTAAACCCCTATGTTGATTATATAAGTTGAGTTGTAGTCTCGTGAGGGTTTCAAATGGTGATACCCACAAATACCTATGACATCTAACTTCTAACGATTAATTCTCATGTAGCAATAATGTAATATGGTAATAAATCAAACAAGTGTTGAATCTAACTTTTAGTTATTCAAAAGTAAATATGCATCCACAACAATCATACTCAAGTAGGTGTGTGAATAATCATTGTCAAAAGTGATGAAACCATGAATAATTCAAATAAGTGAATTTTCATAGAACCTCAAAAAATCCATCACCCGGTCTCTAATGAAAGAGTCGAACATCATAGGCTCCTTGTTTAGCACATATCTCCACTACACTGAATGCGCCACATAAAATCAAAAAGGACTTTAATAATGGTTGTAATGGGGCTAAGGGGGTAGTATGTGGCATAAGAAATAAAGGGATAGGATGCAACAAAGATTCTAGAAATTTCATGGAATGAGAAACATAAATCTCATCAAGGAATGATTTTTATAATCCACAAATTTCAACATCGGAGCCTAATATCATTTTGTTGGACCTTGTTCGTCATTATCACCGACTTTGTAACATCCCATTTTAGTTGCAATTCACAATAACTTTATTTTTTAATATTTTGCAACTTTCTTTCTTTTATTCTTTTTATATTTTTTTTCAATATTTTTCCCTTTTTTCTTTGAGCACTCTCACACTTATCTTCTATTTTATCCCAAATTTCTTTTGCAAGCTCATCTTTTCATCGAATTGTCTTTCCAATTCCAATTCATTTTTAGAAGCTGTACTATCAACGTTGAATAGAGATTGCTACCTTATAAATGGAGGTTCAATGCAAAGCACACCTTCATGATGTATAATGGTCTCCCTTCATTTGGTAAACTCTCTTTGATTTTAATATTAATATGAGTCGGGGAATGGAAGTGTTTGGAGCATTTTAATATTATTGGTTATTATATTCTAGAGGGACAAGTTAAAATTACTACTGCTAAATCACTAGAATTATACTGCAATAAGCTTGAATCTCCTTGAGGAAAGCAAAATATGAATGCCTCAATTTAAAGATTTTTGTTTATTTTTTCAACTCTATTACTATATTATTAACAACAATGATGTTGGTAAAAAAAAAATCATGAGTAATGAAGTAAATCTAGTCCTCTTCGTAGTCCAATTCCTTCCTCTGTCCAGGAAAACGTCACAAAAGTGCTAAAGATAGGGTGAGTGTGGCCTACGACACACGCAGTCAATAGGGGAGCTGGGGATTTTCCCAACTCAAAAAAAAAAAAAAACAATGTGACTTGACAATCAGATTATGCATACTAAGAGCTCAAAGGGAAATGAAGTTGTACATGTTAAGAGTGAATAAAAATAAATTATTAGATTCATAAATGGAGAGGATACTTGTAAGCATACTAACACCTCTTTCCTTAGACAAAATGACCATAATGTTTTACATCATGCAAGTATGAGTGAAATATGCTATGTTTATTTATTTATGTCCTTTCTTTATTATTATATTAATTTACATGTAAATAAGATTTTGGAAATAGTAACTATTTTAGAAAGAAAATTAAATGAAATTCAGGTTCCTTGTATTTGCTTTTCTTTTACACTTTCCGTCATAAACTCTAGTCCACAATATATAGGAAATTTTTCATTTTAATTGACCCCAATGATCATCTTACTAGATGCTCGAACCCAAAAAATAAAATAAAATAAAATAAAATAATAAGAACCTATTTTATAAATTGCCCAATGTCTCTCCTATTACAAAGATTGACAACCCTTAATAAGCGACACCACTCTCATTGCACCAGCTTTATAAAGAGTCATGTGACTCATATCTTCATACGAAAAGAGACCTCTCTTACAGCGAGATAATCCATAAACAATAAAGCACAACCTTGAGCAATATATGCAATTCTTAAGTAATAGCCATCATGCTTCTAGGATAGGAGACAGACATAACCTATAATTTTAAAGTTTCAAATAAATTTAACAGAGAATATGATATGTTATCTACTTGAATACTATTTAAATAAGTTTGGAAGTCGTTGGATAACACTTATTAACCTCAATATTTTATTTTATGATATTATCACGCTCGTATCTAATGACTATCACTTATGCTACCCGAATAAATAGTATAAAATCTTCCATGAATTGATTAACACATTAAAAACGTACACTAGCCCATGGACCTAGCATAACCTTTTGACGTCGAGGGAATAAGTTACATATTCTTTAAGCATATCCCTGATGATGATGTGAACACCCATCCTGATGGAATAATTGGAACTCTTATGGCCAACTTCACTAGAAATTTGACATGAGAACTAAAACGATCTATGTATGGAACATGTGCTAAGGTTTTTGAAATGATACTTAATGGGACTTGCAATTTGATAGATCAGTCTTCTCATATTCTTCTTGATATTGCTGGGAACCTATCTCCACATTTGCCTTCCCAAAGTTGAAATGATAAGGTGATTTAGTGGGGAATGTGGATATAAAATTCTACATTAGTGATCGTTTGCATGTACTTCGGTCCGATTGCGGATTGGCACCATGTGTTTGGCCTAAGAATATGTTCCTAAGCACTCGGGTTTCTTGAAAAGCTTTCAATTCAAGACAGGCTTTTGGTGTTTGGCACAATTTCTTCTGTGTCTTCGTTTTTTACAGGCTTCTGAATGAAAACCAGCCAGAATCACCTTTTCTTCTAATGTTCTACATTCAGAGCATGGAGTCATCGTATTAGCAAATATATCTTCGATGGCTTCTTGGCAACAAACAAAAAGATGGGTAGTCCACCACGAGAGGTAAAACCCTATCAAAAACACTACTCAGGTTGTCGCTTGGTGATATGCCTACTATATTTGAAAAGAGAGATATAATCGGCTTTTCAGAAATCAATACATTAATGTGTTTGCCTTTGCAAAACCGAATATATTTTGTGGTTAAAAGTAGAGGTACGTCTTTGAGACAATTTCTTGTTTCCCTTGCCAATTTCTGGATGGTAATTGAATGGAATTTGCCTTGGGATATTTGCTGCCTTCTTGATATTTTCTAGATTTCAAACTTGCCTTGGTTTATTGCTATTGCTGATTAGATGTGTTCTCTGTGCTGATGAAATTCTACTACAGATCTATTTTATACTGCCACAGAATTCTTGTTGTGACTGAAGTGCAATATTAGTAATGAAGGGATGGTGTTGTTACCATTCGTCAGCGCATGCTGCCTTATTGTTCTGCACTTGTATAAACCAGATCAGTTTTTACTTCCTGATGTGCAGAATTGTTTTACTGGTTGTGTACATCTGATTAGCTTGTTATGCAGTAAAATTCAACTTGGTTACACACCTAGGCAAGTTTTGGGTTGTGACTTGCTGTTGGGGAGATTGAGGAGGAGTCTATTCCCCTAGTTTTATTATTTGTATTGTTTTTAACTTGTATTTTCTACACTTTGAGTTGATATAATCAGACTTAATTTCCTAAAAAATGAAGTGTTTTTATCCATTGTCCATCTAGAGTTCTAGACTAGTGAAATCAATGATAGTCCACAAGAAATTTCTTACAAATGGAGCTTAACTCTACTGCTAATTGTTTGACAATAAAGGATATATTTCAATTAGCTTTCACATTTTTCAGTATTAGTGCGTGTTGAAAAGACTTTATGGTGACTAACAGGGGATGCCTTGGAAGTGGACTTTGTGGCCAACCCAACCAGTTCCATTTTGGGATTGAGTCTATCTCCATTGGAGCAGCATCCTGTTAAATAAAAATATCTAATGCTACAGGTCAGGCACTCTCATCAGTTGGGTACACCGTTCACTGGCTATATGTAAAAACTTCTCTTCAGATGCTCCCTGTTTAAGGTCAAAAGCTGATATATCTATTCATAGTATCAAGTTTTATCAACTAAATTTCTATATAGATTCAGAAACTCCAGAAATCAATTCGAAAGATTAATACCACATTCATCAACAAGATACGCCAAGTATCCTAAGCGATGAGGGAAAGAAATACAATTTAGATAAAACCAAAATTAAGTTTACAGTAGACACATGGTTCTGGGAAGGGGTTGGAGTTGGGAAACTCTGTGCAATTGCATTATTCTTGATACGAGAACTGGTTGTATTGGAAATGTTCAACAATTAATCGTTACCAGCAAGAAATGCAAATTATACAGACAACAAAATTCAGCATTCAACTGTCACCCAGTAACATACATCTGTTTTCAGAAGCAATTCAGAAAATGGAGCATGTTGGGCTATCAAATTATACATCTCAACAAATAGCCGTGATTTAATTCTAACATACAAGTTGTGTAAGACCGTTCCAATCACAGCAGATCAACGACTAAAATACACACAAACAACAAATCTTTCAAAGGCTAAACTCATGTATATGATACAACACACTATATCACTTGCTTACTTGCTTTCGTCTACCTTCTTCCACTGCTGGTACCTTGAAACAACTCGCTGATCCGAGCCTCAATATCCTCCACACTATACCTGATATACCTATCTGCATTCTTCCCAATATCCAGAACAGTCTGCAGTCTTGCAATGAAATTGCGATATGCGGGGCACAGAGTCCCTGAAACTGAAATCCTCAACTCATCTCTCAACTGATCATCAAATATCACCCATGAGGACTGAGTCTTGCATATCTCCTCAAAGTATGAATTGAATAACTTCAGTTTTTCCCTCAAACTCTTGGATGCTCCATTAGGTGACATAGAATTATTATCAACCTTCAGAACACCCAAAACCTTGCTCCACGAACTTCTTTGATAATTCACATGATACTGTCTCGCTTTTGCCGTGTGTTTTCTAATCCAATCCTCACCTAAAAGTGTGCCCAACTCGTTATCTTTCACCTTTTGCACTATATATCTTCCATTATTCATCATAAATACAGAGCACAAAGCAGAATCCCGATAGATCTTCGACTTAGCCTCCAAATTACTCTCCAACAACTCCATAATCCATGCAATTTGGACCGCTAATGAGGATGATGAGGACAAAGCCTGATCTTCCCCTTTTCTGTAATCAACATTGCTCCCGGGAGGTGCAACACTCTCTTCAAAAACCTGTTCCAAGGTTTGCCGTGCCCGACATGCAGCACGGAGATAATTCATCACATATCGAGTGATGGGATGCAATCTACCTCCGGGAACCGCATCCTTAGCCGGGTCCCTACGGATCAAATTCTCCAACTCCATAAATATCCCCCTAATAGCCTCCCCTAGTCTTTTCCAAATAGTTATGGCTTCATTCCTCAAAGACAAACAGTACTGATCCGAAAAGTTTAACTCAAATTCAGGCATCAAGTCCCTTACCGTTTCATAAACATCCAACACCTTGAACAATCGCTCAGGCGCCCGGCTGCCTATCGCCACAGCATCCGCAAAGTTCAAGAGCTGAATTGTGGAACCCCTGCAAACCTCCATGAAAGAAAGGTCAGCGGCCGAGGAGTACCCAAAGAATACACGATCACATAAGCGTCGCTCGCTTGGAAAAAGAATCCGAAGAGCGACGTTAATGGCTTTCATCCATTTCTCAATTTCATCCTCCAGCTGAGTCCACTGCATTCTATGCACCTCATCAATGCTGAGCTTCTGCAGCCCCAACCTCGAAAAGCTCTCCTCCAAGAACTCCCTCCGGCACGTGCTGTACGCGTGCGAGCACTCTTTCACATACCCCGCCGCCACCATCCTCTTCGCGATCTCGTGCAAGTCTCCTATGGTCCCCGCTGGCAGCGCGTCGATCACGATGTCATAATCCGTTATCGGCTGGGCCACGGGGATGATATTCTCATCCTCGTCAGCGAAAACGTTATCGTCATCGTCGTCGGAATAGTCGGGATGAGGATGAGTTGACTCGGACCGAGTCAAGTCGAATGACTCAGCGCCGCGTTCGACGAGGGTTCTGAACTCGTCTTCCAAACGGAACATGGACTGCTGGAGCAAATCCTCGGCACGGTCGAGGCAAGAGGAGATGTTCTTGTCGTCAGCTAAAGGGGTCCAATCGCGGACGGCGGCGATTAATTGGTCGACCGAATCGAGGAAGGAGGCGGAATCGGCCGAGTTTGACCAAATGGGGTGGTCGGCGGAGACGTAACGTGAGATCTGACGGTCGAGAGAGTTGAGGGTTTGTTCCACACCATCGTCGGAGAGCTTTTCGGTGAGCTTTTCGCGTAGTCTTCCGTCGAAGTTGGAGAAAATCTTGAGAATATCATCAGTCATGGTGTCGGTGTTGCCAAGAGTCTTGGCTATGTGGCGGGCTACAGCTATGAGCTTCTCCTCACCGTTTTCCGCCATTGTTGCAGTGGGTCGAGCTTTCTTTTCCCCAAGTTTTTAATCTTGGTATTGATTTTTGTGCCTTTCTACTGCCCTACACTCAACTCAAAACTCGAAAAGAGATTGAATGGGCATAGGGAGATTTGATGTGGCTAAGGCGCAGCTGCAGAAATTGAGAAAGAAGGGATGGGGGCCCAGCGAAAAGTCATGGGGAAACGCGGTTTGTGTGACTGAGAGTGAAATTTATATTGGAAAAAAAAAAAAAAAAAAATAAAGAGAAATAAAGGAAAAGTCAAAAAGGTAATTGCTGATGAAGAAAAGAGAGAAAAAGAATATCGATTGAGGCAAAGCACAGATGGTGGTAATATGTGGTGGTGACCTTTTTCTTAGTAAAACGGTTAGAAAATTGTTTTAATTATATTGTATAATTATAAATCAAAATAAAACACACACACATACACATATGTGTGTGTAAAATGGAACTGATAATTCTATAATTTTTTGTATCTCAAGCACATTTACTGTTTATTTTCTAAAAGTTCGTACTTCTTTAAATAATAAATATTATAAATATGTCCAAAATTAGAGGTCTTTTTCCTTAAAAAATAAAAAAATAATAATTTAAAAGTTTCTAAAGTTTATAAGAAATTGTTGTTAACATGTATAATGAACGTAGAGAGCTTGCAAGATCCTAAAGAGTAATTTGGTTGTTGTTTACTTTGTTTTAAATCAACAAATTGAAAGATTTTATTTTGAAATCTAAAATGATTTTCTTTTTTTAAAAAAAAAATAATATATAACAAGAGTGTTTTAGATCATTTGACCACTGATATCCCTATTTAATGTAAGTTTAAGAGTTTCCAACCACAAATTGGAGATAAATTACCACTATAAAAGTCCAGACATTTTTTTAGGGAGTTAAGCAAACATTTCTAAAATTGGTTTTAAGGGCCATTCTATGAATTTTTTTTATTTTTTTTAATGTTTCAATTAAATTTTAAGATCATATTTTAAAACAATAAAAAAAAATCACATTTGAGATTATTCATCAACTTTTATCAAAATGTTATTTTTAGCTTTTAACAATTTAAATACTAAACAAAACTATGACTACCAAAATACCTTTTACAATAATTTTTTACCCGTAAATTTTAAATTTTAAAACTCCATCCTTTCCTTTTTTATTTTTAAGTGAACTAATTTATTATATCATTATATCATAATATCAAATAACAGATAATTAAATACAATCAGTAATTATATAAACCAACATAGAATTTGATTTGGTTAAATTCAAACTTAACAACTCATTGTTATGGTAATTTTGATCTCTTTTCAAACTAAGGTTTTTTTCTACCCTTGTTGGCAAGCAAATGGGTTTTTCCATTTGAACTGAATTTTAGACTTGTCCGCTTATCTGTTATACCTTTGGCCCACCAAATATTATAATCATATTAGTGCTAATCACATTTGTGTGAGTTGTGAAAGAGTCAAGATCAACTCCAAACTATGACCCCAAAAGTCATTTCTGATCACATCACAAAGAATGAAGCAAATTTCGTTTTTGTCATTTCCTCCTAACTAAGGTTGTTGGAGAATAAGACAGAGGAAAATGACATTATTATCAAAAGAAAAATAAACAAATCAAGAAGGGCTTGTTTGTTTTTTATTTTAGTGGAAATTTTTTCACTTTTTACTATTTTAAATACATTATTTATATGTATTTTATCTAATCTTATTAAAAGTAATTTATTTTATTTTTTTAATTTGTCACTCAAAATATATTTTAATCTTATTCTCCTCATTTTTAAATTTATCTTACACAATGTTAATTATTTTTTTTCTTTTCAATCAACTCATTTCTCTCCAACCCTACATAAGGCCCACAACTACACATTAACTCTCTCATTATTATATTTTTATTACCATCTATATTAATAATATAGGATTCTATATTACCAAATATTTTTATAAGCGGACCAGTGATCAAACCGGTTTTCTTACAATTAGCAATTCAACCGGTCGGACTGATTTAATGAAAATTAATTATATTTTTTTATTTTATTATGTAAAATAATTAATATAATATATTAATTGTTATGTAATATATTTTAAATATAAAAATAAATAAATAATTATATAAAAATATATATAACAATACACAAAATTCAAATAATCACATAAATATAACAAAATATCAAATTTAAACCTTTATAAAAATTAAAAAAAAAATATGAAAATTGATCAAACCAGTTTTGGCCGATTTTGACCGATTTTGGGTGATTTTGACCGGTTAAATGATTTTTGGGCCTAACCGACCGAACCGACATCCAATTCCCAATTGAATCGATCGTTCTGCTCTGATTTTGAAAACATTGTAATTATCCACTAGTTCTCTTTAATATATTTTTATTACCAACTATATCATTATTATAGAATCCACTATCTAAAATTTATTTTATTAAAATATCCAACTCACATAAAATATTAATTGTGAATCTTACCACTATCAAATCATTTAATATTATATATACATAATTTAAAAATAATTCTATTAAAAATAATAAATTAAATATAATTTCATACTTAACCCTATAAATTTCTTATCTAAAAGTAATTATTCAAATATATTTTTAATTCTACATAAAAATCAATAAAACTCCATTAAAAATACTAAAAATAAAAATTCTCACTGAAAATAAAAACCAAACATCGCCAAAGTTTTTTATCTTTAGATGTTTGGGAAAGTTTAGAATGCAAGTGCTTGGCAAAGTAGTCTAATTCAATGTGTACATGGTTTTGTTACTTGAATATTATTTAATGCAACATAAAATACCTTTTTAATATTTGTAATGAGAAAAATTAGTAATATCAAATAACATGAGGAGTAATATAAGTTGAAAGTTTTATAATATCAAAATTTTGTTTATAGAATTAGTACAATAAATTTAATAAAATATTAGAGAGTTTGACTACAAACTCGAGTTCAAACTTAACTTTCATTGCTATCCAACTAACCATGTCCATTAGTCCTTGTGCTTGCACTCAAAAATTTTATGCTTAATACTAAAGTACATATACCACCCTATACCTCGACCATCACCCAGCATCCATCATCCTAATTAATAAAAATGTAAATAAATCGAGTTAAATTGAATGAAATTTTCTTTAACAAAATTGAAATTGTGTCCCAAGCAAATTATATATCTTTGGATTTTGATGATAAGTGTTAGACCCCAAACCTCTTGATATTTCTATTTATTAGAAAAATATATAACAACTATTTCAGGTGACTAAAGATTACTTAAAGACAAGAACTGCCCATCACCCAAGTATAGTTTAGAAGTCCAGCAGCAGTGTCTGAGACTGACCTGAAAAGCTTCACTCCCACGACGAGTGAAGCATAGAGGCAAGTGTATATGGAGTTGTGTGCTTATGAATTAGCATGAAAGCTGACTTAGTGTTGATGGCGTGGAGAGCAGTCCAAGGCGAAAGGATACAATTCTGAGAAAGTGGCATTTTTCAGTACGAGGAAGGATGATGAAACTGTAGAATTGTAGAAAATTAGGGTACAGATATGGGCATGCAAACAAACAAGGGGAGCGCCAGATGGGTAGATTTTGGAATCTATAAATAGAAGAAGAGATACAACTGAAGAAATACTTGAACTTCCAAAGCTTGAAAAAAAATTGAAATTTGAAAGAAGAGTGAAGTCCCTAAAAATCTGAAGCAGTTCATCTACTCAATTCTTGTCTTTCTTGTTGAGCACAGAGTGAACTTTGAAATTTTTCTATCTTTTAAAAAGAGTTTAGCTGAGCTTTGTGTATGATAGCTAAAGAGAGGCAACTCTTGTGTAGGGGAACTTGAGAAATCTTTAATCGAGCTTTATATAGGCTGGTTGAGAGGGAAGGGCTAACTTAAAATTTATGTAATTTGACTTTTGTACTAGAAGTAGGATTTTTCAAAAATCTGTAAATATATAGTGGGTTCTTCAAGAAGTCGGAGAATAGTGGAATATAAGAATTACGCAAACTTTTGAACCACTATAAATTTATAATATTTACTATATTATCTTTGCGTTCTTACTTTACTAAAATTGTTTAATTGAAACACAAAAGTTTTCATATAAAATTGTTCTTAGTATAAAAACATTGTTGCTCTGAGTCAAATCTTTTTCACTTATTTGCACTATGCTACTCAACTGATAACTAAAGCAAAGGTTAATTGTCAAGTTCATTATGTGAACTTAAATCACTTGAGCAACTTTCAAATTGAGCAGCTCACTAAGATTTCATATATGAACTCTGACGTACAAGCTTTTTTAAAAACCTATTCACCCTCTTTTTAAATCATTTCATACAACTTGCGAGCAACAAGTAGTATCGGTTGATTACTAAAACTATGATTTCAAGTTCAATTGGTTTGAATCTTGATCTTGTAAAACCTATTTTACTTATTCTTTAAGCATGAAAAAACTTTGAGGGCATGTCATTATCTAAGATTCCTATTTCTCATAAAGAATATGATAACTGAAAATTCTAATGCAAGCACACTTGGCTACAATGGATGACGACATGTGGTCTGTCACTGAGGAAGGAACCAGTGAATAAGAAAGTAGATACAATTGGTTAAACAAACTACATGCTAAAGCCAAAAGCTGAGTGGACTGCTAGCGATAAAAGAGGAGCAAATCGGGATTACATGGCCAAACATACTATTCAAGACTAATGATTAGGTCATGTTCAGCAAAATAAAGATAACTGATAGATCAGTTTTAGTGGTATTATCAATTTTATTTGTTAATCAAATTCAATTATTGTAATAATTGTATAGTTTATTGTAATAAGTAAAAAACAGTAAAGTAAATGACAGATTTATCAATTGGTATCAAAGTTGGCCACTAGATATATATAGTGAAATTTTGAGAACTCATATGTTTGACGTGCATGAACGGACCATCTTCATGAATGAGGATCAACCACTCGACCTCCACTGTTGGAAGACTCGAATTACTCATACTGGAAGGCAAAGATATGAGCCTTCATTAAATCTGTGGATGAGCGGGTTTGGCGTGCTATTATAATAACCTGAAAACATCCTATGATGCCAAATAAATAGAAAGAAGAGGTTTTAAGCCAGAAAATCAATGGAACACTAAGGATGAGAAAGTTGCAAATTACAACTCAAAGGCCCTAAATGCTTTTTCAATGCAGTTAATATTAATCAATTCAAATTGATTGCAACATGTAAGAGCATAAAGGAGGCTTGGAAAATTCTCCAAACTACCTATGAAGGAACTGCAGCAGTGCGAATGTCAAAACTCCAAATTTTGGCTTCAAAATTTGAAGATCTCAAAATTTTGTCACCTTCAATGCAATACTATGTGACATAGCAAATGAAGCTCAAACTCTTGGCAAAAATTATTCAAACTTTAAACTTGTACGAAAAGCCTTAAGGTCCTTACCCGAAAAATTTACATACAAGGTCACTGCCATTGAAAAAGCTCGTGATATTAGAAAAATGAAATTGGATGACTTGATGGGCTTCTTACAAATATTTGAATTGAATCTCAATTACAATAGGAGAGATAAAAGGAAAAAGTATTGCTTTTGAAACTGAATTTCTAAAATCAACATCTGAGTCAGAGGACAACGATGATATATCATAATATTTGGCTCTTGTGACAAAAAAATTTGAAAAATTTCTCAAAATTATGAATGAAAACTCAAACAAGCCAAAGTCTTCAAAGTCTTTTAATTCACAAAATGATAAAACTGATTTTAATTCTTTTGATGACAAGAAAAATAAAAGGATTCAATATCATAAATGTGAAGGGTTTAGACATATCGAAGCAGAATGTACCAATACTCTCAAACGGATGGGCAAGTCTTTACCTACTACTTGGAGTAATGAGGAATTTGAAGGAAGTCAGGAAAATGATCATATGGCATTCAACTCTAAAATGATGAACAATCATCGTGAACATGTTGCAACAAATCAAAGGTATGTTCCAATAGTTCTGTATAATGCAACGTGTCTGACTTCATCTACTGCTACATGTGAGAAGGATGTGCATATTTCAGATTCAGAAATTAATAGTGATAAGAATGAGCCCAACATCGAGGAAATTTAGTAAACATATAACAAAAATTTCAAAAATAGCTTGAAATATATAAAATCAACAAGTCATTTAAGGAACAAATTATTGTACTAAATAAGAAAAATGAATCAATGAAAATAGAAATACTTGAGTTTATGAATCTTATTGCTGAAAATGACCGAAAAATCCATAAAATTGAACATGAACTACTTCACACTCAAAAGATGATGAAGCTCAACTCTGGTAAGAAAAAACTAGATGAATATTTTATATTGATAAACCATGTAGTGTTCATCACGATTGGGATAACACTAGTGAGTCTTCAACTTCAAAAACTATTTTTGTAAATGAAGCAAAACATGTTCAGTCCATCTTTGATAAAAGCAAAATACCTATTTTTCAAAAATCAAAGCCAAAAAGGTTTATTCCTATATATCATTTCTGTAATCTGTCTGGACATATCCGACCAAGATGTTTTAGGTTTAAAAAGGCTTTAAGAAATGGTATACATTTTGATTCTCCTGTTTCCACAATGTTGTAACAAAAATCTAAATTATTGCCATAGACTCCTAAAATCAAAATTGACTTGAAAAATGAATTTCAAAGAAAAATCTGAATTAGAAAGTCAGATCTTAGATGTTTTGTTGCAGACATTTCTTTAAAGGCCTGTACTGATGATACTTGGTATTTTAATAGTGGATATTCCAAACATATGACAGGTGACAAGAAAAAATTAAAATCAAAGTGTGAATGAAGGACATGTTATCTTTGGAGATAGTGAAAAAGGACATATATTTGGAAAATGAGTACTCAATATTGAAGGACTGTCAAAACTCAAGAATGTACTCCATGTAGAAAGTTTTAAGACAAATATGATCAGCATTAGCCAACTTTGTGATCAGAATCTCTTTGTCAGATTTAATAAAAACAAATGTCTGGTATTTGGTAAAACTGACAGGTGCATGTTAACTAATTCTCATTCATTTGATAAATATTATGTATTGTAATAACCTCACGTATGATGCAACATAAAAGTTGATGAAACTGATTTATGACCCAAAAAATTAGGGCATTTGAATTTCAAGAATCTGATTAAGATTGTGAATACAGGAGTTGTGCTAGGAGTACTAAAACTGAACAAAAAAGAATTCAGGAGTGTGTGGTGCATGTCAGCTTGGAAAACAAAATAATGGTACACACAAAGTGTTGCAACATATTAGTACATTACTCTAGAACTTCCCCACATGGACCTATGCAAGTAGAAAGTTTAGGAGGAAAGAGGTATGTGTTTGTGTGTGTGTTGTTGATTTTTCTAAATTTACTTGGGTAGATTTTATTAGAGAAAAATCAAATACCTTTCAAGTGTTCAAAAAATTATGTAAAAAATTGGTAAATGAAAAGAATAACAATATTGGTAAGATAGTTAGAATTCAAAGTGATAATGGTAAGGAATTTAAAAATGTTATCTTCACCATTTTTTGTGCAAAATATGAAATTGCACATGAATTTTCGGCTGCAAAAACACCACAACAAAATGGTATGATGAAAAGGAAGAATAGAACCCTTCAAGAGTTGGCTAGGGTAATGTTGAATTTCAAAGGAGTAGCCATCTGTTTTTGGGCAGAAGCAGTCAGCACCGAATATTACACCATCAATAGGGTGTATTTGAGGCCAGGTACTAAGAAAATTCCATATGAGATTTGGAAAGGACTAATAGAAAAAGAGAAAATTCTTAGACTCAGTGAGAAAGAAAAAAGAACTGAACAGAATGACATTCAAGTCACCACTAAGGAAGATGTTGCAACAATTGGGAATGATGTTACAACAAATGAAATTGGACTCAAGATAGAAAACAATGACAATATTGAAACAGTCTAGAAGAAATATTCAATCAGAGTTCAGAAGAACCATCCTACTGATCAAATCATTGGTTCGCTCACTAAAAGTATGCGAACAAGGGACAAGCCAAAGGTAAGTTATAAAGATATGGTAAAATTTGTGTGTTTCACCTCTTTAATTGAACCTAAAAATGAGAAAGAAAAAACAATTGAGCAACCAAAAGGTTTGGAGGGTCCATATTTTTCTAATCATATTTTTTGTGATAATTCAAGTGTTATTGATATTTTTAAAAATCTTGTTCAGTACTAAAAAACGAAGCATTTAGATATTCATCACCATTTTATTAGGGATTTAGTTGGAAAAAAATTATGGTGATTGACTATGTTGCGACAGAGAAATAATTTGCTGACATATTTACCAAATCTCTAAATGTACTTCATTTTGATTTCTTGAGAAAATCTCTAGGAATCTATGTGATCTAATTGCATGAACATTCAAAAGAAAAAGGGAATTTGCTGCAACCATATTGTTTGCATCTTTATTTATACATGTTGCAACAATTCAATAGTTGTTAGACATATATTACATAACATGATATGAACTGTATTAGGCATTCTGTATTTGCTATACATGTGTTTTAAATGGTTAAATTTTGAAATTTTGGTCTGTTGAATCTTATTAGAATACAACTGCTTTCTAAAATTCTGATAAATGTTCTATCAAATATTCCTTGGTATTGTGCTTATTTAGAGGCCTTTGACAAAAAAAAGCTATATATCCAATGGTATAGAGCTAGCCATGTAAAAATCTATCTTATATTTTATGATTTAAAGAAGATAATTTTTTATATGAAAAGAGCTACCCTTGGAATAGAGTGAAAGCTACTGACTGGCTAAATTCAATTCAAATTATGAGAGAGAATAGCATTTTACACACACAAAAAAAGAAAAAAAGAGCAAGAAAAGAAAAATTGCATGAAATCTCTTTCTCAAAATATATTTGTGGATGTAATCAAAATTTTCTTTTGCAGAAATGGTTGAAAAGATTTTTGGACTTTGACACATAAATATTTGATTTTTTAAAATATGTGACACGTTTTATTATGTCAAAATTCATGCATTTTGAATTTTATAGGCATAAATTAGGAATTTGTGTGTGCCTGAAAATGCATCATAAGAGATTTAGATAAATATGGAAGTAAGTTGAATTTATCTGCTGCAACAGAATCTGCCCATAAATTTGATTTTTGAAAATTTTTCTAATTTAATGTTTGATATGATATTGAATGCAAGTAAAAGTCTGATTCTATGGAACTTACCAAACCAAGGAGACTGCTTAACATCTATATAGGAATCGGAGTAGGGTTAAATAAATTGGGGCTTTGGAAGTTGTTGTGACAAACGAATATCTAATTTATTTGGTGTATCTGATTTCCTTCACCACTTGGTCTGCTTTTTTTGTCTTATCTTTTATCTTACAGGCCTTATATCACGGTGAAACAAAAAAAAAGCTCATCATCTGATCCTAGTCACATACATCAACCATGAGTTGAACCAGATCAACCTCTCTCTCTTATAGTGTACAATTTAGTTATGGCAGATCCTAATGTACTCATTGCACTACCATGACGAGAAGGGGTTGTTGAGGAATAATCTGTAGAAGGTGTATCTATGTGATGGATGAAGGGATTGGTGATGATCCTCACATGCAAAAGGGCAGGGGCTGATGTTGCTGGAGAAATGCAAACCAAATCCAAGCAATTTCAGGTGTTGTCATAGATATATCACAAACTAAAGTAGATATTGCTCAATTTTTGCTTCTAAGACCCTCTAGAAATCCACCTATTACAGCATAAGAACCAACCTGTTGCAATAGAAACTATGAAAATACCTATTTAGCTAATTCGAGAGCTTGAATTCTCAACTAAAATAGGAGGACGACATGTGTATCCATCTTAGTTTGCAGGATTTACAAAGCCTATCATATCTTCTACTGATAATGGTTAAAAAAGAAAGTGGTTCTAATGTTTCTCATAATCTGTTTGATTATGATATCTGATTTATGCATGCTTATTTTGATTTTGCTTCTTTCATTTGAAACCATAAATTTAAGGGGAGTATATGTTGTTGATGATACTCACTTGTCATTATTTTTGAAAGATAGTATCATTATCTTATTGTTAAAAGTGAAGATGATGAGGTTGCTTCTCCTTCGATGCTACAGTTGAATAAGTGAAAAGTTGAAGATGATTTTGAGGCTACTTTGCCATAGTTTGATCAAAAAGGGGGGAGTAGATACTACTGGAACTTCAGCTGCTAGATTTGATATTATACCAACTGATGATGATAATGCTGATGATTAAATGATTTTTTTGTTTGTTGGGATGTACTGAAGTATCTATTTGGTTTCAACTGCTCCCACTAAATATTTATTTATCAATATTTTTTATGTGATTTAAACTCTGGTTTATATTCAGTACATTCTATTTTTGGTCTTTTGAATATCGCTATCTCATCTGCAAGGGGAGTTTTGAACTATTGCAACAGTCGTGTAGTTGTCCTAACAAATTTTGACTGATTAACAGTTTCTACAGTTTTGATATATTTAGTGGGAGTTGTTGGATTTTGACCAATCAATGCCAAATGGGGAGATTGAAAGAATCATAATTGATTATGATGAAATCATAATTAATTATGATTTAATTAGTTGGCATTGATTGACAACTTGTTATCTTGTACAATAATTAATTAATTTTACTGATTTACCTTTTATGAATTAATCGCCTAATTTATTTTGTGCAGATTTGGTTAGATTGCATTGATGGAAAGATTTGAAGATTTTATTTACATAGATAAGTTGAGATCTTTCTCTGATAAGGAAAGGATCTTGGCATATATTGTATTATTCTATACAATATATCTAGACACTTTTAAAGTGGAGATTCGAACTTAATTGATATTGTATATGAACCCTAAAGATTGAAGAAGCAACACGCCTTTGGAGAGAAGAAGTGCACGACTTCAAGCTTTGGGAATTGCTTTCGTTTTTATTCACTTTTCGGGAGAAGAGAGTGAGCCTTTCAAAAGATAGGCGCAATACTTCGAGAGAAGAATTTGAAGATTTTCAGGATAAAGTTGGTCTGCCGTCTGAAGGAATTTCAGCGTTGAAGGGAGTTCAACAGTGCATACTTAAAAGTCGAGAGAATCTCGCTGAATCTTCTCTAGTTGATTTGTTCAAGAACGGCATCATTAGTAAATAAGGAGTCTTTACATTTTGAATAAATCTTATTATTGTAACTGTAATCTAAATTAGTGAAATATTCATTGCAGGTGGTGGTTTCGTGCATGTAGAATACATTTATATTTGAAGCACATAAAAATTTCATGTGTTATTTATTTTACTGTTCTTTACTTGTTGCAACAAACTGTACAATTGTTACAACAATTGAATAGTAATAACACTAAAACAAATCTAATAATAACAACAACAAAAAAATTGGGAAATCATAATGATTTGTGAAGGAGCTAACTAGATAAAGGAAAACGAGTTGTCTGAGACCTAGAGAAACTCTTGAATATGATAAGAGAGCCCGAATAATTGGACAGGTAGTACACCAATAAAGAGATGGTACTGAAGATGATGAGAGCACTGCCAAAAAAATAATCTGTCTAAGATGAGCATCACGACTTATTCTCAGACCTAAAGGCATATGAGTTTGAGATGGGAAACAGGAGTGAGTTGGCACCATAGAAGACGACTATGATAGCTGTAGAATCAAGAAATCGAATGACCTGCTAAATGACGAATTAGCCCGAATAATTGGACAGGTAGTACACCAATAAAGAGATGGTACTGAAGATGATGAGAGCACTGCCAAAAAAATAATCTGTCTAAGATGAGCATCACGACTTATTCTCAGACCTAAAGGCATATGAGTTTGAGATGGAAACAGGAGTGAGTTGGCACCATAGAAGACGACTATGATAGCTGTAGAATCAAGAAATCGAATGACCTGCTAAATGATGAATTAGCGGCTCTACTTGTGAGAAATTTCAAGAATTCTATTAAGAAATAATACAGAAAGAAAGGACAGAGCCCAAATCAACCAGGTAATATGAAAAATGAAAATGAGTATGTTGTAATTTGGTCTTTATCCAGAACAACTGACCCTATCTATTTTATAGCAAAATGTCAATCTGAGTAAAGTTGGTTGTGGCATAAAAAGATGAATCTAAACTTTAAAATGGATGCAAAAGTGTCCAAACTAGAATTAGTGGAAGGATTGCCCACAGATTCATTCTAGAAGGACAAATTATGCCGGCATGTCAACAATAAAAACAAATCAAATCAACTTCTAAGAAGAAGAAACACTTTTCAACCAATAAAACTCTGAATATATTACACATGAATCCTTTTAGACCAGTTTAAATTGACAATTTAAGTGGAAAAATTAGACCTTAGTTGTTGTGGATGACTTCACAAGTTCACATTGGTGATATTTTTCGAATCAAAAGACAAAATAAGTGAGGTTTTAAATAAACAACTAAAGAAGATTCAAACTTAAAAGGGTTTGAACATTGTCAGAATTAGATTAGACAAAGGCACTGAATTCAACAATAGACGTGTAAAAATTCTATGTAAATAATGAAATTTAACACAAGTACTCAGCTCCAAGAACTCCATAACAAAATGGAGTAGTAGAAAGGAAGAAAAGGACATTCAGAATTAAAATAAACTCAAAGGTTTTGAGCTGAAGCTGCAAACACAGGGTGGTACACTTAAAATAGATGCATGATCAACAAAGAACACAACAAGACTCCTTATGAGCTGTGGAAAGAAAAAAAAGAAAAAACCCGATGTTTCATACTTCCATGTATTTGGTTGAAAGTGTTAAATCTGACCTTGAAGTGTTTGAATACTCATCAAGTAATAAATCCTTTACATTATTAAATAAAAAAACTTTCATTGTAGAAGAAACAGTTAATGTTTTATTTGATGAAACTAACAGTTAGCCAAGTAAGGCCAGTGTGAATGTCTCATAACGTGTTGAAGGAGATGCTCAGAAGTTAGCTGATCCAAACTTGAAAGATGAGGAAAGTGAAGAAGACATTTATGTGGGAATTCAAAAACAAGAAAGACAACTGATAAAGAGAGAGAGCTGATACAGAACCAGAGCCAACTGATTTAGTTCAGTCAAGTCAACCATCATCTGAATGCCAGACTCAACCCAGCAATTTCACGTAACTAGATCTGAAGTGGTTGAGAAATCATCATCTAGAACTCAAAATTGGAAATCTAACTATAGGAGTGGGAACAAAATCTGCTACAATGAATAGAGCAATGTTCTTCATATTTCTTTCTCAAATGGAACTAAAGAAGGTAGATAAAGCTCTACAAGATTCAAGCTATATCAAAGCAATGCAGGAAGAGCTAAATCAGATTGAGAGAAATCAAGTATGAATGTTAGTTCAAGGCTATCACACCAAAGTGTTACTGAAACCAAATGGGTATTCAGGAATAAGATAGACGAGCAAGGAATAGTCACTAGGAACAAATGAAGACTAGTTGCTTGAGGATATTCGCAAGTGGGGGAATATATTTTGATAAAAACTTTGCACCGGTAGCATGATTGGATGTATTTAGAATGTTTCTTCCATATGCAACATTCAGGGACTCTACAATATACCAAATGGATATCAAAAGTTCATTTTTTAATGGGATGTTGCAACAAGAAATATCATTAATCATTTTTGTAGGTTAAACAAAACACTATATGGGTTGAAACAAGCACCTAAAGCATGGTGTGAAACTCTAATTTTTTAATTGAGCACGATTTTATCAAAGATAAAGTTGACACTACTTTATTTAAATACATGAAAAATCAAATATCTTCTTAATCCAAATCTATGTTGATAATATCATGTTTGGTCTACTAATAAAAAATATTTTGAGAAATTTTCTAAGCTCATGCAGAAAAAGTTTGAAATGAGCATGATAGGTAATTTCTTTTTGGGATTACAAGTTAAACAATTGCAAATGGAAATTTTATAAATAAAGCCAAGTATGCAAGGGATATGTTGAAGAAATTCAGAATGGAGGCATTATACACAAACTAAAGTCCCAACGAGCACATCTCCTAGAATGGACACGGATGAAACTGATAATGATGTGGATGTGGCCATGTATAAAGATTTGATTGGATCAATACATTACTTAACTACAAGTAGACCTGATATAACGTTTGCAGTATATGTGCTAGATTTCAACCCAATCTTACAGAATCACACTACTTAGCAGCTAAGAGGATCCTTAAGTCCTAAAGGACACAATCAATGTAGGCTTATGGTATCCAAAGGATTCGTCTTTGCAATAATAGGCTACTCAGATGCAGATTATATAAGGTGCAAAATTGACAGGAAAAGCATAGATTAGTCTCATGGTTCTGTAAGAAACAAACTTCTATAGCAACATCAACTGCGAAAGCTGAATACTTAGTTGCAGGAAGCTGTTGTGCTCTCCACAGATGAAGCAATGATATGTGTGATGTGCAATACGAATTAATAAGTGCACTAGTCACAAGTAATAGATGTATGAGATGGAGGGTTGTCATGTATCAAAGGAGTGCGTACACAAGTACCGAATTATGAAACTCTAGTAATATTTGACCTATCAAATTTTTTTATATTTCTTAAAAATTAAAGTGAACAAAATAACAATGATAGATTTAAATTCAAGAAGAGCACAAAGTTGAAATCAAGTGAGGAAGGGGTCAAAGCATTGGATCATCCATCTGTTTCATAAGAAAACCCATCAATTGTGGTTAGCAAGTTTACTCAGTTCGTGTGACAATAGAATTAATTACATCTGATATTCTTTCTAAAGATGTACAGTTTCTACTCCTATTTAGCAACCTACTATATTTCTATGTAGATATAGTAAAATAAAAGTGCATTAAGATTTTTGAAACCCACTAGCCTTCAACATAACAAGTTTATACCTAAAATAGTTATAACTATTTCATATATCCATTCATATATCTCTATATTCAATTATTCCATGGCATTTATTACATGAAAACTTATTGTAATACTACATCTCCATCTCAATCACAACAATAAACATCAATTTAAAGTTGGACAAACTTAAAAAAATATTAAGATTATGATATATGTTAATCACAAATTAAAGAAATTCCAAACACAATCAGCAAGAAATTCACAAATTCATAGATTGGCTCCCAAGCCTTGACTAAAGGACATTTAGTTCATAGTGAAAAAGATCAAACACAATTTGTATACATACATCATGGGTCTTTCACAATCTCACTACTTAACAAAATTTAAAAGAAATGAGAGAGTAAAATTACAACTCAAGCTTGAATTCTTCTAATCCTCAATCAATCTTCAAAGCCCAATGTAAAATTCTTCTTTTCTTGATCCTAATTTCAGCCTTCTTCAATGGGTAAGTGAACTTGTATATGGAAATTGAGAGAATTATTTATGAAAAAAGTGTATAAAGTATTTGTCAGATATGGATTATAAGAGATTTTAGAGAGTGTATAAATTGTATCTAATGGATAGATTCTTGGATTATGTGTATCTTCTACGAGCATAATCGAAAAAGATGCCTAAAGTGTGATGGAATGCTATTTGTCACAGCCTAAGGCATGATGGCATCGTGGCTTGATACTTTGGTGCTATAGCATGGGGTTTCTAAGTCGTGGCTCAAAACAAACTAGAAATCTCTGCCACTTTTTTATCAACTTGCGTCACAACATTAATTTTTCGGACTGTGACTGACTTTGGTGCCACGGCATGGGATTTCCTGGTTGCGGCTCGAAATACTTTTTCCAATTTTTTTTTGCATTTTTCGTCTCTCAACCTAACTTTTTTTGACTTTGCACCTGCACAATATATATCAAAATATAAGTGTAACAATCCATCAATTATATTCTGCTATTAAGAGTATCAAAATCATATTGAATGGAAAGACTATGGAGTGGAAGTATCTTCAACACCAATCTATTGTGATAGTTCTATTGCAACAGCCATGACTTACAATCCTGTACTTTACTCAAGAACGAAGGATATTGATGTCATACATCATTTCTTGAGAGGTCATGTTCATAAGAAAGATGCTTAAATATATGAATACAAAGAAGTCACAGTTATAGTAGTGTCCGCTGAGTCAATTAGATTGGTCATTTTTATACTTCTTTAAAAATATTTTTTTCAATCAATATCAATAAAATAGGTATTTTTTTATTTTATTTTCTTTATTGATATTTGGATGAAGTCTCTATACCATACATAGTTATGGGGTATGGAAGCGCATATGATGGCTATCAAATCGAAAAATATGAAGACAGAACATCAATTATTTAGCAAGATTTCCACATATGATGTCTGCTCGCAAGGAAAATGTTTCATTTCAAGAATATCAGTATTGGGATACTAGTGTATGTATGTGGGTGTTTATTTGATAACAGATACTTAACAACCTCCACTAAAAATTCCTAATTAAAAATAAAATATTGTCGAATGTGGAATTTCTATTACAATAGTGCAGGAATTAGTCCTTAGACTTAAGTCACCATAATAATCTTGTTCATTGTTGGTTGTATTTGATTTCTTCTCCATTGTAGGATAATCATAACGGGAATATTTTAGATACAATTTAATTATATATAGAGGTTAATGAGTGGCCAACAAAAGATCCGTCACCTATTTAAATAAATAAGAGAATCTTCTATATTTTTCATAATTTTTGACTTAAAAATCTTTGGTCAAGGTTGGATGAAAACTAAAAAAATTCTAATTTCAATATGAAGTCAATGTATTAGGAATGGGACACGTAGTTATTTGATTATTTGGGTTTAGACTAATAATGTCCAATCAAAAAATTAGGTGATGGGAGGATCGTATTTGCATGGTACTTGTCATTGGAAAAATTCGTTGGAAAAGTTCGTTGCTTCACCTATATCTATATTTTCATGGAGTGTTGCTAGATGTTAGCCATATTTGATGGGTTCTTAGAATTAAGGGTTATTAATAAGAGAATTAATTAGTAGAATTAATTGATCCGAATAATTTTAATTGTTCAATTGAGTTATAAAATTTACGAGCCCACTATTAGCTTGTTGGTGAACTTAAAGGGTCACAAACTAATTTGGACAAGTCCATTTCTTACTAAGAAAAAAAATCTAATTGTTTGATTAAGTAAATTAATTAATATGATTAATTAATTTATTAAGCTTCATTATTTTGAGTGTTAGATTATTTTAACTAGTTAATGGGTCAATTAATTTAAACTAATGAGATTAAAAAAAAAGCCTAGAAATAATTAAGTAATTGATTGGATTAATTAATTAAATGAACCGTACATTAATTTATATGATATGTTTAATTGAATTGAATTGATCAATTATATGGTCTTAACGTTAGGCCTAGGTCTAATAAGTATGAGTTTGATGTGATGGATCATTGCCCAATAGAAGTTCGATAATGGAAAAATCTAATCCTAAAAAAGAATGATTAAGGTTGTTAGTGTTATAGGATGATATCCATAAAAATGGAAAAATCTAATCCTAAAAAAGAATGATTAAGGTTGTTAGTGTTATAGGATGATATCCATAAAAATCCTTGGTATACAAGAACACTACCTTAAAGAGGTGGACTTACACAAGCGATGGGAGTGCCGTTGAGATAGGACTTTGAGGGCTACAAAATACCCTCAACACTATAAAATTTTATGGTATCTTTGGGCAGATTTTTTGCTTGAAAAGTTCTATTTTTCTTCCTCAAAACAGACAAGGAATCATACACTCCCAAGTACCAAAAACCATCCCATTCATGTTCTATACACAAAATAGTTTGTGTCATTGCTCCATAAATCCTAAATCAATATTCCCTAGGTAGGAATTCTCGAACTAAACCTAGTAGTATAGGTTTAATTATGTGTACGCATTCAAAGTGTGGATAAACTTAGAGAAAATACACTTAGAGCTCTAGAGCAAATCGTATCAGTGTAAGGGTTTAGAATTCACATGAAATAAATAATTTGGGGGAGTTCATGGTTGAATTCAAGAACTCCCAATTTTTGCAATGGGTAAGTAGAGTGCAATTTGGATCATTTCATTGTCTACCACACTCAACTGGAAGCTCATAGATAAAAACATAAACCTTCCTACATAATAAATAAATTACACATAATAGATCTAATCGCAATAGCAATGGAGTGCATAAGGTTAAAATTGTGAATGGCATAATTTATGTATTTTTGAAATTTTTTAAAATTCATTGTGTTATGTAAGGCAGGGCCAATGCAAACCCAAATCTCCAAGTGAAACTAGGTTTTTCATTCTCCGAAATGAACTTGGTATGATTGACTTGAATGCATAAATCATTTGAAATAATATAAAAAAATATTAAATTGAGGGGGAATTTTCATTAAAAATCAGCCAACTAACCTTACATTCGGTACACTATGCATCAGTTAAGTCTTTCATAGAATCCAATTTTGTCATTAACCATTCATACTTCAATCAATAGAATTCCCATAAAATCTCACAAAAATAATTACCCATTCTCTAATAAAAAAGTTGAACATCATAGGTTTTTCTTTTGGTACAAATCTCCACTACACCAAAGGCACCATAAGAAATCAAAAGATTTTCAACAAGTATTATAATGGGGCCAAGAGGTAGCTAAGAAAGAAAGGGATATGATGCAGCAAATATTTCTAAAACTTCATAGAGTTAGAAACATAGACTTATCAATAAATGATTCTCATAATCCTCAAGTCTCAACATTGAGGCCTAATGTTATTGTGTTGGGCCCTTCTTTATTATTCTAAACAAATTTACAACATCTTTCTTTTTTCTCTTTTCTTTGCTTTTCTTTTTTCTTTTTTTTTTCCTTCAATTTTTTCCTCAAATTTTTTTCCTTCATGTATTTGTTCAACATTTTTCCTTTCTTTCTTCATTCTTTGAACTTCCCCATATTTATTTTCTATTCCAATCTAAATTTCTTTGGTGAACTCACCTTGTCATTGAAATATGTTATCTTAAGCTTCAAATCATTTTTAGAACAAGAATAAGTTTATAGTGTATTTAGGCTTGGCGAGAAGAAAATATTACCACAAAAGACCTTATTATATGAAAGATTCAAAGTGGTTTACTATAGGAGATAATCTCTTAGAACATCATATAAGGAACAAGCTAATTTGACCTTGATACGTTTTATTGATCAAATGCTTGAACGATTATCCGGTCATTCATATTATTGTTTTCTTGATGGTAACTCAGATTAAAACTAGATTTTTTTTGCCCCAAATGACAAAGAGAAAACCATCTTTACATGCCCATTTGGTACATTTGCTTATCGGCAAATGCCATTTGACTTTTGCAATACCCCAGTCACATTTCAAAAGTGTATGGTAAGCATTTTTTCTAAATATATAGAAACCATCATAAAGGTGTTTATGGATGAATTTATTGTATATGGTAAGTCATTTGATAAATGCTTAGATAACCTTACACTTGTATTTCAAAGATGCATTGAAACTAACCTTGTGCTTAATCAGGAAAATTTCATTTTATAGTTAACCAATGTATAGTATTGGGCCATGTTATTTCTGCTAGAGGAATTGAGGTTGATAGATCTAAGATAGGTCTTGTGCTTTCTTTGCCACCTTCTACTAGTGTCCAGGAGATTCATTCTTTTCTTGACCATATAGGTTTTATCGTAGGTTTGTCAAGGATTTTTCTAAGATAGCATTGTCTTTATGTAAGTTGCTTCAAAAGGATATTGCATTTGAGTTTGATCAAAAATATATGGCAACATTTGACAAGCTTAAGGAACTCCTCACTTCAACACCCATTATCATGTCATCGAATTTGGACCTTCCTTTTGAGATCATGTGCGAGACAAATGACTATGCGGTGGGTGTAATTTTGGGCAGTGTGTTGGGCGGACTCCTCATATTATTTACTATGCATCTCACTTCTTCAATGATGCTCAACTCAACTATTCCACCATTGAAACAAATCTTTTGGCGATTATCTTTGCTTTAGATAAATTTTATTCTTATTTAATTAGTGCAAAGGTAATCGTTTACTCGGATCATGCACCTCTTATATACTTGCTCACCAAAAAAGATGACTAAGCAATGCCTCATTCGATGGGTCCTTCTCTTACAAGAATTTGACTTGGAAATTAGGGATGAGAGGATTCAAAATTTTGGTTGCAGACCACTTAGTCGCCTAGTACATGAGGAATATGCACTCCCATTGCGCGAGGACTTTCTAGATGAGAAACTATTAGCAGTAGGCGTGGCAACTCCTTGGTGTTCCAACATTGTCAATTATATAGTTACCAAAAGGCTACCGGATGAGTTGACTATAGAACAAAGGGATAAGATCAAGAGCAATGCTAAGTACTATATATGGAATGATTCGTACCTTTGGAAGTACTGCTCCAACCAAGTGATAAGAAGGTTCATACCTAAAAGTGATTTTATTCTCATTCTAAAATTTTATCATTCTCATGCATGTGGTGGACATTTTGGACCTAAGAAGACTGTCCTCAAAGTGATTGAAAGTGAACTCTATTAGCCTTCACTGCTAGGGAATAAAAGAAGTTGCAATTACAAGAACTTGAGGAAATCACAATGATGCCTATGAGACTTCATGGATTTACAATGAGAAAAACTAAGGCTTTTCCTGACAAGATGATTTCTATGGGGGAAATTGTCATTAGTCAGAAAGTTCTTTTATTTTATTCAAGTCTTAAGTTATTCCCAGGTAAGTTGGGTTCTCGTTGGGTTGGCCCTTTTGTTGTTACTGATGTCTTTCCTCATGTTGCAATTGAGATATGAAATTTGAAGACAGATAAGATGTTCAAGGTGAATGGCCATAGGTGGAAACCTTATTTTAAGGGCTATCTAATACAGAATGTAGAGGAGGTTTCGATCTATGAGCTGGCATATATTTAGGAGTGAGAGAGGAGGTTATGTTGAGCTAAGGACGTTAAACCAAGCGCTTGTTGGGAGACAGCCCAGCAAATGGAAATGAAATCTTTGAGAGCTCACAATCATAGATTTGATCTCTTTGACTCTCATTCCATTTTCTTTCCATCCATTTTATTTTCTTTAGTTCTTTTATTTTACTTTGTCTTGTGTTATTCATATCCAACACTTTTGCATTTAGTTCTTTATTTTGGTAGCATAAGCTTACATTAGGACAATGTAAGAATCAAGTGTAGGGGGAATTTAGGACTTAGATTTTATTTTTATTTTTATTTTTTGACTTAAATTTTTCTTTGTTTTGCTTTCATTGTGTCTAGTTTTTTAAATTTTTTAGTTTTAGATGTTCTTCTAACTTTTATGATGAAAACTGGTCATGAATTATATAGTTGTAGTTGATGATAAGTGTTGTTTTGAACCTTAATGTTATTCTTTGGTTTACTCAACTCTTTTTGCACAAATAGTCATCTTCTTAGAAATGGAGACAAACATGTTCAAATAGGTAGTTCTTATACCCTCGCTTTGATTATCACATAAATTTTGACATGTAGGGATTGAGTGTTATTACTCTATGGAGATTTGTTAAGGTGAATGGCTCATCATTTGGAAAATGATTAAGCATTAGGATTTGTACCATGTGATGTTCCAAGAATACATCCCTTCTCACCAAACCTAAATATACTCCTACCCTTGTTCTAAAAATGAATTAGTGCTTATAAGACATATTTCATTGACAATGTGAATTTACAAAAAAAAAATTGAGTTGTAATCTATACTATTATTAAAGTGTGAATGTTTCTTTTAATTTTTGATCCGACTAAAATACCTTTTTGATATTATTAGTTTTAATAGTAGTTATGTAATTTAATAATTATGTAATTTTGGAACAAATAAAATTTATTTTTTTAATGGTCAATGAGGTTATAGGATAATTACAATAAGAAAATAACAAGACTTCAAGTCAAACTCTATTTTTATTTGTTTGATATTCCGAAAAAATTGTGAAAACTATATATATAAGTACTTTACCTTTTGTTTTCTCTTTTGTCTATTTATGTTTTCATATTTCGATTCAATTATTTTGTTAAATAATTTTTTAAAAAAATAAAAAAACTAAATAGTTCAAATTTAAATAACAAAATTTAATTGTATTTTGAATTAATTAGTAAATATAAACTAAGATATAAAAAATATTTATAAAATTTGTAAAAATTAAATTTTGATATTGTTTAATGATTCGATAAACTGAAATAAAACACTAAAATTAAATCGAATACTACTTTTTATGAAAATAAAAATTAAATTAAAAATTAAATTTTTTGTTCGACTTGGTTAAATACCATATTTTTAATTTTGATTTGATTCTATCGATTTATCGAATTGTTGTCACCTTTATAAAAAAATCACATTGAATTAGACATAAAAAGATATGATACACTATATGAAAATTATTTTATTGTGAAATATGTCTATTTTGAATAAACTAAATACATCTCACAATATCCAGTCTAATCAAATTTATTAAAATTAATGTGGAAATAAAATCTATTTTTTATATCAATTGAAAGACACATTCCACTGTTGTATTAATAATTTTGGTTATTCCACTTCTAGAAAAAAAATAGAATAGAGTAAAACATATATATTAAAGTGTATTCATGACTAAAATTGGATATTTTTCAAATTATGGGATTAAATTTGCAAAACCTCATCAACTATGAGACTTAAAGTATATTTTCATGTGTTTGAAAAATACGAAAATAATTATATCAGTTAATGAGATATTTGATTCCTTTAACATATATTTTCTCAAGTCACCACATCTCAATTTTATATTAACTTTACCAATTTGCTAATTTCTTCTGAAAACATGTGGGAAAATTATATTTATAAGTATTTTACCTTTTGCTTTATCTTTTGTCTATTTTTGATTTTATGATTTTGTTAAAAAAAAGTTAAATAGTTCAAAATTAAATAACAAAACCTAATTGTAATTTGAATATATTATTTTTAGTTTGGTAAGTTAAAATTAAGAAAAAAGTGTAAGATTGATTAATAAATATAAAATAAGATATAACAACTATTTATAAAATTTTAAAAATTAAAATTCAATATGTTGTACGATTTAATGAATTAAAATAAAAATTCAAAATCAAACTGAATACCAATTTTGTATGAAAATATACCTCACTATATCCAGTTTAATTAGATTCAGTAAAATTAATGTGAAAATAACATCTATTTTTTATATCGATTTAAAGGCATATATTTCACTGTCATATTTATAATATTTTGTCATTACACTTTCTGAAGAAAAAAAATACAACAAAACTTAGAGTGTATTCATGACTAAAATTCAATTTTTTCTTAACCATGAGACTTTTTAAAAATAATTATATTAACTGATGGAGTATTTAATTCTTTTAATACTTTCTCAAACCAACCACATCTGAATTTTATATCATATTTATCAATTATAAGACCATATTTCGAAAACGATGTTATCCCTTATATTTCATATATTTTATACACAAAATTCAAAATATATTTTAATCATTTGACTTATATTTTGTCATTGCAATCATAGTATCCCGATTGCAGTTGCATATAATATTTGAGTTACTCAATTTTTTTAACCTTGAGAATTTATATTAAATCACTATTTGAGTCACTTCATGAAAAAATAGATATTTTGGATTAATCATTTAATCTAATAAATTTTATTTATACTATTTTATTGTGAGTTTGAACATTATAGCTTTTATTGGCTTTCTCTTTCTACTTTTCTTCAAAGTATTATTTTTCTTCTTTGGATACGAAAACGTGTTTGTCATTTGTATTTTTCGGCAATGGCATTTTCCCCCAAAATACCAAATTATTTATTACCCTGTTTAGATAATCCTACCCTTATACTATCACTAATTATAATACAATAATATTAACAAGATATTTATAATTAAAAATATCTCTCATTAACCACAATAAAATAATATTGATAATATATCTACAATTGATAAAATATCTTTCAAAATACATTATATCATTTGTTCTAACATAACATACACATTTTTTTATTCTATATAAGTTCTCTAAACTCACTTTTCAAAACACATTCTTTCACAACACTATCCAAAAACGACTGAATATTGATTTTTTTATAAAAAATTAAATATCAAATCAATTTTTTTATCGACATGGTACATACCAAATTCTCATTTTGATTTACCAAATTTTTTTAATCTCTATGGAACAAATATCGCCTATAAATTATGAGTTAAAAGAGAATTCATGACTTTGTTGCATTGTCAACTACAAAAAAAAAATTATAATATATTATTTTATATTCTTTTAAAATACTTAATTTTTTCATGTTAATTTTCATTCATCTTCTTTTTCTCGAGTTTATATATACATTTAATTAATAAATTACAATAAATAAAATTATAAAAATTAAAAGTATCAACATTTATATACACTAATTGCATGATTTCGAAATTATTGATATTCATCAATATGCAAATCATGAAAAATAAAACGCAATCAACCATCAAACAAGATTTTAGGTTTGCTGGTTGCAGTAATGATATTGCTAACTCTACATGCATTTTTACTATCAAATATCTGGTTGAGATACCTGAAATCTATCATGGAGTCGACAAGGATATATATTGCACACAACAAATATGAGAGATTTTTAGAATATATAACAATGTTTAAAGATTTCAAAAGAGAATCTAAAACCTTAGTTGAGTATAAGTTACCAAAATTTTGAAAAGACTGAATTTTTATTATTTTTTTGGAGAACATGAAAAAAAAAACATTAGTTCATATAATCTTCCAAACATTCCTATTGATGTAGATAATATGGACAATAATTTTTCAAGAGACATACAAGATAAAATGTTAAAAGAATTACCTCAAGAAGATTATAAAATATAACTAAAGTTGAATCTTAAACAACATAAAACTTTTTTAATGATCTTAGAATGCATACAAAAGGGCAAGGGCTTCTTTATTGATGAGCCACGTGGAATATGAAAAAACATTTTACACCATGCATTATTACCTAATCTTTGCATTGTTAGTTCATCTTATATTCAAAAATCAAATAGCACTTGTAACCGCAGCATCTGAAGTTGCTTTTGCAATAATGTCAGGGGTAGAACAATGCATTCTCGCTTCAAAATACCAATAGATACAATTGAATCAAGTCAGTATACTATGTCCAAGCAAAGTAAAGTTGCAGAGTTTTTACGTCAAACATAACTATTTTTATGGGATAAAGCACCAATGACAAAATGATAGCTATCAAGAATGTTGATAAATTGAAAGACGTAATGGGAAATGATGAAGATTTTTGCAAAAAATGGTAGTTTTTTGTGAAAAATTCAGACAAGTATTAACAGTTGTTCCTATGGCAACAATCTATCAAACTATTTCTACAAATTTGGTGAAATTATATTTGTGGCCCAAAATAAAAAAATTACTTTATCAAGAAACATAAATTGAGGAATGATCCAAACTTCAGTGAGTTTTTATTTAGTGTTAGAAAATGTGAGAAACCAAATGATACTAAAGGTAATATCAAAATTCTAGAATAGATAATTATTGAATATGACAATGAAGAAAACTCAATATTACGACTTTTTATGGCTAACTTCCCAACTTTAAATAGAAATGCACATTCAACTCATTGCATAAATCTAATCCCATAATATGGATTAAGTAATGGTATAAGAATGGTATGCAGGACTTCAAGAATAACATATGTTTGGACAACATATTGAAAAGTTTGTCTTTATACCTAGAGTATCATTTTTGCCAGGTGAAAATGAAGGTTATCCATTTCAATTTAGACGTAAACAATTTCATATAAACTTTACTTTGTAATGACAATCAACAAAGCTCAATGACAAACAATTCCAAATGTTGGTGTCTATTTGCCTCATTCAGTATTTTTTCAATACCAATTATATATTGCTATCTTCAAAGGAACTTCAATATCTATAATTAATAATTGATTAAACAAGACACCTCAAATGTAAGAAGAAGACAGACTAAAAATATTATGTATAGACAAGTTTTGAGTGTAGGTACAAATATTTTTTTTTAAGTAATACATTATATATTATTAGTAGTAACTAAAATTTTATTTTTATTAGGGAAAAATAATATTGAAGCATGATTCATTGTAGCACAAAGTTTTGATACCTAACAATCATGTAATGTGAAAAAAATTTCAGCATACAAATAATCAAAGAAAAAATAATTTGCTTACTTATGATGGTCATACTCAATTAAAGTAGTTTGACAATATTATGTATAGACCGTATATACACCGAATAATATGTAAAAACTGACAAATAATTCTGTAAATCCTTAAATATTGAATATGTATTTTACTTAATTTTTAATCCTAGACTTAATTTTTTTTAATTTGTCAAATTTCTTCAATCTGTAGAGGACAAATATCGCCTACAGAGTATAAACTGAAAGAGTCTCTTAGTTTGTTGCAATGTCATATCGATCACTAATTAATTTATGAAATATTTTAGAATATTTTATTTTTTATTTTTTATATTTTGATTATATTTTTTAATTTATGAAGTATCTTATAATATATTAATTTTATTCAAATATATTATTAAATAATATAATTAATTTATTAGAATCATATAAATAACATACAACGCACGTGTTATTTACTAGTAGAATATAAGTGTGGGAAAGTTCAAAGAAAAAAAGAATAAGAAAAAATGTTGAACAAATATAAGGAAAAAAGAATAAGAAAAAAGAGAAGCAAAAGAAAAAAGAAAAGGAAAGAATATAACGAAAATGTCGAAAACTTGTTTAGAATGATAAAGAATGGCCCAACATAATGACATTAAAACCCGAGACTTGTAAATTATGATAATCATTCATTGATGAGTTCCTTATCTCCATCTCTATAAAGTTTTAAAAACCTTTGTTTCATATTCTCTTTTTTTCTTAATCATTACAACCTTTATTGAAACTCTTTTGATTTCACGCGGTTCCTTCGGCATAGTTGAGAAATGTACCAAATGAAGAGCTAGACCCTATAATTGTTTTGGTGAAGTTCTATGAAAATTCACATTTTAGAAGGTTTCATAGTTTCATCATTATTGACATTATCTATTCATAAACAAAATTGAGTTTGATTATTCTAGAAATGTATTTGCCTTTGACGACTAAGGGCTCAATTCAGTACTTGTTTGATTTCACTGCTATATTACTTTATTTATCCCTAAGATTAATAGTTAGAAGTTCAAGCTGGAATTGTCACCTAACACTGCGATGCAAAACTTCATATTAAAATTGTCATCTAGCACCATGGCACGACTTTCAGGAGTCGCGGTGCTAAACCTTCGGGGTGTATTGTCTTATTGGCACTGCAGTGCTAAAACTTTAGCCTCAAAACTTGCTCCAGCGCTGCGTCAACTTGCTCCAGAGCCACGACACAAAAATGTGTTAAGTCTTCTTTAGCTTCATTTTGGCTTTTTTAAATCCTTGATTCCCAATTTCCTGTCAAACATAAACATTCTTCAACATCAACTATAAACAAGAACAAAGAAACAAAATATATAGGAGTAGATCCAAAAAACATGTTGAGAGTTGCACTTATCAAAGTGACATTGCAATCACTCAAATCATTACACGTGGCATATATACCATCTATCACTAATAATAACTGATTGTTGCACAGACAGACTTCACTTCCACACTGTAAAGCATACCAAAAAGTCTTTGTTGAAACCCTACTATTCTAACATATAATATATGAGAAATTTGTTATTTCCTTGAATCTTTTGAAATTTTATTCTTGAAATAACCTTGACCAAGTGTATTTAACATTCTAATCAATTGACTTTCTTGAGTTTCTACCTTCAAAGAACTATATATACCAAATGGCCAAGTTCGAAATCATCAAATAAATGGTAGTGGACTTCGATTAAGTACTAGCAACTGGACTC
Organism: Paulownia fortunei; assembly: GCA_019321725.1. NCBI lineage: Eukaryota > Viridiplantae > Streptophyta > Magnoliopsida > Lamiales > Paulowniaceae > Paulownia > Paulownia fortunei. The sequence goes on along the minus strand of CM033116.1, from coordinate 16,825,522 downwards.
CATCATGAGTCCTACTGGAAGAAAACCATGAAAATAAAGAACATTGGAACAGAGGTGGAGAAGAAGAAAAAGGAGAAGATGGAAGTGGTAGAAAAGAAAAAAGTCGGTTTCAAAGTATACAAAGGAATAAGTGCAATGAAAGGAGACAATGTAGTGGAAGCACTCAACAAATGGCAAAGTTAGCTGCTATTGAACTTGGTGAAAAGAAACTAGCTTACCCACAACCAATTGAAGTCAAAACAAAGCAAGGGTCCTATTATGGATATGCCAGAGAAAGCTGAAGATGGTTGAAGTACTTAAGCCTTCACTCTTGAAAAGGATTAGAAAGGGCTTATGGAGTTTAGTTGAGCCTGCTCGATTGATCTTGGAGCAGGCAATTCAACTGCAACCTAATGCTAATGTAGCTATCCAAATTCTCAGTAGGCCAAGAACAAAGAAACAAAAGCAACCTGCTAAGATAGCCCCTAAGACAGAAAAAGAACATGAAGCCCTGCCATACCAGACTTTCCTAATTTGCCTCAAGTTCCTCTCATTTGTGAAGAAATAGATCATTGGAATTGTTCTCTAGAGGTAAAGGAAAGAGTTTCGCAAATTCCTTGAAACTATTAAAATAGAATGAACTTCTTCAAGTTGAATTGAACCCTATCTGGGAAGAGATGGAAGTCATATCTCTCTCACAGTTAAGCAGATACAAATTTTGGCACATGTCAAGGATAGAGATGCCTACAGCTCAGTTGAAGATATGGAAAGCTCTGAGATTGTCTATGCTCAGATGATTTATTCTCAAGAAGCATCAGATATAAGCTGGCAACATTCTAAAAGAAAAAAAAAAAAAAAGAAGAACATCAAGCAAAATGGAGCTGATAAGGAGAAAGGAGTAAGTCGTAATTGCAATTCTAGATGGTTTCTGCAAACTGAATTGGGTAACATAAGAATAACTTTTTGGGATGGATATATTTTTGAAGAAGATTTTGTATCTCCAGAAATTCCTTTCAAGTACCAACCCCGGTAAGCCTATCAACAATGAAGACAAGGAATTATGTAATAGGTATGCTGCCATGGCGATGACTCTCACATTATCAATTATAATGCAACATATTGTCAATACTCTGGATGTAGTACTTAGAGAACATGAGAAGCCAGTTGATATAGAGGCCGAATATATAGCAAGGGCAGAAGATTTAACAAGTTCAGAAGCAAAGGATATGGAGCAGTGATAAGATGTTGAAGTTGTAACTGAAACTGAAACTGAACAGAGATCAGGGCACTACCAAGAGTCAACTTCAAGCGACTTATCAAGAGTGTAGTATTGAAAATTGAAGGAAATGCTCAAAGTCAATTGCATTTGGAGTCAAACAAACAATTGAGGGGGAACTAGAGGTAAACCTTAGCAATGTATCTACTATCATTGCTCAAATTCTTGATGATCTTATACAGGATATGGAAGAGCATGTGAGAAATGATGTTCCATTGGGTTCGCATAAGCCCCTGGACATATAGCACAACGAAATTTTAAAAGTTTCCAAAACATAAATCATGACAATCATAATTTAGACCTAGTATCTCGTTGCTAAGATGCTGTGGTGGGATCTTCATACACAGAAAAAGATTGCAATCCCTTTGATAATGATCAAGTTACATTGCTTCTTTCACCCGAACCAAGAAATCCCTTAGATATGGTGCAAAATTGTGATTGGATCGCTTCAGCGAAATTAATACTTCTAAGTTTAAAACTTATACTCAAGTTTTCAACTAAGTGCAACAAACTAGTAAATGATCCAAATCATTCTCTATTTCCTGCTGCTAAAATCAGGAGTTCGGATTTTTATCACAAATTACTAACCCCTTCAATAAAACCATTCACCTACGAGCTCCAAGTGTTTCTCCTCTAAAGTTTATTCATACATTCGATAAGTCTATGCTAGTAAATTTGATTCAATAGTTTCTAACTATTAGATTAGTGTATGAGGTTTATGAAGCAGTAACACAAATATTTTGTATATGATTATTTTATTCTTTTATTCAATGACAAAAGAATACAAATCACACAAAAGAAGAATGGTGAGAGAGTTTTTCTTGCCAGCTTAGGCCAAAAAAAGTTGGTATTTTCAGCCTGTAGGAGGGTGTATTTATACGACCTCTTCTCACATCTCGATGAACTCCCATACCACGTGGGATTCTACCTCCATAAGATAGTCTCCTGTGGCATTTAAGATTTTACGGCCAATATCTTATACTCATCCAACATCCTTATTTCTTCTTCCTCCATGATTGAAATTTTCTAACTCCAATTCGTAGCGGCCTTTATCCTATCAAGCCCATACCCATTGGCGCTAATACTAGAATTAGTTAAGCCCAATAACACAAAGTCAGAGGTAACAGATTTTGCTCACAATTTCATGGCAGAATACTGAACATGTAAAATCTCATACAAATTGACCAATCAAAAAACACCCTAAATCATAGCCAAAATCCAAACCATCTTACGGTTCAGCACAAGCATCACAGTACCAAAAGCTAAATAAAGAGAACATGGAAAAATTTTGCTCTCATCTCACAGTTCAAACAAAGCCCGAGCCCTAACTTGACAAAACCCATCGATTTGGGCCGCAAAATATGGGCATAGTGGGTCTTAAATCGAGCCTGGCGTCGTTTGGGATGAGGGGAGATGACTTACTTGGAGCTAGACGCCGGGGTACTGTAGGAGGGCCATTTTTCCAGGCGGGTTAGGGAGAGAAATAATAATCCAAGCAGTGGATGAGGGTGAAGGGAATGGGTGCTGGGGTTATTTTAACTCCAGCCATCATCGATCGATCTACTCAGCAGTGAATTTCACTATTAAGGAGTTGATTTTTCAGCCTAAATTTGTTGCAGCCCACTGTGGTACATCATGATGTATCTTTTGTACACGGGAAATTTTACGAGTATAGGTTATTGTAGTTTGAGTCATTGACAAATAACATTACAAATCAATTGTTGAAATTCATTCATGTTGATAAAAAAAAAATGTATTAATTACTTGATTAGTTGTTGATAAATTATCAGTAACTGTTAAAAATTGATTAATGATATAACAACGTACATAATTGATTGACTCAAAAGATTAAAAAGAAAATTATCAAATTCACATATGACTGAAGTTGACCTAACCTCTAATCGAAGTATGTGACAAAAAATGATCAACTTCTAATTGGAAATCCTAATGGATGCGAGAGATCACACTCTTTCAATGCTATGCTTTTTGTGTAAAAAGATTTTAATTCTAATAGGTATATAAGTTTTCTCTTAATTTGTATAATACTCATATCAATATTTAGTTTTCACTTTAACTTGCACAATACTAAAATCATTACGTGGGTTGTGCTTCGCATGCTGTATATTGCCCTTATTGTTTCTATTTAAAGGCCTTTCCTTTTACAACTTCCAAACTTTTTTTATTTTTAATTTAAAAGGTACAAAGAGCCATTAGCCATGAAACCAAAATAAACTTGGAAAGCTTATGTTGATTATAATAAGCTGATGATAATTTGACAGATTTGAGAGCTAGTCATTTTAAATTATAATAACAAATCATTGGGCATTTAAATAAATTCAAATTATATATAATTTTTAAATCTTTCATCACCCATTTCAGCTATTTTTTTTATTATTATTTTAGTAAAATTCAAATCCACCTAATATTGAAACCATTTAAAATGCTCAACTCCAAACCCATCCATCAAATACAACAATAGATGTAACCTTATTGTTGTATTCAATTCTTTGGTTTTGTGCAGGTTCACACAGTATGAGGTTATGCGTGTGTGTGTTGTGTGCGCATTTCTACATTGTAGAATAGGAGTTACAATAGGAACCTGGAAATTTATCTTACTCTCACCAACTGAAAATTAAAGTGAGTGTCGGATGTCGTTTTCTATAATACGACAAAATGTTTACAGCATTACAATCAAAGCTGTGAGGCTGTACAAACCTCTTATAAAACCAGAAGAGTGAGGATAAAAGAACAAGCACCCACAACAAGGGGACTGATAAAGAACTAAAATTAAAACTAACTTTCTGTATGATGTTTATTACGAGCCTTGACTCCTATTGCTAGTTTACACAGTCAATCATGAATAGAACATTAGTAAAAGTTCAAAATCGAATGATTTATCTTCTATGTGCTCTCTTTCGCATATTTGCTGGTCTCCTCTGCCACTTTAGCCCACTCACTTCCAATTTTCTCACTATATGCAACCTGTAATGACCATGACAAAAGCCAATGCCTCAGTGTAGAGAGATCCGTGCTTAATAGTTTTGCAATTTGCATTCACAGAGCATGCCATGCACGAAAACCAAACGAAATTCTTCAAACATAGATTTTAACACCACATGAATTTATTGAGTACTGTTGAGTTCTAAAAAGACTATGAACTACTTCTACAATTTGTGTTTTGATCACCGGAATTCAAAATGAGATCTATGCTTAAGTAATTGCATCATCAAAGTTGGCCCACATTTCTTGCAGTAGCACACATTATTGATACTGGTTGAATTTGAAAATCAGAGATATCAAGCCGCACCAGCAGCTATTATTCAGCGAGTAAAAGTACCTGATTAATAACGAATCCTTTCAACATGTTAACAAAGTCAGCCTGCCTTTCTCCATCTAGCCTTTGAATTTCAATCCTATTATTTTCCTGCAATCACACCATCAGTTTCTTCACATCAATAACACTAGATCTATTAAACATGAGAAAGACAAGCACAGAGAACATATCAGTAAGAAAACATTAGTTGACAGTATCTTTTCCACATTCTAAACATGAAGAGAATCCCAATCCCACATACTCATAGGAGCCTAAGGATATCTTAAGATACACAAAAATTAATTCAAAAGGAAAAAAACTGGGAGAAAAAAAAAAGATAGCTTTAATAACTTTTCAGTTCACAAGAGCAGTTTGCTTCCCAGAGACACCCCTTTCAGTTCCTAATCTTGGCAAACCGTAACAATATTCTCTGAGAAAGCATTCTCTATATCTATCAAGTATAGCTGACTGTTAATAAGTTTGCCTCTGCACTGAAAAGATGATACTGGACAAGTGTGTTGACGAATTATCACAATCTGGCTCTCGGTAAATGAGCTGAAGGTCATCACAACAAGGATTTTTGTATTACAGGCATATCCCAAGCCCTCATTCTGAACTATTGTTATGATGCACCAAAACCAGATCAACAATACAGTAATCCTTGACCATTAACAAGCAAAAGTTTGAATATCTAAGGCAACAATCAAGCATAGAATAGAAAACAACCCCAGTTTCTGAAATTAATCTATATCCAACACATAATCGTACTAGAAAATTTTTCTAAACTACAATTAGGCACCAGAAAATATATTAATTGCAACAGAATTATTTATTGGTAATGGCTTATGACAAGATCCAATATCATGTTACTGAATAACATTCAGTACAACCAGTATTTGCTTTCCCCTTTTCTATCTAAAAGCAATCATATATAATTTATTATTTCACTTCATGTTGAATCACTTGGATCAAACTACATTACATCAATTTTGAGTATTATGTCAGAGGAGCACTTTTGCATGCTAGGATAGTGTTCCTTCTTGTTCTTAAATCTGGCAATTAGAGCATATAGATAGACTTATATGAAACAGAAGTCAACCTGCATCCTACAGTAATGATCCTTGTAGTTCCTAAATGTGGGAATTTGCACAAATGGAAATTCTCTCACAAAGCATACTCTATAGATATCAAGTAGCGTAAATTTCCTATACCTGGACCAAATAATCATTATTTTGCATCCATGTGGATCGATGGCTTAAGAACAAGTACACTCATGAGGCACCCACCAGATCCGGAAATAATTCGAAAGCAGATTTTGCAACAAGCAATTCACCATTACTTGCAAATACCAGCCCATCCTTCAGAATCACTTTCACAACCCAAAGAATTCTCACCTTTTATTATAAATTAAAATCAGATTAACAGGAAGGTAAAAAGGAAAAAAATTGCGATGGCCTTGGTTTAAGCAAATGCTGGATCTCTAAGGCAACAATCAAGCATAGAACAGAAAGCACCTCAAGTTTCTTACTGCAATCTAAGTCCAAACCATAACTGTAAACATTTTCTAAACCATTGACAGGCTCCAAAGAAAGATTAACTCCAAAGAAAAATATTACTTCATGTTGTACCAACAAAAAAGTTTCTCATGATGTAGTAACAATGTAACCAACTTTCAGCAAATTCTGCCCGCAAAACAATAAAGCAAAGGAAATGATAATAGAGCTGACTAAATTGGATGGCAGCTATAAACAATTTCCCATAGAGAAAATATGGTTTTGAAGAGATCAATAAGTAAATTGAAGACTTCTAGATTAACAAATCAAGAGACTCCCAGAAAGAGTCTGTTATTGGACAAATAGACAAATAAATGCTGCTTAACAATTATAAAAAAAAAAAAAAAAAACATAAGAGTCATATAGGTGCAACATGATTTTTATAACTTCATTTTTAAAAAACACCAGGAGAATAAAATGAGGTAAACTAAAAGTCAATTCACAGGAAGCTCCAAAATACTCAAACGTTATTAGGGGAAAACAATCAAATGAAAAATCAAGCAAAAGACCAGAAAATCAGGTTCGTCACTCCAAAAAGATAGTGCTTCAACCCAAAACCTGAACTCTGTCAGAAATAATCTGATAGTTTATACCTTAATCCTTTCATATTCTCTAATTGCACAACTTTTAGCATCCTCCGTGACCCTAATGGCATCTTTTAGGTCCTCTAATTTGCGGATCCTTGACTTGTCACCACCAAAAATTTTAGATGATGCAGTTTCAAGTTTTTCAGCTCTTGAATGCAAGGACGACAGTTCAGATATAAGAGTTTGCACTGTCAATAAAGCACTAGAACGATCAGAGAATGCACTGTGTACAGCTAACATCAGCCCCATATATTCGTGCAATGTATCCTGCAATACATACAGAGGAAAGAGTACAGCTGTAAGTTTGAGTTCAAAGATCTAAAGAGTACTCCAACATATCACTTAATTTGATTTTCTGTTTCTATGTTTGATGGGAGGAACAAAACAAGAACTGACTCTCTAGATGGAAGATTGTTGTTAGAAGTCAAGGATCCAAAGCATAAAAACCAGCAAATTAAAAGAACCAACTACTTTTAAAAGACCATATGAAGTGAGTGAAAAAAAGCAGTATGTTTTTTGACAAACAACCCATGCTTTTGGTGGGAACAAAACCTAGAACTCTAACGGCTTGTTTGGTAAAAGAACTAATCATTCCAGGAAAACTCAATCCATGTAGAATGGAATTCCATCTGAAATGCCCTTTCCCGTTTCATTGTTTAGCAACAAATAGGGACTGAAGCCAAAATGGAATAGTCTTTAAACATATATGTATATCTATAAGATATACGTATATTTAAAACATAACATACAGCAAAAATACAACATACGATATATCATAATACTACGGATACATATATATAATATGTACTAAGAATAAAATATATCTTATATTTAAACATATGTATATATATGCCTTACATATATACATACACTCCTATACAAATACAGTGAGTATATATTTATATATATGTGCTGGTGTGTGCTCACACACATATATATAGCTTTGTTGACGAGAATCATGATCAAAAGATTTTGGGAGAGATTTCGGGTTAAGGAAGGAACTTCCTTTTTAGTTAGGATTCCCAATTAATCCTTAAGTGGGAATAATTATCCCGAGAAATGAGTTTTCCCACTGAAAGTCATTGTTGGACTCTTCAATCCACTTGTCTTAGTCTAGTCTTGCCAAACAAGAAATGATATAAGAAAAGTAGGTTTGGCTTCTCTTGGAATCCCCATTCCCTCATACCAAACGTGCTGTAAGTCCCTAGTCTCCACCTTCACTATTGAGGTAGGCTTATTGGCAATTTGATCATTCCAAATCATAGAATATAAAAATGTCCAAAAGGCACAAACTTGTCAAGAAGTAATGACCCACAACAAGAAAGCAACACTTACAAAATGCTTCACGGTCTGTGCATTTAATTCTCGATATAATCTGCTTGCTTTGACAGCTGCAGTAGCCACACTTTTCATGTCAGCAGCCCTCACTCTTTGAGTATTCAATGCTGCCTGCTCATTCTCAAACTTTGTTAACTTAATGAAAGCTAGCCCTAATTCTCCCATTATCTCCCCCATATCTTGCTGTGCTTTCACCAGTGATTCTGCCTACCAGTTCAGAATAAAAAAATAAAGAGAAATGCGATTAGACTATGGCACTCAATGCTAAAATTTGTTGAAATTAAGTGCAACATTGTCAAACTCAAAAATGCAAGTGGGCGCAAATATTCGCATTCCACATGATACATAAAAATTAAAAAAAAACATAGTGCTGAAAACAGGGCTTGGATGTCGAGAGACCTGTTTCGATGCATTAGTGAGTTGCTGCTCAAGATCCCACAACTTCTCCTTCTTCTCCAAGAACTCCTTATCCTCTTCCTCCACAGGCGGCCTCAAATTAGCCCAATCATTGACAACAGATTGCTTCAATTCCTTAAAGAACCTTAGCATATCCCTCCCGCCTTTAGCAGGGTGCACCACATCTTGTGGCTCAACCACACTCCTTGACTCCCCCAAAAGCTGCTTCGGCAGCCTCACCGCCCCATCAAGCATCCTCGATGCCACATCAATGCTAGTGGGCAGCGGCATTCTCCCCTGCACTGTTAAAAACACCCTCAACTCATCGCTTTTTTTAATCACAGGATGCCTTGTAAGCCTCCTCAAGTACTTCTCCAATTCCACTCTCCTCTGCTCCACAAAATCCTGCTTCTGCATCACCTGACTTTCCACTACACTTTTATCTGGCCGTGGCGGAATAAAAAATCCTCTGTAACCTTCACTCAGTCGATCCGACAGAGTAACAACGTCTTTAAACCGCCTCCGGACACTAAAATCCGACCCTCCATAATCCAAAACATTTGTGCTCGTGGTGATCAGATAAGTAACGTAAGTATTGCCACCAGGAACAATCGAATTGGAAGACTCAACCTCCTTCTGCGGATTTGAAACGCTAATTTTCAAATACTCCGAGCTGGAGGACTCAGATCCCAGGGGCGAAATCGTCACTTCACCGGAGATCTCTCCATTGCCGTTGGATTCCGGGAACCTGTCGTGGAAGGGGCTGAAGATGACGTCAGCATAGGAGGGGGAGTCCAGAGATGGGTTGTGAGGGGGGAAGAGGAGGGGATCGGAGACGGCGGGAGTGGTGGCGATGGACGGCGGCAGAAGGAGGGGATGTTCGGCGGAGGAGGAGGAGGAAGAGGAGAGGGTGGTCATGGCGCTGCGGTAATTGGAATAGGATTTTGAGGCAGAAACGCCGCCGTTGAAGGAACTGTCGTCGTCGTCGTGGAGGGTTAGGGTTTGCATTTGATCTGTGGCAGAGAGAGGGTGGTGGGATTCTTCTTCTTCTTCATCCCCTTTACCTGGTAGTAGATGGTTGTTCTCTGACCCCATCATCTCTGTCAATTTGTAGTTTTGGCTTTGGATCACAGACAAACAATAGAATTGGATTTATATAAGGAAAGTTATTAAAGTGATTAGCATTGTTTCACTTCAGCTTCGTCTACAATCAAAAACTTCGAATTTTAATTCAAAAAATAAAATATAAAATTATATTATTCCGAATGATAAAAATATTTTCTTTAATAGTTTTCTCACTTAAATCTAAAATCCAAGTGTTCGAGTAAAACTCAAGTTCTATCACGTGCTCTTAAAAAGTCCATTTGGTTTTAAGATAATTATGCTGTGGAGGAGATAGGTTTATGAAGATAATTAGATAAGTAGTTTTCTTTTATTTTATTTAGATAACTCGTATCATATATTTTTAGTTGACGAGTTAAAATGTTCAAAATGTAATTTAATTTTTGAGTTTAATCTGATTCTTATTTTAATTGTTTATGTTAATATTTTTAAAATCGTTTCAATTGATTTAATTGATTAAATATCAAATCAATTACTCATCAAAAATGAGTTGGATGTCTGTTCATCGTGAATCAGTGAAAATCGACAAATTTAAGAGATTCGATCGAACATATTACTCCCATTATTTGAAAATCAATTTTTTTTATACCAATTGATGCAAATTGGTGGCGGGGCTGATGTGGGTTGTTTTGGAGGTTTGGGGAGGCCAAGGAGATTGATTTAATGAAAATGATGGATCTAGTTATGGAAACGTGGGAGGAGGAAAATATGAAAATGATGGATCTAGTTATGGAAACGTGGAGGAGGAAAATATGAAAATGATGGATCTAGTTGTGGAAGTGAAGTAGGAGGAGAAAAAGGAAAAATGGAGAAAAATAAAGGACAGTGAAATGAGAGGCCAAAGAGAATCATTTCAGTGACTATTGTAATAGAGAAAAAAAAAAAAGGAGAGGAGAAGTGACTATTGTGATACAGAAAAATATAGAAAAACAGAGAAGAAAATATAAAAAACGAGAAACAAGAAAGGAAAGTAGGGTTTCTAGATTTTCTTTATTTCCATAACTTTGATTTTTCAAAATAATAATTATAAAACTACTTGGAAGAAAAATATTTTGATCACTAGTAGATGGGAGAATTATTATACTGCACGACACGTTATAATCTATATAAACATATATCTATGTATGAATATTTATAAGCTCAAAATACATACATAGATATATATATATATATATAGATGTAGATGTTATAACATACCGAGGCAACGGACTTTTCGTAATCGAGTTAACTTGTTGAACCAATGACCCAATTAGCTAATTGGTTGGATCTTGTGTTCGGATCTGGAAATATTGGTTTGCACTCTCAAATAGTATTGAGTGCATATTGAGTGCACATAACTGTCATATTATACATTGAAGCATGCATATCATAGAAATGGAGTTTTGGTGTTGAAAGTCTTAATGAATGTAATGCCCCACATTTTATGACAATAAATTTCGTTATAACTAATAGAATATTTGGTTGATGTTATTTAATTATGATGAAATTATTAAAATGTATCATTAATATTTTTAAATAGTATGTATGCAAGTGAATATAACAAGAACTCGATGTGCTAAAATAAGTTCATGCCAATCATGTTGATCGATTGATTTTGTTCATGATAATTATTTGATTGACTCGATTACTTTGATAATTAGAATAATTGCAGCATTTATTAATGATTTTTTTATTACTTATAGTATTGTCTTGAGCTTGGTATTATTATAAATTTCATTCTATCATATATATATATGTGTGTGTGTGTGTGTGTGAGAGAGAGAGAGAGAGAGAGAGAGGTTGATTAATATAGATACTATTAAAAGAAAAGGAGATTATGAACAGACTATAAATGGCCTTGTTTTCAGACTATATACCTACAAATAAAAAAATAAAGAACATTCAAACCTTCCATTTTTATTTTTATTTTCTCATACATTTTAATAGTGTATGAGTCATTCTTGGCCAACAATTAAGCCTTCAATCACTTTAATTGCAAACAAGATCATATATTCAAAATGATGTTTCATCTCATATTTCAATATCATTAATACACGTCAAGTGTTAAAAATAACATCACCAATGCACATTTGGTGCATATTGGTGATATTGGAATAGAAGATGAAACATCATTTAGAATAGATGATCCAATCTTCCTTAATTGGCCGTATAAAATTATCTCCAAATTGGACATAGAAATAGACATTCCTCTCTCTAAACTCAGGGCACATCTCTATCTCTCTCTCTCTCTCTCTCTCTCTCTCTCTCTCTCTCTCTCTCTTCTTAGCCTCACGTCTCCCTTCTTCCTTCTTTCTCATAGTTTCTGTTAGATGTACTATGCCCAAAATTTTTACTTTAGGCACAAAAAAAGAAACAAAAATGTTTCTCTATCTCATAATCTTCTCCACGTAGCAAGAGAAAAAAAAAAAGAGTCTCAAAGTATGATTATCTTATATTGTGATTAATCATGAGTTATTTTAGTCATACTCTGTCTCTCTTTATGAATATATAAATATATGTATATGCGATTACATATATATTTATACAGCTATATGAACATGATTTTTTTATACCTAGGGTTTTTGGTTGTTAAGTGCACCGTATCTAAATTTGAAAATGTGTTTTGAGTTCATATGAAAGAATTTCGGTTGATTTTCTGATATATTGTATATTTATATGTTGTGAATGTCCATTAATTTCAAAGATCTAATTTTCTCATGAAATATTTAATTTGGATTTTTAAACAAAGTATGTTCCCTCTGAATTTGATGCTAAATTTTTTTGGTAATTGCATTTGAAAATGTATTTTGAATTCATATGATAGGATTTTGAGCTAATTCTCTGACATGTTTTATATTTATATGTTATGACGGTCTAATAATTTATATTTAAAGATTGAATTTCCACATAAAATATTTAATTTGGATTTTTGAACCAAGTCTATTCATATTGAATTTGATACTAATAATTTTTGTTAACTGCATTTGAAAATATATTTTGAATTCATATGATAGAATTTTGAACTAATATTCTGATATATTGTATATTCATATCTTATGAATGTTTAGAAACTTGTAAAGATTTAATTTCCTTATAAAATATTAAATTCAAAATTTTGAACCTAGTTTGTTCGCTGTAAATTTGATGCTGACTGTTTCAGGGACCTGAGTTGTAAAATTTGTTATAAATACCAAATAGAATTTTATTATGATGAGAAAAAAAATTACTAAATAATTATTGATTTGTTATTTGTATTGGTGTAAAATTTCAGAATCATATCATTTATATATTTCGAAACAAAATTTTATGGAGTAAGATGTGTTCATTTTGTTTTGTAATATGACTAAAACACTAACATGAGTTAGAAAATTTGAAAAAATGCATTTCCCTTATTCTCTTGACGCTAATAGAATTCACAAGATATTATTAGGATGTTAGCTTTTGTGTGATTAGAATTTGCATGAAAAGAGTATGTAAATTTTTAGATAAAATTCTGTAAAACCTAATAAGTCAAGGTACCAGTTTTGTTGACAATATTCAGTAGTTAGTCTTGTTGCAATAATTATTTATGTTGGTATTTCTTTTGATGTTGCAATAATGTAAGGTGGTTTTTGGCGTGAACCGTCTTGAAGGCAAGCATATCGAAGGGGTTCTCAAACATCATGTCACCTGACGTTGGAAATTTAATAAGTTGGTAAAAGTGTAAGTGCATCTCTTACTATGACCAGTTGATTATTTTTATCGCTTTATGTATATGACATATGTACATGCCAGATGTCGTGCATGGTTTCGCGAATGAAGAATTTATATTATGTTAATATTATATATTTTTTATCTAGTATGAGTAAAGTATGACAATGATGTCGAGTTAATCTTGTTCCATACTATATAATAGATAATATGAGTAAAAGTATTTTTCAAAAGAGTATGTTTTTTTTAAGAGGCATGTACTGGGCTCCTAGTCTGCCTTTATTAGTTATGAGTTTGCTTCGGTGGGATTCGGTGACTAGGTACCCTAAGTTTTATTAGTGTTGTGCGCAATGATACCACGTCTAGGCCCTTACTAGTATGTATTTTCAAATATATATATATATATATATATGTATAAAAAAAATATATGTCAAGCCTTTTGTGAAGAAATCATTCTATATGTTTTGTGAGATTTATGATGTCACTTGCTAAGTATTTGCTTATAGATTCATATTATCATATTACAGGGAAACGCAAGGGTAAGATATAGACATAAAGAATAATGGGGTTGGTGCAAGGTGATAGTGGTGACGGAATCTCGAAATATAATTTTTCTTCAAGTGATCTTAAATTTATTAAATTTTTGAATTAGTTTGAATATTTCATGTTTTGAGATATTGTGCAATTTTTTTTAACTTTGAGCTTTACAAGGACTCTTTCTGTATTTTAATGAATTAGAGGCTATACAATTTTCTAATAGAGACTTGTAAAAAAAAAAAACTTTTTCTTATTATTTCAAGTTATTTTTATTAGATGACTTTGCTAAAATGATCTAAATACCACTAAGTAACGGAGAAAGTAATTATGTCCCACTAAGAGGGTGTTATAATTATGGTATCTGAGCGAGTTTCCGACATTCCATCACAATACCACCGGCATCAACTCTACCATCTTCCAAGTAAAAAAATATTTTTTTCAATTAATAAAAGTGTAATATAATTATTATAAGAAGTTTCATGAACCTTGTCTCAAAAACTTAGGAAGATATACATCGTCTTATTTTGGAAAATGTTAGGCTTAAAGGTTATAAAAAAAATGAGAGTACGTGTTCGACAACTTCTTTCAGGTCATGGTACATTTTGGTGGATCTATGGTGCATGGAGTAAGATGCACCACGAGCTTCCTCCAATACCTTCTTTCTCAGTTCTTAATTGTTGAGATGCATAATCGGTTGCCAAAGAAGAGTACCCTATTATCGGAGACTTAAAAACCCTTACTTTTTCCTTCTTGTATCTCCTGTTTAATTCTCTAAATGCTCAGATTCTACTCTCTCTTTTTTAATGTCATCAAATAGTATCTATGCCAAGGTCAAGGTAGAGAGTTGTTATGCAATTATCTGAAACCCAAAGTCCAACACTTCTTTCTATAGTAGTTGAGACTTTATACATAGGGCGCTAGCTACTCTGCTTGTTTTTCCCATGGTGGTAAATGATCTCACAATCATAGTAATTAACCAATTCAAGCCATCTATGCAGCCTCATATTCAAGTCCTTATAGGTAAAGAAGTACTTCATACTCTAATAGTCTGTGTAAATTTTGTAGTGAAATATATACAAGTAGTCATTCAGATATTAAAATCAAAGACTATTGCTGCCAACTCTTGATCATGGGTGGGGTAATTCTTCTTATAATCTTTTGTTTCGAAGTGTAGGTGATGGCTTTTCCTTTCTACCGAGGCCCATTTTTGGCACATCACTATAGATGTCAAATCCAGCTTATGCAAGTTTGTAGGGTATCCAAAGGAGTCTATTGGATACTATTTCTATGATGCCATGGAACAAAGGGTGTTTGTTTCGAGGAATGCTACCTTCCTTGAAGAAGAATTTTTTTTCTGATGGAAGTGGCAATGTCGTAGAACTTGAAGAGGTTCAAGAACCACAGAACACCCCAATTGACGCAGTAAATGGTACACCAGCTGATGCTGGACCCTCTAAGGCACAATCTCTTCGAAGATCCGAAAGGGTCTCAAGGGTACCTAAGAGGTACAACTTGTTGTTAGAGAACAAAAAAGAGGGACTCCCCTTAGATAATGATCCAAGAAGCTATGGAGAGGCGATGTCTGACATCGACATGGTAAGGATTGGAGTGCTTGTTAATCTCTTCTTTAGTTCAATGAAACTCTATTCACAATCATTGGTCTATCCGTATCTCTTTTGGATAAGTGTTGTTAAAGGCGAGGCAACCTTCAAGAAGTTCTCAACAAACTTTCTATATATCCTCCCAATCTCTTTAGAAAAAACAATTCTGATCTCACAAACATTTTTTGGTGGACTCCAGCTGACCGTCTCAATCTTTGTAGGGTCTTACCATCACCCCATCTTTAGAAATTATTGTTTGATCATCAATATTGTGACTATTAATTGGACTAATATAATAAAATCCAAGCTCCTCAAAGAGTGTTAATCTAGAACCATTGACCAACCCACGAGCGTATTCATCTACTTTTGCTACAAGTTCATTCATATGTCTTTTTGCTTAGTGATTCCCTGAAACAATTTCAACCTCAATTTATCAAGAATTTTTAACAAACTCTATCGATAGTAGAAGGTTTCTCTCACTTAACATTCTTCATTCATAATATTAAACCTTGGCAACTTCTCTTAGTTCTCTGAGTGGCCGGTTGGACTGCAACCTACTCAAAGCACTGCTTAAGGCTCGAACAGGAAGAATTGACCCATGTAAATTAGAAGTGGATATAGAAACTTGTTGTATTTAAGAATAACAATCATATCAGAGTTTAGGTAGCCAACATTGTTCATTGCTTTATACGCTTGACATGTTGTCATTGCGCCATTGTCTCGCATAGCCACAACATGATTCTTTCTTTCTTTTAAACCCCTCCCCATAGTCATTCTTGCTCAGCCAGAAAAAATTCAAGTATCAAAATAGAAAGAAATGGATACCAAACTTGTACAAATTTACCATCACGACTACCACATGATGAGATGGGATATATACATTGATTGGTCTCATCTGCAATAAAGTATGGTATGATGCCACTTTCCATATATTATTGAAATTATATGAGTTATTACAAAGTACCAACACTCATTTTACAAAATGTACGCCAAATTAAAGAAGTTGCATTGCAATATACTATGACAATCGGCATGTTCCTAAGAAAGAAATAAAAGATTTTTTCAAACAATTATATTCTAGCAATAATTCTAATTTATGGATTGTTGTTCTATTGTGCATCTCAATGAGATAGAATAAGATTATAACTAATCCTGTGGAGATAGTTGTAGAACTGTGACCAGCACCAAAGCAATTATAATTACTCTCAGTCTGCTTTGTAAATCCAGAAAGACCACATGTCTGTCTTAAAGTTAGCATCTTGTCTCTTCTTTCCGCAAATTTTGTATGTGGATAAGACTGCACCATATAGAACTAGATTATCATAATAAAGACAATGATCATAATAAACCTCAAAATGTACTAGTTCATTAGCTATGGTATAATGGAAAAGAACCATCACTTGGTGCGTAACATCCTAAAGTATTATATCTTGAGGAGCATTGAAAACATAATGAAGAGCCACAATTAGCTCAATAATGGCGAGGCTTGAACCAAGATGACCCTAGTCTTGGAGACATTCAAATAACATCGGATTGTAGTTCATCAGCAAGTTGTTTCAATTTCTCCATGAAAATCAATATTTAGTAAAAGAGACTATTTGAAAATTTAAAATAAACATTCTTAGAGCAACATAAAACTTACATTATATAAATGTTTCTTAAGTTAGATCTGAATCCATATTCTACATTTGTAGAGAGGTTTTTTTGGTCTAAAAGTGGAGTTGGAGGTTTCGGTGAGAAATTTTTCATTCTTTCTAACAATGATGTGCAAACTCCAGTTGATCTTTTTCCTATGATGCACAAACTCCAGTTGACCTTTTCCTTAACTTCAACACCAAAATAGTATAAAATAACCATTTCAATCAATTATTCCAACCCTAAACTTACAACTGAAGGTAAATGCAATTCATTCCTAGTATACAACCAAAACAAAATTATATAAATAAAGAAATACCACTAGTTAAAGTAATGTGACGAAATCATCAATTTGAAGAGGCAACTTGGGAGCGTGAAGAGGATATGAGGCAAAAATAGCCCGAGTTGTTCTAAGTTTCGAGGATGAGACTTTTATAAGGTATGAGGGATTGTAATGCCCCACATTTTATGAAAAGAATTTCCATTAGAACTAACAGAAATTTAGTTGATGTTATTTAATTATGATGAAAGTAACAAAATGTGTCACTAGTGTTTTTAATTAATGTGTATGCAGGTGATTATGACAAGGACTCGATATGCTAAGACAAGTTCATGACAATCATATTGATTGATTGATTGATTTTGTTCATGATAATTATTTGATAGACTCGATTACTTTGATAATTAGAATAATTACAATATTTATTTAATGATTGTTCTATGATTCTTATGGTATTATCTTTGAGCTTGGATTTCATTCTATCATATATATGCATATATATGTAAAAATGATTAATATAGATGCTATTAAAAAAATGGAGATTATGATATTAAAGTGCCTTGTTTTGAGACTATAAACGTACAAATAAAAAAAATTTAGCCCTTTCTCTTTTATTTTTTTCTCACATGTTTTAATCACGTATGAGCCATTCTTGGCCAACTATTAAGCCTTCAATCACCTTACTTGGCCATGGAAAATAATCTCCTAAATTAGCTATAGAAATAGACACTCATCTCTCAAAACTCACGATATCTCTATTTCTCTCTCTCTCTCCCTCCTCTTAGCCTCATTTTCTTTCTCTTTCTCTTTCTCTTAATTTATGTTAGATGTACCATGCTCAAGAATTTTACTTTATTCATAAAAAAAAAGAAATAAAAATATTATTCTATCTCCTAATTGTCTCCATGTAGCAAGAGAAACAAAGAAGAGTCTCAAGGTATGATTATCTTTTATTATGATTAAGTGTGATTTGTTTTAGGCATACTATGTCTCTCTTTATGAATGTATAAATATATATATATATGCAATTACAAATTTATGTATATAGCTATATGAACATGTTCTTTTTTTATATTTAGGGTTTTTGGTTATTAATTGTACCATGTCAAACTTTAAAAATATGTTTTGAGTTCATATGATAGGATTTTGAGCTGATTTTCTGATATGTTGTATAATTATATGTTATGAATGTCTAGTAATTTTTAAATTTTTAGTTTTCTTGTAAAATACTTAATTTGGATTTTTAAATAAAGTATGTTCACTATGAATTTGATGCTGACAGTTTTTGTTAACTGCATTTAAAAATGTATTCTGAATTCATATGACAGGATTTTGAGCTAATTCTCTTATATGTGTATATTTACATGTTATGACAGTCCAATAATTTTTAAAGATTGAATTTCCTTGTAAAATATTTAATTTGGATTTTTGAACCAAGTCAGTTCACTGTGAATTTGATACTGATATTTTTTTTATTAATTTCATTTGAAAATGTATTCCGAATTCATATGACATTATTTTGAACTAATTTTATGGTTGTTGTATATTTATATGTTATCAATATCTAGAAACTTGTAAAGACTTGATTTTCTTGTAAAATATTTAATTTAGAATTTTGAACCAAGTCTGTTCACTATGAATTTGATGCTGACAATTTCAGCGACCTGAGTTGTAAAATCCATTATATATATCAAATGAAATTTTATCATCATGAAAAAAATTACTAAATGATTGTTGATATTTTATTTGTATGGGTGAAAAATTTAGAATCATATTAAAATATATTTTGAAATAAAAGTTGTAGAGTAAGATGTGTTTATTTTGTTTTGTAATATGTTTGAAACACTGAAATGAGTTAGAAAATTTAGAAAAATGCATTTCCTTTGTTCTTTTTAAGCTAGTGAAATTCAAGAGATATTATTATAATGTTACCTTTCGTTTGACTAGAATTTACATGAAAAGAATATGTTAATTTTTAGATAAAATTTTCTAAAACCTAATAGGCCAAACTACCAGTTTTGTTGACGATATTTAGTAGCTAATCTTGTTACAATAATTATTTATGTTGGTATTTCTTTTGAAGTTGCAATAATGTGAGTATTTTAGAATAATATATTCAATAAGTATGTAAAATGGTAATTTTTGGCATGAACTGTCTTAAAGGCAAGCACATCAAAGGGGTTCTCAAACACCACGTCACCTGACGTTGGAATTTAGTAAATTGGTAAAAAGTGTAAGTACATCTCTCACCTGCAATATGAGGAGTTGATTATTTTTATCGCTTCATGTATATGACATATGATTTTGCCAATGACGGATTCATATTATGTTAATGTTGTATATTTTTGAGCTAGTATGAGTAAAGTATAACAAAGATGTTGAGTTAATCTTGTTTCATACTACATAATAGATAATTTGAGTATAAGTGTTTTTCAAAATAGTATTTTTTTAAGAGGTTGGTACCAGGCTCCTAATCTGACCATATGAGTTTAGGGTATGAGTTTGTCCTTAGGGCTTCTAATCCCCCTTATTTGTTATGAGTTTACTCCGTTGGGATTCAGTGGCTAGCTACCCAAGTTCTATCAGAGTTGCGCGCATTGGTACCATACTTGGCCCCTTACTAGTATGTATTTTTAAATATATATATATATATATATATAATATATATATATATATAATATATATATATATATGTATGTATGTATAAAAAAAGAGACGTCAAATATTTTTGAAGAAATCACTCTATTTTTTGTGAGATTTATGATGTCACTTACTATTCGTTTGCTTATAGATTCATATTTTCATATTGCAGGGAAAGACAAGTGTAAGATATAGAAACGGAGGATAACGGGACTGGTGCAAGGTACTAGTGGTGGCAGAATCTCGAAATTTAGTTTTTCTTCAAGTGACCTTAAATTTATTAAGTGTTTGAATTAATTCAAATATTTCATGTTTTGAGTTAATGTGCATTTTTTTTAACTTTGAACTTTACAAGGACTCTTTTAGTATTTTAATAAATTAGAGGCTATACAATTTTTAAGTAGAGACTTGTCAAAAAAAAATTATGATCTCATTCTTATTGTTTCAAATTATTTTTATTAGATAATTTAACTAAAAAATGATCTAAATACCGCTAAGTAATGTAGAAATTAATATCCACTAAGGGGTGTTACAATGAAAGTGCAGTATTAAATGCACATAACTGTCGTACCACATGTTCAAGCATGATGTAACTTGTAATAGAGTTGAATTATGAGATGATCAACTATACAGTACTTTTTTAAGTGTATAGTACTGGACTTCAGTTTATTACAAAATTTGCAAGGCATTTTCATCTATTTAAAGTGATGCATCTGTTACAAAATATTTTATCACTCTGTCATGAAGAAGTTTTTGAGGTCATGAAGAAGTTTTTGAGGTTTTGAAGGGTTTGGTTTGAGTCGACTTAGTTTTTCATGATTTATTGAGATAAGGTTTTTTACACCCATTTGATTTATGTTGCTATCATATTACTTTATTTATTATTTACTACATTTAGCTAGTTGGTTTGAACTACTTAATTTATTTGATTTAAAAAAAATAATGTCATACATGTTCCTACGAAATTTAGATATTTCTATATTTTGTGCCACTGCATTATTTGTTCTAGGATTTTTTATAAAGTGCGCTCTAGCATGTGTATCTCTTGTTGCTTCCCTTGAGAAATTTGAAGATTAAAGCTTACTAAAAATGGAGATCAAATGATAACTAACTTTTTAGATGAAAGCAAATAAAGTTCAGATTTAAAATTTTGACTTGACTATCAGTTTGTTTGCAGTGTGAATAGGGGATTGTATTTTAAAAAATTGTACTATGATGGACCTATTTATAGCAGAGGCCTAAAAATCATATCCAAGAGACCCAAGAAGGTTGGTCCATGCAACACATAGAACATAACTTTCAGTCATATAACTATAAATACATTCATTCCCATAATATTGAGGTATGCCAATTTCATTGGGTATTTACAATTTTATGTTATTGCTATAACTTTAAGTTTAGAAACCCAAGTGTAGGTTGTGTCAAATAATAAATTTCTCATGAGTTCGAAGTCGATTCATAGGAAAGTTGCTTGAAGTTTTCAGGATTATATTTCTTAAAAGATGGCCTTTATGTAGTTTAAATTATAAAGAAAAAATTGTGTTATGACTGAGAAATCAAAGTAATAAAAGTATTGAAAATTAGGAATCTATTCTTAAGTTTTGGACAAATGAATGATTATTTATTATTCTTTTTATATATTTTAAATACCACTATTGGAATCCATACACAATGAAGGTTCCAATGGGAAGATGCTATCAAATAGCTCATGCATTAAAGTGATCATGATACTGTCTTATTGTTTGTAAATTATCTCTTAACGGCAACACTTGTTTATGGGATCAAGTATTTATGCACACCTTTGTTTACAACAAATTAGTATTTTACGTTAGCAGTCGGCATAGTAGAATCAAACATTTAGCTAAATGAACCCAAACATTTATTGTGCTATTAGTAATATATAAATAAAGAATCACCACTAATTAATGAGAGTTTTAACGCCAACACTTATCTATGAGATTAGATATTTATGCACACATTTATCTACAACAAATCAAGATTTCACTTAGCAGTCGATAAACTAGAACAAGACACTTAGTTAAATGAATCCAAGTATTTGTTGTGCTATTAATAATACATAAATTAAGAATCGCTACTAAACAATAAAGGTTTTAATCAAAAATTAAAATAATAATACAACACATTTAAATATTATGTACCTTTATAACTATTTTTCTTTCTCCAAGAAGTTCACCCCTTTTCTATGCCAAATGAAATTTAGAAAGACATAATGAAAGTAGAAAAGATTACAAATAAAATAGAAACTAGAGAAGACATTTCTATTTATACTAGAAAACTTAGCCTAAAAAAAGACAACAATAAAACTTTTTCCCCCTCTTAATTTTTTTAGGTGTTGTCTGTGGAGACCCAAGTCTAGACAATGAGAATGTAGACCAGATCTAGAGCGAGATAGATGAGCCATCATAGCCAGCGGTGCGACAGATCACCCATGAGGCCCTGTTAGCCTTGATACATGATGCCCTGATAAGAGTTGCAATGAGAATAATGGCCTAGTACACTGAGGACCATTAAAGGGATTAGCCCCCTCGATCCTCTCGTTGAGTCGAGAATCATCCCTAGCTCCTAAGAGGATAGAGTAGAGGCACATAGAATCAAGATAGAAGGGAGCCAATACTTGAGATGAGGGTATCAGTTGAGTATTCCTCCTCGAGAAAGACACGTGGCACAAATCAGGAATGGAAGAGACATATTATATAACACACTATCTGGACGAGGTCAATGAGTAGCCTGGACGAGTACTTACTTCTGACAATGGAACAACTCAAGTGCAATCCTTTGTATCCTGCCATCCTAGTTGAGTCTTTCATGTGGGGTTCAAAGTTTTGAACCTTTTGGAGTATGATGGGACTGAAGATCCCTAGGAGCATCTTGACAAGTTTTACTCCAAAATGGATTTATATGACTTAAGTGACGCAACCTTCACCAAGCATGTTTTGTTTTAGTTTAACCAACTACCAGCTGGTAACATTACCAACCTTGAGCAGTTGACTCAAGGATTCTTGCATCAATTCTCTATCATATACCCAAAGATTGTCGCATACTTGTTCATAGTTGCTCGAAGACATGGAGAACCGTTGCAGGAATACATCCAATTCTTCATGGAAGTAGTACACGAGGTCCACTAGATCAATCACGAATTGCTAGTCAACATCATGCAACAAAACCTTTTCTATGGGAGATTCAAGGAGTCTATAGGGGGAAAATGCCCAGTACCTTATGTAACACCCCCATTACTACACAACTATATATATATAGTATAATTTAACATGATAGAGCCTGTGTGCATGCATTATTATTATTTTTTTCTGCAACATATTAATAAATAATAAATATTTTCCCACTCACAAACTAATATATATACCTGCAGATGACCCATAACAATCATAATATTTATATACCCGTGTACAAAAAATTATAAAAGTAACATATTGTACAAATCCCAAAACGTAATACAATAGACTACAAAATTAAATAAGTTAACAATCAACCCAACAGGTCGTCATCCATGTACACTGATCCTTAGAACCTGTAGGAACCCCAACAACTTGCCCAGTAAGTCCATGGTATCAAGTATCACCAGACTCACCTACAATGCATAAACTATATGAGCTAACGCTCAGCAAGTAAAGATTATGCATGTTAAAGAATAATCCACAATATCAAGTCATGCAACTCAAAATGCTATGCTCACAATGCAATTTTATGCATCAAAATATTCCTCTCAAAATCATTTCTTTCTTGGGCCCCTGACCAACGCTACTATCCCATGCACCAGAAAAGAGCTCTGTATACCGCCATAATCCAATGGCCAATAATCATATAAGCATGCAAATCCATGCATACTCATATGCATGCAAATCCATGCACGCGAACCTGCAAATCCATGCATAAAAACCATGCAAATCCATGCATGCTTCGGTGCACTAGTAGTGGTCAACAAAACATTTTCCTTTCTCTAAATCATGCTGTGCAATGCAAGATTTATCACAATGGTAGTATATGATGCATGCACGTGCTAATGACAATGCCCATGTATGTATACTCAATTGAGAGCCCTCTACTATGCACATATGATTTATGATATTACATATAATTCACACATCTACTATGTCTATGCATTGTAGTTGCAAATGAATCTTTACTTACATTTCACTTGGTTGGTGGCTTAGTCTAAATTTGTTTAGTATTCCTCTCCAACCTTAGATGTAAAATAGCCTGTAATATTACCCAACATCAAGCACCATTCCCAATTTGGCAAGTTGAAAGCACAAAATCTCATACTAGACCTTAAACACCAAGCTATAAGCTAACAATCAAGCTTTCACAAACTAGAACCCAATATAGCCCCTCAAATATCTCAATTCCTCATCTTAAATACATGAAAATATCATGTAATTGAAGTATTATAACTCTAATAGCATGTACCTAATTGTTAACACTCAATAGCAACACGTCTAGGTTGAAACATGCTAAGTGATCAAATGTGGCAGATTCACATTTTCATATTTTCTTGCTGTTAAGTTTAGTTGCATGATAATTTTAACATCCCTAAACATATCCAATCACTCCCAAATTTTTACCACACTTAGATAACATGTATATAAATGTAACCATATCATATAATTGCTAAAAATCACGGATATATCTTTCCAAGTTCAGCTCTCTTCACGACATACTGAAACAGATTGTTTCCTACCGTGACAGTTTTGCACACTTCATGACATTAATGGTTTTGGCACCATTAAGTATATTCAATCACTCCAATATTTTCACCATACTTAGATAACATATATAATAAGACAAACAGGTCATATTATTACCAAAAATAATGGATTTAGCTCCCTTAATTCAGTTTCCTTCACAGCACACCAAAACATATTTTGCTATTTTGGCAGTTTGAGTGTTTCTCCAATATCATTCTCTATTTCAATTTCCAACTGATAAAACTTCATTCCAATACTCTTAACTCATATATAGTCATGTAAATGGTAATAATTATAGGTTTTATTCAACATACCATACACTTTTGAAGCCTAAAACACAAGAAAACAGTAAGATGACAATTTCTGCCACAAGTATTTCCTATTAAGTGTTTGTCATCAAAAACCCTTTCTTTGTGCACCAAAGTCTAACTAAAAACTTCTTAACACTTTATAAGAGATATTGAAAGCTTAATAAACAATAAAACCATTCATAATAATCTGAAAACTAAAGGCAAAACCGTAGATAAGTGTTACCTATGCAGATTTTGAGGTTAACTTGATGGTAATCACTTCTCCTTTGCTTTTCTTGCTTTTATTTCGACTTGGAATCAATTTGGATCACTTGGAGACCTTAAGGTGTTTGTTTGGAAGATGAAAATGGCTGAAATGAGGGTCTGGTCGTTGCTTAAGGGTGAAGGGTTTGAGGTGTTAGCTTAAGCTTAATAAGAAAGCATGAGGTGGCAAGTAAATAGCAAAAATCTGATTTTCTCCCTTATCTTGCAGCCCTAATCTTGTGTGTCTCACCTATTTTTATTTGATTGCAACCTATCTTAGTCACCATTCATTCCCATAGTTATTTCCTATGTTCGTTCATTCGATCTCCAAACCGATTCATCCGATTCTTAACGAAATATCAAGTTTGCATTTCTAAAATCATATGCATATATGGGCCTTGTAATAGGACACTTAAATCACATTATATCATGTCTAATATCCCAAGTATGTTAATTTACAAATATATACTTTTGAAATAACTTGATCAAATCAAATTAAACCGTATAAGCTTACTAGTAACACTTTTAACACTTCCAAAATTATAACCTATATATCCTATCTATATCTAATATTGATCCACCTCATTTTATTCTTATTTCAATATAAAATCAACTACTTAGATTAGAAAATTCAATAACTAATACCGGGCAAGAGCTTCAGAATTAAGTTTAATATTCAGGAATGTCGTATAAAATGAAATAAATTATGCAATGTCAATAGAAATGCAATTAGCATATAAAATTAACACGTAATGCATGAATCATATTTGGCCATATGAGTAGTAAGAGGCTCGGGTATCACACCTTAGAAGAGCTGTTAGCTAGGGCTAAGAAGTATATTCTAATAGAGGAGAGGACAACGTGGTCATAGAAAGAAAGAAGAAACATAAAGAAGAGGAGGTCAAAGGAGTGATGACACATGTCTCCATCTAGTTATTCGTGTTGTACTCCCCTCAATCTAAGGATGATCAAAATTTTAGTTCATCCACCTAAAAAGATGATAGAAGATCCCCAAGAAAATGAAATCAAATAAGTACTATTAATATCATAGAGATCGAGCACATACTACTGAAGAGTGCATTCAACTCAAAAAGGAGATAGAAAATCCCATACAAAGGGACTTCCTAAAGGAGTTTGTGGACCAAGCCCCAAGGCTCCCTACGGATACCAACATCAACAAAACGACCTCCATATATAAGATCCCCCACAAGGAGAATCGATCAAGAGCCATAAAAGAAACCTCAACAATGACAAGAGTATTAGACATCATCTCAGGAGAATAGTCAGGTAGGAATTTGCCCAAAACATTTCTCCGAGTGGTGGAAGGAGTGCACTCACACAATAAGACCCTAACTAAGCACAAATTCTATCTTCTGGAGCAAAAAGAAGAGATTATATTTGGTGAGCGGGACGTTGATCTATTGAAAGAGCCCAACAATGATGCAATAGTGATCTCCGTTGCATTGCCCAACTTTTGGATCATTAAAGTGTTGGGTCTAACTTTTTGATCAATAAAGTGCTGGTGGACACTGAAAGCTCAATGGATATCATTTTCCATGATATTTTCATCCAGATGAGGATTGACAATGCACAACTCAACAAGGTGAACATACGATTCATCGGAAGTATAGTTGAAGCCATTAGAGAAATCACTCTCCTCTTATCCTTAGGATCATACACCAAAAGGTCCACCAAGATGGTCAAGTTCCTGGTGGTAAAAAGCTCCATTAGCATACAACATGATATTAATATTAATGGAATTCCTTGTTGGCTCTTTGTGAAATACTCGTTTGGCCGAGGGCTTCCAAATACATTGTAAGCTAAACCAGTACTGATGAATAACCAACCTGCAATGAATATGGAAGGTATAGTAATGCTATGAATGACCCAATATCGATTACTGGTAATAATATCAGCAAAAGAACATTCTCATGTGTTTCCAGACTTGCTCATCTCCACATATGAACACCTTTAGGTAAAAAAAAATACCCATTTGGACTTATGAGTATACGAACTATAACAGTTTCGATGAACAATCACTCACTTTTAATAGTTATACGATTTTAAAAGATGATCCAGAATTAGGTCATTCACGTTCTTGCAAATGGGATAACATTAACCAGGGGAAGCCCTTATACTCTGGAATGAAATAAAGGAGAGGTGTGGAATTAAAAATGAAGGTGAAGAATCTAGTTATTTGTCCATTCTCCCATATCTAAAACCCGATGAAGGACTTCTAGATGCTCTGGCAGATATTTGTATCAGTACAGCTTTCTTTAGGAAAGCTTTGGAGATTATTGCTTACATGGAGGAGCACGATATACCTCCGAATAAGACCAAGGATAAGAGAATCTATGTAGAGATGCATTCGAGGATGTTTACCAGTAAGCATGCCTCAAGGGCTAGACATGACAGAAGAAGGGAAAGGAAAAGAGCAGCAGAGGCTTTCAAGTTTTAGTTGGGATTGCCCAACTCCTATTACGGGAGTGAGTGGCGGCTTGACCCTGCAGATGAAAATGAATAAGAACTTTAGTCTACTCAACAAATGTAACAGTATAATACTTATCTAGGGAAAGTAGTTGAAAAGTTTGAAGTGAACCCATTGTTGTATGCACCATTTATAGTTTTAATCCTTCTCTATAGAATGTTCTCGTCAGGTAAAGATCACATATAGTGCATTGGCACTATGTGTTGAGGCTTAATTGGAATGGTGTATTGAAATACCATACAACAAAAATATTTATGTACTGTATAAAACATTTATTTATGGCAAGTCACAACAGAATGCATTTAGTGTACGACACTACAAAAGCTTAAAAAAATGTAAAAATTTAACTGAAAGATAAGATTATGTTGTATTCTTCAGTAATTTGACGACTAGACTCTAAATCATAACATTTGTTTGAGTATACTGCAGTTGGAGAATATGCAAACACGTGAAGTCGCTGATTATTTTTAACAAAAATAGTTTCATGATTATCAAATGTATGGCATGATAAATGTACAACCTAAATACTAAATATGAGGACCACCATCTTGACAAGACTCTTCAACATGATTTCTAGTTAATTCAGGTTGACTCAGAAAAAATATTGGGATATTCTACTATCCAGAACATATTGAGAGTATAACAAGTTAACCACAACACGGTTTTGAATCTCAGAGAAGCTGGTCACTATTGAGTTCCATTCTTACTTGTTAACAATTGTATGACAAGCATTCTCTGAAGGAAGAAACAAAATATGAGCAAAATGGAACACCTTTTCATCAAAATTTAACAGACATCATAATAAATCATACCATATTAGATAGTACCAGCACGGAAACTACAAAAATTGGAATCATTCTAAATTTGATTTACATGAACTCGTTTAACATCAGCTGCTTAGATAATGTTCACAAATCTATTACAACATACAAACTGGATCCTGGGGTATAAAAAACAAGAGATATCATTTTACAAAAACACTACTTGAGGAACACACAAATCTAACTTTAAAGCCAAATTACAAAATAGAGGGTTAGTATGGCTAAATAATTCAAACTTTTCAGATGTCTCTGTCATTAAAGAATGGGGTGCCATCAAATATGTGCACAAGTTAGTACATTTTCTAGCAAATCATTCTCCCAATATAAGGCATCCGAAGAAGCAAATTCAAGCACACATGATACGAAAACCAGCTGTGCATCAAAAAAATCTTGTTTACCTCAATAAGAAATCAAAGAGAGCATAAGAGGGCACTTCATAAGCTATTCTCTAATGTCTGATCAAAACATAGTTATCCAAACATCTTGCAACGGCCCATGTCCATGGCACTTAAGAGGTTCTTTAATATAACAACTCCAAATATCTTACCACATTCCATGTCCTGGACACTTCTAGCAAGTTCTTTTCTAACATCTCGTGAGATGGCTCTTGAATAGAAGTAACTGATGATGCTCAGCACTATCCGAAATACAAATTATAAGGTATGCCCAATAGTTAACCATCAAGCAATTGAAGATGAATAAAAAATCATCACTTGCAAAAGCATTTGTTCTAATCAAAATAATGTGTGGGGATATAAGAAAGCCAAACATTGACTTCAGAATTTAGCCTGTTATGTAGAGCTGCAAAAATCATCTTGACCTTGACGACTGACTGCGAGAATAAGATGATGATAGCACTTGCAGTACAATAATTTGAAGACTCTTAGTAAGAGGGTATATTCAACGTCAGAAAACTAAACCAGACACTATTTACTTACATCAGCATTTCGCTAACGTTCTAGAGACAACTTGTAAGCCCAAAAATGCAAGCACCAACATCAAATGCTATCTTGATGCACCAGTCAAACCAAGAATGGAAAATGAATCGCTTGCCCGTCTAGGGGCAAACCTCAGTAAAGGGAAAATGATGATCCGCCAAGTTAGTCTCCATGATGAAGGAACTTTCCTAAGTAGAGAGTAGGAGAATAGAAAGAAAAAGGCAACATAAATGAAAGAGTAAGAAAGGCCTTTATATTGGTTGGTGATCAGGCTTGCATTAGACTGGAGTTATGCTGGAAAGTCTTTTCTATGTTTTTTTCCTTTATATATTGTCCTTTTTTTCCAAGAGGGATGTTAGTCATTTCTAAGTATTCGTGTTGCATTTCCTAATGTGAACTCTTTTTTGAGTTAGTAGTAAAGTTAGTATTCTAGCATTAATTTGAATTTATTGATCTAAAGCTTGATAACAAAATATGTTATCCATAATCTTGAAAATCAGATGAGGTTTCCCTCGAGGCCACTAAACATAAGTAATCCTAGAGCCCCATTGAATCTTATTTTCCTTGAGATTCGAGGCATAAAACTTATCATGGGGATCATAACACTTACCTGTAAGCACTTGTCTAAAATAATTCATGGTAGCTCAAACGGTCCCCATGAGACAAAAACCACGAGCATTAATTTTCATCCCCATATGTGGGAGCATAATTGCAATGAGCAAAACAATTGAGAATGTTAGCATAAAACAAGCAAGTGTTCTAAAAAAACAACAAAAAAGTCTAACATTGGATATTGTTGGATATAAAAAAATTAATTGATATAAGTCTAAATAAAATGGCGAACTATAAATAGGAAATTAAGTTTCTAATTCTAACTAAAGCATCTAGCCTACTTGGCAGCAGGGTCCTGGGGGTTCTACTCCCAATCGGAGCACCCTGAGTAGGATTCACGGCTCCTATTCAAGCCGCTGGACTCTCCTCCACTATAGCCACCCACATCAGATTCTAGAGGGTCTAACAATATAACGTACTCCTTATAAAAACGTTCGACCTCTCTCAACACGCAACAACAATCGTGAATAGTCTTGTTATACACTGTCATGGCTCTCTCCATTACAACATCCTCGAAAGAGGAAGAAAACTTGAATTTAAAGATAGCTTTTTCTTTCGTAGCAGCAACAAAAGCTTTGCCCGCTTTAGACTCCAAGAACTTATTCCTACTTGAAGTCTCCTGGTCAGGTCGACCGTTCACATCCACCAATCCCTTAACCATCTTGCTAACTTCTTCCTTACGTTGCGCGAGCTCGACGACCTTTAGATGGCCAATTGATTCCTTGTAGCAAGATGTTATCTGAACAACCGTAGTGGACAAAGTAAGAGCCTGTCACGAGACTAATAATAATGTCAAAATAATAAATGAGTTTTTACAAATTTTCTTATTGATACTTGAATTTTGCTATTAATATCAAGTTGGTACATATCAAATTGTTTCTATCCAATTATTCATTTCATTAAGTGAATCCTATCATTACGGTAAAATATAAATAAAAAATTAAGTAATAATAATAAAACATATGAATGATATACATAAATTATTATAGTTTGATAATGAAAGTAAAAGTTAAAATACATCCAAATAGGGAGCAATAGTTTTGAAAATAAAAAAAATATGAGATGAGATTTTAGTCTAACTTTTAAAAAGTTGAGATTTAAGAAAAAGAGTAAAGAATAATTTGCTATGATTTTATTGCATTTTGCTTATCTTATTTTTTTTTCTCTTGAAATCAAATTTAATTATATTTCATCTCACATAATTTTAATTTCAAAATAATAATCTCCCTATCCAGAGGTATTTTAATTTTTAAGTTTCATAATTAAACTTATATATAAATATAAATAACTTATATGGTTGTTATTACTTCTTCCATCCCAAGATTGTAGTCGACATTTGATTGCACAAAATTTTACATTGGAGTTGAAGAAGTAAAAGTTTTAATTATCTTTACACTTTTGCATTTAATAGTCATGGTTAAGTGAGAAGATAAGTTTGAGATTTTTTTTTTTCATTTTGAGAAGTAAAATTTTATTTTGAAACATCCCATAAGGGAAATAAGAGCAATAAATTTGGAATAAAGGGAGTATCACTCATTTTTATATTATATTATCATAACATTGAGACTTATTTATTCAAATGAATACATCATTAAAATTTAAATAAAAATAATTAAATTAAGGTTTAAAAAGGTATATATCATTATAAATATTCATATTGATATTTGGATAGAGTCTATCCAATATGTACTAATTTCACATTTATAACAACATTTGAGTATCAATTATAGCATTTGGAAAAATTCAATATCAATTTAATGTTAATGCAAAGTTTATTAGTTAATCATTTTGCAAAAAATCATGTACCGATTTAATACTAATGTCTAAAATAAGCTTCGGTCATTACCTATCTTTGGTACAAGTCTACGGATTATTAATTTTTTACGGCAATGAATCGACGTAGTACTTTCATTACCGTAAATGCCCCCAACATGAAACCCCACAGCTAAGCCCCCGCGAAAAGTACTACTGCTACGACGCAGCACTCCGCCTCCAGGTTAAGGTTTTTCCTTCTGTCTTCGCAACCCCGTTTCAGTTGCTGCGCCCCGTTCCATTCCATCGAGAGAAAATCTTAATTATATTAGTTTAAAAAAAAAGAAAGAAAACCTAGCTTCTCACTGTTTTTCACGAATGGCATCGAAATTCGGGTTGGCGGGTGGCATCCCGGAGCGGCGGGTCCGACCCATTTGGGACGCCGTTGACTCTCGCCAGTTCAAGAACGCCCTCAAGCTCTCCTCTGCACTTCTATCCAAATACCCGAACTCTCCCTACGCGCTCGTGAGTCCGCCCGACCCCATTGTTGTGGTTTTTGTTTTTTGGGTGATGGATAGAGGGAAATTTTCTGTTGTGATTGTTCGAATTGTTGTTGCCAATTGTGCAGGCGCTGAAGGCTCTGATATTGGAAAGGATGGGTAAGAATGAGGAAGCACTATCTGTTTGTTTAAATGCCAAAGAGATCTTATGCACCAATGATTCCAACGTCTTCGTGGACGATCTCACCCTCAGCACTTTACAGATTGTTTTCCAGCGACTTGATCACCGTTAGTGTTTATTCTTCTTCAATTCTATAGTTAATTTGTATGGCTTTACTTCTTAGATGAATATGCATTGAAGTGTTGGTTGAAATGGACAGTGGATATGGCAACGAGTTGTTATGAGCATGCTTGTACAAAATACCCCAACAATTTGGAATTGATGATGGGCCTATTCAACTGTTATGTGCGAGAGTATTCATTTGTGAAGCAGCAACAGGTTGGTACCACGCCTTTCTTTGGAACCTTTGTTGCATCATTAATGCCTTTCTCTCATATAATTCATTTTATGTTGTGTAATATTTGGTCCTTATCGTAGATAGCTATTAAAATGTACAAGACTGCTGGTGAGGAACGGTTCTTACTTTGGGCAGTTTGCAGCATTCAGTTGCAGGTTTGGCTTCCTGCTCCGTCTGTGTAGTCTGTCCTTTTTAAGAAGATATGATCTATTAGTCCATTGTCTTGAGGAAAGGTTTTATATTTTAATATTCACGAGGATTTATTAGAAATGGAAGCAAGGTTAACAAGTTACATCAACATGTTTTCTGTTTTTACTCCTTCAATTCTTCTATTGGTTTTTTGGAGGCTTTTGTTTCGAAGCACAGATGGTGCGCCGGTTGAATGATTTTTGAGTCTCTGATTTTTCTGTAGACTTCTCAACTTGTGTCTCTATGTCTAGAAAGGCTAGCAGAATGGAAATGATTAAAAAATGCAGAAAAAGGTTGAATTTGCTGCATATGGCAGAGAAGAACATCATCATCTGATAAAAAATTGTCGAAGAATAGTTTCATATTAGTATGAATTTATACCATTACTGCAGTGGTCTGATCCACTGTCTTTTTTTCAGAAGAAATGTTTGAAACTGACCAAAAAAATTCCTATCTTACCACTTTAAGTTGATATATGTAACACAAATTTCTTATATTATTTAAAGTGTTGTTGTAGACCTCAAGATGTAAATATGTGGAACATATTATTTGCTGCACTATGAGGTAACAACTTTTCCCTGGGCAATTTCAATTGGAAGAAAAAGTTGGGCACGATGTACTTGGTAGAGATCCCTCTTTTGTGCTTTGATGGTAGCTATTTTTGTGTTCGCTCAGTCAGAGATAGAAAAGAGGATCATAAATATAAAGTGATTTTGATTATTCCTCTGTTACCAGTTTTAGTTACTAAATCCTCCTGTGATATGATTTACCTTGGTTGATGTGGCTCATCTTTTCAGGTTGTATCATTTAAATTACACAAAAATGATATACTTGTGGTGCTTATAGATATGGGAAAGGCAATACTTTGGTAGTTGGTCATTGTTTTGGTTGTTATTATTATCTGAAGAAATCGAAGAATATACCTTTCCAGGAAGGTCTGTCATTGAAGTCAGAGTTATAAGATCTTGGGTCATTTTAATTTTCCAAAACTGTTGTTGTTCCTTCTTGTAGTTTGCTCCATGTGCTTAATTTTGAGTTCTTGTATTGTCCCCATTCTTGTTAGGAGACACAACTGTTGTATGTAATGCAATAATCTATGTCTGTATCAATGTGTGTGTGTGTGTGTGAGTCTATGTTTTGGAATTATAGTTTTTGTACTGAAAGCAGACGATTTGATGTATGACAGGTGAACTAATTTGATGACCTACAAAGAAAGTACTTAGCTAGATACACTAGCCTTATCATAAATTTGGTTCTGAATTGAGAACTAAATCCCAATTTTGCGAACAACAAATGAAAATGATTAAAAAGAGTAGGATTTAGTGAAGGAAGCTTAAGAATTATAGGCTTAATAATTACTTAGGTACCTTTAAAATGTGAAACTACGAAAGGCTCGAAAATGGACTTAGAAAATATAAAGGTTTTTCTTGTTTCGTTTAAAGTTTATAATCTATTAATATGAATATTTGCAATCTTTCTTTTGATGAAATCATTACTTTTTATTTGTTATGTTATTATTTATATGAGGAGACCACTCGGAGACTTCTGTTTGTGGCAATTTAATTTAGTTTTGTATATGTATGACAGTTTTGAGTATAGGTATACGACAGATCTGAGTCCAAGTGTTTTGCTATATTGATCCAACTGCAATTTAATGTATGAAATTGTTTTGTAACTGGTTAATGGCATGGTATTTCCACACATTTTGACTTGTGAAAGTATCTATTTATATTTCTTTAAACACTGTAGTTAACATAGTTCAAAGACAGTGAATAATCTCTGTACAATGTTTCTGGCCTCTCATGTGTGTGTATGCGCATTGTGGCATGCACAAACTTGGTCTGATTAGCCCATCCGAACCAAGTAATTGTGCAAGTTGTTACAATGGAAATGTCTCATAAGTTGCTTAGTGTTATTTAGCATTGATACCACCTTTCTGAATCTGATGATTGTGTGAATTTATTTCATTATGTTATCCTAATTGCAAATGATATAATTTGAACATAATAATTTCTACATTTTGCTTAAATGATTCTTATTCTTGGTGATTGAACTGGACGAAGGTTTGTTGTGGCAATGGGGGAGAGAAGCTTTTCCAATTAGCTGAAGGTTTGCTCAAGAAACATATAGCTTCTCATGGTTTGCATGAGCCAGAAGGTTCTTCTTCTTCTTCTTCTGACTGTTTTCAGTAGGTAATCTTAAGGAAATGAGTTTCATATTTTTGTGGGATTTTTTTAGCCATTGAAGCAACTATTGTCTGTGCAGCTCTAAGTGTTTATATATCTCTGTTGGAGCATCAAAGTAAGTATCGTGATGCATTGGAGATTCTTTCTGGAAATTTAGGATCTCTTATGATGATAGAAGTGGACAAACTACGTCTACAGGTACTTTGTAGAATATTCTCCTCTAGCAATGTATCTTAATAGCAGCATTGTTTTGTTTTCACCATTTTCGATTGAGTGACAAGATTGCTGTAAGATATTCTTTGACTTGGGCAAGTTATTTTGCAGCTTGTAAATCAACTATAATTTGAAGTTTAAACAGACTTTAGATATAAGAAATTGTTGTTGAGATTGATCTTATATTGGGCCTTTTGACCAGGATTTGTTTGTACTCGAACTAATTGATGTTTAGTTTTTATTTTTTTGTTTTTGCAAAAGTTCTTTGGCTTTTATTTGTAGTGATTTAAAACTTAAGACTACAAAAAACTATGATATCATGATGCATTTTTTTAATGGTTGCATGGTCTGGAATACTAACTCTATTATTGCCTCCAATTCTATTTGTATTTCTTCTTATTCTTGTCATTTCTGCATAATACATGGTCTTTCTTGCTGCTTCTTGATTTATTGCTTTATGATTGACCAGTCTGTTACCTAGATAAGTTGTTGCCAGTAAACAGAAATATATCATGGAGTATATCCAGGGATTCACTTATTTGCATTTGTAGATGCTGGCTGTGGTATTCTTTGTGTATGTTTTGCGATTGTTTGTTGAAAACTGCTTTGTACTACAATATCTGGTGTTGACGAGAATATTGCGATATTAGTCTTCTAGCAACTTTGTTGGCTTATGAAGATCTCAAGGTGGTTGAGATCTTTTCACCCGCTAGTTGTAAAATGCCCACAAGAGATGTTAACAAAAGGTTCTGTTTCTTCACTAATTCACCGTGTTAGATCACTTCTATTGGTTGGACAATGCTTGAGTAATAGTTTCCTTGTTTTTGTACTTATCATTAGACGAAAAAGAAAATTACGGTTGAAGGGAATGGCATACCTCAATCCTCAATATCTCAAGTTTTCTTGAAGGTATTGCACATATTGAATTCCTATGGTGAGGAAGGTGTAGAGATCTGTAAGTTTTCTTTGATATCTTCTACAGTTAAGGGCCTCTGTAGTTTCTCATGTGAACGTAAGATCATTAGTCTGATAGGTAGTGCATGCAAGCCCAAACCATATTTTTCGTGATACATTGGTAGTTTGGTCAAACTTTGTTGCAATCTAGATGAAAGAGATTGTAGTTTCAGCCCAAATGCAAAACTCTCAATTGCAATGTAGTTTGACATGTTCTCAGAATTGTGAGGCATGGTTCATAATTACCTTGTCTTAGCTTTCCTGCCCTTTCCTATGTTTTAACTCCTATTATACAGACCCTTCTGTGACTCTGTCTCTGTGCACACGCTTGTGAAATCCTTTTGTATGGTGAATTACTCGAAAATATGTGAGGAGAAATTTTTAGGATGTACTTACTATCAAACATTCCAGAGTGTTACCATCTTTAATATTTCTTTAAATTGTTTGTAATATAATTGATTCTGTAACTCAGATTTTGCTGTCCCTGGTAGTTTCTATGTGTCTTTATTTAAGCTTGTCCCTGTAACTTTAAGTTGACAGGGAAGGCTTCTTGCTAGGACAGGAGATCATGCTGCTGCAGCTGATGTATTTCAGAAAGTCTTAGAACTATGGTATGCCTTTTAAACTGTCAATTTGATGAATAAATTTAGTTAAATATCTGTTTTGTTGTCTATTTATATTAGGAATTTTTTTCTCAGGCAGCCTGTTTCGAGCTATTTTATGTTTGAGTCTCCATCTTACAAATATTACATAAAAAGCAAGCAAGCGTTGAACTTTTATCTATAAAAAGAATAACTAATATTACTTTTATGTTATGTTGTTTAGTAAAGCCAAGGGAGTCTAAGAATGTTATGACATTTTGATTCCAATTTAATCTTTTACCTTTAAACATATAAATGTGTAGAAATTCTTTGCTTAGTTTTTGGTTCTCCACTTCCTCTTAGTATTATGTCGCTATATTGAACTATGAAGTGAAACGTATATAATCCCAGAAGGAATGTGCATGAGTAATTTTCCCCTTCTCTTGGCTTAACAGCTTTCCTCAAATTATTGTGCTAACTGTTCGGTTCTTTTTGCTTATGTTCTACTATTTTGTTGTAATATAAGAATTGAAGATGATAATTTTTGAGATTTTCTTTTCCTCTATAATGCTTCCTTCATAAGTAATGTGTTTTCCATGAATAAATAATAAAGGACCACATGTTGAGCTTGTATGACTATTTGTCAAACTTGGAAACTGATCCTACGATCTGTTACCCAAGAAACCTCTAGGTTTGTTTGGTTGTGTTCCTATATGGACCTTTTTGAGATTATTGGGAGTTTTGTATCATTTTAAAATTTAATGGAAACTGTGACTGCATAACTCTTATAGACTGTTGAATCCTAGCAATGCTTCCTTTTTGAGTTATGAAAGTGTAACAGGTTTTGAGATGATTTTACTAATCTTTGCTTGGTCAGTATGCAAAGTCATGACTACTATATTGAAATCTCTTCATATGAAGAAGTAATATATAACATTATGCTAACTGCTGTAGTTTTTTCTGCAATATCATTGTTTAAGTACACACTTTCTGTCATCTTTACTGATGCGCTTGACAAATCATATTTGATTTCCAACAATTTTTCATTTTCTTTATTTGGTTTGTAGTCCTGATGACTGGGAATGTTTCCTGCAATACCTTGGCTGCCTGCTGGAGGATGACAGTATCTTGATCAAGGAGACCGATCCTATTCATGCACTAAAATCTATTGAGTGCAAGAATTTGCATATATCAGAGGAACTTGTAAATTCTTGTATTTCCCTGTTAAAGTGCTTCATGACTATACTATCTACAGCATTTGACTTGTTTAACTTCTGTGTGCAGTTTGATTCCCGTATGTCAACTGCAGTGAACTTTGTACAGAAATTAATGGTGGAGGCCAATAATAATTCTGAAAGATGTCCATACTTGGCGCATCTTGAAATTGGAAGACGAAAGCTTCTGTTTGGGAAGGGTGATGCTGACAAAGTAGTTGAGGATCTGATGCATTATTTTATCAGGTATATCATAACCTCATAAGTCTACTTTCAGCTTATTAAACTCCTTTGTTGGCACCCTCTCTTTGTTTTGCTCGTTGGCTTTCTTTCCACTCTTATACTTCACATCTTTCTTTCTGATGGACTGGTGTTGATCTAAGTTTTATTCATGCTGACTGGTTGGCTATCGAGCTTTAATTTTTTTAAAAAATGGTCCATATAGTGACTTCTGTGAAATCAGTGAATTCATGAATCATGACATTGGACTCAAGCACTCACTCAGATGAGTTCAACTTACAGCATTTACCAAAATAATAGAAGTGCAGAACATGACAAATGGCCAAGGGCTCTAGTTGTCTAATATTCACCTGTGAATTGAATGTTGATTTGTACATGTGATCATCTCTTGACACTTGCACAATTTTCTTCTTTATAATCATTCTTTTAAATGCTGGATTCTCTGGAGACAGGTTTGGTCACTTGGCTTGTTTCACTTCAGACGTTGAAATGTTTCTTCAAGTTCTTGATAATAATAAGAAGAGCGAGTTTTTGAAGAAACTGGTGAAGGAATATGAAGCTAGCATGAGTGTGCCAACTAAAGCACTTGGGCAGTCCATAACTGTATTCAAAGTTCAGAACTTAATTGGTGATGTATTCACTCTACCAGTGGATGGTATGCCTTGGGCCATTTCCTTTGATGAATTTTTCTGGACAGTAGTTTCTTTTGTATAAATTTTGTAGTCCTTTAACCATTTAATTGCAATGGCATTTGTTCTGTCTAGCAAGAAATAATCTCCTTTCACTCCTTTATTTTATTGGAGCCTTTCTTGATGAAGCTTATTGATTACGGAATAGTATGTGGATCATGTCCTGTCTTCTTTGCTTCAGCTAGTATTCACCAACTTCCTCATCATCCCTAAAGTTATAGCTGCTTGGATTTTGTTTCTTAACGCTATATTTAGCACTTTATCTACCTCTTATATTGCATATATATATATATTTTAATTTGTAATATAGCAAACCAGACATATTAACCTGTTATCTTTTGGTGGCAATTATAATTTGTTTTGTATTTGACAGAACTCGAGGACATAGTTGTGCGAATGACAGAAATGTTCTGTAAGAACCTTCCGCTGTCAAAAGATTTGGATGCACAGGAGTGTATGTATGGTGAAGAGCTTTTGTCAATGGCATGCAATGTTTTGGTTCAGGTACTAGCTTATGTCCACAAAATTGTATTTGTCCTCTCATTTATAAGCTCCAATTGTAATTTGTGTTGCACAAGTGGTAGAGAAGACTTGCTCTATGTTAAAGTTTTCTTATTGAAAACTTGATAAAGAACACTTATTTTTGAGGTGAAGCATCTGATATCTTGAATTGCAATACTAGATTAACTTTGCCGAGACAGTTTGGATCTGAAACCCCTTATATTGCCCTTGCTATATTTCCTCTCTGAAGACTTAGCACAATATCAGTTAAGCTAATATTCGGACATCCTATCTTATTGTTCTGTCCTTGCTATTGGTGATTTGGACAGATATACTACAGCTTGAAATCCCACAAATCAAGCCATTATATACTGGTCCTTGCTGCACATTTATGATATAAATGGATGGAGCTCAACTCCCTTGATAACATAAGTTCCAGCAGGAACTTAATAGACAGAGTGTATTCTTGTCCCTTCATTTGGAAATCTAACATGAAACTTTCCTGAAATATTGTACTAGTTTGTCCTCCATAGACACCATGGTTTAACTGATTGAATTGCTGTTGCATTTTGAATTACTCCTGTGTGTGAGCTTTTATTACGTGGGTTATCTCTCTGATGTTCTGCTCACCTGGAAGCTTTTCAGTTCTTATCTTGCTTTGTACTATCTGAGATAGTACATGGATGTAATGAAAGTTACCTGTGGGCAACATTAGGACTTAATGAAGGTTTTCATTTTTGGAAATCATTCTTTATATTCAGGATGTATACCTCCGTGCTCTAAATTGAATTTCATTTTTGTTTTTGTGATTTTTAAAATTTAATGCCACATTTTCCTGGAATTCTTTTTGGGCTAAAAATATCCTCAATAGTATGGCCTAATTCATTTTTTTCACCAATTCATTTGGAAGGCTTAGCCCCACTATCACTTTATCTTGCACATTCTCCTATTTGAATACCCATACCTGTTAAAACCATGATATAGATTTTGGATATGGAGGAACTGCTATCTCTCTTCTATCCTAAATTTTATTTTGACAAAAATTTTGATTTTTGAAAGTTGTTTATCAAGGTTCTATGTTTACTTTACCATATTGATAGCATGGTAGAAGATTGAAATTTATCTTGTTTCAATTAATACTCTTTCACGTTGTGGCTAAGCTTTTCTGGCGTACAAGGGATCTCGGTTATTTGCTGGAGTCAATTTTGATTCTGGAGTTTGGTTTGGCTATCCGAAGGTTAGAATGCTAATTTTGCTGCTTTATGTTGTCAGTACTTCCATGTCATTCCTTAGTCTGTAGCAAACATGAAAAAGTATTCTCTCTTTTTGTGGTGGCAGAATTACTGAAAGGAAAAGTGATTTTGTCTTTTTAGAAAAAGCTTATAGTAATAAAAATGATGAAAGGAATGATTAAATCGAAAAAAGTTTGTGTTGCAATAAACATTCTTCAGGATCTGATATGCTTTAATGATGAGGTTTTATGTGGTTATTCTTCAAGAATAACCTCTCTGATGGAAGGAGAGAGGAGGAATATTGACTTCATATAGAGCTGAATTATATGGTGCATGCTCACTCGATATACACCTGGTGCCTTAAGAAAATAGACTTTATTTGTGTTGGTAGTCACGTTGCTTAACTTCCTCGGAGATAATGCTGGTGATTTCCTCAAATTGAGCATGGAGAATGTGCAGACTGTTTAGATATGCTGAATTCATGTAGGCACATAATAGAAGGAAGCAAAATTGTTGCAACGGTGTGCTTCTTTTCTCATCTTGGGCGTAAGTCAAAGGACTCCTAGCTCTAAAGTGATAAAGGCTCTTAGGTGGAAAGTAGAATGTAACGTGCTTGTTATGATCTAAGTGGCATACACATCTCTTTATGCCAAACAGTTTTCACTTCGTGATCAGGACTGGGAACAGGGCTTGTTATAGCATTTCAGGATGCAATCAAAATACAAGTGCTTTGACTATCTCATTTTCTCCATTGAACATCCACTTTGTGCCAAATGCTATATTGTTTGTCCAATCAGCACATTTAATCATGGATCATTTAATGGGCGTGGGGAAAATAGCTTTACAGTGAGGTCAGGACCAATATGCATTAGGATACTTTTCTATGACATGTAGTGGAAGAACAACTTGAAGGCAAGAACTTCAGATTTTCTTTGGCTGAAAAAGTGAAAAGAAAATTGGTCTAAAAATGAGTGAAATGTAGAAGAGTTATGGGAGTTAAAAATTTAAACGTAAAAAATTCTAAAATTTCTAGGGGTGAGCAGTTTTGTGAACGTCCCAAAAATTGAGTTGTACTGGAAGAAGGGGAAAGAGGGAGAATTGTAAGGAAGAGAGAAGTGAAATCATGAGCTCTTACAAGGTTAAGAAACAATCAAACCGTACTCCCATAATAATAAACTCTAGTAAAATAAAAATATTATGAAGGACAACTTACAAAAGTTTATACAGACCTTGAAAAACTGTACCTACCCCCACAACCCACCACTCCCAGAAATAGGATGAAGAAGCAGCAGCATAAGAATGTAGTATGAGAAAAGAGCTAAATATAATATTATTGAAGGATCCCTATCACATTTATATAGTGATAGGATTAGGGTTGGAGTATATAAATGGTATGGATATATGGGATCTATATACCGAAAGAAAAACAAGACTACATACATTAAATATAATCTAACAAAGAAACTTTTGCTGTAGTGTCAAATTCCAATATGTTCTAAGGAATCACTTTTGCCTATGAGCTCTTCTCTGTAGTTATTTTGATATTCATTGGAAGTTCCCTCACCAACCATCCTTATTGATTTCGGGTAGGACATTGGAAAGAATGATGTTAACACCTTGACAATTCTAGCACATTAGTTTTAGAAATAAACTTGGTTTAGTTATGGTGAGTTAGTGGAACTAATATTCCTTAAAAGGATAGCAATTTTCAGCTATTTACATGTAAGATAAGCTTGTAAGGTAAAGTATTATCCATGTAATCGACAGTGTGCTAAACTTGGATGACAAGATTGTAATCTAGATAGTATGTGATAGTTTTGGACCACAGTATTGTGTTAGTTTCCTCTAGGGCTTCTTTAAATAGCTTGTAAGGTCAAAGAGGTCTAGATATCTCCCCACTTTTGTAACCTCTTATAATATTTTATATATTTTTCTGGTGTTCTTTTGAGTGCTCAACATCTTTGTCCTATACGTTAGCTTTTATATATAAATATCTTACAATGAACTTATACTCCATATCAAGAATACCTCTTGTGTGGTTGTACTCCTTTGTGGTGGTAAACATGCCGTGGATAATTAGCTAAGAGATAGGATGAGGGTGTACAACACTCAAGTAAAAGATAAGAAAAATACATTACAACATAGAAGAGTAAAAAGTAGGGAGGGATGTGTAGGCATGTTGCCTTTACAAGCTCTTCATAGAATTATAGAACTTTAAAAGGATACTTGGACTACTATAATCTTGTGGTCCAGGATTATCAAATCTTTTCTAGAACACGTTGCAGTTCAAGTTTAGCACACACCTTATCAACATAGATCATACTTACGAGCTTGTCATAAAGTACATAATTGAGTATTGATTTTGTCGTTTTTGTGGAAAACGTCATGATATCTTTTGATGACTTAAATTAAATGGTTTTGAAAGGAGTGTTATGCCCATGTTGGGTCAAAACTTTCAACAATGATAACGCTATTCCCTTAAAGTAGACCTCACACCTTCCTTTATTATCCTTAGCCCAGAAAATTTTATATCCGCTAGCCATTAAATGTTAATTACTTTTCTCTTTTTCCCTTTTTTCTTTTCCTTAGGTTACCTTTTGTTTCATTCTGATCATTTTTACGCGTATCTTCTTATTTCTTCTCATTTTTTATCTTTCTGCTGGCGGTGAAGCAATAGTCCAAGGCGATAGACCAGCAACTACTTTCATTCTTTCTTATTTTGACTTTCTTTTTTAGTTGTTTCATATCCTTAATTTTCTTTGACTTGTCAACTACGCTACTAATTGAAATCCTTTGTCTCATTTTGTGGTCTTATTTTGACGCGAAATGGAGTTTTGGATGAGTGTTGAAAAAGTGAGGCCTTGTTTGTTTACGTTTTCAATGGGAGTTTTCCCATTTTTATTTATTTCAGATGCATAAATTATATTTGTCTTACCCAATCTTATTGTAATGACCCATTTTATCTTCTCATTTTCCATTGGAAACACTTCGCACGCCACTGGGACCCACTATTACCATCTCTATGTACATAATATATTACTATTTTCAAATTACATCATTGTAATGGGACCTACCACCCACAAATCATTCCAATAATTATCATATCCAAAATAAATATTGAAAGTGAACATGGCCACTACCAATTTCATTTAGTTAATATACTATTGTTTCCAAACACATCATTTCAATGGGACCCACCACCTACAAATCATTCTAATAAATCATTATATTCAAATTAAATATTGAAAATGGACCCCACCACTATAATTTTCATCTAAATTAATATGAATTATTTCCAAACATCATTTATGTGGGACCCTTCACTTACAAATCATCCTAATAAATAATATCATGTCTTTTTATGAAAAAATATCAAAATAAACATACTAAACCAAGCGTGTTCTCATTCTACACTCTATACACTATTCATTGGAGTTCATATAACCAAATATATTCTCATTTTCTACACAAAAACCAATAAAAAGTAAAAAAATCATCTTAGTGGAAACATAACCAAACAAGGCCTGAAAGTTTGGTGTATTTTTACACTATTGCGTTTGAAGTAGTGGTTAAGAGTTAGTAGTGTAACATTGGAACTTTAAGTGATGGTATTTTTGGAAAAAAAATTATTTAAGGAAATGAAGCCTTTTTTTTCCGACGTTCCAAAAAGGAAATAGGATTGATAAATTTAGGACAAAGGGAGTTAGTATAGAGTTTTTTTTTTTTTTTTTTGATTGGATATCATGTGGTTGCTTGTGGATTGCTGATGATGATTCTGTGGATGGAAGGGTACTTGGTTGGGGGGGGGGGGGGTGGGGGGTTGTGTGTGATATTTTGAAGGGAAGTGATTATGTGGTGGTTGAGGAACGGCTACAGCAATTTGGGTTAGTCATATGGTGTTCAAGACAACAATGGAGATGGTGATGCAAAGAGATGCTGGTAATGGTTCTAATTATTTTGGAGCACTTCTTGGCATGCATGAGACACAGTTTTCCTTGTGGTGCATTTGTCTTGCTATAGAAGTCTACATTCTCTTAGAATCATTGCAACCTTAAG
The DNA here is from genome assembly GCA_019321725.1 of Paulownia fortunei. NCBI lineage: Eukaryota > Viridiplantae > Streptophyta > Magnoliopsida > Lamiales > Paulowniaceae > Paulownia > Paulownia fortunei. The sequence goes on along the minus strand of CM033116.1, from coordinate 16,780,634 downwards.
CGCATGACTTTGACCTTCTACCTATAATATTGGGGTTGCTTTAGTAGTTTGTATTGGGAAGTAAGATTGTGCAGAGCATTTGGGAAAGAGCTTGTTGCTCAAGAGAGACTAATACATGCATTGGTAACTAACTTGAATCATATGGATCTGACTCGTGCTAACTTAAATTTTTACTAAAGCATGATGTTGCAGGCTTTCTGCTGAAATCTACTATAAATTCTGTTCCGAATCTATCTTCCTTGGATGCTTTTTTGAGATGAATGTAATAGCTTCATCCTGAGAATACACATTATAAACAATGTAACTACTATAGTTATATCTAACATTTAATTATTTTGGTTGTTTTTTCACAGATATGCATCGCAGTATAAGATTTTATTGGTGCATCTTTATTCTTATTGGAGTTCCCTTCCATTAGCCTATGAAAGGTAAACCAAAATAGTTCACCATAATCAAATTATGTCCCTCCCTTTTTAAAAAAAAAAAAATCAATATTTTCTCTTACTATATAGTTTGAATTGTTGGCCAGGGGGTCCATTTTGAAATCTTTATTGAGTTTTTTCTATTTTACCGCAGCCTATTTTTGAGTTTCTTTCTTCTATGTAGTTATAAATCCTTGGATGTGAAGAATATTTTGCTGGAGACGGTATCTCACCACATTTTACCACAGATGTTAGCATCTCCTCTGTGGGCAGATTTAAATGATCTCTTGAGGGAGTATTTAAAATTCATGGATGACCACTTTCGAGAATCTGCAGATCTTACATTCCTCGCGTATCGTCATAGGAACTACTCAAAAGTAAGTAGGATGCTCTTAAGTGTTTTATTATATTTAAATTTCTAATTATATTCTTGAGTGGGTTGTCACCTTTTTCTTGAATCTGAAAATGCTTAAGGTGGATCAAGCTATCCTTGGACTCTCTTCCCTACTGGCTAAAAAGAAAGAGCATCCAACACCCCTCAGTATCTATCTATAGAATGTGTATTTTTCATTTTAGAAAAAAATAGTAGACCTTAACTCAGTTTCTGTTTGGTTTCAATTTTTGGATGACAAAAACATTTTTAAACATTAAAATTTGTATTTGCGTTTGTACTACCCCCATATTTTGGATACAAAATCAAAAGATCCCATTACATTTTCTGAAAATCCCATTTCCAATATACCCACCCTCTTTCTTTTTAGTTGTTTTCTCTCTTCATAATTAACTTTGCATTTGTACTACCCCCATATTTTGGATACAAACTCAAAAGATCCCAGTACATTTTCTGAAGATCCCATATCCATTATACCCACCCTCTTTCTTTTTAGTTGTTTTCTCTCTTCATAATTAACCCCTCACTGACCAGACTCTCTCTCTCTCTCTCTCTCTCTCTCTCTCTCTCTCTAACATAGATAAACAATTACAACATAAAATAAGTCACTAATTTCTTACATCATTCACATAATCATTATTAAATTTTTAACACAACACTGACCTCATGACACTTGAGATGACACATGACATCAAATTTGACATGTTTTGAAAATGAAACCAAATACGTTTTCACGATATCCCACTTTTATATACAACTGAGAAAACATAGTATCATTTTGAAAGAAATACCAAGGGAATCTTTTCTACTCTCTTTCGAATACATTTTGTGAAAATATTTCTTGAAATGAAACCAAACGGAGCCTTGTTTTCACTACTAATGATTTCCTTTAGCTGGATGACAATTTCTGTGCGAAGAAAGATTCTAGGGTGAATAGAACATTTACATAGTGCGTTTCCTTTTGCTTCTTTCAGCATGTAAATTTTTTGACGGCTTTTACATGCATAATGGCTTCATTAAACTATCAAGAGAAATTAATTAACATCTTGGGTGGCATAACTGGCATTGAGTGGATTTACTGCACCAATATTTGGTTGAGCATTGCCTTGAGAGTGTAAATCATAAACAGGTCTTTGATGGAAGTTTCTTTTAGAGCACCAAAGGGTGGCACATGCGACATTTTGTTAAAGTATTTTAGTGTTTTGGAACTTGATATTTTTAAATGGCTGAATTTCATGTATAGTTTAAAGAGATAGTTTTGTAAAGGCTCTTGCAAATTTCCATCCACCATGACATGTTTTTAGAGGCTGATATTCTGATGTAAGGCCTGCCACCAATCAAGAACGGGTGATTTGCTAGGGTACAAAATAGTCGTATAGAAAGCAACTTAATGATAAATTAGTTAGCAAAGAAACATTTAAAAACTCCCCTCGATACCTGAAGGTCTACATTTAAGGTACTTAGTCCAGAAGTTTGCAATTGTGAATGACATTTGTGGTTCAATATGTAAGAAACCAGTTTTTTAAAGCTTCTCTCTCACGAAAGAATTAATCAAATCTAATATCACCGGGCAGCACTTTCATTACTAAAATAATATACTTTTAGTCATTTTTTTTTTTCTTTTTTGATGTTGAAGTCCCTTCTTTATAATTTAATAATTATAGTTGCTTATTTTTTGTCCAGGAGTTTAAGCTACTTTATTTGAAAGTGCTATGTGAAGCTTAAAAATCCTCTTCTTCTTTACCGTCTTAGGTAATTGAATTTGTCCAATTTAAGGAAAGATTGCAACGTTCCAGTCAGTATTTAATGGCGAAGATTGAATCACCCATTTTGCAGCTGAAGCAGAACTCAAATAATATTGTTGAAGAGGAGGTAACTACGTTGTGCACTTGTGCTTTTCCAGTTGTTATTCACAGGATTATCTAACTTATTTCTTAGCTGCTTTAACTTCTTACTAAATAAGATGTTTCTGAACAAAATTTATTTCTCAGTCCATCCTGGAAAGCTTGAGATGTGGAACTCACTTTATCGAGCTCTCAAATGAGATCAGAGGCAAATCATTGACCTTTAATGAAGACTTGAAGTTACGACCTTGGTGGACTCCAACTTATGATAAAAATTATCTCTTGGGTATGCTCCCTTTTGTCAGCAAAAGTAATTGTTCCATTGCTTTATCCTAGTATACTGGCAATATTTCCTACTTCACTTATAATCTATCTCAATGAAACTTCTCCATTGGTGCTTATTAGTCTGCCCTGCATCATCTTATTGAAAAGGTATCTTGGTGCTTGCTTGTTATAGTCAAGTATTACAACATCTAATGACAACTTTTCCTTGTTTTCAGGACCCTTTGAAGGAGTTTCCTATTGTCCTAGAGAAAACATGGTACGAAATATTCAGCCTTGTCTTCTAATGGTATATACTTGAGGATGTTTTACCACAATTGAGAGCTTATGAAGCTTTATTGGGTTTTGTTATGGGATCCTAGGCATGATTTAAACTTTCTTTTATTTTACTCCATCTTTCTTTAGTACTTTGGGTGATACTGATCCAGCAAATAAAATTGACTTTTTTTTTTTTCTGATTTCACTGTTTTTGAACTCTAATTCTTTCCCTATCCAAAATGATAAAAAAGAATTGGCTCGTGACCAAGGTGGTCTGACATCTAAGTAGGTTTTTCTGCTTCTTTTCTTGTCCCTTTCTTTTCTTTGCAAAGACTTTCCTTTATGTGCCTTATATCTTTTACTGTTTCTCTCCACTGATAGAAACTCTAAAATTTGATTTTTTCTTGAATTGATTAAAAAATGTGGTTCTGTTCCCAAAACTGTAGAAGTTGATTAATATATATATCACTCTCTTTGCAGCATAATCAGATCAGGCAAACAGAAGCAAATGTTCTGAAAACCATTGAAAAGAGATCTCTTCTTCCACGGATGATCTATTTATCAATAGATTCTGCTTCAGTGTCAGTGAAGGAAAATATTGAAGCTAATGGGTCGTTAGTTGATTCGAAACTTTCATTGGAGCTGAAAAGTTTACTTGAGCGCTATGCTAAGATCTTGGAATTTCCCTTCCAAGATGCTGTAGAACTTGTCTTTGGGGTTTCAAGTGGCCAGAAGCCCTTTGAGGTATGTTCTTTTTCATGTTACAGTTGTTTATCTATTATTTTGATGTTTCCCGTTTACAAGGCTGCTTAGTCATGCGTGTTGTAGCCCTACCACTGAGAGTTGTTAGGTCAGGAAGGGGCAATGGGTATGATCACATTTGGGTTTTCTTTGCAGCATTTTCCTTTTTTTTTCCGTATTTTCCCCCTCCTTGGAGTAGAAGAGGAAATATCAGTAATAAAATAGAGAATGATTGAAAAGAAAAGAACAATGTAGAAACTTAGAAACAATTAAGGAACAATGTATGATTATCTCACCTTGCTGTTAGTTGATGAAAAATCAGTAACAGTACTATCTGAGGCTGGGATAGAGTCATGAACTTTCACTGTGGCCTTGGCATGACCATGATGTAGTATATTTCTTAATACAAATATTCATGTTGAATGGGCTTCTGTTATGTTGGCACTTTAGAATCTGGGTATATTTTAAGCTGTGTGCATTCTGTTTAAGCAAGATAATTTGAATATCCTTGTTGGAGTTGAACCTACGCATTTAGATCAGCATATGCTTAAACATTGTACCAACTAACTGTACAGAAATACGGAAAAGGATTGCATAAATTTTAGACATGAGATAGGGGACAGATACTGATACCGGGAACTTGTGCTGCATATGTTGTGCTTCACATGCTAATAGATTGTTGTGGATCGAGCAACGAGTCATAGATATGGATCAGCATGAATAGATGCTTCCTACTCCCCTGCACGTGCTTATGTATGTTCACCATTCTAGCAATTTTCCTTTTATTTAACTGATCTTTGAATAATCACTTTTGCTTAAGAGATGAGTTTCATGTTTACATGCAAAATATCCAGCTGTTACTTATGATATGGATTTGAATAATCTGAATTTTGGTTGCCATATTCTATTTTAATTTTGGGGTAGTCGAACTCAAAACCTAGAGATCCACGTTGAACACATTGTTGTACTGTTGCTTTTATCATAATTTTGTCTATAATCACAAAGCAAACTCACTTTGTTGTGACACCCTATCCCACATTGTTAGTGGAAGGAAAGTGTAACAGTTTACAAGGTCTTTGTTAGTTCCCTTTGTCAACATGGTTTAAGCATTTTGGGCCACTTAGAGTCCAACAATGTTGACATGGCAAGGAGTGTCACCCAGATCCTTACCTCTGTAAAAGTTGAAAGGATGACTGATCTGGCTTTACTTGTCATAATGCTTATATTTTTGAAGTTGAATTAATGTGTCTAATTGCCTTGTAAGGAATGCTTTTCCCTGATGATTAACTAACTATACACTTGCGCAGGGACCTAGTCCAGATATCATCGACTGGATGAATTTTGCCGTGTTTTTGAACGCTTGGAATCTAAATTCTCATGAAATAAGGTTTTCCGATAGAGGAGATTCTGGCTCTAGTACTTGGAATCTTGTAAATACTTTGCTGAGGAAGTATGTCCTTGAGAAGATTAGATCTGCAGGGCCCATAGTTTCTTCTCCAGGAAGTGATCTTCCTTTTCTGGTGCAGCTAGTAACAGAACCCTTGGCTTGGCATGCCCTAATTATCCACTCTTGTGTTCGGTCGTTGCTCCCTTCTGGGAAGAAGAAAAAGAAAGGAGGATCTGTGGAACAATCAAATTCTCAGCTGTCATATGAGATACGAAATTCAATCCAGTCTCTCTGTGATACAATAGAGGTGGTTACAAAATGGTTAAAAGATCAACTTGACAAACCTGATGATGAAAAATTTGAAGCCATATTTTCCTCAATTCAGAGAAATGGAAGACGAGATGGACCTGGCAAAGTCTTCAGAACACTGGAGTCTTCTGTCTCACAGATGAAGGATGTTGAACTTGGTGATAGGATTCTTGAGGCGTTACAGTCTTGGAGTCCTGCTGATGTTGTAAGGAAGATCATTGCAGGGCAAGGCAGTTTACTATATGAGTTCCTCAAAATTTGCGAATTGAAAATCAAATCGTTGCAGGCACTTGGACTTCAGTTGTAGCTCAAACTTCATATAGACTTTGTGGAGTGAGTTGAAGTGTGGCATTCAAGTGATGACTTCTTATTCATTTTCCTTTCACGGATATGATGGTGGATTTGGGGTCTGCAACAACCATTTTCAACCTATGTTGCAATTTTGTAGCTTGTTTTTCCTTTTACTTCCATTCATCAGAAAATGTATGGAAATTGGAATGGCACAAAGCTTATCTTCTGAGATTCATTTACCGTTTTGGTAACATTGAATTTTTAAGTGTACCATTGATTTTCTTGTTATATGTTGTAAATCAGAATAAAAGAACCAAGTATCAAATATACTTCTAAATTGTGAAGTCTATATGCATTTTGTTGATGCTAAAGTTGCTAGCGTCCATTGCTAATCCTTGTCATGGTGTACAGCTTTAGGAGGATTTGCATGTTTATTACAGTGGTATGACAATAAATAAGTTGAAATTTGAGTTGTATTTGTTTTAGTTGGCTGGTTGCCTAACTATTGAAAAAAACATGTTTACACCTCTAAATCAGTTTGGTGATGAAGAGCAGTTGGGAAGCAAACTAATCAAACCTTTTCATTTCTATTTTACTATTATTCCTTGCAAATCACTGCCTTGATTGAAGCTGATCATCAAAATCAACTGCTTTGAAAATGAGGTTTTCTTTCATGTTCCAAATTATTATTTTAGGACGTCTAACAAAATAGGATTTTATTTTATTTTTTAAAATGAAAACAAAAATACGAATCAACCAGGCAATATTGTAAATTTATTTTGAATTTTTAGTTTTTTAATTGTTGTCACAAATTTTCATGCCTGGTCAAATCAGATGAATATATATATACACACACACACACGTGTATATGTATGTATTTATATATGTATATATATATATACACGTGCAGATAATTTATAAGTAGTTTAGTGTTTGGTCCCCATCCATTTATAAAAACTTGTATCAAAAAGCACGTGACTTTATATATATATATATATATTTTGAAGGATTATTGAGATAACTTGAATTTGACCTAATTTTTTTTCTATAGAAAGCAAATTTTGGTTATATTTTATGTTATCTTTATTTGTCTATCGAAATTGAAATTGATTAAAATTCTATTTTCGTAAAAGTTGCTTCGCAAATAATAGCAATTTAGCCCCAGGACTTTAATTTTGGATCCACCTCTGCCTCTGACCTAACCTAGCCATTAGGTTTCATAGTTCTTCGTCACTATTTTTTCCGATAGAAGTAAATTTAAAAGGAGCATGCAAGGTTATGGCGCCCCCTAAATTTCTACCATCTCTACATTATAAAGTGTTTATATATACGTTACATTCCTATAGGGATGCTGGCTTGACCTTTGTTTCTTCTTTTCTTCTTTTCTTCTTTTCTTTTATTAATTAATTTTCCCATTCCCATTATCTATTTAGAAAAATTGCAAAAACAAAAATTAAAGTTGTAAAATTTATGAGTAGTTTTATAAAGAGGTGGAATTATATAAATTCTGATATTCCATCATATTTTTAGATGCTGGAAAAATCTTTCAAAACTTTTTTGCATGTAGTATTCTTAGTTTCACATTTTCAAAGTATTTAGAGATTCAAAACAAAGAGAATTGACAGTATAAGTGTTATGTTTTTTAGACTTACATGGTAACATAATTTTCTCAATGATTCCCTAAATTCAATTGGTATTGCTGTTAATGATATGTTTAAAATCATTCTACTTGTTCCGAAAAATTTATTCCGAAATATTGTTATTTGAGGTAGAATTTTAGTTATGTTTCTAGCTTGAAGTTCATTACTGAAATTTGTTAATCTTATGTTTATACAAAGAAAAATTAAAATTTGAAATATGTATATTTCTAGTTAATATAAACTTATCGTAAATAATACACCCCATTAGTTTCAAATTAATTGTTTTTATTTTCTTTTAGGACATTCTAAAATAGGCTTGATTTCCTACAATGAATTTTTTTTTCCACAACTATCATCTCACTTAACACGATAATGTAGCACAATTAATTATCAATCACTACTTTAATTAGAGGCAATATTATATAGATACTAGAAATTTTTATTTTTCAACTTGTACTTAAAAAGTTTGCATATAATTGTACAATTTATAAATTTATTATGAAAAAAACTCAATGTTAGTTTATCTTATAATAATGCTATAAATGATTAGAAATAAATGATATATTTTTTAATGTAATTATATGCTAAACAATTATTTTTTAGTTTAAAATAATTGATTTCCATTTCTTGATATTTTTCTTATGCTTTCTTATGTTGATAGTAACCGCATTGAATTATCTTCAAAGAGAAAACAAAAAAGTCGTGGTTGGTGGAAAAAAAGTATCACAAGTTTCAACTTTTTTCTTTAGCAACATATATTGTATTGAAATATTTTTTTCTTTTGCTCTTTATTTTAGTTGGGACATTGTTTGGTTTAAGAATATGTCTAAATAATTTAGAGTATTTAGAAATCTAAATATTTTCTTCTACTAATTAATTTTTTTCTCTAATAAAACTTTATTTCTCCCTAATCTTTATTTGTTATGTGAACAAATATTTGGAAGATTCATACTTTTATATAATATAGACTATAGATAAAAATATACGTGGCCATATAGATGCTAATGTTTATAATAAAATTTTGCAAGTAATTGTCAGTTTTGAATGAAAACTTCAACTACTAAGGTTGAATAAGATCCCTCCCTCTCCCCAAACCCCACCAAAATTAAAAAAGAAAAGAAAATAATAATAATAATAATTTAAAAAATAGAAAAAAAAAAAAAAGAAAAGAAGAAATGAGCAGTCCCATAAAAGAAAGTAAACTTGATCATTTTCGTACTTGCTACTGTCGTGTTCCGATTTGCATTGAAGTTTTTCTTCCCTTATTATATATATATATATATATATATATATATATATATGTGTGTGTGTGTGTGTGTGTGTGTGTGTATATATATGTATGTATTGATGTGGAGATATTCAATACCAATTGGCAGCATTTCTGTTCAGACAAAGTTAGTCGTGGGAAACTGTCAGCAAAGACTTGCTAATTACAGATAATTAAGTCAACCGAAGAGAAACCAGCAATACAATCTTGTCCTAAACTCGACCTTAATTTCACTCATCTACGTATTATTATCTAAGCGTAACAAAATTCAACATATTGAACTTTTGATAAAGTGACATTTAATTTCTATAGCGCCATTGTGCACAAGTATAACAAATTTCGGGTTAGGCTTACTTTAACACACCTGTTATTTAAAATTCATATTATAATTTTTATAATATATATAGATATAAATAATTTAATTTTTTTTTATTTTTTATATATATTCTGAACTTATCGAATAATACTCGTATTTTTGAGGTGAAATATTCAATACACGTAATATATATATTTCATATAATACTTAATAAATAATACTCAATTTAACAAATATTCATAATGTTTAATGAAAATCTAAAAATTATATAAAAACTACTTTCATGCATTAGTTGAATATTACAAATATAAAAAATAAAAATTCTAATAATTTATCAAAATACTAATAATTGTTAAATAGTTATCTCTAAGTTGTGTGATAATTATAAATTAAATTATATAGAAATACATACAAATTGATTTTAGCATAATTAAACGACAAAATACAAGCGTAATAAATTAAAATAATGCCAAAAATAAATCATGTTTTTGCTCACGAAAAATAAGTTGTATATTATTTATATTTATATATTTTTTAAAAAAATTCATAATATACTTGTATCTTTCTCGTATTTAATTAATTAGGCTGAATCCAAAGCTTTCTATGATAGGGAAGTTTTAGATACCCATTTAGGCAATTGTTTTAAATTAAAAAAAGGAAGTGGTGGGAAAATCTCAGTAAAGACTTGCTAAAATTAGGGTAATTAAGTCAATCAAAAGATAAAACACAATATTAATCTTCACCTAAACACACCCCATAATTCAACCTTGATTTTATTCAGTTGCCAACAAATTCCTTTCTTTCACAATACGGCAATGGCATAGTATAAAATTCAATGCGATCAGGCTAAAAGTGAGTCCATTTTCTTGATTTCTGCTCTTGACTGCTGATATGAACTGTCTAGTCATAGGTTTCAGGTACCAGATGCTGTCTTTAGATTGGTTTGTTTAGTTAATTGTTTGGCTAACTAACTCTTCTTCTCTATACTTAATCAAACTATGACCCATGGCGTTCCTCTTATTTATTTATTTATTTATTTTAAAGTGCTAATTATGTTATTATATTGAGATATTAATTAATTATTAATTTAATATATTTATAATAATCAATAAATTATCATGAATGAGATAACATGCTAATATAAGTGAGCGGGCAACATATACCCACAAGATTTGAGCCAAGAATCTTTGGACCTCATTTTTAATTACTATGCTAAGACCTAATCCGTCTTATTTATTACTTATTATAAAAGCTATCTTAATTAAAACTTATATTATATTCGTACACGTTAATAGATTTTTTTTTTTTAATTTTTATATATATTTTGAATCGTCGAGTAATATTCAATATTTTTGGTTGTCAAATGTTTAATATACATATTATACTTACTTGTATAATACTTGATGAATATTTTTTGTTGATTTTTTTGTTGTATCTTTAAATAAAAATTTATAATATACTCGTATGTATTAAATATTAATTTTTTTTATCCCATATTTAATTAATTAGGACAAAGTACGTAGTAAAGATAAAAATAGCATTATTTGTTTGTCTTCTTTCATTATATGAAAATTACAAAATAAATTAGATCAACAACCCACAGAGTTAGATGTAAATATGAAAACTACCCCTCTTATTTGAAAATTATCAGATTTTATGGTACACATTGTTTAAGTTTCTCATGGTGCTCCTCGCTATGCAAAGAAGATTGTAGAAGAAAAAGTTAGAATTCCAAATATATCCTTGGTTCAACCGTGATAGTTTCTTACCCAAATACCATTTGGTTCTAGAGAATGATTATTACTACGGATTATGTGAAGAAGTGCGAATTCAGTAAATATTCAAAGAGCAGAAAAGCTTGCTTTATGGAACTTGGTACAAGAGAAAACCTAATCTCATAAAAACAAACTCAAATTTTCCATGGAGGCTCATCCCCAAACCCTATTTGATATCATACCCTAGTAAACAAGGGCAAAAAAGTCACAAAAAATATTAATAGAAAAAAAGAGCATTGGTGCATTGCTTCAAGGGGTAATTGGCATTTTACACCCTGGTCCATTTGGCACTTTGCACCCTCAAATTGGCTTTGTCTCATTTCATTTCCTAAAAGTGTTTTCCTTTGTGGGGAATGAAAAACATATTTGATATTAATGTTTCAGGTAAACACATTTTTGTTCACTCTAAGTACCTATCAATTATTATTTTAATTAAATAATTATATATTCTACTATACCCCCACTAATTATAAAAAAACAACATCTATAATTGAAACTTTCTCTCACTAATAACTATGAACAATATTGACATAATATCTATTGATAAAAATATTTCCCAAAGTTGATTATATCTTTTTTTCCTAATTCAAACATATTTTTATTCTCCACACATTCTTCAATCTCACTACCAAAATACTTTCTCTCAAAATAATTAGAAATAAATTTAAATAAATATTTTCTTGGCACAATGCACCCATGGCACTTTCATGCCAATTTTTTTGAATTGGAGAGATAAAATGATTACTAATTATTCATTCCCCTCATTTACCGTTCATAAGTAATTTTTTTAAATTTCTAAAATAGTAATATTATTTTAGTTTAGTTCAATAAGTTTGGTATTAATAGTAACAATAATTATAATTTTTTATTTTTTTTACTGTAAAATATTTCCTTTGTAGGTAAAAAGTTGAAAAATAAAAACACTAACTTTTCTATTCTTATTTGCCAAAAGAACCCACTAAAATAACTAAAATATTAAAAATCACAATATAAGTGTTAAAATACCAAGTAAATACCAAATAAAATGCTTTAAAAATCCAAATAATCACATCCATATAAAAAACAACCATTAAAGATTACAATTGAAAATATTTTTGTTCCATATGTAAAACTAAAAACTACTATCCCTTATTAAGTAATTAACATTATTTATTTTATTTTCATGTATTTCAATAAGCTATATTTCTATCAACATAATATATGTTTATGTTTTATAATTTTCTAAATAAAGATACTATTATTTTTTATTTTTAAATATGAGTAATAATTTATTTCTAAATAACTTGTATTTTCAATTTTATTTTTTATTTTTTCACGTATACAACAAATATTTTATAGCCAAAATTATTATTTTTGCAAACAAATTAACAAAACATAATCATTGTTGATAATAAAGTCAAATTTATTAAATAATTTAACTAAAATAATATTATTATTTGAGAAATTTAGCAAAATTAATTGTGAATGAGAAACGAGGGGAAAATGAAGGGAGTAAACATCTATTGACTATTTTACCCCTCTAATTTCAGAAAATTTGACCTAAAAGTGCTATAAAGTGCATTTTGCCAAGAAAATATTAATTTGAGGGTGTAAATTGTGAAATTTTCAATTTAAGGGTGCAAAGTGCTATACGAACCTAATAAAAGAGTGTCAAACTATCCTTATTTCAACACTCCTTACCATATATAATTATTAATATATCATATACCTCTTTTCACATATAGGGCAAGGTTACACCATTTTTAGATTGTCTTTGTGATTTTTTATTTTTTCACATTTTGAATTTTTTTGAGAGGTATTTTCCAACATCCAAGGCAGGGAGCATCCAAAAAGAAATATGTGGGATTCGACAATACAATGGAGAATCTCTCTATGAGTACTGGGAAAGATTTACAAAGTTGTGTGCCAGTTGTCCTCATCATCAAATCAGTAATCAACTTCTCGTCCAATATTTCTATAAGGGGCTTATGCCATTGGAAATAAGCATGATTGATACTGTAAGTGGAGGGGCTTTAGTTGACAAGACACCCGAGGCATCAAGGAGTCTAATTGCAAACATGGCTTCAAATTCTCAACAATTCATCATCCGCAATGATCCACCACCGCCACCTAAGAGTGTCAATGAAGTGAACACATCACTTCTTGAACAAAAACTCTCCTACCTCACCTCTTTAGTGTAACAAATGGCTGTAGGGCAACAAATCAAAGCATGTGGAGTATGTTGTATAGTAGGGCATCCCAAGGATATGTGTCCATTCTTCCAAGAAAGTTCTATGGAGCAAGCAAATATGATTGACGGTTTCCAAGTCAACCAAGACAAAGATATAATCTTTTCTCCAACACTTATAATGAAGGATGGAAGGATCATCCCAATTTAAGATACGGGAACTAATAATAACAAACTACTCCATTTCAAATGCGGAACTGACCATCGAATTTTTTCCAATCGAATGTGCAACTACCCTTCAATCTCCACAATAATTGGGTGCATCCTTGGAAGATCTTGCGAAAGCACTTGCTACTAATACTATATAATTTCAACAAGCCACACAAACCCATCGCCAACATATTGAGAATCAAGTGGGGTAAATAACCATTAGTTTAAGCCGATTGGAAACACAAAGATTGGGCAAGTTACCTTCCCAACCTGTGGTGAATCCTAAGAAAAATGCAAGTGCCACAACTCTTAGAATCGGGAAGCAATTGGAGCCTCCTACCTTGACAATAAAAGGAGTATCCAAGAGGTTGAGAAGGGCAAGTCAATCAATACAATCCCTTCGTTAGATTATTCTCACTCTCCTACTCATCTACCACCCATAGTTAAGAAAAATCTAAAGTCGGTAACCAATCTTAAATCTCTCTCTCACACTTATGTAATACCTCCATTTTTTTCCTAGCAAGTTGGCAAAATCTAAAAAAAAAGGAGCAAGAAAACGAGATCCTTGAAACTTTTCAAAAAGTAGAGGTAAACATCTCTCTTCTTGATGTCATCATCGCTATGTCAAATTTATCAAGGAGTTATGCACCAACAAAAAGAAGTTGAGAGGGGATAATGTCATTTCATGAGAAATGTTCGATTTTCCTAACCATTTTTGCAAGGAAGGTATTGGTAATATTTCAAATAGAAGGGTTGCTATGTAACTATGTCTAACAAGGCCTTAAATTTAATTTCCCCCAAAACTCAACTCCTATTATGTTACTAATTTCTTTACCTAATACTGGATTTTTTCTTCTCTTCAAATTAGTGAAAATTTATCAAAGCTGTGACACAATCAGTAGCTTTGAGTTCTGGTGTTGTATTTAGTTGTGTACACTTCAACATTTCAACTTTCTTGTGTTGGTCTCATACATGTTTGTGTGAAACATACAAGTACAAAACAATTTATCAAAAATATAGTACAGAGTGTTGCATAAAATTTTCTGTGTCATGTGGGTATTAATGTTCTAGTTTGGATTTTCTATAATAATCGGTATTCTATCTTTTATTATAATATAATTAAATGTATATTAATGATATTATTTTAAATACTTGACGTGAATTAACGTGAATTGATGGTATCGTAACAGAGATGAATAAAAAAATAAGCCCATGCAAAATAATGTTAATAACTAAATTGTTGGGACAGCCAGGACAGGGAGGTGATCTGCACCCAAAATCTATACAGAGAAAAGGACCTTCATTTGTTTATAAACTGATAAAACTAGTGGATGCACCAACTCCTCAATTTAGTTGGACTATGTTTTGCAAGATTTTATTATGTTACTTTTGACTGCTTCAACCTGCAAAAATCCCATATCTTCCTTTTCCCTCTTCAAGTTATTTTAAAATTTAATATTATTTTTTCTTTAGTCCCTTTTCATTTTAGTATAAATAGATACCCCCACCATGAAGCTTAGCTCAACAATCACCATTTCAAGTTCACTAAATAGAAAGCCAAAAAAAGAGGCAAAATGGAGGCTAAATTTTGCTGCATGAGACCATGGTTCCTCTTTCTTTTAGGCATACTCTCTGTTGTGGCATCTTTAGCTGATGCAGAAACTCACTACCATTATTTCATCGTATGAATTTGGAACGGTCTTCTCCTCCGTTTTTTTTTTTTTTTTCTTCGTAGTAAAGTTTGGATTTTTAACATGATTACCAATTGCCACAGGTTCAACAAACGCCGGTGAAGAGGCTGTGTAGAACTCACAACATAATCACTGTAAATGGACAGTTTCCAGGGCCGACTATTGTAGCACGAAATGGAGATGCACTAGTCATCAGAGTTACCAACAGGGCTCGTTATAATGTCACTCTCCACTGGTAACTAAATACATCAAAATTGTGGGTTAACTACGACGTTTTAGATGAGATTTAGCACTAGAAAGCAACATAATTAATGTATATAGTGTACTATACAAAGAGCCATTGGTAACACTAACTAAATTCCATGTAATTTCTACTCAACAAACATGGACTAAGCTTCTGGTAGTAGTTTTCATCAATTGTTTGATTATCCATCAGGCATGGAATTCGTCAGATGAGAACACCTTGGGCTGATGGACCTGAATATGTAACACAATGCCCCATCAAGCCAGGAGCAACTTATACGTACCGTTTCAAGATAGAAAATCAGGAGGGTACATTGTGGTGGCATGCTCACAGCAAATGGCTCAGAGCCACTGTCTATGGAGCACTCGTTATCTTTCCCAAATCCGGCGCCTCATATCCCTTCCCAGCACCCAAGATTGATGTCCCTATTATTCTTGGTAAATATTGCTTGTTGCTCCTTTCACTCTCACATTTTCTGATAGCTTATACTTGGATAAAATAAGATAATGATGCTATAATATACAATGAAATGGTGAACAGGAGAATGGTGGAACAGAAACATTATCGATCTTCTAAGACAGGCACTTTTTACTGGAGCTGCTCCAAATGTTTCAGATGCCTACACGATTAACGGTCAACCAGGCGATCTCTACAGATGCTCCAGCCAAGGTGAAGTGGGACAAGGACTAGAGAAAATTAGACTAATTGAACTAAGAATCTAAACTAACAAAGCTGGAAAAAATTTCAATGTTTCATTCATTTCATCAGTAAAAGGAGTCCCAAACACAATCTGTTACTAACAAGGAGTACTGCATATGTGAATGTAGGTACGGTAAAAATATCAGTGAACTCAGGAGACACAGTGCTTCTTAGAGTCATCAACGCTGCACTCAATCAACAACTCTTCTTCACAGTAGCCAACCACAGACTGACTGTTGTTGGAGCTGATGCTGCCTATAACAAGCCTTTTACAACCAGAGTCATCATGGTTGGACCAGGGCAGACGACCAACGTCCTCCTCACTGCTGATCAGCGACCAGGGCGCTATTACATGGCTGCACGCGCCTACGCCTCTCCAAGAAACGCTCCCTTCGACAACACCACCACCACCGCCATTCTTGAGTACAAAACAGCCACAAGCAGATCGTCCTCACCCTTGTTGCCTCAACTACCGGCCTTCAATGACACGGCCACAGTCACTGCATTCACAAGCCAGCTGAAGGGTATACCATCCATTGCCAAAGTTCCCACTCAGACTGATGAAAACCTATTCTTCACCGTAGGATTAGGCTTTGTGAATTGCGCACCAGGGCCTAGATGCCAGGGGCCGAATAATACGCGTTTCGCTGCCAGTATGAACAATGTGTCCTTTGTGCTCCCAAGAAAGACTTCCTTGCTACAAGCCTATTACCAAAACATACCTGGAATTTTCACCACTGATTTTCCTCCTTCCCCACCTGTGAAATTCGACTACACAGGGAATGTGAGCCGGGCGTTGTGGCAGCCGCGCTTTGGGACTAAACTGTACAAGCTGAAGTTCGGTTCAAATGTACAGATTGTGTTGCAAGACACAGCCATATTCTCTACAGAGGACCATCCCATCCATCTACATGGCTACCATTTCTTTGTTGTTGGACAAGGATTTGGCAATTTCAACCCGAAAACAGATACTGCCAAGTTCAATCTGGTTGATCCACCAGTTCGAAATACGATTGATGTGCCTGTTGGTGGATGGGCAGTCATTCGTTTCGTGGCGGATAATCCAGGTAAAAATGAAGATCATTTCTTCCCACAACATGTTCTACTTGTATTGACACTGTGAGTCCATTAACTTTAAACCATTTTTATGTTCTCTTTCTTGCTTTATTTACTGCAGGAGTTTGGCTGTTCCATTGTCACATAGATTCACATTTCACTTGGGGCTTGGCCATGTCATTCTTGGTTGAAAATGGAAAAGGGAAATCACAATCTATCGAACCGCCTCCGGCTGATCTGCCACAATGCTGAGAAATTTTCATTCCATTAGCATCACATCGAAGTTTTCTCTGTTTTTGATCTGTTTCAGGTCTTGTTTTCCTTGTTTCCTGTTTTCCTACTTAGTTGATTTATAGAATAAAAGTAGGGAGTTTGGCATTGGATTGTCTGAATTCCAAAATTCGAATTCCAGGTGCCTAATCAGTTGTATGGATTGCAATTATGCAATCTCACTTGACAATGAAAGAAACTGCTCTACTTTTCCTTTTTTTTTTTTTTGTTGAAACTCAAAAGAATCACAAGGCATTTCCATTTATCTATTTTTTGCTTTACTTCTTTTCGTTTACTTGAATACAAGACGCTAAAAAATCAGCATTTAATATATATGAGTGTGTTACAAATGCTTGTTAAAAAATTACGATAAAAAAGCCCAAAAATAAGCAAATGGTTAATATAGTAAATATACAAGTAAAAAACAAATGTAAATGAATTGTTTGGGATGAAACATACATCTCATTTTTGTATTATTTTTATATGTAAATGCTTTTACTAACATTTAAATTATGCAAAAATCATTTTGTATGTATCAACATATTGTTTTAATTTAACAATAATTTTTCCATAAATTATTAAGATTTGTATTTTTCAATTGTATGATATTCAATTAATACACATAGATATTATTATTATCTTTAGTAGATGCTAAAGAAAAAATACGAGTATAAGTTATTTGTCAATAAAGTATTATTTATAAATTATAAAATATAAAATGGAATATGTTTAATGTGTATGAAACATTTCAATTTCAACTTAAAAATACGATTGTTCTTTGTTAAGTTTAGAATGTGCACAAAAATGAAAATAATTTTTGATATTGTGTATTATATAAGTAGGATACAAATTTTTACTGATAAAGGTCTAACATAACAAATAATCATCCAATTAGAGATTATTAAATTCCTCTCATGTTTAATACTAAGCTTTTTGATCAAAATGGTAGTTTAATATGATTTCAGAGTCACATGGGCATAAATGATTTTGAGTTCAAATTTTATTGTCATGCATTTATTTTTCTTTTAAAAAGATTTTCATATGTTAATGCAAAAAGAATAAAAGATTTAAAAAGTACTTCCAGAACGTGAGCTGGAATGCAACATTTAATATATCATATTAGATATTAAATATTAAACAATAGCTTAAGCTTTTATTCGAAACAATCCTTTTTATTCTTTTATCCAATAAATTATCGACTATTATTTGCAATATAGCAGAAATCACTGAATATATTCTATGCATAAATTACTTAGGGGATTAATATCTACAAATTGTTTTATATATATTCATTATTTTTGCTTTGCGAATCTCAATTTTTCTGTCTAAATCAATAATATAAAACACCTTATGTGCCTAAACTCATGATAAGAACCCTCTAATCACCCAAATTGGGCAAGTGGTTTTGAAGCGTGCAACCATTTTTCTGTAGTGATATAAAATAATATTTGCTTTCACTATTAGTTTGTTAGTTTGTTGTTTGGTTGTATGACAAATTACCTTAGAATACGGCAAAAGAACTCACGATGTTTTAAAATCAATTATGAATGCCTACATTTGCGGTAACACACACTATATAGTAATACTTGGTGAATTGATAAAAATTAAATATTCTATTTTATAAAAAAATAAACATTTGAAAGCTAAATACAGCACCCAATATATATAACGGGTAAAACATATACAAGACATCAATTCACACCAACACGTTCTTTTATTAAAAGGATGCAATTCTTTATTAAGAGCAATGTTAGATGGGAAAATAAACATCCATTTTCAGAAAATATGACTATTAAATTGTAGCCACATGTCATTTATTTATTTAATCAATATTCTTTTAATATTTTTATCAAAATCTTCAACAGTATCCCTCATGAAGTCATTCTCGAACTCCCCCTCTTCCTCAAGGCCATGAAGTCTACTGCATGTGTTTTAGATGGAGCTTACAACTTTAGTAACAAATTCACAAATTCAACACTGTTATTATTTGTCATAACCAGAGAAACATAAATCGATTCCATAATTGATTTAGTTAATTTTCCTACCGAAATTTTGATTTGGTATGATACGATTGTATCGATTGCACATCCCTAATAATAGATGAAGATCCAAGTTGAGAAGTTAGTGAAGTGTTACGCTAGCGAACATTAGTTATGTCACTGAACTACATCGAACTATTTTGGCTCTTGAAAAGTATAAATTGCGCTTCTAAAAAATCTCCTAAAAAAATCGTCATCCCCAATAGTTTTATTATTTTTCAAAAAAAAAAAAGTAATAAACTAATTAAAAAAACATATATTTAGTATCTTAATTATCTCTCAGTTATTTCTTTGAAATTCTCTCAACCACATCCCTAAACTTTAGGAAACAACTATCTACATATTTTTTGTATTAATCAGACCTTAAATTAAGGGGAACCAAATCAAGTAGGAAATCATGGTAGAAAAATCAAATCTTTCCACACTTCCCCTCAAGCTGGTGAATATAATCATCCATTTCCAACTTGCCAATAATACCTTGAAATATGGTACTAGTGAGCCCTTTTGTGAAAACGTCTGCCAATTGACCTCATGTGGGTACATATGGAGTACAAATTAATCAGCTTTTCAGCTTTTCCTTGATAAAGTGCCTATCTATCTCGATGTGTTTAGTTTGGTCGTGTTGCACTGGATTATGCGCAATGCTGATGGCTGACTTATTGTCACAATAGAGTGTCATTAGCCCACTCTATTTAATCTTAAGATCTTTCAGTATAATTCTCAACCATAACAATTCACAAACTTCTTTTGCCATTGCTCTAAACTCAGCTTCTGCACTAGACCGAGCTACAACATTTTATTTTTTGCATCGCCATGTTATTAAATTACCTCCTAAGAAGGTGTAATAACCTGAAGTAAACCTCTGATCAACAGATGACCCTGCATAATCCATATTAGTATAGGCTTCAAAGACAAGCTCGAAGTTCATCTTGAACACTATCCCTTTTCCAGGATAAGTTTTTAAATAACGAAGCACTCTATAGACAGCTTGAAGATGGATCTCCTTGGGGTCATGCATAAATTGACTGATGATGCTCACAGAGTATGATATGTTTGGCCGTGTGTGAGCAAGGTATATGAGCTTTCCAACTAATCTCTGGTACATATCTCTCTGTCTATTTATTGATCTGCAACAACTTCTCCAAGTCTATGATTCTGCTCAATAGGTGTTGCAATTGGTTTACTTGCTA
The DNA here is from genome assembly GCA_019321725.1 of Paulownia fortunei. NCBI lineage: Eukaryota > Viridiplantae > Streptophyta > Magnoliopsida > Lamiales > Paulowniaceae > Paulownia > Paulownia fortunei. The sequence goes on along the minus strand of CM033116.1, from coordinate 16,760,145 downwards.
ATATTCTCATCTCGTTAAGAAGATTAATAACATATTTTTGTTGAGAAATGAAGATTCATTGTCTGGAATGAGCTACTTCAATTCCTAGAAAATATTTCAGCTTTCCCAAATCTTTTATCTCAAACTTCTTGATCAAACACTATTTTAAAGTTTTCTTTTCTTTTTTATCATTTCCGGTCACAATTATGTCGTCTACGTAAACTATTAAGGTTGTAACTTCCCCTGAAGTCATGTGCTTGACGAAAAGTGTATGATTTCCCGGACTCTTCTTGTATCTTGTAGCTAACATTACTTTAGTAAATCTTCCAAACAGGCACGTGGAGATTGTTTCAAACTGTACAATGCTTTTCTCAACCGACATACCTTATTCTTCTCAACTCTTCAAAATCCTAGTGGAATGCTCATATAGATTTCTTCTTCTAGCTCACCATGGAGAAATGTATTCTTCACATCATACTATTATAATCCCTAATTAAAGTTGGCAGCTAGTGACAATAGTATCCTCACAATGTTCATTTATGCCACTGGAGCAAAAGTCTCTTAGTAATCCACTCCATATGTCTGAGTGTACCCTTTAACAACTAGTCTTGCATTGTAGCACTTTAATGATCCATCGGCCTTAAACTTCAAGGAGAAAACTCACTTACACCCTACTGGCTTTTTTTCTTTTGGTAGATCGACTAACTCCCATGTCTTATTTTTTTCCAATGCCTCAATTTCAACTCTCATAGCTTGTCTCCATTTCTTTTTAGATAATGCCTCAGATAAAGTGTTTGGGATAGAAATTTCATTTAGACTCGTGAGGAAACTCTTATGGGATGGTGAGAATTTTTTAAAAGATACAACTGGGATAATAGGTCTAGTGGTTGTTTGGTGCACTCTCGAGTCCCTTTTCTCAACGCTATATGGGTAGTTCCAAGTCAATTATTTGAGTTTAAGGAAGTTGGTGATCAACAAGTGGAGTAGGTTCAACAGATACTGTTACCTTATTCTTAAGAATCAAATTGGTAACTTGAACTTGCCTTGGATCTGAAGTCAGACCTCACTTCCTCGTATACATCTGCTCATACCAAAAATGATCAAGAGTTCTATTATCCCTTACTGGAGATTTAGGTGGAGCAGGAACAAAAAACTCGGATGGGACTGAAGACTCGGGTGACGAAGTAGGAATATAGGTGTTTTTATTGAGAGATGGTGGCCTAGATGAAGATGATGATGGTAAGTTGAGTAGAAGAAAATCCTTATCTTCCATGATAGATGTCTCCCCTTAAAGATAAGATTTGGTAAAATACGATTTTCCTTCCATAAATATGACATCAGCTGAAACATATAATTTTTTGGTGGGTCGATGGAAGTATTTTGTAGCCTTTTTGAGTAGATGAGTACCCTACAAAGACACATTGATAGCTCTAGGATCTAATTTTTCTTGATTATTGTTATGGACATAAACAAATGAAGTACACCTAAATACTTGATGAGTAAGATTGCTTGTGGCACTAAAGTTGGGATAGAACTTAGAAATGACTTCCATTGGACTTCTAGATCCTAAGACTCGGGAAGGAATTTTGTTTATGATATAAGATGATGTAAGCACTGCTTCCCCTCAATAGTGTTTTGGTACATTGTGATAAAACAAGAGTGCTTGCGTAGTGTTTAGGAGATGACGATTTTTTTTTCTTTTTACATTGTGATGAAACATTGTACTACGATGTATAGTGCAATGAGTAAAATAATAAAAAAAAGGATAATTTTTTCTCTTAGCTACCCTGTTTTGTTGTTGAGTATTAATACATGATGGCTCATGAATAATTCCCTCTTTCAAAAATAAAAAGACAAAACCTGATTGAAATAATCCCGAGCATTATCAGACCTAAACTTTTTTATTTTTATTCTAAACTGATTTTGGGTCATTGTATGAAAATTGAGAAAAACATTACTCACAACATACTTATTTTTTAGTAAGAATACCCAAGAGACCCTAGTACAATCATCTATAAAAGATATAAACCACCATAAACTAGAAATATTTGGAACTGTTGAGGGCCCCCATATATCACTGTGAATTAAATAAAAAGGAAAAAGACTTCTTTTATTGCTAATAGGAAAGACATATAGGTGTGTTCCACATACTCACAAATGTCACAATGGAAAGTTCTAATATCTAATCCCTAAAACAAAGAAGGATACATGAATTTTAAAAGTGAAAAAGATGGGTGTCGGAGGCAAAAATGGTGCAGCCAGATAACATCTTTATTTGAGGAAGAAAGAAATAAAGTGGATAAACTTGGCTTGGTCATATTCGGTTTGTCAAGTGCCTCGAGATAGTAAAGTCCAGCTTTCTCTTTAATAAGTCCAATCTTCTTCCCCGAACCTTAGTTTTGAAATTCATAGCAAAAAGGGTAAAACATAACATGATAGTGTAAGTCCTTTGTAAGCTTTTGTATAGACACAAAGTTAGTGGATAATTTTGGAACATGTAGAAATTTTTTAAGGACAAGGCTAGTGGTAATGTGGATATCTCCTACACATGCTATCGTGGTTGTAGTTCCATCGACAATGGTGATTTTCTTATTGCTTGGACATAGGGTATACATTTTAAACTGGTTCGAGGCATGTGCTATATGGTTTGTGGCTCCTGAGTCTATAATCCATGAATCCACAAATAATTTATCAAAATTATTTAATCAAAAAAAAAGAAGATTCACTTAAGAGGGCTAAAGAATAAGCACCAGATGAAGGCTTCTCCAATGACCCTACTAGGTTTCTTAATTTCTCTATTTCTTGAATATTAAATCCTTAATGTCCTCTTGTTTGGTCCTAACTTGCTTGTGAAATCACATGGGCCTGACCTTATCGCCTTTGCTGTTGTCCTTTTTTATTTCCCCACTCACGACTAGTATGTTGAAGGTTCCCGTGCAATTTCCAGTAGCGATCTTTCATATATCACGGCTTTTGACAATAGAAACACCAAAAATCATCTCAGCTTGCCCCATTTGATAACTTTGCCTTTCCATACTCTGCATTTGGTGGTGGTTCCCAGTTGAGACCTTGTTGTTTGTTACTAAAGGCTGTGAATGCAGAGCTATCAACTGGTTGAGGTTCAACCATAATACCTCTCCGACTCTCTTCAGTCCGAATCAATGAAATCATCTCATTAAGAGATAGTATCTCTGCCTTGCCCATAACCTAAATCCTCACTTGATCAAATTCTGAATTTAGACCTACGAGAAAATCATAAAATTGATCCATTTCAATGAATTTTTTTTATAACAATTGTATATTCACTACATTTCAAATCAATCAATCTGTAATAATCTAGTTCTTGCCACTGATTTTGTAGGAAAATTTGCATATTCGGTCACGGTTTTACTTGCATATTCGGTCACAGTTTTACTTCCCTATTTTGTTGCTACAGTCTTAGTTTTAATCTCCTATATCAGTGCTGCATCATGCACTTTGGAATAGGTCTGGTTCAGGGCATCCCAGATTGCCTTTGCAGTTGGTAGGAACATACATGTATCACTGATTTCGAGTGTTATAGAGTTCCACAACCAGGACATGATCATTGAGTCCTTCTCATCCCATACTTCATAACCTGTTGCACATTTCTTTGGTCCAGTTCCCAACAAATAGCTCAAATTTTCTTTTCTTTTTAGAAAGGTCCGAACCAATTGAGACCATTTCAAGTAGTTTCTGCCAATTAGTCGATACGCTGATTATATATTATGCAATTCATCTATGGTACGCAACATCTGCTCTTCCTCTGTTGATTAGGATAACTGAATCAAATGGTTAAATGGTGTTGTCTCTGACATTCTTCAAGGTCTGACTATGAAGGCCAAGAAAAAGAATGTATAAATGGATTATGCAATTTTTGGTAGAATATGCCTAAGGGTGACAACGATGAAGGCTGTAGTAAATCTTCCTAAAAACCCTAATCCTTAGGGCTCTGACACCATGTGGAAAAGATTACTTTTATCATGTGGAAAAAGAAAAATATATTCTGTGATATTAAATTACATGAGCCTTCATTGAGATATATATACAAGGAATACCATGAGTAAAAAAAGGAATAAACAAATTATCTCTTCCATTAGTAATGATAAAATCCAGTTCATCATGATCGGACTAAACATATGGAAATTGACAAGGATTTTATCCAAAAATAAAAATTGGAAGAAATATTGCGGCTTATCTATACTCCTATAATTTGTCAAATTACAAACATACTTACTAATGCTTTGCCGAGAAGAACTTTTGAAGACTTGAGTTGCAAGCTTCGTCTAAACAACATATTCAACCTAGCTTGAGTGGGAATGTGGAAAATCTCGATGTCATTTGTTTCTTATTGTATACGAATTAATTTAAGAACTAGTTATCAGTTTCTTGTTTTACTTTATTTTTGAGACTTGTGAGAATCGGGTTCCTGATTTAGTTTTCTTATTCTACTATTGTGTTTCTTTTATTTGAGGGATTCTTATTATTCTTAAATTCTTTAAATTCATGTAATTCTTCATTCGATTGTAGATAAGAAAAATACCTCTTTCTCATTTCCTTCCACATACTTTAGATTGACAAGCTTAAATTTAATTTTGAACGTGTATTGTCGTATGTGGCTTTTAATTTATTTCATAGGCTATAGACATTAATTTCTTAAGTGAAGTGATGAAACATGCTGTCATCAATTTCCTATTAGATTTGTTTGATAATCTTTTATTAGAATAGTGCCTAATGTGCCAATTAGTAATTGTATTTATATTCTTATAATAGACAATTTTATTCAAAATTAATAACATGATAATTTCTTTATCTTCAATTGTTCTTGCCAATTAAAAATAAAGTTTCTAAATCATATATAACTATGGGTCATGGTCTTGCATATGATGATGATAATAGAATATGTATATATGACTTTGGTCGATGGTGTATTGAGATAGGACATCGGTAAGTTCATAATTTTTTGCACACATGATGCATGCTTGAAAGAAGAAAGTCTCGCTCCATAGGCATCGATATAGGGACACTAGTGCTTGTATGTAGGTGTTTGATAGAAAACAATTCCACCGAACAACTCCACCAGAAAGTTCCCAATTAAAAATATTATTTTTCGAATGAGAATTTTCTTTTTACGATAATACAAGAATATGTCCATAAATTTGAGGTATTATTGTACCTATTGCACGAAATATTGCACTTTGATATATTTTTTTTATTGCCTGACAATTACAGGGGGAATATATTAACTGTAATATTTTCATTTATGGAGGTTAATGAGTGGCAATTTAAGATTTAACACCCATTTTTTTATTAGTTGATTTCATGTTTTCTCATTTTTGTCATAGGGTTTGATACCACCATTCTCAATAGTATCATACAGATCCTTAAAAAAGAGAACATCCTTCCTTCTTAGCTTCCAAACTGTGTGGTAATGCTGTCAATTTAGCATGGTCCTAATGTCCTCTTTTGCGTTCGTCATGAACATAAGCAAACTACTCAAGCTTTTTCCCCAAGTTTGAATCAATTCAACAGTGGAGAAAATATTAAAAACTCTTTCTTAAGTAACCTATAATTAAATACTACAAATGAATAAAATCTGAGAAATAATAAAATATAAAAAAAAAAAAAAATCATAAAATCTCTATTGTGTCAAAACTCACGCCACCAACCCTCTAATTCTACACACCCAAACTCTCCACACACATACACACTTTAATTCGGCGCACATTCAAACTCACGGAAGCTTTGTCATTTTAAAGCTTGCCGTCAGCCTCTAAATTTGGAACCACAGTTCTAATAAAATTGGAATTATTTTCATGCTAATATTAATTTCATTTAAATAGAAAATCTTCATATTCGGTCAAAACAAAGTCGACCAACTCAAAGAATTTTTTTTTTCAATTTTTTTGGGTGTGGCCCTATTTTTGGTAGTCTACTAAGAAAGAATATATACCTGCACCTATGATCTCGTTGGTCATTGATTCGAGTTACTTAAAAAGAGAGTTGACAAATCAATTAATATCATCTTTTTTAAAAACCAAAAAAAGGATACACCAACAATTTAAACTAGTAACATTCAAAATTTACGGAATTTAAAATATTAATTGAATAAAATCTTCAGTGTCACAATATCTAATTCAATACGAAACATTGAAATAGATAATTGTTAGACTAATTCATGGTTGAAAATGAAATTGAATGTATGCTTAAATTTTAATTTCAATGAAAACGTAAGCATTAATCTATAGTTGTAGAGAGCTTGCACTAAAGGTACATACACCTTGCTAAAATGCTTCTACCCTTTCCTTAAAGCGTTATTTCTTCTTCTTCTTCTTCTTCTTTTCTTTTTAATTGTTGTTGTTGTTTGTGGCGGAAAAAAAGTCCTCGATTATTTAATTTTAGTTCGTTCCTCTTCTGGAAAGTCTTTCTTTCTTTTTAATTGTTGTTGTTGTTGTTGTTTGTGGTGAAAAAAAAAGTTCTCGATTATTTAATTTTAGTTCGTTCCTCTTCTCAAAACTGCTAGTTGCAAGTCAACTATAAAGTGGGTCTGTCTGTATCACAAAAAATTGTTAGGGGTGCTAGGAGTTGACCTGTCGAAAACCCACTTACGCTTAAGTCAGTTTTAGAACAAGTCAATGAAAATCAAAGAACTTGAGAATGGTTATGTGTGTGATTCTTTGTGTACCTTTTAATAATGAAGATTAGATATATTTATACTGTCCATATGAGGGTCTTCGTAGGTTGGGCCTTAATGGGCTTAGTTTAACTATTATAGTCCAATTTTATCTATTGACATATAAATCTCACAAACTTGGCCTATCGGGCCTTGCCATTATTCTGGCCCATGATTTGAGTGGACCTTAGTCTAACTAAAAAACTGACCTATTTCATTTCGAAAATCAAATTATCTAATTTTATTTTTTATTGATTAACTCAATAGGAAATAGAATTCGTTCTACTATTGGACTTAGCCTATTGGGCATTTTTTGGGTACATGGCCCATCATAGGCCTCTCACTCTCAGGCAACCATGTGTAGGGAGGGTTGGTCAAGAGTCAAAAGTGTTAGAGTAGGTCACATCTTGGGGTGAATAGCTTGGCCTTGCATAGAGAGGGTTTTCGGGAGTCAAAAATGTTAGAGTAGATCAACTCTTAGGGTGAGTAACTTGGAGTTGCACTCCTTGTTTTTTGAAGTTAGCCCGTCTTGATTTCTATGTAGGGAATAAGTATATTCGGTGGGGAGCATCTCTTCTCAAGAGACAAGACTTTCAAGCTAAGATATATGTTTGCCATCAATTAATGTCCTATTCGTTGAGTTGTTTGGGAGTCTCATTGCCTAGTCAGCGAGTCGGGGGGGGGGGGGGGGGTCAAGGGGGTGTCGTGTCCCCTGTAGGGGCTTGGGGACAGAGCCCTCAAAAAGTATCTGATTTTCATATATGATCATTTGCAAATTTATCTCAAGTAGTTGGTGTGTAAATAAAACTCTTGTGAGCTCCAAAGACTCCAGCCTAGTTGAGCTACTTTGACAAATTTTCTTATTCTTCCTACTCTTTCCATAGTCCCCTTACTTAGCCATTTTATCAAACAGTTTGCCTTCACCACTTTGAGTGTTAATTTTGATGAAAAGAGTTGGGGATGGGGGTGCTCGTGCCACCACTAGAAACTATTGTACCCACCGCCAACTAGGGCAGTGGGTAGCCATCAACCATAGGTTACTGTGCGTCGCCATTGTACGTGTGACTTGAACCTGGAGAAGTGCCAGATCAAGTGCACCAGCACTTGACCTGCCCAGGTCGAGCCCTATGTGGCTTGACCTAGGATGCCTTGCGTTAAGCCAGCTGCCTGATGCGAGGGATGTCTCGCTGGTGGGCATCGTGCTTGGTGAAGCACGACCTCTTTATTTACTAATGAGGAGACATGTTCTTCTACTCCCACTGTCATCTCTTCGAGTTATCTAGAGGCTTTTCGTTGATTATATAATCCATGTCGAGATCGTGTTGATCTTAGGTACTTAGAGAGTGTCTCTCCTAAAACCATCGAGGCCATAACTAATTTACGTGAGTGTGAGAGAGAATCTTAGTAGAAGAAAGAGTCTATTGAGCCAAGTAGGAGTGGTAGCTCGTCAAAGCCTGGGGAGTCATCTTTGGGGGAGGGGCACATTATCAAGAGTGTTAGTTGAGTTTGATTTTATTTCATGGAGCCAAACTCGGGCCTTCTCGAACTTTGAGTGGGAGGGATGCTCTCACTAGGTGAGCTAAAGTATACAATGGTGACGGTACGCCACCTTAGTGTTGGCACTATTAGTCTTGTACAATAGTTAAAAATAGCTAGAAAATAAATAATTATTCCAAAGTATAATAGAAGTGTATAGGCCGATTCCGGTTAACTGTCGGTTTTGATTCCAGTTCTGACCTTCAATGCTTCTTAGAATAATTAATTAATTAATTATATATAACCAAGATAATTCACAAAATAAGAATATAAATTTAGAATAATTAATAAAATTAGATTAATCAAATAAAATCAACTTTTAGTATGATTTAGGAAATATTTACAGTATGGCCTACTTGAAATTAATAAATTTTTTTATATTTAAAATATTTAAAAATAAGAATATAAATAGAGAATAATAAATTTAGATTAATCAACTTAGAGCAATAAATAAAATTTAATAATATACTATAGAACCATCGATTTAGAACAATTGAGAAAACAAAATAATAAAATTAAAAGTAATCAAATATCCTACTTTAAGATAATACAATTAAATTAAAATTAGTTAGAAGATTAGATGGTTGTTTCGCTTTAAAATTTAAAAAACATAAAAATATAAATATGTAATAATATACTTAGTCTAATTAACTAAAATTCAATTCTAAATCTTAGCATGATAAACTATAATAATAAACTAAAATTTTATATCTTAACTATATTTAAAATAATTCGTAAACTAAGCATTTCAATTAATAAAAATAAGCGTAGATTAAAATATAAAAGAAATAATTAAATTTTAACTTAAGATAATTCATTAAAATAAGATTAAATTTAGAATTATAAGTTCATTTTAATTTAACAAAATATACCTGTCTCCGAATTCATGTCATTTAATGATAATTTTTTGATCTTTTTTGTATTATATCTGAATAAAATTTGAATCACGAATTATTATGAATGCCAAATAATATCCGCACACGCTTTTTTACTATGGTGTTAAGGGGTGATTAGTATATAAAAATAAAATTATATGGGAGTAGAAATGAATTTAGGAATGCTGAATAAATTTATTGCATTTAAAATATTTAACAATAAGAATATAAATAGAGAATAATAAACTTATAGTAATTAAGAAAAATCTCAATTCTAAATTCTAATATGATAAACTATAATAGTTAACCAAAAATTTTATGCTACCTACACTTTACATCATTTATAAAAAAATCAAGTTAATAATAATAAACTTAGTATAATAAGCAAAATTTAATAATATACTATAGAACCATGATTTAGAATAATTAAATAAAAAATAAAAGTCAAATTTAAGATAATAAATTAAAATTAAGATAAAAAAGAATAAAAATATAAAATAATAAAATAAAAACTAATCAAATATCATACTTTAAGATAATACATTTAGATTAAATTAGTTAGAAGATTAGATAGTTGTTTTGCTTTAAAATTTAAAAAATATAAAAATAAAAATATGTAATAATATACTTAGTCTAATCAATTAAAATTCAATTCTAAATTTTAGGATGATAAACTATAATAATAAACTAAAATTTTATATATTAATTATATTTAAAATAATTCATAAACTAAGAATTTCAATTAATAATAATAAACATAGATTAAAATATAAAATAAATATGTTGTTTTCTATTTTTTGAAATGAAATATGCTTATCGAGCTCGATTGTATGTTTAACGAGCTCGAAAATGAGATTGAACTCGAGCTCAGTTTTATGATTAACGAGTCGAGTTCGAACTAAGCTCGTTTAACATACTAAACGAGTTATTTTCAAATCAAGCTCGAGCTGCTCGTGAGCTTAATAATTTTCAAACAAACCGACCCCAAGCTTAATTATAAAAGCTCGAATCGAGCTCAAGCCGAGCTCTAGCCTATGAAAAATTCAAATGAGCCGAACTCGAGCTTTTTTCTGTTCGGCTCGATTCGGTTTGATTACAGCCCTAGTTGTGCCACTTTTTAAATTTAATTAATTAGTTTCAAATATGACAAGTTACAAATCAAGTTCTATATTTAAAAATTCTACATTTCATCTTAATAATAAGTAAAGTTTTGAAAATTATCTAATGATGCTATTTTACAATTATCTTAATGGTAAGTAAATTTGTAATTTTTTAAAAATATTTAATAATGCTACTTTACAATTATCTAGTGTTTATTTCCCAACTTCTCATTTAATATTATCAAATTATTGTAATGTTGCATCGAATTTACATGATAATATTAACTGCAAAAATCGAATTTAGTAAATTATGCCTTATCAATATAGTATAAATGAAAAAATTAATTTTTAAAAATTTTAAAAATTAATTTAGTCACTATTGTTTTTTACCATAGGCTTAAATTTTAGCTATTTTTTTTTCAAATTTAAGTTATATTTTTTTCATTAAATTTAAAAATTAACAATATTTTTTACATATTTAAATTTAAAAAGTTTTAAAAAATTAAAAAAAAACATAAAGGTCGGAATCGGAACCAAAATCGACAGTTAATCGGAATCGGCCTATACACTTCTATTATACTTTGGAATAATTATTTATTTTCTAACTATTTTTAACTATTTTTTCATTTGGTTTTTTCAAAAATAAAATAACTAGAGAGTTTGACGGGTTAGACCTGGGTACGGATCCAACGCAGGTCAGAAACTAAATGGAAGTGGGATGGGGTGGGTTCCGGGTTCATATTTTTCTTGGCAGGGCGGGTTCCGGGTCTAATCAAACTGATCACAAACCCTCCCCATTAACATCCCTATGCGCAACTCCTTTAACCACTGTACGGGCTGTCACTTTTTCAATAATCTTCAATGCTTCTTAGGTCATGTGTAGTATGAGATCCCCCTAAGGGAGCAGACAGATCTCTTGGTTTAGTTGGAGATACATGCAGGTCGCCTCCGGTGCAACAAGCACCTCTAGTAGGGGGGTCAACTCCATTGGCATGAACGCCCCCAGTAGCGGAGTGCCTTGAGTGTTGATTGCTTTTACAGCTCTAGATATTGACCGCATTCTCACTAATAAGAGATTTTCTACATGACCCATCGTTAAGAAAATATTTTTTAAAAATATGACAAACCAAATGCATTTTCATTTTTCAAAAAAATATATTAACAAAATGAATCCAAACATACCCCCAAAATTAAATCCCGTATAACATGTTTATACTGTGCATGTTTACCCGCACAAAAACATTATATTTAATATTGTTCAACTATTTTTGTTCTTTTAGTTTAGTCCTTTCTCTTAATGGTATACATAATGTTTTTTTTTTATAAATAATGGTGCCTGCATAGCTCAATACATATTATTTAATCTAATTTTATTATATAGTTATTTATTATGAAAGTGCAATTAAAATTAAAAGAACGAAAAGCAACAATATATTTCTTATAATCTATTAATGCAACTAAGAATTTTCAAGCAAAAATGAAAATGCTTTCTGAATACACACACGTAAGTGTGTGAGATAACTAAAAAATTATATATTAATATCCCGATTCATTTAAATACTTATTTTGCTATTTTTGATTTAGAATTAATTCAAGGTCTTGTTTAATAAAGTTAGTATTGGCTATAATGTAGGGTTAAATGAATAGATATTTGATTGTATAGGGTGTAAAGTGTTATACATTATAATAGAGAGGACAAATTGAATTTATCCTTTTACTACAAACCCGAGGTATTTTAGTTTACTAATATTGAATTTTTTTAATATAGCAGAATAAGTTAAGGTAAATTGAATTTATGCCGAAATCTATGCATTCCAAATAGTTAACCAAGTCATTTTAGTTTCTCAATAGCATATTCCTTTTTGCAATATTGGAATTTAAAAAGAATTGTTAAAATTCAAATAGACCTCAATTCTTTTTTCAAATTCAAATTTTTTAATCTAAATGCAACCTAATCAATGAACTTATCCTATTCATGTAGACCTGTGAAATGCTAACACAAACTTCTTGTTCCCAGCCATACTCAGTATTGATGGTTTGGTACTTGGGTTATTGAACTGCCCCATGACTGGTCACTAAACCTCAAAGCTGGGATCTCATAGGCCTCTATTACAACAAACATGGATTATTTTAATAGGAATAGATTACTACAATGCAACAACTAAGTACACCTTTCCCCTTTTGTTATTGATGGTAAGGTTTTAGATACATTAGTTGTTATTAGTTGTAATAATTTTGTATTTGGTTATAGAGGTGGTCATTGTGCAATTTTATTATTTTATTTACTAATTTTAAATCAAATTGACATATGTGATTTTGCTAAAATTTAATTTCAAATTGCGATTGCAGACAATTTGACAGTTTTTTACCAGTAAATAGAAACGATTAAGCCAAAAAAAAAATAAAGATATTAGTAGAAAAAATCACTTCAAATATCACCATAACCTTAATCTGAAAATATTAGCATAGTCTATCTGATACTAACAAATAGTTAAATTCTTGTGCATAAATTTCAACTCATTTCATATATTCTAGTTACTCATTTAACTTTATTTATGTTATATAAACTATAATATGTTTGGTAGATAAAATAGTATAAAAATTCTCATATTTCAAAATGCAAAAAAAAAAAAAATATTTGAATATACAAACATCATAAACACAATTTTTTTTTTGTGTAAGTAAATAAAAAAAAAATACTTATTTTCTTCATCTTCTATTTATTGGAAAAAAAATTAACACATTCATATGACATAAAACTATAATGAAAAAGTAAACAATTAAAAAATAAGTAAAAAAAATTGAAAAAATTATATAAACCAACACTTCTAAAAGAAAAGAAAAATACTAAACTTTTTAAAATTAAAATTAAATATAAATTCTCATCATTACAACTTAAGACAAATGAAAAATAAAAAAATTGTACGAGAAGTTGATCAATACATAAATAGTTAATTTCATAAAATTTAAACAAATATTACAATTACAAGATAATTATCAAAAATAAAATTAGTATTGATTATTAATAAATTTAATATACATATATAAACGGTGCAATTTGATTTATTCAAACTTTAAATTATCATCAAATCATATAAGGTGGTGTGATTTTAATTAAAATTTTAAATCATAATTTATTTATTAATTTAATAAAAATAATTTGATGCGGTGTGGTGGGGTGGATTAAGGTGATTTTTAAATTTTTATAAACACCTCTATTTGGCAGGAGGATCAACCAGCCGTTCTATCAAATCTGAGTTTACGATTCTTAATCGAATCTTTTAGCTTATTTAATTATCAAAAGCCAAAAAAAAAAAAAAAAAGTTATTGGTTTTCAGGATTCAATTATCATCAAAGTATTTTGTATTCTTGAAAAGAAAGCCTTATTTAATTCATATTTGTACGAGGGCGACAGACAAAAAAATATACCCCTAGTGTAGTAGACACAAAACTGTAGAATTTGAACTGATTTTAGAAGAAATTAGGTTCCCGCCTCTTCTTGTTTTGATTAGAGTGACATAATATTTTTCATATCTTTTATGTTTGTACAAGTATTATGTAATTTTCTTGTGATTCATATAGGAACTTATAGAGCTTTAATGCTATCTTTCCTTGATAAACACTTCCTGTAAGGTATCATCAGGACAGGGAGGTGATCTGCCATAAATATTCAATGCGACTACATGTTTAAATTCCTCAATTATTTAACATTATAGAACCAGTGGGTGCACCAAATCCTCACTGTGGTTGGACTAGGTTTGGTGCCTTTGTTGACCCAAACTATGTCCAAGATCCCCCACGCCACCCCACCCCACATAGATACTAAAGATTAATTTTCTGTTGTCTTCTCAACTCTCAAGTGCAATATAAAAGGCAAGTCCATCACTAGTCTCATCCAACAAAAAGAAAAAGAGTAACACAAAGAAATGGCTCCTTTCAATCTTACTACCATGCAACAATGGAACATTCATTGTCTTGGCATTCTTCTTGCTATAATTCTCTCTCTCTCTTTAGCAAATGCAGAGACTCATTACCATCAATTTGTTGTATGTCTCTAAACTTGTGCTCAATTACTACATAGTATTTCATGATTTATCACTTCGTTTTTTGGAGTGACTAATGTTTTGCTACATGGTCTATATGTATTATCAGGTTCAGGCAACACCAGTGAAGAGGCTGTGCAGAACTCACAACATAATCACAGTCAATGGACAGTTTCCAGGCCCGACTTTGGAAGTGCGAGATGGTGATACTCTCGTTATCAAAGTCATTAATAGTGCGCGTTACAATGTCACTCTCCACTGGTAATTTTCATCGACCCGAACTTTTTTTCCTACGTTGCATATGCAATAACATATGCCAACATGAAGCATGTTTTCGACATACTATGAAGCACACGTAATCGATCTTAATTAGACAGTTTGTCAAGCAAGACTTTCCCTTGACAAATTTCAACTTCATGCTTAGTTAATGCATGCCATCTTCATTTCTTTGCTCTCTTCTTTACCCTTTCTGTTCTCCATCAGGCACGGTATTCGTCAGATGAGAACACCATGGGCTGATGGCCCGGAATACGTGACTCAGTGCCCGATTCAGCCCGGGGCAAGTTACACATACAGGTTCACAATTGAGAATCAGGATGGAACCCTGTGGTGGCATGCTCATAGCAGGTGGCTTAGAGCTACAGTTTATGGAGCACTCGTCATCTACCCGAAATTGGGTGCTCCCTACCCCTTCCCAAAGCCCCAAAAAGAGATCCCTATACTTCTTGGTAAGAAAAAAGAAAGAAAATCTGCAACCATCTTTACCAATTGTCATATATACTCTATTTTATAGTTAAGTCACTCTCAGTGCTAACGGGACTGAGTAATTTTTTCAACAGGAGAATGGTGGGATAGAGACATCATTAGTGTCTTACGACAGGCGCTATTTACGGGTGCTGCTCCCAATGTCTCCGATGCATACACTATCAATGGCCAACCCGGAGATCTCTACAGATGCTCAAGCAAAGGTTTGCTGATATATATTAGTAATCCTTGCATTAACATTACAAGAAGTTTTCTTCAGTTTTATATAGTTAGCTGTTTTAGCAGACTGATTAACTCTTTGCTTATTGGTGACTTAGAAACCACAAAATTCTATGTAAAATCTGGGGAGACAGTTCTTCTGAGGATCATCAATGCTGCACTCAATCAAGAACTCTTCTTCACTGTTGCCAACCACATGCTGACCGTCGTTGGAAACGATGCTGCTTATAACAAGCAATTCACAACCAGAGTCATCATGCTCGGGCCTGGACAGACCACCAATGTCCTTATCACAGCTAATCAACCTGCTGGCCGGTATTACATGGCGACACGCGCATATGCCACTGCACAAAACGCGCCGTTTGACAACACAACTGCCACTGCAATTCTGGAGTATGACTCTGTTCCTTGTACTTCCAAAACTGGTGTAGCCTCAAGACCCTTATTGCCTGCACTTCCTGCCTTCAATAATACGGCTATGGTAACTGCATTCACAAGCCAATTGAGGAGCATACCTTCAAAAAATGCAGAAGTCCCCACTCAGATTGATGAGAACCTATTCTTCACTGTGGGGTTAGGCCTTGTGAATTGCATGCCTGGACCTAGATGCCAGGGCCCAAATAACACTCGCTTTGCAGCTAGCATGAACAATATATCCTTTTTGCTTCCGAGAAGGGCCTCCTTATTACAAGCCTACTACCAAAACATACCGGGTGTCTACACCACGGACTTCCCACCAGTCCCTCCAGTTACGTTCGACTACACTGGCAACGTGAGTCGTGCGCTGTGGCAGCCTCGTTTTGGGACTAAGTTGTACAAGTTGAAGTTTGGTTCGAATGTACAAATAGTGTTGCAAGACACTGCTATTGTCACGACAGAGGACCATCCCATTCATCTTCATGGATACCATTTCTATGTTGTGGGGCAGGGTTTTGGCAACTTCAACCCGAGCATAGATACAGCAAGATTCAACCTCATCGATCCCCCAGTGCGCAACACCATTAATGTGCCTGTTGGTGGCTGGGCCGTTATTCGATTTGTCGCAGATAATCCAGGTAAGTGCAACAGATGGCATTTTGCATCTATATACTTCCCACTCAATCTCATTAACCCTGCTTTCATTATGTTCTTGTTTTTTTTTTTTGTTCAAAGTTTCAATTCATTTTGCTTGTTCATTGCAGGAGTTTGGCTGATGCACTGCCACATAGACTCCCATCTAACTTGGGGCTTGGCTATGGCCTTCTTGGTTGAGAATGGACCTGGAAAGTTGCAGTCCATAGAGGCTCCTCCACCTGATCTCCCTCCTTGTTAGGATCAGAGTTGAAATACACTACTCCGGGAATGTGTTGCCATAGAATTTTCTTGGATCTTCAATTTATTTAGCTGTTGTTGCCTTTATTACTGTTGTCTACATTTATTTCATTGACAGAATCAAGACAAAAATTTGTTAAGTAATTTGTAAAAGAGAGAAAATGGCATGCTTGGTTTCAGCTTCCAAGCTTGTCTGGATACCTTTGATTTTTCTCAAGTTTCTATGACTTAAGTAAAAATGAAAGCCAGTACAAAATTTATCATGACCACAAGGTAGTAAAGAATAGTGAAAATAGACGCTTTAATGGAAGAGTAGATTCATAGTTTTACAAATTTCTAGTGAGTTCGAAAAGAAGATATCTCAGCAAAAAGTTACTAGCATTAAAAAGCCTTCATACACCAAAATCAACCATTCATATTGCTAGCCTAGTGCTGATATATTGCAAAGCATCTCAAGCTAGCTTACAGACTCTCCTCGTTTCGTATAGCAGAGTACTAAGTCCTTCAAAGAGTTATTTAAGAACAAAATCAAAGAGAAGACATATTGAGGTACCAAAAAAAATCTTGATTAGGCAATTACTAGATTTATAAGCTGATTCTCAGAAGATAAAGGCCTTGTGATAGCAGTCAGAATAACAGAATAAATCAACTCTGATGCAATAACTCAAAAGTAGAACAGGCATGACCTGGCCCAAGTGATGTTATGGAAAACAACAGTCTTTCTTTGGAGTGAATAATTTGATTGTTTTCATGGTTTCCCCTATTAGGATGTATTAAAATGTAAAGTTAAATGCACTGGGTTGTGTTTTGGCAGACAGGTATCAAATGCATACTGATACAAGTAATCTGATGAACTTTTCTTGCTAAACATCCTTTCCCACTTTCATAAACATGTATATAGTCATAAGTCCTGTCTGAAGGCCTGAAGTCGCGCTCACAAGAGATTCTTGCAAAGATATACGGTTTCTCTGAACTAATAAGAGCAGAATTGCATTGGCTCACTCAATTGGTGGCTAACTAGCAATTTCCTAGCGCTGCAACTTTCGATTACGCATGCATTAGCTTCTTTTACATTTACTGCCACTTTGTACAAAACTAAAATCTTCCAACTAGACTACCTGAAGCCTTCTATTGGCCTCTTAAAATTTGCTGTTGCACCACTAAAACAGAAGCCCTGCTGCTGAAATCGGCAGAGGCAACATACTCTCCTATAACTCCAAGCTCAGTGTTCTCACTCCAATTTGATAGTCCTTGTAGGAGAACAGGATTTATTCCATGCTTTCTTCCCACAATCCAAAGATCACAGCAATCACTATTCATTGCCTGAATAGAAGCAATGGTTTCTTCCCCATTCTTCACCACTACCTCTCGATAAACAACACGATTGTTCCCTTCGTTTTTCACCCAAAACCATGTCACCAGGACATCATCAAGCTTCTTCTCCATCTCATTATCTCCCTCGTTGTCATGTGAGAGAAATCTAACTACAGTGAGTAATATACCTGGACTTCCGGCCGTGCGATCTGCATAAGAAAGGGCCTCTCTAGCATCTGCTCCACCCAAGAAAAGAACAACAAAGTGATGCATCGAACTTCTCAAAACACCATTAACAAGATTTTGGTATGGACTCTTGTCTACTAGAATTCCTACCGAACATGGTGCGTGTGCCAAAACATTAGAGCTCACGGATTGAAAGACTTGCTTCACGGATTTTGTCCCTTTGAGGTTATCCGATATCCTCTTGCAAAATGGTACGATGATCAGACAAGCTTGCTTAGAAAGAGCTAGCTCACAAATGTCTTGATACATGCTTCTCTTGGGGGTGATTGCTGTATAGGAATGTATCTTTATGTACTCACCTCTGGCCTCCTGGAAAATCTTTAAAGCATTATGGATTGATCTGGAGCTGGACTGATCAGCTCCTTTTTCTTCATTCTCATGATCGATGAACACAGGGTTGGCACGACCAACAAGCTCAATGAGGAATAAAGCGTAGACAGAGAAAGGACAGTTAACAGTTGGATTGGAGAATTCGAGTAATTTCACAAGTTCATACAGATTTTCTTCACCATGAATACAAGCCACAATATGGAGTTCGGTGTTAGGAGGGGTATGTTGAATATTTCGTCTCTTGTTCACCATATAAGGCCTTGTAGGATCATAGAGTATGCTGATTAAGGGTGTAGCTAAAGCAGTCACAAATACTGTCAATAGCACCAGAACTGTGAAATGCGGCTGGCCTAACATCTGCAGAGGTCACAAGAGGAATCATATGTATAAAGAGAGAACAAGTTGCACCAGAAAGTTAAGAACATCAATTAAAAAACCAGAAGGTACCTCAAAATCCATCCAATGAATAAACAATAGAAGTTCCACTTCACCCCTTAAACTCATTATCAGGCTAAGGGTGAGACTATCTCTAATTGTCATGTCTAAGAAACGAGAAGCAATGAGTGTAGAAACCATTTTAATCGTGTATCCAGCTAAAACCATGTAAAGAAGCGGTCTTAAATGAGACCAGTAGCCGCTCATGGAGGACAGATCCATGATCATGCCCACATACATAAATGAAAATGGCATGAGAATGTCCATTACAATTGTCTCACTTTTCTCCACAAGAATGGCTCCCAATGGAGGGCCATCCGGCACAGCCAAACCAAGCCAAAGTGGCCCGTTGGCAATGGCTAGGCCAAACATATCAGCTACAAATCCAACGACCATAACACCCAACAATATGGCAACGACATAAATTTGATCCACCGGCTTCCCTTCAGGGGTTGTTCGAACAATCCACATCATGGCTTGTCTAACACCACCCATGATTGATGTCATGACGACTATCAACGAAATCATATACCATAAAGCAGCTATAGGCCTATACTCCCTTGTTTGGATGCCTCAAATATAACTATACCATTCATTCCTATTACATCACTGATTACTGCTGTTGACAGGGCCATCCGCCCGATTTCAGAGCTAAGTAGGTTTAGCTCCTTCACAATACGATACAGAACAGGAAATGCTGTGATAGCCAAAGATGAAGTTATTCCCCAAATTGAAGAAGCTTTCGAAATTTCCTTATCCAAAGATTTCCTCTCCATAAATGCAACACCTGCACTACAGCACAGTGGTACAAGTATCCCAACTAGTGCAATATACCAATGCTTTTTGTCCACTTTCCTTATTGCACTAATGTCCATTTTCACTCCAGATAAGAAGAGGAAATACATGAACCCCAGTACTCCAATATTCTTTATCACATACTCGGCATTATCAGGGAACATGTATGCACGAAACTTCTTATTACGACTTAACACAGATGGTCCAAGTATGATGCCACCCTAGAAATCAATTATATAAACACGAAAAAGAAAAAAATGATTCATTAGCTTAAGAAATCAAAACGACGAACACATAATGAACTAGGAAAAGATCATCATTTCCAATAGTGTGAAACACAAAATTGAGTCAAATGCCGTAAATGGTTCATCTAGACTAATGATGCTTTAGCCACCACTGTAATGTTGCACATCCTTTTGTTCAGACGGTTGGATAACATTAAAAAGAGGAGAAAAACTCTAGATGAATCATACTGAATAACACAAACTGAGCCAAGAATCAAAGAGAAAAGATAACGAAACTCACAATGATCTCTGAGACAACCTTAGGCTGTCCTAGGGGCCTGAGGAGAAACCGAACAACACGAGAAACGATGATGAGGGATGACAACTCCAATAGCATAAGGGGAAAAGAGAACTCTAATGGATTTTGGCCATAGAAAATACCAAAGGGATGATCTCTTTGTATCTCCCTACATATAACAAGATTCTTTTTTGTCACCATTGCTGGTAAGAGTTGAGGATTGTTGCTTTATTATTATTTTCATTCATCACAGTACAGAGAAATTTTACTCCAAAATATGGAGCCAAGCATGGATGTTGCAAGAAACTAACAGAGAGATGTAAAGGGTTGGACAAGCGGAAGTATAGTTGTTCACTTTTTTAGAGTTAGTTAATGTGGTTTATGTGTACATTATCCTATATGGGTGGGTCCAGTTATATTCGACTTTTATTTAAGTTATTTTTCTAATTAAATTTGAAAAAATGATGTCCGACTTTGTTTAAATTATTTTACTAATTAAACTTGAGAAAGTGATTTCATCGATTACTTGATAGGTCCTATGAGTTGTTCAGTGCTCTAAGAGAGAAACGATAAATTAAATCATTTGGTATATTAATATATCAATACTAATTAAATATAATAAAAAAATATTAATATACCTCTTATAAATTTAAGAATCTCAAGGCCTCAATTTTAAGGCTAGATCATATTGACCTTACAAGTATTCAAATAAAAAATGAAAAATTGATGAAAAAGCAATGTGATTGAAACTTGTCTTTTATTTTATTTTTTTAGAAATTAATCCAAATTTTGAAACTTGACTTCTTGAGAAATCAATCAGAAATAATTTGAAAACCAAACAAAGTCCGTGTTCAAATTATCTAATTATATGTCAAGAAACCTACTATTCAATTGAATATAACCTAATAATCTTGTGGAAGAAATGAAATATTCCAATTGTGAAATTGAAAAATATCAATAATACTTTTAACATAATTTTCAAGTGTATTATTTGATTGTTTTATCAATACATTAACAAAGTTTAGTTTTCAAATTTTTATTCGAATCCATCTTTCTAATCAATTCTGAAAATTGGATCCAAACACCTAATTGGTTTTCACAATTCCTTCAAAAACAACTTTATCAGAGTCTATTATAAAAAATGCTACATCAAACTCATCTTTTTTTTTTTTTTTTTTCAGTGAACAGTCAAATACACATAATTTATTAAATTTTAAATTCAATAAATACGAGCAATTACATAGAGATATTATGTATCAATAGAAAAAACCTACTAAATAAATTAGAACATCCACACTAGATGGACCATATAATATTCATATGGTTCTAATTTGGTAGGCACAGTCTAAAAAGTCCAAGAGTAAAGAGACTTTGCCAATGTATACACCTTGTTGTATAGGAACATGACCTTTTTCATTTTTTAAGGTTCTATAAATATTCCATCCTCTTTTATTTTCTTCAAGATTGAGATTTTAGCTTTTATGCTTTCAATTATCTATTAATATCCATTATTCTATTTTTTATTTGACTATTGAGGGTTATCACGCTTCCCAGCAGGTTGAATCTCCCTCCACATTTTATATTACTTTGAAAGGACTTATGATTTCGCAGTTAGCCTCCACATCGGCTTTTTATTAATCCTATTTTTAATTTTTTTTTTGGGTAAAAAGAAAATTGATCATTCAGACCCTCTGTGAATATTTTATCATCCTATATGCCCAACCATAATGGTTGCTAATTATACTATCTTCTATTTTACCACATTTGTTTTTTACCTAGGGCCCTAAAATATGTATTATGGATAGTAATCTCTAGTTATTTCTACCTTTTGTCTGTATTGTATTAATCAGCAAACAAAAATATAGAATTGAGAGAACATGTTTTTGAATTTAATATAAAATATACCATATTTTTCAGATTAAATAACTTTTACATTAGATAAATCAACTTTAGATCTGCTTCCTCTTGGCTTGTAATTATAGTTTCCTAACTATCCCTTTACAATTTTTTTGTGCCCCTCTTTTCCAAACTTTTTTTTTTTAAACAAGAAGGTGAAATAATAATTGTAATGAGGTAGACATGGATCAATGTTTTATTATCTACTGTGCACATCCATCTTCACTGAGAGTCTTCAATCATTGGCCAAATGACCTATAAATCCTTGTGCTTACTCATGTGGTTTTATATCCATTTATTAATTGATTATCATTTACTTGATATTTTCGAGATCTTTTTGTGAATTTTATCATCATTTTTAATGTTGTTTTGCAAATTTAAGTGTGAAGAGAGAAACTTGACTTGGAGTTGAAAATCTGCATTTTTTCTAAAAAAAATAATAAAAAAAATTGTGATGAATTTCAAAGAGACCAGCACCTAGGTGCTGGCCAGTCAGCCTCTAGGCACTGGTCATCAAGAAGAGAAAAAACAAAAAAAGGCAACAGGGCGGTATATGTTTTCATTAAACATTAGCAGAGACTAGCGGATAATTAAAGGATTCTTGACTATCAGTTAGGAGAATAAATTTAGGCTGATGAGATAGAATATTCAATTTTGATTAATTACAATGAAATCATAAGCCCTAGGTTTTCAATCAATTGATTTAATCCTTATTTGATTTTGAGTCTGCATTAGTTTAGTAAACAACATTTTATAGTTTTGATATTTCAAATAAAATTAGAGTTAATACAATTTTGATATTTAATAACAATCAGTTTTCGTGGGAACGATACTTTACTTATTTTTATATTATTTGTTAAAGATAATATGCATTTATATTCGTAAATTTCGCAAGACTTAATTTTCTTAGGACTTAGATGTACTTGGATATGGAGATACTAAGGTCTTGTATGTTTTCATTTTTAAAATTTATTTTTCATTTTGTTCTATTTCCAAATTTGAAATCAAGTTTTGTTTGATTTATTTTTAATAGAATATCCATTCTATCTCTCTTTTTCCCACAAAAAATAACATCTCAACCTAAGAATAGCAACGGGGCTGGTTTGGCCAAACACGAGATTCGTCCCGCTAATATTTTTTAGGACCCAAACTCGACATGTTAGACCCATTTTTTTATTTTAAAAATATTAAATATATATATATATTTAAAAATAATAAATTATAACTTTTTAAATATATATATTTAAAAATATCACACATATATATATATATAATATTAAAAAAAAATTAAACAGGGTAGGTTTGCAGTGAGACAGTTTTGAAATAAAAAATTCAAACTCGCCCCAACTCGTTTGTAATAGTAAAAATTGACCCCTTTTGGGTTTGAACATATCTCATTGTTACCCTTATCTCAACTCTGTAATTTTAATTTCCAATCCTATACACAATATTATTCCCATCCTCTCAATTTAAATTACACTAGTGGAACCACCACTACTAATTATATCTAATTAATATATCACCATTTTCAAACTCTATTATTCTAAGGGACCCACCACCTACAAATCTTACAAGTAAAATATCATATTTAAATTAAATATAAAGTGGACTCTACCACAATCAATTTTATTTAAATAAATAGACTATATTATTTCAATGGGATTCATCACCTTTCAAATCATCCTAATAAATTATCATGTTCAAATTAAATATTTAAAATGGACTCTACCATTATCAACTTAATCAATATCAACTTTACAAATTACTATATACACAAAATCTCACAAATAAAACTATAAAATACACAAGTAGATATAATTTAATTTTATATTATGTACTTTCATTAGCATTCCATTAAACTATTCAACCAAACATATTCTTATTTCCAGACTTATATAAAATCTCATTTTTATTCATTCATTTAACATAATTTCATTTCTCATGCGAAAATCAGTACAAAACTAAATTCTCAATAAAAATATTAGAAATGAGAATTCTCACTAAAAATTCAAGGCCTAATTTTTCTTATATTTTACTCCCTTCATTCTAAATTAAACACGATCATAAATTCGGAATTGTTTGACCATCTTTGTATGAGAAAGATAGGAAATAGAATCAATTTAAATTCGAAATTACCATTCAAATTCTTAGTGAAACATTGAATTCTTACCTCATGTGTGTTTTTCACGAAGAAATATCCATTGAAGTGAAGAGTTTTTTCAAACAAAAAAGGTCTTGGTCAACTATTTAATTAAATGGTACTGAGTATATTTCCCATCTCTTCTAGAGGCTATTTCTTTGTAAAATTGTGCTCCGTTCCACATATGACAATTTTGCCAAGATTGTTAGTGGGGGGAAGAATATGCACGCATTGGATTTTTTGGTGAATGTATCGAGATAGAATTTGATTTGATTAGATAATGTGTAGTTGGTGAATCATGATTGATTTTTTACTTTTCAGAATATTCACCGATAATTTTCTATTTTCTAAGATGATATTTTATTTTTTTAAGAAAATAATATTCTCTCACTTGACAAAACATTATCCTTGTGGGCTTTTATTACCACAAGTTTTACATAATACAATAGTATTTTTCAGTTATATGTATGTATATGCGCTCGATAATTGTATTACACATGCATTTTTTTTTTTTTAATACTGTATTTTCTAAGCTAAACTTTTTTGGTTGTTCACTTTCGTTTCACTTCATCATTACCAATCATGAAAACAAGAATAGTTTAAAGAATAGATCTATATATTTACCAAACTCCACCAAAAAATAAACTTAGACTAAAGTTAATTTCTGAGGCCAGAAGTAGTTTCATGGTGGGTGTATCTGTGCAAGCACATTGTGCACTAACAACAGATCACAGAATCTTATTATAGTAACAGAAATTTGGGTGTCGTGTGCAACAGGGAACATGGTTTCTTTGTTCCCATGCAGTTAGGCACACAATGTGCCCTAAAGTAACATCAAATTTCTGAAAACTATGCTTCTACAAATCGTGACGTGACACGTGGCAGTATGACCAACCACCATTGGTCCCTCTATAATGCATGTTTGTTAGTTAAGAAGGATAAGATTAATGTGAAATCTAGAATATGACCTTTTTTTTCTTTTAAAGTTCCAAAATAATCAATCTTTGGCATCATTTTCTTTTTGAATTGGGAACTCTGCCCCTTATAAAATTTATTAATTTAATTTTTTTTAAGAAATTTTAAAGTAAAACTCTATTTTTTTAAAGTAGATTATTTTTATGTGACACAACTAACTATCAAGTTCTATTTTAAGAGCAAAAATATAAAGTACAAAACTTACAGTTTTTTAGCTCGAATCTAAAATTCCCTATTAGGTCAGATCGTCAAATTATAAGACACGAGTATGTATCTTTCTTATGATAGGCATTATGCATGAAGGGATGAAAGATCAAGAATAGTAATTAAAATAGGAAGATAAGAACATTAATTTAATTTTTGATGAGGCTAAAACTGAAGAAGTAATAAAATAGTAGTAGATGTTGCTGGTGAAAGGTAGGAAGACGTGACCTAAATGAAGCTGATTGGGAAAGGAGTCAACATCCACAGCTATAGATATTCAAGGGCCATTATTAAAAAGCCTGCACAAAATTTAAGTCAAAAAAGCACAAAAATAAAAATAAAAATAAACCCTAGCCCATAACTCTTTAAAAGCCTTCTGTAGAGAAATGCTTCATCAGTCTCAGGCTGCATTAATAGCCACACTCCCCCACAAACATCAAATGCCTCACCTGCAATCTCATTTTCTTGAATCATATATTCCTCAGATTTCTGAATGGAAATTAATGACAAAAATAAATGAAATTTAATTTCTCTACCAAGGACATATGAGAAAAACATGGACTTTATGAATACATCCCCAACCCATGATCATGAACATGTATATCCCAGTGAGTACAAGAAGAAGAAGAAGAAGAACAATCATCATTATCTTGCTCTGTGGTCCGACTTATGTACACGTACGTACTTATAGAAATAAACGCCCACTTATGGAGGTTCTATGTGATTTTATTACTTGGTTGGTATTGTTTTACAAATTGCGCTAGTTAAAGAGTAGTATGGGATGAGCTTCAATTCACATGGACGATAAAGAACTTATAGTTGTTGATATCATCGAAACACAATCGTATGGATGTCGATCATGCATAGTTTTTGTAGAGGGACATTGGAAAAACTTTTGTGAAGGGCCATTTGATTTCAACTTGAGAAGCTCAAACATAAATGGACACAATCCATCATAGTGTTTACAAGAAAATAAAGTCTTGTTGATATGGCATGAAGAAAAACTTTCAATTGCATTGATCATTGAGAGTAGCTTTAGTATAGGGAACTACTACATATAGCAAAGTAGCCTCTGCACAAAGTTTGCTAAAAAATGTCAAGCCACAAGCTTAGGCAGCTTGCAATGTTTTCCAAACAAACTCTTAAGTCTAAAATTTCATGTTTTACATACCATGAAAAAAATAGCTTGAGGAAACCTTTGTTTTAGTTTCAGCAGCAAAAATTTCAATCATGTAACCAAATCCCAACACCTCCACCCCCAACAAACAACAAAAAAAGAAAGAGAGAAAAACCTCACCCCCACAAAAAAGGAAAAAGAAAGACACAAATTCAGACATATATACACAAACACAGATAGATACATAGATAGAGATAGATAGACTGAGAGAGAGAGAGAGAGAGAGAGAGAGAGTTAGTATATGCATGAACACACAAACAAACACACCAAGATACATAGAGAAGATGAAGGAATTCAATACCAGAAGTGCCCGGTTACGTAGCAGCTTGCTTAAAGCCTGAAATGGATACCCTTTTGTCTCCAGTACCATAAATTAATACTCAAAACCCTGATTCTATTTGTCATATTTTCTTTCATTTTGGCAAGGCTAGAAAGCCTAAAGGAAAGCATAAGCATCATTTGTATGTCGGATGTGGTTTTTTTGCAGTTGTACTGGTTCGATTAACACTTAATAAACATTGGATTCAAAGCAACCAAGGGTACAGAAAACGTGCAAAGGCCCTGATTTTGTCCGGACTGAAAGTGTCAACATGGCTATCCAACAATGGTCACTTAAAAACCTAGCAAAAAAGTGAGAGGTTCATGATCTTTCTGTAAAGACGACAAAGAAACTAAATTGCATATAATATGATATTGACTACGAGAAAAGTAGTAGACAAACAAACCCTTGTTTTTGAGCAATATAGATCTGATGAAGCAGGCCGAGTTGTGAGCAAGAAGGAGCCATGAAACTCAGGATAGATAGCGCCACCACCGATTTATATGACTTTAGAAACGAACAATTGTCGTTAGCCATGGCGCTATCCCTCCTGAGCTTTACAGATCCTCCTATACTGAGAAATTTTGAACTTCATGTACTACTAAGAAACAAAGGGAGCTTTTCCTCGGTTGGGATTTTTTTTTTTTTTTTTTGTGGTTATTTTCAAGAATTCACATGTGGGATGAAGAAATGAGAAGGTTAGAAGTCTATATAAAGGAGGAAGAATGGACAGCCAAAAGGCATATATGGCCCAAGTAAAGACATTTGTTGGAACAAGTATTTGTGTTTTACTTTTTCAATTTTTGGGCATTACCTTTATGATTCATTTCCCATTGTATTACTTTTATTTTTTTATAAAAAAATTTTGCCTTTTTAACTGGCTGCCGACTAGACATTACTTTCTTGGTAAATACTTATTGAATACTGGACTTCGTCTAAGGCATAAGAAACATATCTAGATTTTCTCCACTATTGCAGCATAGAATTATTCTAATTTCATGATGATGGTAAGGCATTCTTGTTGGCTAAACCAATTGGAACTTTGGGGTAAGAGTAGCTTCTTATTTAAGTCCCATCTATCTCATAGACATGAGATATCTCATCTCACTTTTTTGATGTATTCAAATTTGAATTTATTGTCCACTTTAATTTTGAGGATTAATTACAAAAATTTCCTATCATTTGACTTATTTACAGAAATTATCTTTCTAAATTTATAGATTACAAATATTCTGTTGAAATTTATTTTTATTTTACACATTGCTCTTGTTTATTACTTTTATGAAAACATATTGATATTAATAAAAAAAGAATGAGAAAATCTATTTTACGATGGTATACAATCTTGTAATTTACAAAGTGGAACCAAATATAAAAAATATAAAAGGATATCTATAATTTATAAACTGAAAAGGATTATTCCTTTAAATAAATCAAAACCTCGTGAATGGTTTTTCTAATTAACCTAATCTTGACTAAGAATGATTGTAAGAAACACATTTAAGATTTACTTTAAACAGTTAATACTAATCATGACAAATGGATTAAAGAGAGCATAACAAAAGGGTAGGTAAAGAATAAAATAACAGTTAGAATAAAAGAAGTAGAAAGACTTCAACCTTTTTATTATCTCATGGGTGAAAAGATGGTGAAAAAGCAATTTGACTAGTGTTCTTCACTGGGAAAGTGTTTTAATTCTCCATATTTGTTTAAAAAACAAGAAAAAAGAGAGTACATGTACATTACCTTTAATTAAGTATAATTAATTAAGTTATTGGGGTCCAAATATCACTAAATAATGGTTCCATTTATTGTCCTTCACCATCCCAACA
This sequence comes from Paulownia fortunei, assembly GCA_019321725.1. Taxonomy (NCBI): domain Eukaryota; kingdom Viridiplantae; phylum Streptophyta; class Magnoliopsida; order Lamiales; family Paulowniaceae; genus Paulownia; species Paulownia fortunei. Next base: position 16,731,441 of record CM033116.1, on the reverse strand, counting down.
TCACTTTGTGAGAGTCATACTTTGGAACCCCAGTATTCCTCATAGTAATCATACTCAGCTTATTACATACAGTCGGCAGCGAGAATATAACGACCTTTAAGGTATAATTTATAACAAAAATGTCAAATATAAACTTACTTTTGACTAACAAATTTATATAATATATATGTGTGTGTGTATATATATGTTTATACATATCTGGTTGTCTGTTTGTCTGTCTGATAGCATGTGTATTGTGTTTGAATACGCGGCCATTTTGTTTGCTACAATTCTTTCTAATTTTCTTATCTTGCATGCTTTGATCATTTTCACACATTGTATATAATTTTTGTTGCTGACTCAAAAGAACAATTTCACTCTATTGTTTTTACATAAAATATTACATGTTAAGTGACAATATTAATATCACCACTTTTTATACTATGTATTAGCTGAGAACATTTTTTATGCTGTTAAAATAATGGTTCTCTACAATTTAAAGGTAAATGTTGGCATTTTAGATCTGATAATTATTTCATTGGTAATGCAGTTCTTGTCACTGGTCATCCACTAACGAGATTTAAGTTCATTGAGTTGTCATAATACATATATATATATATATATATTTTATGTATATAAAATATTTTTTTTAATATATATTTAAAATTAATTATATATACATGATGTATATATATAATATACAGTATAAAAATATTATATAAAATTACAATACAAAAATATAATACAAAATTACAATATAAAATTCAAATTGAGTATACATGGTAGCTAGTATATTTTGTCCAACTATTTATTTTTAATTTGTCTTTTCCTACAAAATATCTATACGTAGTTAATGAATCGCACTAGCTACGGAATTAATTGCATTGGGACTTTTTCTCTAACTGATGCCTTACTTGTTTGTACTGAGCCAATAGACTATGAGGGCTCGTTTGGTTTCATTATCATTTACATTTTCAATGTTTTTAAATGTACTTTCATTTTTATATGGATTTTTGTGCAAAAAAAAAAGTTCACTTGGATATAATACAAAAATATTAACTTTATTATATTAAAAATGATATTTTAGTGTAAGAGTAGTAACTAAGGAGTACCAATCAATCAAATTATGTTGAATTAAAATATTATTATTTAATTTATTTTGGGTCAAATTTTAGAAAGAATAACTAATATTTTATCAGTTGGGGATTTTAAATATTTTAAAATTACTGAAATATCATATCAGATATTAATAATTTGGGTCTTACTTAATATTAAATAGGTGTGTAGGTTTGAAATTGATGGTTATAAGTATGAAAATTTTATTTTAAAAAAAGTGTATCTTTTTCAAAAATGAGGTAAGAAAAACGTGTTTTTCATATTTTAAATATAAGCTAAAGCAAAAGTATTAAAATGAGAACAAACAAGGCCTTCAACTTTTCAGTTTGCTGTGGGGCTGATGATTAAAAAGGCTTAAAAGACGAAATTGCCCCTGCCACTCATAATTTAATCCCCCATACAGGGTCACCCCTAGCAAAAGAAGGAATGAAAAACCATATGACAATACTTGATCATTTGCATTCATCAGGTCTGTGTTACCTGTTAACATCATTGTGTTTCCATGCTAATTAATTTCATTTTGAGTTTGCATATATATATATATATATATATATAGGTGGTGTAAAATGTGTGGTGATTTTGAAACTGATAATTGAACTTTTTAACTTGTGTGTTTGAAGCTTCAGCATGGAATCATAGCGTGAGGCCTCAGGTTTTCTTCCAATCAACACATCTCCAACAACATTCACTAAAGGCTTTTTGTCATTTTATGAATAATTAATTATGTGTGGCAATTATGTAAATATGTTTGTGATTGAAGGGTAAAAAACTAGGATTTTTTTTTTCATTAGGGAATTGAATTTTAATGTGAATTTGATTTCAATTTGATATTCAACACATCAGCATGATACTTCCATAAAAGATTTGTTGCATAAGACATGGCCAATAGCCTAGCCAAGTAGTATGAAAATTGAGACTTAGTACCAAGGGAGAATATGATAGACCATTTAATGCAAATTAAACATCTGCATCCTAGTCTAGATTTTCTATAGTTGTTATAGATTTACTCCAACAGGTCAAGAGATCTATAAGTTTATTCCCATGTTTTATGGGATCTTAAAATTAATCCTTTTTTTTTTTTGGGAAAAAGAAAAAAAAAAACTACGCACATTTCATCTCAAACGTTTCTCATCATTAGAATATGATGGAACCATACACGAGAATTGCACGTGGCTGTTATAGATCAAGATTAAAATTGTATTTTTAGTCTCATAGGATTAATATTTTAGCAATTTCAATCTCGCACTTTATGAAATTTTAGAAAATAACCCCATTTTTAAAATTCAAGTAATTTTGGTTTCAATGTTTTTATTTCTTTAGTAATTAAATACAACCATGCATGAGATTTACACGTGACCATCAGTTTATAGTTTTGGAGGGAAAAATCAATTGTGTTTCGCATGGAAATAAGCCGAATCGACCCGGAAACTTCATAACATAAACTTAGAAATACAAACGGAATCACTGAGATAACGATTACAAATACTAAAACTTTTGCTCCATACTTGAGTCAATTAAAATAATAAAGAATATAAAAAAAAAGTTTTTTTGGTATTCCCACAATAAAAATCCTCACATGTGTTGTGAAAATCCAACAACTAAAAAATTGAGAGAAGCTCAACTCCTTTTCAATTTTATTTTTTTCTTTTTCTTTCCATTGAGTTGATTTACACCAACTATTTAATTACTTTGATCTTAACATTTTCTATGTTTCAAGCAATTTTTTGGTTTTTATGTATTTTGTTTATGACTTTGCATATAATAGGAAAAGGAATTGAAAAAAGCGAATAAACTTAGATTGATGAAATAATAAAGTCAGTGGGAAGAAAACCTGCAGCACTAGGGATGGATCCCCACTTTCTAGTGATCCAATACCATTTTAATAGAGCAGAAACTGCAGCAATGGGGATGGTTCCCTAGCTTTTGATGAACCATCCCCAGTGAACTTTACAGCAAAGAAGATGGCGTCCTGTCCCTAGTGTTTGGCGATCCATCCGGAAATTTTTCTTGCCATTGGAGCCCTAATTCCAAGATTTTCGGGACGGGTTGTCAGTTGATGGGTTTAATTAAATTAGGTATCTTTTCTTCTATTTTAGGAGTGGGGATATAAATAAGAGGACCCAAAAATACATTGGAGACTTTTGGGCATTAAGAAAACAAGAGATTTAATAGAAGAGCAAGGGCCAAATGTTTGAAATCAAGAGAAGACTATCGTCATTAAAGATTTTCAGAGTTTTTTCTTCCTTTTTCTATTATCTTTTTCTTTTACTATAAATATGAATTTGTTTATGGATTCTATGCTTATAGCTATGAACTAAATTCTCTTTTGTAGGGTTTTAATGTAACCTAATTAAGATATTTTGAATATTTCTATCAATTCAATTCTCGATTTAATTTTTCAGGTTAAGTATTGTTTATTGTTCTTAATGCTTCTAATTATTTGATCACTAATTAGAGGATTTGGTAATCATAAAGATCCAGGATATGAATTATGTATTTTGTTCACTGTGAAAAATATCATAAATTGCATGTGAGATATAAATATATTTACATGGTTTATGTAGTCATATTTAAGATCCATAAAACTTACTGAATTATTGATTATTGTAATTCAAATAGGAATATAGTGAGGTTAGTAATTGATGATATTTTCGTTAGATTTTGACACAGGCTAATGGATAATTTAGGGATTATCAACTATCACTTGAAAAATAAATTGTGATTGATGAGATAGATTATTTAATTCAATTTAATTATGGTGAAATCGTAAATCTTAGGCCTTTAAGTTATTTAATTTCATCTTTAATTGCTTTTGATTATTAGTTTAGTTTAGTTAGTTTTAGTTTACAACCATCAATAATTTCTTGTGTTTATTCAAATCAAAAGTTAACTCAATTTCGATATTTAATAGTTCATCAGTTCTCGTGAGAACGATATCCTATTCATTACTTTATTATTTATCTACGATAACGTATTCTTGTGTTCAAAAAATCCAGAATAAGTTTTTGGCACCATTATTAGGGATTATTTATTTTTATTAATTTCGATACCAAGTAACTCTAACTTAATTTAAATTTTTTTTATTTTCTTTTATGTTCGTTCTCTGTTTCAAATTTTCAAAAGTTGATTGTAGGTGAAGAGAGAAACTTCTAAATAGTCTCAAAGCACCATGGCACACGCAGACAAAGAATGATTTACGTGATTATGCAATTCCCATGGTTATTGAAACACTCTTGGGAATAAGATGCCCAACCATCCGAGCCATTAATTTCAGAATAAAGCCAGCTATAATCAAATGATCAATCTAGTTAGTTTTATGGGTTAGCCAATGAAGGTCCTAATGCTCATATAGCTAACTTTCTTGAGATTTGTGACACCTTCAAGTACAATGGCATTATTGATGATGCCATTAGACTGAGATTGTTCTCTTTTCTCACTTAAGGAAAAAATAAAGATTTGATTGAACTCACTGCCTACCGGGATAATCTCTACTTGGGCTAATTTAGCTCAATATTTCTGGATAAGTTTTACCTACTAGCAAAGATGTTTAAGATGCAGAATGATATCACTACATTTGCTCAGTATGACTTAAAATCTTTGCATGAGGCTTGGAAAAGGTTTAAGGATTTATTGAGGAGGTGCCCACATCATGGTCCTACAATGATTTGAGTGGCTTAACTCAAACTTTAGTTGATGTGGCAGCTAGTGGAGCTCTTATCAGTGACCTTTAAAGAGAATTACACCAAAAAAAGCATTTGGAGTACATGAAGGAGATGCCCTCATTGCTCAAGTTGCTACATTGTCTCAACAGCTTAGTTCCGTCATTGCCAATGTGATTTCCAAACCTGTTGAGGTATATAATTTTCACAATGGTCCTCATTTTAATACTGAATGTCAATTTGGCAATCTATTTTCTCTATTATAATCCAAACATGTGCAATTCATTGGGAATTTCAATGGGCAAAATAATCCATTCTCTAACATACACAATCACGGATGACACAAACTACAATTTTAAGGTTGCAAGTCCAAGTGCAGGTTGTGTCAAATAATAAATTTCTTGGGACTCCGAGGTTGATCCACAGGAAAGTTGTTTGAAGATTTCAGTTTATATTTTTTAAAAGAAGGGCCGAATGTAGTTTAGATTATAAAAAAAATTATGCTATAACTAAAAAATTAAAGTAATAAAAGTTCTAAGGATTAGAGATTCGCTCTTGAATTTGGATAGAAAAATGATTATTTATTTATTTTTATCTTTTTTAAATGTCACTATTGGAATCCATACATAATGAAGTTTCCAATAGAAATATGTTATCAAATAGCTCATGCATTAAGCTAATTATTAGATTGTCTTATTATTTGTAAATTAACATCAATACTTATTTATGAAGTCAAGTATTTATGCACACCTTTGTTTACAACAAATCAATGTTTCATATTAGCAATCGGTGTAGTAGAACCATACAATAAGCTAAATTTATCCAAGTATTTATTGTGTCATTAGTAATATAAAAATCAAGAATCGCCACTAAACAAGAAGGGTTTTAATGCAACACTTATATATGAGATTAAGTATTTATGCACGTATTTATCTACAATAAATCAAGGTTCATATTAGTAGTCGGTGGAGTAGAACCGTACAATAAGCTAAGTGAACTCAAGTATTTGTTGTGTCATTGGTGATACATAAATCAAGAATCACCACAAAACAAGGAGGGTTTCAATCAAAAATAATAATACAACACACCTGAATATTAAGTATCTTTATAATCGTTTCTCTTCCTTCTTTAAGAGGTTCACCATTTCTTCTCAACTAAACGAAATTTATAAAGGCATAATAAAGTATAAAAAACTAAAAATAGAAGAAAAACTAGAGAATACATTTCTATTACTATTAGAAAATTGACATTACCAATAGAAAACTCAACCTAAAGAAAGATAACAATAAAACTTTCTTTTCCTTTCTAACAGTTTTTATATGTCTTGAATGACATCCAAGAATCCCTATTTATGGAAGAATATTGTTTAAATTGACATTTCCAAATTCACTCCAAATGCACTCCATTTACTTAAAATATGCTCTAAATTCACATATCATTTTCAGATCTAAATTTCATCACATATTTTTTTTCTATGAAATCAATTGATTTTGAAAAAATGATCAACATGAAAGTTGTGTATTTTCTGTTAGCTTCATGTTTCAACTTGAATCACTTAATTCTAACTACTAGGAAGAAAGTTATGCTTGATTTAAGGAGATATGTCAGTATAGATAGATTTCTTCCAATATACATAATTGGACAAATTTTCTACTATAATTAAGATTGAATTGGGTAGGCTTCAAAAGAAAAGTTGTAGTTCTATCTCTTAACTTTCAAATAAAGTAAGATTCAGGTCTATAGGGCTTTTGAACATGAAGTTATATTCAAAATACAAAAACTATACAAGTTTGGAAACATACTTATTTTGATTTAATGTAAGCCCAACAATCACTCGCAAAGTCCAAGTGATTTATTGTATATAGTTTGATCTACACATGATAGACTTAGGCAAAAATAGCATTTTTTTCTTCTAATTGTGATGTTTTTTTATCCAATAAAATATTACCTCCTAATTTGCTCACGAAACGTGTTGTCTTCTTTGATTTTATTTTTGCTCTTTTTAATATTTTTTTATTCATTGATTCCCTAACACAAAAAATTAATAAAATTATAATATTAACAAAAATAAAGCAATGAGAGCATAAAGCATTTGATACAAAAATATGTGAAAATATGCACTTATCAAATTCCCCTACACTTAACCCTTGCTCCTCGAGAAGCCTAAAACAAATTTAACGTGATCCACTTTCGTAGAAAATTACGATTGTATTTAGCATATGAAGCAAGCCTTTAAATCTCTAGGTGACCCATAGATCACGAGTTATAGTCTCGTAAGAGTTTCCAACGGTGATACCCACAAACACTTATGATAACTAACTTCCAACTATTATTCTGAAGAAACAACAAAGCAATATAAAAATAAAATCAAACAAGTGTTAAATCTAATCATTAGTCATTCAAAAGTCAATATTTTTTTACAATAAGCATACTCAAATGTATGTGTGAATAGTTAATGTTAACAGTGACGAAACCATGCATGCGTCAAATAAGTGAAATCTTATAGAACCTCACAAAAACTATTACCCAATCTCTAATGGAAGAGTTAAACATCATAGGCTCTTCTTTTGGTAAAAATATCAACTACACCGAAAACACCAAATGAAATTAAAAGGTCGTCAACAAAGATTGTAATGGGGTCAAAAGGTAGTGATGTGGCTAAGAAAAAAAAGATATGATGCAACAAAATTTTTAAAAACTTCATGGGATTGGAGACATAAAGTTTATTAATGAACAATTCTCATACTCTACGAATTTCAACACCAAAGCCTATTATTATTGAATTAGACCCTTCTTCATCACTCTTATTAATTTTGCAACATCCCACTTTTAGTTGCAACTTATAATATTATTAATGCTTTGCAACTTTTTTTTTTTTTAGAATTGAAACTGCCCCACATTTATCTTCTATTCCAACCCAAATTTATTTTGTAAACTCACTTTGTCAATGGAATATTTCTTAAGATTCAAATCATATTTTAGAACAAAGGTAGAATAATAGTGTATTTAGGCTAGGTAAGAATATATGATTACCACAGAACAAATACTTATTGATTGAAAAGCTCAAAGTGTTGGGGATGTTTTCTTGGAACATCACATTGGGAATAAGCTTATTTGGCCATGGTACTATAAAGTCTAATGCCTTAATCATTTTTCAAGTGGTGCTCAATCAGTCACTCGCTTTGACAGACTAAAAGAAATTTTTTTAACACTCAACCCCTACATGTCGAAAATCCAAGTGATAATTAAAACAAGGGAATAAGAATGACCTATTTTAACATGTTTGTCTACATAACTATTTGTGCAAAAGGATTTTAGTATAATTATCACAAAAATATATTAACTAAAAAATAATATCAAAGTCCAAAACCACATTATCTGTGCTTAATTTTAATCATTAAAGTTGGAAAAATATCTGCTAGGGGTCGGCATTCGATTTTGAGTTTTCGGATCCTGACCTGATCCGGTCGGATAAAACCCAACCCGATTGGATCAGGTTTTTTAAAAAATTCTAGATTTTGGATAATCCAATCTTGATTGCATAATTTTTTGATCGATTGTTGGGTAGAATTTTTCTACCTGAATTATCCGATTAGGTATCCAAAATAAATTTTTTAAAAAATAAAAAATTAACCTCAAATTCTTACACAAACCATCACCAACATAGCCCCTCAACTCTTAGGTCCAAAACCTTTAAATTCATTCCTAATTGAATAAGAAAATATAGGAAGAAAGAGGAAAAAAAAAGAAGATGTAGAGGAGGAATCTAGAAAAAAAAAGAAGAAGAAGAAGAAAAGAGGAGGATGAAACCTAGAAGCAAATAAAAAAGGGAAAGAAGATGATAAAGGGGTGGAGTGTAGAACCTAGAAAAAAAAGACATGAAAAGAAGAAGAGGGAGAGGAGAAAAAGAGAAAAAATATAAGAAAATTGAAAAAGAAAGAAGAATAATAATAGGGGGAGGAGATTCAGGAAGGAGAGAAAAAAAGGGAAGAAGAAATAGAAAAAAGAGAAGAAAAAGAAAGAAGAAGAAGAAGAAGAAGAAGAGGGGAGGAGAAAATAGGGAAGAAGAAAGAGAAAAGAGGGAAGAAAAAGATGAAGAGAAAAGGGGGGAAAAAGTAGAAGAAAATGAGGACGAAAAAAGGTGGAGAAAGAGAAAGAGTAAAATAAATAAGAAAATGGGGGACTCGAGAGAAACAAAGGTTAGCATAATTTTTTTTTGTAAAAAAAATTTCGAAACACGACCCAAAAATTCGATTACCAGACTCGATGCCACCCCAAACATCTACGACTAAACAAAAATTGACAATTCACAAGCTTTTGTTAAAAACCTCACAAACTTGTCATGTTATGCAAAAAATAAATAAATAAATAGGGGTATGTTTCAAGAGTGTTAAAGTTACTCTTTACTCTACCACCATTTTTCATGGTTTTAGCGAACCCAAAAGAAAGCACGCTTGAAATTTAAAAAAAACTAAAAAAACACACATTTAACATATAAGACATGATATCAACTATCTTTTCCCCAAACCTAATCGAGACATTTTCCCCAATATCGAAAATAGATAGAAAAATAGAGTTTAGAATATATTACCTAAAATATGACTTATTGGAAAATAAAGTTGAAACAACACAATATGTACACTATTAGTTGAAACCATTAAAAATAAATTTCACAAGTTTGAGAGTCAAATTCATTTTGTGTTTTTTATCATTGTTCATGTTGGACCAATCCACATGAGCCAAGGCTGGATTAGGTTCTGGCACATATGTTAGAAGTTGATCAATCAGTTGTTCAGGTGTTGGAGCAGAAATGAGAATTTGTCTAACAGACAGTGAAATAAAATCTTTTTCTACAACATGATATGCAAAAGATAGCAAACCATCAAAGAAACCATTAATATTAAAAATACCCACAGGTTTCTTGTGAATGTTGAGTTGTGCCCAAGAGACAACTTGGAATAATTCATCCAGTGTACCAAAACTACTAGGTAGAGTGATAAATGCATCCACATTATTTAACATGTTAGGTATTATGTCCTGAATATGTGACACTTTTAGCTCATCTCTGATTGACATACCTGTGATATTATATATTATTAAAGGTTTTAGGATAATTCCTAAAACTTTTACTTCTCCTATATGAGCAGAAGTAGCAACACTCCCCATTAACCCCTGACTGCCTCCCCGATACATTAAATGAATTTTTATTTTTGTTAAAGTTCTACCAATATTATTGGCTGCCCCTATAAACTTACCATTTTTTCCTAGATTAGTTCCACAAAAGACACAAATACAGTTGAACTTATGAGTGGAAAGAACTTTCATTTTTTAATTTTTATTTTTGAAAGTGAGTTGTGCAAAAATGAAGTAAGTACGGTGTCATTTATTAAGGTGTGAATAAGGAAGACATTATTCCATGTCTTTTCTTTTGTCAGAAAGGTTGAAAATAATGACACAAAGTTTGAAAAAAAAATAACTACTACATGTGAATGTACACGTAGTTGTGACTGTAGCTTACATCTTTCTCTGGTTTTATATCCAGTGACGACTTAAATGCCCTATATGGGTCGAGAATATGCTTCCCATCTAGTTTTCTTATAAATTGGCAAACATGATCTTTTATGTTAGATTCTCAATACTATAACGCTCATATTCATCCCGGAAGTGATTCCATAAATAAAAAATTGCACATTATACTAATCCACATAAATGCATCTCAAGAGTCAATATAAAGTCATCTAAAGACTCTTTACTCAATCCATCCATAACGAATTGAATTTTATCTTTTCAATTTTAGAAACTATTCCTAAGGAGCGACACTTTATGTTGCAAATCCATCAAGCATATTTGTGACAAATTTGCATTTTTTTTACCCTTCGTTTTTTTGAATAAGTGTTTTTTTTTTCAAAATCAAGCATGTATCTAGTAAACAAGTGTGAAAACTCGTATGAAAATTCACATGCTACTCTTACTTTTGCTTCAATTATCCATCGTATGTCCCCTGTGATGCTTTTATGCATAATCATCCTTAATCTTTCAATCATTGTTTTATACATTTTTAAAATTATAATTTTAGGAAGAAAAGAAAATCGCTTCTTGAGAGTTAGAAAAATGTCATCTATTTTGAAAAGAACAAAAAAAGAGAATGAGAAAAAGAGAGAAAATTTGTACAAAGATTTCAGTTATTTGGGAAATTGATAAGTCCGACTTCAATAGCCACGGAGTACTGTTATCCACCACTTAACTAAGAAGTATCTTATTTTTTTATAATTTTCATAATGTTTGTAGAAAGTGCAAGTGTCTTTAAAAAAAGTGGGTCAATAAAATCCACACTGCAAGACCTTTGTAGTAGTTTTCTTTGTCGAAAAGTTACTACCATGTGCCCTTACATGACAAAATTAAAAAAAATACTATCTACCACATGGTTAACACGCATTTTTTATTAGGACAAAATAAAATAAAATAAATGGACAAAAAGAAAAGAGAATGAAAGTTAGAGAAAACAAAATTGTGATTATAGGCTCTCATAATATTCTTTTTCGTTCATTAGGTTACCTCCCAACAAGCTCTTAGTTTAATGTCCTCAGCCTGATATTACCTTCTTAATCACTCATCAACATATGCTGCCAAAGTTATTGACCATCCAATCACCGTTTTATAATTTTGAAGCATCCAAATAAGTTTTTCCACTTGTACTTGAGTGAGGTCTTTAGCAATTCTGACTAGTGATATTTCTTTCTCATCCAAGTAGATATATTTATGATGGTTCATGATTAGTTTAAACTCAATTATAGGTGTCTGCACCACAGAAGGTAGAAACCTTTCATTAGATATTGATAATTCAAAATAAAAGACATCATACCTTGACTTTTTAGCAACGAATTCAACCCCGTTACATCATTTTTCATATCCCCTAGCATTTGCACGTCCAAATTCTTTTCTTTCAAACCCTCCATCAAAAGATGTTTTTTGTAAAGTAACCTCTACTCCATCTTTACCAGTGAACTAAAGCATTTATTGTGATTTGGAATGAATAATGTCAATTGCAGAAAAAGCATTCATGTTAGTAGGATGTCTCATAGTTTCAAAAATATTGTATTAAATAACCTCGCCATCAAACTCCATAGAAAGAGTGTTATCATGAACATTAATTTTAGCTCAGGTTGTCTTCGTGAATGATCTTCCCAAAAGAATGCGTGTAGGATTAAGGTATGTTCCATCCTACATCTCAAGAACATAAATATCATCAGGGAAAACTAATTCATTCACCTGCACAAGAACATCTTCCACAACCCCTATTGGATATGCATTAGATCTATCAACCAATTGTATGATAACACTAGTTTATTTTAATCCTAGATTTAGAGAAACATAAATAGAATATGGCATAACATTAATTGATGCTCTCAAATCTAACATGCATTTTTCAAATTTGGTCTTACCAATAGTACAAGGGATGTTAAAAGTGCCCGAATCCTTACACTTTGGAAGGAGTTTTCTTTAAAGAACCACCGAAATATTTTTTCCCATACTAACTTTTTCATCCTCCCTCAACTTCCATTTGTTAGTATATAGCTCTTTAAGGAACTTAGCATATCGAGGCACCTGCTTGATCACATCAAGAGGATGGATGTTTACCTTCATTTTTTGAAAAGTCTCAAGGATCTCATTTTCTTGCTCATTTTTCTTAGAATTTGTTAACGTGTTAGGAAAAGGTGGAGGTGTTACATGAGTATGAAATAGAGGTTTAAGAGTGGTTACTAATTTTGGTTTCTCCTTAGGATGAATGATCTTGTCAACAAATTTTCCATTTCGAAGAGTTGTGATCGAATTAGCCTCCTTGATTGAATTTTCACCTGAAAAAGAAACATGACAATGAGTGGAAGGATTAGGTTGAGGTCGAGTAGGAAATTTACCTTTTTTATGAGTATGTAAAGAGGTTGTCAATGTTGAAAGTGTGGTTTTGATCTCAATGATAGATTGTGAAGTCTGGTTATTAACGTTTGTTTGTGCATGCATAATTTTTTGCAAAGTTTCCTCAAGAGATTTTGTATGTGGAATTGAATAAAAAGAAAAGTTTGTTGGCTTTTGTGAATATAGTGATTGGGCACGGTTCTTATCTCGCGAACAAAAATTAGGATGATTTCTCCATTATGGATTGTAAGTTTTAGAATATAGAGAATGAAAAGGTTTTTTGAATGTGTTCAAGATATTTGCTTGTGCTAGAATATTAGGGCATTCGTTGGTGGAATGCCCCACAAGGTCGCAAATGTTACAAACTTCTTCATCTTACATAGATCTAATTTTCGTTATTTTTTTACTTTCTATGGCCTCAACTTTTCTTATTAACTAGCAATCCTAATATTTAGATCATCTTCTTGACTAAGGTGATATTTTCTTTTATTATTATTAACAAAATTATATCTAATAGAATTTTTGGAAGAATTAACACTATCCCATAATTGAGAGTTTTTTGTCAAATAGTCTACATATTCTAGGGCTTCATTAGGTTTTTTATCAACAAACTCACCATTACACATTATTTCACCAAATTATTTTGTTTCAAGAGTTCAATATTCACAAAAGAATATAATTAAACGTCATTTTTTCAAAACCATGGTGTGGGCATGAATTCAGCAAAATTTTAAATCTTTCCCAACATTGAAAGATAGCTTCGTTAGAATTTTGAGAAAAAAAATTAGATTTGTTTTTTCAAAGCAATAGTTTTATGAGTTGGAAAGAACTTTTTCAAAAATTCAGCTTGTATTTCTTTCTAAGTGCTAACTGACCTAGGTTTTAAAGAGTTAAGCCAAGTTTTTTACTTTATTTTTTATGGAGAAAAGAAATAATTTGAGCTTAACGATCTCATTTGTACAAATTTAATCTTCAAAAGTGGCACATATTTCATGAAATTCTTTCAGATATAAGTAAGGGCTTTCAGAGTCTAAACAATAGAAATTAGGAAGTAAAAAGATCATATCTGGCTTGATTTTAAAGTTATTTGCATAGAGGGGAAAAATAAAACAAGAATGAGAAAAATTTCGCAGAAGTTGCAAGTAATAAGACATGGTACGCAGATGTTGATTCTCATTTTCATTTTAGACAATTTCATTTTCAGTCATGGTGAAAGTGTATGGAGGTGACTCAAATAAAGTTTCAAAATTATTTCTAACTAACAATGAGAATTATGATTACGATACCGTATTAACATATAATCGTAAATAAACTAAATAAAAAATATTTACAAAGAAAAAATATTTACAAACCTGAATACTTACCTTGCCTTTCTCGGCAATGACGCCAAAAACTTGGTATAACTTTAAGGTTGCAAACTCAAGTGCAGGTTATGTCAAGTAATAAATTTATCAGGAATTCGAGATCGATCTACAAGAAAGTTGTTTGAAGTTTTTGGGTTCATATTTCTTAAAAGATGGGCAAATTATGGTTTATAATATAAATAAAAAATTATGCTATAACAAAAAAATCAAAGTAATAAAAGTATTGAGAATTAGAGATCCACTTTTGAGTTTTGGATAGAGTAATGATTATTTATTCTTTATACCTCTTTCAAATGTCACTATTTGAATCCATACATAACGAAGGTTCCAATAGAAAGATGTTATTAAATAGCTCATGTATCAAGGTAATCATGATATTGTCTTGTTGTTTGCAAATTATCTCTTAATACCAATACTTATTTATGGGATTAAGTATTTATGCACAACTTTGTCTACAATTAATCAAGGTTTTACGTTAGCAGTCGGTGTACTAAAATCATACAATAAGATGAATTAACCTAAGTAATTGTTGTGTCATTTTTTATACAAAAATCAAGAATCACCACTAAACAAAAAGGATTTTATCGCCAACACTTATTTATGGGATTAAGTATTTATACATACTTATATCTACACAAATCAAGGTTTCACATTAGCAGTCAGTGGAGTAGAACCATACAATAAGCTAAATAAACTCAAGTATTTGTTGTCTCATTGGTGATACATAAATCAAGAATCACTACAAAATAAGGAGGGTTTCAATCAAAAATTAAAATAATAATATAACACACTTGAACATTATGCACCTTTATAACCATTCCTCTTCTTCCATCAAGAGGTTCACCCTTCACCTCAACTAAATAAAATTTAGAAGGATATAGTGAAAGTAGAAAAGACTAAAAATAGAAGAAAAAATAGAAAATACATATCTATTACTACTAGAAAACTTACATTATTATAAGAAAACTTAGCCTAAAGAAAGACAATAATAAAATATTTTTTCCCTCTAAGGGTTTTTATGTGTCTTGAATGACATCCAAGAGCTTCTATTTATCAAAGAAGAGTACCTAAATTGACATCTCCAAATGCACTCCAAATTTACTTCAAATATGCTCTAAATTCACATGTCCTTTTTAGATCCTAATTTTGTCACATATTTTTCTCCATTCCTTCTGATTCGACATTCTTCAGGAAAAAAAAATCTGTATCCCAAATTATAATGGTACCAGCAAAAATCATTTTCTTGGAGTTTTAGCAGGATTAGCAAGAAAGAAAAGACCAATGCTTATATATCTAAAAGAAAAGGAAATAACTAAGCAGTTGCACAAAGGGATCAAGAAAGGCTGCTCATACATACCTAACACAAACTTAAACAATAACAATGGCGATTAGGTGGAAATAGAATGCATGGAACTTGGGAATATAGACAGTAAGAAAATCTTTGAACCACTAGGGAGAAAGTTATGTTTGATTTAAGGAGATATGTTAACATATATAGATTCCTTCCAATACACACACTTGGATGATTTTTTTACTATAATCAAAGCTAAATTGGGTTAAGCTTCCAACAGTAAAGTTGTAGTTCTATCTCTTATATTTCAAATAAAGTAAGATTCAGGTCCATAAGATTTTTTAACATGGAGTTATGCCCAAAATACAAAAATTGCACAAGTCTGAAAATATACTTATTTTTAATTTAATGCAAGCCCAACAGTCACTTGCAAAGTGCAACTGAGTTTTTATATATATTTTGATCTACACATTATGGACTTAGTAAAAAATAGTCATTTTCTTCCAATTGTGATGCTTATTTGATCCAATTAAATATTATCTCCCAACTTGCTTACAAAATGTGTTGTCTTCTTTGATTTTATTTTGGTTCTTTTTGATCTTTTTTTATTCATTGATTCCCTAACACAAAAGCATTAATAAAACTATAATATTAATAAGAATAAATTAAAAAAATATAAAGAATTTGATATAAAAATATGTCAAAATATGCACTTATCAACAAAATCATCCAAATCTCTCATGGAGAAATAGTCAAAGTGTAGTGAGGCCTCCATCAAATTTTCAGCCTTTAACCTCCACCATAACCATAGCTGCCATCAAACGAACTCTCACTTGAAGAAGCACCTACCCAATTAACTATGAACACTAATCAACTTATAGCAAGAATAGAGGCTACTTTGCAGAAACAGAGGAGCTCAATTCAGAATCATGCAGCCTCTAATCGAAACTTGGAGGTTCACGTGGGTCAAATTACCAGTATGCTTGGTACAAGACCCCAAGGATCCTTGCCCAACAATACTAAGATAAACTCAAAAGATATGGATGCTATCACTATTAAAAGTAGCAAGGAATTGCAAGAATTAGAACATAAAGTGGATGAGCCAAAAAAGCCAGCAAATAAGGTGCTACATGATGTGTCTGATAAAACACTAACCAAGAATACTGAGAGCTAAAATTAAAGTTGTTTCTAGAAAATTTTCCACCATATGTTCCACTAATTCCATTCCCTCAATGATTCCAGAAACAAAAATTAGATAAATAATTTTCTAAAGTTTTGAATGTTTTTAAAATGTTGCATATTAATATTTCTTTTACAGATGCTTTGGAGCAGATGCCTAGTTATATAAAGTTCATGAATGATATCCTGTCCAACAAGAGAAAGTTGGAGGAATATGAGATAGTGGCGCTCATTGAGAAGTGCAATGCTATTTTGTAAAAGAAGTTGCCACGTAAGTTGAAAGATCCGTGGAGTTTATGATTTCTTTCATAATTAGAAATTTATTTTTTGATAAAGCTTTATGTAATCTTGGCACAAGTATTAATATGATGCATCTTTTTTTTACAAAAAACTTAGGCTTGGAAAAGTGAAGCCAACCATTGTCTCTCTACAACTTGCTAATAGGTCTATAAAGTATTGAGGGGAATAATCGAAGACGTGCTAGTGAAAAAGGATAAGTTCATCTTCCCGACAATATTGTTCTTGATATGGAAGAAGATCATGATATTCCCCTGATTCTTGGTTGATCATTCTTAGCTACAGAAAGATAGATCAGATTGATATGCAAAATGCCAACTAATTTTGAGAGTTTAAAATAAAAAATAACATTCAATATGCTCAAGTCTATGAAGCACCCAAGCAGAGTTGATAGTTTCTTGAGAGTGGACATTGTGGATATTAGCATTGAAGAAACTTCTCAAGCAAAACACTCTACTGAGCCTTTAACAATTTGTTCAGTTCGATTTTCCAACAATGAAGACCTTAAGACTATGGAGTGGGTGTATCAAGGGACTGGGAAATGATTTGAAGGAAACATTGATGATGATAAGAATTCCTAACCCAAGTCACTTTCTTTCACAGAATTTTCTTTGCAATCATTTTTCATTTGTTCTAGTTTAGCAATTTAGTTTAGGTTACATCATTTCCCAGTTTAAGTTGTGCATAGTTGAATTTTCTTATAGGTTGCAATATAAAATATTGAAATACAACTCAAAATTAAAGCAAAAGCGTTGCGGCCCCAAAAGAAAATCCTTTGCACTTATTTTTTACTTCTACATTAAGGATAGAGTCTTGTTCAAGTTTGGAGGGGTTTGTTTTTTATTTTGTCTATATTTCATGCTTTCTCGTTCATTTGGATTGTCATTTTCTATTTTGTTTTATTAAGTCGAATGTTCTTATGTTGTCAAGTAGTGAACTCTGAGTTATGTTGTTGTTGCATCGTCAAGGGTCAATGATAAAAATGTGATTACATTGATGATGATTCTTGATAATTCCTAAATGTATTTTTGGCTTAGTGTTTATTTTGTGTGTTGGTTTTGACCTTTCTTTTTTATCCTTGTTTTAATTGAGCACATAGCCATTTGTTGAGTCATGTTTGGAATTCTTAGAGAGTTTATAAGGAATAGTTATTTTCTGTAAGATCCCACCAACTCTAGAACTCGTTTGGTTATTAGTTGAGGTGAAATCCTAGATGACATAGTATTGGAGAAACAATTTAGCCATCTTTGGAACATTTGAGCCTTTCAAGCCTACACGATTACGTCCTTCATCCCTAGTGTCTCGTTGAGCTTAATTAAGCCTTTTTCTTTGTCATCGTACAAATTATCCCTAGCCTTCACATTTTTCTTATGTACTTTTACCCTTCACTCAACGCACCTTTATTAAAGTACTTGATATGAATTTGAATAAATATACAAATATTAGGTATTTGTTGAAAATTGTTTCATATAATCTCCCTAAGAAAAAGATAAAAAAAGGAGTATGATAAGAAGCTTGTAAAATAATATAAGTTTAGGGTGTAAAAATTCATATGAAAAAAGATAAGGAAAGGAATGAGAAAAGGGAGCTACGGGTTTAATGTTGAGCGGCTTGTTTTAGTCTATTTCTTGAATATTTTGTATGTTTTGGGGTGATTTTGAGCCATTTTACTGCCCAAATAACCTACCATGACCCAACCCACACATTACAAGCTTTGCAAGTCCATTTGATCTCTGTTATGTCCATCTCATTAGTGGAGATTAATGTGAAAAGTGAGCCTATGCAGTTTGGGAAATATCTTTAAATCAAAATCAAAATATATTTTCTAGAAAATGCTTGACTTTATAAACCTATTTGGGGAACGAATTTGATTTAGTGAAATGGTTATAAACACACACACACAAGGTCATTTAAGTGAAGTTGAAATTGGCATGTAACTTAACATTCTAGGCATGAGCATATATTTAAAATTCTCTAAGAATTATTTCCTTTTGTAATCTTTGAGGTTAGATGATGGTGCAATAATGGTTTGACTCGGAGTTGCATTAGGAGATCGAATTATTTTATCAGTGTTTTTATTTTGCTTGAAGACCAACAAATGCTTAACTTTATGGGCATTTACTGAATTAGATTTATACCAACTATTCGAGTACTTTGAAATTAATATTTTCTATGTTTTAAGCAATTTTTAGTTGTTTTTATGTGTTTTTGTTTATGATTTTGCTGAAACTAGGAAACGAGAAAGAAATTGGAAAAAACAAAAAAAAACTTGAATTGATGAAAAAATAAAGTCAATGGAAAGAAAAACTGAAGCAGTAGAGATGGATCCCCAGTTTCTGGTGACCTAACGCCATTTCAAGAGAGCAGAAACTGCAGCGATGGGGATGGATCCTTTTTGTGATACATCCCTAGTGAACTTTTCAACAAACAGAGAATATAGTGCCCTATCCCCAGCTTTTGGTAATCCATCCCCACTACGAAATTTATTCTTGCGATTGGCAACCCAACGCCAAGATTTCAGGACGGGTCACCATTTGATGGTTCTAATTAAATTAGATCTTTTTCCTTCTATTTCGGGAGTGGGGATATAAATAGAAGAACCCCTAAACACATTGGGGACTTTTGGGCTTTAAGAGAACAAGAGATTCAAAAGAAGAACAAGAGGGCAAAGGCTTGAAATCAAGAGAAGACCATCATTTTTGAAGATTTTCAAAGTTTCTTCTTCATTTTTCTATTCTCGTTTCCTTTACCATGAACATGAATTTGTTTATGGATTTGAAGCTTATGGCTATGAACTAAATTCTATTTTCTAGGGTTTTAATGTTAGCTAATTAGGATGTTTTGAATATTTTTATGAATTTAATTCTTGATTTATTTTTATAGGTTGAGCATTCTTCATTGTCTTAATGTCTCTAATTATTTGGTCACTAATTAAATAATTTGTTAATCATAAGGATTTGGGAGGTGAATTAAGTATTTGAAGGTGACTTTATACTTATATATGGTAACGTGCACTTAAGTTCATAAAATTCGCAATACTTTCTAGCCGATGCCAATTGAAATCCTAAATTAATTAGGTTAGTGTTAGTCTCAATCAACTATAACTAATTGTGCTAATTCCTTTTTTCTTGTGGGATAGGTACCACAACTTAGGGTTGACCCCAACAATCTCTTTATAAAAGAATTTTTTTTCCATTTAGGTAGAATAACAATTACATTAAAATTTGTCTTGTTCAACTTGTTGCCTGTCCTACAAAAAGTATCTCACCATGCTAATAAATATCATACCTCGTGGAGAGATTCTCATAAAAAGACACTAACTTGTGGCTATATTGAAAAAATTAGGAGACCAAAAACTACTTTATTTTTAAAAACTACTACCATTTCCACAATACCATAAAATGGAAGACTAAAATTTCCAAGAACTTTATCCTATAGTACTAAATGTACTATTTTACTCTTATTTTATCCCTTTGCATTCAAAAAAGTAATGAAGTGTGATCCCTGTGCATGAGTCCGTAAGTTTTCTAAAGATAATAAAAGTTTTGGCAAAATGTGCGTGATTTTTTTTTTTCTTTGAAGTTGGACTATTTCTGAAATCCCATAAAGAGCAAGACTAAATTTATAGATCTTTCTATCCTATGCAACTAAAATTCTTACCTACTTTTTGGTGTCATATTTATGCTTAGTAGTTCTCCCAACAACTCTGAAGCAAAATCCATTCATATTATGTGCGCTGAGAAAGGGATAATTAGATTTTTTTACAATACATTTATCAAGACATGTGTAATATCTGAGCATTGCGCTACTCACCTAACCAATATAATTTATGTATTTCATGCTACGTATGTGTTATTTGTATTTTTAATTGATATTTCATAATACACTATATTTTATACGGTATTTTTAATAATTACACTTTTAAAGTTGTCACCCAATATTAGTTTCCAAACTCTTTAATCTAATTGGTTGAGTTGATATTAAGATACGAGAATTTAGATATCAACTATTAGAATACACGTAAGTAAAATGTGACATCATTGTATTTATCGACGTAGGATAAACTATGCAAATAAATTAATTAGGGAGAAAATAGTGATAGTTATGGTAATAATAAAAAAAAAGTAAGGGCACTATCATATTAATTAAGAGGGTGTAAATTCTTATTAGAAAATAAATTTAGGAGCTTATAAATAAATATCAAAATATTATGTATTAATTATATATATAAAAATATAATATATATACATCTATATAATATATATATAGATGTACGAAATATATATATATATAAGTATATGTGTGTAGTATAATATATATATACATATATGCATACACGTGTAGTGTAGAGTTTATGTTAAGGATAAGTATATATATAATATATTGTGTAGTATAATATATATATATACATACGTATATGTATACACGTGTAGTGTAGTAATTTATGTTAAGGATAAGTATATACATAATATATCATATTAGATTTTCTTAATAGCTAAGTAATAACACACACCACACACACATACGATTAACACCATACACACATTCACGGCAGCAAAGGAAAGGAAAAGAGAAAAGAAAAAAAAGAGAGAGAAAGAAAGAACAAATTTTCAATCGTAGAAATTTGAGAAAATTTTGGGTAAGTCTCTTCTCATTTTGTACGAATAAAAAATACATAATTACGCTGTTTGTTTCTAATTTGAAAGAAAGTTTTTTTTTATTTGAATTAACTAATTATCTACCTATGAGATAATAATTAATATACACCTTCAATTTGAAATTAGTTAATAAGATTTGATTTTTGTTATCTTGTATGAATCGGATAAATGAGCTAAT
Organism: Paulownia fortunei; assembly: GCA_019321725.1. NCBI lineage: Eukaryota > Viridiplantae > Streptophyta > Magnoliopsida > Lamiales > Paulowniaceae > Paulownia > Paulownia fortunei. The sequence goes on along the minus strand of CM033116.1, from coordinate 16,709,806 downwards.
TTAATTGAGAAATTAGTTGCGGGGATTATAACACATCAATTAGATAATATTAGAATGAATTCGAGATGAGAAATTAAGGTATTTAAAAGATTATAATTGAATTGAAGTATAAATTTTAAGGTTTGATTGTTATCTAATTAAATTTAAGATTTAAAATCCCTTATAAAATTTGATATAGAAACCTATTGATTAAGAATGAAATTTATGCGCTACGCTTTTACAGGCTGTCTTACATCTAAGGTCAGGAAAGAAAATCTTATTAACCTTCAGTAGGACATCAAAGGTGAAAGGTAAGTGAAAATCCATTTGCAACTACAATGAATGAACATAGTATTTCGTGCATTATCTAAATTAAAGGTGATCATTGTGTTTTGGTGTGTGTATTGTGAGTAGTATATATATATATATATATATATATATATATATACCTTATGTTGCTTGGATGATGGGACATAGGATCCGTTGTGTCATTGGACATGCCATTCATCAGCATATACATATCCATGCATAACACGTGCTCACAGTTGAGGTTTTTGCATGTATATCATTATTTTCAGAAAGAAATTATTTTGGTTGGCTACTACTAGTGTACCGAGGCCTGTGTGGCTTATTTATATGATATTTTGGGGCGCCACGAATATTACTTCTCGGAGGATCATAGGGGTTGACAGGAGGTATGCCTCTGGTGGTCACGAGAGGATGGACCACTTGACTTGTGCCCTTATCGATGCTGCTAGTGGAAAGACTTCTAGAGGGTCATAGGGGAAAACAGGGGGTAAACCTCTGGTGATCCCAGGAGATGGCCCCCGAACTGTGTCGATCTATTTATGACCATGTGATTATTGATATTGTTGAGAGCTCTATCCGGTACATAGTAGGTAGGCCAAGGGCCCAGTGATGAAAAATAATTTTGAATAAACTATTTTTATGCATAAGTTTGTATTCTTATCATGATCTCATAGAAATACATTATATTTATGTTGGATTATCCCTTCAATGTGCATGATTTTCATTTACTGAGTATTAACTGTTGTTTTTTTTTTTTGCTTATTTCCATCCCACATCGGTTAAATACCAAATGGACTTTTTTTCTTAGCCTATAAATAGGTTATTCCACCTTGTTTTGAAACACACCAAAATATTATCTTCTCTCTATATTTGTAGAATTTCTTTAATTAGGAAATTCTAAGTTGTGGGTAATTTTACCCAAGTTGTAATTTGTTCGCGAGATTAGTGAAGCAGTTGTCGCAGTTGCGGTGCCTGGAGACATAGGCAAAAGTTGGCCGAACTCCGTTATCAAATTTGGTGTGCTTTTTCCTTTTTGTCTTTTAATTTCGCATTTACTATTCTGGTATTCTTTTGTTAATTGTTAGTATTCAATATTTACTTACTTTGGGGTATTTGTCCGCTGTGCATAGTACTTTTGATAGTAGGTTCTGTCTAAGTAGACTGGGTTTTAAGTGGGACCATTGTGACCCCTCCAGCCTTTCCTTGGAGCTTGCTATAATTAGTACTATTGTTGTGTATTTTATAATATCGATACCCCAACAAGTGGTATCAGAGCCGAAGGTTCGGCCTAGGCTCGTTTGTTTTGATTGTAATATTGAATACTATTATTTGAGTTCGAAATGACTACTGAATCTTCCACAACCGGAGCATCAACCTCCTCGTCCATACCAGGAAGGATGGTAATGCCAAATGTTAGATTTTCGGTGGAGATATTTGATGGTACGGGTCATTTCGGCATGTGGCAAGGCGAGGTGCTGGATTGTCTAATTTCAGCAAGGTTTAGACATCGCCATTGAAGAAAAGAAACCAGATGATGTTGAAGAAAAAGAGTGGAAAACCATTAACCACTTGGCATGTGGAACAATTCGATCGTGCTTGTCCAAAGAGCAGAAATATGCATTTAAAAATGAAAATTCTGCTTACACATTGTGGAAGGCTTTGGAGGACAAATTTGTGAAAAAGAGTGGTCAGAATAAACTTCTCATGAAGAAGCATTTGTTCCGGTTTGAGTACCGCCCAGGTACATCTATGAATGATCATATTACTGTCTTTAATCAATTGGTTGCAGATTTATTTAATTTGGATGTAACCTTTAGTGATGAGGATTTGGCTTTGATGTTGTTATCATCCCTTCCTGATGAATTTGAACATTTAGAAACTACTTTACTTTATGGGAAAGATGATGTATCTCTTGTTGTAGTTTGTGCTGCTTTGTATAGTTATGAATTAAGAAAAAAGAATAAAAAAGAAAACAAGCACATAGCAGCAGAAGATGAAGCATTGGTTGCAAGAGGACGATCACAAAGCCAAAAGAAGGGAAGAAGTTGGAGATCCCGTTCAAAATCCAGACCTGCCAAAGATGAGTGTGCTTTCTGCCATGAGAAATGACACTGGAAGAAAGACTGCCCCAAATTGAAGAAGAAAGGAAAAGCTACTCAAGATGCATGTGTAGCTGAAAGTGAAAGTGAAGACTCAGAATTTTCACTGGTGGTATTGCCTTCAACATCCCATTCAGACGAATGGATTTTAGATTCTGGATGCACCTATCATATGTCTTCCGTAAGGGAGTGGTTCTTCGATTTTCAGGAGATCAATGGAGGAGTTGTTTACATGGGCAATGATAATGCTTGTAAGACAACTGGGATAGGTTCAATTCGATTGAAAAATCATGATGGTTCGACCAGAGTTCTGATGGATGTTCGGTACGTGCCGGATTTGAAGAAAAATCTTATCTCCTTGGGAGCTTTGGAGGTCAAAGGTTTAGTTGTGACTATGCGAGATGGATTTTTGAAAGCTACTTCCGGCGCACTGGTGGTGATAAAAGGTATCAGAAGAAATAATTTGTATTACTACCAAGGTAGTACAGTTATTGGGACAGCATCAGCAGCTATTTCAAACAATGACAAGGATTTTGAAGCAACCAAGCTTTGGCATATGCGCTTGGGACATGCCAGTGAAAAATCCTTGTAAACTCTGGCGAAGCAAGGATTATTGAAAGGTGGAAAGGTATGTAAACTTGATTTTTGTGAACATTGTGTCCTAGGAAAACAAAAAATAGTGAAGTTTGGCACTGCTATTCATAATACAAAAGGTATTTTAGATTATGTTCACTCAGATGTTTGGGGACCTTCCAAGACACTATCTTTGGGAGGAAAACATTATTTTGTCACTTTTATTGATGATTTTTTCAGACGAGTTTGGGTGTATACTATGAAGACTAAGGATGAAGTGATTGGAATTTTCCTTAAGTGGAAAACACAGATTGAGAATCAGACTGGAAGAAAGATCAAAGTTCTCCGAACAGATAATGGTGGAGAATGCACAAGCGATCCCTTCCAAGATGTTTGTCATAAGTATGGCATTGTTCGACACTTTACAGTCAGGAGGACACCACAACAAAATGGGGTAGCAGAACGCATGAATCGAACCTTGGTGGAGAAAGTTCGATGTATGTTGTCCAATGCTGGTTGGGCAGACAGTACTGGGCTGAGGCTGCGACATATGCGCAACATCTCATAAATCGATTGCCATCATCCGCAATAGGTGGTAAAACACCTTTAAAGGTATGGTCTGAAAAACCTGTTGCTGATTATGATTCCTTACATGTTTTTGGTTCTCTTGCTTACTATCATGTGAAGGAATCAAAATTAGAACCGAGAGCAAAAAAGGCATTATTCATGGAAATCACCTCTAGCGTAAAGGGATACCGACTTTGGTGTCTCGAGTCAAAGAAAGTGTTGTTTAGCAGAGATGTTATCTTTGATGAACTTGCCATGCTGAAAAAAGTAACACGTGAAAAGACCGACAGTACTCCACAACAGGTGGAGCATACACCAAAGCAGGTGGAGGTAGAAGGAATGGCAAAATTTTCAGCTAAGTGTGACAATCCAGTAACAGAGGATTTGTCAGATGAAGAAGAAGAAGTTCAGACCCAAGAATCGTTGGAGCAACCTAAACCAATTGCAATGAGAAGGCCTAGATATGAAATTCACAAACCTGCTCGATTTGCAGATATGGTGGCTTATGCACTTCCAGTTGTAGATGATGATGTTCCATCCACTTTTCAAGATGCAGTTCGAAGTTCAGAAAGTGAGAAGTGGAAAGGTGCTATGGAGGAAGAGATGCAGTCTCTTCAGAAGAACAAGACTTGGAAGGTGACGCAACTACCAAAAGGCAAGAAGACAATTGGATGCAAATGGGTATTTGCAAAGAAAGAAGGATTTCCTAGCAAGAATGATATGCGCTACAAGGCAAGATTGGTAGCTAAAGGCTACGCTCAGAAGGAAGGAATTGATTATAATGAGTTTCCAGTTGTTAAACATTCTTTCATTAGAATTTTGTTGACCTTGGCAGCGCAGTTGAATTTGGAGTTAGCTTAACTTGATGTGAAGACGACATTCTTGCATGGTGATTTGGAAGAGGAAATCTACATGACTCAGCTATAAGGATTCAAAGTTGTTGGGAAAGAAAATTGGGTTTACAAATCGTTGTACAAGCGATTTGATAAGTTTATGATGAGGCAGAAGTACACTCGAAGCAAATATGATCATTATGTGTACTTACACAAGTTACAAGATGAATCTTTCATTTACTTACTTTTATATGTTGATGATATGTTGATCGCATCTCAGAGCCAAATGGAGATTGACAAATTGAAGGCTCAATTGAATCAAGAGTTTGAAATGAAAGATCTAGGGAAAGCCAAGAAGATTCTCGGAATAGAGATAAGTAGGGACAAAACGAGAAGCAAGCTTTGTTTGACTCAGAAGTAATATTTGAAGAAGGTACTACAACGTTTTGGTATGACAGAAAGCTCAAAACCTATAAGTACACCACTTGCTCCTCATTTGAAGATTAGTGCACATTTATCACCAAAGAATGATGAAGAACAAGAGTACATGGCCAAAGTCCCGTATGCTAATGCAGTTGGTAGCTTGATGTATGCAATGGTGTGTACGAGGCCTGACATTTCACAAGCAGTTGGAGTTGTGAGCAGGTATATGCATGATCCGGGTAAAGGTCATTGGCAAGCTATGAAATGGATTCTACGGTATATTCTTAATACTGTAGATGTTGGTTTAGTTTTTGAGCAGGATGGTAAAATTGGTCAAAGTGTAGTTGGATATTGTGATTCTGACTATGCAAGTGATTTGGATAATCGAAGGTCAACGACTGGATATTTGTTTACTTTTGCCAAAGCACCAGTCAGTTGGAAGTCTACTTTACAGTCTACGGTTGCTTTGTCTACAACAGAGGCACAGTATATGGCAGTCACTGAAGCTGTAAAGAAAGCAATTTGGCTTCAAAGTTTGCTTGAAGACTTAAGAGTTAGTCAGAAGTACATTACAGTGCATTGTGACAGTCAGAGCGCTATTCACTTAGCGAAAAATCAAGTCTTTCATGCAAGAACGAAGCACATTGATGTTCGCTATCACTCTGTACGGGAGATTCTTGAAGAAGGTAATATACATCTTCAGAAGATTCATACTACAAGAATCCCGCAGATATAATGACTAAAGTTGTCACAACAGTTAAGTTTAAACATTGTTTAGACTTGACCAATATTCTGCACATTTGAGATGGCGCCAAAAAGGCGCATTTGGAGGCACTACAGAAGACTATTTCATTTGTTGAGAAGACAATAATTTGAATTTTGAGTGGGATTGAAAAATGCGCAAAGGTGGAGATTTGTTGTTTTTTTTTGCTTATTTCCATCCCACATCGGTTAAATACCAAAGGGACTTTTTTTCCTTAGCCTATAAATAGGTTATTCCACCTTGTTTTGAAACACACCAAAATATTATCTTCTCTCTATATTTGTAGAATTTCTTTAATTAGGAAATTCTAAGTTGTGGGTAATTTTACCCAAGTTGTAATTTGTTCGCGAGATTAGTGAAGCAGTTGTCGCAGTTGCGGTGCCTGGAGACATAGACAAAAGTTGGCCGAACTTCGTTATCAAATTTGGTGTGTGTTTTCCTTTTTGTCTTTTAATTTCACATTTAGTATTCTGGTATTCTTTTGTTAATTGTTAGTATTCAATATTTACTTACTTTGGGATATTTGTCCGTTGTGCATAGTACTTTTAATAGTAGGTTCTGTCTAAGAAGACTGAGTTTTAAGTGGGACCGTTGTAACCCCTCCAGCCTTTCCTGAGAGCTTGCTATAATTAGTACTATTGTTGTGTATTTTATACTATCGATACCCCAACATTAGCTCACGTAATTCACACATTATAGGTGAGTTTTGTGATACTTGAAACCATGGATTTAGTGGGCAAGTGGCTGGAGTTCCTACAGGTTTTGAGGATCCATGTACATGGATGACGACTTGTTGGGCTAATTGTTAGCTTATTTGATTTTGGAGTCTACTGTATTAAATTTTAGGACTTGTATTGTGTGTTACTTTTAAAAAAAATTATACATGGGTATATAAATATTATGGTTGTTATGGGTCATCTACAGGTATATATATTAGTTTGTGAGTGGGAAAAATAGTTTATTATTTATTAAGTTGTTACAGGAAAAAGAAAAAAAATATATTTCATGCATGCACACAAGTTCTATCATGTCAAATTATATTATATATATGTTATGTAGTAATGGGAGTGTTACAACATGTATCTACCATTTCTTACAACAATTACTTTTCAGTGCTTGTATCATGTATAATACATTTATTGAAAAATGTCCATTATGAAAAATTTCATGTATAGCACTTATCAATACACATAAATGTAACACTAAATATATGACAAAAGATTCATACATTTTCTTAATTCCCCTAATAACGAGCTATGAGATTACTTTTATCTCTCTTGGAAGCCTTTTATGCATCCAAATCAACCATATAGTCAAAGAAAATACAATTCCCATAAGGAAAATTGTGATGTGCCTTTGATTGAGAATGAGGTTTGCATGCACCCATGACATGCAGTATACTCTCTTTTAGAATAATTGTTCTTTTTGCTATAATATAAAATCAAATTTTTTAATCTTTTGATTAACTTACTATAGTAATATTTTAACAATTTTCATATTACTAGACTTTCAAATCTTAGTATTTTTTATGTTATCTTATATTATTCAAGCAGTTTTAAAAATTGACAAATTATTCATTATTGCACCAAGAAAAATTGTTAAATTGACAAGTCAACTTAAAAAAAAAAGGCTATTTTATTTTTTATTTCTTTTGTACGGAGAGAGTATAAATCACTATTTATAAACTTATTCAGTCAAACTCATCAACAATTATCAAACGATACAAGATATTCAATATTCAATTTCATGTTAATAAATGGGGCTCCAAGGAGTGTCAAATACAACCATATAAAACTAAAGCCTTGTTGTCTTCTCTTTCATTTTTTTTTTACTATTTAAGCTACAGAAAAAGTATTTTATCTTACCCCTTTTACAAAGATACCATTTGTTTTTTTTCAAGACTTTTCAATTAGAGGAATTAAACAAGCTTATTTTCAAGATCAATGTTTTCAAATATAGGACTCTTGTTTTGTCATAGTAACATTATTAATATTTGATATATTGCTCCATTAATTCAAATATAGCTACGGCCCACTTGCAAGTTAAATAATACTTTAAAGTAATTACAACAACTCTTGAGATTTGGTCAAGTGATAGAAACAACCCCTACTTTTTGAAAATTTACACGGACACCCTTTGTCGGAGTTGTTGGCCAAAAAGTTACGAAAAAAAGCAAAATGTTATTTTGCCCCTCCATAAACAACCAAAAAAAAAAGAATTCTATCCAAAAAAAACTTGTGTGATGAAATTATCCGTCTCTATATCAAAGGTAAATGGCCTATTGTTACAAACCACCCTCTCCCTCTGAACAACTTCTCTAAAACTCCACATTTTTTGGCCAAAAACAAATGTTGAATAGTAGGGATGTTGTTTTCAAAAACTTTCCCTCTATCCACAAAATAAAAATTCATTTTTTTGGTGGTTTTTCCATGGAGATCTGACATGAAAAGATAACCCTCGAACCCAATTTTTTTATACACACACTATCATCACTTTGAGCAAGAAAAATACTTGGTTTTTTGCACATTTTAGTACATACATTTTGTTATTTTGGGATTGGGTTTGATTAAGGGTTTTTATTCATCTTCAAATTTATGTTTTAGGATATTTTTATTATTTATTGAAAATGAAACATTTATATTATTATTTTAGGGATTTATTTAGTGTAATATGTTCCAAAAATAATTTATGTTAAAAATTGTTGTTTTTAATTTTTGGGTGAGTTTTGGGGTTTCAGTGTATCTATTTATGTTTAGAATGCTTAAATTTAGAGTTTATGGAATGGCCATGTTCCATTATTTGATGGGATTGTTAGTGGGAGTGTTCAGTATATCAGTAAGGTTGTGATGATAGGATTGAGGTTGATAGGCATCACTTTGACGTAAACAAAATATGAGTGATGCAGATTTAGAAAAGGGTAGCATGACAAGAGTGAGAAAATATGTGATTTGGATGGGAGTGAGAATGGTATAGGGCTATTGGTAGCCAAGATGGGGAGGGTCATCCTCAGATTTTTAATCAGTTGAATGATGATAGAGATAGGGATTTAAGTAATTATTCATTGGACAGTTTCTATCTCTTAATTATTTAGTCGGGTAATGACATTGAGGATAAATGTGTATTTAACCCAACGGGACCATACTTGAACAGTAATGAGATTGAGGTTCATAAGCAAGCCCGTATAGGGTTGTACTTGTAAAGGGTAAGATCTTTGCCAATGTGAACAAACTTAGGAAAAGTTTATAAGGATATGTAATTAGTGAGGGATTACAAATAGTGGGGATTAAGAATGAGAGGACAAGAGTGACTTGTAAGTACACTTCAAAAGACTCTTAATAGAGAATACATGTTTTTCCATTGCCATATGGAGTGACTTTTTGTATTATTGTGAAAGAGGCAAGTGATACTTGGATAGCATCTATGTTAATAGATGTGTTAAGAGAAATTCATAAATGAAACCTAGAGAGATAAGAAAGATATTGCAAAAATGGGCTTCAACCACCAAGAATCTAGGTTCACAGGAACAGAAGGAAGACCATGGACATCAACTATGGCAATCATGGGGCTTCCTATGCTAAGTTTCCCCATTATGCTGAGATGGAAAGAATAATCAATCCTACAAGTGTAGTGAAAATAAACTAGAGTTTGGATGAGGATGGGAGATATCATGATGTGGTGTCAACTGTAGCATATAATTTCTTCACCTTTAATTAAAAATGTATTTTTTGAGTTAGATGCTTTGAAATCTAGTTTCTTGAATGGTTGCAATCCCCTTTTCTTAGATTTGATGGATGTCATCTTAAGGGTCATATGGCGGGTTGTCAACAATTGGGTTAGATGGCAACAATAGCATGTTTCTTGTTGCAATTGGTGTGGTAAAGTCTAAATGCGAGGAAATTGTTGTTTCTTTGTCTAATGTCTTAATGAAATGCTCATAGGCTTTAATGAGAGGCTTGGATATTCATGAGTGACATATAAATGATATGTTTTTCATCTTATTCTTTTTTATTATTATTATTTTTGTTACAACATATTATCCATATGAGGGGTGTAAGTGTAATGTTATTAACATCTTCAAGGGTTTTCAAAGTAATGTTTTATATAATACAGTTGGTTTCTTAGTAATGTTTATAATTATTAAATGGGTGTGTGATATGTGCATATTTTTGCATATGGTGTTATCAATTCCTTTATACTTTTCTTGCTTTGTTCTTGTCATTCTTAAGTTCTTATAAATATTTTGTGTTTAATAGGAATTAGGAGTCAAAGGACCAAGAGTGTTGATACTAAGGATAGTCAAACATGCATAGATAAAACTATTGATTCTATGTTGAGATTAGAATAAATGAAACTATTGATATTAGGTTGGGTCGATTAGTGGGAGTGTTGGGAATATTAGTGAGGTTGTGATGATGGGATTAAGGCTAACAAGCATCATTTTGATGTAAACAAAATATGAGTAATGTAGATTTAAAAAGGGGTAGCATGATGAGAGTGGGAAAAAGAGCGATTCAGATCAGAGTGAGAGTGGTGAAGAGTTATTAGTGGCCAAGATGGGTAAGGTCATCCTGGGATTGATAATCAGTTAAATGATGATATGGATGGGGATTTAAGTAATTATATATTGGATGATTACTATCTTCTAATAATTTGGTTGGCTTAGAGTCGAGTGATGACTTTGAGGATAAGAATGTTTTTGACCCAATAGGATCATACTTCAACATCAATGAGATTGAGGTTCCTAATCAAGTTGGGATAGGGTTGTACTTTAGAAGGGCATGATCTTTGCCAATGTAGGCAAATTTAGAAAAAGTTTCTGAGGATATGTAATTAGTGAAGGATTACAGATAGTGGGGATTAAGAACGAAAGGACAAGAGTGACTTGTAAGTACACTATAAAAGGGATCTTAATGGAGAATACATGTTTCTCCATTACTATATGGAGTGACACTTTGTATTAAGTCTATCATCCAAGAGCCTACTTGGTAAGGGTTAGGATTATGAATGAGGCAAGTGCTACTTGGATGGAATTTATTTTAATAGATGTGCTTATAGAAAATCCATGAAAACCTAGAGAGAGAAGAAATAAGTTGCAGAAATGGGCTTCAACCACCATGAATCTAGATTTACATAACAGAAGGAAAGCCATGGACATCTTAGCTAATTGATTCAAAAACCCATATTTGTTCGTGAGTCCATGTCTTAAGTATTAGGACTTTAGGTTAGCAATTAATGAGTCAAGTCTTCAATTTTAAAGTCGATAGTAAATTGATTAGCTTCGGTCTTCATAGGAATGATCCTTACTTGTACTATACTTGTAAAATATTTTAGTAGTAAGGATTTAATTTAATTTGCCTAACAACACCTACTAGTGTGTTTTAATGTTATATATATTAATAGGGTGTTATTTTAGTGAATATGTTTTCAATCTTTCGGCTACATGGGGACCATTGAGGAGATGGTGTTTATGCAGTGAATAGGAGGTTTGCGAGACACTTATATGCCAATTTTAGGCAACATTTTTCAAGAATGCAGCTGAAAAAGTACTTCTAGGTGGCTTCAATGTCATTCAATAAATCAGACTTCAATTTTGGCATGGATAAAATCAGAGAACTGAAATCTGATACATATGATTGATTTGATAAAAATAGAAATTAGCATGTTGGCTTGGCATGTTTTCCCACTGACCTGAAAAATGACCATGTAACAATAATATTGTGGAGGTTTTCAATGTCTAGGTTGGTGAATTGAGGTCTAAGCTTATACTTACATTGTTGGAGGGTTTGGAGTCCAAGCTGATGATAAGGTTTCACAACAGGTACGATAAGGGGTTGGCATAGGCCAAAGACATAATGAGAAACATCTTGAAGAAGGCAAATGCTAAAATGGATTAGTTTAGAATTTCCATCTGATGGTGTCAAGCCTACATGAGTATTCGGTTAGACTAAAATATATGAATCACGTTAACCTACACACTAGGAGTTGTGATTATAGAATTTGGTATCTATATGTATCCCATGTAGGCATACATGTTTGGGTAGAGCTTTAAGAGGTTCACTAACACCATCTTTTCAAGAAATACTTACATGAAGGCCTACAATGCAGTGATCTATCCTATACAAGATTAAAGGATATACCAGCCACCTCACTCACTCCACCATTGAAAATGTTGCCAAGTTGACCTAGGAAAAACAAGAGACATGAGCTTGGGCCATTCTTCAAATGCCAATGAAAGCCGAAAGAAATCTTTCGAGACATACGGATTGTGTAATAAGCATAGATATAGCAAAATATCATATAAAAAAACTATTGTGGGGTAAAAAATGAGGCAACAAAATAAGCAGTGTATACAACTGTTAGTATTAAGTTTTTATCAATTTTGCAATTCATGTGTTTTTCCTATTTATATGGCAGGATAGGATAAGTGGAAATAGTGCGTCAACACAGAAGAACATAGACAATGACATTAACCTAGTAGAAGTGCTTGGTAGAATATGGTCAAGGAGAAGGAAATGAGATAGAACATAGAGTCATGGATAAGAAAATGATGCTAAGCTCAATATACATGTTGAAGTTGGAGAAGATAATGCTACTGGCTAAGTTAATCAAGCACTTGCTACTGCTATTAGTCGCCAAAAGTTTGCTAGGTACAATGGTAATGATGTATTTTATGTTTTCTCACTTGATCATTTGTTTTTGTAAATAGATGTCTGATCATAAACTTCTTGGATGGATTTTATTTTGTTGAGGGTTATTTGGTCGGCTATTAAGGTTTTTATGCGATGATTGTGTAGTGGAATGTATGTTGGAATTTACTTTTTTTTTTTTTTGCAAAGATTGATTATTTAGGGATTGATTTCATGTAATATATTGATGTTTAATGTTCTTTATAGAAATTCTAACTTTATTTCATATTGTCACTTATAATAGCATAACATCACTTTTTAACAACAACAACTAACAGAACAAGTAGTTGGCCAATATGCCAAAAAATTTAGCACGTAGTTGATAAATTATATACACAAAAACTTGAGTATCATTCATTTGCAATTTAGGGGCTTCAGTGCACATTCATTTGAGAGATGTTGTTGCCTTCGACCTCACTTTGAGTATCTCTATTAAGGCCATGGTACTCGTCATAACACCATTAGAAATGGCTCCAACCAATAGGAGAATCCACGGAGGGGGAGGACAATAAAAAGCCTATTAGAAGTTCCAATGGTTTCTAAAACCAATATGGTGGTTTTTCATCCACATTACCACCTACATGTTTTTTCCTAATATTTGATACCTACAAAGGTAGAAGAATTACTTGATAAAGTTATTTAATAATTTGAGAACATTGAAAATAAGAAAAATGGGGCTATAAATAATGTATCATGCAACAGTTAAATGCAAAAGTTGTTTCTTAATTTTTGATTGAATATTGTATTAACACTATGTGTTAATAACATCTAGGCATATAAGCATGTGCACCAAACATGCACAGTGTAGAAAGGCATTTTTTATCTGCAAAATTTGGCCAAAATCGAAGATCAAACATCTCAGTGGTAGTTTGGAAAAATACCACATTTTTTTCCTGACATCGTCAAATTTCAATTTGGGAAATGATTGGGTGACAAATCTATATCTAAAACATCACTGATAGGGGGTGTAAGTGTAATTATGCAAACTAGATGGGCATTCTAGTAAATTGTTCAAACATCAAGGGACATCTATGTAATTAATCCTAATATTTTTTTCTTTTTAACCTCACATTATTAATGTTATATAAATAAGGTAATGTAATCACAATAATTAAAATATTAACGTTTTATCCCAATATGGCATGAACAATGTCACATAAAGAAAAAATTTGGACCAACAATTAATCAATCTTATATTGAAATAGAAGTATCACAATATATATTATCGTTTTTGGAACATTAAAACCAAAATATTGTCATACTTTTCACTTTTCTCGCATAGAATAGAATCAACAATTTTATGCAGCTAACCTAAATAGCACATTACAAGCAACGTAGATACCATCTTCTTGAGTGGACAGGGTCTAATTTTGGGCCTATAGGTCCTACAGAGCTATTTAATTACTGACACGTAAAATTAAAAAAATGTTATTAAGCGTAGTTTTGGAATCTCAAGAAAATATTCCCTATTTTGAAATGGAAGATGCCATTCGTAGCTACTTCCATCCATGCCAAACACAAATTGTTATTGTGTGTTGTGTTCTACATAACTTCATACATAAGTTATACCTAGGTAATCAGATTTTCAATATAACTGACCAACAACTGGAGAAGAAAATGACCGCTAGTCAGTATGTGCATCTAAATTAGAATAAGATAGAGGCACAAATGATGTTTAGGGATGGTATGGCAAATTGGATATAGAAGGACCGCTAGTGTGATATATGTACTTGAATTTTTTTGTTGTTGTCTTAGTTGGTACTAAGCATGTATGTAATTTATTCTCACTATTTTGTTGTAATATTCATGTTCTATATGGCCCAACTATGAGGCAAAGTAGTTCCACTTGCACTTTGATTTGCAAATATGTGGCTTTTTCCATATATCAAATAATGTGTTGATAGTTTGTTGCATTTATTTTATTTATATATTCACATAATTTAATATTTTGTTGGGTTAATATTGTTTAAATACCTATCAAGCATGAAAACATGCAGTGTATATTGTATCTAGATATTTTAATTACCATAACCAACATAGACCTGACCATGGTTCGTAAACTAGCAGGTCTAAGGGTCGGGAAATACCGACTCTTAACCTTAACCAGCATTTATTGATTAAGGGCCAATTTAGGAACCGACAGTTTTGGGCTGGTTTCGAGCTCAATTAACTATTGATTCATGAACCAACCTTTAACTATTTTTTTTATTTTGAAGTTAAATTTGAAAAAACTTATTGTTAACAAAAATTTAAATCCACAAATTTTAAAAAAATAAAGAAAAGGGCTTAAACTTAAATTTAAGTTGCCTACGTATCCTTTTAGTTGTACATGAATCAAAGCTTACGCAATTCTGTTACTTTTTTTTACCCTTCTTGCCTTAAAGAGTGGTGTGACTCAATCACTCTCACCTATCATTGTGTTTGTTCTTTTCGTGTCTTAGTCATCTTGCTCGTTATCCAAATTTTACATATCTTGTATTTGTTTTTTGGCCTTCATCTAACTGTCGAGACATGATTGGGCTTCTAAAGATTTGAGAGACATGGTTGAGCATTTTTTGCTTAATATGTTACCTCTCGTGCTAAAGATTTGCTCCGCAATAATTATTGAGATAGGGCAAGCAAGAACATTCTCACCATTATGAATAAAATTGGGTAAGTCCGCGTCTTTTGCAACCACCATCGCAAGATATCGAATTCTCCATCGTTATATGCCTTATTAAAACTTAAAAGTAACTATAAAATGATTCTCATAGAACTTGAGAATCCTCTTGGACATTTTTTTTTGTTCTTTTAATAAAACTTATGCCTTAGTAAGCATAGAACTACTACTAATACTAATACTTGGATTCCAAGTTGAGTAACTTATCCCCCATATTTTAAACTATATTTATCATGAAAATTATTTAAATATATTCTAACATTATGTACAATAAATGTGGTATTAGGAGAATGGTCATTTTTAATAGTTAGCATCATAATATATTGTTAATAGGTCTTGTGAACCATTTAATTTAAGACCAGGGTCAAAAGCAATAGCAATTAATTAATTTTTGAAATGTTCAAAAAATATTTTTTCCATTTAGTTTTCATTTCTTCAACATTTTAAAATTTCGTCATTAGAGTATTCATTTAAAGTTGTTGCAACATTACAATAATTAATTAATACTAAATGGACAGTTGGGTAATAAACTTCCGATTACAATTTTTTTCACATACTACCCATTGGCTTGGAAATAAATGCACATTATTAACATTTTTCATAAAAAAATGTACATTATAATTCTTTATAATTAAAAGATTCTTGTAATAATAAATATGTTGAATTATAATGAGTTAGAACATGAAGTAGAAATCTTTTAGGTCTCATACCATTGGCCTTACAAAATTTAGCCCATTGTTTCATAACTTATAGATGTGACCACAAGTAAGCAATTATTTGTTTAATGGGCCTAAGTTGATATTATATATGTCTTAATTCATCTTGTACACATAAATTTAAAGTGTGACTTATACATTTAATAAGAAAAAATTTACCACCAATTGATGGCTCACATACAATTTTAAGATCTTCAATACTAATAGTATTTGAACTAGCATTATCAAATGATATTGAAAAAAAATTAGTAGTTAAATAATATTCTTCTAATACTAAAAATATTCATTTGAGAAATGTTCTCAACTATGTGCACTTCATCGAATACTCTATATACAAGCAACCTTTTTTGATTGATCAAGAATTATCAATCCAATGACAAGTATGTTACCTTTTTAAGTTAGAATGGTTACCTCCACCAAAAGACGAGTACATCAGAATTTAAGTTTGAGAATGGTCAACTCCATATTTAATCGAATGCTTCTCCTCTATATATCTTGTCAGCAATCCATAATCGCTTCTAGATTGAAATGTATATTATTAAAAAAATTATATTTTGCTCATATCTCTCTGGATGAAAGTTTTACCTTCTCAAAATATTTGGTGAAAATAGAAGATTTTGGAATAGGAGTAGCTCGAACATTGTCATCACTCATACTTTCTTGACATGGAAATATATAATGTTGTTCATCATCACTTATTCCACTTTATAATTCATGTTGAGAGCTAGGTGTTGAACTAATGTCGGAAGAGGTCATCTTTCCCTTACCTCTGTTGCTTGAACCGATCATTGATAATAGATAGAATTGAAGATGAATGAAATATGAAAAAATAGTATTAAGTATATAAAAGAAAGAATTAACAACAAATACATAAATAGTTGAAAAAATAAAATTGACACTCTAGAGTTGAGAGAATTGAGAGAGTTGAGATTCGAGAGTGTATAGAGAATTTGAGAGTTTTTCGTGAGAAAAAATAATAGGGTTTAGGGGGTATTTATAGGTTTAGAAACCTTTTTTAAAAATAAATAAATAAACAAATAAGTGTTTAACCAAATAGCCAAAAATATGGTCGTTTGGTTTGGACTATTGCCACTACTCAGTGGCAGTTGATGTTCAACACCCCATATTTCTAGGCCATTGATCATAAAATAAAAAATAAAAAAACCGACAGTTCAGGGTTGTTGAACCGTCGGGTTGGACCCGCCAGTTCAAAGATTGGGAAACCTCCAACCCTTGATCGGCCCTTAGACTCAAGGGCCAGTTAAGGGTTGAAACCATCGGCCCGTGGTCAATAATTTCCAGACCATTGACCATGGGCTTATTACGATTCAGGTTCTATTATGACCCAACTCGTGGTCATCTCTAAACCAACATGACCATACTAGAGCACCCTAATTGTCAATGTGGGGCTGGCCAAATGACCATGTGTATGGCCAAGATCGAGGCCAATAATGATGGATTCTTTTACTATTATCCTATTAGGAGAGGTCGCAGTTATGAATGGCAATAGCACTTGTTCAAACTCAGACCCGAAATGAACCCGTCCCGTCAGGGGCATGTCCAAATATGATCAAATGGGTCTTGGGGCGGGTAAAGAGCCTACCATTTTAAATCTAGATGGGTAATACGTCCGAGTAGACCTGCCTTGTTATACAAATTAATTAATTCTTTGAAAAAATATAATTAGTTAATTATTTTAGTTTGTGTTTTTTAGTTAGGATTTTGAAAGTTTTCTTTTCAGTGTTATCACTTTCTCTTCGTGTGGCGCCATCTGTTAAATCCTTCCCCTCTACCCTCTAATGTCTGAGCGGCTAGCCCCCGCTTGATATTCTGCTAGTCGACCAACTATTATGGGTCTTCTATCTACTTGTATTACCCCTCTATAAGATATGTCTAGATTATTAAAAAAGTATGGGAAGCTTGATGATTTTGTGTAATAGTTGTCTGACTTGGTGGTAAGTAACCTATGGAATAAACCCATTGCTTAGCATTTTAACAGGTTGATTGCTAATTTGGCATTTAGCAATTGGCACTTTCACAGGACCAAACAAATGGAAAAATTTACAAAAAAAATTATGGGTTGGCGGCTCCAACGAGTTAGACCCGCTAGGTTCTAGGTCCGGGGGCGGGGTAGGGATTAAGGCGGGGCAAGGTGGGTCACGAGTCCTAGTTTTTCCTAGCGAGGCAGGTTTTGAATTTAGCCAAACTTGTCTCAAACCCGATTTATTGTCATCCCTAGTCATGATGGTGACTTCATCTGGGATGAGTGCTAACTGATTAGTACAATCTACCAAAGAGGTTGGAGCAAGCACCTAATTTTACTCTGAGACATGAAGCTTATCCAACTAATCTCAGTACTCCGGCAACTAGGCACTACCATATATGTAGGCTGCAAATACAATTTTCCACCGGACCATAATCCGCAAATCATTTTGTTGTTTGTGCATTGTGCACTTGTGTCCTATTACTCATAGGGGTTGTACAGATGCTCGTGTTTGTTATACTTGTTAAGCTTTTGTGACCTAAGATAATTATTTTACAAGTGTTTTATAACAAACAAACGGTTATATGTTCTGACTAACTATGTTTGATAACTTAGTTTATATTCTGTAAATTTTTGTCTCTTTTTTTTGTAGGGTGACTTATTACTTATGGATTGTGATCTTGTTATATTTACTTATTACATGATGTTCCTTATGTATGTATGAATGTAATGATGGTGTCGCTAAGGTTCAAAACTCATAACAATAACTAAATGATTTATTTAACTATTTTCTAACTGTTTTTCAACAGCTACAATGTCTTACGGACTGCATTTAGTTGACGAAGACGATGACCAATTTTAGAGATGGAGGCTTTTGAGGAGCAATTAATGCACATGCTCCTAAGTGCAAACACCTATGGACCTGTATTTGATCCCGCAGTTTCGGAGTTGCACCTTCATGACATATCGATTAGAGTTCATGACATATCAAGTAGACTATTCTCTATATCATCATCATTATCAACTTTTGAGGCACTGCTACATCATATTCTAGCATGTTTTAAGCTACGAGGGGGTTGTGCATCAAACAAATTCAAATGCTTTAATTGTAAGTGATGCATCGGGTAAACATATGAACGATATAAATTTTAATTACAATTTTTTACAGTAAAATTGTGATTTCATTGGTAATTTCCATTGGACATAATGCTCTGATTTCTATTGTAGAAGTTTCATGGATCTGACTGCTACAACTAGTACGTTGAGGCACAATTAGATTTATTGCAAAAGATATTTTAATTTTTGAGGTTGATGCAGATGGCTTGGAAGTTGTCCCTCCTAGAACAATATGTTGGTGGAGTAATCAATGCCCCATTATCAATTATCATTTCTGATTCTAAGTCATTCACCCCTAATGCGTACAAGGTCAAGTTATCCATATATATTACGTCATGGCACAACTAGTCGTAGAGTGCCACGCTCGCCCATCAACAATCTTATTAGTATGACATTGAACATAACGATGCTAATGACAGGGGGTTGCCTATAGGGGATGTTCACATGATGGTGGATATTATTCGACGCTTGCAAAGACCATGAACCCATGGGACATCAACCCTTCTATCTTATGTACTATGTTGCTTTAAAAACTATTATTTATCATTTTCTTAATATTTAATTTTATGGTATTCGATAGTCTCTTATTTATTTATTGTCAAAATTTTCTTTTTAATATTGTATTGCAACATAAGAATTTTATTTATATTTTCAAAGAAATTGTACGATCATGCACAAAATGTTAATTCAACGTTTTCATTATATTTTTACATTTTTATTTTAATGCATGTTTAATATTTTCCAATAAAATACATTATTCATGTTTATAATTTTTACGATTAACTGATTAAGTATTACTCATACTAATTTGCATTTTTAAAAAATAATATTACTATTTACACAAACAAACAATCAAAAATTCATTATTCTTAATTATTTACATCTTAACCAAATATAACATGACACCACCAATCATTTTTTTTATATTTATCCTTCAATATATTTTTCAAAATCAAAACCAATCACAATTTTCACCATTCCCCATATCAAGATCACTTCCAAACCCAATTTCAATTAAAATACATCACACCCATCTATTTCAAAATAACACATCTAAACATAATTTTATTTCCACTAGTTTCCAACACCATCCCACCATCATTAAGTCCAAAATATTTTTACAAAATTTATTTTCAAACCATCCCCAAACATAGTCTTAGTAATCGCACCTCGGTGTTGCTAGATTATGAAGTAGGATAGCCGTTGGCCGACGACATTTCTGAAGCAGCTACTTCGTTAACTCCGCCAAACACCTCTCTAATTATTGCATGCACTTGTTCTCCACCACAACCATCTATAATCTATTCCCCCTCCATCTCATTCGATTCAATCCATCAGCGAAATTCTCCTGTCTCTCCACAGCAATGAGTTCCTCAATCGTGCTTCCTTCGATTTCTCTGACCAAAGCCGCTTTTGGCACTTCCGAATCCTTCAGAAGCTCCAGCTGTTTGGGTTTCAAGAATGAGATTCGACGGGTTTCCCGGTGGAATTTGGAGAAATCTAGGGTTTTCATGAGCGTCGCCGTCGGATCGGAGGCGGCTGTTGTCGGTGATTCATTGTTCAAGGACTACAAGCCTTCTTCTGCTTTCCTCTTTCCTGGTCAGGTCAGATTTTGATTAGGTTTTTGCATCATCAGTTTTTAGTTTTGTACGGATATTGCTCAATGGAGCTGATTGGATTAGGATTGATGTTTTACAGCTCCATGTTGCTGATTGAATTACAGATTATTACTTCAGTTTTTGCACAATTGTTTATTTTATACTAGACAGCTCAACGTTGCTCATTGAATTGTAGAAGAGTACATTTTTGCTCAATTAATGTTTATTTTTACAGTAGATATGGCTTAATGTTGCTAATTGAATTGCATATTTTCTGGAGGAAAAGATAGGAAAAACAGTTTTTTATTTTGTTGTGATTGCTAGGATTGATAATTTTTGTCTCATTGAAAGTTCTACTGCTTTGGATCATGTGTTTAGCAAGTTTACTCTTTTGAACTATGATCTATGCCAAATCGGTTTATTGAAGGTTTTCATACTTCTGAAAATGTATTTTGTAATTTGACTGTTTTGAGCTATAATGTGTTAAATTGGTTTCATCTTTGGGAACATAGGGAATGGACATCTGTTTAATTGGCTGACAAGAATGAAAATGATATATATTATGATTTCTGATTGACTATGAAATAAACTAAGCCAAAAGGCATCAAAGATTAAGATCAAATTTACTTTCTAGACGGATAGAGTTTAAAATTGTCACTGCTAATAATGATGGGGGTTAGAATATTTGTGGTTAGTATGTTTATGGTATTTCTTGATGATTTGATTTAAAGGTGACAGCCAGCAAGCTATATCAATCAGTAGTACTTGCTGTTGGACTCGTATTATTGTGATTAATTGTATCTGTACTTGACTTTGAAGGGTGCACAAACTGTTGGAATGGGGTTGGAGGCTCAAAAAGTGCCTGCTGCAGCTGAATTGTACAGGAGAGCTAATGATATTTTGGGGTAGATTCAACACTATGCTATAATCTTTTGCTTTTCTAAAGCTCAAATCCGTACTTCCAAAATTTACCTGAATTGGCTTTATGATTCTGCTATGCAAATTTTTTGACAGTTTTTTATATTGCATTTCTCATTGGAGGTTTCAGAAAAATTATCTCATTTGAAAATGATATAGTAAAGTAAAATTTTATGAATGTGCAACTCAAAATTGCTTCTACATGTGCTCCCTTTTAAACTGTGTAACTTTTGCTAGTCAAAAATGCTTCTACATTGGAAGTTGACACGCCTATGCAATTTTTTATAGTTTACCTTGTTCTTAATCAATTATCTTTACCCACAGCTCTTCACGACAATATCAAAATAAAAGAGAATTAGGTGGTTAGTATTCAATTAACAAATCCTAAAAACATATAGTGAAATATGTGCAATAATAATTTCACTAAAACTTGAGGAGGTCAATTGAGATTTTCCAGCTTATGAGACTGTGGCATGTTCAATGTTGGATTTGCATTCACTTGTGCTTTTCCCCACTAAGTTTTCCAGTTCAATTGGTTTCACGGATATTTTATGTTTGATTTTTGTCTCTTGTCTCTCATCATTAGATATCCAATATCTAATTTATTTTGTTTTATGACATCAAGGTTCGACCTTTTGGATATTTGCATTAATGGGCCAAAAGAGAAGCTTGATTCCACTGTTCTAAGCCAGGTAAAAGGTCATTTTTTGAGTTGGGATATTTTTCTTACTATAAAATCTTGGAAGTCTTATTCTGCGACTAACAAGAGAGATAGCTCTTTTATGTCATCATTGAGGGTAAGCTCTCTAATTTCCTAGGACATATTAATTTCAAAAATATGATTCTGATAGAAGTTATTTAAGTGCATATGTGAAACAAGTCTTGCCTTCAATTCACTATCACGCTTACATTAATTGGAAAAGCAAGTGAAAAATGGATGTCCTGAATAAGCAGAAACATTGGCATATGTTTAATTGATTACTAAAAGCGTTGGAAGAAATATCATCATGCATATTTATTTCTTTCTGAAAGACCATATATGGTAGAGACTTTTTGTACATGTGACGCAAGAAACCACCCCTCCATCCATAGAACCACATACGCAACCATAGGCGACTGCTGATATTTCACATTTACATTCTTATAATACATTTGCAATGCCAAGGACATGTATTTACTTGACAAGGGAAACTATGAAGTAATATATTATCCGAATCCGTTTTCCCAGCCAGCTATCTATGTTACAAGTTTAGCCGCAGTTGAGGTGCTCCGAGCTCGTGATGCAGGTCAGCAAATAATTGATTCCGTGGATGTAACATGTGGTCTAAGTTTAGGAGAATACACTGCTCTTGCATTTGCTGGAGCTTTCAGGTACACTGCCAACTGAGTGACAGGTTTTTGTTCAAATTGTATTATTGATACCTGTTTTGGATGGGTTCTAATATTATTCATTGGTGTAACATGTGTGCTAACTGTTGGATCAATTTAATCTCGTCTCTGATGGTTTTGTTTTCATCTTGCAGCTTTGAGGATGGGCTGAAGCTAGTCAAGTTAAGGGGTGAAGCAATGCAGGTAAATCCACGATTTGCTAACTTGTAGATGTGCAAACTTATCATATGACCCCTTGAAATAACACTTCTTTTGTTGCTATCACCAGGATGCTGCTGATGCTGCTAAAAGTGCCATGGTTAGTATTATTGGACTCGACTCCACTAAGGTGCAACAGCTCTGTGATGCTGCCAACGAAGAAGTAGATGAAGCAAATAAAGTTCAAATTGCAAATTTCTTGTGCACTGTAAGGTTATTTTTTTTGGATCTGACATCAGAACACAAATATTTGTCTATACAATAAATTTAGCCAGGTACTTTTCTAAACTTGGTCAAGCCTACTGCATCATGTTCTTGTAGGGGAACTATGCTGTCTCTGGAGGCCTTAAAGGAATTGAAGCAGTTGAAGCAAAGGCAAAATCGTTTAAGGCTCGAATGACGGTATATCCTTTTTTTTTTTTCTCTTGGCATATATTCTCTTCTGCAGATTTTGTGCTTCGGACTTTTAACCGCATAATGTTTACTTAGGTTCGGTTAGCTGTAGCTGGTGCTTTCCATACTGGTTTTATGGAACCAGCCGTGTCAAGACTAGAAGCCGCCTTGGCATCAACAGTAATCAGAACCCCCAGAATACCAGTTATATCCAATGTTGATGCAGAACCACATGCAGATCCAGACACAATCAAGAAAATACTAGCTCGCCAGGTAAACACTGACTTTATTGGTCCACCAACCATAAGCCGGACTCCATCTGATCATTCCTGTTAATCTACAATTTCAGGTGACTTCTCCAGTTCAATGGGAGACAACTGTGAAGACTTTGTTAAGCAGAGGATTGAAAAAGAGCTATGAATTGGGACCTGGAAAGGTAGAAGTTAATGCGCTGTAGAATTATTAAGTGTTAAGAACGTCTGCGCACTTGATTTCTTTAACACTGAACCAATTTTGTTCAATGTTTTAGGTCATAGCTGGCATCGTCAAAAGGATGGATAAAGGTGCTGACATTGAGAATATTGGTGCCTAAGCATATCCTGAAGTTGCTTATTCTGAGCATTTTCGTCTATGGGCTTTGGCAAAATCTTTCTTCTTAGGCAAATTACTTCTGATGGAGCCTGTAGATGCTTCAGTTTATATTTGTTAGGGTTATCTTAGTGTTTACCCAGATGTATCTGTAGTTTCAATTTTGGGCATGAGCATCAAATGTATTATGGCCAAAGTAAAAGGAAACAATAAATGCAATTGTTTCTGAATTTGTGAGACATTATTTTGGAGGTTGAGATATGAAACTTTTTGACCTTGTTGCAATTAATTTGATAAGATGGCCTAATCAAACCGAAAAATTCAGGGCAAACTGAATAATTAAGTTTGCTATTTCAGTTTTTATTCTTAAAATTATATGGTATTCGATTTAGTTTTGGTTTTTGATTTTTGCATGGGTAACAGAAATGTATGTTCTATATTTTTTTATTCTATTTAAAAAACTAAAGTTTCATTTTCTAGTCCCCGAATTTTCTTCCTCTCCGCATGTTGGACGTCCAGATTTCCTCTGCTTCTCCATTCTCATAGTAACAATTTTTGTCTCTTTGAAAATAATTGGAATAGAACACAATAATTTCATACGATATTGTAATTATGAATGTGAAAAAATCTTTCGAATATTATTATAAAAATTATTTTTGAATTTTTATTTAAAATATATTATACTAAGTTGTTTTTTCAATACATATATATAAATTTATTGGCAATATTCACATATAAATGTATTATTTTTTTAAAATAATTAAAAAATTATATCGATTATTCTCTAATTTAATGATAAATTTTATTATGTATACAAAATTTTGTTAAATTTTTTCAAATCCCAAATTTGTTACTATGTCCGGTCTCTAACAGACCTTGTGCCTTTCAACTACCTCGTTTCTCTTGTGCATTGCTGCTCCACCCCGTCTTTCCTGCAACTAATAACTTCAATGAATTTATTATATATTTTTCGTAGCTCTCAATCTTTAAATTTAAATAATTTATTTTAATATGGTTTGGATTGCTTTTTTCTTTAGCGTCCCACCACTCTACTTACCAAAAACACACCTAGACCATGTTTAAGGAGAAATATACAATATTTTTTATATTACTTTCAATCTGTAATGCTTATTAGCTTTTTATATTACTCAAATACTTTCAAGAAAAATTAAACCAAACTGCGTTTATGATTGCAATTGAAAAGATTTATTCAACTGATGAATAACATTTAAATTAAACATTCAATGTTGATACATTTAGTAAATTGCAACAAGTTTTGGGCAAAATATAAAAATTAAGCAATCAGGCATTTCATCAAACAGCATATGGGCTTTGGCAAGAACAAATAACAACTGAAAACTCATTAACACAAACTCATGAATGTTTCTTAGTGCCTTCAAAATCAATGATCAATTAATTTGTAGCAGGAGCTGCAGGGGCAGCGGAGGATGGCCTTCTCAATCTCCGGAGCCGATCGATCCACTGATCCTCTGGGACCTCACCCGTCCAGTCGGGAGCGCCGCCGCCAAACGAGACCCCACGCATGGCCTCCATCACTCTGACGGCGTTCTCCGCAGTCAAGGGAGCGTTGCGCCGCCTCTCGTCCTCTCTGAATGCTCTCTCTATCGCCCTCTCCGATTCGGTCGCCTCCTCCTCTTCTTCTTCATCTTCATCTTTATCGTATTCGTCGCTCAGATCAAGCGATGATATTCCGTTCTCCACCACCCAGCCATTCGGCAGCTGATGGAAATTATGGTTTAGATCTTGATCGGAGAAATCTCCTTCATCGTCTTCCTCCTCGATGCCGCCGCCGCCGCCGCTGTCGACGGTAGATATTGGCTGGTAGTATTCCGGTGAATCGTCGGAAGTCGAGTCGGAATCGCTTCCGCAGACACCGTTATCCACCGCAGAAGTTGCTACTGCATTCATTTTTGCAGCCGCAGTGGCAGGGAACCCAATTCACCATATTCAAAAGGCATATAAATAGGAAAGGTTAAAAAATAAAAATAAACCGATGAAAATGGAAATGAAAAAAAAAAAATAAAAGAAATGCACCAGCCGGGAATCGAACCCGGGTCTGTACCGTGGCAGGGTACTATTCTACCACTAGACCACTGGTGCCAGTTGATGCTAAAATTTAACATATCTTCTATATTATATAGTCTTATTTTGGTTTAGTTAGTGACAAACTTGCTCTCTCTTATTTACTTAAATATTTTATAGGGTAGTAAAGTTTATTTTATTTAAATGTCTAGAGACTTATTTAAAAGTAAAGTTTACTTTATTTATTACAAATTTATTGCTCCTTTTTATTTTGACATGTCTTAACATAAGGCTCACTTTATAAAATAAATTCTTTTATTCCTCCAAAAATATCCTATTATAGTGTGACACCACTTAAAATAATAATGTAAAAATAAGCTCATTAGATACAACTCATTTAAAGTATGATCTAAATAAGATTGTGGATGAATAAAATACATGTAATAACATTAGTATTTAGTTTTATGATATAATTATGTACAATTTCAATAATTCATAAGTATTTTAAGTGGATAGTATAAATACTTAAGATCCTCATTTTTCTATTTTCGTCTAAAATTTTAGACCAAGTCAAATGGAAGCTATACAAAAGAGGGAAAATGGTCATGCCAAGTGATCCTAAAAACATGGTTTTAAAAACCAGCTCGGAATGAACAGTTGAATTGTCACCCGGTCCATAAAGTAGCCTGAATTAGATCAGTAATCCTTACGATTCAATGAACGAATTAACCTGGTGATAGGTCACGAAACCAGCTGTTTTGATTGATTTTTTTATAATTTTTTTTTTTTGTAACATAACTCTCAAATTGGCATTTTCTCGTAACAAAAATTAGAAAAAGTATTAAAAATTATGTAAATAATATTTATTTTTTAATTAATATGGACTTAATAATAACATGATAATTAATTTGAAAATACTTTTTTTAATTTTTTAAAATATAAAAAATTGTTCAAAAAATTCTAATTTATTAAAATAGAGTTAGAGCGAATGGTAGCACGATTATGGCATATACAGTATTCAAATTTAGTTAGAATATAAGGAAAATGCTGACAACAAAATATATTTGTTAACTTTTGTTAAGTTAACCAATAGAATATCAATTATTATTTGGTTTTAATTATGACATCAATGGTTCGATGATGGATGACTTCGATGGTAAACCAATGATTCTTGACCCAATTGAATGACTTGGTCGAACCACTGGCTCTTATCCCTGTGGTTCCCGATTCGATGACCAATTTGGATTTTAAATCCTACAAGACCCAGTTTGAGAAAAGAAGTATCTCTTTATTCCAAACTTATCATTCTTAATTTTTTTTATTTTCTTCTTGAACGCCTAAAAACAAAACTTTAATTTCTAAAATAAAATTATTTTTTTTAAAAATAATCTCTCAATTTAAATAATGATGTGACACTACTAATCCTTAATTAATATTTTTTAGTATAATAATATGAATATATTAAAAAAATTACTTTTTCAACTCCTATCTAAACATAGACAAACTCTATGTGGTTTTCAAAATTACCCTTTCGCTATTTGAAACAAAAAAGAATTATATAAAATTTTACTTTCTTTTATCCTAAATTTATTTTTTACTTTTTTAACATTTCAAAAAAAAATTATTTTCTAATATGTATTTTTTTAAAATATTATTATTTTAATTAAAACAATAATATGAATCAATTACTCTCCATCACTATTTTTAACTTTTAACGTATTAAATTATACAAAAATTATACTTTTTAACTTTTCCTTGCCACTAAGTCCACTACCCCGCAATCACGGTAGAGACCTCAAATTCCAATTTTATTTTTATTTTTTTGGATAATGCTCCATTACGAACACCCCTTCCATCTCGCCCTTGAAGCTCAGAGGAGGAGTTAAATTGCAAGATGTATCTCATCTGGTAGGCCCACCCAAATAATCAAACACCTAGTGTCCACAACGGGTCCATCTCAACCTGACGAAATCCGACCATCCCATAGGGACGGGATCCGACTATCAAGTGGAATTGAACCCACACACTATGGCTGCCAAGAAGAAAACTTTTAGGGCCAAACCAGCTAAACTATGCCCAAGGCTCAGGTCCTAATTTTTGAACAATCACAAGCGTTGGGCTAGTGTTTTACAACCTCTGTGAGTCTAACTTCATTAACAATTGTGAACCTTTCAAGATCTAAACTTATATGACCTCCTAAAAATACATAGCAACATCTGTTGGAGTCTTGGAGATTGATTTTAAAATCTTGGGTTTTGATCAAATTTTAATCAATATTTTAAGTGACTTTCATTTGATAAAGTTAAAAATTATTTTATTAAACATATTCTACAATAATCATTTATTGAAATTGAAAATTATTTCGCTAAAAATAATATACTTCAAAGAGAGACAGATGAATTTAGAAATTTATGAGTCACAACTTTTTGACAATTATAAATAGCTCATTTTTCCTTCGAAATTCATATTTGTTTTGTTCTTTTTTATATTTTGAAAAATAATTGTTGGAGTACCGTAAACACCAATGTGAAATAGAAAAATTATATTAAAAGAAAATCAATTCTCACTTCGATCAATATTTCAAATTGTTACGTTGCTCAATTTAATTCAGTCATTAAAAATTACACCCATTTTCCCACCATCAAAAC
Source organism: Paulownia fortunei (assembly GCA_019321725.1). Classification (NCBI taxonomy): domain Eukaryota; kingdom Viridiplantae; phylum Streptophyta; class Magnoliopsida; order Lamiales; family Paulowniaceae; genus Paulownia; species Paulownia fortunei. The sequence continues at coordinate 16,681,324 of CM033116.1, read as the reverse complement.
ATCTCACACACACAATAAAGAAACACACTTGTAAGAACTTTCTTCTCATCTACACAAACTACCTTGTCTCACTTGTTCTTTATACAGAGCACATGACATAGATAAATAAGTCGAATGGATTGTACTACACATATCATGTATATGTATTCCATGTAATTTGGGGCATTATGGTAATAAGCCTTATTTCTCTTCTCATTTTATCCTTTCTGTTTTTATTTTTAATTATTTAATTCCACAGGGGAGTTACTAGTTACTAGTTTGTTCTTTGTACCAAACTTGGGCCCATCATTGTGAATTTAGAGGGTTAGGGTTCAGGAGTTGGTGGAGTACGCGGTGGTAGAGTGCTTCTGCTGGTGGTGTTACGGTAGGTTTGGGGAATTCTATTGGATTAATTTTATCCTATTTTAATGTATTTTCAAATTGCCGAGTAAACAATTTTATTTATTTATTCATTTATTATTAGTTTTCGCATTTTATGATACTTACAAATAAATCGTTCCAATAAACAAAAGCATTTGCACGCCTTCACAAAATCTTATCTTCGTTCGTCCCAAAAATAAAACAAGAGCATAACAGAATTCAAAACTACTCCTTTTCTCCAACTGGCTATGGGTTGAAGAAGCACAAGCTACCATTTGTTAAAGACAAATGCTGGGTAGAACGTTCATCACATTAATCTTACAACTGAAAGAACTTAAACCTATTCAGCAATCCCCAACATGCATTTAATAATCAAAAAACAAACCCCACATCTAATAATTGTATAAATATGGGTTTAATGTAACACAATCCTGGAAAATAACGAGGAAAGGATCCTCCTAGTTTGATCAGATTATTGCAATTGACAACTACCTATGTGTTACACAATCATCAAATCCTACAAATGGTTGTTCTGGTCTAAAGGTAGAATGCTCCTGGTGTACAGGGTTGCCTCTCGCATCCTTGTAAACCAAATCATCCGGCACAAGGGGCTTACCCAAAGAGCTCAACCATCTCCTGCCATAGCATTTGCCTGAATCATTCAGGGTATCCGCAAGTACAAGAAATTGAAACTTTCAGTATCCTATCTGCCTTGTTTCTCAGGTCACATTGCCACCGCTGTGGCTAGTGTTTAATTTTTGGAAGAATGCTTTTATAGCTTCATATGTAGACCAGCAAACCGCAGCAGCAGGAGCATGGAAGAGCATTCTAGGCATCCATCCTCGCATAAGACCACTGTATCCATCTTTCTTTACTATTGTTCGAACAACATTTGGGATTGAACCACTTACAAATCTGTCACATCCACATACACCCTGCAAAAACTCAATTGATTGAGAAGGGAGTATATAGTTCAAAGATTTATACATACAAAATCAACAAATTCCTCCATCACAGAGAACCCTAACAGAAAATCACATCATAGATCCAGAGAACTGACTAATGCATACAATCAAAAACTTCATGTTGATACGATCACCTTGTGATATTCAGATAGAATATGTTGTGGTTACAGATCTACAATCTAATACTTTGATCTGCGTCTATTTGCTTGATTTGGAAAGGAATTGCAGTACAATACACTAAAATAAAGGGCACATTTACCTCTTTCTATTTCAACTGTAATATAGCATGTTCCTTGGAACTAAGAGATGAAGCTGAATCAAAATCTCCACTTCCACATCCAATGAAAATATACTACTCCATTTTGTAACTTCCACCTTTTTGTCCAATCTGTGAACATAATATCTAATTTTCCACCTTTCGAATGATTATATCACTACTACTATCTGAGAAACATTAAAGCTAGCACCAATTGGAGTCTGGATGTGGTGGATTATGATTTGTGGTGAGAAAAGCAGACTTCTTGCTTCTTAGTTTGTCTGGGTGAGGTTTCTCTTTCTGATAATTTTAACTTTAAGGGCTCAAGTTATCTATGGTTAATTTTCCATATGACTAACTAAAGCAACAAAGCAGCATCCCCAACAATGGTACCACTAGAACCCCATAAACCCACAGCCCTATTAGTATGAGCAAAAAATTAGAGGGTAAAGCAAGCACCAAATTAGGTCTAACTGGTGCAAAATTTGAGGTCAGGCCTGAGATTAGCTCTGAGATGTGGTGCCTCTCCCTATAGTTTTTATCATACCATATACTTGATACCATCAAGTGAAGTAGTAAGAAGTAATCACGAAAGCCCAGTGGACTAGAGAATAACTAATGAGAAGTGCTGTTGCAGCAACTTAGGAGGTTAATAGATAATCTTATTTACTGTCTTCTTTTCCTCATAAAATAAAATAGCTAATAAAGGCTGTGTCCCCAACGAAACTTGGAACCTGACATGCATCTGAAAAGACTAACCAGAACTTGCATAGTGAAACAACAAAAATTTGCTTTTTTCCCTCTATAGGATTTGTACATGAATTAGAATCATCTACTTTTTCATTCTTCTTTTTTCTATCCGAAATGACAGTTGTTATAACACTGAAAATTGACCCCTATATGACAAGTTCAGTGAAGAGCACAACAAGCACACTCTAAATTCATACTAATGAAAATTTCAAGATAAAAGAAATCAAAGCAAATTAAAAACTAATATAGTCAACACAGGCGCTCTCTTCACTTTCACAGGCAAAAACATACCAAGAGATAATTCACTCACACAAGACATTGAATTAAATCTCAAATACCTGGCACTGTAATTGAGTCTTCACCACATCAAGAGGCGTGGTCAATCCAGCGGCCAATGCCCCTGCTGCTGCTCCAGCAGTAGCATGAACCAGCAACCTCTCATCGCTCACGCTCTCTGGTGACACCTCCATCAACCCTCTTTTCGCCGCCTCATAAGTCGTAAAATGGACAGCCGTGAAGGGAGCATTCATCAGCACAGTAGTTCTGTAAGACGCAAAGAACGCCCTAATTCCATCCTCCCTCAGCACCCTCCTCACGCAATCCCACAGCCCATTATACGGACTACTACTCAATTGCAGCCTCTGCTTCACCATGTCCATCGGGGTTAACACCGCCTCACTAGCCACTGTAGCGCAAACCCCCGACACAGCGTGTGCGGCCGAATTGTTTGGATTCCCACCGGAAAAACTGTTCTTACAGAATTCATAAACGGAGAAATAAACGGCGTGCCCGGGGCCAGATCCAAGAGCCATGGCGCCGATGCCACGGTATAGGCCTCTGGGACCATCAGATTTCATAATAGATTGAAGCGCCCGATTAATGCTAACAGATTTAATGGGGTAGGAACCTAGGGCTTGCATATGCGTTTTGATAGTGTCGACGGGGAACATTGCCATGTGCTCCACCATGCCGGCGATAGAGCCAGCGATCATGAACTGCCAGAAGTGCAGTCCGTCGTGCGCCGCCCCCGTGGAGACCTCCGGTTGATATTCCGGCTGCTGCTGAACCGGAATTATCTCCGGTTTCTGGAATTTCGGGGAGGCGCCGGTGGCCATTGAAGGAAAGAGAGCAAAGGGATGAAGAATCGGGTTTGAATGTGGGTTTGCGCGGAATGAGTTATGACCAAACAAGGGTTTAGGGATATGAATTTATATTGAGCAACATGTGAAAATTACAATCGATATATATAGAATATAGAAATTTAAAGAAATATATGTTGTTGTTTTTTATTTTAAGTAGAACTTTGGATATTTTTAATCACCAAAAATTTTCGGCTTCTGAACTAAAATATTTATATAAATGATGCATATACGACGAGTTTTATTAAATGATAAGATTAAAAATATGTTATCATCAATTTTAAAAATATTAAAATTAATTATGATATAGTGGTAGAACATAATCAAAGTTTCATAAAATCTAAAATTCAAAACTACATAAAAATTTATTGAGGATCAAAATGGCTATCTAATTTAGGAGTAAAATCAATGTACGTGATGAGATGATCTGAGTTCAGGTACTTGAGTTCGGTAGAATTTAAAAGAGACACACGTTAGGTTTGTTGGAGTGGTCCCCAACTAAAATCCTCCGATATAGTCAGGTCTTAAATTCAAAATGAACTAGTAAGCGAAGTAAGTAAATGACATAAACATTACCTTATGAGACATGTGCACTGGCTATTTATATTGATTGGTTCTCATAGGCCGTATAAGTTAGGATTTAAATGTCGTGATCAAATTGACTGACATGTCCCATCAGTCCGCTTCATTGGCGGTTAGGAGATCGAGTCGACACAAACTCAATACATAATCGGATCGGGTCGAAATGAAAAACACTAAGATCTTTAAATAATTTTTATATTTTAATAATACTTTAAGTATACTAATATCATTTTAATATTTGGTACGTCAATATCAATGGTCCCTAAAACTGCTATCAATGGTCCCTACCTCCTTTGATTATGCTGTAAAATTGCAAATAGACAAAAATTAAATGGTAATATTTTTGGAGCGATGCACCTTCTGATAAACGTGTGACAAACAATAATCATATAATTCATATAATGGTCCCTAACTCCTTTCAATATGCACAATAACCATATAATTCATATAATGGTCCCTAACTCCTTTCAATATGCTGTAAAATTGCAAATAGACAAAAACTTGATGGTAGTATCCTTGGAGTGATGCACTTTTTGATAAACGTGTGATAAACAATATACATATAATTCATATAATGGTCCTCTACCTCCTTTCAATATGCTGTAAAATTGCAAATAGACAAAAACTTGATGGTAACATACTTGGAGCGATGCACCTTATGTGATAAACGTGTGACAAACAATATAGGAATAGTTCATATCATGTACTATGCAATATATGACCATCATGTGACATACTAGAATTTGAAAATTATACGAAACCAATTAAACTTTGTTTTCTTATCCATTGATTCAAGATAAGTGGAAATAATAGTCAAAATGTTATTGAAAATCTTTCAAAATCAAGTTGCAAATTGTATTTCATTTCAAATGACTAAAAAAATTGAAATTTCATTTGGAATATTCGTTCGTTTTTTTTCCCCATGAGAGTTGTCATTTCCAACACTTCTAGTGGAGTTTTGAGGGTTGTATTGGTTTTCGTGTAAAAATTGAAAATATATTTGCATGATTGAATTGAGATAGAAAACATGTAGACTTGAAAATATTTAGTTGAGTGTATTTTTGATATTTTTTATAAAAAAATATAATAAAAACAAAATTGTGTTTGGTTATATCTTTTGAATGACATCGTTTTCATAATTTATGTAAATAATAATTTGTGAAGTTAGTAGTGGTATGGTTTATTTTGAAAAATTAATTTGAATATATTTATTTATTAGGATGATTTGAAGGTAATGAGTCCTATTACAATGATGTATTTAGATATAGTAATATACTAGTAAAATAAAATTGACAATGATGAGATTTATTTTAAATATTTAATTTGAATGTAATAATTTATTAAAATAATTTAAAAATGGTGGATCCTATTTAATATAGTTTGTAGTTAGTAATATATTAATTATATATAATTAATAGTGGTGGGTTTTATTGATATAATAGTAAAATTCTGATGAAATATTAATTGATAGTAAAATTAACACAGCTAACTTTTATGTTAAAATGTTCACTATATTCTCCATTTATATAACTTCATTATCATTTAATATATTCAGACCTAAACATAACAGTTGTTGGATCTTGTGCAAAAAAATAGTGATCATTAGATTATATTTGAAATTTTGCAACAATTATAGTCGAAAAGATCAAGATCCATATATTTTTCTTTTTTTTTTTCAGAAAAAAAATTATTTATCACTCGATTGCACTAAAAATATGATTATTTTTTTCAAAAAAACAAAATTTTCAAAAAGAAAGTCATATTTTGGGATTTGGGGTAGGCTGGGTATGGATGGGTTTGGGATTTGAGGGTGTTCTATGTGGGTAGGGGGTTGAGCTGTGGTTGCATTTGAGTGGAGGGTTGTTAAGTGAGGGTGGTAGGGTTGGTTGTGTTTAAGGTATAGAGTTGGCGATTGGGAGGCTGGGTAATGATACAAGTTATTGTGCTTGAAGATTTACTCTTATTTCAGCTATTTTTTCCTTATGGCTGCATGTGGGGATTGGGAAAGGCAATTGTGTTTTTGGGTTTTTGTTCTTATTCATCATATTTGGACTACTAGCTCGATTTGCAGAAGCTTTGATGTTAGGGGGGTTATGGTGACTGGGTGTGCAGTACTGGCGCCATGGCAGGCTAGGGTGATAGCGGATAGAAATGATGCAGAAGATGAGGAGAAAAATGAAAAAGAAAATGAAGAACAAAAAAGAAAGAAAAAAAATATTAATAGTTAAAAATATTACTTATTGAAATAAACTAAGAAATAGAGGATTGTTGTAAATATTTTTATTTGTTAGTGGATGCCCATTAATCTAATAATCCTCTATACTTTGTATACCATAACTTCAATTACTCAATTGTATGAATTCAAAGGTTTTGTAACTTGTAGGGTTTTATTCTTTCCAATTTCAACTTTTCATTTCTTGTAATCTATGGGTGTGATAAGCTTATAACAGAGACTTTGAAAGAGATGTATGATCCAAGAAAAGAAATAGAATATCCTTCTCTCATTCTCTTGTGTCTTTCTCTATATTTCTTGTTATTGTTCCTAGTATTATTTTCTTTATTTCATAAGACTTTATTAGCACGACTCTTAACCATTTTGTGAAGGTAATGTTTGAATTAATATATACATTACAATTGTTTGTCCTGTTTGGCTTTTGGTTTTGAAAAATTTGAAATATGTTTTCATGCATATTATATATATTTTTTCTTATATAATATTATGCATTTTGCTTCATATATGCATATGTTCTTGTTTATATTATCTGCAATATTTCTTTGAAAGTTTTCATAAAATTCAAAATATATTTGAAATTCATATAGTGCTTAATATCATTTTTTATGATATCTACAACGTTTTTATTTATATGAAATTACATATTTTAACATTTATTGTTCTCTAATTCCCAATATAAACACATTTAAGTTGCAGAGTCGTATTTTTTATTTATTTCCTTCTACAAAGAATAAGAAATTTGAAGTTTTTAATAATCTAAATCAATGATTATGATCAATAATTTATAATTTTTTTCACAAAAATAAGTTTACTAATTTTGTATTATTTTATTATTATTTTTTGAATGTCAAATCTTAAAAGCTCGAATTCGTTGCCCTTGATATTTCTAAAAGTAACTATTTGGCATAGACTTTTGATGCTAAAATCCATCTTGATGCTATGAACCTTGGAGATATAAAAAAAAAAATGAAGCATCCTTACAGGATTGCGCAAATGCAATGATATTTCTTTATCACTATCTCTATGAAAGATTAAAAGCTAAATATTTGACGGTAAAGGATTAATATATCATTTGGAACAATTTGAAAGAAAGAATGACCACAAAAGACAGTAATATTTCTAAAGTTCACTATAATTGGTTGCACTTGAGACTGCAAGATTTAAAAAGTATAAGCGAGTATAATTTGACAATGTTTAAAATCACTTTTCAATTAAAATTAAGTAGAAAAAGAGTTACTGATGTAGATATGTTAGATAAGGTTTCTATTTTTTATGCCTCTAATATGCTATTACAACAACAATATCGAAGTGAGATTTTAGGAAGTATAATGAGTTAATATACCGAATAAAATAATGAATTATTGATAATAGTCATCAATTCCCACCCAACTAGATCAACGTCATTCCTTAAAACGGATGTTGTGACTATTAATGATTCCAAGAGTAGTGGACATCGAGAAAGTGGTCCGTGTCATGGCCATAGCTTTGGTCTTCAAATTTCAAGAACTATAACTCACTACTAGAAGTGAGAGAATAATGAGGAAAAACAAGAACGATATGATTTGCAAACAAAACTCCTAAAACTAACGAAGGCACTTGTCATAGATGTGGCATTAAAAGGGTATTGAAAATGTACTTGTCGTAAGTCAAAGCATCTTATTGATCTAAATCAGGTTTCACTAAAAGAAAAAGAAAAAAACATTGAGACAAACCTTATTGAAAACTATAATCTAATAGATTGTACGCATTTGGACGTTGTAGATTTCTTTGAAAATCCTAATAGGAACTTTGAGAATCTGAATGGCGATGAAAATATCTATGTGGTTTGAAGAGATGTTTTCGCAATAAATTATCTCAATTATGTTATTTTTGGCATGTTTTCTTTTTAGTGTATTTGTGTAATTATTAGTGTGCTTTGTAATTTTTAGTGAGATTTTTTATGTGTTTTTTATTTTATTTGTGCTTTGGAATTTTAGTGGAGTTTTTTATATATTAATAATAATTAAAATATTGTGTTTGGTGTTTAATTCTTAATACTCATTTTTTTTATATAATTATTTTCATGAAAAAATATGGATCATGCGATTGAAGTTAAAGTTAATGCTAAAGTTGAATGCCTAGTAGATAGTGCAACAACATACATCATTCTCAAAGATAAGAAATATTTTTCTCAACTTATATTAGCTTAAGCTAATAGTAGCATAATATCTAGTGTTGCAAACCTTATTGAAGGTTGTGGAAGAGCTAATATTTTGTTATCTGATGGCACAAAATTTATAACTAATGACATTATATTTTCTAATAGATCGAAAAGAAATCTATTAAGTTTTAGAGATATATGTCTAATAGTTATCACATTGAAACAATAAATAAAAAAAATATTAAATATCTATATATTATGTCCATTGTCTCATGGAAGAAACATATATTGAAAAAACTACCAACATATTCTTCTGAATTATATTATACTTTTATAAATTTAATTATATCATATACAATGATGGATGAAGAGTGAGTAGATTCAAAGAACTTTAAAAATTGACATGATCATTTTAAGTCATCCGACTTGATAATAATGTGAAGAATTATAAGAAATGTTCATGGACATCCATTAAAGAATCAAAAGATTCTTTTATCCAAATATTTTTCACGTATTGCTTATTTCCAAGTAAAAATGATTATAAGGTCATCCCAATAAAAGTTACATTTGAATATCCAAAAAAATTAGAAGGAATTTAAGGAGACATATGCCTATTATTCCATCATGTGGATCATTTCAATATTTTATAATATTAATAGATGCATCGACACGTTTGTTGTATGTTTGTTTATTATATACTCGTAATATTACATTTGATAGACTCCTTGCTCAAATAATCAAACTATATACTCAATTTTTAGATTATATAATTAAGAAAATTCGTATGGATAATACCAGAGAATTTATATTCCTGACTTTTGATTATTATTGTATGTTAATTGGAATATAGTTGAGCATATGTTGCTCTGGGTTCAAAATCTTTTATTAAAATATTAAAATCAATTACTAGGCCTTTACTTATGAGAATAAAGTTACCTAGTTCAGCTTGGGGACATATCATGGGTATGCATAGTTTCGCAATAGAAGTATTGAGGGTTAGGGATCCTCTTTTAAATTTTGAATAGATGAACGATTATTTATTTTTTTTACCTCTTTTAAATGACACTATTGAAATCCATATATAATGAAGGTTCTAATAGAAAAATGATATTAAATAACTCATGCATTAAGGTAATCATAATATTGTCTTACTATTTACAAATTATCTTTTAACACCAATATTTTTTTATGAGATCAATTATTTATACACACCTTTGTCTATAACAAATCAAGATTTCACATTAGCAATCGATTGAGTAAAATCGTACAATAAGCTAAATGAACCTAAATATTTATTATGTCATTGGAGATACATAAATCAATAATCACTAAAAAACAAGAAAGGTTTTAACGCCAACACTTATTTATGGAATAAAGTATTTTTACACACCTCTGTCTACAATAAATCAATATTTTATATTATTAATCGATGAGATAGAACCGTACAATAAGCTAAATGAACTCAAATATCTTTTGTGTCATTGGAGATGCATAAATTAAAAATCACCACAAAACAAGAAAGATTTCAATCAAAAATTAAAATAATAATATAATACATCTAAATATTATGCACCTTTATAACCATGTCTTTTCTTCCATCAAAAGGTTCACCATTTCTCCTCAATTAAATGAAATTTAGAAAGACATAAGGAAAGTAAAAAAAACTAAAAATAGAAGAAAAATTAGAGAATACTATTAGAAAACTTACATTACTATTAGAAAACTTAGCCTAAAGAAAAACAATGATAAAACTTTCTTTCCCCCCTCTAAGGGTTTGTGTATGTCTTGAATGTCATCCAAAAGCCCCTATTTATAATAATAGAGTGCCTAAATTGGCATCTCCAAATTTACTCTAAATTAACTTCACATGTCCTTATCATATTCGAATATTATCACATATTTTTCTCTATGAAATCAGCTGCATTTGGAAAAGTAATCAACATAAAAGTTGTAGGTTTGTCTATTAATTTTATTTTTTAACTTCAATTACCTCCAACTAATAGGAAGAAAGTTATGCTTGATTTAAAAAGATATGTCAGAATAGATAGATCATTTACAATACACACACTTGGACAAAATTTATGCTATAATCAAGACTGAATTAGGCTGAGTTTCTAACAGAAAATTTATAGTTCTACCTCTTACATTTCAAGTAAAGCAAGACTCAGATCCATAGGTCTTTTGAGTATGGAGCCATGCCCAAAATAGGAAAACTGCACAACTCTAAAAACATACTTATTTTGAATTTAATGCAAGTCCAATAATTACTTGCAAAATCCAAGTGATTTCTTGTATATATTTTGATTTACACATGATGGACTTAGGCAAAAATGACCATTTTCTTCTAATTATGAGACTTCTTTGATCTAATAAAATATTATCTCCCAACTTGCTCATGGAACGTGTTGTCTTCTTCAGTTTTATTTTAGCTATTTTTGATCTTTTTTTGTTCATTGATTCCCTAGCCTAAAATATTAATAAAACTATAATATTAACAAGAATAAAGCAAAAAAAGTATAAAGGATTTGATGCAAAATTATATCAAAATATGCACTTATCAAATTCCCCCACACTTAACCCTTGTTTGTCCTTGAGCAAATTTAAAACAAACCAAAACTAATACACTTTCATAGGAAATCACGATTGCATTTAGCATATGGAACAAGTCTTTAAACCCCTAGGTGGCCCATATAGGACGAGTTATAGTCTTGTGAGGGTTTTCAACAGTGATACGCACAAACAACTATGATAACTAACCTACAACCTTTATTCATAGGAAACAACAAAGTAATATGAAAATGAAATCAAACAAGTGTTGAATCTAACATTTAATCATTCAAAAGTTAATACATTTTCATAATAAGTATACTCAAGTGTGTGTGTGTGTGTGTGAATAGTTAATGTCAACAGTAACAAAACCATGCATGATTCAAACAAGTGATTTCCTATAAAATCTCACAAAAATCATCACTCAATCTCTAATGGAAGAGTTAAATATCATAGGTTCTTCCTTTAGTACAAATCTCCAATATACCAAAGGCACCATACAAAATTAAAAGGTATTCAACAAATGTTGTAATGAGGTCAAAAGGTAGTAATGTGGCTAAAAAATAAAAGGATATGATACAAAAAAGATTCTAAAAGCTTTATGAAATTAGAGATATAGAATTTATCAATAAAAAATTCTCATACTTCACGAATTGCAATATCGGGGCCTATTGTTATTGAATTAGATCCATTTTCATCATTCTTGTTGATTTTCCAACATCCCATTTTTTAGTTGCAACTCGTAATATTTTTAACAATTTGTAATTTTTTTATTTTTTTTATTTTTTTTAAAACCCCTCACACTTATCTTATATTCCAACCCAAATTTCTTTTGCAAAGCTCACTTTGTTAATAGGATATCTCTCAAACTTCAAATTATTTTTAGAACAATGGTAGGATAATAGTGTATTAGGCTAGGTAAGAAGATATGATTACCAAAAAAAATATTTATTTATTAAAAAGCTCAAGGGATGTTCTTTTAGAACATCACACGGAGAACAAACTGATTTAGCCATGATACTAGAAATCTTAATGTCTTAATCATTTTTCAAGTTGTGCACAATCAGTCGTTTGTCTCAACAGATCAAAAGAAAAAGTTCCAACACTCAATCCCTTCATGTCAAAAATTCAAGCGATGGTATAAAAATTACCTATTTTGACATGTTTGTCTCTATACTGAATAATATAACTATTTGTACAAAAAGATTTAAGTATAATTATTACAAAAATATATTAACCAAAAACAACATCAAAGTCCAAAACAATATCAATCATCAATTAAACCACATTATCCGTGCTTAATTTTAGTCATTGAAGTTGAAAGAATATCTACAACTAAAAAAAAAATGACAATTCACAAACTTTTATTAAAAACTTCACAAACTTTCCATGTTATGCAAAAAAAATAGGAGTACATCTCAAGAGTGTTACAGTTACCCTTTACTCTGCCACCTTTTTTCATGGTTTCAAAGGATTCAAAAGAAAACACACTTGAATATTTAAAAAATAAATAAAAAAATACACATTGAACATACAATACATTATATCAACTATCCCTTCCCCAACCTAATCGAGACATTGTCCCTAATGTCGAAAATAGATAAAAAAAAAATAGAGTTTAGAAGTTATTACTTTAAATATGACTTATTGAAAAATAAAATAGAAACAACACAATATATACACTATTAGTTGAAACCAATAAGAATAAATTTCATAAGTTGAGAGTCAAATTTACTTTACTTTTTTCACCATTGACCTTGTTGAACCAATCCACATGAGCCAATGCTGGATTAGGTTCTAGCATATAAGCCAAAAATTGATCAATCAGTTGGTCAGATGTTGGAGCAGAAATAATAATTCATCTCACAGACAGTGAAATAATTTTTTTTTTTAAAACATGATCTACAAAATATAGCAAACCATTAAAAAAACCATTAGCATTAAGAATACCTATAAGTTATGATGAATGTTGAGTTGTGTCCAAGAAATAACTTAAAATAATTCATACAATATACCAAAACCATCAGGTAGAGTGATGAATGCGTCCACATTATTTAATATGTTAGGCATTCTGTCCTGAATATGTAACACTTTTAGCTTATCTCCAATGGTCATACTTATGATATTCTGTTCTGTTAAAATTTTTGGGATAACTCCTAAAATTTTGACTCCTCCTACATAAGCAAAAGTAGCAACACTCCCTATTAACCTCATATTGCCTCTTTCATAAACTAAATGACTTTTTCTTTCTGCTAAAGTTTTAACAAGGGTATTAAAATGCCCCTATAAACTCACAATTTTTTCCTAGATTGGTTCCACAAAAGATACAAATATAGTTGAACTTGCAAGTGGAAAACCCTTCCATTTTTTTATTTTTTGGTCTTTTTTGGTGTGGTTAGCATGAAAAAAATGGAATAAGTATGATACTATTTATTGAGGTGTGAACAAATAATGCATTTATTACGTCTTTTTCTTTTGTCAGAAAGGTTAAAAATTAAAACACAAAATTTGAAAATTTGTTACTACACATAAATATATATATAGTTGTAATTGTGACTCACATCTTCTTCTAATTTTATGTCCAGTAACGGCTTAAACGCTCTATATGGGTCGATCATATGCTTCCCATCCAGTTTTATTATAAACTGACAAATAATGTCTTTTAATGTCAGATTCTCAATACCATACGCTCATATTCATCCTAAAAGTGATTTCATAAATTAAGAATTCAACGTTATACTAATCCACATAAATGCATTTCAAAAGTCAATATAAAATCATCTGAATACTCCTTACTCAATCCATCCATAATGAATTGAATTTTATTTTAGAAATAATTCATAAGGAACAACACTTTGTGTTGCACTTGCATTTTTTTTGCCCTTCGTTTTTTTAAATATGTATTTTTATCAAAACTAGACATATATCTAGTAAGCAAGTTTGAAAACTCATATGAAAACTCACCTGCTACTCTTACCTTTACTTCAATTATTCATTATATGTCTCTAGGATGCCCTTGTGCATAAGCATTCTTAGTATTTCAATATTGGTTTTATAAATCTTTAAAATTACATTTTTGTGATGCTCCAGCTTCAATGCAATTATTCTTCTTATTTTGGAAATGAATTTTGAAATATTTGGTGCTCTTTCTCATTTAAGGCCAAAATAATTGCGGATACTGCATTATGCCCTAGTCTGTCCTCGATGGAGGTAAGGACCATCATCCATTACGACTTTGGTGGGGTTTCAACATCACCAAATCCATCGTTACCTTTGGAAACCATTAATAGGTGAGTATGAACTAACTAGCAGATTGAGATAAGTTTCTCAAAAATGGTTTTTCGAAAACGGTTCCTAGTCAAGGTTTCTTGCGAATAATACAAGGCTATCTATAGATGCCAATGATGTTTAGGTTTAATTTTAAAGCTGCTAACCATTCAAGAGTACTCCTAATAATGCCAGCAAAACTCCTCAGCATGGAATTGGGAGTACACAGTGTCAAAAGATTTAGTCATCTGAAAAAAAGTTTGATTAAACCACTGATCTGACCAAAGAATGAAGTTCTCCTAATGCAGCAAACCTCCACAGCATTCAATCCATTGTAATCAAATAACAAGAGCTTTGGTTCCATACTTCAAATCAGCCCTGCTGAGTAATGAGCACTTATAGTTGGATATATTTCATCATTCAGTTGCATCATTGCGTCATAAGGTACATTGTATTTACATAAGTCATAAACACAAGGGTGAAATCCATATATCAAGGTATTCAACACAGGCCACCAAAACATAATATTAATTCATAAGTTCCATGTCTGAGTTGCTTGACTTCCAACCATATTTCCAGTCAATGCACACTGAGGAGCAATACTTCATAATGCCCAAATACAACAGGTTGCATAATTAGTTCATATCACAAAAAAATAGATTATCGAGGAGCAATACTTGTCATGTAGCAAAAACTCATCATTTAACACAATTTATATTCGACCATCGAGCATCATCTTCACCATCACTGACTTCATGTCATCCGATAAACTGAAGAAAAAGTCAAGATCACTAACTTGGAATTCATGCATCAAGGAAGAACCTTAAGGCACGCGGCTAGTAGAAATACTAATAAAATTTGAAATAGATCACCAAAATCACTAACAAAAAAACTTAAGGCAGATGGTTAGCATAAATACTAATACTCACTATCATGTAATTCATGCATCAAAGAAGAAATTTCAAAAGTATTGTGTGGATATATAAACATAAGAAAAAACACATTGCCCAAGTTTTAGAGCCTTAATTGAAATAGAGAAGCAACACAAGTTCAAACTTAAAGTTGCCAAAATTTGTTAAAACCCTAACAAATTGCAAATAGGTTGGATTTATAGACAAACAATCCAGAACCTCCTTTCCTATAGCCTCCTTTTCCTTCTGTTATGAGGCAAAAATATAGAAAATATTAATTGATCACAAAATGAAGCCTTTGACATGAAAATAAAAAAATTGGTCTGCAAACTAGCATTCTACAAAAATAATTTGCAGAATATTCAATAAGGAAGTTATATTATAGCATGCATATTTGCACGGAATGTGTGACACATAATAGGGAATTAATTCATTTTTTTTAATGAAGAAATGGGCAAAAAGCATAGTCACAAACTGGAAATACTATTATTGATGCTAAAAATTACTGAGTATATCCGATTAATGAAGAAATGGGCAACTGAATATCCATTATAGTCATAATATCCCTCGCCCAAAAAATTTAGGGATATTCTGATTAAATTTGCATAAACCAACAGAATCACACAAAAAAATTGAAATAACTTTATTAATGTCATTTAGTAATTTCACAAATAACCCATATAATGAACAAATACTTTTTCAAAAATCTAGTATATTAAAAAAATTGATTATATGCCACAAAATAAAAACAAAAATTAACAACTTGTCAATAAGGCATGATTCTTGTACCTTGATGAGAAACTTCACAACTCTTGCCCAATATGTGCTTTACTTACATGCATACACAAGATAAACAAGCAACATTAGAAGATTTTCATCTTCTTCATCGGAGAAATGCTAGTGAATGATAAAAAAATGTGAAAGAAGAAATGTCCTTACCGCGTTCTAGGGTCTGCCGGGCTGAGTTTTTGGGTTTTCGGGTATTAATACAGGTGTACGAATGTTATTAAAAGTTGGTACAAGGTTAATTTGGTCATTTCTTGGCCATTTTCAGGTGCAAAAAATGTAACTTCTTTTTTGTTAGATCCACGTGGCGCTTTAGGATTACAGAATCTCAGTGGTGGACTGTAGATTAAGAGTCCTTCAATTGCATGATAAATAACTGGCTTCCAATCTGTCATGGGCTGAAATCCATGTTCCTAAGCACTTCACCCAGCCTGAATATATATACTCAGTTCAACTCAATCTATAAAACAAAACAAGGCCTAAATGTAAAACAATAAACAATAGACTGTTGTGGACTCTGTGGTATTATGCTTTTTAATTTGAATATTATTGTAGGTAACAACGAACTACAAGATTGTTGATTTATGGTGGTGTTGTGCTTTTTAGTTTGATCATTGGACCTGGTTTATTATGTGATTTAATTATGTTGTGGTTGGTTTTTATTTTGGAGGATTTTTGTAAATTAATATCTTATTTTAAAAGATTTTTAAAATTAAGTATTATTTTATTAAATTCAATTTGGGATATAACAAGTTAGATTGATAAATATCGAAATGAATCAGTCAAATCGATTCAGTTCGGTTCGATATAATGGAATATCGAACCAAAATAGTACAATTTTTTATTTTTCTACTTTTTTCAAAATTTTAATTTTATTTGAAAATCGTACCAAATTATCAAAATTATTTAAGTAAAAATCTAACCGAACCATTTTACTTTTTTTATGTATTCGGTATTGTAAAATGGTGTATTGAATTTTTGGTTCGATTCAATACGATTTTACCGAATGCACAAGCCTACCATATTGCATGCAGCATCACTTATTCGCATAAAGCCAACTACAACTTATTACAGGTCACGATTAAGATATCTCCCATCTAATAATTTTTTGTTGTGCAGTTTATGTCCTAATTGCTCCATCATAGAATATCAAGATAGGTCCTTAAAAAAAATGGGAATTAATCCTCATCAATTATTAAATATCTTAAACCCCTAACAGGTTATGTTTTCATGGCACGATTTGTCAATTCTCATTTCAGTAAGATAACTTTTTTAGCATTGGGGGGAAAAAACAACCCAAAAAATAAGAGATTTTATGAAATGAATTATCTTTATCTCATTTTGATCCTCGTACAAATCAATATGAACTGTAAGTTTAAAAAATTATCCACTTGTAAAATATTGCAAATCAGTTACCTAATGCATATATTAAAAAACTGACAAAATCACATATATCAGTTGTATATACCCCTGCTTGTATTGATGTCCTAATAGGACAAATTGCTAATACACTAGCAAATTAGTCTAAGGTATGTCAAAAGTGTGGTAGACCTATTAGTTCCAAAAATAAAAGTCCAAGAAATAAAAAGGATCAAAAGAAGCAAGTCGACACTTTCAAAGTTGCTAGTACTACTCCCAAAGAGTCTATGATAGAAATAGTTGAATAATTGAAGAAATAACTCCAAAAGAGATTTAGATACCTGGAAATGATGATAACAAAGAGATCTCAATAAGTTATGTCGCATTAGGAAAGAGATTAATTTGAAATGAAATTGTTACTAACAACATATTTACATATGCAACAACTCTTGCCATTACAAAAGAAAATGAGGATTATGAACCAAAATTCATTGATGAATGTTGATGAAGAGATAATTGGATAAAATAAAAAGACGCAATCCAGATAGAGCTAAGTTCGCTTGAAAAGTATCAAGTTTTTGGACATGTAGTCTAAACACCTAAAGGTATAAAACCTGATGGCTACAAATAGGTATTTGTGCGAAAACATAACGAGAAAAATAAAATTGTTAGATACAAAGCACGATTTGTAATGTAAGATTTCTCAAAGAGACCTAGTTAGCCTGATAATTTCAGAAGAACTTCATATGAGTATAATTGATGTTGTAATAATTTATATATATGAATCACTTAATAGTGACATTTAAATGAAAGTTTCTAAAGGACTAAAAATAACTAAAGCATACAATTCAAAACCCCAAAAAATGTATTTATTAAATTACAAAGATCTGCAATCTAGACATATGCAGTATAGCCATCTTAGTAAATATATTTTGAAAGAAGGATATATCAACAATCCTATTTTTTATGTATTTTTAATAAGAAGTTAAAATCTAGATTCACTATTATTGTCATTTATTTTGATGATTTGAACGTCATTGGAACTCCTGAAAAACTTATAAAGACGGTAACATTGTTAAAAGATGAATGTAAAATGAAAGATTTGGGAAAAATGAATTTTTTTCTCAACATAAAGATTGAGCAATTAACTGGAGAAATTTTTGTTCATCAGTCAACTTATACTAGAAATGTATTAAAATGCTTTAACATGGATAAATCTCATCTAATGAGTTCTCCCATGGTTGTTCGATCTTTTCCTCGAAGAAGAAAATAATAATCCCAAAGTACAATATCTTAGTGCTTTTAACGCACTAACGTATCTTGCTTTGTACAACTCAAAGCATTTTCTACTAATTTACTAGCAAAATATAATTATTCTCCAACTCAAAGATATTGGAATGGTGTTAAACATGTCCTCTGATATCTTAGGGACATCACAACTATAGATTTGTTTTGTTCACAAGATTCAAAAGTCAAAATTAATTGGTTACGTTGATGTTGGATGTTTGTTTGATCAATATAAAGTGCAATCACAAACAAATTATTTGTTTATATATAGTGGTACTATTATTTCTTGATGCTCTACAAAGCAAATTATAGCCACTTCTTCGAATCATATTAAAATCTTGACAATATATGAAGAAAGTCTAGAATGCATATGGTTGAGATATTTTGTTCAACATATTTAAAAAACTTGTGATCTTTCAATTAGCAAAGAAAGTCCAACAATATTATATGAAGATAATGCAGCATATATAGCCAACTTAAAGGAGGTTAAAGGAGACAAAACCAAATACATTTCACCAAAGTTAATTTTCACACAAGAACTCCAAAAGAAAGTTGATATAAATGTCCATCAAATATGTTCCAGTGGCATCTTCACAGAAAAAGCACTACCAATAACAACTTTTGAGAAATAATTTCAAAAGATTGATATACACCAAACTTTGTTAAAATTGACAAATAAGACATGATTCTATGAGAGGAATAAAACAAGCTATAATTTATTTTTTTGCTTGACTTAGTTTTTCTCTCTATGAGTTTTCTAATTAGTTTTTTAATGAGGCAGCTTCATCTTGCGTATTATATGAGAGTAATACACTCTTTTTTCTTCACTAGGGTTTTTCCCATAAAAGTTTTCCTAATAAAATTTTAATGAGGCATATTCTTAATAATAGACATCCAACAAAAGTATGGTAAATATTTATTTATTAGTGGATGTACATTAATTTTATAACCCCTATGTTTTGTATTCAATAACTTCCAATAACTTCAATTATACGAACTTAAAAGAACATGTAACTTATGAGATTTTATTCTTTGCACTAACTGCATCTTTTCATTTCTTGTAACCTATTGGTGTGATAAGCCTATATAAATAGAGCCTTCGAGATACGTGTATGATTTAAGCAAAGAAATAGAATATCTTTCTCTTATTGTATTGTGTCTTACTCTATATTTGTTATTATTCTTAATTTTATTTTCTTTATTTCATAACAAACATTTAATATGTGTATATATATATATGTATATGTATAGTTATTTAAATTTTTACAAATAGAAAAAATATTATAGTTAAAATTATTATTGAAGCAAATTAAAAACTATATCATATATAATTATTTTCATTTTTTTACAAATGGAACAAAAAAATTAATGTAATTAAAAATAATATTAGTTCAAGTAAATTATAAAAAGAAGATAAAATATATGATTGTTAAATTTTTAAATATGGTATGATTAAAATTACTTACTGAAAACAAACTGGAAAAGTTTATTCTATTTTTTCCAAATGGAACAAAAAGTTAAAGTATAATGTATCAAAACAAATTCATAAAAGAAAGAAATAATGGAGAATCCTTGTTGAACCAAAATAGATATGTAAAATGAATTTATATATTTTAAATTTTTACAAATAAAGTAAAAAAATTGAGGGAGTTTAAAATATTACTTATTAGAATAAACAAAAACTAGAAAATTAGTAAATAGTTGAGTTTCAATTTTACTAATCTAGCAAATATTTTTATCTTATAGTTAAAAGTAATATTATTTGAATAAATTTAAAAAATTACATGGAAATGCATAACTATGTTTAGTTTTACAAAATGGAATAACAAAATTTATGATAGTAAATATTACTAAAAACACAATAAAAAGTAGAAATGATGATGGATAACTATTTTTAACTTAAGCTGGGTTTTTTTTTCTTTCTTGCAAGTTTCCAATCTCTTTTGATTGTTTAATGCTTACCATATATATATATATATATATAATATATATATATATATATGTGTGCGCGCGCGCTATCTTACGATTTGCTTGCACTCCCACGCGACATGTCAATATAGTTAATTTATGGATTGAGCATTTGTGTAAACTTTTAAATTTTTAGACTATTCTTTTAATGGGGAGACTTTTTTTTTCTTCTCATTTTCGCAAAAAATATAGAGTGGTTTTATGCATTTTATCTTTTATGTGTGACTATACGCAGTAATCTTTATATTTAGAAAGCGTTTGGATAAGCTTACTCCAATCATCCTATATATTATAAGGTTTTTTTTTTAACATCTTATTTTTATTAAAGTATTTGGATAAACTAAAATCATAAAACTTACAAAAACTCATTAATAACAACATTTAATGAATTTTAAAATGCAGTATCTGCGCTATTTAGGCACTCAAAACTATAAAAATTCAAATCCTTCCGCTCAAAACCAACCTAAATACGAGACCAACATACTCCAGAATTTGGAATGGTTCTAAAGCCACAAACATATGATGGCAAGATAGACATACCATTTAACTATGCAACTCACAAGGCAAAAACATGGAATGCACCGTCAAAACATACATGAAAACACTTCATGATTTTAGGTCACCACAGAATACAATTCAATCAAGTTTCCAAGCTCTAACTGGACATCAGGTTCCTGAAATGTCCCTAATGAAAGCTAGAATATCGATTTCAGAGGATCCGCCTCCTGCACTTGCATTCTTACACATTGCCTGAATTTCTTTAGCTCGTCTCCTCCTCTCCTTAGCATCCTCACTTTCCGAGTCCATAAGTCTCAGCACGAGTCTAGCAACCTCATCCCCTGTCACCAAACTTTCCTCTTCCTTCTTCACTCTCAACCCAATCTTCCAGTCCTCCACAATCAGTTTACTGTTTGTGACTTGATCCCAGAATATGGGGAACGTTAGCATCGGAAGGCCTGCAAATGCACCTTCTTTCGTAGAATTCCATCCGCAATGAGACCAAAATCCACCTATGGAAGGGTGGCACAACACCTTCAACTGATCACACCAGGGGACTACAAGCCCATTACCACTACCGTTATCTTGAAGCCGATCGGCCTCTCCTCGTGAAACCCACAAAAATCTAACACCACTAGCACGCACCCCTGCAATAATTTCATCAAGCTGGGCATTTGAAACTGAAAGGAAGCTACCCTGGGAGATATACAGGACAGAACCCAGAGGTTGAGCATCTAACCATTTCAGGTAGTCAGGCTTCTCCTCAATGCTGGGGTTTGAGTTTCTAATGTTGTAGTAAGGTATTGCAAGACCTAAGGAATAGATTTTAAGGGAAAGTCTTTGTCTTAAAGCATCAAGAACTTGGGATTCTAGTTCATAAACAGAAGTGAACAGAAGATATTGTGCCTTTGGTACCAACCTAATGGCTTCTAAGACTCGAGGCAAAACTTCCCCGCCTTTACTATGTAATGGCGTTGGAAGATCTGCAATTCCCATTGAAGGGACTCCAGGGATGTAGTTTACTAGTTGCTCTTTTCCTTGCTTATCTGCAAATGTAGGTTAACAAAGTCAAGAATCATACTGGAGATTGAATTACCATTTAGTCTTTGATTAGGCCAATGATTTTCGGTAGGATGATCTATTACAATTTTATGTTACATTTTTATATTATACATTATATATAAAATATTTTTTAAATATACAATTGAAATTAATTGTATAACACAAAATTACATTAGAAAATTAAAATTGGATTTTTCTCTGTTTTGAAATTGTTATCACACCTATTCTTGTACTAGCAGTACACAGAGTCTCAACTTTGGTTTATAGTGGATAAAAGTCTGAGGTAAACATTTTTTCTTTGAAAAAATATTAAACTTGAACACTTGCTAATGAAGATTAACCACAAAAACATGCATAATTAATCCAAAATTCAATAAAAAATCTAAGTAAACCTGAGAAACTGGAACCGAAATGGTGGCTTTGAAGGATCAGGTCAAAGTGATGGAAGATGGAGAAGACGGTGGCGGACATGGTAAAAAAGGAAGCCACCGGAATATTCCTCCGATTGCCCAGCTCCACCACCCAGCTCAAGTACGTATCGTATATGATGACGCTCGGCTTCGGCGGCTGAAGCCGGTCCAATAGCTGCTCGAACGGAGCTTCCATTTTGGTGAGAGTGGCTTCGAAGAAGCCGAGGAAGTCCTTGGCTCGGCCGATCTCAGAGGGAATGACATTTGGGATAGTGCGAAAGCTAAAGTTGGTCGGCGGCGGCGGCGGAGAGCCGGAGAGCAAACCGAGCCATTCTTCGGTGACGACGAAGGAGACGAGGATGTCTGGTCGGTAATTGAGGATGAGGCGGCAGAGGTTGAGCATGGGGTTGATGTGGCCTCTTCCCGGGTACGGCATCGCCACCACGTGGCAGCTGGGGATTGGTTCGGGCATATTCAAGAGGGAAGCCAGCGGCGGAAGTACTCTTCCCCCGCCGGGAAACTCTGGTCTCTCTCTTCTCGGCAAACTCAAGGTGTTTATGACGTCACAGTCCAATGATTTTAATTTAGATTTTATAAGATACTCCCTTTCCGAGGTTATTTATTTTAGACCTAATTTTACTTCACCTTATTAGCTCCAATAGATACTTAAAACTAGTTTATTTGAATTGCGTTTAATGGGCGGTTCCACGTTCTAATAAGTGATACCTCGTTATCGTTTTTTTTTATAAGTGTTCTAAGGCTCTCTATTCACAATTATGACCAAACAACTATGTCATAGACCCGATTCATATCTAACTTGTAGCAAGAGGATCATTGATCAGTACCGAACCGAGCGTTGGCATTAATCTCTAACTTTTACAATGATTATTTCATTTGCCGCATTTTCCCATCTCACTTTATTTACACAGCGGATGGTTGGGAGTATTTTTAAATTTTTTAATATGATTTTTTTGAAAAAATACTTATAAAGAATGTTAAGTGTTTGTTAAAAATATATTTTAATATTCATTTAGTAGAAGTGTAAGAAAAAAAATTTAAAAGTCATAATTTTATATTTTTTTAAAATAAATTTTTAAAAAAATAATTTATTTTAAAATTTTATTCAAAAATAATTATCAAATATATATTTTTTTATAAATAAATTTTTGTATCTAAAAATTTAAAAGAATTTTCAAACACCCTCCTGTTCGCTCAAATGTTTCATTTTATTCTTACTCTCATTTAGTTTTACTTTATTCACTTGCTCATTAACTCCTACTAACTCCAGTAGTTAGCATCATTTTTATCTATTAAATTCGGGTTAACTCCATCTGTTACAATTACCCAAAAAGCCCACAACTAATTGAAACGCAGAGATCAAACAGTTTCTCTCACCATTCTTCAACGACTATCGATTTGGTCTTCTTTTTAAATTGAAATCCTATTCCAAATCCCATACCAAAAAACCTTACCCAGAGAGCTAGGAATGAATAGTTTAATTGGAGTCCCGGATGGAATCAGAAAATAAAAATTAAAGGGTAAAATTTATTTTTTTCTTAAATTAATAAATAAAAAATAATAATTTTTTAAAAGAATAAAATTTTAAAATTTAATAATTTTATATTAAAAACTTATAATAATTTTAAAAATATACGCAATTAAGGGGAGCGGCTGTGGCCAACCGCCCCCCTCCGGCTCCGCCTCTGACTGGAGTGGAAAGAGTTTATCCCTAGGTAATAAAAGCTAAGTACTAAAATTTGGGATTGCACTACTTTTATTTGTTTATGATTGCAAAACTAAATTTTGATGTTTCAGGTAATAAAGAGATCCACAAGGTTTTGGGGACATACTTTTCAGTCAAAGCTTGATGTTTTTTGAAATTAGCTTAGCACTAGTTTTTGAATCGAACTGTGTAGAAGTTTGTATTGAACTTAAACAGGGTTGCTTTTTCTTTTATTTTTTTGGTGAATTGAATTAATTTAGTTGAGGATTATTTCGTATTTAGTAAATTGACATAATACTGATTGTTTGGTGTATACCTCTGATTGATGGATTCAATTTGTATTAGTCTTTCATGTGGACTTAGTTTATGTATATTTCGATATAGTTTTGATGGAATTTTTGGTGTGTATTTCTTTGATCGACATACAACAGCTATTATTTATAATTGTGTTACAAAGCAATTTAGGTGGTAAAATTATGTTTAATTTTTTGGTAATTTACATTAGTAATGCTTGCAAAAGAAAGTAAAAGTTTCCAACAACTCTCATGTTCATAGAAATATAAGTAATGCTTGAAATATGCGTATTTTTTATGTCCAAAAATAGTGTTAATTGCTTGAGCTTATAGGAGTTAAAAAAAAAAAAAAGTGAAGACTTTTAACAATATAGGGATAAAATGAAACAATATAAAATATATTGGGTTAAAATATTTGCAGGTTAGAGTATAGGGTAAAATGATACATAAATTTGTGTAATGTATATTTGTTAGGAGTAACGGCAACTTAGACATTTTAAAATGACAAAATGGCGCTAACTGCTGGGGTCAACTGTAGCTAATGAAGTGAGAATAGATAAGAATAAATTAGAGAAAAGTTATACATTTGAGACTACATAGGTAAAGTAAGATGGACGGTGAGTAAGGGGGGTAAAATTAAATTAACCCTTTATTTTATAGTGAATTAACACATTTGGTGATCATTATATATTACAAGGAAGTGTGTATTTTTTTGGGATAGGATTTTTTTACTGAAAATATTATTATATTTTTTATTATATTATATTAATTGTCGTTAATTTTATATTTTATAAATAAAATTTTAGGCATGACGGATAATCAATCTAGGGATGACAGTAGTCGGGTTTGGATCTAGATCAGATTTATCTTGATTCAATATCCAACTCGTTAAGGTTTTTAAGTACTCATACTTAAACCCCTCTCAAACTCAGATCCCGTGAGTAGATCTGTTAAGCTCACTAAACTTATTTTATTATTTAAAATATTAATAATTATAATTTATAAAAATATTACTATTAAAAGTTTTTTAAAAATATATTTTTTCTAATGATAATATCATATAAATATATAATAATTTTTTTTAAAAATAAAAATATAAATTGATCGGGTCTAAAAATGACAAATTCAGAACCCGACTCAAACTCATTTATAATGTTGAGACCCGCCTTATTTGGGTCAGTTCGGGGGTCGGTCCTGATTTTATCCGGACCCATTATCATCCATAAATCAAAATATAGGATACAATATGATTTATAATAAAAAATCTTATTCGATATTTTTTTTACCACTCCTTTCTCTATAATTTTGACAGATTGGGAGTATTACACATGATACATCCAATAAATATCATCTCACTCTATTCCAAAATTATGATTTTATTTTAATTTTGAATTTAATAAAAAATATTTGTATTTTTGAATTAAATTGTTTAATGTATATTTATTATATATAATTCATATTATAATTGTCAAATAATACTTATATTCACAAATAATCAATAATTATTATCTAGAACCTATTATTAAAGTTTCATAAGTATGATGAATAATATACTATTAAACAGTATAAGTCTTAATAAATTATGAAAAAATGTTGGTTATCATTGAATAATTATTTCTAAATTGTGTCATAACAACAAATAGTACTTTAAATAGTATCTTTAATTATTTATAAATCCATAGTAATGCAATCGAATTTAAATTAAAGGGTGATAGACATATTTTAATTTGAAATCACATTTGGTTAATGCTCAATAATAATAATAATATTATCATTTTTCTCCAATTTGTTCCTCGGAAATCAATATTACTATAATTATTATGTCATAACTATTTTTCCAAAAAGTTTTCGTGAAGCAACCTTTGAAAAAGCATCGTTCCACTAAAAACAGTTCTAGAAAACATTTTTGGAAGAGATATTTTTTTATAAAAAAAAAAAGTATTTAATAACTATTGCAACTTTTACAAAATCAAAGAGCTTAAATTAATTCCAAATAAAACTAATTTTGAAATTCAAATAAATAAAAATTAAATTTTATTTCCTTGGATGCATGTGCATGTGTCAAAGTGCTAAGTATATTTATATTTAAGTCCCCTTCTCAATATTCCCTCAACGCGCCATTTTAAACCTCAAGATGAGTTCCTTTTTTTTATAAGATATTTAGAAATCAACTAGCTTTTCCATGTGGAAAAAAAGGAACAAATATATGTGCAAATTATCTAACACAAACAAGGGTTAATTCTACTAATTTGTGTACAGTTGTTAACAAAATTATAAAAAAATATAAATTGTTAAAGAACTAAAATGAAAATTAATGCCACATTATTTCCTCTTAAGTGATTGAATCTAAATGATGTTAAGTTGAACTGATCTTGATAAGGATTCAGCTTAAGCTAGAACGTATAGGGCCAAGCTGGGTTTGAGCTAGAACATGCTGAGCCGAGTTGGGATATATAGGGCCAAGCTGGAATGTATTGGGTTTAGATGTAGATATGAACTATTTTGGAGCAGAAATTAGAAAAGTTTTCTAAATCTAGGATTCTTGGAAGAACAATCTTTTATGAGATTTATACTCGAATTTAATAAAGAAAAGAATGATATGTTATACAAGGTAATTAGCTCTCTTTGTATAAATAAACCTTTAATTCTACTAAGTTGTGTATACTTCATTTTAATCACTCTTAAATTACAAAGAATAACAAAATTAAAAAAAATATATATATAAACTGTTAAAGAGCTAAAATGAAGAGTGATGCTATGTTCTTGAACTGATCCTAAGTAATTGAGTCTAAATGTTGTTATGTTGAACTGATCTTGATAAGGATTCAGCTCATATGAATGGGCTGAATTAAGCTATGACATATGTAGCCATAGAATATGTTGGGTTTAGATGTGGATATGGACTATTTTAGTAAGAGTCTTCTAAATTATAGATTCTTGATTGGATAATTTTTAGGTGATTTATACGCACCGCTTTGGGTTGTGGGGCTTACTTCCTACCCTAGCATCAAGTTAGTCTTACCTCTCCTCTTCTTAAAAACTCAAGAACTCGGTGAGAGCTTGTTTATTATATTTGATTAGGTTGGATATACAAAAATATTCAATTTAGTCAAATATTTATTTTTGGTGATAACGGTCCATGATAAAACTCAAATCAGACACAATTTATGATTTTTGTTGGATAATTTATTTCACCTTATAGGTGGGATGAAATAGTCACACTCTTTTATTTAAAATATTTAAAATATATTTTGACCATAATATCCATATTTTAATTCATATATTACAATTTAAAGTTAAACTAATTTATGAGAATTTTTAATTAAGAGTAAATTAGTTAAAGACATAATAATCCATATAAATTATCCATCAAAATACACATTTGATAAATTTTTTGACTAATATATCACTCAAATAATTATATGAAATATATATAAAATTTATTGAATAATTAATCTCAATCCCATATTTTATCATATTTTTCATCAATCTTTTAATATTTCAACCGAAAAAAAAAAAAAAAACGATCCCTAATCTGATAAGAAAAAGGATGATGTGTTATAGAAAATAATTACCTCCATCTTTGATATAAATAGACCTTCTTTTCCATGGAATCGAGTATGTCTAAATAACTTTGAATTATTATGATGTTTTTATATTTCTCACGAATTTTAATTAATACACGCTTCATTATTTTGCAGAAAAGGAATTAAAGACGAAAATATGAATTTGTGGTAAAAATCAAACGGAAGACTTTTAGAGGTATTTGATAATGTGCACGAATCAAAACACAATTACTCCTTTGGGTGTGGACCAACTACTTGCCAATGGAAGATGATAAATGCAATTGCAGGTCAATTAATTGGTGACCACTTTTCGTGGTCCAAAACTTAGGAGAAGGTTATCTGACATGTTCTGTCGAAACTGACAACATTAAAGCTATGATAAGCTGAAACATGTGAAAGAAAGGGTCCTCTTGAATTACAGATATTTTCAGACCAATCCAAGATTATTTTTTTTATTTTTATAAGTTTGTAATTGAAGTACTTGCAATAATATAAATAAAAGGGCATTTCATTAAACTTATAAATTTTTTAAAATATTATTTTATAAAATATTGGAGAGCTTATAAGCTCTTAAAAATAAAAATAAAAAGAATTTTAATTTTGT